>CM062816.1:929578828-930874426 GCA_031772625.1 Pinus tabuliformis | reverse complement strand
AGACCGCAGCTGTGTGCATGGACCCCTGCAGCTAAGTGCACAGGATAGATCTGATTGTGTTGACAGAGATTTTAATAAATATAAGTGGTTTCTGAAGTATCGCAGATCTATTGTGTTCTGGTTTATGCATCTGTTATATGAGTTTATATCTTTTTATGATTGCGCACACTTGGTTTTGTTGTTAAATGTTTGCTTAAAGACTATAACCAAAGGATCAGATCTATAATAATTCCATTAAGAAGCAATTACACCCACGTGGATCTTCGCGGAAGCCCGATAATAGTCCAGAGTGGTGCGAGGCCACAGAATGGTTCGCAACCCCTCCAGACCACATCAAGAAATCCGAAGGGTGCGGAAACCTGGTTCCAGTACCCCCCCTTGCTACCTCAGGTGAGACCTCAGTCCACGCTCCGCGAGCTGTTGCCGAAAGGGCCGGTAGCTGCAGGATTTTTTTGGCTAATAACTCTTCTGAACCTGGGTCAGGGGCCAATAAGCCAACAAATGGTTCTGTTGCCGAGACCGGGATCTGCCTAAGGGATGTCTGATGTTGGAACATTGGAACCCTACAAAGAAAGAACTTGAAGATTGGTTGGATCAGAAGCTTCACAAATTCATGGTACAAGAAAATAGAGACCCACGGATATCTAAGGAACGGTGGCTGGATCGCTACATATATAGAGAAATCCATGAAATTTTCTTCATGTCATTCTCGACAGAGCTGTATGAGAGGATCACGAGGCTAGCTGACAGTTTGGGAAGGTGCAAACTGGATCAACCCATCGTGTGGACTCCAGAGTTGGTGCATAGGCTAGAAGAATCTGAACACAAAATCGCACGGGCAGTAGATCACTGGTTGGATTGAGTAATAGGAGGGTTTATAACGAGTTTGTGATAGACACAATTGTGAGTTACAGCGAGGTAGAAAGGCAATTTCTCCAAGGGTCGCGGGGTAAGTACATCAAATCGTTGAACACTTGGATTAAAATGTTGTTATATGAAAAATGGGTTATGCGCATCCATTGATGTTTGGGGTAACGAGGAGTGGAAGAGGCTACCAAGGGACCGAAGGATTAGAAAATAGTCCTCTGATTTCATTCTCATGAGAAAGCGAGGAGGAGCTCGCAGGGTTCTCTTCGAGAAGTGCAGTCTGATTGATAAAGCAGTGCTTTCCACCAATACCACTGTCGTCCATGCCATCACCTACTTCACCTACATCCAACCCATCTTCACCTACCCCACCGCCGCCACCATCGAGGGTAGGGATGGCAGGTGCGATCAAGTTGTTGGTACTTAGAGGCATAGGAAATGAGGAACCAGATCAGTTTTGGTTCGTGGTAAAGGCTGTATGGGAAGCCCAAGGCGTAATAGATGAGAACATCAAAAAGGCTTCTCTGGTGAGCACGTTGCAGGACCGCGCATTGACATGGTATATAAAGTACTCTAGCGATCACCTGAATGCAGGAATAGCAGTGATTCAGGACGCGTTGAACAAAGAATTTAGCCGACCAAAATTAGAAACACAGTCAATCATCGGATTCAAGGAGATCGCGATGATGCCTAGTGAAACTCCGTGGGATCTGGATCAGAGATTGAAAAGTACAATCCATGAGGCAAACATGACGCTGACGGATGCGCAACACTACACATGGTTCGTGGCGTCATTGACACCACATCTGAGGATGACACTATCACAGAAAAATATCTCAACCTAAGATGAAGCATTAGAGATAGCGATGAGGTTGCATGAAACTCCAATACAGGATCTGAGGTTGGGAGTTCAACAAATCCACGCGCAACTACAAAACCTATGCTTAGAAATGCAAAGCTTGAAGCAAGAAAGGGTGCCCCGACTGGAGGCACATACAGAAGTAGGATGCATCAAATGCAAAGGTCAAGGTCACGAAAAAGACCACTGCCCCGTATTCGCGAATTATCTGGTGGGAGGGGGGCTAATGCCATTAAGGTTGGAAGTACAAGCAGGACCAAGTGCGGCACCTACCCTATGGTGTGCAATTTGTCAAGTAGGAGGAAAGCATGCAATAGACAACTGCCACCTGTTGCAGAAGTATACCCAGACTCCACAGCAACTGTATTGCAACTTCTGTAGGTTAGTAGGTCACGATGAGCAAAGTTGTCGAAGCTATGAGCTAATGATGGAGAGGACCCCAGCCTATCGAATGCAGACTGAGGCGCGGGGTTTCAATCCAGTTGCAGGGCCCACGGGGGAATTCCAAGGATGCAGACGAGGAAGAGGAATGGGGCCTGGACAGGGCCACAGACAACTGATCTGTTATAATTGTGGTGGGCCGGGGCATTATGCTCGCGATTGTACTAACCCTACGAGAATATCATGTCCGTACTGTGAGCAGTTTGACCATGAAATGGTAGATTGTCCGATGCTAATTGCCCAGATGCACAAAAGGGGGTATTACAGCCCACTCCAACTCAAAATTTCCAAATTATGAAGTCGAAAACAGTGCGAAGAGGACCCCAGTGTAAACATGGTACTAAGAAGCGGCACAGGTATAGGGGGAGATGCGCGAAAATATCCTGCCAAAGATGAGACGGGTCACAATGCCCCTACAAGGGAACCTGGCTTTGAGATGGAACATGTTAAGAAGATGTCTAAAGAAGCTCAGAAAAGCTTCACGAAAGTCTCTACTCCAGGAATAGGGGACCCAATTGAGCCGAGAATGGATCCCTCTATGTTTACCACCTTTTAGAGACATGTATGAAGTTGATGCGCGACAATAGAGTTGTTAAAGGACTACAAGAGCTGATCACTAAGTGTGCAGGGTCGAGGGAGCCATGCATAGTCGGGAAACTGGGAAAACATGCTCTGTGCATCGGACGGGAGATGCGAATGACGACGCAAATTGGAAAGTGCGCAATGGACCAGGTCATTCTAGATTTAGGGTCGGATGCGAATGTGTTGCCTAAGCAAACGTGGGAACGCATGGGTAGGCCCGCACTGTAGTGGTCTCCTATTCAACTGAGGATGGCCAACCAACAAAAGATCTTACTAATGGGATGACTACAAGGGGTGACAGTGGACATTGAAGGTGTAAGTACGCAAACTGACTTTGAGGTAATAGAAATTGTCGATGACAGTAATCCATACCCTACATTGCTAGGAATAGATTGGGCCACAGACATGAATGGGGTCATCAACTTAAAAAGATGGAAAATGACGTTCAAAAAAAAGTCACTCCAGGTAATAGTTCCACTGGACCCAGCTGAAGGAGCATGCTATACTAAACTAGTGCACGACGAGGACAATGACAATGAACTGGATTACATCTGCCAGATAATAGCGCAAGACTAGGATCGGGTGAATCCCACAGTGGATGGGAGAATCTCATGGGAGTGCAACAGTTCCTGCACCTCAAATTCAAATGAGGAGATCGAAATATGGAGAACCGATTGCATGAAGTCACAACACTCAACTGTAACATGATGATTAGATCACTACGACGCATGACAACCGAGGCATGACAACAATGACACAACAAAGGAGGAGGATTTTGTCAATCCTAGCGGAACTTCAATCATAAGGCTGAAGCCACAGGGGGCAATGGAAGAGGCACTGTGCACGGCAATCACACTAGGGTGGTGTGCACAAAGGAAGATGAGGAGGAATGAGCGCGGAGGTAGAAGGCAGTTCCAGGTATGGATTGGCGGACGTGCGTGGAAAACGCAGCCAGGGCAGCCAAGACAGAGCAGGGCGGCCACCCATCTACAATGGCGGACACAGTGGTATGTTGTGCAACCATCGACCCAACTGAATCTGTGTAACAAGGGTTCGTTGGGCCGATAAGACTGTAAACAGAGCAGGGTGTGCCAAGGAAACTCTATCCACGGTCGGACGGGAAGTAAAGGGAAATTCCCCGACCACTGCCCCTACCGTTCAAACTGAATGAACAAACCTAGATGAAAGGATCCAGTGGTTGCAGGAAGCCATTTAGCACGGTAGCTTGAGACTTCGTGAACTGGAGGAAAGAGGGGCAAGACTAAGAAGGAAAAGTGCGAGGCTGGACGAAGAAATTGAAAAAATAAAAATAGGAGACCCACAAATGGACCGTGCGAGCACATGAGGGAAGGAACCAGACCTAGTCGGCCCTCCTACAATCCTAGCACAAGCCATGACCCTGCTATCATGGTTGCGACTGCACCCTACTGAACAAGGGAGTACAAACCACAAGAAGCTATTCAATTTGAAGGTACGTGAAGGGTGCCCGTGGCCTGGGCTAGCAGGGAAAAGGAAGGCTCACACGAAAGGTGTGACCACCTGACTATCTATAGGAGGCCCAGTCTCAGCACTCCACGCAGTTGAAAGAGGGTGCAGGACTATAAAACAAGTTGCAGGAAAGCTGCGCGATTCGGCCATGGTGCGCAGGGCCAGTCAAATGCATAGAATGCACCCGCGTACTAGGGGCTGCACTACCATGTGGGAGGGATAGAAGGCGACTGTTGCAGTTACTGTTCATGATAAGATGTCCCATTTACGACATCGAGGAGCAGGCGGCAGGCAATTAAGGAACAGGGGTAACCGCCAAGATAGCATTAATGAGCCACGAATAGGGTGAAAGGTCTAATTTGAATTCAAAATCGTATATAACGAGCAAGTGAAGGGGCACACAACAAAGCTTGATCATTCAAAGAATAGGACGCCGTGGGTTCAAACCGAGAGGAGCAAGATGAATGAAAAACTGATGAAAGAAAGCTTGTGGTTTCAGGAATTGCCAAAGGAAATACAAGAGTCATTACTCAGGTCAATAACCCCCACTAAGGAGGTTCCATAGAATCCTATGCCATAGGTAGTTGAAATCCCTAAATCACCTAGGATGCCACGGACCAAGAATGACCCCCAAATACCAGGACCCATAAGGATGTCGCCGTGAAATCTGCAATTTAGCAAGCTCACAATGGAAGAAAAGGGCAAAGCTATTACTATTGAAAGCGACGAGGAGGAAGAGGGACCTCTGACCTATGTTGAAGAAATAAAACTAGACGAAGAAGGCAAAGAAGATATCCAGCCAGTAAGACGACCCAAGTATGTTCCTCCAAGAAAAGGGAAGGCTAAGGTCCCTATAAATCTAGATGATGTTGACAACATACTCATCACCTCGTCCCTTCCTAAAGAGGTGCCGCTTGAAGGAACGGCGACCGGCCGCATCTCGACTATGAAGTTTGAAGACTGGGACCTTGCAGATACCGATAAGCTTCCCCATTTGGCAACCAGCAAACTAATGAAGCAAAGTGTGGAGGGAACTGTTACAACACTTTAGCCAAGGAAGTGGCTGCGAAAGGTGGAGGAAGTTGGGTTACTCTGTCTCCTATCTATTCCACATTTTCAACGGCCCCCCATCACAATATTGGTCATCCGACAATTACTCTGTTTGGTACACGATGGATACTTATGGATAGACAAACCCATTCCCATCATGGCCAAACTTATTCACAAGATCATGCAGCTTCCCTATGAAGGCAAGGACCCCATGGAAATAGTTGCTATGAGTGGCGATGTGACGATGATGGAAACCTTGAAAAATAAATACAATTTGGAGAAGAAGCAGCGAGGGTATGCTATTTACAGTATTCTAAACAAAGGGGTTTGTGTTGCTACCCAGTTGCTGGCAGGAAAAATGATGTAGAAAAGCCGCACCAATGAGGTCCCAACAATAGTCGTCGCGCTAGCGGAGCAGTGAGTAGAAGGGGAACGGTTCAATTGGGCACAGTTCCTCTGTGACGAATTCCTAACCAACTGCAGGGAGGTCCAAGAGGAGGGTAAGACTTTCCACTATGCATGGTTGCTGTTATCCATCATGTTGTTTACAAGTGAACTACTCGAAGATAGCCAGTTCCCTTCCTTGGACCAGGATTGGCCAAAAGCCACCAAATACGCGTCGCTCTGGGCGACAAGGGACGCTGCAAGAATTCGAGGCATCAAGATTTTCTGGATACTAAGGGAAGAAAACGTCCAACACTGGATCAACTAGCAACCCCGTCTATCCGACGAGACATATGACAGTGTGAATAACATCGCTGAGTTTAAGGTAGACATGCACTATGTATACATCCAGGCATGCAAGGACCCAGACCAGATGTGGTCCACACTCCCCTTCATTGCCATTGACAAGGATGTCTTTGTAGTATTGGATACCTGGCCACCAGAGTGGCGCGGACCCGACGCGGTGGGGCGCGATGAGACCTCTATCCAAAAACAGAAGACTGAAGCTAAGAGCATAGCACAGCAAAAGAGGAACGAACAACACGCTACAAAAGTACGGGTGGCCCAGGAGGCAGCACAGGCTTCTATAGGTAAAACACCCACAGAAGGGGTTGCGACGACAAAGGACGAAAGCAGTCCAAAGGTGCCCATAGAGACGGCCACGGATACAAGGACGGAAGGAACGCCACCAACCACCACGGGTGCGCCCTCAAAATGGCCACAGCCGATAGAACGGACAAAATCGCGGAAGAAGGCTAAGGTGTCTAAATGGGACGGAGAACTGACCACACTGACTGAGGGCGACCTAGGTGACATAGGGGACACACTTCACGAAGTCACCCGGGAAGCAATCGACAAGGCCATGTCGGAGCAACAAATTTTGTTGGGGGTGCTCTGCGCACAGATACAGGAACTTGGGACATGGGCCTCGCAGGTGAGAACCATCGCTACTCGTGGCGTTACAGGTATGTCAGCCACTGAGAAGCTACTAAAGGCCCAAATGGCTAATACTATCGCGATCCTAGCAGGAGCATTGATAACAAAAAATGCGGCAGACAGAGCTATGGTGGGCCAGCTTACGAGGCTTGGATTAAATTTGGCTACCCTCCCACGTAAAAGCTTGTACCAGCTCTAGGACAGTGCAACGATGGAGCTCCACGCCAGGGAAGGACGCATAAAACAAGTATTTAGCGAACAGAGAATTAATATAGAATAGTTGAGCCTCCAACGGGACAAAGTGGTCGCACAGAGTTAGTAGTTGGAGCAACTTGTAGGGGAAGCATGTTCATGTGCCCCTGAGCTGGAGATTGCGGTCGAGTTGCCTGTTGGCATACGAATCCACAAGCTAGCTAGAGGGTTTCACAAAGAAAAGGAGGAGGCTGCGAGGATTCAGTTAGCTCTTAGCTTGCAGATTGCAGAGCTAAAACTCAAAGCACAACCTTCTACACCACCAGAGGTCACCGAACAGTGGAGAGGCATCATTCAATCCGGACGAGAAACAATAGCACGTGCTATGCAGGAGTGCTCTGATGTGTTGGATCAATCACTTCTTATGCTCATGTCCCTACAGGAGGATCCAACCTTACAACAGTTGGAAATAGAGGCAAGGGAGCTACAGCAAGCCTATGATAATGTCAAGGGGACCACGCAGACAGTTGCTATTATGCAGCATTTGGCCAAAATGAGGGAGGCTCAGGCTCTTAAGATACAGGCTAACGCCGCTCGGCAAAAAGCAGTAGTAATTAAAGAACGGATCTAGCCTTGGCTTGATCAGGCGTTTGAGGTTTCCACCACCATCGAGCGAAAGGTGGCCCACATGTAGGTAGCATATGCAACCAAACTGGTGACTGAAGAAAATACTGATGCATCGACGGCTCACGTAGAACAAGTACAGAAGATGGTGAAAGAATTTGTTGCAAGTGTAAGCAAAGCACAAAAGTTGTTGCATGACCTTCACACAAAGATTATTGCACTAGCCGAGTCACTCGGGATGAGTCACATTGATTGTGTTGGGGGCTTGTTGGGTAGCGGAGGACCCGCGTAACGGTTTTGGGACCCTAAGTCCACAATTTTGGGAAAAAGGTATAGTAAAGACTCCGCGAAGTGCATGAAGCGCGAATTGTAATGAGTCAAGTCAAAGGATTGTCCGCTCGAAAATAATGAAAAATAATAGGAAGTGAGTCGGCCTGCCCATGGTCCGCGGAGCATGGGAATGTATAAATAGAGCAAGGCTCTATGGCTAGAAGTCAGTTTTTTAGAAGTCTTTGTCTTGGATCTTGGTGTTATGGGTTTGTAAAGACAGTATTATCTGCATCTATAAGTCCGAGTCAAGGGTGTTGGTAGATAGATAGAGGCTCTACAGCTGTGTGCGCAGAGGCCTGGTAAAGTCAGCAGTTGTGTGCGTGGACCCTTGTAGCTGAGTGCAAAAGACAGATCTGGTTGTGTTGACGGAGATTTCAATAAAGATAAGTGGTTTCTAAAGTATCACGGATCTATTGTGTTCTGGTTTATGCATCTGTTATATGAGTTTATATCTTTTTATGATTGCGCGCACTGGGTTTTATTGTTAAATGTTTGCTTAAATATAATAACTAGAAGATCAGATCTATAACAATTCCATTAAGAAGAAAGTACACCCGCGCGGATCTTCGCGGAAGCCCGATAATAGTCTAGAGTGGTGTGAGGCCACAAAATGGTTTACGACCCCTCTAGACCACATCAATACATCCCAAGGGTGCAGAAACTTGGTTCCAGCACCCTCCCCTGCTACCTCGAGTGAGACCTCAGTCCACGCTCCGCGGGTTGTTGCCGAAAGGGCTGGTAGCTATGGGATTTGTTTGGCTAATAACTCTTCTGAACTTGGGTCAGGGCCCAAGAAGCCAACAGAGATGACCTTACTGTATTTCTTATCAAAGATCAAAGAGATGGCAGTAGGTGGGGCTACCTCCGGTATCGTATATAACTTAGTACCCAAAGAAATAATAATAGAGTGGGGTCTAGACTCATATACAACATGTTTCGTCCATAAGTATGGTTGTCCTAATAATACATCACAAGCTTCAAGAGGAGCAACATCACATAGTACCTCATCCGTGAATGGCTTGATATTGTAGGGAAGGTGATACTACTAGCTGACGTGGAAATCCCATCCTTGGTGAAGCCACCCAATGGTGTATGGCATTGGATGTGTTGTAGGCGGTAGGGCCAGCCGCTTCACGACCTCTACTGAAATGAGGTTCTTTTGGCTCCTGCTATTGACAATGAACTACAACAGAGAACCCTTCAACCACATTTGTGAGTAGAATAGGCTCTCCCCCTCTTCTGGATCTTTAGGCTCAATATTTGGGATCATGGTGATGGCCACAGTGGCATTGGGTTTCGCACCAATGATATGATCCCCTTTTTCATTCTTGTTGTCAGGTTCTCACTCAGAGTTAGAACATGCATGAGACTCAGAAGCCTTTAGCTTGGCTATGAGTGACTTCTTGGATTGAAACTCACTTGTGTTGTGAGTGGAGCTCTTATGGAACTCACACCACTTTCCCGTGTCCTTCTTTGTCTCCGTGGTGTTGTTCTTTTCTTGCACCTTCAGCGGGTTATACTGGGTCGTCCTACCTTGGCTTTGTCCTTTGCTCTACAATTTAGGGGTGCCTTTCCCTTACTTTGGCTTCACATATCCAAAGTCTCATTTTTTCTGTTTAAGCTTCTACTCAATCTTGGCAGCATATTAGTATGTCGTGCTGAGCGAGGAATGTCCAAGAACACCACCTCATCTTAGATGTACTTGTGTAGGCAGTTGCGGTACTTGAGTACCAAATGTTTCTCAGAATCCTTGATACCCAACTTTGTGCGAAGGGTATGAAAAATATTGGTAAACTCTGACATGTCATAGTCCCTTCCCTATCATAGTTTGGTCCACTTTATGTACTTGTCCTCATAGCACCCGACATGGTAGTACTGCTCCTTGATGGCATCCTGGAACAAATTCCAAGTGGGTGTGGCCAAAAATAGTGAGGGTGTACTTTCATCCTTCTCCTCATAGTAGGTTTCCCACCAATCCTTGACATGGGGGGTGACTTTGAGAAGAGAAAAAGTAATATTTTCCCGGATGGAAAAATCATGAATAGAAAAGTATCCTTCTAGCATATTTAACCATTTATCTGCGTTGTCCACATCTATCTGACCGTCAAATATTGGAATGTAAAAGTTAACTTGTATCTTAAAGGGTGTAGTGCTTCCAGAGTAGCTACTAGAAGTAGATGCATCACCTATGGGCAGCTGCTGAAGTATCTGGGAAAAGTTGTCCATTATCGCATTCCTCTATCTCTCGAGGGCTTCTTCAAGCAAGATTGTGAAAGGATCTCATCTTTATTTTCTTTCCCCATGGGAATCCATTAGGATTTGTGAAGTAGGTCTTGCAAAGGTTCAACCAGTTCAAGCCCTAACTCCTTATATTCTGACCTCACTAGGGACATGCAAAAAAAAAACAGAGAAAGAGCAAACCGCTCTAATACCACTTATTTGAATTTAAAAATGAACGCAACAAATTACAGATATAACCATAAATACAAAGATGCAACAGAAATAATATTTCCTTTCATTACTATCAAATGTTGAAATATGTTTACAAACATAATGATAATAAGGCTAGCTCGGGTGATGGTAGCTTATCTCTAAGAAGAGATGTGGCAGCTACATGCCTCTGAACTGTGTTACAATGAGGCTCAAGGGCCTATTTAATATTGAAAAACATGATAAAACCCTAAACAACCAAAACCCTAACCCTAGGGGAAGTAACACCAAGAGTTTGTGGCCCTTGTTGGGGTTAGTTGGGCAACCAAATTCCTGGGGTCATAGCTTGGTCATATTATCTTCATTTGTCATGTACAATACCTTGTTGGAAATTTTTGTTCGAGTACTATGAGATTTTTTGTAATCCCTTTCTTATGGCTATGGCCCTGTAGCAGACCTAAATAAAAACATCATTTAGGGGGTCAAAATTGCTCCGGAAGTTCGGGACCCAAAAGTATTCCAAAAATAGTAAATGTTGAAATAAACAAGGAAACAAATGAAACTGACTAGAGGTCTAGGTGGGATATGTGGGTGGCCACCAATATCCACCTAGATCATTTGAGAATAAAAGACCCAAAAAAGGATTTCCTAGTTTACACATAGGCTTGCGTGGGAGGGCTAGGTGGATTCTTCATGCAAGAAGAAAATGTAATCTATTATGAATCAAGGAAACTAAATGAGAATGAAAAAAACTATGTTACTCATGGCTTGGATCTAGTAGTAATCATGCATGGACTAAAGATGTGGAGGTGCTACTTTCTTGGGAGAAGTTTTGTGTTGATAACATATCATGGGGGACTAAGATACTTGTTTGATCAAGGCAAGGTAAGTGTTACACAAGCAGCGCACTCGGTAGCCATGAGCACTTATGAAGTTCACAACAAAGAAAGGATTAAGGAGGCATTGCTGCATGATGATATTTTTCAGTATGTGAAGGAATACTTATAACGGGAACTATAAGGAGAAATAAAAAATAATTATAAGATCACTAATGATGGTATGTTTTTGTTCAAATATAGATGGTATGTACCCTGTGTGACCAACTTGAAGAAACTCATAATGGATAAGTTTCACAAAATACCTTATTCAGGTCATCCTAGTTACTAGAAAATGATAACATCTAATATATCTATATATATATATATATATATATATATATATATATATTATTGGCGAGGAATGAAGAAGGAAATAAATAAGTATATTGCTACATGCTTGGAATGAAAATAAGACAAAGTAGAATGTAGACATCCAATGAGATTACTACAACCAATTCCAATCATTGAGTGGAAATGGGAAGCCATATCCATGGACTTCATCACGGGATTACCAAATACATCAAAACAACATGATGTTGTTATGGTGATAGTGGAAAAATTGAGCATGGAAATTCCATGGGGGCTTCAATGGGGGGGCAATACCATACCACATGTGTTCATATTGGGGAATATATGTTGAAGAAAAAAATGACATAATATATTGAGTATATAGTAGGGGTAAGAGGTTTTTATTTTGGCAGCTATAAAAAATGGAGGTCAAAGTTAATGAGAAAATATAAAGGGGTATAAAAAATGTTAATGAAAAATCAGATACCTACAATATCTGGTGAAAGTAGGGGTATTTTAAATTGGGAAGGTGTATTAGGTTCATATTGGTAGGGGTTTAAATAATGTGATTTTTATAGGTATTTTCCAATATGTAGGGAAATTAGGGTTTTTTTAGCATGCCACAGATGCACGTGATATGTTAGTGGTTCATTGAGTGAAGCCCCCGTGGGAAATTCACTCTATAAATATTAAATCCACCAATAGAGATATTGACACAACTCAATTTTTCATGAAAAAAATATTCATCTTGCTTGCATATCCAAGAAGATCATTTCATACTGGGATGCCAAGTTCACTTCAAATTTTTGGAAACCATTGTTCGCTGGATATGGGAGTCAACTAGGTTTTTGTACATCCTATCATCTTCAAACAAATTTCCAATATGAAAGGGTAAATAGAATCCTAGAAGACATGTTAAGGATGTATGTCATGCATCAACCAAAGAGGTGGGAATAATTCCTACCATTAGTTGAATTTGCATACAACAATGGGTACTAAGAATCACTGAAGATGAGTCCTTTTGAGGAACTATATGGTAGAAAATGCAATACTCCCATTAGCTAGGATGACCCAGTGAACATGGTGGTACTTTGACCTAGAATTTTGAGATAAGTCGAGAAAGAAGTAATTAATGTCAGGAAAAAGCTGAAAGAAACCTAGGATAAGAAGCCCTTTGAGCCCAACTTGAGTTTAAAATCTCCCTTTAACTACCATTTTTTCTAATCCACCCTATGAGTATTCTCTTTGAGGGCCATATTCGCACAAATTTATGTATTAATGCATGATCTTTCATGTATTGTACTTTTTCTCCCACTTTGTCTAAAATTATTTCCCACATTGGAGTTTTCACCATTTGTGGGAGGCATTTTCTTGCATTCCCTGAGATTCTCACTGGTCAATTTTCCTACCGTATTTCAATTTTTCCTTCCTTCATTGCACTTTAGATGCCGATGTAGACTATGTGTTAATCATTGTAGAGCTTGGGTTGTTGGGTTTACAAGATGAATTCTTGGTAGCTTGTCTCGCCACAATATTGCTAAAGGAGGATTGCCCACTCGCAACCATGGGGGAGCCATGCGAGTTGATGAGTTCGAAGGATCAACTAAACCCTAGTTGAGCTATATAGTTTAGGGTTTGGTTCCAAGCTATTTATCCTTCTTGCTTCTCAATCTTATATTATCGTTTAGTTGTATAATTAACTTCTTGTTTTTAGATTTAAATTATTTCCAATCCTATTATCACTATTGTTTTTCTTTTTTTCATTAATCTATTAAATCTATGCATATTCACCAACCATTTAACTTATATACTTGGACTAAGATATATCTAAATTGTGTTGCTGACATCATCCTCTAATGAAAAAAACTAATAAGTTCTGAGGAGGTAGGTATAAGTGGCGATGAATGACCGACTTAGTAGTAGGAAATGTGGCATGATTTTTCATGCCTCTAATGGTGAACATTATATTCCAAACTAAGTCACTCCGCTCATGTTCAATTTCAATGACTTTAAAGTTTGACAACAATTTGATAGTTAAAATTTTGCAAATAAATTCGGTATGAATTTCAATATACTAAAAAAATTTAGAGATTAAAATACTTTTTGATATACATGTGTTTCCTTTTATATATTATTAAAATATTATACTTCTATTATAACTATTTATGAATATATACATTTAAATAATTAAAGTGTATATCATATAGATACAAAATTATGAAAAAGTAATAACAAAATTTAAAATTTAAAATATGTTTTAAATATATTATGTTTGTTTAATATATTTAAATTTTATATTTTATTGAAATAGTACACTTCTATTTTAATTGTTTATAAATTACAAATTTATATAGCTTAATAATGTATAATATAAATAAAAAATTAAAGTAGACATATATAAATATAAAAAAATTAAAATTATTTTGTTATTTATATATGTTTTTTACATATTTAACTTTTATATTTTATTGAAATATTACACTTCTATTTTATATATATATATATATATATATATATATATATATATATATATATAAACAAAATTTAATGATTATTTTTTTTTAATTTACATATGTTTCTTTTATATATTTAATTTTATATTTTATTGAACTATTACAATTTTATAGTAACTATTTATAAATATATAAATTTATATAATTTAAGTGTGTATGATAGAAATAATGATGATGATGATTAATGTCCACTAAAACCAATATGGTCTATGGGACCTTAAGAAGGTAAGAGATTAATTGATATTATTTAACATTTTATTTCTATGATCAAAAAGAAGGGAGAGAAGTGTACCTAGATCATCTTAGTTTTGCTGACTTAATAAGTAAAGAAGGTGCCTAATGTGTCAAATATTTTGAGCATTGGAATGGATATGAGTAAGAGTTGGGCAATCTAAGAGAACGTGCTTTTCATCTTAAACCCTCTCAGAATCACAAAGGTGACAAACTATTTCCTCCCAAAAAGTGTTGGGTAACCAAAGAGAATGTGATTTTCATCTTAAACCCTCTTAGAATCGCAAAGGTGATAGACTCTTTCACTAAAGATATGGAGGTGCTAGGAGAAGCTTTGTGTTGATCACAGATCATGGTGGACAAAGATACTTGTTTGATAAGTGCAAGTTAAATGCCATACAAACTAGATAGTATGATTTGATTAGTGAATTTGATTTTGACATAAAGCATAGCAAGGGCAAGGAAAATTAAGTAGCATATGCACTTAGTAGAAGTCTACAGTTAGTTCAGTTGGAAACCATGAGCACTTGTGAAGTTGACACCAAGGAAAGGATTAAAGTGGCATTGCTACATGATGAGAATTCTTCGTATGTGAAGGAATACTTACAACAAGAACTAGAAGGAGCAATAAATAATAATTACAAGATCATTTCTGATGGTATGTTTTTGTTAAAATATAGATGGTATATACCCTATGTGACTAACTTAAAGAAACTCATAATGGATGAGTTTCACAAAAGACCTTATTCAGGTCATTCTAATCACTAGAAATGATAACAGTTATAAAGGAATTATATTATTGCTTAGGAATGAAGAAGGAAATAGTTGAATATATTGCTACATCCCTGGAATGCCAAAAAGACAAAGTAGAATATAGACATCCATCGAGATTACTACAACTCATTCCAATCATTGAGTCGAAATGGGAAATCATGGCCATGGACTTCATCACTGAATTACCAAAGACATCCAAACAACATGATGTTGTTATGGTGGTAGTGGACAAATTAAGCATGGAAATTCCACGAAAATTCACTTTATAAATAATAAATCCACCAATAAAAATATTGACATAACTCAAATTTTCATTAACTAAATATTCATCTCACTTGAATATAGGACTTAGCTAACTTTTAGTACATCCTATCATCTTCAAACAAATTCCCAATTTGAAAGAGTAAACAGAATCCTAAAAGACATGCTAGAAATGTATGTCATGCAGCAACCAAAGAGGTGGGAAGAATTCCTACCATTAGTTGAATTTACATACAACAATGAGGTACCAAGAATCAATGAAGATGAGCCCTATTGAGGAACTATACAGTAGAAAATGAAATACTCCCATTAGCTGGGATGGCCCAATGAACATAACAATATTTCAACCTAGCATGTTGAGAGAAATGGAGAAGGAAGTGATTAATATCAAGCATAAGTTGAAAGAAACCTACGATAAGAAGTCTTTTGTGCCCAACTTGAGTTCAATGTGTCCCTTTAACGACCATTTTTTCTGATCCACCCTATCCATATTCTATTTGAGGACCATATTCCCACAAATTTATGTATTAGTGCATTATCTCTCATGTATTTTATTTTTTCTCCCACTTTGTCTGAAATTATTTCCCACAGTGGAGTTTTGACCATTTGTGGGAGGAATTTTCTCACAGTTCTTGAGTTTCTTGCTTGTTAATTTCTGTGCTCTATTTCATTTTGTCCTTCCTTTGTTCATGCTTTAGATGTTGTTGTCGACTATGCGTTATTCCTTGTAGAGTTGGGATTGTTGGGTCTATGAGATTAATTCTTGGTAGCTCATCCCACCACAATATTATGAGAGAAAGTGTTGCTTGACCATGTCCTCCAGACGGCAGAGAGGGGCAACCCTCAGTCTTTTTTGCAGGCCATCGACTCCTACAGCAGGCGCACCAGCTGGCTCATGAACATTGGCGACGATAAGGGCCCCCTTATCGATTCTGCCCTTTCAAAATACAATCCCAGGGTCGCACTCGAGATCGGGACGTACTGCGGTTACTCTACTGTCAGGATCACCTCGCAGATGCAGAGGCCTAAGAGTATGCTCTAGCGGTGGATCATCTTTGCAGTCAATTTTCCTCCAACTTCTCCGCTTTCTGGAGTTCTGAGTAGGATCCCAGAAATCCTTAACTTTGTTTAACCCTTGGGAATATGTTTCCTGCTTGAGGCTTAAAACATCCTCTGTTAATAGCATTGATTCTTGTTGCCATTTTTCCTCCCAAAAGACTGCAAGATCTCCTGCTCTAATTTCCCAAAAACTATTTTTTTGAACTAGGCTTCTATTTTTCCAAGCTTTGTTCCAGAAATGAGATCCTTTTAAATTTCTAGACATCCTTATGAGATCATTAGTGTGCCAAGAGTTGGCATATTTCTCTTTCCAGATCCTTGCCCACTGGGCTGTTGGCTCCTGAACCCATCGCCACCAAAGCTTGGCTCCAAGCACTCTACTGAGAATCTCCTGATCATCCAAGCCTAGACCCCCATGACTCTTGGGTTTACAGATTTTATCCAAAGAAACCAGGGCCTACTTCTTCTTTGTTTCTTCCTTACCCCAGAGGAAATCTCTTTGTATATTCCTAAATTTCTCTAAAACCCATTTGGGAGCTGGGAGGGCTGATAACATAAAAACTAGGATGGATTGCAAAATCGCCTTTGTCAGAACCAACCTGCCTGCCAAGTTCAAGACTCTGAAGATCCAATTTTTTACTTTGTCCTGCATCTTATTAATCGCCTGTTCCCAGGTACTCTTGTGCATAGATTTGGATGTGAGAAGGATTCCCAAATACTCTGTGGGGAGGGAATCCCTTTGGAAACCAAGAATTCTTGAGATATTTCTCTGAATAGCAATACTAGTGTTAAAGAAGAATATTTTTGATTTAGAGAGATTGACTTCCATACCTGTAGCCATGGAAAATTCCTTTAGGATTTGATTGTAGGCTAAAGCTTCTTTGACTGTGGGGATTCCTTGCAGCATGGTGTCATCTACAAATTGTTGGTGAGTTAGAGCTTGACCATTCTCAGATAATTGAAGACCTTTGATTTTGCATGAGTCCTTGGCATGCTTAATGGATCTGCCAAGTCCTTCCATCATGAGAATAAAAAGAAAGGGAGAGAGTGAGTCTCCCTACCTGAGACCTATAGAAGGAATGAAAATCTCTCAGGGAGAGCCATTCACCAAAATTGAAAAGTTGGATGAAGTCACTAGAGCCATGACCCATCTGACCCAGTTGTGATCGAAACCAAAAGCAGTGAGAACCTTCTTGATGTAAATCCAATTCACCTTGTCATATGCTTTGGCAATATCCAATTGCATGATCATCCCCCCTGCCTTTTACTAGTAAGCATGTGAACCACCTCATGGGCTTGAATAATGTTATTTAAAATTTGTCTGCCCTCCACATAACCTGCCTGTTCCTCTGATACTAAGTAAGGAAGGAGAGGTCTTAATCTGTTAGCAACAACTTTGGATATTATCTTGTATACTACATTACATAAGGCTATGGGTCTGTACTTATCTACAGTTTGCGCTGAATATTGTTTGGGGATCAAGGAGATGAAGGAGGTGTTGAGGGCTTTCAAGATAGTTTTGCTACACTTGGAATCCTCCGCTACATTCAGTATATCCTGTTTGACAATATGCCAACAAGCTTTAAAAAACTCTACATTGAAACCATCTGGGCCTGGTGTTTTGTAATTTTGCATGTCTTTGAGAACCTCGCTTACTTCCTCTTCAGTAACAGGTCTATTGAGGTTAAAATTGTCCTCTCTAGACACCAACTTAGGGATATGCCTTATCATTTCCTTGATGGATTGTTCCCTGTTTGGATTGCTTTCCCGAGTGATGTTTTGGAAATGCTTGACAAGCACAGCTTCAATATTCTTATGAGTGTTCTGAAGCTCCCCATTCTCGTTCTTTATCGAAGAGATTCTGTTGTGTGCTCTATATAACTATGATAACTTATGTATTAATCTTAATAAATAATTGTAACATATAATTAAAATAAATATAATTAAAAAACAAAATATAAAGAAAAAAAATTATAATAAAATATAATTAAAATAATAAGATATAAATTAAAACAACTAGACCCTAATAAAATTAATAATTTAATAATAATTTAGTAATCCTGTTGACACCTAATCCAAAACGGATGGGTGAACTGGACAGTCATCTAGAAGATGAAATGATCCGTTTTTATTTTTGTATATAAACATGAGTTACCTAATGAATAATATCAATCAGTTTTGTCTCTCGTTCAATGTGGAGTTACCCTGGCCTGACATGGTATCAGAGCAAAGGTCCCAAAATAATGTAACTCCTGCTGAGCGCTGCCTCATCCTGAGCGATTCCCTGATTTTTATTGAATGCCCTGTGCTCTCTGACTGCCAGAGACTGCGCCTCTGTCCTGAAGACTGCGCACTATCCATAATTATGCTGCTGAATGTGCGTTGTTCTCAGTGATTGATATTGAATGCGCATAAGCGTTGATGCGTTTCTAATTGAATGCATCTCCAGACAGAGAGCCGTTACCATGGCCTGAGTCCGAGGCATTTAAACTGTGTGATTTCTTTCCAGAATCTTTCGGCTCTGAAATGGTTTACTTGCATTTTGGTGCCGCCTTCAAGTGAAATTTTCTTTCAATAATTTTTGGGTTTGAGGGATTACACTGCCATTCCATCCCTTTGAATGTCCTTCGCTCATTCTGAATAAACCGCTCTGCTATTTCTTCCACGGTGTCTCCCAAATTGGTTAACTCAGCATCACTTATCTAAGAGACCGCGACCTTGAGTGCTCGACTGATAGCTGTGGTAAAATCCGTGAATGCTGATTTGCATTCTTGGGTTTTTCGGATGATTTCAATGTCCCTGCATCCTCCATCGATCCATTCAAAAATCATACCCTCAGTTTTATTATTCGCTACGTTTTTTGAACTGTAGTATCGACTGCGTTTTTGTAAGAACTGTGGTTACGCTGCGATTCTATTGAAGCGCATGCTTGTGTATCTATTGGTATCGTAATACTCCAGATTTCCCATGGAATTGCTGTGACACAAAGCTGCGGGGATTGTTAGCTTCGAATTACAGTGAGAGATATTTTTTCAAAAAAAAAAAATTGTGCTTTATTTTATGATCTGTACGTTCCCAATCTTATCGGATATGCAAGGATATTAGCCAACATTGTTGCATTTGGAGAGTGCTTTTCCAACAAGAAGCTCTTCACTGCACTTTATTTTGTTAGCTTTGTATGTGATGAATTGGATGGACGTTTTGCACGCATGCTGAATCAAGCATCTACTTTTGGAGCTGTCGGTGACCTGGCTGCAAGTGGCCTTTTGAAATTGCGGGAATTGAAATAATAATACAGTGAAGTGAATGCGCTCTTTTTTTTCAATTGCATTGATAATATTGTAGCAGTGATATATGAGCGCCCTCTTTTTTCAAAACAATATTGTAGCAGTGATATATGAGCGCCCTCTTTTTTCAAAACATAATATTGTAGCAGTGATATAGGTTGAAGAGATACCTTGAGCGCCCTCTTTTTTTCTCAAAACATAATATTGTGGAAGTGATATAAAGAAATGGTGATATAAGAAATGCTGATGATATGCTGATGAAATGTTAGAAGAAAAATAAATGCATAAGGCTATCATATAAGGATTTTTTTTCTCTCAACAGAAGTTTTTTGGCAGAGATATTTTTTTTTACAGAATGCATTCAATCATTTCTATGGTAGGAATAGTTCTCACTGGCAAGGAGAACTATTCAGAATGGTCTCGGATGGTAAAACACACCCTCATCTACAATGAGCTGTGGAAAGGAGTGTGTGTCGGAGAAGAAGACAAAGACCCTGTGCAGCCTACATCAGATAAAGAACTTGTTATTTGGGAAAACAAGAACAGCAAAGCCTATGCATTGATCGCAACATCTGTAAATGAGGAATTAAGTCGTCATATTTCATCCTATTCCACTGCCTTTGAAGCTTTACAAAAGCTGAAAGAACTCTATGATACACATTCTGCACTTGAAGTTGTTCAGCTCATGATTAAACTCTTCACTCTTGAACTGGAAAATAATGATCCTCTTGCTCTTGCATCTGAAATAAATTCTATAATGCGTGATATTAAATCCACTAAGGTTGAGCTGGATATCTCTCTTATTGCCTTTCTCAAAGCACTCTATCCTACCTACTCTAATTATCTTGAGTCTTTACAAGCAAATGGAAATCTTAAAGATATAACCTTTGACACTCTTGTGAAAAAGTTTGCTGAAAGAGAGAAAGCCTTTGGAAATAAAACAGTCCCTAAATCTTCTGAAGAGACTGTTTGCCTTGCTCATAAAGAAAAGCATCCTGCTCAAGATTCTACAAGAGGAAGAGGTGGACGAAGAGGAAGAGGAAGATACTTCAGAGGCAGGGGGGCAGACATCCTCAAGCAGAAAAGGAAAATCTGCATTGCATTCACTGCAAACGAAATGGATCACATGATGCTTCTACATGCAAGCTACCATGGGACAAAGCTGAACAGAGAAGAAATCAACAGAAAGGTAAAACTGATGACACAGACAAAGATAAAGCACCTGAATCCGCTCACTATATTGAGGCACAATGTAACATTGGAGTAAATGAAGATCTGTTTAATGTTTCACTTGCTTCTTCGAAAAATGACTGGTTGCTTGATTCAGGAGCAACCTGTCATATGACTCATAGGAAAGATTTCTTTGAAGATTTCACTGATAATGTTGATGGAGCAGTATACTTTGCAGATCAGTCAAAAATCAAGCCATCAGGGCTTGGCACAATCAGGCTTACACTGCCTGGTCTTCCAGACTTTCTTTTGGATCATGTTCTATATCTCCCACAGTTCAAGAGAAACTTGCTGTCCCTGGTCCACATCCGCCAGCAAGGTCACTCCATTCATATGTTTGATGGAAAGCTTGAGGTAAGAAAGGCATCTGACCATTCACTTGTCATGAGGGGTATAGAAGAAGAAAGACTTCTTAAACTGCAAGGAACCTCTGCTCATGCACAGCATTTTTCATATATTTCTCATCATGATGAAGGTACACTTCCATCAAGTTTATTATGGCATGCTAGATTTGGACATTTAAACTATGATAGTCTCCGCTTGTTGAAGAAAAATGGTGTTGCTGGTTTGCCTACAATTCCTAGAAAACATAAACAATGTGATGCTTGCATTCTAGGAAAGCATAGCAAACAGTCTTTTCATGATTCACATTCAAGAGCACATAGGAAGCTTGAACTTATTCATTCAGATTTATGTGGTCCAATGCCTGTTCCTTCTACAAATGGAAATAAGTATATCATGACATTTATTGATGATTACACTAGAATGTGTTGGGTTTATTTATTGAAGAACAAAGCTGATGCTTTTCAAACATTCAAGAATTTTCATAAGTGGATTGAAAATGATGCACAATCTCATATTGGGTCTATTCGCACTGATAATGGAAAAGAATATACATCAAATGAATTTGAACACTATCTTCGCCAACATGGAATTAAACATCAAACAACTGTGCCTTATAATCCTCAACAGAATGGTGTAGCTGAAAGAATGAATAGAACAATTTTGAATATGGTATGATCCATGCTTTTCTTCAAAAATGTAAAGACAATGTTTTGGGCTGATGCTGTTCTATGTGCTGCATATATAAAGAATAGATGTCCATCTAGTGCTATAAGAAACAAGACTCCTTATGAATTGTGGTATGGACATGTTCCTTCGGTAAAACATCTCAGGATTTTTGGTTCCACCTGTTATGCTTTAATACCAAAGGTACATAGAAACAAACTTGGTGCTAGAAGTCGTAAGTGTATCTTCCTGACGTATTCAAACACATCTAAAGCATACCGCCTCTATGATGAAGTAAATAAAAAGTTTGTTTTATCTAGAGATGTCATTTTTCTTGAATCATCCAAATCTGACAGTGTTGTTGAGCGGCAACTTGATCGCTTGGATAGATTCACAAAACCGAAATCATTTCAAGAGTTTGATAATCAGATTCCACATCTTGAAGGGGGGATTCCTATACTAGATCAATATGTGGAATCTTCTTCTGAAGAACAATCTCCCCTGCATGACACTCCAACAACGGATGATGCTTTAAGTGATGTAATTGATAGAATTAGGAGACTCAATCTTGATTCAGACCCAACTCAATCAACAGAACAGCCTGGACCATCTCAGAAATGTCCCCCAAAGTGGCTGACAAAGACACTTGAAAGTGTTCATCCTGATGAAATTGGAAAAACAGGAACCAGAAATACAAACCGACAAGATGGAGGTGATGTAGATAACTCTAATTCACCTGTTGATATGGATGTTACTTATGATTGTGAATTGAACTTGTCTACAAATTTTGAACCAACTTCCTTCAAAGAAGCTGCTTCTCATGATGAATGGAAAGAAGCGATGCAGAAGGAGTATGATGCCCTCATAAAGAATGGCACTTGGAAGCTGTTTGATCCTCCATTTGGAACCAAACCAATTGGCTGCAAGTGGGTCTACAAGAACAAGTACAAAGCTGATGGCTCACTTGACAAGGACAAAGCTAGGCTTGTGGCAAAAGGTTTTGCACAGAATGAAGGGGTCGATTATGAGGAAACTTTTGCTCCCACAGCAAAATGGGCCACCATCCAGACACTCTTTGCACTAGCTGCTCAGAACGGTTGGAAAGTCCATCAAATGGATGTAAAAACTGCATTCTTGAATGGATATCTAAAAGAGAATGTTTTTATGTCCCAGCCTGAAGGATTTGCTGTGAAAGGACATGAACACAAAGTATGCAAACTTGTGAAGTCCTTGTATGGCCTCAAACAAGCACCACGAGCCTGGTATGAAAAACTAACTGAGCATCTTCTGAAACTCAACTTCAAACATTTTGATCTTGATGATGCAACTTTATTTGTTAAGAAAGTTGGCAAAACAGTTGTATATCTTGTGGTATATGTAGATGATCTTTTAATGACAGGGAAAAATGAAAGCTATATTACATCCATAAAGAAAGAATTAGCAAAATTTTTTGAAATGACTGATTTGGGCTATGTTCATTACTATCTTGGCATTGAAGTAACCCAACATCCAAAGTCCATATTTCTTTCTCAAAAGAAATACATTGGAGATTTGTTAAACAGATTTGGCATGACACAGTGCAATCCCCTTTCTACTCCAATGGAACAAAACTTGAAGCTCACATCTATTGAAGGAAAGGAATTTGAAGATGCAACAAAGTATAGACAGCTTGTAGGAAGTCTCATCTACCTCACTACTACCAGACCAGACATTTCATTTGCTATTGGAATCCTCTCCAGGTTTATGCAAAATCCTTGTGAGGGACATTGGTCTGCTGCAAAAAGAGTTCTAAGGTACTTGAAGGGAACTCAAGACCTTGGAATCAAGTATACACAGGTGAACGACTTCAACTTGATTGGATACTCTGATTCAGACTTCGATGGAGACAAAGAAACTGGGGTATCTCCTTCAGGATATGCTATGAGTCTTGGATCAGGAGCTGTCTCCTGGAGATCACGCAAACAATCAGTACCAGCAGATTCCACAACAGAAGCAGAATATGTGGCAGCAGCTGAAGCAACGAAAGAAATTGTGTGGCTCAGGAAAATTCTTGAAGATTTGCAGGTAAAACAAATACAATCAACTCCACTCATGATTGATAACACATCTGCAATAAAGTTGGCCAAGAATCCAAAGTTCCATGATCGTACTAAGCACATCAATACTAAATATCATCTGATCCGACATCATGTTGAGGCCAAAACAATCCATCTCCGTCATTGTTCCACAAACGAGCAAATTGCAGACATCTTCACCAAAGCGCTTGGAAGAGAAAAGCTTGAAAGATTCAGAACGATGCTTGGACTCACCAACATCCCTTCAGATTAAAGGGGGGAATGTTGACACCTAATCCGAAACGGATGGGTGAACTAGACAGTCATCTAGAAGATGAACTAATCCGTTTTTATTTTTGTATATAAACATGAGTTACCTAATGAATAATATCAATCAGTTTTGTCTCTCGTTCAATGTGGAGTTACCCTGGCCTGACAAATCCCTAATATCTGTCGGCAATGCATGTCATACATCTATTTATTAAACTAAATAATAAAAGCAGTTTTCCACTAATCTTTCACATCTTGAAGATGAACCACGATTTTTGGTTCGAAAAGTCGATCAAAACAAGACCTAATGCGATGAATCTGGAAGATGATCTACACAATTATGAAGATCACAGAAACCTAAAAGATAAAAATAAACCATTAATTAATATTAAGGAGAGATAGCCCCAATAAAAATGTCTTGGCTCTTTCTTAATCAATAAATTATTATTGTCCAAAAGAAATAACAAATAATTTTTAATATATTTAATATAAACAAAATGAAATATAAAATATCATGTTGTTCTAAAATTTCTAACTTGTTATTAATTAGCAAAACTTCTCAAACAAATTTCATAATTAATATTATATACATAATATTGGAAAAATCAATGCTATATTTAATTAATTAATTAATTAATTAATATATAAAATATAATATAATATAAGATGTCTAGAGGCATATTTTACAAATGAATAAACTAAATATTACTATGTTATAAAAGTAAATGGAATCTAGTTTTAATTTAAATTTGAGGTTTGACTTTTTTTATGAATGAGTTTGATGTATATGGAATATAGAATAATACATATAATAATTAATAATATATATACAATTTGAGTGACCTAATAGTTAACAGCACGTGTTTTTTCCTAAAAGATCATAAATTTAAAATTAAAACCATGTAGAGTATGTATATCTTATTAAACTTAACAATTAAATATATATAGTTTGATAATATATAAAATCTGTAATTAATTTTATTTTACATTAAATTTAATATATAATAACAAATTAAATAAATTTTATTGTATGGAATCTAGTTTTAATTTAAATTTCAGGTTTGACTTTTTTATGAATGAGTTTGATGTATATGGAATATAGAATAATATATATAATAATTAATAATATATATACAATTTGAGTGACCTAATAGTTAACAGCACGTGTTTTTTCCTAAAAGATCATAAATTTAAAATTAAAACCATGTAGAGTATGTATATCTTATTAAACTTAACAATTAAATATATATAGTTTGATAATATATAAAATCTGTAATTAGTTTTATTTTAAATTAAATTTAATATATAATAACAAATTAAATAAATTTTATTGTATGGAATCTAGTTTTAATTTAAATTTCAGGTTTGACTTTTTCATGAATGAGTTTGATGTATATGGAATATAGAATAATATATATAATAATTAATAATATATATACCATTTGAGTGACCTAATAGTTAACAGCACGTGTTTTTTCCTAAAAGATCATAAATTTAAAATTAAAACCATGTAGACTATGTATATCTTATTAAACTTAACAATTAAATATATATAATTTGATAATATATAAAATCTGTAATTAATTTTATTTTACATTAAATTTAATATATAATAACAAATTAAATAAATTTTATTGTATGGAATCTAGTTTTAATTTAAATTTCAGGTTTGACTTTTTTATGAATGAGTTTGATGTATATAGAATATAGAATAATATATATAATAATTAATAATATATATACAATTTGAGTGACCTAATAGTTAAGAGCACGTGTTTTTTCCTAAAAGATCATAAATTTAAAATTAAAACCATGTAGAATATGTATATCTTATTAAACTTAACAATTAAATATATATAGTTTGATAATATATAAAATCTGTAATTAATTTGATTTTACATTAAATTTAATATATAATAACAAATTAAATAAATTTTATTTTTTAATTAAGTTTAATATTTAAATATTAAAAAAAATTAATCATTTATTAGTTAATATTTATAATTCAAAATTTCTATTAAATAATAAAAAAATATTTCAAATATTTTCAATTTTAATCACATCAATTAAAAGAACTAATCTTTTTACACTTCATATCCAACAAAAACAACTATCAATTTAATAATAATAATAATAATAAACCAATCCTTTCACACTTCATTTCTTAAAAACCCAACATTTTTCAACATAATTTAAAAAAGTGAAAGAAAAATATTTTTATAATTTATTATATAAATCATTTTTATAATTATTAATCCTAAATAATAATGAATCATTCATTAATTAAAAAAAATGTTCCAAAGTATACCCATCCTAACTACATATCAACTAAAACAACCAATATTTTATACTCCATTCCCTAAACAATAAAACAATCCATCCTTTTATACTCCATTCTCTAAACAATAACACCAACCAAGAATTAACATTTATAATTCAAATCTTTTATAACAAGGAAAATAACTAAAACAACCTATTCTTTTATACTCCATACTCTAAACAATAAAACAACCCGTCCTTTTATACTACATTCCCTAAACAATAACACCAACCAACATAATAATAATAAAAACAACTTTTTAGCAAATCTTTTCAAGTTCTATTTCTTAAAAAAAACACTTATCAATAAAATAAAATTATAAAAATTATAACGAACATAAAATATAAAGGAGGAATGCCACTCAAATTTCTAACTTGATATTAATTGAGAAAACATCTTCAACTATTTTTTTTATTAAGATAATGTACTACAAAAGTCAACATTATAATTAATAAATAAAATATGTAAATATATGTGGGGATACAATCTGTCCAAGTGAACTTTGCAAATGAATAAACTAAATATTATAACATTTGGTATGTTATAATATTAATCAATCCCTGCTCACAATCCACCACATTACATTAATCAATCTATTCTTTCCCCTTGCTTTGCACAGAGCTCATTTATCGGCATGTCTCCGTTTTTTTCATTCATCAGAGCGATAGCCAACATGAAGGTGTTCCTCCGGACGGGCCAAGCAGGGGACGGACGAGAGAAAGCGTTGCTCGACCATGTCCTCCAGACGGCAGAGAGGGGCAACCCTCAGTCTGTTTTGCAGGCCATCGACTCCTACAGCAGGCGCACCAGCTGGCTCATGAACATTGGCGACGATAAGGGCCCCTTTCTCGATTCCGCCCTTGCAAAATACAATCCCAGGGTCGCACTCGAGATCGGGACGTACTGCGGTTACTCTGCTGTCAGGATCGCCTCGCAGATGCAGAGGCCTAAGAGTATGCTCTTGGCAGTCGAGATGAGCCCCCTCAATTGCCAAATCGCCACACAAATCATCGACCATGCAGGCAATCAAGAAACCATTGAATTCATTTCATGGTTGTGGTTGGTTTGCATTTTGTTTGAAATTGTTATCTTTATCTTGTTTGCAGATTTTGAATTGTTATTTTATATTTCAATTGATTAAGTTTTTTCTTTGTGGTAAGGAATATGGTTAGTTTAGTGTTGGTTTTTATTTGGTTCGGAATGGCCATCTTTTTTTGATTGCAGATTCTAAACACACATTTTAATGATTATGTTACACGAAATTAGAAATGGGAACGAAACGACACGGGGAGAAATGGAGTTTAGAGGTTTTAGAAGAGAGGAAAGAAAGAAAAACAAAAAAAATGTGAAAAACATAAAAGAAAGCTTACATTATCAACATTCTCTAATACTATGGTTTATTGGTTCATAAGGAGTTGCTTATAAGCTTTGTTTGCTCACATGGCCATTATGGAATATTTATAGTGTGAAACAAAGCTTGTGTTGTTTACATAGGTTATTCTCAAATACCCATATTTGATCCTCTAATGTGACAAATACAATAGTGAGGAAACCTTTGGCACTGAACTCAAGCTTGATTTGGTCTTTCCATTTTCATTTGATTTGGACCGAGTGATAGTGGGATTTTTTTGAAAGCCATATCCCGAGAAATTTCAGGATGAGTACATGTTCTCATATATATTGTATATATTCTCCCATGTGATTTGAGCATACCTCAAATTTGGGCTCTATTGTAGTATTTGGCAAGCAGCTACTAGGTTGTAATTTCCCAATAGGATGGTGAAAATTGAATTGATATCCACTGAGAATAGAGCCAAAAGTAGAGGGTCGTTTAGAACTACTACTACCTAAAATTAGCTTGCTATAGGAAGGAGTGTTGTTGCTCCCTCCACTGACATTTTCCGTAGCAAAAGCGGAAGGGTTGAGAACCATAAATGTTACAACTAAACTTCGAAGATAAAACCTAAAGAAAATTACCATTAAACTTTCAAAACTTTTTCATTAATACTTTATAATAATAATTAATCTTTATAATAATAAAAATAATATAATTGAAGTAGATACTAAAATCTTCCCGAAATTATTTAACTATTGATTTATAAATATATACTATAACTCTATGCATCTAAATTTATAGTTTTGTATAAAGAAACAATTTTTAAATATTAAATACAATAAAACTATATGTAAAACTCTATAGTAAATCTAGCTTTAAATATAACCAACACAAAAATTAAGAAAAGTTAATTACATTAAACAAAACATAAGAATAAGTCACATCCAAATAATATAATTTTAACAAACAAAATCCTTAAACGGACAAAGTTGTTAAGGAAGTTTTAGGCTACTTACGGCAGACCATGAAACTGCCTCTGAAAAATATCCACAAAATCAACCTTCACTTTTTTTTTTATTCGGCTCAACGTCCAATTAGAATGAGACCAACATTACACTAACCAGAACAACATTTCTCAAAAAACCAACCTTCCCTTTTTTATTTGGCTCAACATCCAATCAGAATGATACCAACATTAGAAACAAACTAGAACAAAGTTTCTCTGAAAATTGTTTCAAAAAGCCATTCGTTTCTTGAGAAACCTTTTCGTGTATTGAAAAACGAAAACGACCATACTAAATAGTGTTTTCTGGACCGTTCTATTTTCTTTGCATTTTTTTTCCAGAAACTAATGCTCTCGTTCCATTTCTGGTAGCATATGCCAAATACAGATAGCAAACTATTGAATAAGCTCATACGTTAGATCTCACTTGTCCAACAAAAAGTCACCACTAAGAAGAAGAAAACCACTAAATAAAAAAAAAATCTTCTTGTTTGCAATCATCGTTGGGCCTTCAGAAACCATTTCTGGAGGAATCATAGTCTTAATGCCCTATGGATCCACAAGACAGTTTTGGGGAATTGATGAGTATGACATGCACTCGTTCTCAGGCCCTTAGAGAGGGGATGCCTGTTTTTCAGGGTAACTCATGACCCTCATCTCCTTAAGAATTAGGGGCTTGGGAGCTACCTATAAAACTCTCTCTCTTAATGATCTTATTATGAGCCATCGTCCAATGGTGGTACTATTACAAGAGACTATGGTCTTGAAAGAAACATCACAAGAGTCTTTGCATAAAAATGTTTCCAGATTGTTTTGTATGTGCTTCTAGTGCATCTGGACTGTCTGGTGGATTGGTTGTACTTTGGAACCCAAGGGAAATTAAACTTGAGGCTTATCTTTCATGTGCAGGGATTATTTTATCTGGTTATGTGAAGGGTAACCACTCTTGGATTCTGATAATCAACTCATATGCTCCATACAGAGGTCGGAACATATACTAGGATCCCACTGAAAATTGTGGCTTACTAGACCTTAAATCATTGATAGTGGTCGGGGATCTGAATTTCACTCTCTGGTCTGATGAAGTATGGGGCGAAAAAGTTGTGAGTGATCCGCTTGAATCCTTTTTCAGGGGACTCATAGATTCTAACAATTTGTGTGACATGCCACCCTGCCCCTTGGCTCCAACTTGGCACAATGGTTGCCTTGGGTCTACATGCATGTCCAAATGCCTCAACCGTTTCTTGGTAAATACACAAATGGCGGGGAGCATGTTTGGGATTCGATCATCTATTTTACCCATCTTCATATCTCATCACAAGCATATCTTATTTTCATGGGAAGGGATTACAGAACAAAGAGTGTATCCATTTAAATTTAATCATGCGTGGCTCAAGGATAAATCCTTTGAGGAACTCGTTCAAAGACATTGGACTAATCATAGGAACTCTAAGGACCATGGGGCATTGGTTGGACTAGGATAAAAATTGAGATCATTAAAGCTAGTAGTTTGTGCTTGGGTAGGTGAAAAAAAGAGGGAGATCAGGAAGGAGCTAAAGGACATTAAAGACACACAAATCAGGATATCAGATATGAATGACTCTCAATATTTCTCTGAGTCATATAAGAGGCAATTCCTCGAATTGGAGACCTGGAAAAGGAAAATTCTTCATATGAGAGAAGAAGAATGGCGATTAAAGAGCAGGTCACATGGGTGATAGTCGATGATAAAAACACCAAGTTCTTTCATAGGCATGCCACAAGCAAAAGGAAAAAAAATGGCATTTGGGGATTGTGTGATGAGGATAATAAATATATATCTACCCAACTAGAATTGGAATAACTAGCTATCAATTATTTTAGGACACAATTTCAAGAGAGGAATCACTCATTCATGAATGAGAGTGTCTTCTTAAATCATATGTCGAATATGTTCACAGATGCTAATAACCAATCATTAGGGAGACCAATTTTGATGGAGGAAATTGAAGGAGTTATGAATTCTAGTGCCAAGGACAAGAGCCTCGGTCCTAATGGATGGGGCGTTGAACTCTTTATACATTTTAAGGAATTGATGGGGCATGACATACTGGTGGTTGCGGAGGAACCCAAGACTAAAGGATTCATTCTGGTGGCAATCAATGTCGCATTTATCGCTCTGATTCCAAGAAAGGAGCATCCAACTACTTTTGCGGAATTCAAGCCCATTTCCCTTTGTAGTGCTATTTATAAGCTAATATCGAAAATCATTGCAAACATAATGAAATATTCCTTATCCAAACACATTTCTCCAAAATAGTTTGGATTTCTGGACCAATGATTGATACAAGATGTGGTAGCGATCATTCAAGAATGCCTGCATTCTATCAAGGCCCAGAAATTAAATGTTAGTATTATGAAGATCGACCTCAATAAGGCATACGATTACATAGATTGGAAGTTCTTGTGATTGGTGCTATAAGATTGGCATCAATCCCCAGAATATAAGATGGATTATGCCATGTATTGTGACGGATACGTCTTTTATCATCATCAATGGCCTACCCACCACCTTCTTCAACTCATCAAGAGGGTTGCGACAGGGATGTGCCTTGTCTCCACTACTATTCATAATTGTTATATATGGATTGAGTTGGAAATTCTTAGAAGCAAGGAATAGGGGTTTGATTAAAGGGATCATTGTATCATAGGACATATATATTACCGACTCAATGTTCGTGGATGATCTGTTGCTAGGTGGAGAGAAAAACAGTGAAGAATGGAGTCATATTTATGAAATACTAAATTCATTTGGAAAGGCTACAGGTTTATACGTGAAAAAAATTAAATCATTCCCCATCACAGATTCACAGGTTGTAGCATTTATCATGGATATTTTCCATATGTTTGAAATTGCAAAGATATAGATAGATGAGGGATCAAAATACCTTGGATGTACACTGCAACCTAATAAATACGGAAATAAAGATTAGGAGTGGCTGTTAAGAAAATTTGAGAAGAAAAATTTCTATTGCCAAAATAAATGGCTTTCCTTGGGGATTAGACTCACCCTTATCAAATCTATCCTACAAAATTTGTCAGTCTACTGGATGCATTTGTATTTACTGCCAAAGGATATAATAAATAAGATCGACAATATTTAGGCTAGATATTTATGGGCGGGTAAAATCACATCGAAGAAATATCACCTAGTCCGTTTTTCCTCTATTGAATGACCCATTCAGAGTGGAGGATGGAGTATTCTGGACAAGGAGCGCTTTAATATTTCATTGGTCACAAAATAAATTGGCGAGCATTATATGGTACAAGTATTTGGCAAAATATCATGAAAAGGAAATACCTTCATCATTTTGATTCCACGTAGTGGATTAGAGATGGGGCTAAGGAACAAAAGGGTGCGTCATACCTTTGGCGAAGTATGATGAAAACTAAAAAGTCACTCTTTGCTGGAATGAGATGGGAGATTAGCGATGGATGTTAGATGCAGGTTGGTTTGGACGCTACCAAGGGTATGGAGGGTTACCATTCACTTTCGACCCCATTGATTTATCATATCTCAAATGGGTATTACCCATATCCGGCAAGTGGCAGCAGAACTAAACAACAACTTGGGTACACGAATGTGGAAGAGTGTGGTTTCTATGGGACTATCGGGGAGATGGGTTATAGAATGGAAGGATTACATCCAATGTCTAAATCAGACTGGAGCCTTTATGTCTGAGGTAGAGGATAAATTGTGTTGGGTGGGCACATTTAAAAAGGGACAGATTGTTGTTAAGGAAATATATATTCCAGATTTCCTATAGATAAATTTGATGAAAGGTTCCAGTGGTTCCAAAAAATATGGTATTGGGACATACCCATGAAGTTGAAATGTTTTAATTGGTTTGTTCTCCACAACGAAGTGCTCACTTGGGATATGTTAATTCATAGAGGACAACAAGGACCAGGCATTTGTGCCCTATGTTGGGCATCCATGGAGGACTCTCTTCATCTATTTTTAAAATGTCCATTTTCAAGTTCTATATGAGATGGAGTAATGTCACTACTCAATATCAAAGGTAGGTGGCAATAGGGATCGATTGAGGGATTTCCATCTTCTTGGTTCAACACACATAAACAACACTCGACTTTACCATTCTATATATTCTGGGGGATATTGAGATGCAGAAACAAAAATATCTTTGAGCAACAAGAACCATACTAGGACAACTATTATTAAGATTGTTGCATACTACAAGGAGATTGGACCAATTATTAGAAAAGGCCACAAAGGTAATCACAAGTATATAGATATTTGGAGTGAATTGCGAGTGGGTTTCTTTGATGGGGCGTGCATACAATCGAAATGTGGATGCAGGGCTTATATTGTATTGGAACCTGGTAAGTTGTCACTTTTGGTGGGAAAGAGGAAGTAGCACAAACAGTGAGGCATAAATTATAGCGCTATGGCGAACACTTCTATGTGCAAAATGGTTTGGTATTGAGACCATTAAGATATTCGGGGACTCAAAAAGTGTCATTGAATGGGTACATGGCTCTGCTCAATTAAATCCTATCAATCTTTTTGCATGGATGAGGAGTATTTGGACGTTGGAGCAGACTCAGATTACATATAGTCATGTGTACCAGGAACATAATGGGGTTGCAGACATGTTATCAACAGGGGGCATTGCAGCATAAACAATTTTGATTCACTTTCATGGTTTCCAAAAGGGTTCAGCAATAAATGAAGGAACTATAGAGATCTTGTAGTAAAGCAATTATGTATAAGTGGAGGACAAAGACACTTCAGAAATAGGGGTATGCTAATAGATTTTCAAAGTGAATCATAGGCGATATTGGAGATATGATAGGTAAGTAGGATTTTGCACTAAGTTTTTATTGAATACAGTGACAAACAAGTGACAAAAATGTTTTTTTTGTGAAAGATGTATATAAAAAACAAGCTATCGTAATCATAAGATGATGTTGGAAAAAACAATAAAAATTAAAAATAACAATAAAAATTAAAAAAAAAATAGCTCTGTTGGTTCTTTCTAGGTTGTGCTGCATATGGTTAGTTTACTGTTCGTTTGCATTCTGTTTGAAACTGCCTATTTATCTTGATCGCAGCTTCTGAGCTTTTGGTTCACATTTCAATTAATTCAATCACAAATGCTGATAGAAAATTGTCTTGGTTCTTTCTGTGTTGTTCAGCATATGGTTAGTTTAGTGTTGATTTGCAACCTGTTTGAAACGGCCACTTTTATTTTGATTGCACATTCTGAGCCGTTAGTTCACATTTCATTTTAATCAATTTAATAGCAAATATTGATAATAAATTATTGAATAAGCTTATAGGTTAGTTGTATTGGTTCTCTCTGTGTTGTTCTGGATTTAGTTAGTTCAGTGCTGGTCAGCATTCTTTTCTGAGCTGTTTGTTCACATTTCAATTAATTCAATTACACATTCAAATTTTCATTAATTCAATCAGAAAAATTGTTTATTAAATTCCAAAATACTTTCAAAATTTTCCACCTTATTAGGAATTTTTGGATATTCTATGGGTCATGGATTTCATATGGGATAATCTTGAACTTCTTCAAGAAAATATAATAATAATTATGATTTTATTACTTGGTTGCAGGGCTATCATCCAAGGTGCGAGTGGTGGAAGGAAAATTCGACGAGAGACTAGAGGCTGTTAAGCAATTTCTGGAAGAGATGGAAGCTAACTTCTTCGATTTCGTCCTCCTGGATCACTGGAAGGACCGCTATATGCCAGATTATCTGCTGCTGAAAGAGAATGGCATGATGAGGAAGGGAAGTGGGATATTTTCAGATAACATGGGTTCATTCCTTGGACCAGCAGACTTCAAGAAATATATCAAGACGCATCCGGAGGAGCTTGAGACACAGGAATTCAAGAGCACTGTTGAATATACATGGTGGATTCCAGACAGTGTCTGCGTATCTACTTATAGATTAGACTAGCTTGGCCGTACTGCACTATTTACGTTTAGTGTTTTGGTTGTTATAGAGCTGGTTTGGTAGCTTCAAGTGGTTTAAGTTTGAAAACCTCTACAAACAATGAACAACATGGGGAATCCGACCCCAAAAACGATATAGATGTCCGCCTTTTGACTGTATTTTGCAGGGAAGGTAGTAGAGTGGTTTTTTTTCATATTTTCCAATAGTTTCCCATTTAATAGAGATTTGAATTAATATTTGTTTAGTGTACCGAATTTATATATATTCTCAAAAAATTATTTTAAACAACGAAATCAAAAACAAAAAAATCAGTCAAATCTGATCAAAAACTTCATAACATATAATAACTGCAAAATACATTATCTAGGACGGCAAAATAAAAACCAAGACTTCACTTTAATGTTTTCCCTGCTCTCCTTTCCATAACTTGAATCATGAGTGTAGATGTCAGAATCATAAATGTTTCAGCAGTGAATCTGATCGTGGGGCTTGGAATTTTACGTTTCAGGGATTCGAAATTAAATTTACTGTGTATTATTTGATGACCATTATTTATTTATTCGATCTCTCGTGGACAGTCAGGTCCATAGGAGTCAAATAATTTTGACTTTCGATTAGTTTACAGATTTACACCTGCAATGTTTTTCAAATTTCTATTTATTAATTGATTAATATTAGAAATTAAATTTAAAAACTTAAAATTATAAAATATTAAATATAGCGATTTTTTTAAATTAAATATAATAACATAAATTTAGGAATATTTCTAAAAATTCAAAGTATTTGTCAAATTTGATGATTTTTGTAATTCTAAGCATTTTAACATTAATGTTAGTAAGGGATAAAAAAATCAGTTGTATTTATGAGCAAATCACCCTATAAATTCCAAAAACCTTAAATGTGCCATGTGTTGATGAAATTTGAGGAAGGAGTGGGGTTGAGAGGATGAACCAGTAGGGTGTGTGCACCTTCATTATATTGGGGCGATGGTGAAGACGACAGAACAAGTGTATATCGCACTCATGTGTTGTGTATGTTAGCTGTTGTTTCTCGCCATCTATATTAGTGTTAGTTATGTTTGTTGTTGGTTGGTTAACGATATCTTGTTTTCTCTTTCTCGATTGTCTTGTCACTTTGCTATTCTGTAATCTTCTGTTTTGAGGATGTTTAATATTTTGCTCTTACCTCTCTCTATTGCACACTCGGAGATTCTACACATTATTATTCTACTATGTATTACCTCTTACCTCCTCTTCTATATCATCCCCCTAAATTTTCTGTCTTCCCCCGACGTCCACATGCCTCACTAAAGTGACCTTTTCCACCTACTCTGTCCTCTATCCCTACTAGGGTGATTGACTTCCTCCACATTACCAGTTATAACATTCTCTGCCTCTTTAGTGCGACTTTTTGGAGATTCCGGTGACAGAATCTGGCAGAAAAAATTGAGGTTAAATCTTGATTTGTATTATTTAAAATGGTTTTTTAACTGCATATTTGGATTCAACACTCTGAAAAACCCCTGGGATGCTTTGATTGTGCAGAAATTAGCTATCAAACTTGCGATTTCAATAAATTGCTACCGGATTTTAGAGAAATTTGACCGGAAAAACCCACCGGAAAAACTTCCAAAAAATCTCTTTAAAGACAACTCCAAATTCCTTCACCATTTCCCAACCATGCAACTCTTTTGGAGTTCGACTCTGCAATAAATGGTCGATGTGCCTCGAGTATTGTTGTGGTGGTGGTGATGGCATTGATTGCCCACAATCCTACTGAATCATTGTTTGTTTCTCCACCGGCCACCACATTTGCTTTTGTCTTGGCTCAACTCTGCAACATTTTTCCGGCTACCCCTTTCTTCCCAGAATCCAGCTTGATTCAAACCCATCGGTGTTGTATTAGTCACTCTGCATGGACACGACTCATGACACTTGCCCACTATCTTCGGCTCATAGATGTTATCATTCCTTCCCTGATTACAATCCTTTCCTCCGTCCTATCCCATTACTATATTCATTCTTCCCTCTTTTCTAGGGACTTGCCTCTTTTGGATTTAATTTTCGGCAGCGACCTCATCTGGATCCTCCCCTTTCTGACTCCTTTTCCGATGCTTCCATTGATGAAAATCTGACTGTGGGGATCCCTAGACATTCTCTGACACTGGCACATTTACCCTACACTTAACTCCTGACCTCTCTTTAACATCCGCGCCTTCACACTCCAGGTTGTATTGCTTAGTCCATGTACTATTCGAGGTAATGGAATACCTGGCTTCGGCACCTCAGCACATGAGGCACTCATCTGTGCCACGGTGGAGACCCGAACTTTCATTTGGGGGCAGGGCCACTCACTTGGAAACGGGGCTCCCGACATCACCTTCACACTCTCTTCCAGATGGCTCACATGCGCCATCGTCGTTGCATGTTCGTTCACACTTGGTTCATGGACACTGTGCTCATCACCCTACGCGTGCCATTAAAATTACTGAACTAGCTCCAAATTTGGCTTTCGGGTATGATGTGCTTTCTGACCACGATATTAGACTTTAGAAGCACGTCGGGAAGTGGCACTTTGCAGATATGGAGGATTCAGACATGCGTACCTGGTTACATTCAAAATGGCACATTCTGCTTGATTATATGCCGATGATATTCGCCTGCTTAATGGCTAGTGCAACTTCCATTTTCTCTGTCAAGAGGACCTCGAGAAGATTAAATCTATTCCCTCGCTTAAGGGTCACAGTTTTCTCGCTCTATACTCTTGTTATATCGACTTTAACCCATAGTTATCAAAAATTCGAATTCGATTAGATACGAAAAAATTCGACATTATACGTCTTACAAATACTTAATATTTTTTTTTTTATTATTGGATTTATCTTTTTTTTTTTCTATTTTTTTATAAGTCTTATGCATTGTAAACTGACTTTTGCTATTTTATAATTTTTTATAATATAGAAGTTACTGTTTTTCTATTTTTTTTTTTATAAAAGTTGTCATAATATAGAAGTTACTGTTTTTCTATTTTTTTTTTATAAAAGTTGTCAATTTGGAAGCTTACCATTTTATATCTTTTATAGTAATGAATTTTTCCATTTTATAATTTTTTGTAATATAGAAGTTACTGTTTTTCTATTTCTTTTATGGATCCGGATATCATGATAGCTAAGCAATATTTTATATCCCCAAGCGAGGAGAAAGTCAAGGTGGTCGGACTTGATCTATCAATTCGAGAGGCCTCTGATGTCATGGTTGGTGTAGGAATTGATCTGTGAGTACAAGTCGGTTCCCTCATTTCTAAGTCGTCCATTTTACGAAGTTGAGTAGATAACAAGGCATTTCCTGCACATGTGATTCCTAGGGTTTGTGGAGTTTACAGAAATAGTAAATGGGCAATCCTGCATTTAAATACTCCGAGGAGAGGAAGAGCCCTAATTCTCTTCTTTCTTCTCCTGTTTTTTTTTAACTATTAGGAAATCTTCTCCTGTTTTTTTTTAACTATTAGGAAATGACGAGGGGGGACTTTGGTTATTATATTTGTTGTAAGGTACCTTTGACCAGAGGGTACCTGCAATCGATTTATGGAATCCAAGGGGGGTAAGGTTTGAAGAAACTGAAGCCCAAAAAGCGCTCATTCCAACCAGATCCTGTAGGGGAGAAGAGCCCCGCGGGCAGCGACGACAATTTCTTTTATTAAACGGTGGGAGAATCGCGAATCATAATACTCCATACACTCTCAGCCCACTGCGAAAACGCCAACGTTAATTGTGAACCTAATATCTAATACACCGTACCGAACTCGAATTGACGTATTAATTCGCAAATCGAATCGAACCGGCGAATTTTCGAATTTTTTTCTGCAGTACCGCCGAACTTGGTAACTATGATTTAACCCACTAAGAGAAACACCTCAAAATAATCTTATTTGGGTTAAATTCCCTGGTCTTCCCATTGAATTCTAGTCGAAGATGGTATTCACTAATATTGGTGATGCAAATGGGTTGATATTCTGGAAAATGGGTTGATATTTTGGATAAAAAAAGAATTCTGCTTTGCAAAGATCTAGAATAAGACTACTTACCAATCCATTCCAAAACTCCAGAACTTACTCATCCAAATGACTATGTTTTTTTCATTCATCGGAGTGATAGTCAACATGAAGGTGTTCCTTCGGACGGACCAAGCAAGGGATGGACGAGAGAAAGCGTTGCTCGACCATGTCCTCCAGACGGCAGAGAGGGGCAACCCTCAGTCTGTTTTGCAGGCCATCGACTCCTACAGCAGGCGCACCAGCTGGCTCATCAACATTGGCGATGATAAGGGCCCCCTTCTCGATTCCGCCCTTTCAAAATACAATCCCAGGGTCGCATTCGAGATCGGGACGTACTGCGGTTACTCTGCTATCAGGATCGCCTCACAGATGCAAAGGCCTAAGAGTATGCTCCTAGCGGTGGAGATGAGCCCCCTCAATTGCCAAATCGCCACACAAATCATCGACCATGCAAGCAATCAAGAAACCATTGAATTCATTTCATGGTTGTGGTTGGTTTGCATTTTGTTTGAAACGGTTATCTTTATCTTGTTTGCAGATTTTGAATTGTTATTTTATATTTCAATTAATTAAGTGTTTTCTATGTGGTAAGGAATATGGTTAGTTTAGCGTTGGTTTGCATTTTGTTTGGAATGGCCATCTTTTTTATTTTATATTTCAATTAATTAAGTTTTTTTCTGTGTGGTAAGGAATATGGTTAGTTTAGTGTTGGCTTGCATTTTGTTTGGAATGGCCATCTTTTTTGATTGCAGATTCTAAACACACATTTTAATGATTATGCTACTCCAAACTAGAAATGGGAACGAAATGACACGTGGATAAATGGAGTTTGGAGGTTTTAGAATAGAAGAGAGAAAAAAAAACAAAAAAAAAATGTAAAAAACATAAAACAAAACTCACATTATTAATATTCCCAGATACTATGGTTTATTTTGCTCATAAGCTTTCATTACTCACATGACCATTATCAAATTTTCATAGTGTGAAACAAAGCTTGTGTTGCTTACATAAGTCATTCTCAAATACCCATGTTTGATCCTCTAAGGTGATGTATACAATAGTGAAGAAACCTTTGGCACTGAACTCAAGCTTGATTTGGTCTTTCCATTTTCATTTGATTTGGACCCAGTGATAGTGGGATTTTTTTGAAGGCAAAATCCCGAGAAATTTCAGGATGAGTGCATGCTCTTGTATATATTGTATATATTCTTCCATGTGATTTGAGAAGACCTCAAATTTGGGATCTATTGTAGTATTTGGCAAGCAGCGACTAGGCTGTAATTTCCCAATAGGATGGTGAAAATTGAATTGATCTCCATTGAGAATAGAGCCAAAAGTAGAGGGTTGTTTAGAACTACTACTACCTAAATATTCTCCCATGTGATTTGAGCAGACCTCAAATTTGGGCTCTATTGTAGTACTTGGCAAGTAGCAACTAGGTTGTAATTTCCCAATAGGATGGTGAAAATTGAATTGATATCCATTGAGAATAGAGCCAAAAGTAGAGGGTTGTTTAGAACTACTACTACCTAAAATTATCTTGCTATAGGAAAGAGTGTTGCTCCCTCCAGTGACATTTTCCATAGAAAAAGCGGAAGGTTTGAGAACCATAAATGCTACAACTAAACTTCGAAGATAAAACCTAAAGAAAATTACCATTAAACTTTCAAAACTTTTTCATTAATCCTTTATAATAATAATTAATCTTTATAATAATAAAAATAATATATTTTAAAAATATAATTGAAGTAGATACTAAAATCTTCCCAAATTATTTAACTATTAATTTATAAATATATAATGTAACCCCATGCATCTAAATTTATAGTTTTGTATAAAGAAACAATTTTTAAATATTAAATACAATAAAACTATGTGTAAAACTCTATCGTAAATCCACTTTTAAATATAACCAACACAATAAGTCACACTAATTTTAACAAACAAAATCCTTAAACGGACAAAGTTGTTAGGGAAATTTTAGACTACTTACGGCAGACCATGAAATTGCCTCTGAAAAATATCCACAAAATCAACCTTCAATTTTTTTTTATTCGGCTCAACGTCCCATTAGAATGAGACCAACATTACACACGAACCAGAACAATGTTTCTAAAAAAACCAACCTTCCCTTTTTTTATTCGGCTCAACATCCAATCGGAATGAAACAAACATTAGAAACAATCTAGAACAACGTCTCTCAGAAAATCATTTAAAAAAACTATTCGTTTCTCGAGAAACCTTTTCGTGTATTGAAAAATGAAAACAACCATACCAGATAGTGTTTTCCATACCGTTCTATTTTCTCTACAATTTTTTCCGGAAACTAATGCTCTCATTCCATTTCTGGTAACATATGCCAAATACAGATAGCAAACTATTGAATAAGCTCATAGGTTAGATCTCACTTGTCTATCGGAAAGTCACCACTAAGAAGAAGAAAACCACTAAATATAAAAAAAAAAATCTTCTTGTTTGCAATCGTCGTTGGGCCTTCAGAAACCATTCCTGGAGGAATCAGAGTCTCAATGCCCTATGGTGTTGGAAATAATACTGAGAGTGGGGGGTGAATCAGCGTTATCAAATCAATAAAACTTTTTCATTTCCATACTTAGATACATATACGCCACTTCAGTTAATGGAACCCGCGTGTATACGCAACTATGTCTAATGCAACTACCGTATATCTAGAATACTTATGATTTAGTTAATCCATTAAATGTTGATCTTTAGTTAGTGCATCAAAACTTCATTAACCATATGTATAGTAAGCAGGTGCAGTAAAACAGAACAGATCATCACACACAAGAAGCACACATGAATACCATGATCTAAGGTGGAAACCCAATGTGGGCGAAAACCACCTGCTGCAAGTCGTCTTTATCTTCTTTTAATAATAAACTTCATTTTACAATAGTTTTGTACTGGTGCAGTCTTATACCAGTACATAGGCTTCTACCTGCAGAAGGCTACAACCTTCTCTCGTTCTCCAAACTCTCCTGGATGGGAGCTACAACCCCCTTAGCTCTTGTACTAGCTGATCCATTTACTAGTACGTAGGTACCTGCGTACTGAATGCTCCAATCTTCACTTGTTCTCTAGCTGCTACTGGAAGGGAGCTACTACCCCCTTTGCTCTTGTACTGGTTGATGTACTAGTACATAGGGTCCGGCCTACAATCTCCTTTCACCCTCCAGGGACCACATTTCATACATTTTCAGACTGGATACTCCTGAAGCACAACACTATAATCTGATGGCCACATTTCATCAAATTTCCATACTGGACCCATAAATATCATTGAAGCACAAAAAAATCAATACTAGCATCATCAATTTCTGAATCATTGAAACACTGAAACCCTGTCAACAACACAGTCACCAGAACAGAGAGCAGAACACTGAACTCTGCAACAATATTCAGAACCAAATGTATTATCAAAATCATGCATCAGAGTGCATACGCTACTTGGAAGTGCTGAACCAGCGTGTATACGCAACTTCACCAAGGTGAACCAGCGTATATGTCATCAATTGCTTACTTATAACTTGATGCACTTCCTGTCTTCGGACATATCCAGATTATTACATATACAAGGATAATATGTGTGTTGGCACCTAGATCTAGTCCATGAGATCACATAAATATGATTCATTATGATCCTGATCCAATATTAGTTCTCATCCTTCACAATCAACCAAACATGATATGCAGAATACTAACACCTTTAAACTGTTATCAGAACTCATCAACAACTAGAACCACCTGTAACTTCAAACATCATAGCTCAAATTGTATATGCTACTACAATGAACCAAACCCGCACACATACGCGCTTACACCAAAGCCAACCCGCGTACATATCTATAAATATTCAATCATGACTTGCAGCGATTTCAAACTTAACTTATACCCAGTGTTATACCCAGTTCAGATCATTACATGCGTCAGTATACAGATCTAGAATAAACATAATCAACCATATAGAGATAGTTCATTTCAAACCATTTGATCCCGATCTAACCTTAGATCTTGTTCTCCATCAACTGGTGAGATCCCTCCTTAGCTCAGATCACGCAATGCATCATAAACCCATAACCTGCATACTGGATCTCATCCTTCATCAAATATTCAAGACTTTTTTCGATATTTTTGCCTAATGAGCTTCTTCTCCTTTTATAGTCTTAGCCCTTTCTCAATACCATGGTCCAAAACCATAGCAAAACAATACCATGGACCCAATACTTGGGATCAACACATCTGACGAGATACTATGGTCCAAAACCATAGGTTCAAATACCAAGGACTAACTACCACGAACCAAAAGTCAATGTACGCGCCTTCTCTTGCATGAAAGTGCGTGTATTCGCATACGCGTCTGTTCAACGACTAACCCGCGTGTATACGCGGCTCGGTCACAATTAACCTGCGTATATATATTTTCTCTTCATTCTTGTAGTCTGATCATCAAATCCTTGTTGCTGACCTGCTGCACTATGATCTGTCATCTGTGTGATTTGCCATCAAGGACAACAGTTGTCTCATAATGCCAACAATCTCCCCCTTTGGACTTGATGGCAAAGCTAACTTGTCAGACTTAGAACTATCATCTGATTCCTTTGAGTTGTCCTGCATCCCATGCATTCAGTCACATCTTGATATCTCTTCTGAAGATTCATCTAGTTATAACTAAGTGAGATGTTCTTCTATGAGTGGGTTGCCATCAAGTACAACACATGCATCATAATTCCAACAATCTCCCCCTTTGGACTTGATGGCAACAACACCAAATCACTCTCCCCCTTTGACATCAAGGGCAAAGGGCAGACCAAGATATTCACTTTCCTTGATAAACATTCTGTTGTCCATACTCCCCCTGAGTACCTGCTAAAATCTCTGAATGTGCTCCCCCTTTGTATATGCCAATGTGTACCAATCTGTCCATGCTCCCTCTGAGTACATGTTGAAAGCTCTACTCTTGCTGAAGTGTGTTGTTCATGCTCCCCCTGACTGTAAGACAGGTCTGCAAAAAGATGTTCTACAAGAAAGAACATGACTCTATACATCATAAGTGACCTTCCTATCACCAAATACTCATACATACATCCATCTCCCAACCAAGTCGGGATATACCAGAAGTTTACATATGACAAATAAGTACATTACATCATTCATCCCAGGCATCGTGGGGAAACCAAAATAGGCCATTACATGACCTTGATATTACTGAAGTATTTCATCATCCTTCTTATGCATAAAAGGGTTGCAAATTACATCATGTGACCAGAAGAGATTTCATCAAATGACTACAATAGATAGAGACACATTATTACATCATGAGTCTTGATATGACCTTTGCATGAGACCAAACATCTAGATAGGACCATGATAGTCATCATACACGAAGTATGATCTGCTCTATAAGCATCTGTCAACAATATCTAGACCATCATTCATGTTTTCCCTTACCTGTTCCATCTGTGCCAGATGGTTTCTGTTAGGCCCATATCAGACTCTTCTCATTCTGAGTTTTGGCCCACTGATTTCCTTCAAATTAACTTATACGCGTCTGTATCCACAGAAACAAGCGTATATACGCGGATAATCCTTATTAAACTCACGTACAACCATTTCCAGATCAGCAACCTGTAAATGTCCTATGACAAGATATGTTTGCATACATTATATCATATGTGTAAAACACCATATCCATCTTATCAACATGATCATCCATGTATCATCACTTGGGAATATCTGCATCAATCAACATATGTAAGTATCAACCTATCAACATATAGGTAAGAACTCATCATCATCATGTCTCCAACAATGCAACTTTGAGTAATCATTCATGTATCCAGCACTATGTATCTTGAACTCAAGATCATTTGTCATGACTTCTTGATATCATCAACAACAACAATCCTCATCCACATGAGCGCCAAGAACTATAGGAATCCGGCATCATAACTATATTATATGATCTTTATGCATATGCTGACAACAACATATGAGTAACTTATCATCAAGTAGAGAAGATGTGTATTCAAGCTTTGTACTTCTCCTTATCCTTATGAAAATCACCATGTAAACACCATATATGCATCATCGGAGAATCAATCCATAAATATGATCTGAACATCAACTATGTAACCCTAAGAATCATATGAGATTTTATCATGGACAACTCATAATCACATCATAGCAAGATATATCATTTAGCCATATAAGCATCATCACCAAGGACTATTAACCATAATGCCAACAATGCATTATTAAAGGAATATGCTCCCCCTCAACCTGTGCCATCTGTTTACTGTTAGATCTGATCATGCATATATCAGCAATAAGCATCAAGACATCATCATCATCAAGTTAGGATCAAAACACTTCTAAACATCTTACAAGTATCAAGACATTTCCACACATCCTCAGCAGACTGTAACTATTAACCAATAGAGAAAATACTAGACTGAATCATATCAGACCCTTTTTCTGAGCCAATCCCCACTGCTTTTCCTTAGACTGACATATACGCGACTGTGCAGTGTCGAACTCGCATATATACACGACTTCCTTTTATGAAACTTGCATATGAGATTTAGGACACTGAAGTTTTACACTTTCAGCTCCCCCTGAGTCTGTTATGTCTGTGTTGTGTTGTGTCTAAGTATATTGTGCTATGCCACATATTTCTGACTGTACTTCCTTCTTCTTCCATATCTTCAAGTGTGATGATGTTTTCTCCTTTTGGTATGCTACCTGTACTTTGTTCCTGCATTCCTTTGCTCTATGTCCAAGCTTGTTATATGCATAGCATCTTACAGGTTTCATATTCCTTTTGTAGCAATCAACAGCTTTGTGACCAAACATATTTCAAGAAAAACAATATCCCTGAAAGTACTTGGAATGTGATGATTTTTCTGTGTGATGATCTTGAACCATTCTTCTTCTACATCTAGCTACAACATGTCCAAGATTATAACATACATAACATTCAACATTATGCATTGGAGGAGTAAAAGATTTCCTTTGAAGAATTTCTAATTTATCATTTAGAATATTTACCTCAACCTGAAGATGTTCTTCCTTTTCACGATAGTGCTTCTTCATGTCTTCTTCAGCTTTCCTTCCTTCTTCCAACTGAGGCCTCAATTCAAGAACTTCGTTTTCTTGTTTTTCGAGTAGATCTTTATTCTGCTTCTTTGATTTTTCAAGATCTTCCTTTAGCGAGCGGATCATAGCTTCAAGCCTTTCATAATAATTGGATCTATCTCTGAGTTTCTTGATGATTGAGCTCCTTTCATTGACTTCATTTCTTAATGATGTCACTTCATCCTGCAACTTTTGACATTGGTCTTCCTTGTTCTTGAATAACTTGCTTACCTTGTTTCCTTCCTCTAGTTGAGCTTTTAGTTTGGTAGCTTCTTCTTTGAAAGAACATTCCCTTTTGTTCAATAGATCTTGTTGATCTCTAATTTTGTCTGTAATCCTTTTAAATTATGCCTCTATTTGATATCTTTCTTGTTTACCCATAAGTGCAAATTCAGTTGTTTCGCTCTCACATTCATCATCTTTAAGAGGATAAATAGATGTATCACCAGAGGATAACAAATTCATATCTGATAGATCTTGTTCATCCTCATTCTGAAGTGATTCTGAATATGATGTGCTCCTTCCACATATTCCCCAATCAATACACCACTGTCATAGTTCTTCTGAGATGCCTTCTTCCTCTTAGGTGCTTTCTTCTTAAGCTTCTTTCCCATAGTTCCACAGATCTCCTTCAAGCGATCAAGCTTCTACCAAAGGACCTACTCTGATTCCAATTGTTGGAAATTATATTGAGAGGGGGGGTGTTGTGGGGAAAAGTATCCAACACGGAATGACCCTATCCCACTCTAAGGGTGATAGTTCCTTAGCAACAGTCGAAGCAAAGCTATCTAAGGTTACTCCTTTATGACATGCAAAAGAGGAAAGGAAGAGATCCACTTACCGATGTCTTGCGCAAATGGTCGATCCAATCTTCTCTCTTTGCTGCTTGCTCCCAGCTCCTTGTCTTCTCACGGGCCCAGCTACACAAGATCCTGCAAACAAGACGAGAAAAGGAAACTACAAGAAGCATGCATTTATAATTGATTCAAGGATTAGCATAAATCAAATACGCAAGTAAGACAATACACCATTGAAACACATGCGAATAGAAGAACCTCAAATGCTTTATTAATGGAAGAAAGTAAGGTTCAGGCGGTGATACAACCATAAGAGGCCCAATCCAGCATCACCTTCCCAACGGAAAGAAATCTCCTATTCACCTCCCTCAAGCAATCACCCAATACTCTCAACTGTAAACCAACAGCAATTCTTTGCACAAAATTCCGGCCTCCAGATCCCATGGGATGAGATCCTTATATAGAGTTTTGGAGTGAAGATAAGTCAGCTTGATGTGTGACTGTTGTCCTCTTCAACCCCAGTTGTTCTTTAGTTCTTGAGTCCACTCGGAGATTCTACCTTCCACTTGGAGTTTTAGAACCTCTTTACTCATCATTAGGCGAATCTTCTGATCCAAGTGTCAATTTGGAAGCTTCCTGGGCACTGACACATTGAGGAAAGATTCCTCCACATGTCCAAATTCGCTCAGCACAGGTAGCCTTTGATGAAGTTGACATTCAGCGCAGGTACACCATGGAGCAATTGACATTCAGCGCAGATGCCCAGTGGAGCAGCTGCTTTGATCCAAAATTGACCTGTTTTTGAGTGTTTTTCAGTGGAGAACTGATCTGAAGTGCTGTGGTTTGCTAGCCTTGTTCCTCTAGGGGTAGGAGCAACATGTTTAGGGACTTTGGATCCCTCAGATTATTGACATTTCATGCTCTATGCTGTAAGGCACAAAAATGTCTATAACAGTTGCCCCCTAAAGTATGAGGTCGTTTATCGGGTGAAATGCTTTATTAGGAGGATCCGAAGTTCATTCAATCGTCGGGAGGTGACCTGTAACAAAATACAATACAATACATTATTTTTCATACTGCTTTCATGATCTAGCTGATGCGGACATTTCCCATGCTCAGCTTTATAAATACATTTTCTGTACATAAACAGACGATCGTCTGATAGTAGACTGATAATTCTCTGCTTAAATTATCATCCTTTTAGTAGGATGATCATCTGTCAAAGATTCTTCGGTGAAAATCACATAGAATATCATTTGTCGACGCGTTTCGAACCAACTAGTGTGGTTCATCTGCTGCACATGTCTATGTCTTTATCTCCTGAATATATATCGCAGCCCGGATGGATGAAACTAGATCCGGGGTCTTCAAACTTGTCCGATCTTCACTCTAAGTACAGGTCGATCCATGTGAGAATTTCTTGGAGTCGAACATGGAAAGACATCGCTTGATTACCAGTCAATGATGTCAACTGTTAACAAGCGCGAGAGGAATCACCGATAATGATGATGACCCTCAAGGTACTGCAGCACAATTCACGTGGCATGAATATAGGATTTGGCGTCGAACACCACGCAAAGTCTCCCGGTCGAAGGTCATTAATGTATACCTGTCACCGGAAGTGAGAAACTTGCCATTAAGGCATGCAAGCTTCAAAGTACTGAGGGGGTGTTCCTAGATCAACTTCTTGGATAATGAGCTGATGTCGACAAGAAGCGATCTGTCAAAGGAGGGCCTTAATGAATCCCACATCAGTGACACGGAACGGAGCTAGTAATTGTGATGATGGTGAAAACGATCTGTGAAATATGATTCAGGGTGGTGGTCATGAAAGGATGAAAGATGATGTATGGCAGTGGATGGGACCCGGTTGACACTCTCTGAATGACATCTCTTGAACATATAACGACACTGATGTGATGGATCGGTAGCATTACCCCAAATGTGGATGGTATGGCGAGACCATGGTGAAGGGACCGGTGAATGAAAACAACCCAACCCGATGTTTTTACGGAGGCAAGAGTGTCATGTTCAAGAGCGACTTGCTACCATTAAGCTTTGAGGTTCTCCCAATTTTTCCCCAGTCATTTCTGACCAGTACCTCTTTATTTTTGTCAAGCTTGAGGAGGATAACATATGCTTGTTCTATAACCTGCCCTTCGGGCAAGCCCATCGCTATGTTTTAACGAGCCTAGCGATAGGGAAACTCGTTCTCATCTAAAGACAAGTTTGTCGCTATTTAATGTATTTAACGAGTCTAGCGACAAAGACAACTCGGTCCTTTTCATTTTTAGAGAGTCTAAAAAGGTACGTAAAGTTAACTCCAAAGGTCCTTTTTCGTCATCTAATCCCTTAAGTCCAAAAAAGTATAAAACAATACAGAAGGGATGAATGTTCGATAGCTTTATCGAGCCGAACTAGACAAGTGCTCGATCTTTTTGTGCAATAATCCCTCAGGTCCAAAAAGATTAAAATCTAGAGGAGGGATAGCTCTTCCGGTCCTTTTAACGAGCTGGAAGGCCAAAACTCGGCAAACTTTTCATATTTTACGAGTCAGTGAAAAGAGCTCAAAGAAGACTCGTATTTTGAGGAACGAGTGATAAACAGGGATAGCAGCAGATTCCAGGTACTGGTTGGAATTTTCCAATCACGGCAGTGTCACAAGGATGGCTAGGTGAAATCACTCTTCGCAGCTGTTCCTCAAAATAGGTAAACAATCAAGTGGATGTGAATGATCGACCAAATGAAAAGTGGAGGTGACGGTGCAAACACGACCAAGGCTTTTATGGCTGATGAATTTACGGTCTCAAATGGTTATTTACCGGTTCATTTTTTCTTGATGAGCTTGAACTCTGGGGGAAGCTTGCTCACAGGTGCATTTATTTTTTAACGAGCATGAACTCTTGCTAAAACTGCTCGGTTTTGCGTTTATTTTTTAACGAGCATGAACTTTGCCAAAACTGCTCGTTTTTGCGTTTATTTTTTAACGAGCATGAACTTTGCCAAAACTGCTCGTTTATTTTGCATGCCCCCAGCATCATAATAACGCATGTCAAAGGAGGGTGCCCCCCAAGCTTCATTGCATTCAACTTGGTGGTTGGAATGAAGGTTTACCTTTGAATTTTGAAAAGGGGATTTGTTTCATTTTTTAATGAGGTTGACACAGTAAAAGAACTATCCTCATGACTCCTTGTTTCATTTTTTAACGAGGTTGACACGAGATAAGAACCGTCCTCGGGGCCCACTGTATTTACAGTATTTCCATTAGGGCGATGATCCATGTTGACAAAATATTTAGGAATCTTCCGAATCCGTTGGATATAGAAGATTTCATATTGTAGGTTTCCACTGTGGCTACTTCCGCCAGATTACCCGCCGGCGGTAGGGCAAAAGTACCCATTAAGGCAGGGTCTTTTAGGAGACCTACTCCAATATTTTGGAGGGACTGATTACTTTCATGGATCATCGTGCTGCTTCTTGTAACTTGGGAACTGTTGGGGAGAAATGTTTGTTGGTCGACGATTGTAATTTTTCCTTGAAAGGGAAATGCAATCTTCCTGAAATAGGTCGACACTACTGCGGCCATGGCATATATCCAGGGCCTTCCCAGTAGGATGTTGTAATCGAGGTTTCCATCGATTACTTCAACATCAACTTCTACTGTTTTTCCCCCCAGTTCAACTTGCAAGTTACTTAAAATCCCGTATGGAGTGTATGATCGTCCATCAAATGCTTTTAAGGTCGTTGACGATTTTGACAAGGGTGGTGAGCCTAAAGTTTTCCAGCAACTCATCGACATAAGACATGTAGATGCCCCCTCATCAATAATTGTTCGATGAACAGTTTTGTTGAGGGCTTTCACTTGAATAAGGAAAGCTAGTTGAGCTGGTATCTGAGGGTCATATCCTTTATGATCAAAGGCCACAAGATTGGAATCCATTGGGCCAACCCCACCTATGGCTGATAATAAAGCTTGCTCTTGGGAGGTGCAATTTTGCGCTACCTCAAGTGTCGACATAGCGGACGACGATTGAGCCAGGTCCTCTATTATATTATAATCCTGTGTTATTTTTTCACGAGGATTAAATGTCGATTTGTGTACTACTCCCTTTGGCGACTTTATCATTGGTTTAGGAACGATGGGTGGCTCAACTTTGGTCAAAGTTGTTGTTGAACTACTAGGTTGTTTATTTGCCTTGTTGTTCAACTGCTTTGGATTCCTGTAATCTTTATTCCTTGTCAAAACATTATTCTGCTGCTTTGAGGTGGACAACATAAGCACTTGGGATCGGGAAGCATTTCGATTAGCAACCAGATTTTGACCTGGATTAGGAAACGGATTAGTCAATACTACTGGGGTTTTTGAACTCTTGAAGAGTTTCTTAACTTCAGCTATATGTGGACAATCTTTCGTCCAATGATCCTCATCGCATATATGACACCCTGTCGGGGGTTTCCCTTTCCTTTTCTTTTTCTTCTTGCCCCCTGGTTGCTTCAGTTGTTTGCCCTTGTCGGTTGACATGGCATTTACTTCTGAGGCAAGAAGTTCCTCATTTGCATTTTGACTAGAAATTTTGCGTTTTCCAGTCACGCCATTACTGGCGTGAGAGTCAGTATTCGATTTAGGAGGGGGAGGAATTGAAAATTCAAGTCTGGGGGCGTCAGGTATTTTGTCGTAGAGCGTGCCAGACTGAGTATATACTAAGTCTAAATATTGAGCACGAGCAATGACTTGCTCCTCTGTTACGACTCCTCCCTTGGCCACATCTTCCGTTATAGCCGGAAGTAACGACTTTATAAACCATTCAGCTAACAGCTGATCGAGAACGTAAGTTTTCACCATCCTACGACGACGACGCCACTCATGTATATGATCAGATATGTGAGTAGCTGTCGTTTGTTTGAAGTTGGTCAGTATTTCGGTTCCTGTTTCATACCTGATTGGTAATTGAAAATGGGTTAAGAAAGTCGTGGCTAAGGAGCTGAAATTGTCGAAAGAGGCTCTTGGCAATTCAATGTACCATTTAGCCGCTGGACCTGTCAATGTCCTCTGGAAGAGGCGAAGTCTTATCGAATCATCATTCAGGGTGTTTGATGAACACCATAGATGGAATGTCATCACATGATTCGACGGATCTTCACCTGGATTTCCATTGAATTTAGGAATGTCCGATGGAAGTTTATGCGGAATCGCTGGCCACCAAGGGGCATAAGCAATTGGATCATTCATCAGCCGGTTTAGATCTGGTAATTCTAGAGTTGCTACAAAAGGCAACTGTTGGTTCAGGTTAGGCGAAGCATATCCAGGATAAGATGGTATCGCCTGAGCAATGGGTCTTTGCAGACCAGCATAATGCTGACAACTTTGACAAGGTTGATGGGCATAACCATTATAGCATGGTTGCCCATTACTTACAAAGACTTGTTGCTCAGGTCCTTGATATGATTGCTGGAATGGCGGTTGTTGAGATTGAACCAGCTCTGGTTGTTGGACCATTTGCTGTTGACCAATACTGGATGATTGACCAAGATGAGGAGTCACAGTACTTGTTTGAGCCTGAGTCGCTCCAGATAAGGAGGCACTACCCTGATATTGTGATTGAGCCGCTGAGACAAGAGGTTGTTGTATTACAACAGGTAGCGCTTGTACTTGCAACGCATCCACCATAGCAGGTGTGGTGGTAATATTCGACACAGGGTGTACTGGTTGCATTGAATATACAACTCCTGGTTGTTGGGGCAGTATTGGTACCCAACCGCTGGATGTAATTCCAGTTTGACCTGATCCTTGTTGTAAACTCTCATATGTTTGTTCTCTAGGAGGGAACAATGAAAGAGCATACTGCCCTCCACATGGTGGAAATCCAGTACTTAAAGGGTAAATTGGCCTTTGAAGACACATTGGATCAATTTGTTGAGTTTCAACATAAGAAGTACCAGATGATAATCCGGATGAAGAAATAGGAACTAACCATATCGTCGTCCCTGATGGGGCTCCGGCTTGTTGTTGACAATTTGCCGGGACAGATGGTATACCAGCGAACATTGTTGGAGTAGCAGCAGGAGGTTCTGCTGCTACTGTGTCAGACGACACAGTCCTAGATGTCGACGGTTGTTCAGACATATCTAGTCTATTCAAAAGATTTCTTAGCGATTCTACAAGAACTTACGATGCCAAAAGACTAACTTCGAAGATCAACGTAGGAATAGGAGGTGATTATGTTCCGTTTAAAATGAATTTTATTATGACGACGCTTTTAGACACAACTTGCTTTTTCACTTTTTAAGAGTCGAGAAAAAGCTAAAGATGACTCTAGTCTCCTTCGATGTATTAACGAGCCCGAAGTGACAAATGCTCGGATGGACTTTTTCAGTTATAGAGTTTGAAAAAGGCCAGAAGAAACTACTCTGGAGTTCTAGGCAGAGGGTGTGCCAAACCTTTCGCGAAACCACAGAATACGTTTTACGGTACGAGTGGTCGATCTTCGTGAATGTTGTGTTCACTACATCGCGATCAGTAGGGCGGCCGACACGGCTTCCTATGGATAAAGGCTTTGTTCCTATAGGGGTCTCCCAATATACGCGACGGTACGCGGGAGCACAAGTCCGTATTAGTGCTATCGTCCCTCAGGAGGAATCACCCACCTTCGTAGAGATCGACAGTCACTATGTTTAACGACGCCGGAACACGTCTCTACCTAGACCTCTACTGTGTTTCGTTATGTTTCAAAGCGTTGTTATGTAAATTCAGTTCGTTTTAGGTTGTTCTTGCTTAGCAGTTTGCCTTTATGGATCACCACGTGATGTATGATACAACTCCTAAATGCAGTCTAAGAATGATAAGCAAGCTTTTTCAATTCTTTCAACTTATGAAAATCTTAACTACTGAGGGAAAAGAAAGACATCATCTTTTCAAACAGATCATAGAGCACACACTGATGCACTTTTCCTAAATCGACATGCAAACTGTCAAAATGCACATGTACAATGCAAGTATTTCTTTTCTTCTTCCTTAATGTTGATGTATTACAAAAAGAAAGCTGTTGTACGATTTCGAATTCAATTTCAAGCGAAAGCAAACAAGCTTTTGTCCAATAATCAAAAGAACACCTTAATATTCACTCGTTTCAACACAAGAAATACTGAAATTCGAACCATATAACGAAAGCAAATGCTCAAGCAGCTATGAACAACAATAAACTAGCTCTTAGAATTACAATGACACTTTATCACAGGTCTAGATCCAAGAGGCCACAGCAAGACTAGTTCACTTTCGCTACGGGAAACTGTGAACGAAAGTAAGAAATACAATAAGAACAATCACGGTTTCTTCACACAACTGAGGCGGAATGATGGCAAAGAAAGATAGTTTCAGATGGGTATACAGGTTGACAACAGGCTGCAAAAACAATACTGAAAACTGGGCAACAGAAACCAGGGAACCCCAGTTGCACAATGCAAAACTGGTTCAGCACAGGTAGGACACTGTCAGTTTGACATTCAGCGTAGGTAGCCCCTTCGGGACCTGCGTTGCAATGCAGGTAGCCTTCACTGCAGCTGCACTGAAGAGAAAACTCTCGTCTCTCTTTGGTTCCGGGTCACAGATTGCTCAAAAATCAACTGTTTTAGGCCAAATCAGAGGCTATCAATCAAGTATACTCTAGAGGATGATTAAAGGAAGATGAACACTATCACAAAGAGCTAATAAGAGTCCTTGTGGATCAGCTCTTCAAATCATAAACATGCCCAGAACTGAGCTAGAGTAGTTGCCCTCTACTTTGCCTTCGAATGATTCGAATGCAGTTCGATTCGGTACTCCCTTTGTTTAGGAAATGAATAGCAGGAAACACAAGCTACCAACAAGACACGATCCCCAGCGGAGTCGCCAGTCTGTTGTGGGGAAAAGTATCCAACACAGAATGACCCTATCCCACTCTAAGGGTGATAGTTCCTTAGCAACAGCCGAAGCAAAGCTATCTAAGGTTACTCCTTTATGACATGCAAAAGAGGAAAGGAAGAGATCCACTTACCGATGTCTTGCGCAAATGGTCGATCCAATCTTCTCTCTTTGTTGCTTGCTCCCAGCTCCTTGTCTTCTCACGGGCCCAGCTACACAAGATCCTGCAAACAAGACGAGAAAAGGAAACTACAAGAAGCATGCATTCATAATTGATTCAAGGATTAGCATAAATCAAATACGCAAGTAAGACAATACACCATTGAAACACATGCGAATAGAAGAACCTCAAATGCTTTATTAATGGAAAAAAGTAAGGTTCAGGTGGTGATACAACCATAAGAGGCCCAATCCAGCATCACCTTCCCGACGGAAAGAAATCTCCTCTTCACCTCCCTCAAGCAATCACCCAATACTCTCAACTGTAAACCAACAGCAATTCTTTGCACAAAATTCCGGCCTCCAGATCCCATGGGATGAGATCCTTATATAGAGTTTTGGAGTGAAGATAAGTCAGCTTGATGTGTGACTGTTGTCCTCTTCAACCCCAGTTGTTCTTTAGTTCTTGAGTCCACTCGGAGATTCTACCTTCCACTTGGAGTTTTAGAACCTCTTTACTCATCATTAGGCGAATCTTCTGATCCAAGTGTCAATTTGGAAGCTTCCTGGGCACTGACACATTGAGGAAAGATTCCTCCACATGTCCAAATTCGCTCAGCGCAGGTATCCTTTGATGAAGTTGACATTCAGCGCAGGTACACCATGGAGCAGTTGACATTCAGCGCAAATGCCCAGTGGAGCAGCTGCTTTGATCCAAAATTGACCTGTTTTTGAGTGTTTTTCAGTGGAGAACTGATCTGAAGTGCTGTGGTTTGCTGGCCTTGTTCCTCTACGGGTAGGAACAACATGTTTAGGGACTTTGGATCCCTCAGATTATTGACATTTCATGCTCTATGCTGTAAGGCACAAAAATGTCTATAACAGGGGGTGAATCAGTATTATCAAATCAATAAAACTTTTTCATTTCCATACTTAGATACATATACGCCACTTCAGTTAATGGAACCCGCGTGTATACGCAACTGTGTCTAATGCAACTACCATATATCTAGAATGCTTATGATTTAGTTAATCCATTAAATGTTGATCTTTAGTTAGTGCATCAGAACTTCATTAACCATATGTATAGTAAGCAGGTGCAGTAAAACAGAACAGATCATCACACACAAGAAGCACACATGAACACCATGATATAAGGTGGAAACCCAATGTGGTGAAAACCACCTGCTGCAAGTCGTCTCTATCTTCTTTTAATAAGAAACTTCATTTTACAATAGTTTTGTACTGGTGCAGTCTTATACCAGTACATAGGCTTCTACCTGTAGAAGGCTACAACCTTCTCTCGTTCTCCAAACTCTCCTGGATGGGAGCTACAACCCCCTTAGATCTTGTACTAGCTGATCCATTTACTAGTACGTAGGTGCCTGCCTACTGAATGCTCCAATCTTCACTTGTTCTCTAGCTGCTACTAGAAGGGAGCTACTACCCCCTTTGCTCTTGTACTAGTTGATGTACTAGTACGTAGGCACTGGCCTACAATCTCCTTTCACCCTCCAGGGACCACATTTCATACATTTTCAGACTGGATACTCCTGAAGCACAAAACTATAATCTGAAGGCCACGTTTCATCAAAATTTCATACTGGACCCATAAATATCATTGAAGCACAAACAATCAATACTAGCATCATCAATTTTTGAATCATTGAAACACTAAAACCCTGTCAACAACACAGTCACCAGAACACAGAAAAAAACACTAAACTCTGCAACAATATTCAGAACCAATTGTATTATCAAAATCATGCATCAGAGTGCATACGCTACTTGGAAGTGCTGAACCAGCGTGTATACGCAACTTCACCAAGGTGAACCATCGTATATGTCATCAATTGCTTACTTATAACTTGATGCACTACCTGTCTTCAGACATATCCAGAATATTACATATACAAGGATAATATGTGTGTTAGCACCCAGATCTAGTCCATCAGATCACATAAATATGAGTCACTATGATCCTGATCCAATATTAGTTCTCATCCATCACAATCAACCAGACAGGATATGCAGAATACTAACACCTTTAAACTGTCATCAGAACTCATCAACAACCAGAGCCACCTGTAACTTCAAACATCATAGCTCAAATTGTATACGCTACTACAATGAACCAAACCCGCGTACATATGCGCTTACACCAAAGCCAACCCGCGTACATATCTATAAATATTCAATCATGACTTGCAGCGATTTCAAACTTAACTTATACCCAGTGTTATACCCAGTTCAGATTATTACATGCGTCAGTATATAGATCTAGAATAAACATAATCAACCATATAGAGATAGTTCATTTCAAACCATTTGATCCTGATCTATCCTTAGATCTTGTTCTCCATCAACTGGTGAGATCCCTCCTTAGCTCAGATCACGCAATGCATCATAAACCCATAACCTGCATACTGGATCTCATCCTTCATCAGATATTCAAGACTTTTTCGATATTTTTGCCTAATGATCTTCTTCTCCTTTTATAGTCTTAGCCCTTTCTCAATACCATGGTCCAAAACCATAACAAAACAATACCATGGACCCAATACTTGGGATCAACACATCTGACGAGATACTATGGTCCAAAACCATAGGTTCAAATACCAAGGACTAACTAGCATGGACCAAAAGTCAATGTACGCGCCTTCTCTTGCATGAAAGTGCGTGTATACGCATACGCATCTTTTCAACGACTAACCCACGTGTATACGTGGCTCGGTCACAATTAACCTGCGTATATATATTTTCTCTTCATTCTTGTAGTCTGATCATCCAATCCTTGTTGCTGACCTGCAGCACTATGATCTGTCATCTGTGTGATTTGCCATCAAGGACAACACTTGTCTCATAATGCCAACATATGGATCCACAAGACAGTTTTGAGGAATTCATGAGTATGACATGAAATCGTTCTCAGGCCCTTAGAGAGGGGATGCCTATTTTTCAGGGTCACTCATGACCCTCATCTCCTTAAGCATTAGGGGCTTGGGAGCTGCCTATAAAACTCTCTCTCTTAAAGATATTATTATGAACCATCACCCAATGGTGGTACTATTACAGGAGACTATGGTCTCAAAAGAAACATCATGGGAGTCTTTGCTTAAAAATGTGTCTAGATTGGTTTGTATGTGCTTTTAGTGCGTCTGGACTGTCTGGTGGATTGGTTGTACTTTGAAACCCAAGGGAAATTAAACTTGAGGCTTATCTTTCATGTGTAGGGATTATTTTATCTAGTTATGTGAAGGGTACCCACTCTCAGATTCGGATAATCAACTCATATGCTCGATACAGAGGTCGGAAAATATATTGGGATCTCATTGAAAATTGTGTCTTACTAGATGTTATGCTCTTAACCTGCAAGACGACACCAGAATACCAAATATGCGAAGAAATATACCCATAACATAGAACAATGAGAAATAATAGCAAGTATTTTATTATTCAGAAAGCAATGTTCACTTGCCTCTTCGAGGGGGCAACCTCCAATAGAGCTGATCTCAATTACAAAATAAGAGATGATGCTCCTCGAGGGGAGTCTCTATCCTTTATATAGGATTCATACATGCAATACCATGGTTCTTATTAATACCATTTATCTAATACCATGGCCCATTTGCAACTAACTCTGGTCCCTTCATTAAATGCAGGTTAACCACTTACAATTATTAATATGGGCTTTATTGACTATTTACTTAACTATAACTACGACTCGATCCTATTACATAAATAAGGGGGTTAGGGTTGGACCCTAACATGCCCTCCCCCATAAGAATAGCCTTTTCCTCAAGGCTTAAGCTGCGGAAACTGCTGAAGGATAGTAGCTGGTTCCCAGGTTGCATCTTCCGGAGAGGTGTCTTTCCACTTGACGAGGACTTCCTTTGTCATGCGGCCACGCAGGTGCCATTCTCGTGTGTCAAGAACCTGTTCAAGTTGGAGCCAGATTGACCCTTCTTCATCCACTTCAAGTAGACTGTTATAGACATTTTTGTGCCTCGCAGCATGGAGCATGAAATGTCGATAATTACAGGGATCCAAAGTCCCTAAACATGTTGTTCTTACCCCTAGAGGAACAAGGTCAGCAAACCACAGCACTTCCTATCAGTTCTCCACCTGAAAACACTCAAAAACAGGCTATTTTTGGATCATGTCAGCTGCTCCACTGAGCATCTGCGCTGAATGTCAACTGCTCCTGCTTGTACCTGCGCTGAAAGTCAAAAGCAATGAAGGCTACCTGCGCTGGGCGAGATTGGCCAAGTGGCACAGTCATTCTGCAAGGTGTCAACTGCCCAGGAAGCTTCCAAACTGACACTTGGTTCAAGGAATTCGCCCTATGATGAGTAAGAGGTACTTGATCTCCATGTGGAAGCAAGGATCTCCAAGTGGACTCAAGAACTGAAGTTTAACTGAAGAGGGAGAGGACACAAGGCAGCTTTATGTCAGTCTCAAGCTGACTCATCCTTTCTCCTTCTACCCTATATATAGAGCTCTTATATGAGGTCTAGGGAGGCTGGAATTTTGTGCAAAGTAAGGAAGTGCTGTTGGTTTACAGTTAGAGTTATTGGGTGATTGCTTTTATAGAGGAGAAGAGGAGATTTCTTGCTGCTGGGGAGGTGCTGCTAGATTGGAGCCATTTATGGTTGTAACCTTCTCAGAACCTTTTTCTTCTATCAATAAAGCTTTTGATGTTCTCCTATATACTTGTATTGCAATGATGTATTGTTTTCATCTGTATATTTGATTCATCCTAATCCATGCATCAGTTATGAGTACATGTTTCTTGTAGTTTCCTTCTCTCGTTTTTGCAGGATCTGTGTGTAGCTGGGCCGGCAAGAGAGCAAGGAGCTGGGAGCAAGAGGCAAAGGGAGAAGACGGGATCGACAAAAGTGAAAGACATCGGTTGGTCAATCTTTTCTTCCTTCTCTGTATTTTCATAAAGGAAAACTATCAAAGCTTTACTTTCAGTTGTTGCTAAGGAACTATCACCCTTAGAGTAGGGATAGGGTCATTCCGAGTCGGATACTTTTCCCCACAACATAGACTGGTTTGAATTCTGCAATGGTTCCCAATCACTTTCTTGAGGCATGTGACATGGAAAACCGGATGGATTTTTGTAGTGGGTGGCAAAGCTAGCTTGTAGGTGACTTCTCCAATGCGCTGAAGTACTTGATACAGTCCATAGAATTTTGGAGATAATTTCTAACAACCCTTGTCTTTGAGTGATGTTTGCTTATATGGTTGCATCCTCAAAAATAACTGATCCCCTTCTTGAAATTAGCGTTCTAAGCGATGTTGATCTGCTTGTTGCTTCATGCAGTTTTGGGCTTGATGAAGATTCTCTCTAGGGTGGGCCAACATGGTTGTGCTGTTCTATAGGAGTTTATCCACTGCTTGTACCTTCGAGCATCCCTTGATATAAGAAGTAGGGGAAGGAGGGAGTTGACCATAAACTGCTTCATATGGAATCATTTTGGTGGTGGCATGATAGTTGGTTTTATACCACCATTCGGCTAGAGGTAACCACTGTACCTAGAGATGTTGCTTTTCTGAAGTGAAACACCTAAGGTAGGTCTCCAGACATTTGTTGACTGCTTTAGTTTGACCATCGGTTTGTGGATGATAGGAAGTACTGAGTTGTAGTTGGGTACCTTGTAGCCAGAAGAGTTCCTGTCAAAAGTTAGCGGTGAAGATTGGGTCACGATCATACACAATGGAAGTGGGCATGCCATGCAATTTGAAGATCTGATCCATGAAAGATTGAGCAACCAAAGTCGGTGTAAAAGGGTGGGGTAGGGCACAAAAATGAGCATACTTAGAAAGTCTGTCCACAACCACCATGATGACTAACTTGTTTCCTAACTTTGGAAGACCGTAATGAAATCCATAGAAACCTCCATCCAGATTGAGGCCAGGATGGGCAATGGCTGTAATGTGCCTGGGGATTTGACTGTTTCTCCTTTGTGGCATTGACAGACGTCGCATTCAGCTACAAAAACAAGAATGGCCTTTTTCATGCCTGTCCAAAAAAATGATCTTCAAGTGCGAGCATATGTCCTCTGGAAGCTTGAATGTCCTACAGTGGGAGATCAGTGCAAATCCACCAAAAGGGGGCTTTTGAGGGTGGATGTTGGTGATATTATGACTCTGTCCTTGTAGCAAAGAATCTCATCCTACCATGAGTAACCTGCTGTGGAATTTGGATCCGCCTGCAATTGATTAATGAGTTGGGAGAGCCAGGGATGTGAAAACCATTCCTTGTGAGCCTCTTCAATCCATTCTGGAATGGGAAGGGAAATTGCGAGCAGGGAAATTGCGAGCAGGGTACTTTCCTCCATAAATTGGCAGGATAACGCATCTGCTACAATATTTTTACGCCCTTTCTTGTAAATTATCTCATAATCATATCCCAGCATTTTGGCGAGCCATTTATTTTGTTGTGGCGAGGATAGGAGTTTCTCCAAAAAATATTTAAGGCTTTGATGGTCTGTGTGGATTTGGAAATGTCGCCCCAATAAGTATGGTCGCGAGGTATCTACTACATGTAAGATGGCCATCATCTCCTTCTCATAGGTATATTCCCAGATTCTTCCCACTTAGTTGTTGGCTCGTGAAGGCCAAGGGTCGACCTTCTTGCATTAAGACTGCCCCAATACCTGTACTAGAAGCATCACATTCAATCACAAAAGATTTGGTGAAGTTGGGTAGTGCTAAGACTGGAGTGGAACACATGGCATGTTTGAGAGATATAAAGGCCTGTTGTGCATCATCATTCCAGAGGAATAATTTTTTCTTGAGGAGTTGAGTGAGGGGCCTAGCAATGCAACCGTAATTGTGGCCAAATTTGCGATAGTAGCCTGTGAGACTCAAAAATCCTCACAAGCTCTTCAAGGTCTTTGGTCGAGGCCAATCCTACATTGCCTGGATCTTTCTGGGGTCCACCCTGACACCTTCACGCCCCACAATGTGGCCCGAATACTCAACTTCTTCCATGCCGAAAGATAACTTGGACATCTTGACAAATAATTTATGCTTGCAGAGCAGTTGCAAGAGCAGATCTACATACTGAAGATGTGTGGCCCAAGTGCGACTGTAGATGAAGATGCCATCAAAGAAAACAAGGACAAATTTTCTGAGATACGGTTTGAGCAGGTGGTTCATAAGGCTCTGAAAAGTGGATGGGGCATTACAAAGACCAAATGGCATGACCAGGAACTCATAATGGCCTTCATGATTTCAGAAAGCAGTGTTTGGAATGTCTACTTCTTTCATGCGAATTTAGTGATAGCTTGAGTGAAGGTCGAGCTTAGTAAAGAATTGAGCCCCATTTAGTTCATCCAGCAAATCATCGACAACCAAGATGGCAAATTTATCTTTGACCGTCAACTTATTGAGGGCCCTGAAGTCTGGACACATACGCCATTCCCCATCTTTATTAGCACCATGACCACGGTGATGAATAAGGACTAATGCTGGGACGAATGCCACCTGCTTCCAAAAGTTCCTTGACGATTTTTTTAATTTCATTCTTTTGGGCGAATGAATATCTATATGGGCACTCATTTGGTGGTTGGGCCCCTGGGACCAAAGTAATGCTATAGTCATTTTCCCCTCTCGAGGGTGGAAGCTCATGAGGCTTGTCAAAGACTGACAGATGGCTGTTTAAGATCTGTTGCATCTCAGGATGAATATGAAGAGAATTGGATTCAAAGGCCTGGATGGCATTAAATTGAGCTATAACTCTGTGGTGGCCCTTTCTTAACAATTTTTCCATCCGATGTGAGCTGATGATAGAGGGAGATCCTGCCTGGAGTCCGTGGAGGGTATGTGTGTGGTTGTTCTGCTTAAAGCTCATATATAACTCCTAGAAATCCATTGTGATTGGGCCAAGTGTGCCAATCCATTCAACACCTAAGACAATGTCACACCTTCCCATGTGTATGACAAACATGTGGGTCTTTAACTAATAATCCCCCATTTGAAGTTTGACATTTTCACAGCGACCTTCACGTTTCATTGTCCCCCCATCAGGAATTTGGACCTGGAAGTGGAAACTGCTCAGACAAAACAATACACTGCTTCTGTGACTCTTTGATGGATAAATTTATGTGTACTGCCACTATCAATCAAGACTACTACTGGGTGATGCTTAATAAAACCTATGATTTTGAGAGTTTAGGGAGAAGAAATCCCTGCCAAAGCGTGCAACGCACTAGTTCTTTAGGTACATTGTCTTGTTGGTTGTCCTCTTCTTCCTCCTCTGGTTCCTCAAGTGGTGGGGCTTCCTCTGATGAACTGTGATCAGTAACATCAATTTGAATGAATTTGGGCTCCTTGCATTTATCACCGGGGGAGTATTTGTCATCACAGTAGTAACATAATCTTTGCTTTTTTCTTTCCGCCATTCCTGCTAGTGACGTCTTTTGAACCTTGAGTGTTTGGGTAGTGCTTTGAGCCTAGGTGTGGAAACACTTGGCTATGAAATTTGGGCGATTAGACTGGGCCACTAACGCACGTTCTACTTCACGAGCTATCCTGCAAGCATGCAGCCATGAGATAGGGTGTTGCAGTCGGACGTGGGTTTATATGGCTTCTTTGAGACCACTGACAAAACATTCCATGTAGAACTCATCGTGTAGACCTCATGTACGGAAAGCTAAGGCTTAAAAGGCTGTAATATATTCGTTCACTGTTCCTATCTATCGGAGCTTAGTGAGACGACCCAAAAAATTAGATTCATGGTCAAAGTGATCCGTAAGAGCTTTTTTGAATGTTTGCCAAGTCAAGGGCCTTCCATAGCAATGTTGATGCCATTGCCACCATTGCCATCTTTCATTGTCCAAGTACATGCTACCCACACTAAGCTGAGTTGCATCATCCATGATGTGATTCAGTGTGAAATATTGCTCCATTTGTGCTATCCATGTGGCTAGGTGAGAGCCATCAAATTTATACATGTCTAGCTTGGGTGGTCACGACTGGGATTGTTGGTGGGTGCTAAAGAGATGAAGAGACTGGCTAGACTCGCCCTCAATGTTTTCATTGCCAATATATGCCTCCACGCATTCCTCCATCTTGCCCTTTGAGAGTGTTTCATTTAAGTTCTTCAGCTGCAAAAATACATCTTTCAATGTTGATTCAAGGTTGTCAATCCTCTCATTGGCCATAGCTTGAGCTCTAGTTTGTATCATGCACCTATCCAATGTACTTGAAATTTGGGACCGCCCAAAATTTTTAGCACTAACAATTGAATGGTACCACCTTGCTCAGCTCGTCAACTTGATTCTTATGGGCTAAGTCTCCAATAAGCGTATCGAGGCGGAGTTTTACTCCTTGCTTAGGAATACTGTAGTAGCCGAATCCTAGAAAATTCAATGCTGCCCAAAGTCCTACGAAACTCACCCCTAGGTATACGAACCCACACAATTAGTCAGATCTAAATGGCGGATCTGATTGTTGCGACAACTACAGAACCCAAACTGCTAGATCTGGAGGCAGATCTAATGGATCTGAGAGATCTGAAGGGCTGATCAGATAGATCTGAACAACGGAACTGATTGTTGCTGCTGTGACAAAACCCCACCTACGAGATCTGATCTGGCAAGGATGATGCATGATGTAGAAATAGAGAAGGGAAATATGTCTCCAGGAGTGTCAGGTGCTACAAATCGCAATATACATAAGGCTCTAGCAGTAGTACTCAGCCCAATCTTTCAGGGCACTAACCAAGGAGGATCAACCGTACCCTTAGCCGTACAACCCGACTACCCTATCGTACGCGCGAGTAATCTCCCCGAGTGTTGTTCTCGGTGTACTGTAGCAGCAAGACAGCTGACAGTTTTTCTATGGCGAGATTCCAAGGGAACTAGAGGGCTTCCGATATACCTAGAGGGTACTTGGAAGACAGTTCATGTGTGGTTCTTTCTAATGCGCTACTAGTCGAAGGGGTACCCACAGGGATTACAAGGGAGTCGAACAAGCGTGACCACCTCTTGTATTTCCTGCATGCATCCCTGCCCAAATCCGTAGGTTTATGTGCTCAACGACATATCCCGTGGTTTAAAGACGCCAGAACATGTCTCTAGCCAAAAAAAGAAAATTGCTAAAAATTGGAGATCCCACCGGCCCTAGAAAGTGCTCTGATACCACTTGTTATGCTCTTAACCTGCAAGACGATACCATAATACCAAATATGCGAAGAAATATACCCAGAACATAGAACAATGAGAAATAACAACAAGTATTTTATTATTCAGAAAGCAATGTTCACTTGCCTCTTCGAGGGGGAAACCTCCAATAGAGCTGAGCTCAATTACAAAATAAGACATGATGCTCCTCGAGGGGAGTCTCTATCCTTTATATAGGATTCATACATGCAATACCATGGTTCTTATTAATACCATCTATCTAATACCATGGCCCATTTGCAACTAACTGTGGTCCCTTCATTAAATGCGGGTTAACCACTTACAATTATTAATATGGGCTTTATTGACTCTTTACTTAACTATAACTATGACTCGATCCTATTACATAACTAAGGGGGTTAGGGTTGGACCCTAACACTAGACCTTAAATCATTAATAGTGGTTGGGGATTTGAATTTCACTCTCCAGTCCGATGAAGTATGGGGTGAAAAAGTTGTGAGTGATCTGTTTGAATCTTATTTCAGGGGACTCATAGATTCTAACAATTTGTGTGACATGCCACCCTGCCCCTTGGCTCCAACTTGTCGCAATGGTCACTTTGGGTCTAAAAGCATGTCCAAACGCCTCGACCATTTCCTAGTAATTACATAATTGGTAGGGACCATTTTGGGATTCGATCATCTATTTTACCCATCTTCATATCTCATCACGAGCCTCTCTTATTTTCATGGGAAGGGATGACATACCAAAGAGAGTATCCATTTAAATTTAATCATGCGTGGCTCAAGGATAAATCCTTTGAGGAACTAGTTCAAAGATGTTGGACTAATCATAGGAACTCTGTGGACCAGGGGGCATTGGCTGGACTGGGATAAAAATTGAGGTCATTAAAGCTAGTTGTGTGTGCTTGGGTAGGTGAAAAAAAGAGGGAGATCAGGAAGGCGCTAAAGGATATTGAAGACACACAGATCAAGCTATCAGATATGAATGACTCTTAATATTACTATGAGTCATATAAGAGGCAATTCCTCAAATTGGAGACCTAAACAAGGAAAATTCTTCATATGAGAGAAGAAGAATGAAGATTAAAGAGCAGGGTCAAATGGGTGACAGTCAATGATAAAAAAACAAAGTTCTTTCATAGGCATGCCACAAGCAAGAGTAAAAAAAAATGGCATTTGGGGATTGTGGGATGAGGATAATAAATATATCTCTGCGCAACTAGAATTGGAATAACTGGCTATCAATTATTTTAGGACACAATTTCAAGAGAGGAATCACTCATTCATGGATCAAAGGGTCTTCTTAAATCATATGTCGAATATGTTCATAGATGCTGATAACCAATCATTAGGGAGACCAGTTTCGATGGAGGAAATTGAAGGAATTATGAATTATAGTGACAAGGACAAGAGCCTCGGTCCTGATGGATGGGGCGTTGAACTCTTTATACATTTTAAGGAATTGATGGGGCACAACATATTGGTGGCTGTGGAGGAATCCAAGACTAAAGGATTCATTACGGGGGCAATCAATGCCACATTTATCACTCTGATTCCAAAAAAGGAGCATCCAACTACTTTTGTGGAATTCAAGCCCATTTCCCTTTGTAATGCTATTTATAAGCTAATATAAAAAATCATTGCAAACATAATAAAATCGTCCTTATCCAAACACATTTCTCCATAACAGTTTGGATTTCTGGACCAACGATTGATACAAGATGCGGTAGCGATCATTCAAGAATGCCTTCATTCTACCAAGACCCAAAAATTAAATGCTAGTCTTACAAAGATCAGTCTCAATAAGGCATACGATTACATAGATTGGAAGTTCTTGTGATTGGTGCTATATAAGATTAGCATCAGTCACCGGAATATAAGATGGATTATGGCATGTATTGTGACAGATTTTTTTTTGTCATCATCAATGGCCTACCCACCACCTTCTTCAACTCATCAAGGGGGTTACGACAGGGATGTGCCTTGTCTCCATTACTATTCATAATTGTTATGGATGGATTGAGATGGAAATTCTCAGAAGCAAGGAATAGGGGTTTGATTAAAGGTATCAATGTATCATAGGGCATATATATTACTGACTCAATGTTCATGGATGATGTGTTGTTGGGTGGGAACAAGGGTAAATCATTCCTCATCACAGACTCACAGGTTGTACCATTTATCATGGATATTTTCCATATGTTTGAAATTGCAAAGATACAGATAGATGAGGGATTGCAATACCTTGGATATACACTGAAACCTAATAAACACGAAAATAAAGATTAGGAGTGGTTGTTAAGAAAATTTGAGAAGAAAATTTTCTATTGCCAAAATAAATGGCTTTGCTTGGGGATTAGACTCACCCTTATCAAATTTATCCTACAAAATTTGTCAGTCTATTAGATGCATTTGTATTTAGTACCAAAGGGAATAATACATAAGATCGACAAAATTTTGGCTAGATTTTTATGGGCAGGTAAAATCACAGCAAAGAAATATCACCTGGTCCGTTTTTCCTCCATTGAACAACCCATTTAGAGTGGAGGATGGGGTATTCTGGACAAGGAGTGCTTTAATATTTCATTGGTCACAAAAAAAATTGGCGGGCATTATATGGTACAGGTATTTGGCAAAATAGCATGAAAAGGAAATACCTTTGTCATTTTGATTCCATGTAGTGGATTAGAGATGGGGCTAAGGAACAAAAGGGTGCGTCATACCTTTGGTGAAGTATGATGAAAAATAAAAAGTCTCTCTTTGCTGGAATGAGATGGGACATTGGCGATGGATGTTAGATTCAGGTCGGTTTGGACGCTATAAAGGGTATGGATGGTTACCATTCACTTTCTACCCCACTGATTTATCATATCTCAAATGGGTATTACCCATATCCGGCAAGTGGCAGTAGAACTAAACAACAACTTGGGTACACGGATGTGGAAGAGTGTGGTTTCTATGGGGCTGTCGGGGAGATGGGTTATAGAATGGAAGGATTACATCCAATGTTTAAATCAGACTTGAGCCTTTATGTCCGAGGTATAGGATAAATTGTGGTAGGTGGGCACATTTAAAAAGGGACAGATTGTTGTTAAGGAAATATATATTCCAGACTTCCTATAGATACATTTGATGAAAGGTTCCAGTGGTTCCAAAAAATATGGTGTTGGGACATACCCATGAAGCTCAAATGTTTTAATTGGTTTGTTCTCCACAACGGAGTGCTCACTTGGGATATGTTAATTCATAGAGGACAACAAGGACCTGGCATTTGTGCCCTATGTTGGGCATCCATGGAGGACTCTCTTCATCTATTTTTAAAATGTCCATTTTCAAGTGCTATATGGGATGGAGTAATGTCAGTACTCAATATCAAAGGTAGGTGGCAATAGGGATCGATTGAGGGATTTCTATCTTCTTGGTTCAATAGACATAAACAACACTCCACTTTACCATTCTATATTTTCTGGGGGATATTGGTATGCAGAAACAAAAATATCTTTGAGCAACAAGAACCAAACATCAGGACAACTATTATTAAGATTGTTGCATACTACAAGGAGATTGGACCAATTATTAGAAAAGACCACAAAGGTAATCACAAATATATCGATATTTGGAGTGAATTGCGAGTGGTTTTCTTTGATGGGGCGTGCATACAATCGAAATGTGGATGCAGGGCTTATATTGTATTGGAACCTGGTAAGTTATCACTTTTGGTGGGAAGGAGGAAGTGGCACAAACAGTCAGGCATAAATTATAGCACTATGGGGGACACTTCTATGTGCAAAATGGTTGGGTATTGAGACCATTAAGATATTCGGGGACTCAAAAAGTGTCATTGAATGGGTACATGGATCCTCTCAATTCAATCCTATCAATCTTTTTGCATGGATGAGGAGTATCTGGACTCTGGAGCAGACCCTTTGTTAGATTACATATAGGCATGTGTACCGGGAACATAATGGGGTTGCAGACATGTTATCAAAAAGGGGCATTGCAGCAGAAACAAGTTTGATTCACTTTCATGGTTTCTAGAAGGGTTCGGCAATAAATGAACGAACTATAGAGATCCTGTAGTAAAGCAATTATGTATAAGTGGAGGACAAAGACACTTCAGAAATAGGGGTATGCTAATAGATTTTCAAAGTGAATCATAGGCGATATTGGAAATATGATAGGTAAGTAGGACTTTGCACTAAGTTTTTACTGAATACAGTGACAAACAGGTGACAAAAATGTTTTTTTTGAAAGATGTATATCAAAAACAAGCTATTGTAATCATAAGATGATGTTTTTTTCAAGAGAAGAAGAAAAATAAATAAATAAATTAGCTGTGTTGGTTCTTTCTAGGTTGTGCTGCATATGGTAAGTTTACTGTTCGTTTGCATTCTGTTTGAAACTGCCTATTTATCTTGATTGCAACTTCTGAGCTTTTGGTTCACATTTCAATTAATTCAATCCAAATACTGATGGAAAATTGTCTTGGTTCTTTCTGTGTTGTTCAGCATATGGTTAGTTTAGTGTTGATTTGCATCCTGTTTGAAACGGCCATTTTTATTTTGATAGCACATTCTGAGCCGTTAGTTCACATTTCGTTTTAATCAATTTAATAGCAAATATTGATAATAAATTATTGAATGGTATAAATATTGATAATAAATATTGATAATCAATTTAGTTCACCTGGTTTCCCTTTTGGGCAGGTGGTGTCATGTATCTGTATCTGTACATAGTTTTCGTATTTTTATATTAATAGAATCATACCTCAGCTTACAAAAAAAGATAATAAATTATTGAATAAGCTTATAGGTTAATTGTATTGGTTCTCTCTGTGTTGTTTCTGGATTTAGTTAGTTCAGTGCTGGTCAACATTCTTTTCTAAGCTGTTTGTTCACATTTCAATTAATTCAATTACAAATTCAAATTTTCATTAATTCAATCAGAAAAATTGATTATTAAATTCCAAAATACTTTTAAATTTTTCCATCTTATTAGGAATTTTTGGATGTTCTATGGGTTATGGGTTTCATATGGGATAATCTCGAACTTCTTCAAGAAAATATAATAATAATTATGATTTTGTTACTTGGTTGCAGGGCTATCATCCAAGGTGCGAGTGGTGGAAGGAAAATTCGGCGAGAGACTGGACGCTGTTAAGCAATTTCTGGAAGAGATGGAGGCTAACTTCTTCGATTTCGTCCTCCTGGATCACTGGAAGGACCGCTATATGCCAGATTATCTGCTGCTGAAAGAGAATGGCATAATGACGAAGGGAAGTGGGATATTTTGAGATAACATGGGTTCATTCCTTGGACCAGCAGACTTCAAGAAATATATCCAGACGCATCCGGAGGAGCTTGAGACACAGGAATTCAAGAGCACTGTTGAATATACATGGTGGATTCCAGACTAGCACTGTATAAATTAGACTAGCTTGGCCATACTGCACTATTTACGTTTAGTGTTTTGGTTGTTATAGAGCTGGTTTGGTAGCTTCATGTGGTTTAAGTTTGAAAACCTCTCCAAACAATGAACAACATGGGGAATCTGACCCCAAAAACGATATAGATGCCCGCCTTTTGACTGTATTTTGCAGGGCAGGTAGTAGAGTGGTTTTTTTTCCATATTTTCCAATAGTTTCCCATTTAATAGAGATTTGAATTAATAATTGTTTAGTGTACCGAATTTATATATATTCTCAAAAAATTATTTTAAACAACAAAATCAAAAACAAGGTCAGTCAAATCTGATCAAAAACTTCATAACATATAATAGCTGCAGAATACATTATCTAGCACGGCCAAATAAAAACCAAGACTTCACTTCAATGTTTTCCCTTCTCTCCTTTTCATAACTTGAATCATGAGTGTAGATGTCAGAATCATGAATGTTTCTAGCAGTGAATCTGATCGTGGGGCTTGGAATTTTACGTTTCAGGGATTTGAAATTAAATTTACTGTGTATTATTTGATGACCGTTATTTATTTATTCGATCTCTCGTGGACAGTCAAGTCCATAGGAGTCAAATAATTTTGACTTTCGATTAGTTTACAGATTTACACATGCAATGTTTTTTAATTTTTAATTTATTAATTGATTAATATTAGAAATTAAATTTAAAAATTTAAAATTATAAAATATTAAAAATAGTCATTTTTTTAATTAAATATAATAAGATAAATTTAAGAATATTTTTAAAAATTCAATTTATTTGTCAAATTTGATGATTTTTGTAATTCTAAGCATTTTAACATTAAGGTTAATAAGGGATAAAAAAAATCAGTTGTATTTATGAGCAAATCACCTTATAAATTCCAAAAACCTTAAATTTGAGGAAGGAGTGGGGTTGAGAGGATGAACCAGTAGGGCGTGTGCACCTTCATTATATTGGGGCGATGGTGAAGATGACAAAACCACTGTATATCGCGCGCATGTGCTGTGTATGTTAGCTGTTGTTTTTCGCCAACCATATTAGTGTTAGTTATGTTTGTTGTTGGTTGGTTAACGATATCTTGTTTTCTCTTTCTTGATTGCCTTGTCGCTATGCTATTCTGTAATCTTTTCTCTTGAGGATGTTCAATATTTTGCTCTTACCTCTCTCTATTGCACACTCGGAGATTCTACACATTATCATTCTACTATGTATTGCCTCTTATCTCTTCTTCTATATCATATGTTTACAATTTTTGTCTCCCCCTCGGTGTCCACATGCCCCACTGAAGTGACCTTTTCTAGAAAATGGGTTGATATTCTAGAAAATGGATTGATATTCTTGATAAAAAAAGAATTTTGCTTTGCAAATATCTAGAATAAGACTACTTACCAATCCATTCCAAAACTCCAGAACTTACTCATCCAAATGACTACATTTTTTTCATTCATCAGAGTGATAGCCAACATGAAGGTGTTCCTTCGGACGGGCCAAGTAGGGGACGAACGAGAGAAAGCGTTGCTCGACCATGTCCTGCAAACGACAGAGAGGGGCAACCCTCAGTGTGTTTTGCAGGCCATCGATTCCTACAGCAGGCACACCAATTGGCTCATGAACATTGGCGATGATAGGGGTCCTTGTGGAGGTTTGCCATTACACCCGCAGGTGTTGGTAAATGTTATAAATCAGTGACTAGGATCCCCAGAGTGGAAATTACGGATTCCATAGAGGTGCTATGATTCTTCCAACACCTCCCCTAAAACGCAACTCGGGGGAATTGAACCTGGGTCCAGGCTCTGATACCATGTGGAGGTTTTCCCTTACACCCATTACTACACCAAGGGTGCTTTTAAGACATTTTTTTAAGACAAAAGAAATCTTTTGTCTTAAAAAATCATTTTTTATTTTAGTTATTTTACATTAGAAATTAATATCAATTGATTTGTCTTAAATATAAACTTTAAGGCAAAAATAGGTTGAGACAACTGGAAATCCTGCTCTAGCCGAAGGTTCATATTTTAGATAATCAGAAACAACCTGAAGCCATTCTTAAGACTTCCACCCATTCTGCTCCATCAAGCTCAAAGAAAGCCCTCACTTCTAAGCAACCCGCAGACACCAAAACGCCCTCTCCCAATAACATGCAGAAAAGGACTGCTCAAGGTATGGAGGTAGATAGCACTCAAATGCATCTCACGATTGTAGATGATACAGAGGCAGAGCAGGAAATAGTACAACACATGGAAGAGGAACCAGAGAGCTTTGACATCGGAGATCTAGATATACTGGGACTTGAACAGGCTTGTAAGAAAAAGGAATATGACAAAATTCCTGAGTGACAGCTAGAGAACTTAGAAGTAATTCTCTCAAGAGCACAGAAGCAAAGATCATTAGGTGTCCAAATTGGTAGTCAGTGGGATGGAAGAAATATCTTCAAAGACAACAAGAAATGAGGATGGAAAACTGATCTTCAGAGAACCATCCACATAGGGGAGATGCTGGTGGAATATGGAAGATACTCCAACCTCACCAAATATTATAATCCCCTTCCCAATCGTGAATCATGAAGCTCATCTCATGGAACATCAGAGGGCTCAACAACCTGGGGAAGGCACGATTAATAAATAACATGCTACAATAGGAAAAGCCTCAAATTCTCTTCTTGCAGGAGACCAAGTGTAATTCCACAACGTTGGATCAGATCCTTGCCAAAGCATGGCCAAGAAGCAAAGAAGTGGCGGTGGAAGACATGGGAGCTTCAGGAGGGCTAGCCATCGTTTGAGATGATAGAGCTTGTTAGCTTTGCTACATGTTTGATACTTAATGATCAAAGAACAAGTTGGGCAGTGCTGGTTATGCTTATAGGAGTCCACATCAGTCCTTTCCCTCCTCCTCTGCCATTTTTTCTACATTCTCATAGCCCCTTTTGTCCATATTTTATTCCGAATTCCTTTATAAATCCATATTTCCCATCCCCCGGGTGGGAAAGTCTAAATGTCATATAACCTTGGTAGTCCGACCGAGCACCTTTCGCAGATCTTTTTCCCGGTCACATCAATCAATAAACACATGTGCAATAAGTCTGGGCTGTCCGATCCTCCACCCTGTGATCCGACGGTGTCCGCAGCCCCCGCTCCCGTAAACTGCGCGTCCGTTAGTCAGCGGGGAAAGTAGTTTCCCCACCGTCCTGTCAACCACGCGTCTCATTCTTATTGCATTTCACCCGCCCTGTACGTTTACCACCAATTCCCGTAAGTGATGCGGGGAACCGCTTACCGCCCATATATATGTCCTCTGCCTGATAACGTCTGCATACCTTTCTCATGCGATTACCGTTGGATCCGCTGCTCCCTGATCTGACGGCTCACATTTGTGTCTTCCTGCTTTCCCCGATAGCTTTCCCTGATTCAATCTCCACCGTCCATCTGCGAGATCCGACGGCTATTGTTTGTTCTCATCTCGACATGCATCCTCCATGTTGTTTTCGTGCCTCTAACCTGTATCATTCACCTGAAGGAGGAAACGAGCAGCTACCAAGTACTCTGCACAGTTAATATTTCAACAACCGCATTCAAAGGGCATTATGGCCGAAGACTAAAAGGACACTCCTCGAGCAGTTCATAGCATTTATCAGTTATGGAGCTCTCTTCCATAGGACATTCTACCCGCTCAGGAAGGACAACCAAGTACCAGTAAATGCCAAATGTATTCATTCAAGCAGCAGATTGTAGCATAAATTTTTATCAAATAGTTAATGTGGGTTGGTGGTCCATTATGACCCCTCCATGCATAGGATAGTGGATATGTTGTAATCAACCTCTATATAGATGCAGAGCTCAGAATGTATGAGGGTTGATGGGTGTTATTTTGTTGTAAGGTTCAACTTCTGGAGACTATAACTACTGTGATACCTGCAACGTCTGGTCTTCATTTTCAGCTAATACAAGCTTCTTTTGCTGTTAATTGCTCACTTTCCACTTCTTCTTTGTTCCAGGTTGTGCCTGTTATGCATTTTTCATGTGCTCTTGATGTTTAACATTAGAGGGGCTGTCATCCCACCTCTGCATTAGGATCTAGTTAGTATTATTGAATGTGTATGCAGGTTTCTGTTGTTTTAATGCCAGAGAGCTGTCATCCTGTCTGAGCATTAGGAAATAGATTTACAGACCTTTAAACTGGTTGCAGCCGACCATCACAAGGTCCTGTGCATCTGCTGGTGTGGTCATTTTTCTCCATCATCACATTTTCCTTATAGCTGTGAGTAATTGGTGGTCTAAAACCTTGTAGTCTGGGGATGTTCACCCATGTTTGGGGTTAAGCACAGTAGAAATGGTTATCTGGCTTGAATATGCAGCATTTCTTTCATTCATCCACCATTTTTCCAACATTTTGTTGAGTTTGTAATGTTCCTTAGCATCTCTGAGATACAACCTAGGAGAGTTTCTTGGGGTGATAACATTAATTGGCGCCATTGCCAGGGAGAGGAGAGTTGAAGCTCAGCTTCCCTGGGAGACGACATAGTTTCAATCTTTGATGATAGACAAGGTTTGAACACATTTCTGGTTGTAATCATCTATCTGGCGACTCCACTGGAGGAAGACCAACCTTTGGCGACTCCACATTGAAGTTCTAGCTCAGTTTGTGAGACATACTCGAAGAAATCCTCAGAAACCACCAGCTGAACCAGTGCCTGACCCTGAGAAGATTATTAAATCGAAGAAAACTTCACAGAAAGGGGCATCAGGATCAGGTAAGCTTAAAAGTCTTATGTGTCCCTGCTAGTGAAAGATCACCTTCATAGATTCATAAAGCTCCTTGTTTATTCATTTCCCTTTCAGATCTCAGTTCAAAGAAAGCATCCCATGCTGTCCATCATAGTCCTCTGTCTCTGCTATCCTTTTCATTGATCCATACCACTCAGTCTACCAGTATCCTTTCATATACCCTAGTCATGGCAGGTTAGAAAGCTCTTACAAAGATAGAAAGAATCGTTGCTGCTAGGTATGGACCCTTGGTCTTGCCTGTCCCTTTGAATGCCATGCCTGTAGGAGAATATCAGAAGTATATGCCTAAGTTTACTGGTATAGAGGGAGTAACAGCTGAAGAGCACCTCGAATCTTTTTATAGTTATGCTGATAACCTGGATATTAGTGAAGAGGATGTGTGGATGAGGGTTTTTGTCCAAAGCCTAGATGGGGATGCTAGAAATTGGTTCAGAGAATTACCCCCTAGGTCTATTGCAGACATCGAGGCCTTAGATGATGTGTTTTTAAACCACTGGGGACATAATAAAGATCTGCTCTATTTTCATACTGAATTTGGGAACTTGCAGAGAGAAGATGGTGAGCTGATGTCCGATTTCAACAAAAGATTCAACCATATGAACAGCAGAATACCATATGAAATAAAGCCCACCCCTACTACTGCTATGATTACTTATGCCAATGCCTTCGATCCTCAGTTCTACCTGCTGTTAAGAGAAAGAAGATGTGCTTCTTTGGCTGATATGCAAAATGTAGCCTTTGAAGTGGAAGCAAAAATCATTGCTGCAGATAAACTCGAAGGTGATGCTAAAAGGAGAAGACAGGGGTGTGAGTCCTCATCATCCTCAGATCTTAAGATCGATGAATTAGCCAGGATGCTAGAGGCATTAGCCTCTGAAGTTTCCAGACTAGAAGCTGAACAGTATTCTGAAGAAGCAGGAGTTCCTTGTGGCTTTTCTCTTCCATCTCAAAATCTATATAGAGGAGCATAGGAGCAGTTGCAGATTTTGCAAAGAAGCAGAGATACAAATGAAGATCAAAGGACGAAGCCCCTTTTTCAAGATTTAGTCATGGAGGAAGAGCTTTCTGAAGAGGAGGAGGAGGTCCATGGTTTGAAAGATAAGGGTAGTGCCCCTTTCCTAACCAGAGCTGCCTATGAGAGGTCATTATCTATAGGCACTGCTCACCAGTTTGTTGTACCTGCAGAACAACAAGCTGATCAGTAGAAACAGTCAGCAACAGGTCCTACCATCCTCCAAGAATCTGAGCGGGAAGCCAGCCCATCTTCCATCGACTATGCAGATCTGCAAATTCACCAGCCTGTTGTTATCCCCAGACCAGTGATCAAAACGGGAGAAGAAAGCTCCCCATCATCTTATGTTTCTCTGTTTGCTCAAAAGAGAATCCCTCACAGTTGCCCATTAGGCACTGAGGCAGGTCATAACTCAATGCCCAAGGTTGATACTGATCATCTTAGTCTTGATATTCTAATGCCTGCCCAGGTGGCCTCCACACAGCTTGAATGGGCAGCTTGCCAAATAACAGAGGAAGAAGGTGCACAGTCTTGGGACTCCTCCTTGGATGCGGATTGTTTTAAGAAAGATAAAGGAGCAAATGCTATCTTTGTGCCCTTCACACAGGAGCTCATAGATTCATCATTTATATTAATTGTGCAGGCCACTGATGACAAAGATAAGTACACAACAACCGTGGTTATTCAACAGGTGTACAGAGGCTCCCGTGAAGAACATCCGACGATGAGAGTATACAGAAAGGGGATGAAATTTGATCCATATCTACCAGATAAGCTCAAATGTCTTTAACTTTTTGAGGTAGATGATCAAATAAATCCAGTTTTACAGCTCTATTATGAACCGGCCGAGAGGAGGAGAAACAATTTCGATGGCTCATTAGTTGGCCAGTTTTTGAATATTTATGTTGTTTAAGGTCCTCAGGCCTTAATGATTGTAAGCATTTTCTTTTACCGGTTTTAGTGTAGACTTAGTTTGACTCCATGCCCAATGGATACTAAGCACTATTTTTAAGCTTGTTTTGCATGAAGGCATTGGTCTGCAGTTCTTGAGACCTCACAGGGAGGATCTCATCCCCACAAGGAGCCAATGTTAGCTCTGCTACATGTTTGAATACTTAATGATCAAAGAACAGGTTGGGCAGTGCTGGTTATGCTTATAGGAGTCCACAACAGTCCTTTCCCTCCTCCTCTGCCATTTTTTTCTACATTCTCATAGCCCCTTTTGTCCATATTTTATTCCGAATTCCTTTATAAATCCATATTTCCCATCCCTCGGGTGGGAAAGTCTAAATGTCATATAACCTTGGTAGTCCGACCAAGCGCCTTTCGCAGGTCTTTTTCCTAGCCACATCAATCAATAAACACGTGTGCATTAAGCCTGGGTTGTCCGATCCTCCACCCTGCGATCTGACGGTGTCTGTAGCCCCTGGTCCCGTAAACCGCACGTCTGTTAGTCAGTGGGGAAAGCAGTTTCCCGCCTTCCTGTCAGCCACGCATCTCATTCTTATTGCGTCGCACCTGCCCTGTACGTTTACCACCAGTTCCCGTAAGTGGTGCGGGGAAACCGCTTACCACCCATATATACATCCTCCGCCCGATAGCATCTGCATACCTTTCTCATGCGATTACTATTGGATCCGCTCCTTGATCTGACGGCTCACATTTGTGTCCACCTGCTTTCCCCGATAGATTTCCCCGATTCAATCTCTGCCGTCCATCTGCGAGATCCGACGGCTATTGTTTGTTCTCGTCCCGACATGCATCCTCCATGTTGTTTTCGTGCCTATAACCTGTATCATTCACCTAAAGGAGGAAACGGGCAGCTACCAAGTAATCTGCACAGTTATTATTTCAATAACTGCATTCAAAGGGCATTATGGTCAAAGACTAAAAGGACACTCCTCTAGCAGTTCATAGCATTTATTAGTTATGGAGCTCTCTTCCATAGGACATTCTACCCGCTCAGGAAGGACAACCAAGCACTAGTAAATGCCAAATGTATTCATTCAAACAGCAGATTGTAGTAGGAATTTTTATCAAATAGTTAATGAGGGTTGGTGGTCCATTATGACCCCTCCACACATAGGATAGTGGATATGTTGTAATCAACCTCTATATATATGCAGAGCTCAGAATGTATGAGGGTTGATGGGTGTTATTTTGTTGTAAGGTTCAACTTCTGGAGACTGTAACTACTGTGATACCTGCAGAGTCTAGTCTTCATTTTCAGCTAATACAAGCTTCTTTTTCTATTAATTTCTCACTTTCCACTTCTTCTTTGTTCTAGGCTGTGCCTGTTATGCATTTTTCATTTGCTCTTGATGTTTAGCATTAGAGGGGTTGTCACCCCACCTCTGTGTTAGGATCTAGTTAGTATTATTGAATGTGTATGCATGTTTCTATTGTTTTAATGCCAGAGAGCTGTCATCCTGTCTGAGCATTAGGAAATAGACTTACAGACCTTTAAACTGGTTGCAGCCAGCCATCACAGGGTCCTATGCTTCTACTGGTGTGGTTAGTTTTCTCCATCATCACATTTTCCTTATAGCTGTGAGTAATTGGTGGTCTAAAGCCTTGTATTTTGAGGGTGTTCACCCATGTCTGGGGTTAAGCACAGTAGAATTGGTTATCTGGCTTGAATATGCAACATTTCTTTCATTCATCCACCATTTTCCAACATTTTATTGAGTTTGTAATGTTCCTGAGCATCTCTGAGATACAACCTAGGAGAGTTTCTTGGGGTGATAACAGAGCTATAACACTTACCAACATACATGCCAGTAAGCACTTTATTTAGGTCAAGTTTCATTTAACAGGGACAAATGTTCATGGACACTTAACTAATGTCTACTTCCCCCAGGAGGCAACAAACAAAGTAGACACATTGAACACCCTAACTCAGATCAACTTAGAAAGATCCCACCCACTTTGGATCACAGGAGGGGACTTCAACATGATTACAAGATTGGAGGAAAAAAGAGGAGGACAGATCAAGCTGGACTGTGAAAGCACGCACTTCAAAAACTACATTCATAACAACAGGCTTATAGATATGGAATTCAACAATGGAATTTATACTTGGAACAACAAGAGTGCAGATGCCCACCAAATTTCATCTTGGTTAGACAGATTCCTGATCTCTGATAATGCAATGCATCTTGGCGGGGATCTCTTGGCCTCTATATTGCCACTCTCTAGCTCAGACCATTGGCCTATTAGGCTTCACTAGCAAAGATCGGGAGACAATGTTCGCAGGCCCTTTCACTTTGAAGCCTTTTGGCTGAATCACCCCGATTTTCATAACCTGATAACAAAGACATGGAGAAATTTCACACCACCAGAAGGTGCAAAAGCTAAAACATATCAAGGAAAATATAAAACAGTGGAATCGCTTTACCTTCGGCAATATCTTTAGGCGCAAAACACTCTTGAACAAGAAATGCAAAAAATACAATAGAGAATCATAGCTGAAGGTAGATCCGAAACCATAGCAGAACAGGAATGTCAACTACAAACACAGATCTCAAAAAGAGCAAGACAGTTAGAGATTCTTTGGAGACAAAAATCGAGGATCTGATGGCTTAATGACGGCGAACGCAATACAAAGTTCTTCCACCATACCAATATCCAACGAAGAATGCACAACAGCATTACTCTCCTCCAAAATCGACAAGGGGAACATCTAGAGAAGCATGAAGATATAGAACAGGAACTCCTCACCCACTTTCGGAGGGTGCATCAGGAAACAAAGACTGATCGGCTGCCAGCTATAGAGAAGATCATCAAGATTATTCCTAAGATCGTAACTGAGGAACACAATCAAATACTCCTCAGGCCTATTTCTTTACAGGAAGTGGAGACAGCTATGTGATAGCTCAAAGTTGGGAAAGCACCCAAACCAGACGACTTCACTTTGGACTTCTTTCACAACTTCTGGGATCTAATCAAGGAGGAAGTCTGGAAAGTAGTCGAGGAGTCCAGAGTTAATAGATGGATGCTTCCATCCTTGAATGCCACCTTCATCGCCCTCATCCCTAAGGAGGAGAACAACCAGACTCTGAACAAATTCCGACCTATTTCACTGTGCAATGTATTGTATAAAATTGTCTCCAAAGTGATCGCCACATGCCTCAAGCCCCTGCTTCCTCTTCTTATATCACTGGAGCAATCAGGTTACATGGAAGGAAGGTAGATCACTGATGGCATAATTCTCAATCATGAAATCATTCACTCCCTAAAGCAAACCAAAAAGGAAGGTATGCTCCTAAAAATCGACCTCTCAAAAGCTTTCGATACTTTAAGCTGGAAATATATTCAAAAAATACCGCTAGCCTTTGGCTTTACCCCCCTTGGGTAAGATGGATTATGAGTCTTATGACTTCTACCTTTTTCTCAATTCTTGTCAACGGGACCCCCTCCACCCCCTTCCACCCGTCCAGAGGTATCCGACAAGCGGAACCTCTCTCACCCTTTCTAGTTGTTATTATGGCAGAAGGTCTTGGACGTTACATCAAAGATGCCCTTCAAAACCAGCGATTACATGGCCTTTATTTCCAGAATACCCCTGCTTTCACCCACCAGTAATTTGTGGATGACAATATGTTATTTCATCATCCTTCGGTCCAGGAAGCTCGTAAGCTAAAATCAATTTTATCTGACATTTCGGATGCCTCTGGTGCCTGCATTAACAAATCAAAATCTCAAGTCTTCTTATTTCACACACCTCCCATCACTCAAGCCTCCATAGCTAGAATTATGGGCTTCTCAATTGCATCTCTACCCTCCAAATACCTGGGAACTCCAATGGCAGCCTCTCCCTTAAAGCACTCATCCTGGAAAATTCTCCTAGAAAAACTTGAAGCTCGTATCTCTTCATGGACCTTCAGAGCTCTCAATATGGTGAGTCGCCTAGTTCTAATCAAGGCAGTGGTACAATCTATGCTGCTCTACCTATTCATGGTCGTGGCAACACCCAAATGGGTTCTTAAAGCAATCAAAAATCTTCAACGAGATTTTTTATGGGGGAATACGAAACAAAAAAGAAAATGGGCTCTGGTAAAGTGGGAAACAGTTTGTCACCCAAAATCCTCTGGAGGCACTGGATTACGAGATCCTCAACACAACAACGAGGTCATGGGACCGGGCATCTGGTGGAGATGGCTCTCGAACCCATATACTCCTTGGGCAATCCTCTGGATAGCTAAGTATGCTCATAATAGACTAGTGGATGATTTAATTCGGCTCAAAGAAGTTGGCACAGGCTCTCTAATTTGGAATGCTACCAAACAACATAAAGATCTAATCCAACAACACAGTTTTTGGGAAATCAAGAATGGAGATAATGCGAGGTTTTGGGAGGAATTCTAGCAGCAAAGACCAAAATTGAAGGACCTACTCATGCCCCACCAGCTTCAGGATTGGGTAGAGCAACCGACGATCAAAGTAAATCAACTTTGGGAGGAAGTTCACAACCAAGGTTATAGGCAATGGTTATGCTCGAACCTCATTCTTGGGCAAGCCACGCAATCCATCAAAGATAGCCTGGATACAGAACTCTCAAACATGAAAAATCGCCAATCAGATAAGAAAGACATCATCAAATGGGGTTATGAAATGAGAGGTACCTTCACTTCCCGGGAAGCCTATCATATAATACTAAGGGACCATACTATCAAGGATAGCCTCTGGTACAAAGTTTGGGAACCACCAATTTTACCAAAAATCTCCACCTTTCTTTGGTTGTTGTGCCAAAATAGAATCCTTACTTGGGATAATCTAAGGAAACGGAGTTTTCACGGACCTTCCATCTACCCAAATTGTAAACAAGCAGAAGAAACTAAGGAACATCTCCTAAACTTATGTTTGTTAGCAACCCGACTTTGGGAGAAGGTTAGCTTCAGATGTCAAAGAGATGGACGAAATAAGGAGAATTCAACCGGCACTATTCATTCTTAGGCACCTCACCCTTATAAAAGCAAAATCTTAAACGTCTTCTGGAAGCTAATACCAGGTTTCCTCATGTGGAGAATCTGGAAAGAGAGAAATATCTACATCTTCAAAGACCATTCCTCTCCCATAGAAGTTCTATGGATCAATATATGTCAAAACATACGAGAAACCTTGATGCTCCAAACGTGGCTTGATGATGATTTCCCATCCACACCACAGGAAAAAAATATATGGCTGAACTGGAACCTTCAATGGAACCATGAGTAGCTACACCTAAGGAAAATCCCTCCCACTAGAGATACACCTGACAAATGGACTCCACCTCCACCACACATGGTACTGCTCAACTTTGATGGAGCATCAAAGGGAAATCTAGGTAAAGCAGGATTTGGGGGAATATTTAGAAATCACAAGGGAAATTTTCTCCAAACATTCATGGGGTCAATAGGTTGGGATACAAACAACTTAGCCGAATTAGAAGGAATTTGGCAAGGACTTCTTCTGGCTCCAAACAATAGATTCTTCCCACTCATAGTTGAAGGGGACTCTCAGATCTTAATTAACATGATCAACCAGATCTTATAGGGAACTCCAACACATAAAGTGGGTAGCAGTTGGAGATTGGCAGAAAGGCTGGAACAGATTGAATAGTGGCTACTCATTCATAGAGCAGTTACCATCAGGCACAATCATCAGAATGGTAATAAAGTAGCAGACCTCCTAGCAAACATTGGTGTTGAAAGTGGTAAGACTCTTCATGTAGGAGCTCTTAACACTATAGCCAATACTCATCAATTGTAGGATTTCAATGATCTAGTGCAAAAGGAAAGGGCAAATGCAGAGGAAACACACCAGAATGTGGGTGTCAACAATGACATTTAAATGACAAGACGGATCGCCGGCGGGTTGGGAAGCCATCTGGCTAAGTGCTTCATCCTGAGAGCTCACTGCAGATGGATCAAAAACACCTTGCAGGTGACATTTATTTACTCTGAAAGCTGTGATGAGCTCACCTCCTTCAACACCATGGCCCCTGCAAACCGTTTTGTTACTCCTTCCCTTCTCCATGGCATTTGTCCTTCGCAAGCAGCTGAACTGTGTTTCAGAACTGCTACAGGCAGTCGCTGCCTAATTCTCCCTTGTCAGGATTTTGGTAATGGTTTTCATTTTTCGCATTCACGTCATTGTCTTCTTGATTGTGGTTCGCCCACCCCTGCTCCCACTCATCGTCGCCTTCATTCCAATTCTTCCGCTGTCAATTCAGCCATGGCTCACCTCAGGCACCGCATGTGCAGTAGGCATGGAGGTTCGCGTGGAGGTTTTAACCACTCGCGAGCTTCTACCAGTTCCACCTCTGACTCCCCGGACTCAACTACTGAATTACCCAACTCTCTCATTAACCCCACTCATAGCTACCCGAATACCAGAAGTGGGAGGGATTGGAGGGACAATTCTATCCACACTATGGATCTCCCACTCCCTCCTCTTTCTGGCCCTCACATCACATAATTTCATTTCTGCAGTTCACTAAACAGGCGTACAATCAATGCTACCATCACAATTTCTTTCAAGGAAGGTCTGTGACGCAAGCTACTCTGTCCAGTCGCGGGAACAAGAAGAACAGGGAAGAAACAGGTAGTCATGGGATCAACAACAAGCAGCAAGGTGAAAGCAATAAGGCTCTGCATGACAAAGATAAAGCTGGGGACACTAGTAAGCGACAGATGGATGCTAAAGGCACTGTAGATGCTCCAACTGTTCAAGGTCGCGGCGCGTCTGAAGAGGATGATGATTGGTATCAATTTTCCTTCCGGATTGAGGAAGAGCCAGCTCTAGAGGAACCACCAGCCTAACACATGGCCTCATGCAAAGGTCTCTGGCTCCCAGGTGGATTTGTCTCACTTTTTGTGGTTTTTGGTCTCTCTCAAAGGTGTCCGGCTTCCAGGCGGGTATGTTTCTATGATTCATGGTTTTGTGGTCTGGATGTGTTCTGTCTTCACTTCAAGTGTCTTGAATTCTCTGGTTGACTCTTTGCTAGGTGGAAATGGCATACTGTTACTTGGTTATGTCCCTGTGTTTTTGGTTCTGGATTGCATTCCTCTTTGTTCATTTTGGAAAACCAAGGTCTACTTTGAAATAGTTATTCTGGTTCAATGGTCAGTTTCCCCCATAACAGGGGCAGTCTTCAAAGCTTCTTGGACTGGTTTCCCCACTATTGTCCCAGTCCAATACCAACAGTTGCATTTTGTGATGATGACTGATGCTTAACATCTCTGAGATCAGGTTTCTCTGTAACATTTTTTGTATTATATTAATAGATCAATACTACTTAGAAAAAAAAAACCTATGTTTAATACAATTAACAATTAAGACACAAACATACCAATTTAAGATGATATTATCTAATTACAACTGAAAAATTGACTGTGACAGTGCGCCCTAAGTCAGCCAGCTTGTAGACAACTATTGTCTTGCGCCTATACCAAGGTTGTTATTTTACTTACCATTCACGTTATCTTATATAAAGACAACGATTTGTTGGGCTCTTTGTTTTGTGGGGGTAGTCGACTAAGAAGAACACGACAAGTTTTACTAACAAGATTTCTCGGACATCAATTCCTCTTCTGTCCCTTTCATATATGCTGATACGATTAGAGACAACTTGTCTATTGTTGCATTCGGCACTACTACACGGAGGGGGACTTTAAGACAATTTTTTAAGAGAAAAGAAATATTTTGTCTTCAAAATTTCAATATGAGGCGATAGTAAAAAAAGGTAAAGGTAAAGGATTAGGGGTCTGTCTACTGGCATTCACTGAGTGGTTGGTTTACCATGGTTGTGAAGTGATATTCAACAAAGGAAAAGCATTCCTGAGACACATAGCCACAGGGCAGGTGAAGCAGATTGGGGTTTGTTGAAGAACCTGTGTAAGATAGATGTGGAAGAATATGCTACATTAAGCACTAAGGCAGAGAGAGTGAAGGTCACGATGTCGATGAACTTTGGCACAAAATACTTGGTCATTTGTGTCATGGTACCTCGAATACTATAGAACAAGTAACCACTCGCCTCTCTAAAGGAGCACTTAAGCAATAGGATATATACAAAGGATGTACATTACAAAAGTACATAAAATCCACTTTCCATGATCAGGACAACAAAGCACATGCAGTCCTAGAAAGGATCCACTATGATGTTTATGGACCTTTCTCGACAACCTACACTGTCAGACAAAAATATTTTGTCACTTTTATTGATGAATTCTCATGGAAGTGTTGGATCTTCTTCACGTGGAATAAATATGAGACATTCTCTAAGTTCGTAGAATTCAAGACATTAGTTGAAAACGAAGCTAGCAAGAAGGTGAAGGCTCTGTTGTAGAGGCTGCAACACCCTCCAAAATTTTGGCCTGCACTTAAATTTCAGAGCCTACTATGGATATTGTGATCAATCGTTCCTTAGTCACTTATTGTTAAGTTGATGATCTCAAGCTCCCATTTTTGATCTTAAGAGTCATTTATGCTTTTATCTTTACACAGAATGTGTCATCTTTGGGCATGGGGGTAATCGCTTTTCATGCAAAGGGAGGTTTGTTTTGCTTCAAGGGGAAATATTTATGAGAATGAGACATGTTTAACACTCATTTCACACACTCTTACATAAGTGTCGCCTTTATCCTCCCAAAGTCTATAATCGAAGCCGCACTTGTCGTAAGCTGTCATAAAGGTTGTTGCATTAAGTGAAGTATTTGTTATATGTTTTGGATTGTCTATGTTGTATCGATAAGTTTTCAAGTGTGTGATCGTAGTGAATTTTTATCACTATTCACATAAGTTCCACTAATCCCACACATAGCTAAATTTTGGAGTTTCCTTAGCAACCTAGCCTCATCCAACTTTCTTGAACTACACACTTCACATATGTAACCCTCAAGCTTTTCCGTTTCTTGTTCAAACCGTGCAATGTGCATAAATCCCAACCTCCCTTACCATTAAAAAATGCATAGTGGTTTCCTCCAATGTCCTTCCCTCAGCCAGAACCCACTGTCTCCAAAAACTGTGCAGTTTTGTCCCTTGACTACCTAGTCTGCCTTGCATCCTGAAATTGCATAGATGTGTCCTCCCAGGGCCTTGTCCCAAGTAGTACCTTACATCCTAAAACTGTGTAAATGTGTCCTCCCAAGGCCTCATCCTGCAACAGTCACTGCCCGTTGAAACTACACAATTATGTCTCTCACGGGCCACGAAGAAAGATGACATGATAGATTATTCTCAAGGAGCTGAGGAGAAAAATAAGCAGACCAGGAAACCCAACATATGATAGAATATTAGGACTGCATGAAGACTCCATCTGATGCATAACCCTTTGGAGGCTAGGTATGGAAAACAAAGCACGTCTTTTGAAATACACCTCTTAATGTAGCTTAAAAGTTTGCTTATCATTGTCGTATCATTCCGTCTTCAATGACATTCATGGTTGCAAGAATTGAAAGTCATTCCATGTGTTTGATCTACGTGTCTTGCTCCCTTTGACTTGTCTATTACATAGCTTAGAAGATGAAGAGTATTACCACTTGTTTATTTAAGCTACTGAGGTTGTGACCAACATGATCTTATGACTAACCTGGCACGATGCAAGGCATCTTAAGTGGGATGAAAGATGTTTGATGATATATATGTAGTCAGTACACTCCTCTGCATTACTCCTTTGCATTAATCCTTGCTTTGTATCTTGCATGTACCCTCACCGCTTGTCAGATTTGGCTACCTACTGCCAATAGTCTCTTAGCTCTTTCCTGACAAAGCAGGTGAAGGAATTTCCTTCAACCTGATTTCTTCAAGGCTCTTCATAGAAATTATAGAGCTAAGAGAAGGAGATGTGGAATCTCACTATCAAACTCTTGAAAATACTTTGCATGTTTGAATATATCCAAACAATTAAGCTACCGCTCAACAAAATTGTCAATCTTGGAAGACTCAAGAAAGATCACATCTCTAGATATTATAAACTTCTTATTCACTTCATCATAGAGATGGTATGCTTTGGAGGTATGAGTACCCAAAGAAGATACATTTCTGATTCCTTGCACTGAGTTTTTTTATCTATTCCTTAGGTATGAAGGCATAATATGAGGAATCAAAAACCCTGAGATGCCTCACCGAAGGAATGTGGCCATACCACATTTCATAGGGATTCTTGTTTCTAATAGCAAGAGTTGGACAACTATTATTTATATACACAACACATAGAACCACATCAACCAAAACCTTATGAACTTAACATGTGAACTATGCCAAGTTCATAGTGAAAGTAATACATTCCAATGAACTATGTGTTGAAAAATGTAGCAAGAAATTCTCAATTTGATTTTTCCTTGATTAAATTGAAAAAATTCAAATTTCCACATCAACAAAAAGCTTGGAAGATGTTAACTTGTGTGACATGGCTTATGTCACCTAGTTTACTCAATAAATTTGAGTTGGAGGCCTTAGAGTTTAGTTCTGCATATGCGATTGCTAACTTGTGGCAATAAAGGTCAATTATCTCAGGTTGTTGCCAGTTAAACTAGTTCTAACTTTTGGAGGAACTAGTGGAAGGTCATTTAAGCAGTGAGACTTCAGTCAAACTCGTTGATCATCTAGTTAACTGATCATTCAACCCAAAATAGTTGGGGCATGAAGAGAAGTCAAGTCCCCTAAAATTGGTGGAGATTCGAAGGTAGTTTTAATTTCTTGTAGCTCACACAGTTGCAAGAACTTGCTATAACCATAGTGGAGGAGGTAGCTTGATTAGGAGCTTCTTGTGAAATTAGAGAGCAAATGATTGTTGGTAGCATTAATAGCCTACCAGCAATTTGTTTTTCACCACACTTTAATGTTTTGGGCATGGTTTTTGAGGGTGGATATTTTTTTTTATGCTTTTTGGTCATGCACGTCCTCACTTAGTATCTTGGGAGGTCTGTAATAGTTCCTTACATGAACATCCTCACTAAATATCTTTTGGGATGTCTGTACTAGGTCCTTGTAGATTTTTGTTTGCCAAGGCTCAACTACTTATGATCTTAGGTTCTCACAACAATTCGACAGTTTATGGCACTTTCCAAATCACCATTCTTGAAAGGATCCAACAAAACAACTTCAGAGAAAGATAAGAAGGGAAAACTCTTATTAGAACTAGCCTAGAACTAGTGGATTGGCTGGTCCCAATGGTTTTAGAGTTGTACTAGTCTAGTTTGGTGGTTTAGATTGGATAAGGTTGGTCTTGTATTGAACTGACCTTAAAACACCAAATTTACTAGTTCTCTAATTAACTGACCAATTCTGAAGATTGTAGTGCAACATAGCTAATGACCACCAAATAATAATTTTTTAATAAAAAATACTGAAAAGGAAAAAAAAAAAATTATTAACTCGAGGGCCCTACAAAACCTAACCCTAGCAATTAACGGTAATATTTAATTTTTAAAGTTTAAGTAAAAGTTGACATTCTCCTTATATTTCCTTTTTGAAAAGGAAAGATAAGGATAATGTCAGCTTTTACTTAAATTTTTAATATTAACATTAATTGTTTCGAGTTGTTTTAGAGTGCTTCCAACTTCATTCAATTTTGAGAAAGTCAAATTTTAGATCCCATTCAAAACTTAGTGGTTATTGTTTGAACCGCTTCTTTATAATGAGTCCTAGACTTTGACTTCCAATTTTTCAGGTGCAGTTATTGCATAATCATATTCCTCATGAGACTTTGCAGTAGAAGTTAATCTTTAATCCATTGCAAGCACTTGACCTAGCATAGGGAACCATCAGCTACCCCTCCCAAGTTGCACCTCAACATTGAAATTTTCTTTTTCAGTAGACATTCATTTTATCCATTAGATCATTTCTTCCACTGTGACAGTCCAACAACACCCCTGACAGCATATGCTTGACAATCCATCTCATCTTTACTGTTACCTTATAAACACTCTTAAATCTTGTGTCTCCAATATAAAAGAGGAAGAACCAGAAAGGGCCTTCTTGGCCCTCTTCACAACCTACAATATGTTTAGCTTCTCTCTTGTGCTTACACTCTAGTCTTCTCGCAGCTTCAGAATGGTGAATCTTAAACACAGTCTCATGATGTCCATTTAGGGAAGCATAATTCACCCTTTATTTGAATCAAATTACCCCCCTAGAATTCCCTTTACCTTTAAATGCAGGCATATATTTTCCTTGTAGATGACTATTAAGCTTCCCATCTCTATTTCGCCTCCCTCTCCTACCCTCATGAACCCGATAAGCCGAATTTAACCAATCTCAATGTATCTAAGATAAACAATCCATCCAACTGGGTAGATTGAGTTGAGACCCTTTTAGAAACTAAATCCATCCCTCCATAATGATATATCCCTCCCCAACAACATCATCATGCTCTGTTCGAGATCTATCATTCCCATGATCACTATAAATTTCCGAGTCCTTCACTTACATATTTGGTAACATCATCATTCAGATCACTTATACTTTGTTGTGTTGTTTCTTGTGTTATGATTTCCTTCAATGGAAATATCTCCCTAGTAGGCACGAGTAACTAAATTCAAGTTCTTATTGAACTCTTGCGTTAACATACTTAATTTTCATTTTGACCTATTCGGTTTCAAATTCTTGTGTGGTTGGTTTACTGATTGACTACTAGCATTCACCAAGTGGTTATTGATGATCATAGTTAGTCTAGAGTGAACGTTGGACTTTGCCTTGAAAACCAAGCCCCAAGAATAAGCACTTATTATGGAACATTTCAGAGCCCATACTAGTGGAAGGCCAATTGTGCAGTGGGACTTTAGTCAAACTCAGTGATCATCCAGTCAATTGATCAATCAACCCAAAATATCTAGTGCATGGAGAATTCGAGTTACCCAAATATGGTGGAGATTCCAAGGCAATGTAACATCAATTGTAGACTAGCCTTGAGTGTATAGGTGTTAGATACTTTCCCCCTTTTCTTGCTCATTCATTCATTGCCAAACACTATACCAGTAGTTCTAAGAATCTTGTGGATACTATCACCACAATAAATTCATATTTTATTTTATACGAGACAAGAATTGTATATTTACCTTTGGGACACTCCAAAAATATTTTGATGCACCTTTGTGACCTTTATGACTTTATCACCTTAATTCCCATTCCATGTTCATCCATGTGGACACACTTTATGATGTTCTACGACAACCTAATGTCCTTGTCAACTTCCTCTCATCTTCCTTGACATGTTTTCAGGACTTGTGTATCCAACAAATAATTTGGGAGATGAATGCCATCAAGGTAGAAAATCAAAGGGGTTTCAAGTCATTTATTTAGGGTTCCCACTAGCATAGTCCCACCATATGATCCACCCAATCCCTAAATTGGGGTCTACTGTTATTTCAATTAATTATTAGATGATCATGGTGGGCCATAATTCCAAGTTAAATATTATGACTCTTCATATGATATTATTGGAGATACTTGAGGAGACATCTTTTTGGCTAAAGGGTTAAGGGAGGATTTTGACTTCAATATCGACCCATCAACCATATCCTCAACATGTGTCCCATCAACCATATCCTCAACATATGTAACCAACAATCAAGAATACAACTGAGGTGAAGCATGGGCATCCTCTCTCGCCCACGTTGTTCAGCGTATATATCAATCTATGAATGCCTCTACACTCCACCAATTGTGCACCAATAAAATTTTGGGTTTCCCCACGGTCCTCCAAGATGGATACATGTTGTCCCTGCATTGTGCCTTTGATTGCAGAGTGGCTAATAATCATAGTTTATCGTAGATGATTGTGATCGTATGTAACATCCATGGTCCAATTCATTTTTTTGGTGCCCAGTGTTGGTGAATCATTGTATTGCATCATGGTAGCATATATTGCCTTTTTTAAAGAAAAAATATATTGAAAATAAATTAAGTTATGTCTCATGCAAATGGTCAATATTATTGTGTTGTGAGAGCTTTGCATATTATATGTATGATATATCTATAATCACCTATTTCAAGCCCACTTTAAGAAATAAAGGAAGAGGTGCAAGCCCTTGCCATAAGGACTCCCACCAACTCCTCTTCTTGTAGAGAATTTTCAAACGTTAGCCCATAAATCAAACACATGCCCTTGTTTCTCTAGTTTGGAAACCCTTGGATGATTTTGACAATGAACTCCTCCCAACCACTACTTTAACCATCTATTGAATGCCTTGGATTGGTATGTGTAAATTATTTTGATTAGATACTTCACTAATTATTCAATGGTTAATCTACATAAAAATATATTAAACATTAGAAGCATTCATATTAATATAAAAAATTAAGAATAGTATTTAATATTAAGTTATAATGCAGGTAACTGCCAAGTTAACATATTCTCTACCTTGGAAAGTGAATAGTCAGCTTGGCTTAATGTCTGATGTTAGTTTTAAAAAAATTAAGATAAAATTGTTTAAGAGAACTCACATAGATCTATAAGTGCTGAGATGATAAATATGATGCAAAAATTTACTCAAAAGTTCACGTTGTAAAAGAGCTTTTCAGTTATAGTAATATGACCCCATTCCTCCCTTGATAGATCCAAGGTTAGTATATTTGTCCCAATATAATAAATGTGTTTCTCTTTTATATTATTAAATTAGGTTGCTTCAATAATCATGTCCTTATTGTTAAGGGGAGATTGTCTTAAAGTAAGTGTTGTCATAAGTAGTGTGATAGAAGTAACAATGGGAAACTATATCTATATATTTTTTTATACATGTGGAAAAGTAATCCCTAATTTACTTATGTAATGAAAATCTAGTTTTTATAGTGGTAGCTCAATTATTTGTCATGTCATTATGAGTAGTGGTACCTTGTGGTCATTGTATTATGTTTAGTAGATATAGTAATAAATGGTGTAATTTAAAAATTTTAATTTAGACTACATTTACATCACAATGTGATACTCTATAATTGTACCAAAACTTAGCAGTGAAGACATGACAAGTAACTAGATGTATTCAACAAAATTTTAATGCTTATCATTGTGTCTTTGAATAATATTTATAGTGCTAGCTAAATTGGGTAGTATTGACTTACTTTTATGATTCACATAGATATCATCATAACTCGTTGGTTTTGATACTTGATTATTTGAAAATAAATGCTAGTTAAATTAGGTAGTATTGACTTAGTTTTCCAATGCTAGTTAAATTATTAACTCGGTTAATGCTATCTTAGAGAACATGTGTACACAGCCAAATTGTAGGATTTCAATGGCTCGCAGCGATGGATAAAGTTGTTTGAGTGAAAATGGAAGTTGAAGCATAACATGAGAACTCTGCTGCTCTGTGCGAGGCCTTATGCCTTGAACCATCTCTCGGCGCGTGGCTTTGAATGCGGAATATCTCTCTGCATTTGATTTATGGCTACGACCCATGTCTCTGTGCATGGCATTCCCTATATCCAGCTACCCTATGTGTGTCTTTTTTTTTCAGGTAAGATGTCTTCATGATTCATAACATCATTTTTCTCTTAGTCTACCATTAATGTTTCTTGTCTAGATGAGTGGATCTCAATTTTTATCCTTGTAGCTGCGCGTGGCCATCTTTAGTCTAGCGTATGGCCTTTCCCTTTTTGTTCTGCCTAGTGCGTGGTATGATTCTAAATTGGTTAGATCTTTTTTGGCGCCTTGCATACTAGTTATGGCCTGACAATTGCAGGACTTTCTCGCATTTTCATTTCATTCATTGAACTTTCACCTTTTTCCTTACTCGCATCCATGACCATAGATTTGAGTCTCCATGATTATAGATGCCTGCCGGTTTTAATCCTCTTCTCATCATCCTGAGTGGGTTTCTTTTCTCATCCATGTTTAGCATGGACTGAACCTTTTCTTTCTGTCTTACTCTTTGGAGTATATTAGGAGAAAGTATGGTTCTGGTCATCTTAATTTTGCTTCAGATGGGTATTTGATAACCTTATTTCCCCGTTTAAGTGAGTATCAGTCTTATTTCGGTTCTGAGATTTCCTGTTGAAGAGGAGCATTCTTCGTTGGGTCTGGATTTGCGGGCGGTATTGATGGTTCGGGCTTCTCCTTTTTTGCAATGAAGGCCTCTTGCAGAGCACAGAGGTATGGTATCAGTTCTCCTTCCTGTATCTGATGAGTTGTGCTACTATATTTTAGTTTTTTCCATATCCTCTCTATGGTTTTTTAGTTTCAGTCTGAGTGGTTCCTTACTCCTTGCAATGGATATGGTAAAGATGAAATGCTTTTTGCTCGGTTAGAATTACTATTGGAGAGTTCTTACCTGATATTTAAGGAAGTCTTTGTTTCGAAATTCCCATGCACAATATTTACAAACCATTTCATTATTTCTCGGCCATGCACTAATGCTCACTGTAGAATAGGGAATTCCTGGTGTATATGCTATAGCTGTATATGTTGTTGTCCTGATTATTCCTGATTTCCATGATACTATGGTATTTTTTTTTCAGCATATTTCCTACTACAGTCTAAGGCTTTTCCATTTTCATTTCACTTGGACAGATCTTAGGTTCAGGGTTCTAGATGGGTCCTTAGGTTTGTAGGTCTCCTAGTTTTTCTGGGGTTAATTTTCGGTAAGGTTTCGATTTTCCAACTCCTTGCTCTGGAATTCTCTGGAATGGTATGGACTCGAGTTTTCATGTTTTGGTACTCATGACACTTGGGTTGGCACATTCCAAATGACTTTATTAACCGTCATTTTGGCTATGACGTGATCTCTTTCATCAGCTAATTTTAAATTTTTAATTAGCTCTATCGGTTTTTATACACTCGCACATATTTCTCATCAGTGCGTAAGGTTGTACTTCCCTGAAAATATTCAACTTTAAAAAATTTCCACTTAAGCGAATTTGATAGGATTTTCTCACTACCATTTCCATATCTATCCGTATATCTAATCCCTCTATATTTCCTGTAGATTTTATTATCCTCCTAACTTTATGAGCTACGTGTGTCATTCTTTTTTAGGACGAGATGTCTCCAGTACTTTCTTTGTCCCTCTCTGTAGCACATATGGAAATCCCATCTGATGTGTCTGCTTTGTCAGCATTGGTGCAGGTTGTTATAGAGGCAGAGAAAGCCTTTGGTAGTGGATCATTATGCAAAGATTGGCAATCTGAGGTGGCAAACATAATTATACCTCCTGTCCATATGACACGGAATAAGGAAGGTGGTGGGGATGATTTCCCGCGACGTAAAAAATATCAGCAGCCCATGAAGACTACTGCACCACTGTTAGGGTCCCACCCTAACCCCTTATTTATGTCATGGGATCACGTCATAGTCAAGAGTCAATAAAGCCCATATTAATATTTGTAAGTGGTTAACCCGCAATTAATGACGGGACCACAGTTAGTTGCAAATGGGCCGTAGTATTAGATAGATGGTATTAATAAAATCCACGGTATTGGCCCGTGGTATTGCATGTATGAGTCATATATAAAGGATAGAGACTCCCTGCGAGGGGCATCGTGTCTTATTTTGTAATCGAGCTCTGCTCTATTGGAGGTTGCCCCCTCGAAGAGGCATGTGAACATTGCTCCTTGAATAAGAAAATCATTGCTACTCTGTGTTCTGGGTATCTTTTCTTCGCATATTCTGTGATCTGGGTATCTTTTCTTCGCATATTCTGTATCTGGGTATTATTTTGCAGGTTAAGAGCATAACAAGTGGTATCAGAGCACTTTGCAGGGCTTGGTGGGATCTCCAATTTTTAGCAAATTTTTTTTTGGCTAGAGACGTGTTCCGGCGTCTTTAAACCATGGGATCTGTCGTTGAGCGCATAAACCTGCAGATTTGGGGAGGCATGCACGCAGGAAATACAAGAGGTGGTCACGTCTGTTGGACTCCCTTGTAACCCCTGTGGGTACCCCTTTGAGTAGTAGCGCATTAGACAGAACCGCGCACGGACTGTCTTCCACGTACCCTCTGGGTATATAGGAAGCCCCCTAGGCTCCCTTGAAACCTCGCCATAGATAAACCTTCGGCCGTCTTGTTGCTACAGTACACCGAGAATAGCACTCGGAGAGATTACTCGCCCATACGATAGAGTAGTCGGGTTGTACGGCTAAGGGTACGGTCGATCCTCCTTAGTTAGAGCCCTGAAACATTGGGCCGAGTACTACTGTCAGACCCTTATGTATATTGTGATCTGTAGAACCTGACACTCCTCTAGACCATAGTTCCTTTTTCTATCGGGGATCACACATAAGATCCGCATGTGCAAAGACGTGCTTCAGCAGCAGACATCAGTCCCACAGCTCCATCAGATCTGCAGCAGCAGTTGTTCCACCATTCAAATCTCTCAGATCCACCAGATCGGAGTTGTTGTGCAGGGTTCCTATACAGGGGAATACTTTTCGCAGGACTTTTGGCAGCATTGACATTTTGAGGATTTGGCGACTGCAGTATTGATCAAGAAGGAGTAAAACTCCGTTAGGAGTTTTCCAAAAAAAAAAAAAGAGTCTGAGATCTTCCGGGGCGCTTATTGGTGATCTAGCCCATCAGAATCAGGACGACGAGCTGAGCAAGGTGGTACCATTCAATTTATTAGTAAAAATTTTTAGGCGGTCCCAATTTTTCATCAGGTTGGTGTATGGTAGAAACTCGCGCTCAAGTGATGGCCAATGAAAGGATGGAAAAAATTGAAGACACTGTGACCTCCATCCAAACTGTGATGGACAACATCCAAACTGAGATTCGCGGACTAAGTCTCCAGGTACAGCTAGCACTCTCGAAGGGCAAGGAGCCAGCCCACGAGGAGGCATATAAGGGCCATGAATACCATGAGGGTGAGTCTAGCCACTCTCCTCACGTCTGGCACACCCATCCACCACCTAGTTAGCGACCTCCCAAGTTGGATATGCATAAATTTGACAGTTCTCACACGTCCGCATGGCTAGCACAAATGGAGCAGTATTTCAAATTGAATCATATCCTAGATGAGGGGACTAAGCTTATGGTGGGGACCATGTACTTGGACAATGAACGATGGCAATGGGGGGAATGGCATCAGCATTGCAATGGACCTTTTTAGAATTGGGCCCAATTTACCAAAGCTCTTCGAAATCGCTTTGAACAGGAAGACTCTTTTTTGGGGCGTCTCACTAACCTCCGACAGACGGGTACAGTGGATGAATATATTACCGCTTTTGAAGCCTTAGCTTTCCGCACTAAGGGTCTCACAGATGAGTTCTACATGGAATGTTTTATCAGCGGTCTTAAAGAAGCCATCAAAGCTCAAGTTCTACTCCACCACCCTGCCACGTGGACAGAGGTTTTCCAGGTAGCTCGTAAGGTGGAACGTGCATTAACAGCCCAATCCAGCCGCCCCAACTTCCCCGCTAAAGGTCGTCCCCCACAGGCTCCCAACACGACTCAGACACTTAAGATTCAAAAGGTGTCACCTGCGGAAATGGCCGAAAGAAGGAAGCAAGGACTATGTTACTACTGTGATGAAAAATATTCCCCGGGTCATAAATGCAAGGAGCCCAAGTTTTTTCAAATAGATGCCACTGACTACAGCTCCACCGAGGAAGATCCACCACTTGAGGAACTGGAGGAGATCGAAGAAGACAACCAAAAGGAGATTGTATCTGACGAACCAGTTATTTCGCTAAATGTGTTGGCAGGAATTTCTTCCCCTCAAACTCTCAAAATCAGGGGTTTTCTTAAACATCGCCCAGTAGTAGTCTTGATTGATAGTGGAAGTACCCATAATTTCATCCATCAAAAAATCGTCGAAGCAGTGCATTGTTTTGTACGGGCAGTTTCTAACTTCCAAGTCCAAATTGCAGATGGGGGCACAATGAAATGTGAAGGCCGCTGTGAAAATGTCAAACTTCAAATGGGGGATTATCAGTTGAAAACCCACATGTTTGCCATACACATGGGGGGTTGTGACATTGTCCTAGGTGTTGAATGGCTCCACACTCTTGGGCCAATCACAATGGATTTCCAGGAGTTATATATGAGTTTTAAGCAGAACAACTCCACACATACCCTCCGTGGACTCCAGGCGGGAGCCCCCTCTATCATCAGCTCGCATAGGATGGAAAAATTGTTAAAAAAGGGCCATCATGGAGTGGTAGCTCAATTTAATGCCATCCAGGTAGTCGAAACCATGTCTCTGCCAATTCATCCTGAGATGCAACAGATTTTAAATAACCATCAGACGGTCTTTGACAAGCCCCATGAGCTTCCACCCTCGCGAGGGGAACATGATCATAGCATCACCTTGGTTCCAGGGGCCCAACCCCCAAATGTGCGGCCATACAGATATCCGTTCACCCAAAAGAATGAAATAGAAAAAATCATCAAGGAATTGTTGGAAGCAGGTGTCATTCGTCCCAGCATTAGTCCTTATTCATCCCCAGTGGTCATGGTCCTCAAGAAAGACGGGGAGTGGCGGATGTGTCCCGACTTCAGGGCCCTCAACAAGTTGACAGTCAAAGATAAATTTCCCATCCCGGTGGTTGGCGATTTGCTGGACGAACTCAATGGGGCTCAATTCTTCACTAAGTTGGATCTTCACTCCGGCTACCACCAAATTCGCATGAAGGAAGTCGACATTCCCAAGACGGCTTTCAGAACTCATGAAGGCCATTATGAGTTCCTGGTCATGCCATTTGGTCTCTGTAATGCCCCTTCTACTTTTCAGAGCCTTATGAATCACATCCTCAAACCATATCTCAGAAAATTTGTCCTTGTCTTCTTCGATGACATTCTCATCTATAGTGGCACTTGGGCGGCACATCTTCAGCATGTAGATCTACTCTTGCAACTGCTCCGCAAGCATAAATTATTTGTTAAGATGTCTAAGTGTTCGTTTGGCATGGAAGAAGTTGAGTATTTGGGCCACATTGTGGGGCGTGAAGGTGTCAAGGTGGACCCCAAAAAGATCTAGGCAATGCAAGAATGGCCTCAACCTAAGACCTTGAAGAGCTTGAGAGGATTTTTGGGTCTCACAGGCTATTATCGTAAATTTCTCTGCAACTATGGCCACATAGCGAAGCCCCTCACTCAACTCCTAAAGAAGAATTCCTTCTTCTGGAACGAGGAAGCACAACAGGCATTTACCGCTCTCAAAAACGCCATGTGTTCCACTCCAGTCTTAGCACTACCTGACTTCACCAAATCCTTTGTCATTGAATGTGATGCTTCGGGTATAGGTATTGGGGCGGTCTTAATGCAGGAAGGGCGACCATTGGCCTTCACAAGCCAACAACTCAGTGGGAGAAATCTGGGCCAATCAACCTACGAGAAGGAAATAATGGCCATCTTACATGTAGTCGAGACCTGGCGACCTTACTTATCGGGGCGACGTTTCCAAATCCGCACAGATCATCACAGTCTTAAATATTTTTTGGAGCAACGCCTATCCTCCCCACAACAAAATAAATGGTTAGCCAAAATGCTGGGATATGATTATGAGATCATTTACAAGAAAGGGAATGACAACAGTGTAGCAGATGCATTATCACGCCAATTTGAGGAGGAAAGTACTCTGCTCGCAATTTCCCTTCCCATTCCAGACTGGATTGAAGAGGCTTGCAGGGAATGGTTTTCACACCCAGGGCTCTCCCAACTCATTTCTCAATTGCAGGTAGATCCTAATTCCAGCAAGGGCTACTCGTGGCAGAATGATATTCTTCGCTACAAGGACATAGTCGTAATATCACCAACATCCACCCTCAAAAGTCGCATTTTGGCAGAATTGCACTCATCTCCCATTGCAGGACATTCGGGCTTTCAGAAGACGTATGCTCGCACCAGAAGATCATTCTTTTGGACAGGCATGAAAAAGGACATCCTTACTTTCGTAGCAGAATGTGATGTCTTTCAACGCCACAAAGGGGAAACCGTCAACACACCAGGCACATTACAACCATTTACCATTCCGGCATCAATTTGGACGGAGGTTTCTATGGATTTCATTATAGGTCTTCCAAAGTCCGGGAACAAGTCAGTCATCATGGTGGTTGTGGACCGACTGTCGAAGTATGCTCATTTCTGTGCCCTACCCCACCCGTTTACACCAACTTTGGTTGCTCAATCTTTCATGGATCAGATCTTCAAATTACATGGCATGCCCACTTCTATAGTGTCCGACCGTGACCCGATCTTCACCAGCAATTTTTGGCAGGAACTCTTCCGAATACAAGGCACTCAACTCAAACTTAGTACTTCATATCATCCACAAACAGATGGTCAAACCGAAGCCATCAACAAATGTCTAGAAACCTACCTTAGGTGTTTCACTTCAGAAAAGCAACACCTTTGGGTACAGTGGTTACCTCTGGCTGAATGGTGGTATAACACCAACTATCATGCCACCACCAAAATGACTCCCTATGAAGCAATCTATGGTCAACTTCCGCCTTCCCCTACTTCTTATCTCAAGGGGTGCTCCAAAGTATAAGCACTGGATCAACTCCTACAACACCGCACAACCATGCTAGCCCATCTTCGCGAGAATCTTCATCAAGCTCAGAACCGCATGAAGCAACAGGCCGATCAACATCGCTCAGAGCGCCAATTTCAAGAAGGGGATCAGGTCTTTTTGAGGCTGCAACCATATAAGCAAACATCACTCAAAGACAAGGGTTGTCAAAAGCTCTCTCCAAAATTCTACGGACCATACCAAGTACTTCAGCGCATTGGAGAAGTTGCTTACAAGTTGGCTTTGCCACCTACGGCAAAAATCCATCCAGTTTTCCATGTATCATGCCTCAAAAAAGTGATTGGGAACAATTGCCGAGTTCAAACCAGTCTACTTGAATTGGACGAAGAAGGGTCAATCTGGCTTCAACTCGAACAGGTTCTAGACACATGAGACAAGCACCTGCGCGGCCGCATGATTAAGGAAGTCCTCGTCAAATGGAAAGACACCTCTCCGGAAGATGCAACTTGGGAACCAGTCACTATTCTTCAGCAGTTTCCGCAGCTTCATCCTTGAGGACAAGGCTAGTCTTAAGGGGGAGGGCATGTTAGGGTCCCACCCTAACCCCCTTATTTATGTCATGGGATCACGTCATAGTCAAGAGTCAATAAAGCCCATATTAATATTTGTAAGTGGTTAACCCGCAATTAATGACGGGACCACAGTTAGTTGCAAATGGGCCGTAGTATTAGATAGATGGTATTAATAAAACCCACGGTATTGGCCCACGGTATTTCATGTATGAGCCATATATAAAGGATAGAGACTCCCTGCGAGGGGAATTGTGTCTTATTTTGTAATCGAGCTCTACTCTATTGGAGGTTGCCCCCTCGAAGAGGCATGTGAACATTGCTCTTTGAATAATAAAATCATTGCTACTCTGTGTTCTGGGTATCTTTTCTTCGCATATTCTGTGATCTGGGTATCTTTTCTTCGCATATTCTGTATCTGGGTATTATTTTGCAGGTTAAGAGCATAACAACCACCCTTTGCATGGAACCTTCACAGTGTTTTCCTTGCTGATCGAATTACAAGCTTACAGAAGAGAGCCCTGGTTGGAAAGTGGCATTTCCCGGATATGGATGAGTCATAGATGCGTGCATGGCTTGGGCATCGATGGAATCAATTTCTTGGATATATTCCTACAATTGTGAGATTAATGAAAGATTGGTATAGCTTTCATTTCATTGATGAGAAAGATCTTAAGAAAATCCTCTCTATCCCGTGGGTGCATGATAAGAGTTTCCTAGCCCTCCATAAGTGGTATATCGGTTATAACCCACTGATGAAGACACCTGCTAATAAACTCATCTAGATTAAGCTCCCAAGCCTCCCTATAGAATTATGGACTCGTGAGACTCTTTCTGACAGAGGGAATGCAATTGGAGAGTTTATATATGGTGATGGCTTTGCAAGATCACTCATGACTCATTGGTTTGATAACTTAATTACTTTGGTTTTGCCATTTTGTGTTCAAAAGTATATATAAGAACATAGAGGGTTTCAAGGAACAGAGATGGTTTCTGCAAGGAATAGAGGAACGAAAAAGATAGAGGGTTTCAAGGAACAGAGAGGGTTTTTGCAAGGAACAGAGAGGGTTTTTACAAGGAATAGAGGAATGAAAAAGATTGAGAAATGTTTGCAGATTCACGAAGATGGTGACAGTGTCACACCAATGTCACTTTGTTTCTGTTGTGCTAAGAGATGGCTAAAGAATCGCCTTGATTTGTTCCAGAAGGATTCTCCAGATGGCACGAGAAATTGGGATTTTTGGAGGAATTGATGGAACAGAATCCAGCGGTGGGCCTGGCGGAACTACTCCATTCCCTGCCTGATTCTTGCCATGACTTTCCATTACGAATCCACTAGAAAATGGTGCTGCATCTTCATCAACCAAACCTTCCTCCACACTGCAATGAACCAACACCTTTGCTTCTACAACCAAACCTTCCTCCTCGTCATCAACCAAAACTTCCTCCTCGTTTGCCCCATTGCAATGGAGGGTTTGTCGAGAAAATGGAGAGACAAACATCAATTTTTGAGAGCCATCAGACTAGGGTTTCTGTGATGGGCATTAAGCGCATGAGGTCCAACGGCAGCAGAGTACATACTCATTTATTTGTGGGTGGCAGGAGATAGATATTAAGACCCTCATTCTTATGAAAAGTGGGAGACATGGGCGGGAAAAAGTAGGAAACAATGGGCTAAGCCATCTTAAAATGGAAACAAGACAGCTGAAACCACCAAAACGTTTTTAGTGTAGAGGCCGAAAATCTTTTTGGCGCTAAATTGTTTTAGTTTTTATATGCTGGGGCTTTCACTGTTATTTTGCAAAGGAACTCGAAGCTGAGCTAGAAGTTTCATGGAAGACAGCAAAGAGTTTATTTTCCTTTCAATTTGATGTATTTCCCTTGCAAAGATGTTGGCATTGGTATTATTTTCCTTGCGTAGCTGTATTCATTGGTATAGCTGTAGGAATTGGGATTATTTTCATGGTGTAGATGTACGCATTGGGATTATTTTCAGGGTATATTTGGGTTTGTGAGTATAATTTAACGTGTTTTCCAATTAGGGAAAGTACTTTTGAATTATACTAGTGCATGAACATGGAACCCCAACCTAATTTGAATTAATTGGTCTCTAGCAGAGTCTATATATTGCATTCATGTTCATCAATAACATATTATTAGATTTTATTAGAAATTTGACTTGTCTCTCTCGTTCATTAGTTAATTTCTTGGTGGTTTTATTCTCTCTTGTTTCTTGTTATGCAAGTAACTATCTAGTATTTTTTCACACTTATATCTTTCTATTATAGTTTTATCTTGGCTAAGAAATTCATCTTGGTACCATTTCCTAAAGTCTTGCATTATTGTCATTTGAATCTATTCTCCTTCAAGGAAGTTTTGTTCAGGAATGCTTATTTTTAGTTTTCCTATGTAATTCACTCTTGGAACCATTTCCAAGAAGCTCATATGAATTGACTATCCCAACCTTAGACAAATCAAATAATGATTTGTTACTAGATGTATCTATCCTTTTAGCATGGTGTATTTTTATGGAGGTGATTTTCCTCATTTTATTTGTAGATAATATGTGTTTTTTAACCTCTCAACGAATCTTTATCTTTGAAATTAATCATTGGTATCATTAGGTCTTTGTAGCAATTGCTTCTGAATTTCAGATAGATTTTCTAGCAACAATGCATTCAATTCTAATGGTCTTTCTCTCTCTTGGATTATCCTTTCATTATCTATCACGTAGCTTTAGAGTATTTCTTTTAGGATCCTCACTATTTCTGCAAGATTTAGGAGTGTTTCTACTTTAGGATCCTCACCATTTTTGCAAGATTTAGGGGTTTTTCTACATTCATCCTCTCTTGATATTCCTCACATTTGACATGGTTGGTTTCTTCAAGAGGACATCATACCATATTGGGTTTTTCTTGTGATGTTGGTTCCACTTTTTTCACTCAATTATATTTTCTTTTTAGTGTTGTAATGCAAAAAATTCAATAATTAGTTGTAAATTAGCATCACAATTTAAATTAATAATGGAGTATAACCTTTTATATGCAATTGTGTCTTATAACATGATAGTGTTGCACCCTAACCCAACATACAACATTGTAACAATCCTAGTTCCTTTGGGTGTGTTTTGAGAAATGAGGTCATCCTTTTATGAAAATGCACTCCCCATTGGCTCATTGCTATATAATTCAACTTCTGTGCAATAAATGGCCACATTGTGTCACTTGATATCTACCATTCTAGGAGATGCACTAGGATGATCTTTTGCTTGGATATGTGATCATGTGTTTGGCACTAGACTCTAATTCTTTAGCATGAAATAGGTCCATATCACACACAACTTGCTTTTACCAGCAAGATAAAATCACATATAATATGGAAATTTTCTTTATCAACAATATAGGGAATGGTCCTTGTAAGTCCAATTGCAAACTTTGTAATCTATTGCTCAAAGTTAGTATTCTGTCTACAAGTTTGGTTCTTCTTGAATCCCCTTTACTAGGAACATTCAAATCATCCAAAATAGTATAACCCTCAGCTACTTCTCCAGATTCTATAGGATTTTATGTGAGGAGAATACTTTCAAAATGATCTGTCCCATCCAAAACCGTAGCATCCTTCTCCATGACACACACATGGTCTCCAAGTGGGACATGCAGTGACAAATATTTAGTCTCTGATGTCACATCAATTTCTATAAGCTCAATATTTTTCACTAGGGTATCATATTCTGGTTCCTCAGCATGTTCGAGCCTCTTCAATGGATTATCCAAGGAAAGTTGATGATTGCACACATCCTTGTCTTCTAGAAGAGATTCATTCATACTTAAACAAGGGGATATATTGTAACTTTTTCTAAGTTCCTGAACTTTTGGATGGAATACTGGCGTCCAGGCCAAATCAGGTGCTTAAACAAGGATATATATTATATCCCTCTGTAACCTCAGGGATCCTCAACGGAGTATCAATTTGGGAAGGTTCTTGCTTTCTCACCACAATCTGTATATTTTCTGCAACTTTGAAATTTTGGGTCTCTCCAGCTTCCTCGCCATTGTTTCCCTCAATTTTTGTAGGCTCAATGAATCACTCATGTTTTTCATTGTTGTGCATATCAAACAATTGTTCTCTAATTGGACTTGCATCATTTATGCCATCAGCAATAAAAATGCTTTCCTGGCATGCTCCATATTCAACTTCATTCTTTTCCACAGTTATATTATATCCCGTTTTAACCTCATGGGTCTTCAAAGGATTATCTAATTGGTAAAGTTCCTACTTGCATGCAGCTTCTGTAACAATCTCTGAGATATTTTCTATAAGAGAATCAACTATACCTTAACAAAATAATGCATAAGTACTCTCCATAATCTTGGGCATATCTAATGGATCACTAATGTGCAATCCAAACAAAGAATTCAAGCAAGGATATGCACTTGATATCACTTGAGTCACTTGATATCTATCATTCTAGGAGATGCACTGGGATGATCTTTTGCTTGGATATGTGATCATGTGTTTGACACTAGACTCTAATTCGTTAGCATGAAATAGGTTCTAGAGGGGTGTTATGGAAATATGACTGATTCTCCTCTAAACATCTCAAATCTCCACAAATCTGCACATAGATATAATACCAAGCCATGATATTTGTAGCTTGGGTCTTTGAGAAGTATGAGGCATGAAATTGGCATTATTTGGTTTAATCCCACACCAACATTTACTCATGAATTGATGAAACTAGAGCTCATGGGAATTCACTGCATTGTCATTCATTTGAATTCACTTATTCCATGTGTGGTTAACTATATTGGAGGGTTAAACATAATTCTGGGTTTTTATACCCTCTCTACCACCAGTACTCTACATTATTTTATGTCTTTTCATTTTCCAAGCATATTTCAGGGTTCTTTATTGCATATTGGTGCTCTTCTAAAGTAGCACACCTTTATGTATATGGAGACATAAAGGTAGTGGTTCGCCATGTGGTCTTAAGTGGAGATTACCCATACTCTAACAATTAATCAATGCTCAAGCATAGATTTAGTGGCTGGGTTGTGTTTCATGGAGTAAAAACACTTATAAATGTGGAGAAAACACATCATTACTATAAATACAGAGGAAACCCATATTTTTTCTTGAAGAATAATACCTGAACAAGGGAACAAATCAGTATTGTCTTAAGAATTGATTTTATTTTGAACAGTCTCCTCAACTGTGACTGCTTTTTCAAGAACAGATTCATCCATACCTGAACAAGGAACACATCATTACTGTCGGTAAGGTTGGGCTTAAACGCGTCGACAAATGGTACTCCATGTGATTTTCGCTGAAAAATCTCTCACAAGGTTGGGCTTGTTTAATGGAGTATTGAAATCATTATAGCAAAGGGAACACATCATTAATATTAATACTAGGGGAACTAGAACAGAGTCAAGGCATTCCTGAACTAGCGAACACATCAATACTACCTTCAAAACTATTTGAAGAATCAACAATTTCCTGAGCCGTGTCTGGTTCTGTTTCTTTATAATTACATGAAAAACTTAATTTCTGCTTTGAAGTATCGCTCTCTATTTGTGTGTAGACATGAATCCAATCAACCTTGTAATGAGATGACTCACCTGCATGCTGGGAACCACTAGGCATTGGCTCATACATACTAGAGACACTGTCCACTTTCGAACCATACAATTCATCAAGGCCATAAAACTGTTTGTCATTGTCTGGACTTTGAATAATGAAATTTTTCTTCATGAACTTCATCCTCAATAACTGAGTTATGAGGTTGCAGACCAACATCTGAAACTCAAATATTCTCATAAGCTTCTTGAGGTTCATCGTATGATGAATGAATCAGTTGATGATCTCCAAATTTCAAAGAAACTGCATTAGACAACATGGGACAACCATCATTTTGGCTACTGTTATAATTCTTATGTGATTTTCGTTCTTCATCATCGTGAGTTTCACTTTTGTAAACCTGTTCAATTTGCTCTTCTTTTTCAACTACATGATCTTGATATATTTCAATTGCATTTGAATTCTTAAACCCATACTCGTGAGTTTCATTATTAACAAGTGATATGGGATTTTCCTGAACAGAAGTAGCTAAAATGTACTGTATGTTTTATTCTTCACCATCTTGAACTTCATTGGATGATGCCTCCTCTCTAAATAGCAATTCTTTCTTGTCAATGAAAAATTGTCTCCTTTCTAATTAAGAAAAGAAAAGGAATTTTCTTTATGTATCCCATGGAGTATAACCTTTTATATGCAATTGTGTCTTATAACATGATAGTGTTGCCCCCTAACCCAACATACAACATTGTAACAATCCTAGTTCCTTTGGGTGTGTTTTGAGAAATGAGGTCATCCTTTTATGAAAATGCACCCCACATTGGCTCATTGTTATATATTTCAACTTCAGTGCAATAAATGGCCACATTGAGTCACTTGATATCCACCATTCTAGGAGATGCACTGGGATGATCTTTTTCTTGGATATGTGATCATGTGTTTGGCACTAGACTCTAATTCATTAGCATGAAATAGGTTCTAGAGGGGTGTTATGGAAATATGATTGATTCTCCTTTGAACATCTCAAATCTCCACAAATCTGCGCATAGGTATAATACCAAGCCATGATATTTGTAGCTTGGGTCTTTGAGAAGTATGAGGCATGAAATTGGCATTATTTGGTTTAATCCCACACCAACATTTACTCATGAATTGATGAAACCAGAGCTCATGGGCATTCACTGCATTGTCATTCATTTGAATTCACTTATTCCATGTGTGGTTAACTATATTGGTGGGTTAAACATAATTATGAGTTTTTATACCCTCTCTGCCACCAGTACTCTACATTATTTTATGTCTTTTCATTTTCCAAGCATATTTAAGGGTTCTTTATTTCATATTGGTGCTCTTCTAAGGCAGCACACCATATCGCTTCATCTACCATAATAATTCTTTGGACTCCGATTAGTAGTTTCCATGCATGCTTAATATGCTTCATATGCATTGCTTTTCAAATGTTGATTTCACAGTTTAATATAAACTGGTGATAATTTATTTAAATATTTTATATACAAAATGATGCTTGTTTGTTAGGAACACTGTTTATGTTTTGAGCACCATATATGGAACCTCGTTGGTTTCAATCCATAATTGCAGAGAGTCAACCAACCAGAATTTCATTTAATTTTTTAAAATCTCTCACTTTAATCCAACTTCTGAATGTTGTTATATAAATGATCGAACAGACACTAACTGTGGCAGCAAACTATCTTGAGGCATTATCTGGGCAGTGAATCATCCCTGAGACATTATCTGAGGCATTGGCCTATCTCTAAGGCATTATCTATAGCAGCACATTAAATCTGAGGCTTCACTGTGGAAGAAATATGTCTATGAAGCAATTCTAAGATAGAAAGATACCTCTAAGGCTCTGTTGATGACAATAGATCATCCCTGAGGTATCAATTGTGGCAGCGAACCACCTATAAGGGATTGTTTATGGCAACGAATCACCCCTAAGGTTTTTATGTGGCGGCAAATCATCTTGAGGTATGGTCTGGGGTTTTGAGGCAAGCAAGTTCTGGTTTGGAGTTGATTGTGGCTGCAATGAGATAGTGAAGTAATGTTTATAGGCAACAAGGAGATATTCTATAGAGATTACTTTGCATTATGCGACAACAATTTAAGATAGTGCGTTACCCTTTGTAATATAATCCAGAGAACTCCTCAATGAAATTAGTATTACATGCATAGAAGTTTAAACCAACATATTTTAGAATAATTTTATGGTTTTACACATTGTCATATATTTCAACATTTATTTATGTAATGATCCTAACTAGTGTCCACAAACTTTTCTTCGCAGATTTCTATTACTTTATTCTATACAAAATGGCAGACCAGGTATTTATGTTGCTTTTGGTATTTGTATTATTTATGTTGTTGATTTAGTTAGAGGTTGGATTTGTTTTTAGAAATAACTTTAAAATGATACTTCAAAAGTTTGTTTGTGACTAGTTAAATGCTTGTTGGAACACTCGAATAAGCTTGCCTCAAAGTGTTGGACAAATCTTCAATGCTCACTCAACACATATTTGGTGTTACCGATTCTATTTTATTATCGGTTTTTTGATCAAGGTTTTCTTATTTTTATGTTATTATGTGTTTTTTTAAGAATGTAACCATGGGTGTTACCGATGCTACTATGGGGGATTCAATGATATTCACTACTTTTATGGAAATGTTAACAAATGCACGAGGGAAAGATGCTGCTATGATGATGCATGAGGTAAGCTTGAATATTGTCTTTTATATGTTCAATTATCTTATATTCCTTATTATATTATGCTAATTTATGTTTGTGGAATGCAGGCAATCGCTAAAGTCATTCCAACCCCTATAACACCTTATAAAACATCTAAGGTAATGATAGTGGTAAAACTTGATCAATATTTTTGTGCATTTAGTTAACTTATTTCACTATATATATTTATTAATATTTGTGTTTTTACTAAGCGTGCATTTTGTTGGCATGCAGGGATCATTAATGCCCCCATATACATCTAATGTTATGCAAGATGTAAGATTCAACCATTTATTTATGTGAGTTTGATTATGTTATTTGTTGAGAAATCTAGGGCATATATTTAATAAAGTTTTTGCACAACGACTCCATGATTTATGAGGTGTTTCAAAGAGCTACATCATGCCTTCAAATGGATAACCCCATCCGTTTTTTCTTCTTGTACATACAATACTATTTTAACAAGTAACCCAAGCAATATATTATTCCAAAACATGATGTCAAGTTACTTTTTTAGGGTTTTTATGTAATCAAGAGGCCTTTTTAGGGTTTCTTAAATTCAAACCTTAGATCATACTCTTTTCCCTTTATGTCATTCTAGAGTTTATCCCATGCCCTAGAAATCAAATCATAGGGAACAAATACCTTAAGATTAAGGTTTCTAAATACTAGGGTATTTCTTAAAATATAAACCCATAAATTCAACCCTACTACATCTTATGATGGACCCTTTAAAAGAAAATTATTATACATACCTCATGGACACCTATCTGTACTAATTAGTATTTTGGTTGCCATGATTATTTGCAACTTTACTATACATTTAATTGATCATTTGCCACCTTCATGACCTTCTTTTAATGAGTCTTCCGAGATATTGCCATTCTATAATGGGACTTGCTTCTTCATTTGTTCATGAAACCCATGACTAAGTCATAACAAAAATAATCTTCTTTTTCCTTTTTTTACATAAATTACATAGAATTGTGATTAGATATGTCATTATGAAGACTGAACTTAGTTACATATTTCAACATTATTCATCTGTTATTCCATCTTATTATTTATATTTATGCCTTGCAAGATGTTTCTAGGGTGACTCCAACAGGTATACAATCTGTTGGTATAGAGGTTCATGTTATGCCATCTACACCTAGACCAGAACCCCATAACATGCCCTTTACACAATCTGTTGGTATAGAGGGTCATGTTATGCCATCTACACCTAGACCAGAACCCCATAACATGCCTTCTACATCAAATGTGGGTCTAGTCAGCATTCTCCCACCAGGACCAGAACAAGTTTCTTTGAGGAGTCTTATAGACTCACAAACAAGAATGTTAAGGCTCCTACCAGATATTCCTGCAATTGTTCAAATCAAACAAGAAATAATTGAACAAATTTAGCTATGGGAAATGTCATTGTTGGAGAGTGTACTTCAGGAGATGGCTTCAACACTCCCTCATTGCCACTATGACATGATGTACTTTCTATCCCATTAACTATTTTGGTCATCTTTTTTTTCGCATGTTTTGTAATACTAAGTACTTTTCCTGTCTATCAGCCAAAATCATGAAGTTCGATGCGTGCAAAGGAGTATGCTTCTGGATACCCTTGCAAAATAATTGGCTCAAGGAACGATTAGATTCAATACTAAAGTTGTTTCCATTCAACAGTCTACAGATTCTTCTTTAACTATAGTAAAACTAGGAGATGGAACGCTTATCAAAGCTAAGGTAGCATCTTAAATCCAAACTTCTGACTCCCATTTGAAGTAGTAAAACTTGGGCGTAATTCTGACAAATTACCTGGCAGTTACACTACAATAAGCCTTCTGAAGCTGAAGCAGAATAATTACATATGCTTGGAATGTAACAATGTAACAGAGTGCTGAGCCCCTCTAGAGACATCCTTCTATAGACTTTGATTCTCAAATGATATTTGAGGCATCCCTATTCTCCTATGTTTTTTACCTGTTTTCTATGGAATGGGGATGAGAACAGGAATGCCACAAATATCATTTGATGCATCTCCAGTTTTGTGGGAACGGCTCATTGGATGTCGCTGGGACATCCCCTACATGAAGGGACCATTCTTAGGATATTCCCAGCAAGAAAGGCACTAGTCTTCCATTCCTGAAATTTGGTTCTATGTTGGAGCCATTGGTGAAATTCATTTGCTTGCCAATTCTTGCTGGAAGATAGAGTCATTAACCTTTGGCCCATTACAATGTCAACCTGCAAAGACAATTAAAGCATTGGATAAAGATGCACCCTTTATACTACAACAAACCTTTCATAGGTTGTTTGAGACAAATAAAATGCAAGCTGAGTTGAGTTCACTGTTATATATCCATAAATAGAAGTTCCTCCTCAACTGTACATTGTATATATTATAACCACTGACATAATGATGGCATGATCTGGTGAGAAGCCTTCATTAACTGAATTACATTATGTTATATGGAATTGTCTTGATTTACTATCGAGTACTCACATGTCTGTTTAAGGTTAAAAAATTAGTAAACTGCATTCAAATGCATGCTAGTCACATTATTTTCTGCTGGACAATTATATTGCAGATAAGTAGGCATTGTGCTGCTGGACAATTGTTCAAATTATGAATAATTACAGGTAACCAAAAAATTTGGTTTCTCTGGTAGAGAACTATTTAGCAGAAAATGAAAATAGATTGCTAGTCTTTGCTTTCAACTAGGACTAACATCCTTTGAGTTTTCTTCGATCTTCAAGACAAACTATTTCCACTGTTAAAACTTAAATAGATATAAGGTAGAGGGTAGGCAATATTTAGCTGGCCAGAGGCCAAGACTACTTTATGTAACCTAAAGTATAATCGTGAACAACTATAGCTTGTATTGAAACACTTGCATATAGGCAATGAAGCACATAAAGTTCCATCGTAAGTTGCACATGTACATAATCAAAATGTTTGCTATTAAATAATTTAAGAATCAATACACATTTTAGCCTAGGAGACCATGACCATGTACAACGATGAGAATAGAAAAATTATTTCCCAACTTAATATTCAACCTCAGTTTGATTTTCTTGTTTATAATCCAGGAAACCATGGTAAGAAGGCTTGTAGATCCAGAGGAGGAGCTCAGAATGATGGCTCAAGAAGTCTGTGGTTATGTGGAAGCTATTCTGAATAGTCTTGTTGCAAATGTTCCCAAAGTAAGACATCCATGTGGATGAGCACACAATACAACCATACAGAATCTCAGTGTTTATTCAGTCCATGATACTTGAATTGATGATTTGATGATTTGCAGGCTGTGGTGCTTTGTCAAGTTGAGAAAGCCAAGGATGAAATGCTAACCCAACTTTATAGCTCAATCAGGTAAGGTTTAATGACAAAATGTGGTTAAGGTACGTCAATAATTAGTTTGATTATTTTCCCATTTCTGTATTTTGCCAGACTAATTTTGATTTTCACTTGAAATCAAGTCTCTTGGGACTTTACGAAAGTAGTGTTTTTTGTCATCCTCTGTAGGTGTAGTAGACACCTATTGATTGGAGCACTATACATTTGAGCTTTTGGGGTGCCTTTTCAAATTTTTGTTTAAAAAGGTCCTACATGGATTTAAACTTGGATCGATCCCAAGAGAACTTTTGACTTATCAATTCTATTTTCCCGTGTTGATATGTATGTAGTGTGGGCTCAGTAGCAACACATTTTAACCTCAATATCAATAACAATGGAGCAACTATGAGCCCTTTTTTGGTTCCTTTTTATCAAAACTCTGTTTTATTCATTTATGTCTATTTATTTTGAATTTTAATTTAATTTAATTTAATTTTGAATTTATAGACATACTGTGTTATTGGTTGTTTTGATCAATACTGGTTTGCTTTTCCTTCTTCTGTTGGCATTTTCCTCATTGAATTGGCGAGGGTTCTGTATTTTTCCACTTATATTTATTTTAATTTTAATTTAGTTTAATTTTGAGTTTATAGACACACCCTGTTATTGGTTGTTTTGATCAATACTGGTTTGCTTTTCCTGTTTCTGTTGGCATTTCCCTGATTGAATTGGCGAGGGTTCCGTGTTTTTCCACTTCTATTTATTTGTTTCCTTCTTATTTACTGATTGGGATTTTGTTTGTTGCAGTATTCATGGGCAATGTAAAGCTATCATGTTTGATGTTACTGCACGATTGACTTACATGAATGTCCCAACGTAGCACAAAGATCTTTGCAGGTATCTCTTTTGCAGAGGGGTTGGATCTCTAAGTAGAAATGAAGGTTCCTTAATTGTGTGGTGGCACAACTGCCTGAACCGATTAGCTAAATATCTTGTGAATTTTAGGGTGTGTGAGAACATTCTTATTGTTCTTTGTGGAAACAATGTTGATGTGAAGAATAGGCACGCGAAAGCTAAGCAAGTTACTTTTCATAGAAAGAAGAATCTTCAATACTATGAGATATCTGCAAAAAGTAACTACAACTTTGAGAAGCCATTCCTGTACTTGGCACATATGCTCTCAGGGTGAGCCTTTAATCTAGTTTCTGATGCTCCCTAATATGAATGTTATATTAAAAAATTTGCATTGATTCTATAATGGGTTATTTTTATAGGGATCCAAACCTTCATTTTGTGGAGTCACCTGCTCTTGCTCCTCCTGAGGTTCAGATAGACCTTGTAACCCAGTAGCAGTAAGTAGAATGCTATTTTCTTATTATTTTTTGTTAACTTTTATTGAAATAATTTGTTCCATTTCTAAAATATTGGAACTTTGGCTTAAAATATTTTCTGTTGTCAAGTACGAGGCAGAACTTGTAGCAGTTGCAGCCCAAACCCTTCCAGATGACGATGATGATGCTTTTGAATAGCTTTGTTAAGATGTTTTTGCATATTTAGGGATTGGCGGATTCAATTAGTTTTGTATCATTGGAGTTTGCTCTTGAGTTCCGACATTTAATTCTGATTTGTATTTGGGGCTTAGAATAGCATTATCACATTTCTCTATATGTGATTTGGGTACTGTGCAGATGTTTTCATCGGTGGAATTGGCTACAATGAACAGTGTACCTGCTAGACTATCAAAATAAATGATATTATAAAGTAAGCGCTAATACCTTGTATATTGGACAAATCCTCCCTTTGCAAAATTGTTTTCATCTGGGACACTTTCTATTGCAACTGTCAATGTTTCCGTTGTAAAAACTATTGGTTGACCCTACGTAATAAGCGAGTCTTCCTCGGTTAAAATCAAAACAATTCACAGCCTACATAAGAAACCTCACAAGCTTTTGATAAGTGATCAGTTAAAGAACATTTGTGATGAGTCTGTTCAGAGTATTAATTTTCAACAATGATCAAAAATATTTTGAAAAAGAAGTTAAAATAACTGGGCAGGCATAAAAATGTTCCATTACAGACCATTCAAGCGAAAGAATACTCACTCTATAATACTGTGTAATCCAGTTCTAGATATCATACTCACTCTATAATACTACGTAATCTAGTTAAGCGACGAAGCTATATTTTTGATAACATGATTAAGCATAAAACTAACCCATACCTGCCACCAATGAAATTCCTACAATCTTGTACAGTTGATAACTGTGGTTATCAAGCCTGCCTGGGTATTCTTGTGGGTATGTTGTCTGTCGAACACATAAAGGTATCACCATTTCATTAATTGGGCTCTCGATTGATTTCTGCATAAAGATTCACATTGTCTAAATCTAAAGTCGTTTCCATTCAACAGTCTACAGATTCTTCTTTAACTATAGTAAAACTGGGAGATGGAACGCTTATCAAAGCTAAGGTAGCATCTTAAATCCAAACTTTTGACTCCCATTTGAAGCAGTAAAGCTTGGGCTTAAATTTAGTAATGAATTGAATCCCCTCTTGCTAAACAAAGGTAATATTAATAACCCATATGCGCTGGTTTCTATCAGACAGGAATTTTTGTGGTGGTTTCTCTCATACACGAGTACTATTTGTGAACTTTGAATGTGAAACTACTTTGAAAGAACATTCAAAATGATTTTATTTATTTATTTTTAAATAATTTTTTATATTGTCTCTAGAGAGACAATAGTTTGAATTATGGACATATAGTCTCTATAGAGACAATATGTTTTTAATCTCAGCTATTGTCTCTAAAAAGACAAAAATATAATTGTCTCTAAAGAGACACAAATGAAGTTGTCTCCAGAGAGACAAATGAAATTGTCTCTAGAGAGACAAATCAAACTGTCTCTTAATAGAAAATAATTCTTGTCTTTATAGAGACAATAATAATATGTGTTCTATATTGTCTTTATAGAGACAAATTTTTGAGACATTATATTTTGAGACACCCGCTTAGAGACAATATTTAAGACAATACACAAGTTTCTTTTTGTCTTAAGTTAAGAAAATTGACTCAAATATTGTCTTAAAACCCCCCTACATGTAATAGTGACCAAAACCCGCAAGTGTTGGTAAACGTTACAAATCAGTAACTAGGATCCCCAGTGTGGAAATTACGGATTCCATAGAGGCGTGGTGATTCTTCCAACATGCCTTTCTTGATTCAGCCCCTGCAAAATGCAATCCTAGATTTTCCCTCGAGATCAAGACGTACTGCGGTTACTCTGCTGTCAGGATCGTGTCGCAGATGCAGAGGCCGAAGAGTATGCTACTAGCGGTGGAGATGAGCCCCCTCAATTGCCAAATCGCCACACAAATCATCTAGCATGCAGGTGCTGAATTTGTTGATCGTAGATTTTTGAAATATTTTATAATTTAATGTGGTTGATTATTCTTAAAATTTGTTAAATTTATTTCGAAATATTCTCCCAATCTACTAAATTTATTTCAATTATAAAATTCCAAAATATTTTATAATTTGATATTGATAAAAATTCCAATAAATTCACAGTCTAAATTGAGAATGGGAAACCATATTAGCAAAATGTTCATCACACTCCTGGACAGGTAGCTTGTACATGGATATTGGCTCCATGACAGTACCTACTTAAACGATATCTGTTTCTTTTTACTGTTTTCCCATGCATTATCGCTTCTGGTTGCAACTGCTGTTTTGACTGTTTCTGATTACTTCTTCATATTAGATTTGGTATAAGTATAAATTTGGTATAAGTACAAGTTTTCTTTTAAATGTTTATCTGCTATATTTGGAAGTGCCAAGATGGAACCTCACAGTATGACTAGATCAAACTATTACATCAGGATGTTTTTCTTTCTCACTATCTCTACTATATACAAGTTGCAATGATACACATACAATATGTACTAGGTTTTTTTGCATTCTAGCGTGTTTTTTTAACTGAAAAGAAACTATAATTATTTCTCACTATCTCTACTATATACAAGTTGCAATGATACACATACAATATGTACTAGGTTTTTTGCATTCTAGCGTGTTTTTTAACTGAAAAGAAACTATAATTATGATTTTGTTTGTTGGATGCAGGGTTATCGTCCAAGGTGCGAGTGGTGGAAGGAAAATTCGATGAGTGGTGGAAGGAAAATTCGATGAGCATTTGGGCACCATTAAGCAATTTCTGAAAGAGACGGACGCTCCCTTCTTCGAATTCGTCTTTCTGGACCACTGGAAGAACCGTTACATGCCGGATTATCTGCTGCTGAAGGAGCAGGGCTTGATCCGGAAGGGAAGCGGCATATTTGCAGACAACATGGGTTTTCTCATTGGACCGGCAGACTTCAGAAAATATGTCAAGACGCATCCAGAAGAGGTTTAGACACAGGAATTTAAGAGCAACGCTGGGTGGATGCCCGACAGTGTCACTGTATCAACCTATAAGCTTAACTAGCAGGGCATCACTATGGTTCATGTTTATGGGCATAAATATATTTATCATAATTTTTTTTTTTTAAGTTTGGTAGGACTATATTTTTATCATGTCTAATTTCTCAATTGGATTCGGGAATAGTACAGGATTTGAACTCAAAACTTCCCATTAAATGAAATTCCATAAACCATTACCAGTTGAACTACCCTAAACGAACAAATATATTTATCATATTAAAATACTTTCTACATTATCAATTTTAAATTTATTCCTTAACTATGCATTCCTTTATTATCTTTTTAATTACAAAACTACCAACAATCACAATTAACTTTGTTTTATACTACATCACAATTTATACAGATAATGGTTTAAATGATGTAATTCAATTTTATATTTTGTATCACTAAAGAGGAACTTATATTAAGCTTTGGTTAAACGTGTTTGCATATCAATTATGTAATGGACCATTAGTAATATGTGTGTATTTTTAAGGATATGTTTTTTGGACTTCAAGCTTATTTAAGCCTTAATCTTTAACTTTAAGCCTTAATCTTTAACTAGGATGTCAGTTAGGATACCAAGCATGCATGGCACAGAAACATGAACACGTGCATAGGGATGTGCATATGTTATTAAGTGTACATGTAATGCACAAGTTCCTGGTGTGTTGTAAGTTTTATATGCTTGGGGCTTATTTTTTTCTCATTTTGGACCATGCTATACATATTTCAAATTTCATTGAGCTAAGGTATTCTTGTAATTTTTCGTGCTTAGCTCGTAGAGAGATTATTTTCTTTTCCTTTTCGTGGAATGATATATGAGGGGAGGATCTAAGGGAAGGGTTGAATTTGACCTAGCCCTCCTTGATTTTTTCAATAAGGAAGGGATGATCCAAGCATTCCGCGTTTAGTTTGAAGGGATGTATGGGGTTAGTAAGCCTAGAATCCATGGCCAATATAATAGGATTATGAATGGACTCGCCTCTTGATGCCACCCATTACTTGATTTGTAGATTTTGATCCAATAATATTTCAAACATGAGACAATGACGCAACGTTTTGACTATATATGCATTTTCAATTCTATTATTGACCAAATGGGAATGATTTTTGTAGGGAGAACGTCCACCAGTCCCACAGAGACCAAATTGTCCACAAAATAATTTGTTAGATGGGTTGGATGAGATGAAGGCCCTAGAATTTTCTTTTGTCCTACTAAGAAATTTAGACCCCCCCTACAAATACGAGCTTTGACAAAAGACATGGAGGATTGAAAATGTTATACCATAAATATTTCCTTTCAAGATGATGAGCGTAGGCATTTAAAACAATGAATGATAAATTTGTATCCCTATGAATGAATTATTATGTTACTAAATGATCAGGTGCTCACATTTATGCTCAAAAATCAAAGTGTCATAATTTTGTCAAACTCAGCTTCAGATTGAACAGATCATATTTTTGAATCCAACGGTGTGAACGACACTCAAATCTGAGCTCACATGTAGAGATCAGAGCAAGTCAAAGTTTAGGTTTGACTTGGACATGTGGCGGGATTGGATGACATGGCAAAGGTCTCAGTGAATGGGGGAGCGCGAAGTGGCAAGTTTCCACTCGGTCTTGCATGTCATATATTGGGGAAAAATAGAGGACCTAGGATAAGAATTGGCCTAACACAGACAAACTGCGATGTGATCTTATTGCAATCACATATCACAGGTGGAAGGTATTATGGAAATCGGCCCCGACAGGTTGGGTTGTGATTTGTGATAATTGCAATCGCATATCACACCAAAACCCTGCTGATATTTATGTCACCCCCAATACTCCACCGATTGCGGAATCTCCCTGGACACGATATGTTATACACTGTATTCCATAGCTTGGTGGGTCCGCAGATATCGCAGTTGTATGGACTTTGATATCCGCCGAGGGAAGACACCGATTGCCATTTACGATTGGGATCCAGACCTGGTATTTTATGGACTAGGTTTGATAATCCCAATGGATTCACAGTGGTATGGGTTTTGGCATCCGCCGATGGAAAGTGCTAATTGCAATTTGCGGTTGGGTTCCCGGATGAAATAATTTATATGTTAAGTTTTATACTCCCGTTGGGTCTGTCCTATCGGAATCACATATCGCCTACCTAGTTCATAGTCCATAAGGCCACAAGACTCCACCTATTGCGATTTGTGATATGGCCGACAAGTTATGGCCTGCGACATGGCGAAATTCTCGCTCAGTTAGCTGATTTTGGAGTGAATTTGTGGGATTATGTTAGTTTTGGAGCATTTTTTGGAACAAATAGTGTGAGAACTAGGAGAAGTCATAACTTCAGTTCTTATCCAAATTGGATGCAAAAAGAGGCTAGATAGCCATTTTTTGGGTATCCTGAAATCATTGGGATAGGTTTTAGAGGCATTTGAGCATTGTAAACACACTTTTGTTGTAATTTGAGCATAATAGAGAGGTGTAAGTCATTGGAAGTTGGACCAAGGAGACGTAGCCTAGGAGGGGTGAACTCCTTTATCATGTGCTTGTTGTGTGTTGTATTATGATGTTCTTTGTTGTTATTTTATTGTTGTTCATCATAATTTTTTATGTTAAACTGTTTCTAACATTTACATAAGAAACTCTCATGGGAATCTGTTACTTAAACAAAAATATTAATCCTTAAGCACTTAATAAGCAAATGATAAGCATCTTGGGTTTTATTTTAAATGGGGAATTAGCACAACATTACTAATCTGATCCATTTTAGATCACTAAACATGACAAGGATGCCTAGGCCTATGAACAACGTAGGAGGGAGGCATAACAACCTATTATTAGACCTCTTGATCTACATGCATTAGTATAATGGAAGTACCATGAGGGAATAAAAGATGAAAGAAAGGATTTTTCCTTTGCACCCTCCATCATAGTTTCTTGAACAAAAATAATATGAGGAGAGAGGTAATTGGTCAATCTATGAAACGCAATGGTTTTGGAGGGTTTGGCCAAACCCCTAATGTTTAAGAAAAATATTCTCATCCCAAATCCTATGCATAGGACAATGCTCTATACATGTCAAGGATGAAGTTTTTCTTCCCAATTCTTACCTCCGAAGAGGCTTGATTCATGGCTAAATGGATAAGAGACTTTCATCCATTCCTAGAGCTTTGTAGAAGATGTTCTTGTAAAAACCCTAAAACTCCACTAGGATTAGGGGAAAATTATTTCATAGTTAAGAAACCATTGAGAGGGAGGTATGAGTCTGATCTTAAGTAATAGGAATGGGTGGCTACTCAGATGAGGGACGACATGGTTCAATTGAGAGGAAATATAGATTTTTTTCCCAAGGAAAATCCGTAATTTTATTAATGAAAATAAAATTACATGTTGCAGATGCTTGAAAGAATTCTATCATCTAGTCAAAGACTAATGATCATAATTGCATACAAAATAATCAACTAAACAGATGAAGAGAAAAGGTTAAACTTTTCTCCATTTTGCTTTTTCAACCTTTCACCATTTTCCTTGAGATTTCGTGGATGAGACAATGGCTAGCTAATTTCCTTCTTCTATTCTTGTAGTTTCCTTATTTGAATCAGAATTGTCAGATGCATGATGACATTTGTAGTTGCTAGAATCCTTAACCTTTGTTATCCTTGCTAATTGTGTTGCAGTGACCTGTATATCAGTTGGTTTTGGTGTTGTTTACCCCTTTCCATCTTTTTCTTACAAATTATGATTTTCCATATTGGGCATGGCCTCTTTTTCTGCTTCAGGCTCTTCATCATCTACCTCATTTGGGGGGAATTACCATCCTTTGGGCTATTTTCCCAGTTGCCTCTTCCTCCTTGATTCTTTCTTGTCTTCAGGGCATGTGTTTTGTATATATCCTATTTTTCGGCATATTCAACATCTGAAGGTTGTGTTTTCAAAATCTAAAAATTGTGTCCATCTCTGCTTGTTGTGTGTCAGTTGTATGCGGTTCGATAGGCCTTTACTGAGATCCATTTCCACACATATTCATGTGAAAGTATAGATTCGTTCCTTCATTCTTTGTGTGTCTGTTTTCATGTATCATCCTAATATAGTCCCAATGCCTTCTAACACTCGGTTATGCCATAAATGTAGGGGAAGGTTATGAAGCCGAACCCAAACCAACATTCTAGATACAACCATGGTGTTGGCATCAAAATATGGGAACCATGGAGTGATGAAAAGTCTTGTTGATCCCCAAAACCATGGACCTTCCTGTAGTAAAACTTCTTGATCCTCTGATGATGCAAACTTAACAATAAAAAAACCTTTGGAGAATAGGTGTATTTCATAGTTTGTTGTCCAGTTTGTGAAGATCCAATGAAAGAGATCTATTTGTTTTGACTAGAAACTGTTGAACCTGTAGATGTTGGCTTGTGCTTCATAAGTGGTACAAAGATTGATTGTTTATGTAATGTCCATGTGCAGTTCTGGGACATAATCCATTTTCTCTACTATGTAGGTACTAGGCTTGTTGTGAGTTTGTTTTGTGTGAGTTGTGTCTGTTGTTTTTCCCTGTAGGATTTTTTGGTGGCATATTCCACCATTGATGTGTTACTGATTTGGTTATGTTCCTTTTGGTAATCCATAGCCAGCAATACCTCTTGTTCCTCTTGACTTAGTATTTCTCACTACTCCACCTCTCAATCTCTGATTTAGGATGATGGTGGATGCAGATTGAAGATTGTATTCATGTAAATTATGATTATCTTGCATAGATCTGCCACCACAGATCAGGTTTTGAAGGTATGACGGATAGCCAAGTTTTTGCATGATGTTCTACTTCAAAATTGAAACCTAGTCTGAAGCCTATACCCAAACTAAAGAATATTTATCATCAGGTGTTTTGAGAAAAAATTGGAAGGATTTATGATCATCGTGATCCAGGGAAGTTTGTGTATCAAGATCCAAATTAGCGGAAAAAGAGATTTTTGGTTCTAGTAGTGTGGATTGCATTACAGGCAGAGTCGACGAATGTGGATTCCTTGCTAGTCTAAGTTCAAGTGTACGTAGGGAAAGATCTGATGATAGTCATTCAGAAGTCCCTGATATAAATACAGATCCTCCTTGACTAGAATAAGATGTGCACAAAACGTGAGGAAAACCCAGATCTGATATGTGCAGTCGACGATTTTTGGCATACCATACCTCGCTGATGGGCATCGATGTAGACAGTGGTGTAAAAAACTGCGGATCTACTCTAGACGGCCTCTGTGAGCCCAGATCTGATGTATGACAATAAGTCATTGAATAGATTATTTGTCCTTCCCACAAGTTCAGGGTGGATTTGTCCCCATCGGTATAGTGTTGAGAGATTCCAGCCTATATGGGTGTAGATGCGGCATAAAACTCATGAAAGATACTAAAATAGGAGTCGTGTCGCGATGCTTCTGGTTCAGATCTTTCCCTAGACAATGGAGAAATGAAGGGTAATTCTTCCCCATCGTGGTCACATTCAAAATGAGGTTCAGATCTGATATTTAGATGTGTTCGAAAGTGGATCTCTTTATGCCCTAATCCCACAAAGCAATAGCTTCTGAAAAATCCTTCTAAATCATGTTCTAGATATGCCTCCCCTTTGTTAGTGGTCTGCTCACTTGCAATGAGCCTCCTAACCGATACACACGTAGTTGAACTATCCTTGATGCAAGTTACCCCTCAGATCACCTAAGGTGTGAGGGACTGGTGGGTATGAATGATAACCATCATAGGTTTTACCCTCTCGCATGCTCTGCTTATCTCCATCACGCCCTTCTAGTGTTACAAAAAAAAATATAGAGGAAATATGGATTTGAAATGGGGGACAAAGGGTTTGTAAGGTTGAAGGAGGAGCATAGAGTAATATATGGGGGGATAGATAGGTTTTAGAGGTCCAACAAAGGGAAAGAAATAGTTGAATTCAATAGAGGGGGAGATCCAACAACACAAGGAAGGAAAAAAAATCTAAAGATAGAGAGAGTGTAGAGGAGGATAGCCCATACCCGAATTTGTGGTTGCATCATCTAAATTGTGTGTATATTCATCCTTGAGGTGTAGCATTATAAGAACCTATGGCTCATCCAAGGGCATTACTTCTTGACTCTTCCCATGACCAACCAACTCAAGGGATGGATTTGAGTACGTTTTTCCTTGCCCCATCTCATAATATGGAGAAATTAAAGAAGGGGAACCTCTTATATTCAAACCCCTTATATATTTCTTAACCCACGTTTTCTTTATCTTCCTGGGAGTGTAGTCTTCCCCTAGATTCTCATACAAGTGGCACTTTGTACATTTTTAGAGAATTTCCTCATAGACTAGTGCCTATTTATGAATCTTAGATGTGTTCTCGATTGAGATGGTGTTATGAAGCCCTGAAGTTATATTTACACCCACATAAATCATAGTTGTGCCCATATATCCCATATTCCTATAAGACATATTTTCTTCATAATAAAAGCGCAAGATATTATCGATTTATCTAAATACTTCAGTCGACTAGAATTGCGGGGGGAGGGTCAGAAGGAGAACCTAAATGGGAACTACTAAAAGCATTTTTGATTGATCATTGAATTCAACCAACCATTTTTCCAAAATCCCACGAGACCCATTACCATCTTTGTTGAAGGAGATTATCCACATTCTCTTTCAATTTTGTAAGCCACTTGATCCAACCCTTAGCCAATATTAAACATCATGGCGAGTAACCAAGGATTGGGGAGAAGTTATTTGATGTCTAGTTTTACATTAAAACCATAACCATTCATTTACCTACAAAATGTTTGACAACCACAGTCTCTTCTATTCTTGAAATGTCATAAAGCTTCACCCCTTCGACCAACATGAGGTTTGGCTGGACCTATGCTTTATGTTTTACACCATTTTTTATTTATCTGTGTAACCTCCTTCGCTATCAACTAGAGGGATGATGATTGCTACATAGGAAACAAACCCCCACTTTGCATCTCCAATGTTAGAATATCGCTCACAAAACCAAAAGGAGGAAGGGAGGGATAGTAATTGGAAAAAAAAATAAAAAAATATTCAAAAAACAAAAAACAAAAAAAAAAAAAAAAAAAAACAAAACAAAACAAAACAAAACAAAACAAAAAAAAACAAAACAAAAAACAAAAACAAAAACAAAAACAAAAACAAAAAAACAAGAAAACAAAACAAACAAACAAACAAAAAAACAACAAACAAGCAAACAAAAAATAAACAAAAAACAAACAAAAACAAACAAACAAAACAAACAAACAAACAAAAGAAACAAAAAAACCAAAAACTTGAATGGGTGGTTGGGTTTGTGAGGGAATGTTGGGCATGGAATCCCCCTCAAGGTATGTTTTTGGGCTCAAAGCCCAAGTTTTGACCCAATCTTGTTGTAAATCTTTGCAAATTGTGGGCGCGGAGTGTGAAATGTATGATAGAGTCACAGGCTTGTCCGCCCTAGTTTTGTAAAGTAATGTCGACTAGATAGACCTACCCATGGTCTGCGGACCATGGGATTGTATAAACAGAGCGAGGCTCTAAGTGTAAAGAAAAGGAAGAAAAATAGAGAGATAGGAAGAGAATCTAAGTGATATGGTGAACTGTGTCTTTGGGTTGTAGAGTAGGGGAAGGCTTTGCAGCTGAGTGCGTAGAGGCCTAGTCATCCGCAGTTGAGTGCGTGGGCCCCTACAACTGAGTGTGCAAGGTGGAGTCGAGTCTATAACTAAAGAAGGAATTAATAAAGAGAAGTTTTATCATAATTTTTTGTATCTGTTATTGGGTTGATGCGTGTTTGATATAATTTGCAAATATATTATTTATTTACTGCACGCACCTGTATGAATTGTTTATGTTGTTAAGTATAACTTGCACACAAGTAGGCTAAAATAATCAACTAACATCGAAATATTAGTAATATCTTGGGTGATAACATAGAATGAGACGCTCAGCCCCCAGGTAAGGCTACGCGAAGGTAATATATCAGGCTGCGAGGTATGGGAAAGTGCTCGAAGCAACTTATGTGCAGGGTCGAACCGTGGACCACTTGAACTCATTAGGCATCTCTAGGGTGTGGAAGCCTGGTTCTAGCATACTCCCATACTACTTCAGGTGAGACCTCAGTGTGCGCTCTGCGGACTGTTGCCGAAAGGGCCAGTAGTATCGAGATTTGTTTGGCTAACTTAACTCTGAACCTGGGTCAGGCCCCAATAAGCCAACAAATGGTTCTGTTGCTGAGACCAGGATCTGCATAAGAGATGTTTGATGTCGTGTCACTGGAATCTGACAAAGAAAGAAATTGAAGAGTGGTTGGACAGAAAGATTCATGAGTTCGCGGCGTAGGAAAATAGGAATCCGTGGTTATCAAAGGAAGAGTGGTTAGATTGCTATTTGTATATGGAAATCCACAAAATTTTCTTTTCGTCCTTCCCCTCTGAGTTGTACAAGTGGATATCGAAGCTAGCAGACAGTCAAGGAAGGTGTAGGCTTGAAAAACCTATTGTGTGGACTCTAGAGTTGGTGCGCAGACTAGAAGCATCAAAAGATAAGATCGCGTGCACTGTGGACCATTGGCTCGATTGAATTATAGGAGAGTTCATCACCGAGTTCATGGTAGATACTTCAGTCAGCTATAGCGAGGCGGAATGACACTTCCTTAAAGGACCGTGAGATAAGTATGTTAAATCTTTGAAAACATGGATTAAAATGCTACTGTGTGAAAAGATGGTTATGCGAATAAATTGATGTTTGGGGCTACGTGGAGTGGGAGAATCTACAGAAACGAAAGCAGCGCAGAACTAAAGTATAGCCCCTTGATTTCACCTCGGTGGAAGAGCGAGGAAGAGCTTGCGAAAGTTTCACCAAGAAGTGTGATCAGTCTGATAAGGCAGCTAATTCCGTGCATACCACCCCCACCTACACCACCTCTAGTTTCACCATCTTCACCCCTATCTTTGCCCACACCACCTCCACCACCACCACAGTTCAATATGGCGAGCGCGATAAAATTGTTGGTGTTCAAAGGAGTAGGGAGCGAAGATCTAGACTAGTTTTGGTTCATGGTAAAGGTTATATGGGAAGTGCAGGGAGTCATGGATGAAAATATAATGAAAGAAACACTGGTCATCCCTTTACAGGATCATGCATTGATGTGGTACATTAAGAATTCCAATGACAATCCAAACATAGGGATCGTGGATATCCAAGCTGCGCTAAATAGGGAATTTAGCAGGCCAAAATCAAACACACAGTCGATTATTAGATTTAAGGAAATCACGATGCTTCCAAGCGAGACCCCCTAGGAGCAGGATTAGAGACTGAAGTGCATGATTCGTGAAGCGAACATGACCTTGACATATGGGCAACACCGCACATGGTTTGTAGCATCGCTAACGCCATATATAAGGAACGTGTTGTCACAACAGAAGCTATCCACTCAGGTCGAGGCATTGGAGATCGCAATGAGACTGCATGAGACCCTGATACAAGATCCTAACCTAGGAGTCCAACAGATCCACGTGCAGTTGAAAAACTTGTGCCTTGAGATGCAGACTTTGAAACAAGATAGGATGCCTCACCCAGAAGCGTGCGAGGAGGTATGGTGTGTAAAGTGCAAAGGACAGGGACATGACAAAGACCATTGTCCAGTATTCGCGAACTACCTGGCGAGAGGAGGACCAATGCCATTGAGACTAGAGGCATAAGAAGGACCAAGCGTGATGCCTGCATTATGGTGCGTGATTTGTCAGAGAGGAGGAAAGCATGCTACAGATAACTACCATCTATTACAGAAGTATACGCAGAGTTCCTAGCAGTTGTTGTCTAATTTCTACAAGTTGGTAGGTCACGATGAGTGTACTTGTAGAAGTTATGAACTAATGATGGATCAAACTCCTACCTACAGAGTACAGACCAAAACATGGTCCCTCAATCAAAATGTAGGGATGGCGCACATTGGATTTCAAGGGCGCAGATGAGGTCGAGGTGGAATGGGACCAGGAAGAGGTTGCGGACAGTTGATCTATTACAATTGCGAAGGGTTAGGGAATTATGCCCGCGATTGTACAAATCTGACAAGACCATCATGCTTATATTTCACCCAGTTTGATCATGAGACGGAGGATTGTCCCACGCTGATAGTGAGGTTGTGCGTAAAGGAGTGCTCCAACCTCCCTCAACTTAGAACCTGCAAATGATGAGGTCTGAGCCATGCGAGGAAGACCCGAATGTAAATATCATGCTCTGAAGTGGTATCACGACAGGAGATGACAAAGATAAGCAGCCCGAAGAGAGTGCCTAGGTTCGTAAGGCTCCAACAAAGGAACCATAATTTGATTTGGAGCGCGCTAAGGAGACAATCATGGAAGCTAAGAAGAGCTCCACGGAGGCCTCCACTTTAGGTAGTAAAGACAAATTGGAATCAGAAATGGACCCATCAATGCCCACTACCTTTTTGGAGACATGCATGAAGTTGTTGTGCGAGAACAAAGTGGTGAAGGGACTCCAAGAACTCATCACTAGATGTGCTGGACCAGGAGAACCACGCATAGTCTGGAAGCTCGGGAAGCACACAATGCGAACAGGAAGAGAGAAGAGATTGACCACTCAGATTGGGGAATATGAAATGGATCAAGTGAGTTTGGATCTAGGATCAGACACGAACTTCCTACTAAAGCAGACATGGGAGCACATGGGTTGGCCCGTGTTGTAATGGTCTCCTATTCAATTATGAATGGCGAACCAGCAAAATATCCTACCCATCGGAAGATTGTAGGGAATAACGGTGGATATCGAAGGTGTGAGCATGCTTGTAGGTTTCGAAGTGATAGAGATTGTTGATGACAACAATCCTTATCTCACGCTACTAGGAATAGATTGGGCCACTGACATGAATGGAGTGATTAATCTAAAGAAGCGCAAGATGATTTTCGAGAAAAAGTCACTGTGCATAGTGGTACCCTTAGACCGTGCGGAAGGATCGCGCTACACAGAGCCAGTGTGTGACTACGAGAGCGACGACGATCTTGATTGTATCTACAAGATAACCGCACAGGAGTAGGACTGGGTGAATCCAACAGCAGATGGTAGGATTTCGTGGGAGCGCAAAAGCTCCTGCACCTCACATTCAAACAAAGAGATAGAACGATGGTAGAACTGGTTACATGAGGTAACCATGCTCAACTGCAACATGATGACAAGGTCGTTGCGCTGTGTAACAACAGAGGTAAGAGATCTGCCTATGTATGGTGAATTGACCGAGGTGGATGATTTCTTGAACTAATTTGAAAGAGAAGTATCAGAACAATAGTGTTTCGATGCTCTGAAATGGGCACTGTGCGCTATGCCCGCAAGATGGTGGGGCACGGATCAAAGAAGCTTTGAGGACTGGCCCAAATGCAGAAGGATGATGCTCATGCGCTTTGGAAAGCCTCAGTTGCGGATGAAAGTTGGGTATGATGGATGAAACAACCTGCGCGCCCACCTCTCCAGATGGGTATAGACGTATGGTGCGCAACCTGCATGAATGCACACCATCCTCGCGATAGGAAACATGACCAACAAGTAGGAGTGGGCAAGACAATGGTGTGAACGACGAAGTATGATAAGACCAACCACACCAAATATTATCCACGTGGAAGCCTACGACAAAGTATGCAAAGTACTGAACGCGGTCCACCATGTGAAATGAACTGATTGGGACCTATGCGTACCAGTGGTTCTATGGACTTATCTTACCATGTGCAAAACCCTGACCACGCAGGCACTTCTAGAGCTGAAGTATGAAGCAGATGTTGTAATCCCTATGGAACATGCGAAGCCTAGATCACTCATAGTAGCACCCGTAGATACGATGGTTTGCGAAGCCTATAAAGGAGGGATCACACAACCGCAAGGAACAGAATGCATGGGACTTGAGGAAGAAATCCAATAGGGAAACCTTAGACTCTGTGAACTTGAAAAAGAAAGGGTATGGTTAAGGAATAAAAGCAATTTGATGGATGTGAAAGTCAAGAAGACGAAGGACAAAATAAAGAAATATTTTCTTGGAGAAAAGACCAGAATGGTAAGGCAAAAGGCATGCGATCATGATGACAGGGTGAGGGCCTATTACCATGAATTGATCAGCCTGATGCCTTGGCTTGGACCGCATATTGCTAAGCACAATGACCAGGGTGGCGTATTGCAAATGGTGAAGTGCGCGATGCTGATTGTAACAATACAAGGTGGGGACTCTCCAGGAACCTTGACGGAGGACAGGATGGAAATCTACATGGGGGGTGTGACCACCTGACTAGCCAAGGGAGGGATAGTCTTAGCACTACAGGCAGTTGGAAGGGAGTGCGAGACTATAAACTATCCTGCCCGAGAGCTGCACGTAGAAGCAGAGAGTCACAAGGTCCGCCACTGCGCTCGGGGGGCTGCACTGCTGCGCGGGTTGGCCAGAAAGTGGCCATTGAAGTCACTATTCACGATGGGATGCTCGACTTGAGGCAAAATGGAGTGGGTGATAGGCATTTAAGATGCGATTTATGGGAAAGATTTGGGAAAATCTACTACCAAGAAAGCATTAATGACCCGGAATTGGGGGGAACGGTCAAATTCAAATTCAAAAAGCGCTATAAAATACAAAGGGTTGCCCATCAAACAACACTTGGTCATTTGTGAATTGAGCAATTGAGCAGAGCCTTGAGTATTGTGAGCCGAGCATTGATTGAGCCCTTGAATTCATAAGTGACAGATTGCAACACAGATACAATGGCAACAATTAAGGATGGTATGGGGATAGGAGAGGTGACCGTCGGCGAGGCCGCGCAGGCCCTAACTATGGAGGATGTTTTAGAAGGTGTCGGGATCATGGTAGAGATCCCCAAATCACTGCATACGCCAAGACCCCAGAAGGATAAACAAGCAATGGCTCCAGTATGCATATCCCTGCAGAACCCACTGCGTAGCAAATTATCGATGGAGGAGAAAGGGAAAGATGTCACGATAGAAACAGATGAAGAAGAAGAAGATTTGTAGGCCCTTATCATCACATAGGAAGAATACAAAGGCATGGAAGGAAGGCCAAAGTTCCCAAGGACCTGGACGAGACCAAGAGTTCACTCCAGACCTCACTCCTCCCAGATGGAATTATGTTTGAAGGAATGCACCTGGGCTGTGTTCCAACCATGAAATTTGAAGATTGGGACCTTGCTAACTACGAGAAGTTCTCTCACCTTGAGACTGGAAATCTCATGAAGCAAAACACTGCGAGGGTGGGGACAACATTAGACCCACGAAAGTGGTTGCACGATTTGGAAAAGGCCGGGCTACTAAACCTACTATGGGTGCTGCATTTCCACCGCACCCCAATAACCATTTTCGTCATCAGGCAGCTGCTCTGCCTGGTGCATGATGGGTATTTATGGCTGGAGGAGCCCATCCCCATCACTGTAGACCTGATTCATCACGTTTCCCGACTTCCATAGAAAGGAAAGGACCCCGCGACAATATTAGAAGGAAAGGGCAGTGATTTGGCCATCGCGGAGGCCAAGAAGATGAAGTACAAGATGGAAAATAAGAAGAGGGGCTACACCATCTCTAGCATCAAGGACACAACAGTACGCGTAGCAACCCAAATTATCACAGGTAAAGTTATGCGGAAGTGCTGCGCTGACGAGGTACCTGCGCCGGTGGTCTCACTGGCTGAGCAGTGCATAGAGGGGGTCCAGTTTAACTGCTCCGAATTCCTCTACACAGAATTCTTAGAGAATTTTCGTGAAGCCCAGGAGAAGGGTAAAACCTTCTACTATGCATGGGAATTGTGAGAGGATATTCAATTCCCCATAATTGACAGAGAATTACCAGAGGCTGCGAAGTACACTTCGCTGTGGGCCACGAAGGATGCTACCAGGATACGTGACAGCAAGATATTCTAGGTGCTCATGGAGATGAACATCCGAATGTGGATCAACTGGAAGCCGTGCTTGTCACCCATAGTGTACAACAATCTATAGAGTTTCGCAGAATTTAAGACAGACATGCACAACATATATATCAGGGTGCACAAGGATCCGAAAAAGCACTGGACAAAGCTACCCTTTGTAGCCACTAACAATGCCATTTGAACTGTCTTGGAGGCATGGCCTCCGGAATGGCGTGCCCCAGATCTTGAGGAACTCAAGAGGGCGGCAGCGTAGAAGAAGAAAGACAATGTCAAGCTGCACATCGCACAGCTGGCTGAGAAAAGATGGAAGGAAACAGGAGCAGTCGAGGTGCGGGCAGTGCGGGAAAAGGCACAGAAGGCAATTGAGCAGGAAAAGGCCACAACAGCACAGGAAGCAGCCGCGAAGGTGAGTGAGGGTCAAGAAACGCCTTTGCAAGGGCAGGCCGTAGAGGAATCAGAAATAGAAGAAGGAGGTACAAACCCACAGACCGCATCCACACAGTTGAAGCACCAACACCCAACAGAGCGAGCAGGATCGAGGAAAAAGGTTAAGGCCATGAATGTTTCCATTAACCCGATCACCCTAATCTAGCGTGATCTGCGTGACATCGGCGAGATGGTGCGCGATGTGACAAATGAGGCTCTCTAGGATTTTATGGAGGAGCACCACACTGTGTTGGGGGCCCTTAGTGTTTAGTTTAGGAGTTACAGGAGCGCCCCCCTCAGGTTGGTACCCTTTTAACCAACCTCGCAGTTGGATCCACGGCAACAGAGCAATTGGTGTGTGCTTTGATGACGAACACAATATTGTTGCCGGAAGGGGCTTTGGTGACATCAAATGAGGATGACAGGATTTTGGTTACCACGATGAAAGGCCTTGGTATTAATCTAGCTACCCTTTCACGCGAGACACTATATCTATTGCAGGATGGGATAATGGCAGAGCTGGGTGCTAGGGAGACCCGTGCGCTTCAAGTCGTGAGTGAGCCAAAGATCAATATGGAACAACTTAGCTTGCAGCATGACGAATTGGTGTTGAAAAATCAACAACTAGTGCAGGTGATAGGCGACACTTGCTGAAGCGTCCCGGAGCTAGCCATCCTAGTAGATCTACCAGTGGAGGTGTGGACCATAGGTTAGTAGCAGGAGCCTGTGAAGCTAGGGAAGAAACAACAAAGGTTTAGTTGGATCTGAATCTCTAGATCGCTGAGTTGCGGTTAAAGGTGGAGCCATCCACTCCCCTGAAAGTCAGAGAACAGCATGCTAGTGCTATCACAGTAGGATTGGAGGAAATCAGAGGTGCAGTGCAAGACTGCACCAGCATGTTGGAAGAATCACTTGAGGTCCTCACAACTCTGCAGGAGGACCCCAACATCCGGTGCTTAGAGATAGAGGTGGGAGAACTCCAATAGAAGTATGATAGTGTCTGAGGAACTATGCAGACAGTGGTCCTCACCCAGTGGCTTGCGAAGATGCAGCAGGCTAAGACACTGAAGGAGCAGGTGGACGCGGCATGACATGAGGCGATTCTAAAAGCGCGCGTCCAACCTTTGATCGACGAGGCCTTCACCATCACGGTAAACATTGAAGGCAAGCTCGTGCACATATAGGGGATGCACACATTGATTCAAAGAAGCACCCGAGACACAGAGGTCTCGGAACAATGCATGCAACAGATCTAACAAGCAGCAGCTCAATGCGTTGCTGACCTCTGCGTTGTTCGAGAACAGTTGGAGGGAGTCCGTGCAAATATCGCCACGCCGACAGAGTGACTCAAGGGTGAGTCACGATGTTTGTGTTGGGGGCCTGTTGGGAATGGAATCTCCCCAGGGCATGTTTTGGGGCTCAAAGCCAAAATTTTGACCCAATCTTGTTGTAAAGCTTCAAGAATTGCAGGCACGGAGCACGAAATGTATGATAGAGTCACAGGGTTGTCCACCCTAGTTTTGTAAAGTAATGTCAGCTGGATAGACCAAACCATGGTCCACAGACCATGGGATTGTATAAATAGAGCGAGGCTCTAAGTGTAAAGAAAAGGAAGAAAAATAGAGAGATAGGAAGAGAGTTTAAGTGATAGGGTGAAGTGTGCCTTTGGGTCGTAGAGTAGAAGAAGGCTCTGTAGCTGAGTGCACAGAGGCCTAGTCATCCGCAGCTGAGTGGGTAGACCCCTGCAGCTGAGTGCGTAGGGCGGAGTCGAGTCTGGAACCGAAGAAGGAATTAATAAAGAGAATTTTTATCATAATTTTGTGTATCTGTTCTTCGGTTGATGCATGTTTGATATAATTTGTAAATATACTATTTATTTACTGCGCACGCCTGTATGAATGGATTATGTTGTTAAGTATAACTTAAAGCACACAAGTAGGCTAAAATAATCAAATAACATCGAAATACTAGTAAGATCTTGGGTGATATGTAGAACGCGATGCTCAGCCCCCAAGTAGGGCTGCACAAAGGCAGTATATCAGGCTGCAAGGTATGGGAAAGTGCGTGAGGTGACTTGCATGCAGGGTTGAACTGCGGACCACTTGAACTCATCAGGCATCTCCAGGGTGCAGAAACTTTGTTCTAGCACCCTCCCATACTACTTCATGTGAGACCTCAGTCTGCGCTCTGCGGACTATTGCCAAAAGGGCCAGTAGTACTAGGATTTGTTTGGCTAACTTAACTCTGAACTTGGGTCAGGCCCCAATAATCCAATAGGGAAGAATCATCTTTAGGGATTGATATGGTCGGTGCAGTAACAAGGGGTTTGTGAGGGAAGACTCATATCTAGGGAATGAGATGGTGAGTGCACTAACATGGGCCTGTTTAATGGAGGGCTTGAAGAAGGGTAAATCTAGTGCATCATAGTGAGAAAAGAGACCCTTGAGTTGAGTGGAAATGGAGGAAAACAATGGATAATTGAGTGTATAAGCAGAGTGCATTGTCACATAAAAAGGAGGTGGAGTCTATAATATTACCCATACCTATGAATGGTTGCATGGCTATCAGAGCTTCCTTCCCAAATGCTAATGGAAAATGTTGATCAAGATTTTCTGGTTGGGCCTAATTTTGAGGCCCTCATATGGGTCCTTTGAATAATCTATAAGCTCATCCTCCATATTGAGCTATGAAAAACTAAATGCCTTAAATTACATTCATTAATTAACATTTATAATTCAAAGTATCTATTTAATAATGAAAAAAATATTTTTCAAATATCTTCAATCATAACCACACATCAACTAAGAAAACCAATCCTTTCACACTCCATTTCCTTATAGAAAACATAGTACAAACATACTCTTAAAAATAAAATTTATTAAAACATTTTTTATTTTTATAATGGATTTTGAAATTAATTTTTAATTATTCAATCCTAAAAAATAATTAATCATTCATTGATTAACACTTATAATTTAAATTTTCCATTCAATAATACCAACGAAGATGTTCCAACTATCTTCAATTATAACCAACCATGAACTAAAACAACCAGAAATACACATGGCCATAATGGCAATAATTTATGAACCACTATTTATAAAATTTGTGTATAACAATGGAATGGATTTGGATGAACACCACATACAGAAAAAGCGAACATGATTGGTAGGGTCTTCTCCAAGATTCAATTTGGGGATGTCTTAAGGAATTTTTCTTGGCATGGGAGGCTAACTTTGGTCATGGAGAAGGGGGTCATTTATGAGCCGATTTAAGTTGGGGAGGCAAGGGTGGATTAGTGGCCATACCACTTGGGTTGCTACCACCCTCATTAGCGCCTGACATGTTAGTGGTTTGGGGTTGCGAGGATGTAGAATCTGAGGAAGAGCTAGAAGAATTAGAAGAACTAGAGTTTGTATGTGGAGTTGACGGTGGATTGGGAGGATGGATTCTAACTCGACGAGCAGGGGTGAGAGGATGTCCAAAATACAATTGGGGGAAAGGGGACAAAGTATCTATGATAGATGCCTAGAGGGCATAATGGCATTAGGACAAGATAAGACAAAAAAGGCCAAAGGATGAGGATAAAGAAAGATAGTAACAAACAAGAAGAAAATGCCTAGTGCAGTAGTCGAGTCGATAATAACTTTTCCAACTAATGAAACTTTTTGTGCTAAATTAAACTCCTCTCCTAAAATCGAGTTGAGACTCTTTGTGCTTGTACAAAACTCCTGCATTGATGTTAACTTAGTTAAATACCTTGTGGTGTAACAATGAAGAACTGTTGAGAACACTTGAGATAAATGGGTCCCTATTCATTGTATGTTGAATTCCTAAATAGCTAGTGGTTGGAGGTGATGTAGCCTCTAGACTCCTTGTTTCAACTAGCTGCATTTGTTTTATTCCAATGAGCACTATTCCTCAAGCTCTAAATCATGGATTGGGGGTGATTAGCTACAAGAAATATTGTAGTGCAAGGAAATCTAATGTTGGGTGGAGAGTCAAGGTCATAGTCTCAGTTGCCAGACTTCTTTATTAGATAAGTGTTTACTTATTTTCTTTTACATTTGAATATTATGTACATGTTTATTGTGTTTCTTAAATGCTTATGCTAATGTTGAGGAATGTGATTTCCTACACGAATATGGAACACTTATTTCCTATGTAATTTTTTGAGGAATGGCTGATTCTTGTATTTGCTTTACGAGCTTGAATCTCATTAATTTAGAGGCTTAAGAGATCTGTGAATCTCTATATTAGTATGAGCCGAAATCAGTCTATGGTATTCCACTAAATTTGATGGACATTGTCCTTTCTTTAGCATTGTTGTTAGATCTTGCTTTTATGCTTTGCGTTATTGAACTATTCTCAATGAGTGAAAATTATATTTTTTCACGTGTTTGGAGGCAAGTTGAGCTTCCATGTGATTATGTTGATTATGTAAAACATGTATTTGATCTACTTAATGGCCTGAGACTTATCATTGGCCGGGGAAATATGGTAATTGACTTTTATGGTGTGCGTCATCATATTTAGTTGATAGCATACACTCATTGATTGATCGCCTTCATGGCCAAGGTATGCCTAGAGGGATTTGGAAGGTCCTCTGTGTTAATCCCATATTTTATAGGATGTCATATTAATTCTCAAGGACGCAGATAGATCGTGAAGAATTATATTTTACGTCACCTGAGAGAAATTCTAAGTCAAAAAGTTAGAAAATTCAAAGTATGAGGACTTTATACTAAAGTCGAAGTTAGGGTGGGGTCGTTAGACAATGATCAAGCCCAACTAGTGTTGGAGATCAGATGCACAGCGGAAACAAAATAAACAGAAGACAATCATGCACATAAAGACATAAGAATTTAACGTGGTTCACCCAACCAATCTGGGCTACGTCCACACAACATAGGCATCGGCAATCTTATTAATCAAACATGAGATTACATAATGAAATCCACACAAAACTCTCACCCTCATAGCAAACAATCCGAATGGTTGCCTGTTAAATAGCAAAGAGAATCTAACCACCTCATTAACTCACTCACATCAAACATAGGAGGCATTAATCATCTCCCAACAACCTGGAGCTAATCTAGGAACTGAATTTCTATTGTTGTCACCTACAGAGATTTTTGCCTATTTTACTCCAAACAGAAAATCTCAACAATCTCCACCTTGACAACAATTAGCCTGATGCCCTGTTATTATTATTTTATCTTTTCTGCAAGCCAAGAGAAGCCAAACACCAACGTAGCTTCTCTAACAAAACTGGTTTCGTGAACATGTCTGCACAATTCTCCTTTGTATGCACCTTTTCAAGAGAGACTCCCCTTTCAGTGATAACCTGTCTTACAAAATGGTACTTGATCGGTATATGCTTTGATTTACTATGATAGGCCGGATTCTTAGCCAAATGTATTGCACTTTGACTATCACAAAATAACTTGATGCTGTCCTGCAACCTACCAAATTCACCAAACAAACCTTTCAACCAAATTGCTTCTTTGCAAGCATGAGAAGCAGCAATGTATTCCGCTTCAATAATGGACAAAGCAAAAATGTTCTGTAGCTTTGACATCCAACTTATAGCTCCACCTGCAAGAGTAAAGACATATCATGAAGTTGACCTTCTCTTATCCAAATCACCTGCAAAATCGGAATCAACATATCCACAAACAAATTCACTACTCTTATTGTAAGTGATACAATAACTACTTGTGCCTCTCAAATACCGAAGCACCCATTTCACTGCTGACCAGTGTTCTTTACCCGGATTTGCCATGTACCTGCTGACAACCCCAACTGCATGTGAAATATCTGGTCGCGTACACACCATCGCATATATCAAACATCCTACTACATTGGCATATGGAATGAGAGACATATAATCCTTTTCTTCATCTGTATTAGGACATAAACTGGAAGAAAGCTTAAAATGGGAAGCTAAAGGGACTGAAACAGGCTTCACATTATTCATACCAAACCTCAAAAATATTTTCTCAATATAATTTTGTTGTGATAGCCATAGCTTACCATTGCTCCTGTCTCTGAAAATCTCCATGCCCAAAATCTGTCTTGCTGCTCCTAGATCTTTCATATCAAATGTCCTTGCCATCTGAGCCTTCAACCTGTTGATTTCTTCTATGCTTTTGCTTGCTAAAAGCATATCGTCAACATACAATACCAAGGTAATGAATATGCCATTATTCAACTGTTTAAAATAAACACAATGATCATATTCACTTCTAACATATTTCTGACTCAACATGAAAGAATCAAACTTCTTATACCACTGCCGAGGCGACTACTTCAGGCCATATAATGACTTCTTGAGCCTGCAGATAGATTTCTCATTGCGATGGTGAACAAACCCTTCCGGTTGTTCCATATATATTTCCTCATCTAAGTCACCATGTAGAAATGCAATCTTAACATCTAACTGCTGCAACTCTAAATCAAGCAAAGCCACTAATGCTAACACAATTCTAATTGAAACAATTTTAACCACTGGTGAAAAAATCTCATGAAAGTCAATACCAGCTTTTTGAGAAAACCCTTTTGCAACCAGTCGCGCTTTGTACCTGTCTTCCTTATCATTCACACCCCGTTTCAGCTTGAAAACTCATTTACACCCCACAGTTTTCCTGCCTTTCGGAAGCTCAACCAGATCCCATGTACCATTCTTACTTAAGGCCATCATTTCGTCCTTCATGGCTGCTTTCCACTTGTCACTATTTGAACCTTCTACAGCCTCCTGATAACAAAAAGGTTCATCATCATTAGCGGTCAAAGCAACTGAAGTAACATGATCATCATACCTTCTCGGAGGGCGTTTGATCCTTGTAGACCTCCTTAAGAATGTTTCTGGTGCTTCCACAATTGGCTGTCTATCATCTGTAGGAACTTCTTCATGATCGCCATCTGAGACCTGTTCATGACTTCCATCTGAACCCTGTTCATAATCTGATTCTGAAACCTGTTCATGACTAGAATCTGAACTATGGTCGTTATGACTATCATTAGAAACGTTGTCAAACTGAATGTGCTGGAAATCAAATACATCATCATGTTTCAATCTACTATCTACATCTAACTGTACAAGAGAGGATTCATTAAACTTTAAATCTCTGTTGATGATGATTTTGCGGGTAGTAGGATCCCACAATCTATAGCCCTTTGTTCCATCACCATACCCAACAAAGAAATACCTTTTTGATTTCGGATCTAATTTAGTTCGCTGATGTTTAGGCACTAGAGCATATGCATCACAACCAAACACTCTGAGTTTAGAATAGTCACAAGGGTGTCCTTTCCATACCTCTTGCGGAACCTTGCAGCCTATCGCCGTTGATGGAGATCAGTTGATCACATAACAAGTTGTTGCCACTGCTTCTGTCCACAACTCCTTTTGCAACCCGGTGTTACTCAGCATACACCTTGCTCTCTCTAGAAGAGTCTTGTTCATGCGTTCAGCAACTCCATTCTGCTGAGGAGTATAAACCGTGGTCTTATGTCTCTCGATCCCTGCATCCTTGCAATAGCTGTCAAACTCCTTGGAGGAAAAATCACCACCATTGTCAGTTCTTAAACATTTTATAGTTCTACCAGCGTTGTTTTCTACCAATGCTCTAAACTGCTTGAAAACTGTAAAAACATCAGACTTCCTTTTCAACATGTAGACCCACACTTTTCTAGAAAAGTCATCAATAAACGATACAAAATATGACGAGCCACCATATGACGTTGTAGGGGCTGGACCCCAAACATCTGAATGGATATAATCAAGTATGCCTTTACTAGTATGTTTGCCTGTTTTAAACTTTTGCTTACTTTGTTTACCAAACAGACAATGTTTACAGAAATCTAACTTTCCAGATCTTAGATTAGGAAGTAACTTGCGGTCAGCCAAAATTTTCAACCCTCGTTCGCTCATATGGCCCAACCTTTGATGCCATAGGCGAATGGAACTACTATCCTGTTCAGACACCGACACATGATCTGACCCAGTTCTACCTTCTAATTGAAAAAGATTTCCTACCTTCTTAGCCTTCATCACTAGTAAAATACCTTTATAGATTTTCATAACTCCACCTTGAATTACAGTTTTATATCCATTCGTATCCAGTGCTCCTAATGAAATTAGATTTTTTCTTAGATCTGGTACATGTCTCACATCAGTTAACAATTTGGTTGTGCCATCTAACATTTGCAGTTGTATACTTCCTATTCCAACAATACTGCAAGTGACATCATTACCCATGTACACGACTCCATCATCAACTGATCTATATGTATTAAACCAATCTTTATGAATACACATGTGGTTAGATGCCCCAGAATCTAACAACCAATGTTGATCATGTTTTGAAACATTAACAGACAATACCTCATCACTCATACCTGAACCAGATACTGATCTTGTATCTGTGGTGTTGGCTTCCTTCTTTTCTGTCGAAGAGCTTTCTTTAGCAGCCTGCTTTCGCTTCCAACAATCCTTTTTCAGATGTCCAACCTTGCCACAATGCCAGCACTTCACCTTTGTCTTCTTTCCTTTGGACTTTAAACGAGAGTCGCTATGCTTTCCCCCAGAGTGTCTCTCTCTTGAGCGACCTCTGGCCATCATTACCTCTGACGTAGAGGTGTCTGCATTCGACCTCTTCCTCGTCTCCTCAGACAACAAGGCTCCAACAACATCGTCAAACTCAAGAATGTTTGCTGTATTAAAGCTTATGGAAGTAACAAAGTGATCCCAAGATTCGGGCAATGAACACAATAGAGTTATTGCCTTATCCTCAGAATCAAATTTCACATCTAGACTGTCTAATTGTACCAGCAAGGTATTAAAAACATTCAGGTGATCAGTAATCGAGGTACCTTCTTTCATCCGCAAACCGTAAAGCTGCCGTTTCAGGAGAATCCGATTTGTCAAGGATTTCGTCATATACATCTTCTCCAACTTCGTCCACAAACCAGTTGCAGTCTTCTCTGACACGATGTTAAATAAAACATCATCAGCCAAACACAACCGAATTCCGCTCAAGGCTCTTCCATCCAATTCATTCCACTCATCATCTGTCACGGGGGAAGGTAGTTTGGACCTGCCCAACAATGCCTTTGCCACACCCTACTGTACCAGCAGATCATGCATTTTTACCTTCCAGATCTTGAAATTATTTTTCCCATTAAACTTCTCGATTTCGAACTGGGCACTTTGAGTTTTCGCCATTTTTATCAACAAAAAACAATAATCTCCAAAATCCACTTTAAATACCAGCAATAAAGAAAAAACTGCCTATGCCTTTCTGCCTTTGCCTTTTTAAAAAAAAACTTGTTTGTTTGTTTACTGTGCAAATTACAAATATTTATGAACCACACACATGGAAGGGAATCCCGATGCGTACAGACTCTGCTGTCAAAAAAAAAGGAAAAATAAAGGTCTGCGCAATACTCTCTGTCGAGTGCGCGTGACAATGATTTGGCAATGGAAGCTACATAGTACACATATATGTGTGGGGCGGTGACTTTATCGTGTTCGAAAATCCATGATATTGAATCTGGTCTCCCTTATCTCATTAAGATCAGGTTCATATTTGTAAAACCAAATCTATTTAAAAAACCACTGCCCAAATATTAAAAACAAAATTGCCTGCTTCTGGATAGTATTCATCAGTGCCACATTTCAAAAAACGGTGCCATGGACAATAAATAATCCACACATCATTGAATATTGTGATAAAGCGCACCATAAGCAGCATGCACCAGGTTTACACAGCAGTGCGCAAACGGAGTTACTCGCTCAAACAGTGGTGGAATCATAACTCAGAACCGCCGTTCATCGCTCAAACAAGAACACTTTACGCATGTATTAATACGTACCTGGTTACACCGCATAAATTGAAGGCTTACAGGCTTCTGGCAATCGATTGAAAGCTACCACGTACGCAGCGAATCCTCGTATGTTGTATACACTCGTGCTACGCCCAGCAACTCAGCTCCATGTAGCATCAAATCGATACGCAACACGCAGGTTGCAACTCAGCTCCACGCCACGCAGGTTATATATCCACGCTGTTTGAAATATATACCCACGCAGCACCAATATCTATCCGATGTCAACCGACTCCTCTGTCAGGCAGCGCCAATAACCAAACCTTCCAGCGCCTCAATGTCAAGCCTCCACGCAAAAAACTAATGTTTTGTGCCACGGTTCACAGCGCTCCACGCAGGTTTGTCAATCTACGCAGCACCGGTTCACAGCGCTCCTCCTCCAGTACGCAGTCATCCTCATACGCCAGCGATGAAAAAAGGGAACAATTATCAACGCACCAGCACCTCCACGCCTTTGCGCTCCACCTCTAACTGTGCCGCTCCTCCAACATGCTCTGATACCAATTGTTGGAGATCAGATGCACAGCGGAAACAAAATAAACAGCAGACAATCATGCACATAAAGACACAAGAATTTAACGTGGTTCACCCAACCAATCTGGGCTACGTCCACATAACATAGGCATCGACAATCTTATTAATCAAATAGGAGATTACATAATGAAATCCACACAAAACTCTCACCCTCATAGCAAACAATCCAAATGGTTGCCTGTTAAATAGCAAAGAGAATCTAACCACCTCATTAATTCACTCACATCAAATATAAGAGGCATTAATCATCTCCCAACAACCTGGAGCTAATCTAGGAACTGGATTTCTATTGTTGTCACCTACAGAGATTTTTGCCTATTTTACTCCAAACAGAAAATCTCAACAACTAGAGGGTCGAAGCCCAAGCAAGTTATGTCTTTGGTTAATCGGTGCCCAGGCAAGTTCAGAAGTCTTGGGAGTTGAAGAAGTCATGGCATCCATCCAGGAGTTCATAGAAGGCCTTAACCCAAATATTTGTTATAATGGAAAGAGGCTAAGTTTTAATTATAATGGGGCAATTGCATTTTGCAAGGGGTCGGGAGCGTAGTGGGATCTAGACCATGTGGCCCTTTACGGCAAGAGCTAACGAGCTTGTTATTGGGTATTAAATGCCCGGCTACATGCGTCTTCGATAGCCTGATAACACGCGCGCGCGAGATGACTAGATAAAAAAGAATAATACAGTGAGGTGACTAGATAAAAAAAAATAATACTGTGTGTTATCGGACTATCGAGAGCGCATGTAACCAGGCATTTAATGCCAAATGACAGGCAAGGCCCTTTACATGGTTCGAGGATAATGTGGCATTATGGTGGCATGCCACGTGATAGATGAATATGGACTTTTGGACTCTAGAGGGGCCATCATGAGTTGGGATATCATAAGATGGCGGGATCGATGGTCAATGAATTAACTCTGTCATTTTTTAAAAAGAATTGCACTCAACCACAGGTTTTCCAGAATCAAATACGGACGGATCTGAATTAGCTTCAATTGGGTCTTCGACTTGAAGGAATTTGGAAACAATAAAATACAGACGGAAAATTAGATTTTCGGACGGATCTGAATTAGCTTCAATTGGGTCTTTGACTTGAAGGAATTTGGAAACAATAAAATACAGACGGAAAATTAGAATTTTTCCCGATACTTTGAGTTCTATTATTGTGCATATAAATGGAATCAATTTTTTCATAATCATAAGTTACTTAAATTTCAAGGGAATGAATTTATTCATAATAATAAGTTATGTGAAATTTTAATTAAACATTTTAAGCTAGTTAATTAAAATGTATGAATGAACAAATATATAACCTGAAACTTAAGGGAAAGTTGAAAGCAAGTAGAGCATCAATTCCTCTCTTCTTTTTTTCTTTATAAATGTTTTAAGAAATGCAATTTAGTTAGTCTAATGGCTGGTTGGCTAAATGGCATAAAAATCTTTCAAATTTATAACTCATGATAAATTTTGTAACCCTCTGTTACAAAGACAGTGAGCCTACAATTGTATGCATTAGCATTGCCTTTCTGCATTAATAGGATTTAATCTTCATTTCTTTGGAGCCAATCATTTGCGAGTTTCCTAAGTTCATTTGTATTTCACTATAATCAAACATTTACGAGGAAGTGAATTAAAATAAAGTTTTCAAAGAGCAACATTTGAGTAATTGAGCTAGAACAATCAAAGTTAAAATGAGAATGTGATTTTAAGTATTAGGGGGTTTACGCAATGCATTATATTAGATATCATTTTGGGATTCAACTGTGTTAAGTAAGTCATTCACATATGACCATTTCCATGAGAGGTAGTTGTAACTGACTAATTTCTCATGATTTTTGAATAGTTCACTTAGCACTCATTGCATCGGGTGATGCTCACAGGGGTTGCATCGGGAGGATGTGACTGTTTTATAAACATGCTTAAATTTCTCAATCTCATAATAAAGATAAATTAAAAGGTCTCATTTTTAATTTATAAGAATGTATTATTGATAACAGATCATGATTTAGTTAGAAGAATTAGAGTTGTTACAATTTTAGAATCAGAGTATTTGGTATTAGATACACATTTTTTCCATGTGTTACTGTCAGAATCTCACAATAGAATCTTGAAGGAATCCACTTAATAATTATTGATAATTAAATTAAACTTCTAGAAGTTGTATTCCAAAATAGACACTCCTTAAAAAACCATGTAACAAAATTCTTAACCATGAAAATTCTTAACTTATAAATAAGCTTTGTTACAATACCATGAACTTATAGAAAATGTCCAAAAAACATAATTACGAGTTATATAACAATTGTTTTAATCAATCAATAAATCTAAATCATTAATCTATAACTATTATAACTATTATTAAGAATATTAGTATTTCAAAAAAATTAAATTCCTAACTTACATTAAATAATTATTAACAATTCAATTAAAATTATAAAAACCATATTCTAAAATACAAAAAAAAATCTATTATATATCAATATATCACCAAAGTTATTACTCACCGTCAATCTCTCTTAAAATGCACTTTATGATCCAAACTGGATGAAACTAGGTTGAATATGATTCTCTAGAAAAGAATTTACCTAGGAACTCAAACACTTGGCCAACTCTAATTGTAGAATAGGTGACTGACATGACTGCAGCGATGATAAAGATCCACCATAGGTGAATGACATGACTTCATAGACGATAAAGATCCACCATATGTGAATGACATAATCGCAGTGACAATAAAGATCCACCATATTTTCGATAAGTCCGATACTTATGAAATTAGCATCTGTATTGCTTCAAAGACTATCATATATCGATTTTTGGAGCCATGGTAGGGGTTGTCATGTCCATATATCATCCTTTTACACGAAACCATGCACTCGGTTCCCCATGTGATAAATTACTTCTCGAGGATGCTTCCTGATTGACATATGGCTGCCACGACTGTTGTTAGTCTTTTTCATGTTTTACCAGAATCCTTCTCAATGGACATATCAGAGGACTTATGGGGCACATCCATATTCTAAATATGTACGCCCAATACAAGAATAGAGTTGTTTTCTAGGACAAATTGATTGCGTCGGGGGTTTTGGAGCTGGTATCCCTCATCATTGTGGGGGATCTAAATTGCAAAATTGGCATGGACAAGGTGTGGGGGCACTCCAGGAAAGTCGACCCTATGGTAGAGGTGATCAAAGAAACTATTATGCACTGTAATTATGTTGATATATGCCCTTCTAAGGTTGCTCCCACATGGTAGAATGGTAGAGTGGGGATGGCTTATGTTGTAAAGAGGTTGGATTGATTCCTTTTGCATGAGCAGGTTGTGGAGAGACTCGGGAATGTCAAATCTAAGGTGATAAACAATCATATCTTTGACCATAGGCTCATTATCTTACAATGTAGATGGGGGAGTTTAAAAGTGGTTTGCCTTTCAAATTCAATCGGGTGTGGTTGGATGACCTAGATTTAATGCCCTTGTGTGCAATGTTTGGACCCGTGATGGGGTACGAGACTCATCTCCCATGGTGCATATCCTGGATAAGCTTGGGGTTCTTCATATGGAGGTTAAAGCTTGGCAGAAGAAGAAGCAATATCAAATGAATAAGGATCTTCATGATATTTTACAGGAACTAGATGTTATTCACTCCCCATATGAGTGCACACTGCCTTCCGGATGCTACTCAAAATCATATACATGAACTAGAACTAAAAAAGAATCATATTCTTCTTATTAATGAATCTACCTGGCGCCTTAAGAGCCAAGCCATTTGGATTTGGGAGGGAGACCAAGACATAAAAAAATTTCACAGATTTGCAAATCACAAGAGAAAAATAAATTCCATCTAGGAGATTATTGATTCTGATGGGAATCGGGTTCAGTCATAGAGGGATGTTTGCAATGTTGTTGTTTTACATTTTCAGAAGACCTATAGTCAAAGAGAAGCGGCTTGTGTTGAGGACCAAATATGGGTTGTAGAACTATCTCCCACCATGTTTGATGCAGATGCGAACTCGGAACTATTCAAAGGAGTATCAGAGGCGGAACTCCTCGGGGTGTTAAAATCATTTAAGGGTGACAAGAGTTTGGGTTCTGATGGGTGGTCGGTGGAACTATTTACTCACTTTTTTGACCTCTTTAAACATGATCTTCTTGGCATGGTGGAGGAGTTGAGGTCCAAGTGATACATTCACCTGCATATAAACTCTACATATATTTCCCTCATTCCAAAATGGGTCCCCTCTGACACCTTCTCTAATTTTCGGCCCATTTCACCATGTAACCTTATTTATAAGGTTATATAAAAAATGATTGCAAATATGATCAAGAGTACCCTGTTGAGATGTATAACTCCTGAACAGTCTGTCTTTCTTCAGAATAGAGAAATCCACGATGCCATGGAAATTGCACAAGAATGCATGCATTCAATACATAAAAAAAAATAATTAAATGCTACTATCATGAAGGTTGATTTACATAAGGCATATGACAGCCTTGACTGGGGATATCTCAAACTATTTCTTCATAAAATTAGGTTATATTCTAGATGTGCGGAGTGGATAATGGCATGTGTTACAAATGTAAATTATGTTGTTATAATAAATGGTTATCCCTTGAATTTCTTCGAGGCCAGGAGGGGCCTCAGACAAGGGTGCTCACTTTCGCAACTATTATTTATTTTGGCTATGGACGGGTTGAGTTTGCATATAAGAAAAGTGATGGCAGAGGGATGGTTTCATGCTCTGAACATGGGATGTGACATTAAAATCTTGCATAGCTTCTTCGTTTATGATGTTCTTATAATGGGGATGATCAATCACTTTGCATGGTTGTCACTATTTCATGTTTTTTCTAAATTTGCAAATGCTACAGGTCTATATATGAATCTTCAGAAGTCTATTGTCTACCATGGCATATGTGATATGGGGATTATTGCATATATTCATAGAATTTTTGGGGTGGCTGCGGAATTGATGATGGGGGGCATGAAATATCTTAGATACCATATTAAACCATGTAGCTATAAGGTTATGGATTGGATGTGGCTCGTGGATCAATTTTATAAAAGGAATCCTGGATGGGAGTTCAGATGCTTATCATTGGGGGGTTGCATCATACTGACACAAGCTGTGCTCATGCAGTTGGGTATAATGGGCACATCTATTTCATATCCACTCACTATTATCAAGCATCTTAATTGGATTATGGAAAATTACATCTCGTTTGGCTGCACAGAAAAAATTAAAAAAAAAGAAAAAAAATCATTTGGCCAAGATGTCTCAAATATCACTTCCAAAGAGTATGGGGGCTGGGGGATAATGAACCTGAGATGCTTCAGTTGGGTGTTATTGCTGAAATCTCTATGTAGGGGGATTTTTGGAAATGGTACTTGGGGTAAGATCATTAGGCATAAGTACCAAAAGGATCATGATTTTCTAGTCTGGTTCCATAGAGGGTGTATTGGGATCACATTAGGTTCGACCATCTAGCTCAGCTTCACAAGAATTTGTAATCTATTCATTTAGAATATTGCATGGTATATGGGGTCGGGGCACAAGATTATTATTGGATATGACCAGATCCTTGGTACTAGGGTGAACTGCTGCATTCCAGATGATTTTATACGTTGTATTAACAGTCGTGGGATATGTTTTTGGCACTAAGTAATATCAGCATGGCAAAGATCCTGCCTGAATTTGAAATGTGTAGAGGAGCTAGGCTTGTACGGGTAGATGGCAAGGGAATGGAATCAAATATGTGCTGGCATAAAATTTTGGGAATTTTTTGGGAGGGGAATAGGGACCACATTGCCTCGACAGGCAAGATGAAGGTGGGGAATATTATGGTTGTTGATATATATACCACTCTCTGTCGTCAGTAGGTCCAACACTTGGAGAAATGTGATTTCTATAATTTCTGGAAAACAAAAATTCCCATCAAAATTATCCTCTTCTTTTGGTTCGTATGGAAAAACAAAAACCTCAAATGGGAAAATCTCCAAAAGAGATATTGGCATGGACCGAGTATTTGTGTGATATGCAGGAATGCAGAGGAGAACAACAGTCACATGTTTCTAAATTTCCCCAACACTGTACATGTATGGAATAAATTGGTTATTTCTATTGGCTTCCCTTGTAAACACTTTGAAAACATTACTGCATGTCTGCATTAGTGGAATCGACAAAAATCCTCATGGAGCATTATCCCCCCAATAATCTTCTGGGAGATATGTAGATGGTGCAACAAAAATATTTTTGAAAAATCAAGGGATAGCTTTATGCAGGTTTTTGATCACACCTTTAGCTATTATTCTAGTGGAATATCACTCAATACTGGGCCTACGAAAGTAATTCACAAGCTGTCGGGCCCACGAATGGAGCATCTGGTTGGTTTCTTTGACAAAGCGACACAAAGAAACAAATATGGATGCAGTTTTTGGATAGCTATTACATAGGATTAGGAATTTTGGGTACATTGGGGTGCGGGCAGTGGCACGGACACAAGCACTAAAGAGATGGTTCTTTGGGGCCTTCTATGGTTCACACATTTCCTCAACATCCCTGCCATTCATATATTCGGGACTCAAAGATTATCATTGATCATGTGAAGGGATGCGCAAAAATCAACCAACAAATGCTCCTCAAATGGCTAAGAAACATTGGCAATCTTTGGTCCTCCTTTGGAACTTATTCGATTATGCACATTGGAAGGGACTTCAACCAAACTGCAGATCGACTATCGAAGAAGGGGCTACAAAAACAATTGGGTGGTATACAAATAGAAATCAAGTTGGGAGACACCGTATTGGATGTTGGGGTGTATCCTTTTCCTGGGTAACTACAGTTTCATTTTTTGTATACTCACTGTTTCTTCTTTTGATACTCCTTCTGGTTTTATTTTCCTTGTGTGACTATGTGATAAAATTATTTGGGGACCTATGGATAATATGTATATCTTCACATGGTGCACTGGATGATGTTTTATTTTTTTGTACAAATTGGTTACATGACCATGTTTATATATGGGTATCACTCTAGATATCATGTTACATACAGGTATATCGATGTTTATATGTTAAGTCTTTTTTGTTGGGTAAGAAGTGAGATGAAAGCCTAGAATGATATAGGAAGGCTATGCTATGGGTATCAACAAAGACATTATATGTATCTTGAACACATATGGTAATGTATCACGCTTTTTTCTTACTGAAGAAAAAAGGAAAAAAAAAGAAAAAAAAGAAAAGAAAAGAAAAGAGAAAGAAAAAGAAAAGAAATGAAAAAAAAAAAAAAAAAGAAAAAGGAAAAAAGAAAAGAAGTGTTAAAGCAAATTAACTTCTTGATCACAAGCAAATTAGTCCACGTTTATATAAATAATGACAAATATAATTATAGAAATATGTTGAGTGTGTACTTGGAAACAATAATTAATCAACGGTAACTGTAATTCGTTGGCTACAATTATTACTCACCTGAAACTCGAATTTAAATCAAGCCACATTGATGGATGTGACTAATATTTTATAGCTAATTGCAGTTTCAAATAGATTTGCTTATTAAATTAAACCAGATAACTATATTATTACTCACCTGAAACTGGAATTTAAATCAAGCCACATTGATGGATGTGACTAATATTTTATAGCTAATTGCAGTTTCAAATAGATTTTCTTATTAACTTAAACCAATTAACTTAAACTAGATAACTATATCTTGAAAGTACTGACTATGCATAATTAAGAATAATTTTTTAGATAAAAAAAATCATAATATACATATCACATTAAAATATATAACCTATAAATAGTAATTATAAATTAACATATATTTATTATTTACACTAGGATTCTTAACTATGAATATTCACTTTCATTTTATCATGGATATTATTAACTTCTACATAAGCTTTCTTACAATTTTACCATGGATATTATTAATTTGTATATAAACTTTCTTACAATATCATGGGCCAATACCATGACTTATCAATACCACATAACCAAAAACCATAACACATTTCAAAATAAAAAAATAAAAAATATAAATATTTCATTTTAATTTAATTTTATAACATTCTTTTCAGTTAAAACTTAATACTTACAATAAATATACAATATAACAACATGATGAACCATGAATATTCAACATTGTTTTACCATGGATATTATTAACTTGTAAATAGGGTTTGTTATAATACCATGGGCCAATAGCATGGGTTATCAATACCTTGCCCAAAAACCATAAAACATTTTAAAATCAAAATATTTTATAAATATTTTATTTCAATTTTATTTATAACATTTTTAAAACTAAATATAAAAGCAAAAAACTATAGGGAGATGTTGTAGTGGTGTAAATGTTTGTAAACATTTACATGTGGGTTCAATTAAAAAATAATAAAAGGTTAAAAGTAATTTCCAATAGATGTTATAATATCCCTTAAACATTTTGACTAGTTCAAAATAAAATAAAAATAAAAATAAAATAATTAATAATGATAATTATCAATAAAACATTTTCACTTGGTCAAATTACATAAAACTAAAAGGCATAGTCTAACTTATAGATGAAATGTCCTTTTTCAGATCATTTATCTAGTTAATTTTAATCAAAATCCGACAAAGATTTTTAAAAACTTGAGTTGAAGTTGTTTATTTTGTAGAATTCTACTGCCTCTACCATTTTTCAAGGTGTTGAATCTATTTATGCATTCAAAATTGTATCTTAAACAACAAAAAATCACAATCTTGCTTGAGATTATATCACTGGATGGCTATCTGGTCTACCTAGTGTCAAGAGATCATGCAAACCTTTTTTTAGAGTGAAAACATATTTGATCCCTCTCCGCTCTTGGTAGATTTAGAATTAAAATAAAACTAGGCTGGTTATTTGAAATATCATCTAACCACTATTATAGTGTAATTAGATCTCCTATCTATATAAATTATTTTGAAATATTCTTATTAATTTAACCCCATATATATATATATATTTTAAAAAATGTTATGTTATACCATTTTTGGCCATGTAGATATTTCAGAATACATTATTTTTATCTATTTAATAAAATTAATAACACCTCGTATTTGATTTTGGGATATATATTGATTAATAATAAAAATATTTTTTCTTTCTTAAGTTTTCATATAAACGTTGAATAGGATAAATTAAAGTCTAATTTATCTTAAAAGAATTTCATTTACTAAGAAATAGGGTGCAGTCTAATTTATAGATAAAATGATTGTTTTCAAGTCTATACAATTTCAAGTAAGATTGTGATTTCTAATTTTTTAAATATATTTTTGATTGCATAAATAGATTCAATGCCTTAAACACATTTTGAGCATTAGAATTTTACAAATTAAACAATTTAAGTTTTTAAAAACCTATCCAATTTTAATTAAAATTAACTTAAAAAAACTCAAAAATGATCATTTTATTAATTAATTAAACAAAGCTAATATAATAGTATAATTTTCACCCAATCTAAAATTTTAACTATATTGTATATCTTTGTATAGTATAGAAGATATTTCAATGTATATTTATTATAAGTGGTGGCTTAATTTAAGTTTTAGCTTTTGTATATTATATATGTTATTTTAATACGTTTCATTAAAAATAGTGAATTTGTCGAGTAAACATTAATGATGTTTTGATAATTAACTTTAAGATGGATAACGTTTTGGTTAAATATTATCCCAATCATAAAAATTTCCATCAACTAATTTTTTTTTTCTCCTTGGAACTATATTTCAACTCCAAAATAAAAATAAATAAGATTATATTATACTTGAAACCTAGTTTCCATCGCCTACGTTACAAACACAACTTTATTTGTAAAATAAACCCAAAAATAATATTCCATAGCCTACCGCACAAACACAACTTTACTCGTAAAATAAACCCAAAAATAATATTGTGAAAGCAAATATGGATTTTTTTTAAGTTAAAACGATGTGTGCTTTTATTTATGTTTTTAATATATTTGGTTTGATAGAAAAGACTAACTGTTTGAGAAGCTTATATTCTTTTATAACACTCATTTAAAATTAATTATAAATATTGAATTAATTTAATATTTATCATTAATCTTTAAAAATTTATTAATAAATTAAACAAATATAAAAAGCTTGAAATGTTCAAAATAATTTGAAAAATATATAATAACTTAAATACTAAATTTTAGTTTCTTTACCTGTATTATTCATAGGATTTATATCTCTTAAAAAAAACCTTTAAAAAGGTAAAGAAAAAAAATTCATAGATCTTTCGTATTTTATGAATTTATTGATTTGTTTTTGTAATATTATTAATTTTTATATTTTAATAATTAGTTTTTATATTTTAAAATATTTTTTAACACATTAAAGTTTTATTTAATAAAAATAGAAAACAAATTAATAATTTTTATTTTAGATTTGAGACATATAAATGTCTTTAGAATTAATCATATTCTTAGGATTTGGTCGATGTTTCGAATCAAATAATGTGATTTATACTAGTGGAAACAATCATACAATCTTCATGAATAAATGGTAGGGATGCATCATTGCCAAAGGTTATGTTAGAGCAATCAGTGCGCAGCAAACTAAAAAACAACAACAGCAAATAAACCATACACAGAAGACACAGAGTTTAACGTGGTTCACCCAACCATTCTGGGCTACGTCCACCAAACATAGGCATCGGCAATCTTTATTATCAAAACAGGAGATTACAAGAGAATCAATTTCCTCTCAAACGCTCACACTCACATCCCAATCCGTATGGACACCTGTTTTATAGCTAAGAGAATCTAACTACCTCATAAATCCTCCTACAACAAATATAGGCTGCACTAACTCTCTCCCAACAAAATAGAGCTAATATGGCAACTCAATCTTATTGTTGTCACCTACTGAGATTTTTTCCTATTTTACTAAAACCGAAAATCTCAACAATCTCCACCTTGACAACAATTAGCCTGATGCCCTGTTTCTTTGTTATTTATTTTTTCTGCAAGCCAAGAGAAGCTGAACACCAACGCAGCTTCTCTAACAAAACTAGTTTCGTGAACATGTTTGCACAGTTTTCCTTTGTATGCACCTTTCAAGAGAGACTCCCCTTTCAGTGATAACTTGTCTTACAAAATGGTACTTTATTGGAATATGCTTTGATTTACTATGATAGGCCAGATTCTTAGCCAAATGTATTGCACTTTGACTATCACAAAGTAACTTGATGTTGTCCTGTAACCTACCAAACTCACCAAGCAAACCTTTCAGCCAAACCGCTTCTTTGCAAGCATGCGGAGCACTAATGTATTCTGCTTCAGTAGTGGATAAAGCAACAATGTTTTGTAGCTTTGACATCCAGCTAATAGCTCCACCTGCAAGAGTAAAGACATACCCTGAAGTTGACCTTCTCTTATCCAAATCACCTACAAAATCAGAATCAACATACCCACAAACAGATTCACTACTCTTATTGTAAGTAATACAATAACTACTTGTGCCTCTCAAATACCGAAGCACCCATTTCACTGTTGACCAGTGTTCTTTACCCGGATTTGCCATATACCTACTGACAACCCCAACTGCATGAGAAATATCTGGTCGCGTACAAACCATCACATACATCAAACATCCTACTACGTTGGCATATGGAATTCGAGACATATAATCCTTTTCTTCATCTGTATTAGGACATAAACTAGAAGAAAGCTTAAAATGGGAAGCTAGAGGGATTGACACAGGCTTCACATTGTTCATACCAAACCTCAAAAGTATTTTCTCAACATACTTCTGTTGTGATAGCCACAGCTTACCATTGCTCCTGTCTCTAAAAATCTCCATGCCCAAAATCTGTCTTGCTGCTCCTAGATCTTTCATATCAAATGTCCTTGACATCTGAGTCTTCAACCTGTTGATTTCTTCAATGCTTTTGCTTGCTAAAAGCATATCGTCAACATACAACACTAAGATAATGAACATGCCATTACTTAACTGCTTAAAGTAAACACAATGATCATATTCACTTCTTATATATTTTTGACTCAACATGAAAGAATCAAATTTCTTGTACCACTGTCGAGGCGACTGCTTCAGACCATACAATGACTTCTTGAGCCTGTAGACAAATTTCTTATTGCGATGCTGAACAAATCCTTCCGGTTGTTCCATATAAATTTCCTCATCTAAATCTCCATGTAAAAATGCAGTCTTAGCATCTAGTTGTTGTAATTCTAAATCAAGCAAAGCAACTAACGCTAACACAATTCTAATTGAAACTATTTCAACAACTGGTGAAAATATCTCATGAAAGTCAATGCCTGCTTTTTGAGAAAACCCTTTTGCAACCAGCCTTGCTTTGTATCTGTTCTCTGAATCATTCACACCCCGTTTTACTTTGAAAACCCATTTACATCCCACAGTTTTCCTGCCTTTGGGAAGTTCAACCAGATCCCATGTGGCATTCTTACCTAAGGCCATCATTTCTTCCTTCATAGCTGCTTTCCATTTGTCACTTTTCGAACCTTGTATAGCTTCCTGATAGCACAGAGGTTCATCGTCATTAGCGGTCAAAGCAACTGAAGTAACATAATCATCATACCTTTTCGGAGGGCATTTTATCCTTGTAGACCTCCTTAAGGATGTTTCTGGTGCTTCCACAATTGGCTGACTACCATCTGTAGGAACTTCTTCATGATCACCATCTCAGACCTATTCATGACCTACATCTGAACCCTGTTCATAATCTGATTCTGAAACCTGTTCATGACTAGAATCTGAACTATGGTCATCATGACTATCATTAGAAGTGCTATCAAACTGAATGTGCTGAAAATCAGATACATCATCCTGTTTCAACTTATTATCTACATCTAACTGTACAAGAGAGGATTCATCAAACTTTACATCTCTGTTGATGATGATTTTGCGGGTAGTAGGATCCCACAATCTAAATCCCTTTGTTCCATCACCATACCCAAAAAAGATATACCTTTTTGATTTTGGATCTAATTTAGTTTGCTGATGTTTAGGTACTAGAGCATATGCATCACAAACAAAAAATCTGAGTTTAGAATAATCACAAGGGTGACCTTTCCATACCTCTTGAGGAATCTTGCAACCTCTCGCTGTCGATGGTGACCGATTTATCACATAACAAGTTGTAGCCACTGCTTTTGTCCACAACTCCTTCTGCAAACCAACGTTACTCAACATACTCCTTGCTCTCTCCAAAAGAGTCCTATTCATGCGTTCAGCAACTCCATTTTGCTGAGGAGTATAAACAGTAGTCTTTTTTCTCTCGATCCCTGCATCCTTGCAATAGTTTTCAAACTCCTTGGAAGTAAACTCACCACCATTGTCAGTTCTTAAACATTTTATAGTTCTACCAGTGATGTTTTCTACCAATGCTCTAAACTGCTTGAAAACTGTAAAAACATCAGACTTCCTTTTCAACATGTAGACCCACACTTTCCTAGAAAAGTCATCAATAAACGATACAAAATACGACAAGCCACCATACGAGGTTGTAGGTGCTGTACCCCAAACATCTGAATGGATATAATCAAGTATTCCTTTACTAGTATGTTTTCCTGTTTTAAACTTTTGTTTACTTTATTTACCAAATAGACAATGTTTACAGAAATCTAACTTTCCAGACCTTAGATTAGGAAGTAACTTGCGATCAGCCAAAATCTTTAACCCTCTTTCGCTCATATGGCCCAACCTTTAATGCCATGGGCGAATGGAACTACTGTCATGTTCAGACACCATAGACACATGAACTGACCCTGTTCTTCCTTCTAACTGAAACAGATTTCCTACTTTCTTAGCTTTCATTACTAGTAAAATACCTTTATAAATTTTCATTACTCCACCTTGAATTACAGTTTTATATCCATTTGTGTCAAGTGCCCCCAGTGAAATTAGATTTTTCCTTAAATTTGGTGCATGTCTTACATCAGTTAACATTTTGGGTGTCCCATCAAACATTTGCAGCTGTATACTCCCTATTCCCACAATATTAGATGTGACATCATTACCCATGTACACGACTCCATCATTAACTTATCTATACGTCTTAAACCACTCTCTATGAATACACATGTGGTTTGATGCTCTGGAATCTAACAACCAATGTTGATCATGATTTGACAAATTAACTGATAAGACTTCGTCCCTCATACCTGAACCAGATGTGGAACCTGTATCGGTCATGTTCGCTTCCTTCTTTTCTGTCGATGAAGCTTCTTTAGAAGTTTGTTGTCGCTTCCAGAAATCCTTCTTCAAGTGCTCCAATTTGCCGCAGAACCAGCACTTTACTTTACTCTTCTTCCCTTTTGACTTTGAACACGAATCGCTGCGCTTACCAGAGCGTCTTTCTCTAGAACGACCTCTAGCCATCATTGCCTCTGATGTAGAGGTGTCAGCATTCGACCGCTTCCTGGTCTCCTCGGACAACAAAGCTCCGACGACATCATCAAATTCAATGGTTTCGGATGAACTGAGACTTATAGAAGTAACAAAACGATCCCACGACTCGGGCAACGAGCACAATAAAGTTATGGCTTTATCCTCGGATTCAAATTTTACTTCTATGCTTTCTAATTGCACCATTAGAGTATTAAAAGCATTCAAATGATCAGTAATGGAAGTACCCTCCATTCGCAAACTGTATAGCTGCCGCTTCAGGAGAATCTGATTTGTCAAGGATTTTTTCATATACAGCTTCTCCAACTTCGTCCACAAACTAGCAGCAGTCTTCTCTGACACGATGCTAAATAAAACATCATCAGCCAAACACAGTCGAATACCGCTTAAGGCTCTTCCATCCCATTCATTCCATTCATCATCTATCACGGGATAAGACAATTTGGATCTACCCAACAACGCCTTCGCCACGCCTTATTGTACCAACAGATCATGCATCTTTACCTTCCAAATCTCGAAATTGTTTTTGCCGTTAAACTTCTCGATTTCAAACCGGGCACTCTGAGTTTTCGCCATCTCGTTTAAAAAACAAACAATCTCCAAATCCAACTTTTAAATACAAGAAGTTAATATTTACAAAATGCCTATGCCTTATATTACACTGCCTTTGCTTAAAAAAAAAAAAATTGTTGTGCCAATTATAGTACAAAACCGAGTAGCAAATTTTACCAACAAAATTGGCGCGTTGGCGCTATCATTACTCCAGAAAATCCGCGCTGGCAGCAAAAACTCTTAGAGTATGAGAAATGGCGTGTCTATCCCCTTCAGATCCGCGCTAATTAAGAAATTGGCGCATTGGCGCACTTAATCAAACCTTATCCGCGCCTTTTTCCAATTTTGGCGCGATTGTTTTATCACTGCTCGCGCCAATCGCAAGACCTTAGAAACAATGCGCCTGTTCCACCTCAGTGCGTTGGCAATTCGTTAAAACAGATTGAATAGCTCGTTCAAAGAACGTAGACTCGGATATCCAATAGAACAAGAAACTGCGTCCACGCACTACGTTTGGTCCACGCACTACGTTTAATCCACGCACTACGTTTAATCCACCGCAAGTCCATGCTAATTATCCTCGCAGGTCCATGCCCATTATCCACCGGAGGTCCAACTTGCGCTGTTATATGCAGGTTCAATGCACGCTGTCAATCTTTGGCGCTTGGCATAACACGCACCCTCTGCAAATTCTATGTCATGTGGAGCATATTGGACATACGCAGTCCCTTATGGTGCAGTGCAAGTACCTTACTTACTAAATATAATCCTTGCAAATCGTAATTCCTTTTTACAGCTTCCCACAATTGACAGATTATTTTAATTGCTTATGGACAATCGTGTAAGTCAGATTACCCTTGACATTTAAATTGACAGATTATCTGAATTGCTTATTGACAATCGTGTTAAGTCTTCAGCCATCATCACTGTTGCCTGATCCAACGCACAGGCACACCAAACAACATGCAGGATAGGCTGATCACCAATGTACCAATCCACAGTACCTCAGTACCCCTGCGGCTCCTCCAACTTGCTCTGATACCACTTGTTAGAGCAATCAGTGCGCAAGAAACTAAAAAACAACAACAGCAAATAAACCATACACAGAAGACACAGAGTTTAACGTGGTTCACCCAACCATTCTGGGCTACGTCCACCAAAGATAGGCATTGGCAATCTTTATTATCAAAACAAGAGATTACAAGAGAATCAATTTCCTCTCAAACGCTCACACTCATATCCCAATCCGTATGGACACCTGTTTTATAGCTAAGAGAATCTAACTGCCTCATAAATCCTCCTACAACAAATATAGGCTGCATTAACTCTCTCCCAACAAAATAGAGCTAATATAGCAACTCAATCTTATTGTTGTCACCTACTGAGATTTTTGCCTATTTTACTAAAACCGAAAATCTCAACAAGTTAGTCGTTGAAGACTAGCCATTGGACATGAGTTAAACACGTAACTAGAAATCCTAAAAAAAACTATTTAATATTTTAATTAGATTATGTGATAGTCTAAATTAGTTATAAAGTCTACTTAATATTATAAATTTAATTATAAATTAGTTTTAGGAGAACCAATAATAATAATATAGTTACGCAAATAAAATTAAAAGAAAAAACAAGTTTTAATAAAAATAGTTATTAAGAAATAATATCAGATCATAATATAGTTAGAGTATTAAAAAATAGTTATTATTTATTATTAATCAAATTTTATAAATTTATAATTAATATAATAATTATTATGAAACAAAATTTAATATTTATCCCAAATATATATATAAAACTGAACCATCATATATTAATAATTAAGAAATAAATAATAACTTAAATATTAAATTTAGCCCCAAAAACTATTTTCATATTTTACAAGGATCTTATCGATTATAATTGGAATATTTACGAGATATCCTTGTTGGTTTGTATTTTTTATTTTTTTATTTAAAAATGTTTTCTTCAATAATCTTATCCATTATACTTGGAATATTTACCATATATGCCTCGTGGGTTTGTATTTTTTATTTTTTTATTTAAAATGTTTTCTTCAATATTGTTATTGATGAATGTTTGGAAATGTTTTGGATTATAGGGAACATACCATAATAATAGGTTTCGGTTTGTTATATCTAATATGCAACCACAATAGTTTTGGCTTATGTGCAACTTGGTTTTTCATTCTAGGAGTATGTGTTGACTTGTATGTATAGTTTGGATGTATTAGAGGTTTTGGTTTATTATATCTAATATGTAATACTAATAGGTTTTGGCTTATCTGAAATATGTTGTTCGTTTTTCATTCCATGAGTAATATGTTGTTGGTTTTTCATTCCATGAGTATGCTGATTTGTATGTAGTAGATTATGATTTAAATTAATAAAATATATAATCATAGTAAGTTTTGGTGTATGGTTTGTATGTATTAAGTTTTAATTTAAATTAATAAAATATATAATACTAGTGAGATTTGATGTGTATGTAGTTGCAAGTTTGACTTGTATATATTATTTAATTAGTTTAATATATATATATATATATATATAAAATAAATTTCATTTTTCATTAAATTTAATATATAATGATAAATTAGATAAATTTTAATTTATTAATTATAATATTTTAATTTTAAACAATGATTAATTACTAATCAATTAATATTTATAATTCAAATTTTCATTTAATAATCATAAACAAAATGTCCCAAAAATTTTCAATCCTAATTATATATCAACTAAAACAACCAACCCTCTCACACTCCATTTCCTAAAGAAAAACACCAATCAACTTAATTAAGAAAAACATAAAACAACTAAATAATCAATCTTTCCAAATTTCATTTTCTAAAAAACCATTTATCAACATATATATAAATAAATATATATTAAACAACTTTTAATTTTAACATATATAAAAAACTTCCTATCAAATATCAAATTTGGGTTACATTTGAATTATATTTATGTAAATAAAACGGATATAAAATATCCCACGAAGAATGCAACTAAATTTCAAACTTCTTATTTATTATTTTTTTGAGCTAAAAATATCTTTTGTTATTACACTTTTAACTGCAAATGTAAGTACAATTTTATTATATATATATATATACTTTGCAAATGAATAAAGAAAGGCGTTGGAGCACACCGGCCACCTGCGCGAGATATAGCGTTGCTCGACCACGTCCTGCAGACGGCAGAGAGGGGCAACACTGTCTGGTAACCATCGAAGATATTCAGTGTGGCTCTTAAATTCCTTGTATAATATATGAGCATCTAATCATGTGGCAGAAATGATGAATGGACAGTTTTGTAAGAAATACTGTGTAATGAAGAATGGAGATAAATAGAAAATGAACTATTGAATTTCCAAGTCTTTTGGCATTCCAAGTTCAAAACGTGTGGTTTCTTATGTTGTTATTTCTCTTTGCATCCAAAGTTTTCTTCACTAATGTATTGTTGGCATTATGATGCATGTGTTGTACTTGATGGCAACCCTCTCATAGAAGAATATCTCACTTATGTATAACTGGGTGAATCTTCAGAAGAGATATCAGATGTGACTGATGGAGGACAGCTCAAAGGAATTAGATGATGAATCTTCAGAAGAGATATCAGATGTGACTGATGGAGGACAGCTCAAAGGAATCAGATGATAGTTCTAAGTGTGACAAGTTAGCTTTGCCATCAAGTCCAAAGGGGGAGATTGTTGGCATTATGAGATAAGTGTTGTCCTTGATGGCAAACCTCACTGATGACAAATCATAGTACAGAAGGTCAGCAGCAAGGAATTGATGATCAGACTATAAGAAGAAGAAAAAGTTCATACACGCAGGTTCGTTAAGCCCAAGTCGCGTGTACACGCAGGTTGGCTTCAGCAAAAGCGCGTGTATGTGGAAAAGTACCTTTGGTCCATGGTGGTTAGTCCTTGGAAGTTGTGCCTATGGTTTCGGACCATTGTGTCTCGACGGGCGTGTCGATCCCTAGTTTTGAAGTTGATGGTATTGGATTTCTATGGTTTTGGCTCTTGGTATTGAACAAGGCCTAAGGCTATATAAGGAGAAGGAAATCATTAGGCAAGTGCATCTGAAATGTCTTGAATATCTGATGAAGCATTAGATCCAGTATGCAGGTTATGGGTTGATGATGCATTGCTTGATCTGAGCTAAGGAGAGATCTCATCGGTTGATGGAGAACAAGATCTAAGGAGAGATCGGGATCAAATGGTTTGAAATGAACTATCTTTATGATGCTTATTCTAGATCTACATACTGACGCATGTATTGTTCTATAAGTATTATGAGTATGATTGATGTCTGGTACAGCTGCAAGTTATGAGAAATTATTTTTAGATCTGTACGCGGGTTGTCTTTGGCAAAAGCGCGTATACACGCGGGTTTGATTCATCGAAGTAGCGTATACATTGTAAAGCTTGATATTTGAAGTTGCAGATGGGTCAGATGGTTATTACAGAGTTCTGTGTCTGCTCTGTGTTCTGGTGACAGTGTTGTTAATAGGGTTTCAGTGATTCAGAGTTTGATGATTGTTTTGAGCTTCAATGATAGTTATGGGTCCAGTATGAAAATTGGATGAAAAGTGGCCTTACAGATTATGTGTTGTGCTTCAGTGTATCCAGTCTGAAAATTGATGAAACGTGGTACCTAGAGGTGAGAAGATTGTAGGCAAGCACCTACGTACTAGTATCTAAGCTAGTACAAAAGCTAAAGGAGATCTTTGGAGCATTGTAGCAGGTAGCAGCCTGCGTACTAGTAAATGGATCGGCTAGTACAAGAGCAAAGGGGGTTGTAGCTCCCGTACTGGTATAAGACTGCACCAGTACAAATATTGTAAAAGGATTTTCTTATTAAGAAGAAGATTGAGATGACTTGCAGCAGGTGGTTTTCACCCACATTGGGTTTCCACCTTATATCTTTGTGTTCATGTGTGTGGCTCTTGTGTGATGTTCTGTTCTATTATTCTGCACCTGTTTACTGTTAATATGCTTAATAATGATCTGATGCATTTACTGAAGATTAAGCTAACTGAATTATAAGATCTCTGGATATACGCGAGTTTCATTAGACACAGTAGCGTGTACACGCGGGTTCACTTAATTGAAGTAGCGTATATGTTTCTGAGTATGAAATTGAAAAGTTTGATTGATCTGATAATACTGATTCACCCCCCCCTCTCAGTATTATTTCCAACATGTATCCTTTAGGTCTATACCGAAATGACTTGCATTGTTTGGTTACAAGTTTTTTTGGGCTCCCTGTATCCAACACAATTTTATAAGGTAATGGTTCTATTTTCAACATTACTTTGCTCTCTTATGCCTATAAAGTTTTTTTTGGTACATAATTGTATTCAACACAATTTTATTGCAAACTTAGAGCTACTTCCAAGGAGGTTTGTAGGTGCTTTAACCAAGTTTCAACTTGGGTATTTATTTTCTCTTTGTTTCCTGAGATGACCAATATGTGTTTATTTTACATTTCATATTTAGGATAGTGAGTTGGTGACTATTTTGAGTCATGTGTGTCCACTTATATATGGGTTTAGATGAATATGTTTGTGTTCATATGTCGTTGAGGCCATAGTTCCTATGTGATGTTAGGCCAATGAGCCTATGTAAAAGAAAAGGGAGCCTGGTTATGCAAACTTGCAATTACACTAATATTAATAAAATACGTCACTATTAAGACCGAGTTAGGCAAGGGAATACGAGGGGCTAAGACTCCATGAGAGGGAAAGGAAGATAAGGGATAAGTGATGAAGGGTTTAATCTTAGGGAGCTAAGCTATCATTAAAATAAGTCTAAGTCAAAAAGTACACATATTTTTACCGTAAGTCCATAAAGTGACTTTCTTGAATGTCATTTGTCAAAAAAGAAGCATGCACATAAAAGTGAGAGTTATGGTGTTATTTCGTCATTCCATTACATCATTCTAAATAGTGGAGAGGCCATACAACCCCTTGGAGGGGAAAAAGGGGTGATCCTATAACATGATTTATTCTTGGTAAAATCCTAGGTGGATTTGGGAAAGGAGATATGTTTCCCCAATGCTAGGCCATAAGAGTACCTGGAGACTCCTAAGGGTAATTGGAACTCCTAGGAACCATATGACTAATATTCCATGGGAATCTTGGGTTGAGAACCATAGAAAGGTAGTGCAACAACTTAATGGGCTTGTTAGGCCAGGTTTGTGTAACTCTGAATGAATTGTATTTTGTGTTAAGAGAGAGACTATTGGAATTTGTATTCCAGTGTTTCTACGCCTTCCTTATTCTCTAATTTACAATATTTACAACATTTCTCAGTCCTAAGTGTTAGGTGTCAACATTCCCCTCTTAATCTGAAGGGATGTTGGTGAGTCCAAACGTCATTCTGAATCTTTCAAACTTTTCTCTTCCAAGTGCATTGGTGAAGATGTCTGCAATCTGCTCATATGTGGAAGAATGGTGAAGGTGAATAGTATTGACCTCAACATGATGTTGAATCATATGATACTTTGTATTGATGTGCTTGGTTCAATCAAAGAACTTTGGGTTCCTAGCCATCTTTATTGCAAAAGTGTTTTCAATCAGAAGATCAGTTGAATGAACTTGTTTCTCTTGCAAATCTTCCTGAATTTTCCTGAGTCACAAAATTTCCTTTGTTGCTTCTGCAACTACCACATATTTAGCCTCACTTGTGGAATCTGGTGGTATTGATTGTTTGTGTGACTTCGAGGAGATATATCCTAATCCAGGACCCATAACATAACCTAAAGTAGATACTCCATTTTCTTTATCTCCATTAAAATCTGAATTAGAGTATCCAATCAAGTTGAAATCATCCACTTGTGTATACTCAAGTCAAAAGTCTTGAGCTCCTTTCAAGTACTTTAGAACTATTTTTGCAGTAGACCAATGACCCTCACATGGCCTTTGCATAAACCTAGAGAGGATTTCAAAAGAAAATGAAATGTTAAGTCTTGTAGTAGTTTGGTAGTTGAGACTTCCTGTGAGCTACATGTACTTTGTTGCATCCTCAAATTCATTCCCTTTAGTGGACTTGAGATTTAAATTTTTTTTCATTCGAGCGATCAAAGGATTGCACTCAACCATGCCAAAAATTTTCAATAGATCTCCAATGTACTTCTTTTTAGAGAGGAATCTAAAATTTGGATGTTGGATTACTTCAATACCAAGATAATAGTGAATATATCCCAAATTTTTCATTTCAAAACCTTTCCTTAGTTCTTTCTTTAGGGATGCGATGCAATTTTCATTGATCACTGTCATCAAAATAAAATCTACATACACACTAAGATATACAATATTTTTTCCAACTTTATTGACAAACAAAGTTGCATCATCAAGATCACAATGTCTAAAATTGCATTTCATAATATGCTTAATCAACTTATTGTACCAAGCTTGCGATGCTTATTTGAGGCCATACAAGGATTTGACAAGCTTATATACTTTGTACTCTTGTCCCTTCACAACAAGTCCTTTTTGTTTAGAGATAAAAACACTCTCTTAGATATCCATTTAAGGAAGCATTTTTTACATTCATTTTATGGACTTTCCAACTCTTCTGAGCTACCAAGGAAAGGAGAGTTTGGATGGTATCCCATTTTGCTGTGGGGCCAAAATTATCAGCATAATTGACCCCTTCCTTCCGTGCAAAACCTTTTTCCAAGTGCCAAGCTAGCTTTATGCTTATCAAGTGAACCATATGCTTTATAATTTTTCTTGAAGACCCACTTGCATCCAATTGGTTTGGTTCCCAATGGAGGATTAACAAGCTTCCAAGTTCCATTATTTAGTAAAGCATCATACTCTTTCTGCATCACTTCTTTTCATTCATCATGAGAAGCGGCTTCTTTGAATGAAATTGGTTTGAAATTTGTATACAAATTTAATTTACAATCATAAGAAATATCCATATCAACAGGTGAATCAGAATCATCTACATAACCTCCATTCTATATACCAAACTTTCTTGTCCATGTTTTTCCAACCTCATGAGGATGAACAATTTCAAGTGCCTATGTGAGCCATTTTGGAGGACCTTTTTGAGATGGCACTCGCTGCTTAATTGAATAAGATGGACCTGAATCAAAATTTATCCTTCCAATTCTCTCAATCATATCAATCAAAGTGTATTCTTGATCAATGGTTGGAGCTTCATGAGGGGGGGAGAGTTCTTTAGAAGGAGATTACATAGATTGATCTACTATAGGGACCGCCCCTTCAATATGTGGAATCTCATTATCAAATTCTTGAAAATACTTTTCATGCCAGAATCTGTCCAAGCAATCAAGCTATCGCTCAACAACATTATCAGTCTTGGAAGATTCAAGAAAGATCACATCTTTAGATATTGTAAAATTATTATTTACTTCATCATACTTTGGAGGTATTTGAGTACCCCAAGAAGATACATTTTTTATTTGCACCAAGTTCATTTCTTCGTTCCTTAGGAATCAAGGCATAACAGGTGGAACCAAAATCCATAAGATGCCTTACCGAAGGAATATGGCCATACCACATTTCATAGGGAGTGTTTCTTTTAAGAGCATGAGATGGATGCATATTGTTAATATCCACAAGACACAAAACTGCATCAACCAAAAACATTAGCTTTACATTTTTAAAAACATCATTGAACGTACCATATTTAAGATTGTCATATTCATTCTTTCAACTACACCATTTTGTTGGGGATTATAAGGCACTATTGTTTTATGTTTGATCCCATGTCGGTGAAGATGATTTTCAAATTAATTTGAAGTATATTCTTTTCCATTATTAGCACAAATAGAGCCAATATGAGATTGTGTATCGTTTTCAATCCATGCGTGAAAGTTTTTGAAAGTTTCAAAAGCTTCATAAATGTTCTTCAATAGATATGTCCAACATATTCTAGTGTAGTCATCATGTATTTATTACCATTTGCAGAAGGAATAGGCATAGGTCTAGGTAAGTTAGAATGAATGAGTTTAAGATGTATATGTTCTCTCAAATGAGAATCATGAAAAGACTATTTGTTGTGCTTTCCTAAGATATAAGCATCACATTTCTCAAGTTTCCTAGGAATGGTTGGAAATCCAGTAACATTGTTTCTCTTCAATAAACGTAGACTGTCATAGTTCAGATGTCCAATTATAGAATTCCATAAGAGACTCAGTCATAGTGTACCTTCATCAAATTGAGTGCTATATGAAAATTTTTGTGCATGAGTGGAGGTTCCTTGCAGCTTCAGAAGTCTTTTTTCTTCTACCCTAGTCATGATAAGTGAGTTTTCTGATGCTTTTCTAACTCAACGCCACCATCAAATATGTGTATGGAGTGTCCTTTTTGGCGAATGTGAACCAAAGACGACAATTTTCTCTGCAACTCTGACTGGTAGAGAACATCATGTAGAGGAAATTCTAGGAGACCAAGCAATTTCAACCTGATGGTGCCAAGCCCTAATGGCTTGAGTTTTGACTTGTCTACAAAGTAGACTACTCCATCAATATTGTTAGTGAATTATTCAAAGAAAAATCTTCTAAAAATCATGTGGTAAGTTATGTTGAAAATGAAACAAGAAAATCCTAATTTAAATTTTCCTTGATTTAAATTAGGGATTAAATTGTAATTCCATATCTCATGACAACTTGTAATAGTTAACTAAGTTAATTTGACATAGTTATCTCCGTTAGTTTGTGTTGAGGGTCTAACTAGAGTCATGTAGAGTGTCTCCTACAATTAGGAGCACTAATTGAGTTTATTTTGAGTTGTAATTATTTAGTTCATTCTATCTAAGTTAAATTCATTTAAACTAGTTCCAACTGATGGAGGAATTGGTTGGAGATCTGAAATAGTGGGGTGCAACCAACACCAATGGACTGTAACCAACATCAGTGGGGTGTAACTTATTGTAGTGGAGTGTAACTTACTATAGTGGGGTGTGACTTACTGTAGTGGAGTGTGACTTACTGTAGTGGGGTGTAACTTACTATAATGGGGTGTAAACTGCAGTAGTGGGGTGTAACCTACAGTAGTGGGGTGTAACCATCACTAACTAGTAAACTGAAGATTCACTCATAATTAACTCATGCATGTCAGATCCGAGAAAGATCCAATTGAGATTGAAATTCAAGGACAATGTACTATCAATTTTATAATCATATGAATTGTACAAGTGGTGCATGAAATCAGAGGAAGGCATACAAGGATTTGACAATTCATAATTGTGGGATTTCCCAATTAAATATGGGCTAATTCCCAAGGGAACTGCACAAGGAATTAGGATCTTTGCAGGTAGAATAATTGGTTGAGTATTGGCTTGAGCTTGTTTGGGAAGTAGTGAGATAGATAGAGATAGTGCAGAGGTTGCTCAAGCTTGATCAAAGAATTGTAATCTTCTCATATTTTCTAATTAATGCAATATACAAATAGGAGGGGTTCTTTGTTGTGGCTTTCCCTAAAATATCATTTCGTTATGTTTGATTGAATTATTTCTCTTATATTCTTAATGATTTCATCTATCATTTTTTGTTTCTGTTGATGAGTAGAGTAGATTCAAGTCAATTGATTTAGAATATTACAATATGAAATTTAAATCTACAAGGAATTTATACATGGTAAAGGAGCTGAAATCACTATAGAAGAGGATAATACAAGGTTTTCTTTTGCAGGAGAAATTGAATTTGTAGTATGATACTTCAGAGCTAGTAGGATGTCATTCTACGGATTGAGACTCGAATATGCTCTTTAGGATAGTTTAAACTATATTGTTTGGAAGGACATGATGGTGGCAGTATTGGAAGACAACATGCTTAAGGAATTCATAGACAATGATATTCCTAAGCCAATTGATCCTCAGGATTTAGCAGAGTGTAGAAATTGTGTGACAAAGGCGAGAAGGATTATCCCACAAGGAGTTCAAGATCATATTGTCCTGAACCTCCATAATAAGGAAACTCAATTTTCAATGTGGAAGGCCTTGATAGACCTGTTTCAAAAAATCAGTAATCATGGGAAGCTAACACTGAAGGACAAGCTCAGAAAGATCAATATAGAGAAGGCTGACTCAATACCAAATTACTTGACTAAGTTCACCCAATGTCGGGATGAGCTTGGAAGTGTCAGTGTTACATTTTTTGAAGACGATATGGTGAGGCCCCTAGCACTTCTATGCCTTCCCAAGATCTGGTACAGTTACTAGGACTCAGTTCATGGGAGGGAGAAGCTACCAAAGTGGGAGTGATTGTGGTCTCACTTGGTACAAGAAGAGATTCAACGAAGCATTAGAGATGGATCCTCATCCAAGGAAGATGATGAGGAGAATGGTGCCTTAGCTGGAAAAGAAAAGAAAGGGAAGGGGAAGTCATCCCATTTAGATTCTAGTAAGGGTGGCAAGAAGAATGATTTGTCGTATATTAAATGTTTTCATTGTCACGAGCTAGGACACTATTGATCTAGGGATCTTTTTCTTATAGATGTATCAAAAGAATAACATGTATAAATTGTAGCTTAACATAGAAATTTAATGTGCACATGAGAGAAGAAGAAGAAACAAATAAGGCATGAAAAGAAGACAACAAGACTTGATAACGGAGTTCGTCCAACTTGGACTACGTCTCCGGGCCTTGCTCGATCAATGGGGAGGCCTTCATTCATTAAATGGCATGAAAAGAAGAGAATACAATCATCAGTTACATAAAAGGAGTCTTATACCTCCATTCTAAAAAATGGTTGAGAAATGGAGAACTCAGATGGAGAAACAGATAGCACCACTGCGTTCGTCGCATCGAGAAGGGTAGAAACCATATAAAATTTGCCCAATTCAGACAAAATGAACTATCGGCCCTCCTGCATTGTTCCTGCCTTGAACTGCATGCCAAAATCCTCTACCCCATACTTTTTTCATTCATCGAGCTTTATAATCATTACTTTGTTACAATGTCGCTGAAATCAAAGTCTGTCGGATTATAATAGAATGTTGTTCTAACGGAGGATCAGTCGGGCGCGATGAATCCATCCTTCCTTCACAACAAACCCCGAAATAGCCTTTTTTTGTTTAAACAAACAACACATGCAAAAAACTAAAAAATATGAAAACGCCAAACTTCAAATTTTATCAAATTGGGTCCATAAACCCATCGGGTCTGGCCCTTTATCGCTGTTGGCATATTGCGCTGTTAATGGCCCATGTCGTAGGGAACCGCCGATCATCCATCGCCGATATCGCCGTTATGATCCTGGCCATTGATCTATTTTCCTATCCGACGGCTGAGATTGCACTCACTATCGGCATATCGCAATTGGTATGGCCCAAGGTTCCTCCATATGGCATATGCCGATGCCGATCGCTGATGTTGATTGCCGATGCTGATTGCATGTTGCCTACCTTAAGTCCTGGTATCGCACATAGCCTGCCCCTGATTGTGATTAGTCGGAGATCGCTGATTGGGGGTTCATCCTGCCGACCTTTAATCCATCCTTTTGACTCCTCCAGTTGCGATTTGTCCTATAAGGCTTGAAACTCATTTTTTAGAGAAAATGCCTCCTTTTTCAAAGGAACAAAGGCAGAGTCTTTTGGCGATAACATCATCATCCAGACTCGGATTGGAGTGTCGTTCACACCATTGGAATCAGGGCAACAAGCACTTCGATCTGATGTCAAGATACTTGCTTTTCTGCCACATTAAATATTGAGCTTTTCCATGCCATTGTGTCTGAAGATCCACCTGGATCAATCCTCCCCATTAAGGAGCTTTTGGACTGCCAAAAGCTTTTATTAGTCAATTGGCAAGTGAGGGAATTGTTCCCTCACTCTTCCCTTCTCTAGCCATTTTGCCTTGCTAGGGTGCATCCCCTTGAAACCAACTCGAAGGTATTCCCATGGACGACTCGGAATAAGGAGTGGTGTGTAGAGCCTCAGTTTTCTATTAGAGGGCTTTGAAAAAGAACACATCGCAGAACCCATTACATGGCGAGTCACAATGTTCTTCATATGAGGCCAAAAACAAAATCTTTGTACATGAAATAAATTATTTTCGACACCAAAGTGTTCAGACACAAGAGAGGTGTGGGCCTCTCGAATTACATGTACTCGTTTCCCTATGGGAATGCATAATTTGCCAACGTGATACAATAGTTTCCCCTGCAAGTGATAGTTGTCCACCTGTGAACCATTGGTTAGTTTTGCATAAATCTCCTTAAAGTCATCATTGTTAGCATATTGTTCAGCATATCTCTCAAAATACAATGAAGCATTATGCAAAATAACAGAAGCAGAAATAGGAGGGTGAGATAGCATATTGGCCGCTTTATTGCTAGTGCCCTTCTTATACTTTATTACCAGATGAAATTGTTGAATAAAGCCCATCCACCTGAAATGACGATATTGTTGTAACTTGGTTTGTGACTGAAGGTATTGTAAGGGCTGATGATCTGTATGGATGATGGTCTCCTTTCCAATCAGGTAATGTTTCCAATTTTTCACACTGTGCACCAAGGCATAAAGCTCCTTGTCATAAGTGGGATAGTTTATCATAGCCTGAGAAAAATTCTCAGAATGGTAACATATCGGCTTCTTTTGCTGCATTAGTACAGCTCCCATGGCATAACCGCTAGCATCTGTTTCGATCTTGAATGGTTGTTGGAGATCTGGTAAGGCTAAGACTAGTGCGATGCTGATCTTTTCCTTCAATGTTTCGAAGGACTTCTGCTATCTTCCTCCCCATTGGAAGACCTGTTTCACACTTTTCAATGTGAAAAGGTGTTGCAATAACAGAGAAATTGGCAATAAATCTCCTCCAATACTGGACTGCACCTAAAAAGCTACAGATGTCGGTTACACTAGTAGGCTTAGGCGAATTTACAATTGCTTCAACTTTAGAGGGATCAATTTTTAATTGACCATGACTAACATTATGACCTAGGTAACCCAAAGAGGTTTTCCTGAACTCACACTTTGACAACCTTACATAGAGTTTTTCTTTTTTCAATACATCAAGCAATTTCTTCACATGACACACATGTTCATTCCAACTTTTACTAAACACAAGTATATCATCTAAATATACAATAACAAATTCATCAATGAAAGGCCTAAAGAGATCATTCATGACCCTCATAAAAGTGGTTGGAGCATTGCAAAGTCCGAATGGCATCACCATCCATTCTAAGAGCCCCTGTTTGGTCTTGAAAGTGGTTTTCCACACATCCTGCTCTGCAATTCGGACCTGGTGCTAACCACTGCACAAATCCAATTTGGTGAAATAAAAAACATTCTTTAACTGATCTAATAATTCATCAATGCATGCAAGAGGGTAGCGATTTTTCACCGTGATTTTGTTTGGTGCATGGTAATCCACACACATCCTCCATGTGCCTTCTTTCTTTGGCACTAAGACAATCAATGAACCACATGGAGAAGTGCTCGGCCTGATGACCCCTTGGTCCAACAATTCCTGCACCTACTTTTTGATTTCCTCCATCTCAATGGTTGACATCCTATACATGGCAATATTTGGTAAAGGAGCATCATGTTGTAAATGGATCTCATGTTGGATTTCCCTCTTTGGAGGCAATCCCTTCGGTTCCTGAAACATCTCATCATAATTAGAAATTAATTCACATAATTCCTGTTTATGTTCCTGATCACAACCCTAGAAAGAATCAACTACTTATGCATCTTTTCCCCTTACAACCATAAGCATGTGACCCTTATTGGAATTCACCAGCCTTTTCATTTGTCCTCTGCTTACAAGGTTGCCATTGATTTTAGTTTGATGAGCCCTTACTATATATTCTACCCCATATTTTGTGATTTGGTATTTTTTTTCATGATGGAAAAAGACTGTCTTTCTATCATATAGATATGGACTCCCTCAGACCATGCCACAAATATCCAATGGTATCACATTAAGTTCTACTTCATCCACTAGCTTAGAAGCGATTACAAATTTTACTTTACACTACTTGGTTACATTTAGTTTTTCTTTATCATGTATCCATCCAAGCGGGTAAGGTTTCAGATGTGGTTTTGTTTCTAAGCCGAGTTTCTTTACCAAAGATTCTGCAATTAAGTTTGCTTGGGATCTGGTATCAAATAGAGTTTCCACTTTAGTATGATTTACAACAACTCTGACATGAAATAGCTCAATTGTCTTTCGATCATTAGGAAGGGACTCATTTACAGAAATAGTGCCTTTATGCAATTCAAAATTAACATGAGGTGTAAGAGTACCTTTTGTTCATGTTGCTGTGATTAATGCTTCATCCCCCGAATTGGATCCAAGGTCTTGTTGCGCAAATGCCACTGTCTTATGCTTGCCTTTTCCTCCATACTTCTCCAGTCTCTTTTCTGGATGCTGTTTCCAACAGTGATCATCATCGTGACCTTGCTTTTTGCAGTGATTACAATACGACCATTCTCCTTCTTTGGCTGCTGTCATTTTCTTCTCCTTTCCTTTCCATTTCACTTTACATTTTCCATTGGGAGGTTTGAACGATGGTTTTCTGGAATGATCATCTCTTTCATTTTTGCCTCTGTTCTCAATATGAATTACCTTCACATTAGCAGAGTCAATAGTAGTTGGTTCAAACAACAATAACAAATTCCTAATGTAACTATGTAATGAGCCAATTTACTTAGTTACTACTTCAAGTGTATCAAGTGAAATACCCAAATTAAGTGCTTTCTTTCTAAAATCCTATGTAAAACTTTGAACATCCTAAACTTTGCCTTGCCTTAAATACTTCCAATTCATTAAAGCTTTTTGCTTGTAACCCAAGGGACAAAACTATTCCTTTAACATAGAAATAAAATTAGGCCATGAGGAAAAACGGTTAACGACATTCTTACTACTTTGCAATTTTCTCTCCCACAAAACAAGAGTGGTGCTTCTCAGCCGTAGAGAGGCCAGCTAAATCTTTGCCTCATCCTACATGATCTGCTAAATCCTGCAGTAGACCTCAATCTGCCTAATCCAATTATCAAGCTTCTATGTGTTACTTTCACCATTAAACATGGGAAGATCAAATTTGACATCTAATTTAAAGGAAGGTTTCTTATATGCATCCCTTGAATTTCTATGATTATGGTGGTGAGAGGAGGAAGAACTTTCACTCGTGGAAGGAGAAGGAGGGGGTTCTTGTCCACCATTTCCATGTGCTAAACCTTTTTCTTCTGGGATCCTCTCTTCTTATTTCTCCAGCCTTGAAAGCAATTGACCGACATTCTCTTCCATTGAATAGAAGGTTTTGCAAAAATTGTGCTCCTCTTCAATATGAACCTCTTCATCTGCCATGTTTCTCCTTCAATGTGAATGCCCCACTTCGGGATCAAAAGGCTCTGGTTCCTCTTCGCCTCTTCGGAGCCTGTTTCTTGTTAGCATACAAACATGAAATTCACATCTAAAAAGACATGCTCTGATACCACTTGATCCAGGGATCTTTTGCTTATAGATGTATCAAAAGAATCACATGTAGAAATTGCAGCTTAACATAGAAATTTAATGTGCACATGAGTGAAGAAGAAGAAACACATAAGGCATGAAAAGAAGACAACAAGACTTGATAACGGAGTTCGTCCAACTTGGACTACATCTTCGGGCCCTGCTCGATCAGTGGGGAGGCCTTTATTAATTAAATGGCATGAAAAGAAGAGAATACAATCATCAGTTATATAAGACGAGTCTTATACCTCCATTCTGGAAAATGGCTAAGAAATGGAGAACTCAGATGGATAAATAGATAGAACCACTACGTTCATGGCATTGAGAAGGGCAGAACCATATAAAATTTGCCCAATTCAGACAAAATGAACTATTGGCCCTCCTGCGCTACTCCTACCTCGAACTGCGCGCCAAAATCCTCTCCCCTATGCTTTTTTCATTCATCGAGCTTTATAATCATTACTTTGTTACAACGCTACTGAAATCGGAGTCTATTGGATTATAATAGAATGTTGTTCTGACAGAGGATTAATCGGGCACGATGAGTCCGCCCTTCCTTCACAACAAACCCTGAAATAACCTTTTTTTGTTTAAACAAACAATACACGCAAAACACTCAAAAATCTGAAAACCTTGGAATTCAAAGTTTATCAAATCAGGTCCATAAACCCATCGGGTTCGACCCTTTATCGCTGTCGGCATATCGTGGTGTCAATGGCCCATGTCGCGGGGAACCACTGATCGTCGATATGATCCTAACCGTTTATCTATTTTCTGATCCGACGGCTGAGATTGCACATCGCTATCGGCATATCACAATCACTACGGCCTAGGGTTCTTCCATATGGCATACGCCGATGCCGATCGCATGTCATCTGCCTTAACTCCTGATATTGCACATAGCCTGCCCTCGATTGCGATTAGTTGGACATTGTTGATTGGGGGTTCATCCTGCTAGCCTTTAAACTATCCTTTTGACTCCTCCAATTGCGATTTGTCCTGTAAGGCTTAAAACCCATTTTTTTTTAGAGAAAATGCCTCATTTTTCAAAGGAACAAAGGTAGAGTCTTTTGGCGATAACTTCATCATCCGGACTTGGATTGGAGTGTCATTCACACCATTGGAATCAGGGCGACAAGCACTTCGATCTGATGTCAAGATACTTGCTTTTTTGGCACATTGAATTTTGAGCTTTTCCATGCCATTGTGTCTGAAGATCCACCTAGATCAACTATGCCAAAAATTGTCTGCACAAGAAGGCCAATAAGAAGCCCTCAGGAGGAGTGGTAGGTGAATCTCTTGCTTCACAATCGAGATATATTTCACCCTCATCACTTGCATGGTGACATTGGTGATGGGTAGTGTTTGGTACTTGGATAGTGGAGCCTCATTATATATGGTTGATTAAAGGAAATTTGATTTTAAAAGGTTAACATTGAATTTCCATGTCATAATGTATAAGCCAATCAGAATCCTTTAAAATCTAAAAGTGATATTGGTGTGACTAGGTATTGGTAAATTTTTTAATAATATAATTTACCTAGCTTAAGCATGAATGGTGCGGAAGCAACCAAAAACTACATTAAATATTAAAATTAAAATTTATATATTATTCTATAAAAGTTATAGTATCGATAATATTTTAAATGACGCATAGCTAATTTGAATTTTAAATTTACCTTTTAAATTTAAATTTTATTAATCTTCTCTAAACAAATCTATATATATATATATATATATATATATATATATATATATATATATATATATATATATATATATATATATATATATTATTTTAATAAGAGCTCATTTATTTGGTTAATTTTAATGTAATTTAAATTTAAATTTTCAATTCACTTTTTTAAGTTAAATTTTATTAAATCTTGTGTTAATAAATTAATTTAAATATAATATATATAGTTATCTAATTTCAATGATGTATAACTAATTTAAATTTACCATTTTTTTTAATTAAATTTTATTAAATCTTATGCTAATAAATTAATTTAAAGATAAATTATATATATTGTTATTTTGATAAACGTCACATTTATCTTGGTAAAGTTGATAAAAGTAAAATAATAAAAATGATATATTAAAAAATTGTCTACATGACTTTATTTTATTAAATTTTTAATTTTTTCTTAGGTGGCTATTTTTAAGTTGAAATTTCCTATAACTGGAAAAAACAAAGAGTTCTTCAATGAATTAGAGGAGAAGGACCTCTAGATTCACATTGAGATTGAATATGATGGGAGGTATAGTGCGACCAACATAGGTAGTGTTACCTTTCAAAGGAAGTCTGGTACTCCTCTCACATTAAAACATGTCATGTATGTTCTAGGTTTGAAGAAGAATTTGGTTTTAATTTCCATGTTGGAGGACAGTGGCTATGATGTGATATTTAGCAAGGGAAAGGATTTTTTTCATCACATAGCTTTAGGATAGGTGAAGCGGATGAGGTTTCTAGTGAAGAACCTCTACAAATTGGATGTAGAAGTTTGCTCTTCTTTGAGCATTAAAGCAGAGAAGTTTAAGAGCCGAGACATCGATGAGTTATGTCATAGAATATTGGGCCACTTGCACCATGAAGCTTTGAATATCATGTAACATATTTCTACAGGACTTCCCAAGGGTACACTAGAGCAGAGAAACACATGCAAAGGGTGTACATTGGGGAAGTACACCAAGACTTCCTTTCATGATAAAGATAATGGAATGAAAGCGATCCTTGATTGAGTTCACTTAGATGTGTGTGGACCATTCTCCATAGCCTCCAAAACCAAGCACAGGTATTATGTAATATTTGTTGATGAGTTTTCTCGTAAGTGCTAGATTTTCTTCATGCAGAGGAAAGAACAAATGTTCACTAAATTTTGTGAATTTAGAGCACTTGTTGAGAAATATACTGGCAAGAAAGTTAAATCTCTCAGAAGCAATAATGGTGGAGAATACGTCTCGAATGAATTAAATAAATTCTATGCATCAAAAGGAATTTGGAGAGAGTTTATAACATCTCATAACCCACAACAAAATGGGGTAGTTGAAAGGAAGAACATAAGTATTGTGGGAGTGACACGGGAAATGTTACATGATAGAACATAAGCATGCAACACTGTTGTTTATTTGCATAATAGAATCCCTCATCGAATTCTCAGGTTGAGTACACCAGAAGAATATTTTTCAGGTAAGAAACCAGATGTGGCACACTTCAGGATCTTTGGTTCATCAATCTACTATCATGTTACCAAGGATGTACAAAAAAAGCTAGTGCCAACAATTGAGTTGGGCATATTTATATGGTACGGTGATACACCTCACAACTATAGGGTGTACCTACCATCCAATAGGATGAGAATGGTTTGTAGAGTTGTGAAGTTCGATGAAGACAAAAACATGAGATGTTCCCTTCATAGGGAGCTTCTGTTACATGCAGAAGAGGATATTTTAGCTCCAAAGGAGGAACCTTGAGATGATGTGGAGCAACCACATGCAGAGGAGTAGAGAGTGGAAGCACCCACTCATGCATAGACTTCCATAGATGGAAGAAAGTGCACCAGAGAGGTTGATATATTGATGGATGATGCTAGTGAGAATGTGGGAGCACCCACATCATAGCGCAAGCAGAGGAGCTCACTAGATCGGTACATTGGCTACAAGGCTCTGATGATCGAGAGTGTAGAGGTTGATCCATCCTCATTTGAGGAAGCAGTGCAGCAACCAGTATGGTTTGATGCCATGGTTGAGGGGTATGACTCCATTATCAGAAATAGTGTTTGGGAAGTGGTCCCAAGACTAGCAAACAAGTCAATGGTGAGTTCCAGATGGATTACAAGGTAAAACAAGCAGCATATGGGAGTGTGGAGAAACACAAGGCTATATTTGTGGCCAGAGGATCTTGTTAGGTGGATAGAATTTATTACGATGAGACCCTTTATCCAGTATCAAGGTACTCTTTAATCAGATCTAGTCTACCATTGTCAATGCAGATGGGATGGAAGATACATCAGATGGATGTGAAGATAGCATTCCTAAATGGTATGATTAAGGAAGAGGTGTATATTGAGCAAAGGAAAGGATTTGAGACCTTCAATAGAGATTTGCATATGTGAAAACTCAAGTGAGCATTGTATGGACTAAACAAGCACCTTGTGCTTGGTACACGAGGATTGACAACTATTTCACCGAGTTGGGATTCACCAAAAGTGAAGCAGATGCGAACTATCATATTGTGGTTGAAGGTAAATTATTGATTATAGTATTATATGTCGATGATTTGATTCTAACAGGTGATGAGACGCCGATAAAATCTTGCAAAGAGGATCTTTCAAGAGAATTTGAGATGAAGGACCTGGGGCTCATGCATTACTTTCTTAGTATGGAATTATGGCAAGGAGATGGGGAACTATTTGTCTCTCGAGGAAAGTATGCCAACGAGATACTGAAGAAGTTCCACATGGAGACTCCTCTAGCAGGTAATTGGAGGAAGGAATATGCTACCTCAGGTGAAGTAGTGGACGCTACTATCTATAGACAACTTGTGGGTTCACTTATGTATTTGGTGAACACATGAACAAACAGGTGTTTTGCAGATAACCAACTTAGTCAAGTCATGCTTAATCCAACCAAAATTTATTGGAAGGCAGCTAAACATGCATTGAGATACCAAAGAGGCATCATTCAGTTTGGTCTTTGGTATAGATGGACATGGGGAGTGAAGCTTCAGGGCTTCATAGATGAATATTTGGTAGGGATTCCATCTGATAGGAAGAGCAAATTAGGGGGAATATTCAGTATTGGGTCAGAAACAATTTCTTCGTATAGCAAGAAGGCATAGATCAGTTGCACTCAGTTTAGGAGAAACAGAGTACATGGCTACTAGTCAAGAAACTTGTGAGGATATTTGGATGAGAAAGATCCTTGTTGGGTTATTTGGTCAACAGATGGATCCTACAGTGATTTACTATGAAAATCAGAGTTGTATCAAACTATCTGAGAATCTAGATTTTCATGATCGGTCTAAGCATATCAACATCCGGTATCACCATTTATGAGATTGTGTACAGAGGAGAATCATGTTGCTAGAGGACATTCCTACAAAGGAGCAAGATGCAAATATTTTGACAAAGGAATTGTCAAGATGCAAATTCGAGTTTCATAGAGGTAGGATTGGGGTAGAAGATAGTCCTTTCTTGTTGAGAGGGAGTTTTAAAAATGCAACAAGAAAATCCTAATTTGATTTGTCCTTAAATTAAATTAGGAATTAAATTGTAATTCCATATCTCATGCCAACATGTAATAGTTAACTAAGTTTTGACTTAGTTAGCTCAGTTAATTCGAGTTGAGGATCTAACTAGAGCCATGTAGAGTTTTTCCTACACTTAGGAGCACTAGTGGAGTTTATTTTGAGTTGTAATTATTTGATTCAGTCTAACTAAGTTAAATTCAGTTAAACTAATTCCAATTATGAAGGAATTAGTGGGAGATAAAAAATAGTGGGGTGTAACTAGTAACAGTGGGGTGTAACCAACTTCAGTGGGGTGTAACTTACTGTAGTTGGGTGTAACTTATTGTAGTGTGGTGTGACCTACTACAGTGGGGTGTGACTTACTATAATGGGGTGTGACTTACTGTGGCGGGGTGTAACTTACTGTAGTGGGATGTAACATGCATTAGTGGGGTGTAACTTGCAGTAGTGGGGTGTAACCAACACTGATTAGTAAACTAAATATTCACTCATAATTAACTCATGCATGTCAGATCAGAGAAATACCAAGTTTATATTGGAGTTTAGGGACAATGTACTATTAGTTGTATAATCATCCTAATTGTATAGGTAATGCATGCAATCAGTGGAAGGCCTACGTGGATTGTGCAATTCATAATTGTGGGATTTCCCAAATAAATATGGGCTAATTCCTAAGGGAACCACACAAGGAAATAGGAGCTTGGAAAGCATCATAATTGGCTTAGTACTGGATTGAGATTGTCTGGGAAGTAGTGAGATAGATAGAGATAGTGTAGAGGTTGCTCGAGCTTGAGAAAAGCATTGTAATCTTCTCATATTTTCTTATTAATGAAATATAAAGATAGCAGGGTTTTTAGTTTTTTCTTTCCTAAGAAAATCATTGTTTTATGTGTGATTGAATTCTTTCTCTTATATGCTTTGTGATTTCATTGATCGTTTATTGTTTCTGCTAATGAGTAGAGTAGATTCAAGTCAATTGTTTTAGAATATTACAATTTGCAGTTTGAATCTACAAGGAATTTCTACAAGTTGCTCCTGAAACAAGAAACCATGCATATTTCCATGAAGTAAGTGAAGAATTAAAAAGTCTTCAGTTACTCCAGTATTGCAATGTGCCGCAACATAATGAGCGGATTTGAGTTATTTACCTTTCCCTTTATCTAGTGATTTTCCTTTATCTTCATCGCTTTCCTATCTGATCCTATCCCAAGAGAAATTACAAGTGGAAGCATGATGTCCATTTATATTACACCATATGCAATGAATATCGGGTATTCGTCCTTGGTAATTGCCTCTATTATTCTTCCTTTCATGTCCTCTTCAACCACCTCTTCCTCTAGAAGAGTCATGTGCATGATTCTTCTATTTTTGCGCAAGGAACACACATTTTTTAGGGGATTGAGCATCTATCTTCTTCTTCCCAAAATCTTTCTCTCTTTCACCAAACATGTCCATAGGAGAGTCAAAGGAAATCTCCTTAATTTTACCACTATCTTGTAATGATTCAAGATAATGGGAATAAGTGGGATGCAATTACTTGAAACAAGTTGTGAGACAAACATCCATTTTAAAATTTGTGGCTTATATACCATGCATGATGGCTCTTATTTCAGAGGCTAAGGTAAGGCAATCAACATATTTTAACTCTAAATTGAACAACTTGATCATTAATTGGACTACTTCAAGCTCGGAATGCGAGTCATAATTAATTTTAGATTATCTAAAGCATAAAAAACATTTGTAAATGGTGTAATATGATGACTCACCTCTTCATTGATTAATGTTACAATCAAGGCATAGGATTTGTTGGTCTTGCTCTTGCATATGGCGAGCTCTTTATATGAAGTGTGCTTCTTAGGAGGATTACCTCCTTCTCCTTCACAAACTCCTTTCCATAACTCATTAAAAATTAGGGTTTGTTTTCTCCTCCTAGACTATTCATGGTAGTTCTATTTGCCAAAGAGAAATACTCCAACTATGGAGATGAGTGAATGCATCATTAAAGAAAATACTATCTACTTTTAATTTCCAAAACAATCACAACTTTAATTTCTACCTTTTATATGACAACCATCAAACCAATATGACAACTAAAAAACAAAGCCAATGTGCATATAAATCAAGGTATATATATTCAACTCAATATTCATATAATATCAATGCTATATCAATATATTCAACATATAAAATATGGCTCAAAGCTCGTATAATATATATCATCAAATTGACACCATTATATACCCATGACGTGTTAATCAATTCTTTCAGTAAAGAGCCTTCCAATATAATATATAAAGAGAATTCAATATGAAAAGGGCCAATACACATATGTCACATCACTTCATAGTATTCACAAATCATTTATGTCCTTCAAATTTATTCAACACGCCATACCAAACCATACATAATTGAACAACTCAAACTCACCATACACTGTGTTCAACGCACCACTAACAAAGAATAGTTTATAGTCCTCAAAACAATTTCAACACAAAAAATGCATATGGCATGGATCTCACCAAAAAGGACCAATGGATATGTTGTCAGTCCAATGCACATATACACCATCCATATGCTACCTTGTGATACCATGTGTTATCTTTAAATATGTATGCCATCACCATAACCAACACCAAATGAAAAGCCGCAAGGCATTCTAAATTTAGGATATAGAGTTGGTTCAACTAACGACCTATGACATCCAACATACTGTGATACACCAACCATGAGCAGCATAGATTCCATGCACAATTCCACTTATCACAATCCATAGCCTTGATTGCAAAGGAACGACCATCGTATTTCAAAACCCTCTCAATATTTGAATCAATACACAATGCATAGAATAAGGAGATGCCAATGGAAAAAGCACATAGGATTTAGTGGAAAGAGAACATAACAAAGTTTTAATGGAAAGAGTTACATATCATAAAGCTAAATGGTACATGTAGCTCTAATACCATGTCAAGCCAGGTTTATGTAACTCTGAATGAATTTTATGTTGCATTAATATATTTTATTGATATATACATTATGAGAGAGACTATTGGAATTTGTATTCTAGTGTCCCTTTGCCTTCCTTATTCTCTAATGTATAACATTTACAATATTTCCGAATCTCAAGGATTAGGTTTCAACAAGGCTACAATTGCATAAAAGGGTGCACTACTTAGGTTGTGTAGGCTAATGGGAGAGAATAAACTATTGGTTGGAGGTTATTGGAGTCACATACCTTCGCATACTACCTTGTTGATTCATGTGTTGAATATAGGTAGATTTATGCGAGCTATTATCTTAGGGGAGTCAAAACCCTAGCTCGAGGGTGACCCATTGCTAAGATACTATGAGTAGCATGATTTATGGAAGGGTGGAACGTGTGATGTCTACAACCATTTAGTGCTACATTAATAATATAAGATTTTTTCTTCTTGTGTTATTTATTCCCTTTTTGTGCATATTCCATGAATTTACATATATTCCCATGTATGATTAGCTTGTACATGCTTATTATCACTTTAGGCTATATATATGTGTTCATTACATAATGTAATGTATTTGAGATGTATGACAGAAGTTATATGGAAACATGATTCAGGAGAATTTTAGGGCATGGGTTTGTAGAGGTGGTAATACACTCTAGTGGGTGATTAGTGGTTATTACAAAGTGGTGTTAGAGTGAAGGTTACAACACTTGGTCCATATGGGTTGAAATTTTCTTGATAATGAAAAAATATAGGATGTATGGAAACTATTTGAAATAATTACTTAGGGAGAGGAAATGTGGTGAAGTTTCCAATTCTACATGCAATTTAGAAGAAGAAATACGCCAGGAATGATAAGCCTACATGTATAAATGTCAAATAGATTATTATAATGTTGGAGTCATCAAATGTATGTGTTACCTACAATTAAAGAGACGTCAATTTTGTAATATTCCTAATTAGCTATGGCTAATTGAAATATTCGATTTTGTTCGATTTTTGCCTTCTATAGTTATTTGTAAATAAAAAGTGAGGAAGGGGGAACATAACTCACTTTAGAATAAAAAGTCACTTTCTAGGTAGCACAATGTTGTGACTTAAGGGGGAACCAATGGGGCCAAAGGGGGACGCAGAAATGGGGCCCACATAGACACATGGAGGGACTGCGCAGGAGGGAAGGAACACATGGCAAGAAGGGGATCATGCAAGTGAAAGTGAGCCTAGGGATTGTGAGAGGCAGAGGCTATAAAATAGAGAGGAACCCCCTCATTTGGGATCGTTCTGGTTATGAGAATTTGTGATAGTAATTTCGACTTAGAGCACGATAGCTGTTTAGCTAGTCTGTAGCACTGTTTAGTGCATTGAGTGTCTCCATTCGGAGATCTCACCCTTAGCCCCGGGGGACTTCGAGTGCCTACTCGGGCAAGGTATTTATATTGGCATTTTAGAAATAGATTCATCATCATTTCAGCAGTAGTTTCATCAGCATTTCAGCAACAGTTTCATCAGCGTCTTTGAGGAACTGTACAGAACCCCAAGGGGGTGATTTTCGGGGGCCAGCCATTTTAGAAAATATTTCTGGGTTTTTCTGGGTTTTTTTAGTAGACTCTCATTCCAGAGTTTTAGCCTTTTCTGAGGAGGGGAGTAGCCCCAAATCCTCATTCAATTTCCAGTAGCAACAGTAGCACAACAGTTTCCCAGCAGCTGGAACGCAGATCAGTGTGAGGCCATTCTAGGAAAGCTTTCTGGGTTTCTTCAGTAGAGCTCGAGTCCAGAGTTTCAGTTTTTTTTGAGAAGGGGATCAGCCCCAAATCATCATTTGTTTTCTAGTAGCAGCATCCATGCAGAGAGGCCATTCTGATCATTCTAAGAGTATTTCTTCACTTGCCATGTGCAAGTCGAGGTGCCATCTGTCTAATCACCTCTTGTACTCATCTATTGCTCAATATAATAAAATGGCTTAGCATTTCTCACTGCATTTCTTGTGTATCTACTTATATTTCCGGCTTACATTATTATATGCTATTCCACTATTATTTTATCACTTCTGGGTTATTATATCATTTGCACATATTTGGTTGGAGTTTTTGCTAGGGCTTGCAGAATATTCTGGGTTAGGAATATTACAGTGGTATGAGAACATAGATCTGGCTTAGCCTGTGGAGCTATCAATCTATGACACCAAGGGAAAATCCCTATATCTGTTATAGAGGTCAGAGATATAGAGACATTGGGCATAGGTTGGAGAATACCTACGGAGAGGGAGATTGTGTTCCTGTGGCAGACGCAGAATAGAGAGAGCTAGTAGTGGACGTAGAGTAGACGGTAGATGAGGGCGGGAAGAGATTTGTGGATATGCTCCTCAAATTAGTGCAAGATCTGTCGAGGTAGATTGGTGATGGAGTAGAGATTCACGGCAGTAGAGGCCAGACAGCGGGAGAGTCCATGAGTTTTTCGGATCGGTGAGGGATCAAGTGCATCCCATCACTTGCCAGAGCAGCGTGATACTGCACAGCAGGGGGCCTCACATGCCCCTACATGCTCTACCATGCCCACCTTCTTAGGAGCAGACACGGGGGCCGCAGCCCAACAGGAGGAAGAGCCTGGCCATATGGGTGATTATTTTGTAGTGTACCAAGCCTATGGGGAGGAGTTTAGGGAAGCCCTCTCATTCAGAGATTTTGTTCAGCTCTAGCGGTATAGCATACCCCACGATCATCATAAAGGGTACTGCATTACCATGATGGTGACACCCACCATGCAACGAGCAGATTCCACTTGCCTACGTTTTGATGGCTCATCAAATAGTTTGGAAAAGTCTTGGGTGGAGAAGTTGGACATTTATTTCTAGCTTAACCAGATGTTGGAGGGAGAGGCCATCAAGGTGGCAACGTTGCATTTGGATGGAAAGGCCCAGGATTGGTGGTTTCATGGGATGGTTACATTGGGGCACTCCACAATGACATCATATGCTGAGTTTACTAGGAGACTGATGGATCGATTTGATCGGAGGGATCCAGGGCAACATTTCGTTGAGCTGACGAGGCTCAAACAAAAAGGGAGCCTAGAGACCTACAATGCAGATTTCTTGAGGGTCTCTGTGATGGTGCCAGACCTCTCCACGGTATAGAGGGTCTATATGTATGTTGGGGGTTTAGCAGAGCCACTTCGGAGTCTAGTCCGATCCACTAGACTAGCTACGCTCCAGGACGCTATCAGCAGGACCCGGGACTTATAGGATGTCTTACCCAGGACCCGGACACCTTACCCCCAGAGACAGACTTTCCAGTCTAAGGGGAAGGATGTGAGGATTCCACCTCCAAAGGGGAATCTAGGACGAGTACAGCTTGACGATGATGCCAGGAGGGAGCTTAAGAAGAAGCGGTTGTGCTTCACTTGTCAGGTGCCATGGGCACCCGGACATAGATGTGCTACTGGTAAAGCACATTTAATTGAGGTCTTATCCGAGAGCAGTGGAGAAGAGGATGACAAGGAGGATGTGGAGGTAGGAGATAGCCATGTCATATAGGGACCTTTGCCACCTCTACCACCAGCAATAGTTGGTGCATCTTTTGCACCCACTGGAGGGGCCCTTGCAGTGTTGCGGGGAGTTCCCAAGTATCTGACGCTACGTGTACGAGGGATAGTATGTGGTCAGCGCATATCAGCTTTGGTTGACAGGGGGGCAACCCACAACTTCATCGATGCCCAAATGGTTGAGCGGAGAGGTATACAGACAGAGAGCTTCGATGGGTTTTTAGTCTTGGTCCCAGGAGATCAAACCATGACGTGTGCTCGTTATGTTCCAGAGCTTTCAGTAATGATGGTCACCTACACATTGACTGACCACTTTCTTGTGGTCTATATTTCAGACACCAGCATGATACTAGGTGTTCAGTGGCTTATCACTCTAGGGAAGGCCACGACAGATTGGAAGACCTTGGAGATGGAGTGGGATGATGAGAAGACAGGGAGACATGAGAAGATACGGGGACAGCACACATATCCACCTCAGACTATCTCAGCTCATCGGATCGAGGCAGTCTTCCGAAAGGGAGACATAGAGTCAGCAGTGGAGCTGCGTGCATCAGAGGCAGGAACTACAAGGCAGATGGTACACCCAGAGATACAGTCTATCCTTGATCGATATACCATAGTGTTTGTGGAGATTCCACCAGGACAACCACCAGATCGGGGGTTTGAGCACACCATCGAGCTTGAGCAAGGCATACAGGCCATGATTACCACCCCGTATAGGCACCCCAAGGCCTATCGGGATGAGATTGAGCGCGCTATCCAGGAGTTGCTTGCATTTCTAGATTTCACACAGCCATTTGTTTTGGAGTGTGATGCGTCGGGAGAGGGAATTGGCGTAGTATTGATGTAGGGAGGTCACCCTATAGCATTTGAGAGCCAGAAGCTCCTTCCGCATGAGAGGTTGTATTCCATATATGACAAGGAGATGTTGGCCATCATGCATGCATTGGCTAAGTACCGGCAGTATTTGGTAGGCAACAGGTTCAGGGTGAGGACTGATCACAATAGCCTCAAGTTCCTTTTGGAGCAGAAGCAACTACAGGAGAGGCAGCAGAAGTGGATCAGTAAGATCCAAGCATATGACTTTGACATTGAGTATGTCAAAGGTAAGAACAACATGGTAGCAGATGCCCTTTCACGTAGACCAGCCACGTTGTCTCTTATGAGCTTGGATACAAGTTGGAGGGCTCGACTCTTAGTAGAGTACTCCAAGGACAGATTCGCATGTGAGGTTCTAGATGGGCAGGTGGTAGATGACAGGTACAGGGTGGTTGATGAGATCATCTACTATAGGGACCAGATCTTCTTGACTGAGGGGTCTCAACTCAAGAAGAAGATACTCCAGGCATCACATGATTCCCCATTGGTAGGACATCAGGGTTTTACCCAAACCTACAGGGCCATTAGGGAGAGGTTCTCATGGAAGGGCCTCAAGGAGGACATACTCCAACACATCCGGGAGTGCGATGTTTGCTAGAGGAACAAGGGAGAGGTGAGCCATCCCGTAGGATTACTGTAGCCTCTTCCCATTCCAGAGGGGAAATGGGAGAGTATTTCGATGTATTTCATCACATGGTTGCCCATGGTATAGGGCAAGGATTGTATCTTTGTCGTCGTTGATCGACTGATGAAGTATGCACATTTCTTTGCCATATCCGCACACTATACAGCAACACAGATGGCCGAGTTGTTCTTCAGGGAGATCTTTAGGCTACATGGTCTTCCTAAGACCATCATCAGTGATAGGGACAACCGTTTCATGGGCGGGTTTTGGCAAGAGCTTTTCCGATTGGTGGGGATGAAGTTGACACTGAGTACCAACTATCACCCACAGATGGATGGATAGATGGAGATAGTTAACAAGTGGCTGGAGGGCTACTTGTGTAACTATGTCAGTGGGCAGCAGCAAGCATGGCTGAAGTGGCTGCATCTGGGGAATTGGTATGTCACCATTCTATGCCTTATATGGGTATCATCCTTTATCTTTTTTCGATGTGATGTTTGGTGATAGAAGGGCTGCTAGAGCCAAGATTTGGATCCAATAGAGTCATGATATCCTTCAAACTCTCAAGGATAACATGGATACAATGCAGAATCAACAGAAGTTGTATGCCGACAGGGGTCAGGTGGAGAGGTAGTTCGAGGTAGGGGACATGGTCTACCTACGATTACAGTCATACTGAAAGTCATCGTTGAAGCAGAAGGGGGCTAAGAAGCTCAAGCCCCGCTTTTATGGGCCATACAAGGTGATACACAGAATGGGACATGTTGCATATGAGTTGGAGCAGCCCCAAGGCAGCAAGATTCATAACATTTTTCATGTATCATGCCTAAAGAAGGCATTGGGGCAGCAGGTGATCATGATGGATGAGCTAGCACCCATGGATGATGAGGGGCATTTGGTATTGTAGCCAGAGGCTATCATTGACTCTAGAGAGAGACGGTTGCAAAGCAGGATGGTCTGGGAATTCTTGGTGAGGTGGAAGAATTTGCCAGATGAGGATGCCACTTGGGAGAGTGAGGAGATCTTACAGCATCCATCACTTCAGTTTCTTGAGGACAAGCAACATTTTTCCGGGGGAGACTGTAATATTCCTAATTAGCTATGGCTAATTGGAATATTCGATTTTGTTCGATTTTTTCCTTCTATAGTTATTTGTAAATAAAAAGTGAGGAAGGGGGGACATAACTCACTTTAGAATAAAAAGTCACTTCCTAGGTAGCACAACATTGTGACTTAAGGGGGAACCAAGGGGGCCAAAGGGGGACGTAGAAATGGGGCCCACACAGACACATGGAGGGACTGCGCAGGAGGGAAGGAACACATGGTAAGAAGGGGATCACTGTTTAGTCAATTTAATGTCTTAAATTGCTCTACATAAATTATCAATCCGGGTATCGTAAACTGATGAAGTGTGGTGCACTATATGTGCTTAGTTAACCTTTCTCTTACTTCGTTGTTTTATAGTTTGTGTTCAACTCTTCCTAAAACTCTGCTTCAAACACATGTGCTGTGTAAAGCACGATTAAGAAGTAGTCAGAAATAAGTCCAAAAAGTAGTCAAGCTCTAAGGTGACAAGTAAGAAAAACCACTTTAAAGACCAGTTATAATGTTCAACTCTTCCTAAAACTCTGCTTCAAACACATGTGTTGTGTAAAGCACGATTAGGAAGTAGTTAGAAATAAGTCTAGAAAGTAATCAAACTTTAAACTTGCAAAGAAAGAGCTTGAAAGAAATAACTTGAAATGAAACTGAAAGCAAAGAACTTGAAATGACTTGAAAGTAAATGACCACATTCTAATGGCATTAGTCTCTATTCATATTGCTGCAAATAAAAGAAAATAAGAAAATCACTTTTAAAACCAAAGATAAAGATTATCTCTCTCTAACTCGCTGCTTCAAACACATGTACTGTGTAAAGCACGGAAAGAAAGTAGCTTAAGTTGAATTAGAAAAGTGATTAAAAATGAGAAAATCTACTTTAAAAACTAGTGATAACGTTTTGCTCTTTCTAACTCTCTACTTCAGCCATATGTACTATGCAAAGTATGATTAGAAAGTAGTGAAAGAATAGTCTAAAAAGCACTCAAAGCCAGCTGCAAGTTAGTGGTATTCTGATCTTAAAAGATAGCAATTTATGATAGAAGATCATTCATGTGTTAGCAGCTCTTTGAGAAATAAGATTAAAAATCAGCTATAAAAACAAAGTAAAAAGGGCAGCACTATGAATAAGACAACTGCAACTACCATTAAATATTAAAGCAAATACAACACACACAATCCCGGGAGAAAATAAAATGCTATAATTCAAACTGTACAAGGCAGGGGCCCCCTTCTACCTATGAAATCAAAGCAAACTTAAAATTGCATGAATGAAAATCTAATCTACCTTACATTCTACAAAGCAATATTTACAAAATGAAATCTAATCTACTTACATCCTAATATGCTCCATGACATCTACTTCACATCTCCTTCCATGTTGAGAACATCAAAGCTTTATTCAATTTCTTCAAAAGTGCAAAGTACAAAAGCTTTCAAAAGCCATGAGACTAACAAGCTAAAAGGACTAAGAAAAGACTAAAGGAAAGACTAAAGAGAGACTAAAAAGAGACTAACTAATGAAGGAGAGAGATCTCCTATTTATACAAAAAGATGAGAGCCATCTCATTAATGATAATCCATGAATATCTCCCTCTACCTCTAGAGTCCTAATCAAAATAGGAACTGATAAGACACATGTCTTTTAGAGTTACAATACAATTAGGAGATGTGACACATATCCTCATGATCCCATGATTCTTTTCAACCAAATTCGAATTTGGCCTTAGAGTGCCACATAAGGGTCTTCTAGAAGCCTCCTTTCAACCTACACATGTCAACAAACTCAACCCATTTGTTAGGTATAAGCATATGCACATTATTTTCTAATGTTTAACCACAAATTCACTTAAAAGGCTTAGAAATAATAAATATTGGAAAAACATAAAGGTAGCCCAATGATAATGAAAGTGGGATGAATGTGGTGACATAGTAGTGAAATGGAGGTGAAATGGAGGTGATATAATGGACATAATAGCGAAAGTGTAATGCAAATGAATGACATTTTCAAGACTCAACATACCCCCCAACTGAAGCTATTGCATGTCCTCATGCAACATATATTACATTGACTCTTTTGATCCTTGAGCTTTGGCTTAACTTTGCATGATATCATTTGATAACTTCATATTTCTGCAAAGTGTTTTACTTGAATTGCAACATGGTTGGTTCTTGTGTTACAACCAATTTTTTTTTTTTTTTTTTCTTTTTTTGTTGTCTTCTATTTTGATCTTTGAACTTTGCATAATGATATTTTGATTATTGTTGCAAAGTATATCTTTATTGGATTGCATGATGGTTGGTTCTTGTGTGACAACCATGATTTTGTTTGTATCCAATTTATCCTTTAAGCCCTTTTTCAAAAGCCATTGTATGCTCATAATAGCAATGTAATAATTAATATATGTTGGAAGTATGTGAGCTCTTGAATATGTTATGGACATGGAAAGATATGAATATGAATGTATTTCCCCCCCTAACTGATGGTATTGGTAGTTTTATGAAATGAGGAAGAGAAATGTTTTTCCAACAAGTATCATTCTAGCTTTTTATGGAATTCTATGGTTAAAAGTTAGAAAATGTCGTACCTTCACTTACTCTTTGGAATGGATGAGTTGTATGTGTGTGGTGGCTGAAAACTTCTGATCATATTCTTCTTCAAGTGGCTGAAAATAATAGTCTTCATGTCTTCAAAACTCATTGGCACAATTCCTACTATGTGAAAAGATGTTCTGATGTCGAACATAGTAGGAAATTGTTGGCTTAGTGGCCATTAATGGATGCCACTAGTCAACACGAGAACTCTCACCATTGATGACAATGAGAGTCAAGATGCCCAAACACATCTTGCTAGGTACGAATGAATTTGCTGATGTCGAGTCACCTAGAAGATCTAACGAACAAGGGACATTAATGTATTCCCATTGTTTGTCAGCATGAGGACTTGCCATTAAGGCATGCAAGTCTCAAGGTGTTTTTACAAAGAACTTAGACTCAAAGGACTATGGACTCAATAATTTGCATTGAAGCAGGGCTTATTTGCGGAATGAAAATGACAAGGAATGGAAAGTGAACATGGAAAATGGCAATGGAGAACAGAAATGACAATGGCAATAAGCATGTAAATGAGCCTTTTGCTTTTATTGGTGGGTTATGAATGGACAAAAAGAAATGGAAAGTGTATGTGAATGAAAATGGAAAATATGGAGTGGAATGAGGTGAATGGTTTATTATGAAGTATGGATGTGATGGATGGATGTGATGGAGACAATAGTATCTGAAAGTTTTTCAAGTGTTTGGATCTGATTTTGCATCAGCATATTTCCTCTTTGTTGCTGATCATCCTCTTATGAAACAAATTGGTCTCTTAGAGAGACATCATTCCCTTGTAGTCATTTGTCCTTCCTCCTGGAACCTGCAAAAAAAACTAATACTTCTTCTGCAATGGAATGTAAGATTATCAAAGGAGAGAGGTGGCCAATCTCTCTAGTTATGATATTTACACACAAAACTAGGAATTTGTATTAATGAAACAAGTTCTCAAAGGAAAAATCAAAAGAATTTATACCTGCTTTGGAATTAGTGCCTCAAGTTGATGTTGCTTCTTTTCAGCAATTTATTTCATTATTTGCCATTTCAAACTCTAATGATATATTTCTCATTGTATAGATCTTGTTGAGATCTTTCCAATGGTACTTAAATCATCAAAATCTGATTTTGTATGAGAAAGATAGGCTGATTTGAACAATGAGGTTTTTCTGGCTGCGGAATTGAGGAACAGCTCTGTAGCTAAAAATCTTGAATAAAAAGTTAGCCATTCAATTTCATTATCAGTCCAAAATTAATCAATACCTTCAGAAAAGTGAGAAAATAACTTGTTCATTTCATTGATTCAAAATTATTATTTTTTCTTGACATGCAGCGACTTAGTGTGGCGACTCAGTGTGGCGACTTTGTTATAACACCCAATTTGACTTCCCTTTGACCGGGGTCTTTTTCAGCAAATTTGACCGAATGAATAGGACACCATCCATGTACTGACATTTCCCTAGCTACCCATGTGACCTGTTTTGCCTGATGACACCTACAACCTAGAGTTTAACAAAACAGCTGCGGGATCACTAAATGGCTGCGGGATCGCTAAATGGCTGCGGGATTGCAGAGTGTAGAAAATACTGTGAAATGGAGTGGCTGTGTGCGTGGAAGAGAAAAAAAAAAAATGTGCCCCTTCAAGACAACTAACACGGTTCAGCTTTGCCAAGCTTTGTTTGAGCTGCAATTAACTGATTTGACTTTTGCTTCAAATAAATCACTTGAGTTTGACGATTTTTCAACAAAGCATGTGAGGTGTATGGTATGTAGCTCATTCATACTGATATTCTCCATATTTTTCAGTTTACTAGACTTATGTAGCACACAAAATCACTGCCTAGTGAGTAACACAGATAGCCTATTATCTATGAGTGAATTCCTGATCATCAGTTTAAATGAATGCTATCAGTCAACGTATGGTGCTGTAGTAATGACTGAACCAAATATTGATGGGAGCTTAGGCTACGCTGTGCTGCATAATAGTTTTTTTTTTTGTTTTTCAACATGCTGCACCAACATATATCAACAGTCAATTCACGGCTTTGGTTTCAGAACACGGCTTTAACAAGGGTTTTTCACAACTCTGTTCTAGAACACAGCTTTAAAATGGCCTTACACAGTGAATTTACGGCCTTAAGCACCGAGGATTATGGGTTCAACTTTGAATGTAGCCGTAACAGACCTCTACTGGTGTTTCGAATTAGCGGAGAGGGAAAAACAGAGTATGGTGAATGGCAGCGTAGTGAGCACGGCATAACAGAGTGTGGTAACAGCGTATATGGAATGAAACATGCGAGTGGAAATGGGAGTGAAATGATATGAGCGTAAGAGGGTAGAAGGGTTAATGAACAAACAACGGCTATGTCCTTAGATCTCGGCTTCGAAATTACACTTGGCTACGTGAGTGGAGACGTAGTACATTAGGTTACGTCACCTAAGTACGAAGAACAGCCGCAATTGAATTCCAAAATCGTGATGCCTAAGGACTGATAGGTTTGGAAGATACGTGGATGTATGGTCGTATGATAGATGACTCCTAATTTGATTTGTCTGCTGCATTAAATTACTGCTGTTTATTGAATTAAAACTCTGTTTTTTTTTTTTTTCTCTCACGCGGCACTCAAAAACACACTCCGAAGAGCCATAGATTTCTCCCAGACCGCCACGAATCTTCTCAAACTTTTTCTGGGTTTCCTAACTAACCCACCTAGGGAAAAAACCCATGTTTTAATTTTTTGAAATTCGTCTCTGTTTGGAAGAGTCGAAGGTGTGAAGTTTGACGTTTTTTTCTGTTGTTACGTTTTTTTCTGAGTTAACAATTTTTACTGCTCTGCCTTTCATGAATTTGCATTCGGCCTGTATGGAGTCACAGAAGGATTCCCTGAATACCCACAGCTCAAAAGATAGGATTACGCTCAAGTATCACATCAACAGCTTCTCTTCTCACAGTTTCATCCATCACAGTATTTCCGAGATGCGAAGTATTCACAATACAATTTCAGGCAGCGGGAATTTTTGCAATTGCACTGTCTTGATTTCTTTGGAGTTCCTTCCTTTCCTATGCAATAGCCAACATTACTCTCTTATGCACAAGACACATTGTCTGCAGATTTGATTATGGATTAGAAAGACAGGGGATGGAATTTAGCTTTAGAGACTTGGAGTGTTATCTCCAAAAATGCATGATTTGATCTTAAAACAAGGAGCTCAACACCTGAAATAAATTTCATCCTCTATAAAGAAATGCCGAGGCCCCATGGATTCTACAAGTTTGCATTCACTTCCTCATTGTTACCTAATCATTTTAACATTCGATTCCCCTTTTTTTTCTCACATATACAGTGCATTTTTTTTTTATGTTGCAGGCTTATTTCAGGTTAAAGCTTGATCAAGGAGGCAGATTTTTTTTTATTGAAGCCATAATGAAAACTAGGAATGGAGATAGCCATAGATTGCTTTTCTCTTTTTTTTCTTCTCTGAAATTGTAAAATTTTATAAAAAGGATTAACGATTTTCAATTTCAGGCAGCAAGTACTTCAAGAAAAACATGTTAAAAACAAGACTTTGACTAAGGTCCTAGGCTGGTTTTTCATCGATCTGAGCTGGGTGACTAGGATAGGATCCATGTCGGGACAATTCTGGAGATGCCCATGTGGTCGGTTTTTTCATTAGATGCCTGTAAGTTGTTAAACCTTGAAACAGCTGCGGGATTGTCAAATAGCTGCGGGATCAGGGCAGTTTCTGCAACTAAGTTGCAAAAGCTTATTTGAACAAGATACAGTGTTTTGAAGACCACTACAAAGCATAACCAGACAATTTTGGACAATTTGAACCTATCAAAGCACTTGATTTTTATTTTTTCATTTTTTTTTTTTTTTCATTTCTTTTTTTATTGAATCAATTGAAGTGATGAAGTTTATTTTGTCTCCTATTTTTTTTATTTTATTTTTTAACAATTCTTTTTCTGATCCTCCAGATCACACAGAGTGCAGGAGGAGAGCATACTCAAGAATTATTATTTTGTCTTTTTTACTTAACAATCCTTTTTCTGATCCTCCAGATCACACAAAGTGCAAGAGGAGAGCATACTCAAGGATTATTAATTTTTTTTCCAGATGTAAGAAATAAGGTCTCCTAATTACACTTCCCCGGCAACGGCGCCAAAATGTTTAGTCAATTTAATGTCTTAAATTGCTCTACATAAATTATCAATCCGGGTATCGTAAACTGATGAAGTGTGGTGCACTATATGTGCTTAGTTAACCTTTCTCTTACTTCGTTGTTTTATAGTTTATGTTCAACTCTTCCTAAAACTCTGCTTCAAACACATGTGCTGTGTAAAGCACGATTAAGAAGTAGTCAGAAATAAGTCCAAAAAGTAGTCAAGCTCTTAGGTGACAAGTAAGAAAAACCACTTTAAAGACCAGTTATAATGTTCAACTCTTCCTAAAACTCTGCTTCAAACACATGTGCTGTGTAAAGCACGATTAGGAAGTAGTTAGAAATAAGTCTAGAAAGTAATCAAACTTTAAACTTGCAAAGAAAGAGCTTGAAAGAAATAACTTGAAATGAAACTGAAAGCAAAGAACTTGAAATGACTTGAAAGTAAATGACCACATTCTAATGGCATTAGTCTCTATTCATATTGCTGCAAATAAAAGAAAATAAGAAAATCACTTTTAAAACCAAAGATAAAGATTATCTCTCTCTAACTCGCTGCTTCAAACACATGTACTGTGTAAAGCACGGAAAGAAAGTAGCTTAAGTTGAATTAGAAAAGTGATTAAAAATGAGAAAATCTACTTTAAAGACTGGTGATAACGTTTTGCTCTTTCTAACTCTCTACTTCAGCCATATGTACTATGCAAAGTATGATTAGAAAGTAGTGAAAGAATAGTCTAAAAAGCACTCAAAGCCAGCTGCAAGTTAGTGGTATTCTGATCTTAAAAGATAGCAATTTATGATAGAAGATCATTCATGTGTTAGCAGCTCTTTGAGAAATAAGATTAAAAATCAGCTATAAAAACAAAGTAAAAAGGGCAGCACTATGAATAAGACAACTGCAACTACCATTAGATATTAAAGCAAATACAACACACACAATCCCGGGAGAAAATAAAATGCAATAATTCAAACTGTACAAGGCAGGGGCCCCCTTCTACCTATGAAATCAAAGCAAACTTAAAATTGCATGAATGAAAATCTAATCTACCTTACATTCTACAAAGCAATATTTACAAAATGAAATCTAATCTACTTACATCCTAATATGCTCCATGACATCTACTTCACATCTCCTTCCATGTTGAGAACATCAAAGCTTTATTCAATTTCTTCAAAAGTGCAAAGTACAAAAGCTTTCAAAAGCCATGAGACTAACAAGCTAAAAGGACTAAGAAAAGACTAAAGGAAAGACTAAAGAGAGACTAAAAAGAGACTAACTAATGAAGGAGAGAGATCTCCTATTTATACAAAAAGATGAGAGCCATCTCATTAATGATAATCCATGAATATCTCCCTCTACCTCTAGAGTCCTAATCAAAATAGGAACTGATAAGACACATGTCTTTTAGAGTTACAATACAATTAGGAGATGTGACACATATCCTCATGATCCCATGATTCTTTTCAACCAAATTCGAATTTGGCCTTAGAGTGCCACATAAGGGTCTTCTAGAAGCCTCCTTTCAACCTACACATGTCAACAAACTCAACCCATTTGTTAGGTATAAGCATATGCACATTATTTTCTAATGTTTAACCACAAATTCACTTAAAAGGCTTAGAAATAATAAATATTGGAAAAACATAAAGGTAGCCCAATGATAATGAAAGTGGGATGAATGTGGTGACATAGTAGTGAAATGGAGGTGAAATGGAGGTGATATAATGGACATAATAACGAAAGTGTAATGCAAATGAATGACATTTTCAAGACTCAACAATCACGCAGGTGAAAGTGAGCCTAGGGATTGTGAGAGGCAGAGGCTATAAAATAGAGAGGAACCCCCTCATTTGGGATCATTCTGGTTATGAGCATTTGTGATAGTCATTTCGACTTAGAGCACACTCGTTGTTTAGCTAGTCTGCAGCACCGTTTAGTGCATTGAGTGTCTCCGTTCAGAGATTTCACCCTTAGCCTCGGGGGACTTCGAGTGCCTGCTCAGGCAAGGTATTTCCATTGGCATTCCAGCAGTAGATTCATCAGCATTTTAGTAGCAGTTTCATTAGCATTTCAGCAGTAGTTTCATCAGCGTCTTTAAGGAACTGCGCAGAACCCCAAGGGGGTGATTTGTGGGGTTCAACCATTTCAAGAAATATTTCTGGGTTTTTCTGGGATTTTTGAGTAGAGTCTGATTCCAGAGTTTCAGCCTTTTCTGAGGAGGGGAGTAGCTCCAAATCCTCATTCGATTGCCAATAGCAATGAGAGCATGACAGTTTCCCAGCAGCCGGAACGCGGATCAGTGTGAGGCCATTCTAGGAAAGCTTTCTGGGTTTTTCTGGGTTTCTTGAGTTGAGCCCGAATCTAGAGTTTTAGTTTTTCCGAGGAGGGGAGCAGCCCCAAATCATCATTTGTTTTCTAGCAGCAACAGTAGCACAGTAGCAACATCCACGCAGAGAGGCCATTCTTGTCATTCTGAGAGTATTTCTTCACTTGCCTTGTGCAAGTCGAGGTGCCATCTGTCTAATCACCTCTTGTACTCATCTATTGCTCAATATAATAAATGGCTTAGCATTTTTCGCTGCATTTCTTGTGTATCTGCTTATATTTCCGGTTTACATTATTATACGTTGTTCCACTGCTATTTTACCACTTCTGGGTTATTATATCATTTGCACATATTTGGCTTGAGTTTTTGCTGGGGTTTGAGGAATATTCTGGGTTCAGAATATTACAAATTTCGTGTAGAAAAAAGTTATGGAAAATAAAGTTTAATAACAAAAAAATGGTGAAAATTTGAGAATTTCCATCTTATGGAATCAATATTGAGGTGGAAATTCTAGGTGAAAACTAAGTTGGCATGTGGAGGAAGGTAGGTGGAAAATAGGTGTCATGACTTAATCCTATCAAATTTCGACGGTTGCTAAACCACCTCACATATTCGGATCTAAAATTGATATGGGTTGTTAATCATCATCAATATCAATTATTGGATACATCAAGAGAAAAAAGTAAAAATTGATTTTTGTTAAATTATTCACCAAATATTGATCTATATTGTTGACCTACTTAGAAGTCAACCTTTGGATGCATTGGGAGCATATATAAAAAATTAATACCTTGTATGTTGCAACATGATATGGATCTAGACCATTGAATCGGGTTAATAATGGTAGTCAGATCCATTGGGGAATGCAACTTTTTCTAAAATTTCATGTATTTTACAACCTAATATGAATCTCCGCCATTAAAATGAGTCAATCATGATCATTCAATCCATCATGAAGGCAATTTTATATAAACCATTACACATGGGAAAGCAATTGCATATTGATATGGAGCTGACTCTGGGTTAATGGGATCAACCGCCTCTCGAGCGGGCTCCGGGACTAGATCTTCTAATAGATATATAACTGGCTTTAGAACTGTTTCTTTCTCTGGTAATGGATTGGGAACAGGGCGAAGGGAACTGGAATGGGCTGTGCTCCTAGGTTATTAGTCAACAAGCTAAACCGCCGGATCTGAAATTGGATCATATCCCGCCTCTCGGTGCACCCACATACTTCAAGAAATATGTCAAAACCCATATGGAGGAGCTTGATACCGAGGAATTTAAGATCTACACTCCATATATTTGGTGGTTACCGGTGTAATGTTATCTACTTATAAACTAGAGTATTTGGGCATCATTACTATTTGTGTTTATATAACTCACTTGTTAAAATGTCTCTTATTCGATTTAATCCTATAATCGAAAATAAAAACATGGCAATAAACATTTTAATGAGAGAGCTATAAAAACCCGAACAATAGTAATTCCTATCAAGTATTGTAAAATCCTAGGTGGATTTTGGAAAGGGGATATATTTCCCTGGTGTAGTAGTTGTCTATCCTGGTGTACCAAGCACGAGGTGCTTGCTTCAACCCATACAACACTCTCTTGAGTCGGCACACATGCGACTCACGATCAAAGGTCTCAAAACCTTCCAGCTGCTCTATGTACACCTCTTCCTAAATCTGCCCATTGAAGAATACAGTCTTCGCATCCATCTGATGGATCTTCCAACCCATGTGTGTTGATAGTACCAACATAGATATGATAGATGAGTACCTTACGATAGGAGAAAAAGTCTCATCATAGTCAACCCCCTCAACCTGTGAAAAGCCATGGGTAGAAAATCTTGCCTTATTCCTTCTCCACACTACCATCAGCAGCTTTCTTTACCTTGTAAAGCCAATGGGAACTCACAACTGACTTGTTCTCTGGTCTCAGAACCACATCCTAAACACTGTTACGAACTATGGAGTCATACCCCTCCACCATAGAATCAACCCAAATTGGTTGTTGCACTACTTCTTCAAAGGAAGATGGTTCAGTCTCAACACACTCCCCAGTAAGGGCCATGTATCCATTGTACCTCTCAGGTGACCTCCTCTGTCTGCGCTGAGAAGATGGTGCTCTCACAATCTCTCTCGCATCCTCCAATAATCTGTCAGCTTCTCTTGTGCACATCCATCCATCTCTGGAAGACTCTACTTGACTGGATGTATCCACTCCTGGAACCTCTGCATGCGACTACTCTGGATCAGTCTGAGGTGCCTCCTCCTTAGGAACCAATAGTTCCTCCACAGCCTATATTTGGAGCTCCCTCTTGAGGGAAACTCGCATGACCTTCTACTCATCAAACTTGAGATCTTTACGAACCACTGTCCTCTGACTGGTAGGCGAGTACACCTAATAGTTGTGAGGTGTATCAGTGTACCCCACAAATATCCCCAACTCTTCTGTCGGCTCAAGCTTCTTCCCTGCATCCTTTGTCACATGAAATATACCGATGAGCCAAAGATCCTGAAGTGATCCACATCTGGTATCTTACTGGAGAAAGCTTCCTCTAGTGTCTTCATCCCATGTATGCAATGTAGGCTTCTATTCTGCAAATAGACTGTTGTGTTGCATGCCTTACCCCACAAGTGAAGTGGCAGGTCTTGGTCATGTAGCATTCCCTGTGCGGCCCCTACAATAGTTCTGTTCTTCCTCTCGGCCATCCCATTCTGCTATGGGTTATGAGGTGCCGTCAACTCTCATTTAATTCCTTCCACTGCACAAAATTCCTTAAAATCTTGAGAGACATATTCTCCACCATTGTCGCTTCTCAAGGCCTTGATCTTCTTCCCTGACTCTTTCTCGACCAAACTTTTGAATTCACAAAACTTTGTGAAAGTTTGGTCCTTCTTTTGCATGAAATAATCCAACATTTACGAGAATAGTCATCAATGAAAATCACATAATACCTTTTCTTCATTGTGGATGTCGTCAAGAATGGTCCACACAAATCAGTATGAACTCGCTCTAAGATAGCCTCTTCTCGACTGTCTTGATCATGAAAGGAAGACTTGGTGTACTTTCCCAAGGTACAAACTTTGCATGTGTCAACTTGCTCATGTTTACCTTTGGGAAGTCCTGTAGATATCTGCTGCATTATCGTCAAAGCCCCATGATGCAAATGGCCCAACCGCTTGTGCCACAACTCACCAATGTCTTGGCTTTGCACCAATTTTGCTTTCGTAATCAATGTTGCACAATCATCTACCTCTAGTTTATAGATATTCTTTAGCTGAATCCCTATCCTCTTGGTCTGACCCGTGGCTATGTGCCTTAGGAACACCTTTCCTTTACTGAAGACAACATCCTAGCCTTTGTACTCCAACATCACGACCGATACCAAGTTCTTCTTTAGTCTAGGCACATACATCACATCTGTCAAGGTGAGAGGAGCTCCATGCTCCCTTTGAAAAGCAACCATGCCCACTCTTGAAACACTATACCTTCCATCGTCATCCATGTTTATAAGCATCTCGAGGTCTTTCTCCTCGAAGGCACTGAATAAATTTTTATCACCAGTCATGTAGAATGAGGCTCCACTGTCAAGATACTAGACACAACCCATCATCGATGACACCATGCATGTGATGAGGGTAAGGTCCATTTCAAACTGAGAGGCTAATGCCTCACCTTCTGATCCTTCCGAGGATCCATTCTTGGACTTCTTTGATGGGAAATTAGTCGCATAATGTCCCATCTTGTGACAATTAAAGCATCTTAATTTAGACATGTCACCCTTCTTCCCTCCATGAGAAGAATTTGATTAGAATGGGAAGCCTTCCCCTTCCCTTTCCTTGCCTTACTTGCTAATGCCATATTTTCTTCATCATCATTCTTGGATGAAGAACCATCTCGTGTGCTCCTCCTGATCTCCTCCTGCATAAGATCCAACCACAGTCGTTCCCAATCCAACAGTTTGTCCCTTCCATTCACAGAGTCCTGGTAGCTATTCAAACTATTTGGAAGGCCAAGGAGAGTGAGGCTCACCATATCGTCATCGGCAGTGGTTATTCCCACACTGCCAAGCTCATCTCTACAGGTGGTGATATTGCTCAGATATGTGGAAATAGTATCACCCTTCTCCATCTTGATTCTTTGAAGCTTAGCCTTGAGCGCCAATTTCCTCTAGTCACTACCGTTCTGGTAGAGGTCCTTCAATGTCTTCCACATTGAAAATGGAGTATCCTTCCTGTGGAGACTTGAGACAATATGGTCTCGAACTCCCTCAAGGATGATCCATCTCGCCTTCGCCACACACTTCTTCCACTCAACCAACTCTTGTGCATTAGTTGAACCTGGCTTTGGGATTTCTTAAGCAATGAATTCTTTAAAGCTATTGTCTTCCAATACAACCTCCATTCTATCTTTCCATGCTATGTAATTCAAGCTACCTTCCAAGGCATACTCGAGTCTCAAGCCATTAAACGCCATTGACCAACCTTGAAGTATGATATGAATTCGAGTTGCACCTACAACCTAAAACTTCAAACTTCGAATTCTATTCTCAATTTATTGTTCATAGCTCCAATACCATGTAGATAATTTCTACAAATCTACCTCTGATACCATGTAGAAAATCTGAGTAGGTTAACCCGATAATGCAATATAAATCAAAGCAGAATACTATAACCTACTTCTACTATCAATTTGCGGAAGCTTAAAGATTGAGCTGAACAATATAACCAAAAGAAGAAGAATCAATGGCACAATACACATGAAAATACTTTGGGGAAAGCCTCACCTAAAAACCCCACACTATTGTATTATCATACATGGTGGAAATACATAGAAATTATACAAAGCCTTAGCTCTCATAGCTAGCTAGCTCTCAGTACAATCCTCACAGATGCTCATAGGAAATCTTGGCTTCTCTCCAGTCTTCCTATCTACCCTCCAAGCTCCTATTTCCTTGCGTTGTTCCTTGTGAATGATTTTCCTATTACCAAGTGGAAAACCAAGTCTTCAACACTGCGCAATCCTCAAGGATAAATCCTTGACTGCATGCATGAGTTTTATCCATGAGAAAACACATGCAACTAATGGGGATTAATCTCAATTGGGTCTTTCTTAGAATAGACATGCATGAGTTTCTGATGAGGGAATCTTCAGTTAACTGGAGTAGCACTAGTTGAGTGCATTAATGCATCAGCTAACTGTTAACTCACTATTAGTTCCTCAAACACTTTGAAACTAATTTAAGTGGACTTAACTCAGTAAAATGAGTTAACTGATTACAACTCAAATATAACTCAATCTTATCTCCTTAATTTAAGAGATAACTCTTGCATGACTTCAGAAAGACTTCTAACTTGAATTTCTCCAACTAATTAATTTAAAATAAATTAATTAACTATTTCCAAGACAATGTTAATACTAAATTCGATTTTAATTCACAATTTAATTCAAGGACAAATTAAATTGGAATATTCTTGTTTCCATATCTCAACATAAACATGATATGTACAATACGCACACAATGGTCATCCTAGGAGAGAGAGAAAATGAATAACCAAGTTATAACTTTGTTAAGCTGCCTATGAAACTTCTAACTAAAAACCTCCTTGGAGGTAGCTCTAAATGTGCAATAAAATTCTCTATTAGAAATAAAACCATAGATATAGGAGAGCAAGGAAATGTTAAAAACTAGAAAAGGAAGCATTACCTTGTAAAGGATGGAGTAAAATAAAATAAAATTATATATATATATAATTTTATTTTATTTTACTCCATCCTTTACAAGGGTACTTGTATTCCACACAACTATCTATCTATCTATCTATCTATCTATATATATATATATATATATATATATATATATATATATATATATATATATATAAAGTTGTGTGGAATACAAGTACCTTATCAAGAAATTGCAACCAAACAATGCAAGTGATTTTACTACCAGAACATAGGATTCATTAGTCAAGAAAAGATTTGGATGCAAATGGAAATAACAACATAGGTTACCAAAAGTTTTGAACTCGCCAAAAGACTTGGAAATACAATAGTTCATTTTCTATTATCTCCATTCTTCATTCCACAATATTTCCTACAAAGCTATCAATTCATTATTTTTCCACATAGTTAGACACTCTTATATCATAGAGGAATTTGAGAGCACATTGAATATTTTTGGTCATTACCAAACAGTGTAATTGTATCTACATATAAACAAGACTAGATAGGCATTACTAATGTTCACAATTTTATAGCTCACTCATTGGAATGATTCCTTCCTATTTTTTCTTTTTAGTTATAGGGTTAAATCCAATAAGAAACATTGTAAACAGTGACCTATATAAAGATGAACATTAATGATTCCCCAACTACTCTATTTTATAAGTAAATAACGTTGCACTGGTAACCACCAAAGATATGGAGTGTGGCTCTTAAATTCTTCTGTATCAAGCTCCTCAAGATGGGTTTTGAGATATTTCTTGAAGTCTGTGGGTGCACCGAGAAAACCCATGTTGTCTGCAAATATCCTTCTTCCTTTCCCATATACAATGGTTTATATAATCTTGAATTATTAATGGATTTAATGATCATGATTGACTTCATCTAATGGTGGAGATTCATATTAGGTTGCAACATGCATGAAATTTTAGCACAGATTGAATTCCCTGATGGATATGACTGTCATGATTAACCTGCGTCAATGGTCTAGATCCATATTAGGTTGCAACATACAAGGTATTAAATTTTTATGTATGCTCCCAATGCATCCAAAGTTTGACATCTAAGTAAGTCAACAATATAGATTAATATTTAGTGTAGAGTTTGACAAAACGGAGTTTTTACTTGTGCTCTTGATGTATCTAATGGTTGATCTTGATGACGATTAACAACTCGTATAAATATCAGATCAGAATATGTGAGGGATTTTATCAACCATTGACATTTGATGGAATTACGTTGTGACACCTATTTTCCACCTACCTTCCTCCACATGCCAACTTAGCTACCACTTAGAATTTCCACCTCAATATTGATGCCATCATTAGGGGATTTTTGAGGTCTAAAATGGGCCTCCTAAGGAAATTATAAAATAAAAGTGAATAGAATAAAATAGTATTAGATTACATCATCAAATTTTAGAGGGAAAAAGGAAAAAAATGATTTTTTAAACTTGTATTTCCAACTTATCCCCTATAGGTTTACTTAAATTTTGAGCAGTAAAACTTGTTGGATGCAGAATTTGATTCCTCATCTAAGGAGCAGCCATGTTGCATACTTTCTGTGGACCCCATTACACAAAAAATGAGAAATACATGAAAAACGTGATTGCAATCACGTTTTTTCATGTATTTCTCATTTTTGTGTAGCAGGGCCCATCAAAAGTATGCAACATGGGTACTCCTTGGATGGAGAATTAAAGTTTTCATCCAAGGAGTACTCCCGCTTGAAATTTGAGTACAACCTTAGGGATATAAGTTGAAAATTGAGTTGAAAAAGTAGTTTTAATATTTTATTATTTTTAAATATTTTTACTTTTTTACTCCAAAAATGGTGAATCATCCCCCATGGTTGACATCATCATCTTGAATCCTATTTGTTCTCATAAAGTTTATTTTGGTTGTACATTTTTCTTAGGAGGCCCATTCTAGACCTCAAAATTCCCCTAATTGAATATGGAACTTTTCAATTTTCAATTTTTCAGTTTTTGTTGTTGTTGTTGTTAATAAACTTTATTTCCATAACTTACATCTACATGATATTGACATCTTTGTTATTGTAATTAACCGTTACATTTGTTGACTCCAAGATTTTAATCATCAATTTGACCTTTATACATGTGTATTTATCATTCCTAGTGTATTTCTTCTTTTAAATTCCATGTAGAATTGGAAATTTCACCACATTTCCTCTCCCTATTTAATTCTCTCAAATAGCTTCCATACATCCTATATTTTTTCGTTATCAAGAAAAGTTGAACTAATATAGTCCAAGTATTATAACCTTCACCCTAATACCACTTTGTAATAACCCCTAGTCACCCATTCAAGTGTATTACCACCTCTATAAACTCATGCCCTAAAATATTTCCTTAACCTTGTTTCCACATAACGTTTCATGTCAAGCATCTCAAATGCATTCCATTACGCAATGAATACATATCTAGCCTAAAGTGATAATGAGCATGTACGCACTAATTCTCCATGGGAAATTCATGAAATATGCACAAAAAACAAAAAAAACACAAGAAGAAAAACAATTATCTTATTAATGTAGCACTAAATGGCTATAGACCTCACTTACATAAATCATGTTACTCACAGTCTCTTAGAAATGGGTCACCCTTGAGATAGGGTTTTGACTCCCCTAAGGTGATAGCTTACCTAAAGCTATCTATAATCAACAAATGCATCAACAAGGTAGCAGGCCAAGGTATGTGACTCCAACAAACTCCAACCAATAGTATATTCCCTTTCATTAGCCTAGACAACCAAGGTAGTGTACCATTATGTACACTTGTAGCCCATTAGGTTGTTCCACTATCTTTTTATGGTTCTCAACCTAAGATTCTCATGGAATATTATTTGTATGGTTTTTAGGAGTTCCAACTACACTTAGGAGTCTCTTGGTACCCTTTTGGACTCACATTGGGGAAATATATCCCGTTTCCAAAATCCAAGAGAATTCAAGATGAAAGACATGGGTCTCATGCATCACTTCCTTGGCATGGAAGTGTGGCAGAAGGATAGGGAGTTGTTTGTGTCTCAGAGCAAGTATGCCAATGAGATACTCAGGAGATTCCACGTGGAGAAGTGCAAGCCCATGCTGACTCCTCTAGCAGGTAACTGGAGGAAGGAGGTTGTTACTTTAATAGAAGTGGTAGAGGCTACTATGTACAGGAAACTTGTGGGTTCACTGATGTACTTAGTGAACACATGACCAGATTTGTGCTATGCGGTGAACTAGCTGAGTCAAGTGATGGTTCAGCCTACCAAGATGTTTTGGAAGGAGGCAAAGCATGTATTGAGATACCTCAGAGGCACATCTCAGTATGGATTATGGTACAGACAGACAGAGGGAGTGAAGCTACAGGGCTTCACTAATGCATATTGGGTAGGGAGTCCATCAGATTGGAAGAGTACATCAGGATGGATTTTCAACCTTGTGTCAGCGATAGTTTCTTGGTACAGAAAGAAATAGAGGTTTGTTGCACTCAACTCAGCAGAGTTAGAATACATGGTTGCAAGTCAGGCAACATGTGAGGCCATATGGATGCGGAAAATCCTAGTTGGTTTGTTTGATCAGAGGATGGATCCAACTGTGATCTATTGTGATAATCAGAGTTGTATCAAACTCTCTGAGAATCCAGTATTTCATGAAGGTCCAAGCACATTGACATCTGGTATCATCATCTCAGAGACTGTGTAGCGAGGACGACCATGCTGCTGTAGTATATTTCGACAGAGGAGCAAGATGCTGACATTTTGACAAAGGCATTGTCAAAGTGTAAATTCGTGTTCTATAGAGACAGGATCGAGGTGACAGATAATCCCTTTCTTGTTGAGAGGGAGTGTTGAAATATGGCAACAAGAATACTCCAATTTAATTTTTCCTTGAATTAAATTGTGAACTGAAATCAAATTTAGTCTTAACAGCTACTTGGAAATAATTAATTATTTTATTTTAAATTAATTAGTTGGAGAAATTCAAGCTAGAAGTTTTTCCGAAGTCATGCAAGAGTTAACTCAACTAGTACTACTCTAGTTAACTGAAGATTCCCTCATTAGAAACTCATGCATGTCTATTCTGAGAAAGACCCAGTTGAGATTAATGTTCAAGGACAATGTACTATCAGTTGCATGTGTTTTCTCATGGAGAAAATTCATGCACGCAGTCAAGGATTTATCCTTGACAATTGTGCAGTTTTGAAGGCTTGGTTTTCTACTTGGTAATAGGCAAATCATTCACAAGGAACAACACAAGGAAATAGAATTTTGGAGGGTAGAGAGGAAGGCTAGAGAGAAGCCAAGATTACCTGTGAGCATCTGTGAGGATTGTACTAAGAGCTAGCTAGCTATGAGAGCTAAGGCTTTGTATAATTCCTATGTATTTCCACCATGTATGATAATACAATAGTGTGGGGTTTTTAGCTGAGGCTTTCCCCAAAGTATATTCATGTGTATTGTGTCATTGATTCTTCTTGTTCAGGTTATATTGTTCAGCTCAATCTTTATGCTTCCACAAATTGATAGTAGAAGTAGGTTATCTTATTCTTCTTTAATTTATATTTCATTATCGGGTTAACCTACACAGATTTTCTACACTTTAGGGTGGTGAGTTGGGGACAATTTTGTGTCGAGTGTGCCCACATATATATGTGTTTATATCAATATGTTTATTTTCATATGTCGTTCAAACCACAGTTATTGTATGATTTTAGGCTAGTGAGTCTATATGCTAAAAGGCCAAGAAGCCTAGTTTTGTAAACTTGCAATTACACTAATATTAATAAAATACGTCACTACTACATACCAAGTTAGAAAAGGGGGTATTAGGGGCTAAGAATCCATGAGAGGGAAAGGGATATAAGGTAGAAGTGATGAAGGGTTTAAGCCTAGGGGAAAATATATTATTAAAATAGGACTAAGTCAAAAAGTCAACATGATTTTATTCTAATTTCTTAAAGTGACTTTTTTGAGTGTCATTTCTCAAAAAACAACATGCTCTTAAAAGTGAGAGTTCTAGTGTTATTTCATAATTCCATTGCATCATTATAAATAGTGGAGAGGTCAAAAAACTCTTTGGAGAGGAAGAAGGGTAGATTCTATGACATGATTTATTCTTGGTAAAATCCTAGTTGGATCTAGGAAAGGGGATACACTTCCCCACTTTGAGGCTAAAAGTTTACCTAGAGACTCCTAAGGGTAGATGCAACTCCTAGAAACCATAAGACTCTAATATTTCATGGGAATCTTGTCTTGAGAACCATAGGAAGGTAGTGGAACAAACTAATGGACTGCAAGTGTAGAGAAGGGTGCACTATCTATGTCACGTAGGCTAAAGTGGGAGAATATACTATTGGTTGGAGGTTTCTGGAGTCACATACCTTGGTCTCCCACCTTATTGATGCATTTGTTGATTATAGCTAACTTTAGGTGAGTTATTACCATGGAAGAGTGAAAATCCTAGCTAAAGGGTGACCCATTATAGGGAGGAATGTGTGAGGTGAGTAGCCATTTGGTGCTACATTAATAAGATGAGTGATTTTCTTCCCTTTTTATTTGTTCTTTATTGTGCATATTCCATGAATTTACATATATTCCCAGGGATTCTTAGCCTATATAGGATTAATATGACTTTAATTTAGATATATGTGTGCATTTCATAATGGAACACATTTAATATGCATGACAAAAGTTATGTGGAAACAAGATTAAGGAAAAAATTTAGGCATGGGTTTGTAGAGGTGGTAATACACTCTAGTGGGCGAGTAAGGGTTATTACAAAGTGCTATTAGAGTGAAGGTTACAAAGCTTGGGACATATGGGTTCAAATTTCCTTGATAACAAAAAATTATAGAATGTATGAAAACTATTTGAGAGAATTACTTGAGGAAATGTGGTGAAATTTCCAATTCAACGTGGAATTTAGAAGAAAAAATACACTAGGATTGATAAATATACAAGTGTAAAGGTCAAGTCAATGATTACAATAATGAAGTGAGAAAATGAAAGGGATATTTACAATAAAAGAGATGTCAATTTCATGTAGATAGATTTTATGGAAAATAAAGTTTATTAGCAAGAAAAGTAATATATTTGAAAATTTGAAAATTTCCATGTTATTACATCAACATTGAGGTGGAAATTCTAGGTGGAAGCTAAGTTGGCATGTGAAGAAGTTAGGGGGAAAGTATGTGTCACAACTAAATGCCATAAGAATTCAATGGTTGCTAATCACCCTCACATATTTTGATATGATATTGATATGAATTGTTAATTGTCATTGAGATAAATCATTGGATGCATCAAGATCACAAGTACAAATTGCATTTTGATAAATTCTACACCAAATATTGATCTAGATTGTCAACCTACGTAGATTTTGGCCTCAGAATGCATTGGGATCATATATAAAAATTAAATACCTTGTATGGTGGAACGTAATATAGATCTAGACCATTGAAGCAAGTTAATCATGACAATCATATCCATTGGGGAATGCAAGTTATGCTAAAAATTCATGTATGTTGCAACCTAATATGAATCTCCACCATTTGATCGAGTCAATCATGATCATTCAATCCATTGGGAATGAAAGTTTATATAAACCATTGCACATGTTTCCACCCGTTATGGATTTAGGTCATCAAATCAAGATAATTGTACTTATTCAGTTTATTGGAAATGAAAGTTTCTATAAGAAATCACACATGTTTCCACCCAATATGAATATACATTTGGATCAACCATTATATCTATAAGTGTGCAAGTCACACACTATGGGAAGAAGTGGGGAACATACCCCATATGCTCCTGTAACTAATAAAATAGTTCCATTTAGAAAGGTGGTAGATGAAGTGGGACCTTTCCATATTAGAACATATTAGTAAGGAACCATGTGAACAATGGGGGCTAAGTGAGGACCAAAACGTAAGAAAAATAGGTTGGATGTGTGCTAAGTGTCTAAGGAAATTCATGCCATCTTTGTTTGTCTCGAACATGAATTGAAGGGTATATATACAAACATGTACTAGACATTTGCAAGAGTGCACAAAGGAAGTGTGTATAACTAGTAATGGATATTGAATAGAGTTCTGAGTGATTTTGGTTAATTCATAGTGTTAAGATAGTAGAAACTCTGTAATTTTTTTTAAATTTTGCCAATTTCCCACGACATTAACTTGTATGGTATTTTTGAGTCTCTAAATAACTTTTTCAAGCAGTGAAACCCCATGATATTATGTGTACCATTCGTACATACAATATTTTTAGTTTAATGAAAGTTCTTGGAGAGATGTTTACAATGAAATATCGTGGTAAAAATAGAGTCGTACCAAAGGTATTAACTCAATAATTAGAGCTCAAATTGGGGAATAAAAGTAGTCAATACAAATTTCTTAGATAATAGAACATAGTCATGGAGCCATGTTTGAGATTTGGGTATGCATAGTTTCAAGAAAATTATAGAAAATTTGGAAAAGCTTTTAGAAGTCATGACCTTTAGCCTAGAATTCAAGTTTCGGAAAGTGAATAGATAAAAAATTTCTATTAAGGAGGACGATACACCTATCTTGATATAATTCTATTTTAGGTAGAAAATTTCCTTCGAAAATTGAAAGAAGACCTTTGGCGGTATACACAAGTAGCATCAACATGAGTATAGGAAGTATGGGAAATGATCAAGGGTCCTACAGCCATGAAGAGGATCTCATAGGTATCAATGTTAGCATGGCTAATGGTAAGATAGAGTGAAATGGAAATGGAATGAATAGGTTAGAGTATAGATACCTAGAGGAGACCATAAAGATTATCAAAATGGGGGTTCTCAACTATATGGCTAATAATGAAAGGTTGATAAGGGAATAATAATAGATTAAGACTCAAAATTATACAAATCTTAAATTAGTTACAGAGGAAAATGGATAGGGAATATGATTCAAGGGAAGTAGGGGAACACAATTCTCAAGTTAATAAGGAGGATGCTAGAAGTTCAAGGCATTATAGGAGTGTTGGTAGGCATCAACATCAATTACCAAGGCATTTAAAAAAGATGGATTATGTTTCTTTAGAACATAGGAGTAGTCCAAACATATCACTAGTTAAACAAAAAAGGAGGAAATCTGAATTGAATAACTTGTAGGGAGAGATTAGGAAGATTAAACCTCATACTCTTGATGGTGATCATAAGAAGGATGAGGAAGTTGAATATTGGCTACTAGAAATAAGGAAGTGCTACTAATTTCACAATTATCCATCCAACTTAGAGGTTGTAATTTCAATTTATCACTTGAAGGGAAAATCAAACCTGTGGTTGGAACAACTCAAGGAAGTTGAACATTTGGATGAGAAGAGGATCTCATGGAGGTATTTTAGAAGGCATTTTCAGAAGAAGTGTTTGTTAGAACACTACGATGAAAGAAAAATGAAAGATATCTTTGAACTCAAACTAGGGAGCATGACAATGGAGGAGTATGGAAGGAAATTCATTAAATTACTAAAGTATGTTGGTTTTATTAAGGTTGAAATTATGAGAACACAAATATTTTTAACCAAGTTACCATCATTCTACAGTGAAAAAAATAATTTTGATGTCCCTAAGACTTTGGATGAAGCTATCAGGAAGAAACAATATCTTTATGAAAAGAATGGAAATAAACTAACCTTCCATACAACTTGGAATCAAAAAGAGAAGGCCAAGGTGGGGTAGAGGAACAAGGCATATATACCTTCCTTTTATAGGAGAAATTTGAAAGAAAATTGACCAATGGAAGGTGATTTATTGGGCAATAAGTGAATATTTAATCCCATAAAGTGTTTGGGTTATAAGGGCGAACAAATGTATAGATAATTCCCTCACAAATTAGAGAAAATGGGGATTGCACACCATATCAAAAGAGTTAATATAGTGTAGGACATGTGAAAAAGCATTCCCAAAATGTATGGAACATTAGGCAATAGAAAATATGATCACCGAAATCACATGATTGAAGTTGAAGGTAATATAAATAACCATTCCACTGCCATTTTAATTTATTTTGGAACTATACATAGTTATATTGATCCTAAACTTGTTGAAATATTTAATTTAAAGAAAAACAATCATGGCAGGACTTGGTTGAGTTAGTTAGTTATAACCCCATGGAGTAGAAGCAACATTTATTCTACCCTTACCCTTAATTGCAATAGAGAGTTTCCCAACAGGAGAGTGAGCCTAAGGAGTTTACCATTTCCAAGGACAACTCCTTTAGATTGAGTATAAACAAAGGGAAAAACATAGATCATGGCCAAAAAGGAATGAAATTAATGTGATAGGTATTAAAGGAGGTAAGAGAATAATTTCTTAACACAAGGAAAATCAATGAAATTACTAGTTATTAACCCTTAATCTCATTTAGTACCTAATGTAAGTTTTGTCATGGAACATTCGGGGCCTAAATAGCAAAGGGATATAGAGGCACCTAAAGGATAGGTTGGAAAAGGAAAAGTTGGAGATTATCATTCTTCAAGAAACCATGATCTCAAGAGAAAAAGTTTCAGACACTATGGAAATATTTTGGAATGGTAGAGAATCCATGGCTATTGATGTAAAAGGTAGTGCAAGGGGTTTAGTGGTAGCCTGGAATCCTCAAGTAATAAATTTCAATGGTTAGATTACTTTCCCAAACATCCTAGCAAGAATATTCAGATGCACAAGAGTAAGAAATGAGGTATGCCTTGTAGCAGTCTATTGACACCTAATCCTTGTGATTGGGTGAATTTATGTAAATAAATAAATTAGAAATATGAACAGTCATCGGGAGATGAACTGAACAGACTCTCCCTCATGTATATAACAAACACCTACCTGATGGAATAAAACACACGAGTCAGTTTTTTCTTTGTGGAGTTACTGCCTGGCCTGACATGGTATCAGAACCAACTTCTTTTTTTAGCCTTTATGTCTTTGTAACTCCCTAGTCTACTCCTCTGCTCTCCATATAATCCAGTGACTGAGTGCTTGCGCCTTCTGTCTGCCATATTCCATGTATTTAGCACTGTCACTACCATTGTCTAAACGCTGCGCATAGACCAGTCCGCCCTGTCCGCCCTCTAACGGTTCTTCTCGGTGGTCTAGCTGGTATTGCTGGAAATTTAGTGGTAATTTTTTACTATCTTGAGTCTGGTGCCTTAGACCATTCAGCCTATTCAAAGGAACTGGAGCATTCTTTCCTGATTCTGTTGTTTCGAGTTTCTTCGAATGAACCAGACCACTGTTGGGTTCTGGTTTGGTTACTTCTCTCCTTTCAAGAGAGTTCAAAGTATTTAATGTGCTGCACTGAGTACTATTTTTCCTTTGGAATCATTCAAAGAAGACGGAGCACCTCTGAACTGAACATCATGCATTGATTCCGTAGGTGTAGATTCCATGCCCATGGGAGCACATCAATCTATCCAACGGAGCTTGTTAGATCCAACAACGATAACATGGGCATAAGTTTTCGGAAGGCTGGGAGCATTGGTTCCTGATACAGGATGTCCAGAAGACTATGGGAATTTTATAATGGATCAACCATCATTGTAGAAGCTCATCACCTCATCCTCAGCAGAAAAGGAGGCAACGGTTCGAATGCTTCCAACAGCATCGCGGGCATCAAAGTGGCACAACTGGTGTGGTGAGCCATTGACTATTTGAATAATGCTACATTGAACTATTGTTTTTCCATATAAAATAATTCAAGTTCTCGCCAGCGTGGACGGATCTATGACTTTTGCCTATGAATTTAATTTAAGCACGCTTGTGTGCTTCATTGTGTGGTAACGTGTGCTTCACGTACATCATATTTTTTGATTCCATTATATGTGAGCTTGAATGGGCATATATTACATTATAAAATTACCATGGAGTAGTATTTGTATATAATGCTGGATGCATTTATATCAAACATTGGAGAATTTAATGCGTTGGATCATGCATATAATATGTTGAAGGAATTAGTATGTTAACACATTGGAGGCATTTGGAGAAAATACGGTTGGAGAAAATATGTTGCATAAAGATGCAGCGTGAAGTATTGGCGTACATATTGGTATATGAGGAAGAGATTTGAAATCTTTTGAGAATGCCCTTTTGAGTACAATTTTACTGTATATTGGCAGAAGTATTTTTCTATCAGTAGAAGTAATTTATTTTTACAGAATGCATTCAATCATATCCGTGGTGGGAATAGTTCTCACTAGCAAGGAGAACTATCCTGAATGGTCCCGAATGATAAAACACACCCTCATTTTCAATGAGTTGTGGAAAGGAGTGTGTGTCGGAGACGAAGACAATTAACCAGTACAACCTACCTCACACAAAGAGCTCCTCATTTGGGAAAAAAAAAATAGCAAATCTTATGCATTAATCACAGCATCTGTAAATGAAGAGGTGAGTCGCCATATTTTGTCATATTCAACTGCCTTTGAAGCCTTACAAAAGCTAAAAGAACTCTATGACTCACATTCTTCACTTGAAGTTGTTCAACTCATGATTAAACTCTTCACTCTTGAACTACAAAATAATGATCCTCTTTCTCTTGCATCTGAAGTAAAGTCTATAATGCATGATATCAAATCCAGTAAGGTTGAATTGGATATTCCTCTTATTGCTTTTCTCAAGGAACTTTATCCTACTTAGTCCAATTATCTTGAGTCATTGCAAGCAAATGGAAATCTCAAAGATATAACCTTTGAATCTCTTGTGAAAAAGTTTGTTGAAAGAGAGAAATCTTTTGGAAAGAAGACAACCCCTGAATCTTCTGAAGAGGTTGTGTGCCTTGCTCATAAAGAAAAGCATCCTGCTCAAGATTCTACAAGAGGAAGAGGTGGTTGAAGAGGAAGAGGAAGATATTTCAGAGGTAGGGGGGCAAACATTCTCAAGGAGAAAAGGCAGATTTGCACTGCATTCACTGCAAAAGAAATGGATCACGTGATGCCTCTACATGCAAGCTACCATGGGACAAAATTGAGCAGAAAAGAAACCAACAGAAAGGTAAAACTGATGATACAGACAAAGGTAAATCACCTAAATCTGCTCACTATGTTGTGGCACAATGTAACATTGGAGTAAATGAATATTTATTTAATGTTTCACTTGCTTCTTGGAAAAATGATTGGTTTCTTGATTCAGGAGCAACCTGCCACATGACTCATAGAAAATATTTTTTTGAAGATTTCACTAACAATGTTGATGGAGCAGTATACTTTGCTGATCAATCAAAAATCAGGCCATCAGGGCTTGGCACAATCAGGCTTAAACTGCCTGGTCTTCTAGACTTTCTTCTGCATCATGTTCTATATCTCCCACAACTCAAGAGAAACTTGCTGTCCTTGGTCCACATCCGCCAGCAAGGTCACTCCATTCATATGTTTGATGGAAATCTTAAGGTAAGAAAAGCATCTGACCACTCACTTTTCATGAGGGGAATAGAAGAAGAAAGGCTTCTCAAACTGCAAGGAACCTCTGCTCATGCAAAACATTTCTCATACAATTCTCATCACGAAGAAGGTACACTTCCATAAAGTTTATTATGGCATGCTAGATTTGAACATTTGAACTATGACAATCTCTGCTTGTTGAAGAAAAATGGTGTTGCTAGTTTGCCTACAATTCCTAGGAAGCTTAAGCAATGTGATGCTTGCATTCTAGGAAAGCATAACAAACAGTCCTTTCATGATTCACATTCAAGAGCACATAGAAAACTTGAACTCATTCATTCATATTTATGTGGTCAAATGCCTATTCCTTATGCAAATGGAAATAAATATATCACGACATTTGTTGATGACTACACTAGAATGTGTTGGGTTTATTTATTGAAGAACAAATCTGATGCTTTTCAAACATTCAAGAATTTTCATAAATGGATTGAAAATGATGCACAATATCATATTGGGTCTATTCACACTGATAATGGAAAAGAATACACATCAAATGAATTTGAAAACTATCTTCGCCAACATGGGATCAAACATCAAACAACTGTGCCTTATAATCCCCAACAAAATGGTGTAGCTGAAAGAATGAATAAAACAATCTTAGATATGGTACGATCCATGCTCTTCTTCAAAAATGTAAAGATAATGTTTTGGGATGATGTTGTTCTATGTGTTGCATATATAAAGAATAGATGTCCATCTAATGCTATTAGAAACAAGACTCCTTATGAAATGTGGTATGGACATTTTCCTTCGGTAAAACATCTAAGGGTCTTTGGTTCCACCTGTTATGCTTTGATACCAAAGGTACATAGAAACAAACTTGGTGCTAGAAGTTGTAAGCGTATCTTCCTGGGGTATTCAAACACCTCCAAAGCATACCGCCTCTATGATGAAGTAAATAAGAAGTTTGTTGTATCTAGAGATGTAATTTTCCTTGAATCATCCAAAACTGACAATGTTGTTGAGCGGCAACTTGATAACTTGGATACATTCGCAAAATCAAAATCATTTCAAGAATTTGATAATCAGATTCCACATCTTGAAGGGGGGATTCCTATACTAGATCAACATGTGGAATCTTCTTCTGAAGAACACTCTCTCCCGCATGAAACTCCAACAACGGATGATGCTTTAAGTGATGTAATTGATAGAATTGGGAGACTCAATCTTGATTAAGTCCCAACTCAATCAACGGAGCAACCTAGACCATCTGAGAAAGGTCCCCCAAAGTGGCTGACAAAGACACTTGAAAGTGTTCATCCTGATGAAGTTGGAAAGATAGGAACCAAAAATGCAAACCGGAAAAATGGAGGTGATGTAGATGACTCTAATTCACCTGTTGATATGGATGTTTCTTATGATTGTGAATTGAACTTTTCTACAGATTTTGAACCAACTTCCTTCAAAGAAGCTACTTCTCATGATGAATGGAAAGAAGCGATGTAAAAGGAGTATGATGCCCTCATAAAGAACGACACTTGGAAGCTGGTTGATCCTCCATTAGGAACCAAACCAATTGGCTGCAAGTGGGTCTACAAGAACAAGTATAAAGCTAATGGCTCACTTGACAAGCACAAAGCTAGGCTTGTGGCAAAAGGTTTTGCATAGAAGGAAGGGGTTGATTATGAGGATACTTTTCCCCCATAGTAAAACGGGTTACCATGTGAACACTCTTTGCATTAACAGCTTAGAACGGTTGGAAAGTCCACCAAATGGACGTAAAAACTGCTTTCCTGAATGGAGATCTAAAAGAGAATGTTTTTATGTCCCAAACTGAAGGATTTTCTATGAAAGGACATGAACATAAACTATGAAAACTTGTGAAGTCCTTGTATGGACTCAAACAAGCACCGCGAGCCTGGTATGAAAAACTAATTGAGCATCTTCTGAAACTCAATTTCAAACATTTTGATCTTGATGATGCAACTTTATTTGTAAAGAAAGTTGGCAAAGCAATTGTATATCTTGTGATATATGTAGACGATCTTTTGATGACAAGGAAAAATGAAAGCTACATTCCATCCATAAAGAAGGAATTGGGGAAAAGTTTTGAAATGATTGATTTGGGCTATGTTCATTACTATCTTGGCATTGAAGTAACCCAACATCCAAAGTCCATATTTCTTTCTCAAAAGAAATACATTGGAGATCTGTTGAATAGGTTTGGCATGACAGAGTGCAATCTTCTTACTACTCCAATGGAACAAAACTTAAAGCTCACATCTATTGAAGGAAACGAATTTGAGGATGCAACAAAGTATAGAAAACTTGTAGGAAGTCTCAACTACCTAACTACTACTAGACCAGACATTTCGTTTGCTGTTGGAATCCTCTCTAGGTTTATGCAAAAGCCTTGTGAGGGACACTGGTCTGCTGCAAAAAGAGTTCTAAGGTACTTGAAGGGAACTCAAGACTTTGGAATCAAATATACACAGGTGGACGACTTCAGCTTGATTGGATACTCTGATTCAGACTTCGATGGAGATAAAGAAACTGGGGTATGAACTTCAGGATATGCTATGAGTCTTGGATCAGGAGCTGTCTCCTGGAGATCACGCAAACAATCAGTTCCAGCAGATTCCAAAACAGAAGCAGAATACGTGGCAGCAGCTGAAGAAACAAAAGAAATTTTGTGGCTCAGGAAAATTCTTGAAGATTTGCAAGTAAAACAAGTACAATCAACTCCACTCATGATTGACAATACCTCTGCAATAAATTTGGCCAAGAACCCAAAATTCCATGATCGAATGAAGCACATCAATACTAAATATCATCTGATTCGACATCATGTTGAGGCCAAAACAATCCATCTCCATCATTGTTCCACAAATGAGCAAATTGCAGACATATTCACCAAAGCACTTGGAAGAGAAAAGCTTGAACGATTCATAATGATGCTTGGACTCACCAACATCCCTTCAGATTAAGGGGGGGAATGTTGACACCTAATCCTTGTGATTGGGTGAATTTATGTAAATAAATAAATTAGAAATATGAATAGTAATCGGGAGATGAACTGAACAGTCTCTCCCTCATGTATATAAAAAACACCTACCTGATGGAATTAAACACACGAATCAGTTTTTGCTTTGCAGAATTACTACCTAGCCTGACAAAGTCTATGGACCTCCAATGGTAGGAGAAAAAAAGGTGTTTTTGAAGGACCTATGTTGCCTATGTCACAACCATAAAGAATAATTATAGGTAGTAGCTGAGGATTTCAACTCAGTTAGGAATTTAGAAGAAAATAAAGGGGGAATCCAACGTTTAGATTCAATGAACCATATTTTCCATGATGCAACTGATGATCTAAGTCTCATTGATATAAAAACCATTAATGGAACCTATACTTCAAATAATAGGTGGGTGAGATGCCACTAGATAACAAGTCATATGGATAATTTTCTACTATATGAAGAATTATTAGGAAGAGATGTGTTCACGAAGACAACTATTGTCCCCTACATGGGTTCAAATCATTGGCCTATCCATTTGTAGATTGATTTGAAAATGGAATGTTGTAATAAGTCTTTTAGACTTGAAATATTCTAGCTCTAAAAAATCGATTTGTTGTCTAAAATGGAGGAGTGGTGGAAATATACAATAATGTAGGGGAGGAATAAGATGAATACATTCCAAATCAAACTAAAGCAATTTGAAGCTAGAATAAAGTGGTGGAATCATGAAGAATTTGGCAATACCCATGTAGAGAAGAGAAAATTAGAAGGTCACTTGGATGAGATTCAAAATGAGTTAATCTGTGGAGCAAGTATGGAAGACATGATAGAGGAGGAGGGGAGGCTCATCCATGAGCTATAACAATGCTGAAAATAGGAGGAGAATCTCTAGAGGTAGAAAGCTATAATACAATGAATTAGGGAAGGGGAGTGAAACACAAAGTTCTTCCACAAAGAAATGATTAAACATAGACATCATAATAGGATATTTTCGCTCACGTTGCGGGAGTGATGTAGGTTGATACAACATGGGGATATGGAGGAAGAATTGGTCTCATACTTTTAGGAGTTTCTCATTGAAGTAGATGCTGGTAGAGATGATGAAATATCAAGGATTATCACTCATAGCTCCTAAGTGAAGAACGAAAATTCTCTCATGAGAGAACTTTCTTATGTTGAGGTATAACTGGTGGTTACGGAGATGCCTAGTAACAAGGCCTCGAGATTGGATGGGTTTACTTCATATTTACTCAAATATTGTTTGTCATTGTTGAAGAAATGCATGCCATAGTGGATGAATGAAGGATCATTCAACAGGTGTGGTTGGGACTGAATGTAACTTTTCTTAATCTCATACCCAAAAATGGCAGTTCTAGTAATCCAAGTGGTTTTAGAGCCATATATCTATGCAATGTGGTGTATAAATCATTTCAATGGTCATATTGAAGGGGCTTAAACCTTTGCTAAACCAAATCATAACATCAGAACAAACAATTTTCATGGAAGGGCACCAAATTTTGGATGGAATAGTGATAGCCCATGAGTCAGGTGCATTCCCTAAATAAGAGTAAACACCTTGGAATGTTCATCAAACTCTACCTCTCCAAGGCATATGATAGATTAAATTTGAAGTACCTACTCATCGTTCTTGCAACTTTTTCTTATCCCCTTAATGTATAATGTGGATATTTTCTCTTATTTCTATGCCCCTCTTCTTAATATTGTTAAATGGTTCTAAACCTTACACTATTAGAGTGTCCTAGGGTCTTCATTAAGGTGATTCCATCTCACAATTTCTTTTTTAATCTAGTTTCTGAAGACCTGGGAAGATACATTAAAGTGAAAATTGATTAAGGCTCCCTCAAAGGGATTCATGTATTAGGGCATGATCTACATTTCTCACATCAACAAGTCATTGAAGATATTATTCTATTTGGGGAACGATATATACAAGAAATCATAGTGATCAATCTCCTTATCTCTAATTTCTAGGAAGCCTTAGGAATGATGATCAATGTGGATAAATCAAGCATATTCTTGTTTAATGCAAAATGGATAATTTAGGTACATTTGGCTAGATATCTATGATTCCAGGTCGGTAGCATTCAACTAAATATTTGGGAATAAATTTGGTTGCAAATTCTCTTAAGTCCTCTTGTTGGTAGGAGGTCATTAATAAAATTGTTAAAATACTAGACAATTGGGACTTTTCATTCATTGAATAGTTGGCCTTGATACTCTGTAAAATTAGTATTACAAGCCCTACTATTGTATCGACTATCAATACTCCTAGCTTTGAAATCAATCTACAAGGATATAGTATCTAGATTCAGAAGGTTCTTATGGCAAGGGGCCAACCAAGGCAAGAAGTGGGTCTTGGTAGCTTGGGAAAATGTATTCCTCCCAAAACTTAGTGGAGGTCTAGGAATCAAAGATACATAAACTCTCAATAGGACTTAGAGAGCTAAAATATTGTGGTGATAGATACAAGGAGTCCCAAAACTCTTGAAGCGCATATGGGATAGGAAATATAGTTCTTCCAAATCAGTCACAAAGAAATTGGGATCCCATAACCTCCCCTTGCGATCATTAATTTGTAATTTGGTGAAGGAGAACATCCATGTAATCTACAATGACATGTTTTAGGAAATAAGGAATGGTAAACAGCAAGGTTCTGGGAAGAAGCGTGGAAAAAAATGCCTTGTTTGGAGACCAAAGAAGAGTTTCATAGCTCAAGGAATTCACCAACTCCCCATATGCCCTCAAAGTGGCAGAATTTAGAGAGATTGCAATCATTTTGTTGGCTGGAAAGAATGGAAATCCTTTGAAGATTGGTTAGATGACCCAACATTACAATCATGGTCGATGCTAAGTCTTTGTATGTCAGAAATAAAAATTTAGGTAGCACATGACTAGGATAAGATCAGATGGGTACATCGACCCAAGGTGACATTCACAGTGAAAGAAACATATTAACTCTTGGAATGACACATGGATCTACATTGTGACCCCCATTGGAAGAAGATATGGATGAAAAATTTGTGGCCAAAAGTCACCTAATTCCTATGGCTCATCAAGACACTAAAACTGCTTACATAGTATCATCTGAGGAAATAATGTTTCAAAGGCCCTTGTATTTTCCCACGCTACAGACAATAAGAGGAAACTTCAAAGCACCTCCCAAACAATTGTAAGTTCATCAAAAACTTGTAGAGCTGAGTTATCGCCTTATTTGGGCATTTGGATAGGTCCCCAAATAGGTTTCATGAGACCATAGAAATGTGGAAAGGATCCTTTTTAAGAACCAATCATAAATAAAGCTTGGAGTTTGGTATAGGGATTACTATTATGGAACACCTGGAAGGGGAGGAACAAGTCTTTTCTCAAAGATCATAGGTTCATTTAGGATGATCTATGGAGACTCAATAAAAAAAAAACTCAAGGAAATAATTTTATTAGAATCCTAGGAGAAGGATGACTAGAAGATAAATCAACTTAAAGGGCACATTTTGATGGACTTGGAGATCACTCAAGAGATGGTGAATCCTAAAAAATCATGGCAGAGGTAGGATGGAATGGTTTCCTCACATATTTTTTCTCCCCATCGGTAAGATTTGTCAAACTACAATTTGATGGAGCATCTAAAGGAAACCCTGGCCCCACGGGGTATCGAGGAATCTTTCGAAACCAATAGGGAACAATATTACATATTTATGTAGAATTCTGTGGAAATACCAGCAACAATGTTATAGAGTTTAAGGCTCTGGAGATAGGGATAAATATTGCTAGGTAGGTATGGTATTATAATATCCAAAGTGAAGGAGAGTCCATAATAGGATATATTCTACTCAGAAGCTTGTTGATAGATATCTAACATCAAAAGTTGTCAAAATATGGAAGTTGGATCTTATGGTCAGTCAAAACCAAGAGGTTTTGTGGTATTTCCCTTATGTTATTACTTCCCACACTAGAAGGAATGGTAATAGAGTAGCTAATATTTTAGCTAACTAGAGTGGTCAAAATCAAGATTTGGAGTTTACAGCCTCATGGCCAATAGAGACTAGATACAACTGGTGAAATCAAATGGATAATGTACGAGTTGAAGATATGGGTTCCCTAATTAGGGTGAGAGATGAGGAAAACAAAGGGAATGGAATGGGTGCCAGCCACCCCATCGACCCTCCTGATAATGAATAGGGGTAACATGGCACCACACCTACATGAAAAATATGATGCGTTTGTTAAAACTTGAGTTCAGAATGATGGAGGTGGTTAATTTCTTTGTGTTGTTTGTAAATTTTATTTGTACCTATTTGGGTGGTATGGGAGGTGAGGATTTGGTGTATTTCTTGACAATTTCAAAGAGATGATTTGGGCTCAAGGTAGAGAGTTTGGTCGAGGTGTTGTAGGTAAACCAAGGTGGTGTGAACCCTAGTCCTAGTTCCCTCAAATTACTTATTATGTCTGGAATTTGATGTTAAACCTTGGATCTAGGTAATTGGAATTTATGCTTGACTTTGTGGGAAATTCCAAAAGATATCCATCACAATAATACTTGGTGCATGCATTAGGATCAATTCATTTTATGTTTGGATTCTTTGGTGACATTCCGACGCCCCTATGCTATTGTATTTTTTCCCTCAATTGCTTGTTGTTCAAGTGCCTCTTTTTGGTTTGAGAGCTTCAAGGTTACATTTGTATAGTGTAGTTCCCTTGCTCATGTATAATCAATTTGGAAAAACAACTCATCTTCTGGAATGTCTCAATGATGATTGACATCAAAATCGAAATACAATTATCAGTTTTATGAATAATCTCCAACATAATCAATGGCATATGCAAGACTGGTTGTTTAGTCTCTAGAGAGCTCAAGTAAGAATCCAGGAGAAAATCAACCATCTTGAAGGTCATATTGCACACATGGAGAAGCATGTCCACTATGATTTTAAAATACCTTTGTCTCTAGTTTTTGGTTTTGGTAATCCTACTTTAGTTATTTATTATGAATTTTAATGGATGTAGATTGCATTTTGATTTTAAACACTTTCTAGTTATCTGGTTTGATAAGTTCTAGTTATCAAGGACATTTAGATATCTGGTTATCATTTTTAGTTTATATTTATTGACTAACAAACATGATAAGAGTAAGACAAGCATACTTTTGAACAAATGTAATCATTGTTATTATTTTACTAATTAATGGAAACAATTTGCCTTACCAAAAAACATTAACATTTACAGAGGTGGCCTTATGGATATCATGATAGCAATCAACGTGATTAAATGAGGGTCGTTGATCAAGCGCACGGATCAATAGTCCAGATCTACTCGCAATTTCGCATCGTTAATACACAGACAGAAGGACTTAACCTGTAGCCCGAAGGTTAGGCGATATGTGATTGTGATATATCACATCACAGTGATAGAAAGGAGCAGGGCCGATACAATATGCGACTTGCAATAGCCATACCTGATAGGTTTTATGGATGCAAATTAATATATTTTGAGTTCTGGTAAAAAGGGTTTTTCTATGTATTTGGGGTTTTCCATTATAAACTCAAATACAAAGGAAACTGCGACTTGTGACTTGCGATAGCGATATAAAAGTGGACCTGATGGAATTGTAGGGCGGCTTCAATGATTTTTGAAGTTCGATAGAAAGAGTTTTTGTGGGTTTTCTAGTGTTTTTAGTGTATTTCTCTGTGTAAACAGAGAAACATATTCCCGAGAATTTCAACCATGCCAATGGTCCTTTCTGTTTAAAAAAAAGGTGGCCACCATACTTGAAGGCATTTTACAATGATTGTTGAATGCTCAAAGGGGATTTGAATGGACAGAGGCCGGAAGCCAGAGAGCCCGAACGGGGAAACGAATATAGAAGCGTCGATAAGCTTAAAAGCCACTCTATGTCAGAGATATAGAAGGAGGTGCTAAGACAGAGAAAAAGTAGAAGGCAGAGCCATGAGATAGAGCTAGAGGCAGGGATATGATGGTGTTCTAAGCCCATTGTGTTCTGTGTAAACCAGTGGAGTTGAGAATGGAGCTCATAAAAGAACCCCTGCCATAATCACAAAGAGCCTATTTGAGTTGACTAGAGCTCAAGGAGACACAGCCCAAGAGTTTTGGTTGAATTTCATATTAAACTTGTTGTCTTATGTGTTTTTTATTTACTGTAATATTTTGTTGTTATATGTAAGTTATATCAGCATAAAAAACAGAATTTTAAAGCACATAAACAGTAAAAAATAAACACCAACATACACCTTATTTTCAAGCACATTATTAATTCCGCAATTGGTTAATCACTAGATCTTGGGAACATTTAAGCTTTGGAAGTGGGAGAGGTTCTTGAAAGCTTGAAAAGAAGTCTTTAGTGCCCCATTTTTAGATCAGGTGGTATCAGAGCCTAAGACTGGTTAAACCCACCTTCAAAGAAGGTTATATCAAAGCAGGTTATACCAGAGCAAGTGGTATCAGCTCAGAATGCTTGATTGACAGAGCAAATATTTCTTGTCTGAAAGGTGTTTGGGCAGTCAAGGATTGATTGTCTGATTGATTGTATGCTTGTTTGCAGATGGACTATTGTTTGAGTTTGCAGAGGTGAAGGGAAATCTATTGATAGCTCAGTCTAGGAAGAACAAGAAGGAAGAAGGGATGAAGGCATTCTTCTCATCCTAAAAGACCTCAAGGCAATCCTTGAAGCACAAGAGGTTTGTTGAAAATGGTTGCTTGAATAAGCTCTTTGTTCATCTTGTTTGAAGTTCTCTTGTTCATTGGCATAATGACAACTTCTACAAGTGAGCCCTCAAATTCCTCCTTCATCACAAGATTCTTCAATGGAGACATGAAGCAAGACTTCATCATGCTGGACAAGGCAAGGGAAATGTATGAGGATGGAAGGAAGAGCAGCATACTTAGAGAGCAGTTGAATTCTGTGGAGGAAGAGAAGCAGTTGCTTTTTGACAAATTGCAGGAGATGGAGAGGCAACTTCATATTGCAAATATGAACCTGAAAAGGATGCATGAGTTGGAGTAACAGCTCTTTGTTGCTAAGTAAGCCTTGTTCAAGTATCAGCTTGAAGAAGAGGTAAACCATTCCAGTTTGTCTTCAAATTCCCCTATGAATTCTTATATTGGTTCTTTTGAAAAACATACTAGAGGCATAGGTTCCAAGCTAATGTCCAAGATGGGCTATGAAGGAAAAGGCTTGGGTGAACATGCACAAGGTATTGTTGAGCCAATAATAGTTGAGGAAAGGCCTAAGTATTTGGGTCTTGGTTATGGAGAGTCTTATGGAGAAAGTTCCAAAGCTGCCATGAAGGCCATTGAAACAGCTCCAAGAAGGAGTTGCATTGCATGTCTTCTACCTCAAGAGTGCAAAGATTGTATTAAGGAGGAATGCAATGGCTTGAAACATCATTTGTAGGATGCAGGTGTTCAAAAGCACACACTTGAACCAGAGAGTTTGGGAAGCTCTAATAGCCTTGAAGAGATTGATGGTGTTCCAAATGGAGTCACTTCTTCATTTGCTTCACTTCCTCATGAAGGCAATGGAGGTCAAAGAGAAACGTATAAATCTAGTTCTAACCATATTTCTTTTTATTTTGCAAAGCATGATAAATTTCCATGTAGATATGGGAGAAGAATTGCATGTTCCTTTTGTGGTTTGGCTAACCATCATGTTTCTAGATGTTGGAAGAGAATGGCCACATATAGGAAAATTTTGAAGGAAAAGAAGCAAGAAGCCAAAGGTCCATTGGACAAGGCAGATCATGCTGTCAAGAGGATGCACATGTGTTGCACTTACTGCCATAAGCAAGGACATGTTGTTGTGAAATGTTGGACTCTGAACCCACAATGCTTCCACAAAAGTTGAAGAAGGTGGAAAGAGAAGATGGCAAGAATGGAAAAAAGTTTCCATGATTGATGTGTTTTAGGATTATTCACATGTTGATGCTGATGTGCAGGCAAAGGTAGTACCTTTGAAAGGGATTGGTGTGAAATGGTTAGAATTCTTATCCAATTAAGATTGCATGTCTATTGATGCATCTATTTTCATTTCTTTGTTAATGGAATGCAGGTTGCAGGATTTTACCAAGAAGGTGAATGGAAACGTTTGAGTAGGAGACTCACTTTGTTGCTGCAACATTATATTTCATTTCAGCTTCGAAAGTACAGTGTGCTTAAGTGAAAGTTGAAGGATGAAATGCATGCATGATAATGTTGTGCATGAACATAGGGATGTCGATGTTTTCCTTTTATTTGAACATGTATGTGTAATTAACTTGCAGGGTTGATTGCTTTGACATGCATGTGATGCAATGTTGACTTGGGAGAAGTTAACTTGGTCTCCAAGATGGAGATAATGATGAAATGTTTCATCTTTCGAAAAAGAGTCCTAAAGGTCTTTTTCTACATGCTTGACTTGAAGGGTCATTTGTTTTAAGGGCATGTTTTGTGGGCTTGTTATCTAGTCCATCATTTGTATGTAGATGTAAAGACATCGAGGTGTTCACAAGATGTGAAATCTGTTTCTTTTGTTGAAGTAGGAGTTTAGGCCATCTAGTTGTTGTTTGTATTTTTTTTTGTTAACAGTTTTTGTTGACAGCATGTCAAACAGATACAAATGAAAGTTTTTGTGAAGCAAATGTAACTTCACAATGGTTTGGGCCACCTCAAATCAATAAGAAAGGTAGATAGGTTCAAACTACCTTCTATGACCATCTCAGTAGGAGTTCTACATGAGTCAAGAAGGAAGACAATTCTTCCTAGGAGAACTAGCACATCCAGGAGGAAAAGTGGTCAGAGACTTTAGTTCAGAGGCACTATGCAGAGGCACTATGAAGAGGGTGCTATTACTCTCATTTACTGTTAAGATCAGTATATTAGTCTTTTGGAGACCAAAAGTTCTTTAGTGGGAAGGGATGATCCAAAATGGATTTTGGAGACTTCTAAGTATAAATGCTCCTCACAGAGGAAAATGAAAGTCCAAGGATGCTTTTGGAAATAGTTTCATTGCGTAGATCTTTTCATTTTGAATCTACTGCAACTTGAATGGGCTAAAATGGACTTCGAATGAAGAAGTCATCGCAAAAAGAAGTTTTCCTTTGTCCTTTGCAAAGGAGGTGAATTCTTATATAAATGGGACTTAAGGCAAAATGTGTTTTTTAACATAAAAACCATTAAAACCCATCGCATGACATTATTTTATCGCATCGCAATAAACAAGGGAAAAACATTAGCAAATGGCGAAAAACACTATTGCACGGGAAAAACATGAAGAAATGGCGAAAATAGAGTGAAGAGGAGGCTAAAGCAACATTGCACAGGAGCCGTTGGATCGGACTGATCAACGGTCCAAATCTAATTGGCATATCGCAATCAGAGGTGGCAAGCGAAGTCTATCAGAGGCAGCCTTATGGAAATCGCGATAGCGATCAGTGCGATTAAATGAGGGTTGTTGATCAAGCGTGCAGATCAATGGTCCAGATCTACTTGCAATATCGCATTGCTAATACACACACAAAAGGACTTAACCCGCAGCCCGGAGGTTAGGCGATATGCATTTGTGATATATCACATCGCAGCGATACAAAGGAGCAGGTCCGATACAATATGCGACTTGTGATGGCCAAACCTGATGAGTTTTATGGATGCAAATTAATATATTTTGAGTTCCGGTAAAAAGGGTTTTTGTATGTATTTTCGCATTTTCACTAAAAAATGAAATACAAAGGAAATGTGCTCAAAGCGATAAATCGGACCCAAAAGGTTTATACATGTAGCTTTATATTATTTGAGTTTCGTAATGAGTGGGATTTTGGGCGGGCCTTAGGTGGTAACTGGTATTGGACAGGCTCCGCCCGATCCCATACACTGGCTAACACGTGGCTTGGTGTCACAGAGAGAAAACTGCCTTTTCAGGCAGGTAATCTCTGTACACATAAGCCACCTGAAATGAATATGAATCGTTGGATCAAAGATCACATTGATCAATGGTGAACTTGTAATTGTGACCAAAGGCGGACTCGATAGGGATTCTAGGGCAGATTTAATATTATTTGAAGTCTAATATAAATCCATTTGTCGGGTTTTTCTATATATTTGGGGTTTTCCATTATAAACCCAAATACAAAGGAAACCTTGACTTGTGACTTGCGATAGTGATATAAAAGTGGACCCGATGGAATTGTAGGGTGGATTCAATGATTCTTGAAGTCCGATAGAAATATTTTTTACAGGTTTTTCAGTGTTTTTAGTGTATTTCTCTTTGTAAATAGAGAAACATATTCCTGGGGATTTCAACCACGCCAATGGTCCTTTCCGTTTAAAAAACAGCTGGCCACCATACCTGAAGGCGTTTTACAATGACTGTTTAACACTCAAAGGGGATTTGAGCAGACAAAGGCCGAGAGCCAGAGAGCCTGAAAGGGGAAATGAACAGACAAGCATTGATAAGATTGAAAGCCACTTGATGTCAGAGATAGAGAAGGAGTTGCTGAGATAGAGAAAAAGCAGAAGGCAGAGCCACGAGACAGAGCTAGAGCTAGAAAGCTTGAGAGCTTTAGAGCCATGGATAAGATGGTGTTCTAAGCCCATTGTGTTCTGTGTAAACTAGTGGAGTTGAGTGTGAAGCTTATAAAAGAACTATTGCCATAATCCCAGAGAGCCTAGTTGAGTTGACTAGAGCTCAAGGAGACATAGCCCAAGAGTTTTAGTTGAACTCCATATTAAACTTGTTGTCTTATGTGTTTGTTATTTACTTTAATATTTTACTGTTATATGTATGTTATATCAGCATAAACAACAGAATTTTGAAGCACATAAACAGTCAAAATTAAACACCAGCATACACCTTATTTTCAAGCACATTATTAATTCTGCAATTGGTTAATCACTAGATCTTAGGAACATTTAAGATTTGGAAGTGGGAGAGGTTCTTGAAAGCTTGACAAGAAGCCTTTAGTGCCCCATTTTCAGATCAGAACAGATGTATGGGGGCCTGCTCAGGTATCATCTCTTAGTGGCTCTCACTATCATGTGACTTTTCTTGATGATGCAACTAGGAAAACTTGGATTTATTGTATTCGAAATAAATCTAGTGTATTTGATACTTCCAAGAAAGGGAGAGATTTGGTTGAGAATGAGACAAGAAAGAAGTTGAAGTGTCTCAGATCAAACAATGGAGCTGAATACTGCAACAAAGAGTTTGATAACTACTATTCAGAGCATGGAATTCACAGAGAGAAGACAGTTCTAGGAACACCATAGGAAAATGGTGTGTTATAAAAGGATGAATAGGTCAATCATGGAGCCTGCAAGGTGCATGAGATTGCATGCAGGATTTCCCTCACAAGTTTTGGTAGATGTTGTAGATACAATTGCTTATCTAATAAACAGAGGGCCTTCAAGTTCCTTGGATGTGATTTTATAGGAGGCATGGACGGGTCAAATGGTAAACTACTCATTTTTAAAGACTTTCAGTTGTGAAGCCTTTCTCCACATCAATAAATAAAATAGAACAAATCTTGAGGAAAAATCAAAGAAATTTACCTTTATTGGATATGGTGTAAATGATTTTGGCTATCTCTTATATTATTATGAAAATCATAAAATCATTATGAGAAGATATGTCATATTCAATTAAAAGGTATTATATAAGGATCAGATGCAGGGAAAGGAACAAGAAAAGGAAAACAAATAATACACAATGCTTGATGAGATCACAAAAAAAGTAAAGATGCCTGAAAAATCAGAATGATATGCAGCCATAACAACAATAGACACCTCATACACCTAAAACTGGTGTTATAAAATCTAGCAGGATAAGTAAAACCCCGAAACGATAATCTCCTTCATTATATTATTTAATGTTGTATGATTATTGTGAATCAGAAAGATATGAAGAAGAAATGCAAGTAGAAACTAGGAATAAGTGGGAGAAATCCATAGAACAAGAGATTGAATCCTTGCTGTAGAACTAGACTTGGGACTTAGTCAAGTTGCTTGCCAGTAAAACAAAATTGCAAAATAAATGGGTTTACAGGTTGAAGGAAGAATGTGAAGGTAAACAAAGGCATAAGGCTATATTTGTGGTGAAGGGATTTGCACAAAATAAATATATAGAAGTTGATGAATTTTTTTCTCTTATTGTTAAAATGACTTCAATCATAACTATTTTAAGTCTAGTGGCAGTAGAAGATTTTCACCTTGAGCAATTAGATGTAAAAAAAAAAATAAAATCTTCATGGGGGTTTGGAGGAAGAAATATGTATGCAGCAACCACAAGGGTATAAGGTCAAAAGGAAGGATAAATTAGTGTGCAAATCGAAGAAGAACTTATATGGCTTAAAACAAGATCCAATGCAACAGTATCTAAAATTTTACAAGTTTATGTCATTATGTTTATTTAAAAAGGAAAAATGATGACAACTATATTACATTGTTATTGTATGTAGATGAAATGCTTGTTGCAGGGCCTAACATGGAGGAAATAAATGTGCTAAAAGGAAATTTGGAAAATGCATTTTCAATCAAGGATTTGGGTGCTGCAAAACAAATCATTGATATGTGAATAACTAGAGATAGGAAAAATTGCAAATTAACACTGCCTTAGAGTGAGTACATAGAAAAGGTGTTGGAAAGATTTAATATGCAGAATGCAAAATCAATTAGTACACTTTTGGCTAGCCATTTCAAACTAAGTAAGGAGATGTGTCCCAAGACCCAGGAAGAGATGGATTATATGTTTAAAGTTTCATAGACATTAGTTGTTGGAAGCTTAATGTATGCAATGCTCTACACAAGACCTAATATTACACATGTAGTGGGAGTTATAAGCAGGCATATAAACAATCTGGGAAAATAGCACTAGATGGAAGTGAAGTGGATTCTTAGGTATTTCAGAGGCACCACAAATCAAGAATTATGTTTTGGAGGTTCAAACATTGCTCTACTGGGATATGTTGACGCATATATGCAGATATGATAGGTGATAGAGATAATAGGAGGAGCACTAGAGGGTATGTGTTTATTGTAGGTGGAACAATTGTCAGTTGGGTTTCAAAATTGCAAAACATTGTTGCACTTTCAACAACAAAAGCAAAGTATGTTACTGCTACAGAGGCTAGTAAAGAAATGATTTGGTTACAAAGGTTTATGGATGAGTTGGACAAGAAGCAGGACATGAGTAGGTTATATAGTGACACCTAGAGTGTAGTTCATCTTGCAAAGAATTCATCCTTTCATTCTAATACTAAACATATACATCTTAGGTATCATTTCATATGGTTAGTTTTGCATGATGGAAAGTTGAAGTTGGAAAAGACACACATTAGCCAAAATCATGCAGATATGTTGAAAAGGGTTGTAACTAGGGAGAGATTGAGTTGCTGCTCAGTTTGAGTTGGCCTTCAAGACTGATGATGAAGATGAGAAATAACCAGGTCCAAAGTGGAAGCATTGTCCAGCAAGTGAACTCGCGATGGAGTTGATATAATCAGTCTCGAAGTGGGGGATTGTTGGATGTAGAACATGATTACCTTCCTGATTCATAGGTCTTGTCTCAGCCATGTTTAGATTTCAATCTCCAACGGGGTGTGGGGGGACTTGTCCCTCCACTATTGCGTCTTGGGAGGTGGCTGCATGTTTGGAGCCCTCCTGGCGGGTGTTTAGGGGCAACTCCCTTGAAGCTAAAAATAGATGAAAATTTGTTTGTAAAATATTGTAATTTCGTAGTCAATCTAGGATGTTCATTACGCAGATGATTTGAAGGTAGAAGTTATCTTTAATTTAGAGTTTTTTCCCTAGAAGACAACCCCTCAGTTTAAATAAGGGAATTGTATTGTGAATGTGTATTATTATTCTGAAAAAGAAAGAGAGAGGATATTGTGTGAGAGCGGAGATGAAATTACGATGGATTTGTTGTAGGTTGTATCTTTTCATTTTGTTGGATAATATAAAAGGAGAGATTGGTTGTTTCTGCGTGAATGTAGCCTAAATTGGGTGAACCACATATATTGGTCTCTCTTGTTCTATGCATTTCTGTATTTGTGTTTCCACAATATTTTTTATATTTCATTTCTCTGTTAATTAATTTCTAACAAGTAGTAGGTTTTGGCTTGTATGACTTGTATGTAGTATGCAATAGTTTTTTATTCAAATTAGTGGAGTATATAAAAGCAATCGGCTTTGGTAAAATTTGTCTTATATGTATTATGCACTAAGTTTTATACGTATATATTATGTAGTCACCTTGACTTCTCATTAAATTTGACATGTAAAGGCAATTTAGATAAATTTTAACTTTTTTCTTATTTAAATTCAATATTTTAAATTATAAACAATAATTAATCATTCATTAATTAAAATTTATAATCCAAAAATTCTATTTAATAATGACAAAAAAGATGTTCCAAATATCTTAATCCTAACTGCACACCACTAAAAAAAACTAATCCTTTCCCACTCCATTTCATAAACAAAAACAACTATCAACATAATTAAAAAAATAAATAACAATTATTTCAATCAACTTTTCATAAAATAACAACACCTATCCACATGACTTAAAAGATAAAAAAAAATATTTCTAAAATATATTTTAAAATTAATTTAATAATTATTTTTTAATTATTAAATCCAAAACAATAATTAATTGTATTTATAATTCACATTTCCTTTTATAATAACAAAGAAGATATTCTAAATATATTCTATCCTAATCACATACTAACTAAAACAACCAATCCTTTCCTAGTTCATTTCCTAAACAAAAACTATTTTCTGAGCCAATCATTTCACACTCTATTTCCTTAAAAAACAACTATAAATATAATTTAAAAAAATAATTCAATAATCAAATAAAAATAAATCATTGATTAAGATTAAGGAGAGGTAGCCCCTATAAAAAATAGCTCAATAATCAAGTAAAAATAAACCATAATTCTCCTCTAATTAACCAAGAACAAATAAAAATAAAAATAAATAGTTTAATCCATTATAATTAACCAAGAACAAATAAAAAAAATGGTTTAATCCATTATAATTAAATTTTATTATTACCATAATATAATATAATTTAACAAGAATTTAAAATTAACCATAAAAACTTTAAACAAATTTCAATTTAATATATTAAAATATCTTAATCATATAAATTTCATAACTATGATAATTTATGTATTAATCTTAATAAATAATTGTACCATATCATTAAAATAAATATAATTAAAAAACAAAATATAAAGCAAAACAATTATAATAAAATATAATTAAAATAATAGGATATAAATTAAAATAACTATGACCTTAATAAAATTAATAATTCAATAATTATTTAATAATCCCTAATACTTGTCGGCAATGCATCTTATACATCTATTTATTAAAATGAATAATAAGAATAGTTTTCTACTAATATTTCACATCTTGAAGATGAACCACCACTGCTGCTGGCTCGAAATGTCGATCAAAACAAGACCTAATGCGATGAATCCGGAAGATATCTACACAATTATGAAGATCGCAAAAACCTAAAAGATAAAAATAAACCATTGATTAATATTAAAGAGAGGTAGCCCCAATGAAAACATCTTGACTCTTTCTTAATCAATAAATTATTGTTGTTCAAAAAAATAACAAATAATTTTTTAATATATTTAATATAAATAAAATGAAATATAAAATATCATCTTGTTCTAAAATTTATAACTTGTTTTTAATTAGCAAAACTTCCCAAACAAATTTCATAATTAATATTATATACATAATACCGTAAAAATCAACGCTATATTTAATTAATTAATTAATATATATAATATAATATAATATAAGATGTCTAGAGGCAAATTTTACAAATGAATAAACTAAATATTACTATGTTATAAAAGTAAATGGAATCTAGTTTTAATATAAATTTTGGGTAGTCTTTTTTTATGAATGAGTTTTATGTATATGGAATTTTTTATGAATGAGTTTTATGTATATGGAATATAGAATAATATATATAATAATTAATAATATATATATGATTGTTGAATTGAGGCTTTTGTGATCCATATTAAGTTTATGAGAGATTTTTTTGCGTAAATTACATTATATTTCATTTGTCGATGTGTTTCAAACCAACCAGTGTGGTTCATCGTCACCATCGTCAGGACAAGTTGAAAGAACAGATTTTGCTTTGCATGTTAAATAGATAGAGTAGAACCTCCAACGGCTATATTTCTTGACCAGGTAACGGCTATATTGACAACGACTAGATTTGACCGGGAAACTGTTAGTTAGGACTAGATTAGGGGTATAACCGTTATTTAATTAAATAAGTTACTTCAATTAGTTATATTCTTATTAAAATAAAAGTAAATGGATCATTTTATACATTTACAATTATAAATATATATTAAAAAATAAATTATAACATAAATTAATTTAAATTAATAGTTAGTTATCAAAGTTATTATATCTAAGTATTAAAGTTATTAAATATAAATATTAGAGTAATAGCTAGTTATATTTTTATTAAAATATAAGTCAAAAGCACTGTTTCATACACTTATTTATAAATAAATATTAAAATAAATTAATTATAAACTAAATTAATTTTAGATTAATAGTTATTTATAAAAGTTAAATAAATGTATAAATATTAGAGTAATTTAAATTATAAATATGATATTATAAATATATATTAAAATAAACAGATTATAAAATAAATTAATTTAAATTAATAGTAAGTTATCCAAGTTATTATATCTAAATATTAGAGTAGTTAGTTATAAAAGTTATAAATATTAGAGTAATATATAAATAGTTAGTTATATTTTTATTAAAATGTAAGTTAAAGGGATTGTTTCATACCCTTATAGCTATAAATATATATATTAAAATAAATTAATTTTAATTTAATAGTTATTTATAAAAGTTAATTAAATATATTAATATTATCGTAATTTAAGGGTTAGAAAGGATATTTTAACATTTAAAATTAATGGTTTATTTAAGGTTAAAATTATCATAGATTAATTTCAAGATTTTTTTTTGTTATTAGAATAAAACAAATAGCATAAATAAGTGCTATTACAATACCTTCAACTATATCAACCTCAAAGAACAAAGGCCACAAGAAACTGAAACCAGGGGAAATTTTTTTTTAAAGGACAACAAGAAAAAGCTATACTTAGGGAGGGGAAGATAGGAAGACAATGACTAGGAGGAGAGGGCTACGACCCAACAACTACTAATCTTCTAGCCATCCTATCTATTGAGATTGTTCAACCTTTTTTCAATCTCAAGCACTTCCCTAATTTCCAATGATGGAATTGGGACACTTTAGCAATAACACTAGCCTCCTCGATACAGACATGATGATTGGTTTTCTCCACATGCTCTACTAAAGCAGAAGATTTGGCTCCCCTATGCTTAAGGTCAGCTGCGTACTCACTAATCCTTTGATTAATGGAGCGACTAGTGTCACCAATATAGGGGGTCCCACATGAACAAGCAATAATATAAACCCCTTTCATGTCCTTGGGGTCGATAGGATCCTTGACTAATCTGAGGGACTTGTCACTTACGAATGGTGTTAAGAGGTCTAAAGGTCGAGAGGACATTATGCTTCTTAAGAATCCTTGTAATCCTATACATGGTCCCCTGAAGAAATGGAAGATGGACACCAGGAATCCGCTCCTTCTTATCTCTTTTAGTTAACAAATTCTTAGCTGCTTTGAGGAAAGCCTTCTGTCCCAAGTGCCTACTATAACTGTTCTCAACAAAGACATTAAGGAGATGGGATTTCTCCTCCTCGAAGCTCTTTTCATCAGAGATCCTTAAGGCATGAGTAGCAAGGGTGTTGAGAACCCCCAACTTCTGAGCCGGGAAATGGTGGGAACTAGCATGAAGATACTGCTTCGTATGAGTTTTCTTATGAAACACTCGGTGGGAGAGGGAACCATCATTATTCTTAGAGATAAGAATATCAAGGAAAGGGAGGCAACCATCGACTTCTTGTTCCTTTGTGAACTTAATGGCCGAGGATTGACTATTGAGATGATCGAAGAAGAGATCTAACTCCTCTTGGCCGTGAGACCAGATGACATTAGTGTCATCTACATATCTTTTCCAAAGCTTAGGCAGGAGACAGGCTGAGTTTAGAGTGTTGGATTCAAAATCCTTCATAAAAATATGGGGTTGTTGTTAGTGGACGATGATACTGGTCTGGGACCAGTGGAGTTGTACCATACTATGACACTGACTTTGGGTCGGTTGAGACTGGTCTGGGACCAATGGTACATACTCTGAGACTGACTTCGTGTCAGTGTAGTACTGGTCTAGGACCAGTGAGAGTGGGACATACTATGACGCTGACTTCGGGTCGGTTGAGATTGGTCTGGTACTAGTGGTATACTCTCTAAGACTGCGATACTGGTCTGGGACCAGTGGAAGGAGTTGTACCATACTATGATGCTGACTTCCAGTCAGTTGAGACTGGTATGGGACTAGTGGTACACTCTTTGAGACTGTGATACTGGTCTGGGACCAGTAGTAGGAGTGGTATCTAATATGAAGCTAACTTTGGGTCAGTTGAGACTGGTCTAGGACCAGTGGTACATACTCTGAGACTGACTTTGAGTCAGTATGACACATCCTCGATCATTTCTTCTTCTTCATAATTTGGAAAAAAGCAAAGCAGAACAGAACAAAGCAGAGCAGCGCATAACAGAGCAGAGACATACAGATCAGTATAGGGCAGAACAAGACAAAGCAGAATAGGCAGAATAAAGCAGAGCAGGGCAAGGGTCAGGCTATATAGGGCAGTGCATTTAATGGATGAATAGTAACGACCGATAGATAGATTGCAGATGAAGTTCTCCCTAGTTGAGAGGGAGTGTTAAAATTGGAAACTAGGGAAAAACTTCATGTGTGTCATCTTATTCATGGCTGATAATATGTTCATTAGATTCCTCTCGTCGAGAGGTGTAGGATTGATATAAATATCATCCAATTTCGATAAGTATTCATGGAGATATGAATTTCTTTTGATTATGGAATTATTATCAAGCCGACCTACAACTCATGTAGGCTCAGAAGCCCAACAGTCGCATATATTCAAACACCAACATTGTGAATAAATATAAGAGGACTTTTCCTCATTTGGACTCACTCATCTCATCACATCTCTCTCTCTCTCTCTACTACGCAGAAAAGAGTCTCTTCTTTACTACGCAGAAAAGGGTCTCTCCCTCACACATGTGAAGCCGGAAGCTACTGAAACTGAAGCTGCAACTACAGAAGTAAAGTTTTGCCTGTGTGGACTACAATATCTTCTCATCTGAACTATGTTGTAGGTTCATTTGAACCTCCTCTAAAAGCTGTAACTTTTGGTGGTGGAATCAAGTCAATTCGATGGATGGTTTGCAAGATATTGACTGCCCCAGTTTGATGATGAAGCCGATAATGCTGATGCTGCTGATCTAGGGTTTGCTACTACTGATATAAATCAGATTTATTGTACTATTTCTCTCCATTGAATTATTGAAGATAAAAGAAGATTTGATCAAAGGGTTTCCCCACACATTGTGGGGTTTGTCCCTAGCTAGCGCCACATCTTGTGTCTCTTGTCTTGGCTTGTTTTCTATCAATCATTTAATGTTCTATCTACACTTTACTTTATGTAAAGGTGGGGCTGCTGTCATTCTTAACAAGGAAGACTACCAAAATAAAATGTTGGAGCATCTTCATAATAGTGGAAGCTATAAGAAGCTTCCCAAAAAGCCGTTAAAGAATATCTCTAGGAATGTGGCCCTTGCCATTAAATCCAGTAACTCAGTGGGTCCCCTACACAATAAACTCATCGAGAGCAATCTTATCACTCCTAGAATCTATGGACTCCCTAAAATTCATAAGGACGGAGCTCCCCTTAGGCCCATAGTTAACACCATTGGAGGTCCTACCTATCTTCTGGCTAAGTTCCTTGCCTTGAAGCTTAAACCCTTAGTTGGTCGTACAGGGTCCTTCGTTAAAGACTCAGCTTCTTTTATTGAGGAGCTCAAGGACATTAAGCTAGACTCTAGAGACATTCTGGTCAGTTTTGATGTTGTTTCCCTATACACTTGCATCCCTATAAATGAGGCCATGGAAGTGATCAACCGTCTAACCGATCCTGATACCGCTCGGTTAGTTGAGATCTGCCTCACTTCGACCTTTTTCAGTTTTGAAGGTGAGTTCTTTGAGCAAACCTGTGGGGTTGCCATGGGCTCACCCCTTTCCCTTGTTGTTGCAAATATTTTTATGCAGGATTTTGAATTTAGGGCTCTAAACTCAGCCCGCCTCCTGCCTAAGCTTTGGAAAAGATATGTAGATGACACTAATGTCATCTGGTCTCATGGCCAAGAGGAGTTAGACCTCTTCTTCGATCATCTCAATAGTCAATCCTCAGCCATTAAGTTCACAAAGGAACAAGAAGTCGATGGTTGCCTCCCTTTCCTTGATATTCTTATCTCTAAGAATAGTGATGGTTCCCTCTCCCATTGAGTGTTTCATAAGAAAACTCATACGGAGCAGTATCTTCATGCTAGTTCCCACCATTTCCTGGCTTAGAAGTTGGGGGTTCTCAACACCCTTGCTACTCGTGCCTTAAGGATCTCTGATGAAAAGAGCTTCGAGGAGGAGAAATCCCATCTCCTTAATGTCTTTGTTGAGAATGGTTATAGTAGGCACTTGGGATAGAAGGCTTTCCTCAAAGCAGCTAAGAATTCGTTAACTAAAAGAGATAAGAAAGAGCGGATTCCTGGTGTCTATCTTCCGTTTATTCAGGGGACCATAGATAGGATTGTGAGGATTCTTAAGAAGCATAATGTCCCCTCGACCTTTAGACCTCTTAACACCATTCGTAAGTCCCTCAGATCAGTGAAGGATCCTATTGACCCCAAGGACATGAAAGGGGTATATATTATTCCTTGTTCATGTGGGACCCCCTATATTGGTGAGACTGGTCGCTCCATTAATCAAAGGATTAGTGAGCACGCAGCTGACCTTAAGCATAGGAGAGCCAAGTCTTCTGCTTTAGCAGAGCATGTGGAGAAAACCAATCATCATGTCTGTATCGAGGAGGCTAGTGTTATTGCTAGAGTGTCCCAATTCCATCACCAGAAATTTAGGGAAGCACTTGAGATTGAAAAAAGGCCGAACAATCTCAATAGAGAGGATGGCTGGAAGATCAGTAGTTGTTGGGTCCCAGCCCTCTCCTCCTAGTCATTGTCTTCCTGTCTTCCCCTCCCTATGTATAGCTTTTTCTTGTTGTCTTTTAAATTTTTTTTTTCCCCTGGTTTCCCGTTTCTTGTGGCCTTTGTTCTTTGAGGTTGATATAGTTGGAGGTATTGTAATAGAACTTATTTATGCTATTTGTTTTATTCTAACAACAAAAAGAAAATAATCTTGAAATTAATCTATGATAATTTAAACCCTTAAATAAACCATTAATTTTAAATATTAAAATATTCTTTCTAACCCTTAAATTACTCTAATATTTATATATTTAATTAAATTTTATAAATAACTATTAAATTTAAAATTAATTTATTTTATAATTTATTTATTTTAATATATATTTATAATTATAAGTGTATGAAACAGTCCCTTTAACTTACATTTTAATAAAAAAATAACTAACTATTTATATATTACTCTAATATTTATAACTTTTATAATTAACTACTCTAATATTTAGATATAATAACTTGATAACTTACTATTTATTTAAATTAGTTTATTTTATAATTTATTTATTTTAATATATATTTATAATATCATAATTATAATTTAAATTACTTTGATATCATACCTTTAAATTACTCTAATATTTATATATTTATTTAAATTTTATAAATAACTATTAATTTAAAATTAATTTAGCTTATAATTAATTTATTTTAATATTTATTTATAAATGAGTGTATGAAACTGTCTCTTTGACTTATATTTTAATAAAAATATAACTAGCTATTACTCTAATACTTATATATTTAATAACTTTTATAACTAACTATTAATTACTCTAATATTTAGATATAATAACTTTCATAACTAACTATTAATTTAAATTAATTTATGTTATAATTTATTTTTTAATATATATTTATAATGGTAAATGTATAAAATTGTCCATTTACTTTTATTTTAATAAAAATATAACTAACCGAGTAACTTATTTAAATAAATAATGATAATAACAAATTAAATAAATTTTATTTTTTTAATTAAATTTAATATTTAAATATTAAAAAAATTAATCATTTATTAATTAATATTTATAATTCAAAATTTCTATTAAATAATAAAAAAATATTCCGAATATCTTCAATTTTAATCACACATCAATTAAAAGAACTAATCTTTTTACACTTCATATCCAACAAAGACAACTACCAATTTAATAATAATTAAAAAAACCAATCCTTTCACACTTCATTTCTTAAAAACCCAACATTTTTCAACATAATTTAAAAAACTAAAGAAGAAAAAAAAATTATAATTTGTTATATAAATCATTTTTATAATTAGTAATCCTAAATAATAATGAATCATTCATTAATTAAAAAAGGATGTTCCAAGTATACCCACCCTAACTACAGATCAACTAAAACAACCAATATTTTATATTCCATTCTTTAAACATTATTACAACCAATCTTTTATACTCCATTCTCTAAACAATAACACCAACCAAGAATTAACATTTATAATTCAAATCTTTTGTAACAAAGAAAATAACTAAAACAACCGATTCTTTTATACTCCACACTCTAAACAATAAAACAACCCATCCTTTTATACTGCATTCCCCATACAATAACACCAACCAATATAATAATAAAAAAACAACTTTTTAGCAAATCTTTTCGCATTCTATTTCAACAAAAACACTTATCAATAAAATAAAATAAAATAGAATAGAATAGAATTAATTAAATTATAAAATTTATAACGAACATAAAATATAAATATAGAGGAGGAATGCCACTCAAATTTCTAACTTGAGGAGCTTGAGACACAGGAATTTAAGAGCAACGCTGGGTGGATTCCCGACAGTGTGACTGTATCAACCTATAAGCTTGACTAGCAGGGCATCACTATGGTTCACGTTTACAAAACTCGCTCGTTAGAATTTTTCTTGCAGTCATGATTTTCTTTTCGATTATAGCGTTAAATCCACCAACTTCAGGGGGCGTTAATTTTGAAAACTTCCACAAATATTGAATAACAGGGATGAATGTGAAAGATTCATCCACTGATTTCCCATGCATGGTTAAACATTGTGCTTCCAAGAAGATGGAGGTTTCATTTGATTTCATAGGATTTGTTTTATTAGAGAGAATTTTCTATTAATAATGTCTCACAGTTTATTATTATTTTTATTTCAGATGATTAATAATTTTATATTGTTTTTATTTAAATATATTTATTATATTTTTTTGTAAATCTGGTAGGATTATATCTTTATCACGTCTAATTTTTCAATTGGATTGGGGAATAGTACAAGATTTGAACTGAAAACTTCCCATTAAATGAAATTCCATAACCCATTACCCATTGAACTACCCCAAATAAACATATTTATTATATTAAAATACTAGTTACATTATCAATTTTAAATTTAGTCCTTAACCATGCATTCCTTTATTATCTTTTTAATTACAAAACTACCAACCATCACAATTAACTTTGTTTTATACTACATCACAATTTATACAGATAATGGTTTAAATGGTTTAAATGATGTATTTCAATTTTATATTTTGTATCACTAAAGAGGAACTTATCTTAAGCTTTGGTTAAACGTGTTTGCATATCAATTATGTAATGGACCATTAGTAATATGTGTGCATTTTTAAGGATATGTTTTTTTGACTTCAAGCTTATTTAAGCTTTAATCTTTAACTAGGATGTCAGTTAGGATACCAAGCATGCATGGCATAGAAACATGAACACGTGCATAGGGATGTGCATATGTTATTAGATGTACATGTAGCGCACAGGTTCCTAGTGTGCTATAAGTTTTATATGCTTGGGGCTTATTTTTTTCTCATTTTGGACCATGTTATACATATTTCAAATTTCATTGAGCTAAGGTATTCTTGGTTTACACCTAACACCAAATCATTTCAATTTTCTTAGGATTTTAGGTAAGAATTTCAATTCGATTTCTTTCATTATTTTTTTGAAATTTTGATTTTAAATTGTTAGAAAAAACTTAAATGATGCCTTAAACATAAGCATCATATTGAATTGTAGGGGACTTGGTTATCATGGAGCATAATCAAAGCCTGAACCCACTATCACCAAGCTCTAACCTAGAACAACTAAAGCCCAACCCAAGGCAAAGAAATCCTAATGTTGAAATTGATGTGTCCTTGACTACTTTGAGGATAGTAATACATGATCTCCAAAACACTAGAAAAACCTCATGATTGTCTTTAGCAAGTTCAATAAATTCAATCTCATCATCCATTTTTAATGCTACTGTTAACTAATATTTCTAATTATAGAGGTAGTATGTATGAATACAATAAAAATTGGTCTAAACAAAGGCCAAATTAGAGACCTAAACATTACCAAACTAGTATTTTTATTATGGTGAGTGCAAGATGCCTTATTGGCAATGCAAACTTGGAAAAGAAATCAAATGTTAACTTCTAGGCATGATTAGAGGTACTAAACCATGAATTTGAAGATGGTGTAGAAATATGAAATGTGAGAAAATGAGTCGACTTTCCAAATATACAATTTGTATTTATAGAAATTGTGTCTAATTATGTAAATTTTGAGTTTTCTTAACATTCGTATGTTAATTTGCATGCACAATATAGTGCATATGTTTGCATTAGCCCAACCTTTCAGTATATAAATGATGGAATCTTGCTACAAAACTTTGTGGAGTTGTAGAGAAAATATTGGTGCACAGCTAATTTTCCAAAATTTACAATGTTAACTTATTTTTTTAATTATGAAAGTCATTATATCCTTGAAATTATATGGTCTTTTGTTAGTGCAATCTGTAAGGGTCCTAACATTAACAAACACTATTTTTTTTCTTTGAGATTCTTGGTCTTAATGTCCTCTAGTGCACCATATAATTCTTCTTCTAAATGGTTCAGGCCCTAAAAAGTTATAGTGGAAATAGAGTAGGGACGTATTATAAGATTTTGATATATGTCAAGACAAAAATGTATTAAAAGTAGTAAACACTATTATATATATATATATATATATATATATATATATATATATATAGATATAATCTACCCATTCAACTCTATATGTATATGTCCATTCATGGGAAATGGATTTGTTCATGGACAATGGGTTTGTCTAGCTTATAGAAAACTAACATCAAAGATATGTGTGTGTGTGTTTTCTCAAAAAATTATGTTTTTATGTATTTACATCTGATCCAGGTGTATATTGGTGGCCACTCGCTTATTGCACTTGGACCCCCACCATTTTTTCTTTCAGTTTTTCAAGTTCCTTATTTGTAGCAGAATTTACTATTTTTGGCAGTTTTTTGGGTCCTGAACTTTCGGAGTTGTTTTGATGCCCTAAACAGCTATTTTTGGGAAAATCGGGAGCAACATGGGTCATTGACCCATGTTGTTCACTCAAAAGTTGTACCTCGGATAGAACTTTCTAATGAGGTATTGTGTGCATCAAACGAAGATCGTATGCCAAAGTTACGACCCCTGGAAGTTGATGTACCAATTTACCCAAACGGGGCCCATAGTTTGGTGCTTCATCTCCTAGGGTTAGGTTTTTGGATGTTTAGGGTTTTCCATTGTTTCTCAACAATAAATAGGCCTTCAAGCCTCATTGTAACATAGTTTAGAGGCATGTAGCCGCCACATCTCTTCTCAAAGATAAGCTACCATTGCCCGAGCTAATCTTATTTCCATTATATTTGTAATCATATTTTAGTATTTGATATTAATGAAATGAAGTGTTATTTCTACTGTATCTCTATATTTATGGTTATATCTGTAATTTGTTGTGTTCCTGTTTAAATCCAGACTAGTGGTATCAAAGCGGGTCTGCTCTTTCTCTGTTTTTCTTTGCATGTCCCCAACGAGGTTGGGATGTAAGGAGTTAGGGCTTGAACTGGTCGAACCTTTGTAAGACTAGCCTCGCAAATCCCGACAACCTCCCATGGCAGGTGAAAAGAAAGATGAGGGGGCATGAGATCCTATCAAAGTCTTTCTCGAAGAAGCCCTCGAGTGACAAAGGAACGCGATGATGGACAACTTTGCCCAGATCCTTTAGCGACTACCCTAGGGCGATGCATCTACTTCTGCCAACTACTATGGAAGTGCCACACCCTTTAAGGTACAAGTTAACTTTGACATTCCCATATTTGAAGGTCAGATAGATGTAGACGCTGTAGATAAATGGTTAAATCTGCTAGAAGGATATTTTTGGGTTCATGATTTTTCCATCTTGGAAAATATCACTTTTTCATTTCTCAAAGTAGCCCCCCACATCAAGGATTGGTGGGAAACCTACAGTGAGCAGAAGGATGAAAGTACAAACTCACTGTTTTCAGCCACACCACTTGGAACTCATTCCGAGATGCCATTAAGGAACAGTACTACCCTGTTGGGTGCTATGAGGATAAATACATAAAGTGGAAAATTCTATGATAGGTAAGGGAGCAAGATGTGTTGGAGTTTAGCAATGTTTTTCATACCCTTTACACGAAGTTGGGTATCAAGGATTCTAAGAAGCATTTGGTTCTCAAGTACCACGACTTCTTACACAAGTAAATCCAGGACCAGATGGAATTCCTAGACATCTCCTGACTTAGCGTGACATACCGATATGCCATCAAGATCGAGCATAATTTTAAACAGAAGAAGCGAGAGTTTGGATCTGCGAATCTGAAGCAAGGGAAAGGTGCCCCCAAACCACAGAAAAAAGGAAAAATCCAAGGCGGGGCAGCCTAGGACAACCTGCCAAAGACGCAAGCAAAGAACAACACCACAAAGCTGAAGAAGGACACGGGAAAGTGGTGTGAGTTCCATAAGAGCTCCACTCACAACACAAGTGAGTGTCGGGCCAAGCAGTCATTGGTGGCTGAACTAAAGGCTTCAAAATCAGATGCATGTTCTGACTCTAAGTCATAACCTGACAAGGGGAATGACAAAGGGAAGCAGATTATCAATGCGGAGCCCAACGTCACCATTACCACCACGAAGATGCAGAAGGAGGAACCTGAAGATCTAGAGGAGGAGGAGCACCTCTTCCACTCCCAGATGTGGGTAAAGGGCTCCCCGCTATAGTTCATTGTCAACAACAGAAGCCAAAAGAACCTCATTTTGGTAGAGGTTGTGAAGCGGCTGCACTTACCTACCACAGCACATCCACAACCATACACCATCGGGTGGCTTCACCAAGGACAGGATCTTCGCGTGAACCAACAATGCCACCTTCCATACAACATCAAGCCCTTTATGGATGAGGTAGTATGGGACATTGCTCCCCTTGATGTTTGTGATGTATTATTAGGCCAACCATACTTATGGAAGTGACATGATGTGTACGAGTCAAGGCCTCGTACTATTATTGTTACTTTGGGAAATAAGTTGTATGGGATACCAGAGGTAGCATCGCCTACCACCATATCTTTAGTTATTGCAAAACAATCCAGTAAGCTCATTTCCAAAACCGGGAAATTTGTTTTTCTAATGATACGCCCTTATGGAAAGAAGAAGAAGGTGGCCATGACCTCCAGACAGGGCCCCTCTGCACATCAACAACAGATAGACAAGGTCATGGAGGAGTATTAGGACATCTTCACCTCCCCCACAGGGGTGCCTCTACACTGTCAGGTCAAGCACTCGATTGATCTGACCTGAGGTGTGCCGATGCCCAATGGACCAATCTATCGGCACTCCATTCTGGAGAATGACAAAATCAATGAGGAGCTACTGCAAAAAGGTCACATCCATTCAAGTTCATCACCCACTGGGATCCCGATCGTGTTGGTACAGAAGAAGGATGGGACTTGGAGACTTTTTATTGACTGTCGGGCGCTGAGCAAGATCACTGTCCAGAACAGGTACCTGATCCCATGGATTGATGACCTTTTGGACTAACTGAAGGGGGGAAAATATTTTAGCAAGATCGACTTGAACTTTGACTAGCACTAGGTACCAATCGAACCCTCTGATATGTGGAATACTACCTTCAAAGCCAAGGAGGGCCTTTCCAAATGGTTGGTTATGGCTTTTGGGTTGACCAATGCACCTACAACCTTCATGAGGCTGATGGATGACATATTGCTACCATTCAGTAACTCATTTATAGTGGTATACTTGGATGACATCCTAATCTTTAGCTATAGTTGGGAAGAGCATCTCCATCACATCCGACAGGTTCTCCAAACACTACGGCAACACAAGATGTGTGCCAATTTGGAGAAATGCACTTTTGACATGGCCCTGGTTAAGTATGTGGGATACATTATTGATGAATGAGGGGTGCGTGTGGATCCAGCAAAGTTCCAAGTCATTCGGGGATTGGCCAGCCCCAACCACTCTGACAGAGCTCCATAGCTTTCTAGGTCTTGCGAATTTCTATGGCAGGTTCATGTTGGGATTCTCTCATATCACTTGGCCCTTGAGTCAAGTCACCAAGGAAGGAGCGAAGAAATTTTTTTTTGGTCTGAATCTCAACAGAAAGTATTCACAGAGTTGAAACATCGCCTCTAATCTACACCATTGATCACTTTACCATACTTGCAACAACCATTTGAGATCGAGATAGATGCCTCTGACTATGATATTGGGGCAGTCCTTACTCAACAAGGGCATCGAGTGGCATATCACAGTGAGACAATTTCAGACACATTCCAGAAGTATCCCACTTATGACAAAGAGATGTATTCCATTATGGAGGCCTACCGACAATGGAAGCATTACATTTTGGGGAAGGAAACGGTCCACCACATAGACCACTGACCCCTGCAGTTCTTACAGATGCAAGGGAAGCTGTAGAATGATCACCATCAAAAGTGGTCCACATACCTATAATAGTTCCATTTGAATATCAAGTATAAGAAGGGTAGCTCCAATAATGTTGCAGACTGCCTCAGCCGATCACAAATCATGGCATTAACCATCGTGATAAACTCTTATGGACACGAAACTTCTGATTGGCCACTTCTCTACAAAAGCGACCCAAAGTTTAGCCACACATACCAGATGCTCTTGGAGGGTCAGAAAGTTCCATATTTTCACCTCCAGGATGCCTTGCTATGCCACCTGGGACACCTTTGTATTCCTTCAAGCGAGCGAGCCAAGATGATTTGGGAAGTGAACTACAATCAGGCCGCTGGGAACTTCAGGGTCAAGAAAATAGTGGCAGTAATGTAGAAGTATTTCTAATGGCTGAATATTCAACAGGATGTCGGGAAGTACATCAGATCCTGCATTGCTTGCATCATTTCCAAACCAACCATTAAGAAGAAAGGCCTCTAAACTCCACTGCCTACCCCTAGTCGACCTTGGGAATCCATCTCCATGGATTACATGTCTGGCCTTCCTTCTACTGAGCATGGCAATGAGTGTGTTTTTGTGGTCATCGATAGATTCTCGAAGATGGCCGTTATGGTGGCCTGCAAGAAGAATATCACAAAAGAAGCGACTACTAAACTCTTCTTTAAACGAGTGTGGGTACACTTTGTGATCCCACAGTCTATCATCTCAGATTGGGACAATAGGTCCCTCACTGCATTTTGGTCTAGTCTCTAGTCGATGTTGGACACCAAGCTCACTAAGTACTCTCAAATCTGACCATATTAGAACTCATAATGAAGTACTTGGTGCCATTATCACTAAGAGGGCTAAAGCAGGAACACCTCCTTTTGGGTACGGGGGATCAACTACTGTTCACGTCGAACTGGGCACGAATAGCTCCTGGCAATTAGAGTGTATATGCGGAATGTGTTGCTCTACGTGTAACCTAACCTCAATGTGTAACCTCTAACGTGTACCTCATTGTGTCTCTGTATGAGTATCCACCTCTGTAGAGAATAGCCCCCTCTCTCTGTAGCTCCACAACTTTCCATCCCCAAATCAATGACCAGATAGAGATCATCAATAGGATGATCATACAAATTTTGTGTGCGTACAACTCAAAGAATCCACAGACATGGGATGAGAGCCTTCCCTATGTCTAGCACAGCTATAACCGGGCTCTCTATATCTCGACTGGCCACAACCCTTTTCAGGTGGGCTTGGGATTCTAGCCACTATGTCGCATTGATGTGGCCATACCATTTGCAACTACTCAAGCAGATTCATCTCATGTCCAGTCGGAAGCCGATAAGGAAAACAACTTCATTAAGCACATCTAATATATCTGCCAGTAGGTTGATGAAATTATGGAGAAATCAAATGCCATGTACAAACAACAATATGATCAGCATCAGGTGCCACACAAGTTTCAGGTGGGCGACAAAGTCTGGTTGCATTTGCATAAGGAATGCCTTACTAGAGCCTATCGGAAACTCATATCACTTCGATATGGTACTTAAACAATTACCAAGGGTGTGGGTGACAATGAATTTTAGCTCAGCATTCCCCCATTCCTTGGCCTACACCTAGTGTTCAATGTGGATTGCCTTCGACCATACTTCCCACCATTGTTGGACACATTAGATAATGCAGAACAACTCACACCTACAGAGCTAAATCTAGATTGCATGGAGCAATTCACAAATATCAGATCATGGACATGTAGATCAAGAACACCCAATAGTAAAGGATCCAACTATATCGAGTTGTCAAAGTAGGCTAACTCCACTAGGAAAAGTGGCTCAACAGGGACCAAGTTTAGCAGAAGTTTCCTCATCTCATGGAGGAACTCAACGCAATGGGGACCATTGCTTCCTAAGTGGGGAGGAATGATCCATGTGGATATTGATGGCCACCCGCCTATTCCAATTTCTCCCCCAACATTGTTTCTTTAAGTTTTTCAATTTCCTTATTTGTGGCACATTTGACTCTTTTTTGGTAGTTTTTTGGGTCGTGAACTTCTAGAGCCATTTCGAGCCCTAAACGACATTTTTTGGGAAAATTGGGAGCAACATTGAGTAATATCCATGCTTCTCACTCAAAAGTTGTAGTCCTCAGATAGATATTTCTAACGAGGTATTGTGAACGTAAAATGGAGATCGTATGCCAAAGTTACAACCCGTGGACGTTGATGTGCCAATTTACCCAAACAGGGCCCATAGTTTGGCGCTTCATCTCCTAGGGTTAGGTTTTTTGATGTTTATGGTTTTCCATTATTTCTCAACAATAAATAGGCCTTCAAGCCTCATTGTAACACAGTTCAGAGGCATGTAGCCACCACATCTCTTCTCAGAGATAAGCTAACATCACCCGAGCTATTCTTATTTCCATTCTGTTTGTAAGCATGTTTCAGTATTTGATATTAATGAAATGAAGTTTTATTTCTACTGCATCTCTATCTCTATGGTTATATCTTGAATTTGTTGTGTTCCAGTTTAAATCTAGACCAATGGTATCAGAGCGGGTCTGCTCTTTCTTTGTTTTTATTTGCATGTCCCCAATGAGGTTGGGATATAAGGAGTTAGGGCTTGAACTGGTCGAACCTTTGTAAGGCCAGCCTTGCAAATCCTGACAGCCTCCCATGGCAGACGAAAAGAAAGGCGAGGGTGCAGGAGATCCTATCAAAATCTTTCTTGAAGAAGCCCTCGAGTGGAAAATGAATGAGATGATGGACAACTTTTCCCAGATCCTTTAGCAGCTACCCAAGGGCGATGCATCTACTTCTGGCAGCTAATCTAGAAGCACCACACCCTTTAAGGTACACATTAACTTTGACATTCCCATGTTTGAGGGTTAGATAGATGTAGACACTATAGATAAATGGTTAAATATGCTAGAAGGATATTTTTACATTCATGATTTTTCCAGCGGGGAAAAGATCACTTTTGCACTTCTCAAAGCAGCCCCCCACGTCAAGGACTAGTGGGAAACATACTACGAGCAGAAGGATGAAAGTGAGAACTCACTGTTTTCAGCTGCACCCACTTGGAACTCATTCTGGGATGCCATCAAGGAGTGGTACTACCCTGTCAGGAGCTATGAGGATAAATACATAAAGTGGACAATGCTACGACAGGGAAGGGACCAAGATGTGCGGGAGTCTACCAATGTTTTTCATACCCTTCGAACGAAGTTGGGTATCAATGATTCTGAGAAGAATTTTGTTCTCAAGTAGTACAGCTACTTGCATAGGTACATCTAAGATCATATGGAATTCCTGGACATCTCCTCACTTGGCACGGCATACCGACATGCTGTCAAGATCGAGCAAAAGTTTAAATAGAAGAAGCGATACTTTCGATCTACGAATCCGAAGCAAGGGAAAGGTGCCCCCAAATGGTAGAATAAAGGAAAAAGACAAGGCAAGGTAGCCCATGACAACCTGCCAAAGCCGTAAGCAAAGAAAAACATCATAAAGACAAAGGACATGGGAAAGTGGTGTGAGTTCCATAAGATCTCCACTCACAACACAAGTGAGTGTTGGGCCAAGCAGTCACTGGTGGCCGAGGTAAAGGCTTCGAAATCAGATGCATGTTCAAACTCTGAGTCAGAACCTGATAAGGGGAATGACAAAGGGAAGTAGATGATCGATGTGGAGCCCAACGCCATTGTTGCCACCACAAATATCTAGAAGGAGGACCCTAAAGATCTAGAGGACGACGAGTGCCTCTTCCACTCCAAGATGTGGGTAAAGGATTCCCCGCTACAGTTCATTGTTGATAGTGGGAACCAAAAGAACCTCATTTCGGCAGAGGTCGTGAAGTGGTTGGGCTTACCTACCATAGCACATCCACAATCGTACACCATTGGGTGGCTTCACCAAGGACAGGATCTTCGCGTGAGCCAATAGTGTCACATTCCATACAACGTCGAACCATTCACAGATGATGTATTATGTGACATTTCTCCCCTTTATGTTTTTTATGTATTATTGTGCCAACCATACTTATGGAAGCGACATGTGTATGATTCAAGGCCTCATGCTGTTATTGTTACTTTGGGAAATAAGTTGTATAGGACACCGCAGGTAGCACTGCCTACCGCCATCTCTTTGGTTACTAGAAAACAATGTTGTAAGCTCATTTGCGAAACTAGGAAATTTGTTTTCCTAGTCATACATCCTCAGGGAAAGAAGAAGATGATGGCCATGACCTCCAGATAGGGCCCCTCTACACGGCAACAACAGATGGACAAGGGCGTGGAGGAGTACTAGGATATTTTCACCGCCCCCACAGGGGTGCCTCTGCACTATCAGGTCAAGCACTCCATTGATCTAACCCCAAGTGCGTCGGTGGCCAATGGACCAATCTATCGGCGCTCCGTTCAGGAGAACGACGAAATGAGGAGGCAGATTCAGGAGTTGTTGTAGAAAGGTCACATCCATTCGAGTTCATCGCCCTGTGGGATCCCAATCATGTTGGTATAGAAGAAGGATGGGACTTGGAGATTCTTTATTGATTATCATGCGCTGAAAAAGACCATTGTCCAGAATCGGTACCCGATCCCATGGATTGATGACCTTCTGGACCAACTGAAGGGGGAAAATATTTCAGCAAGATCGACTTGAAGTCCGGCTATCTCCAAGTACCAATTGAACCCTCCATTGTGTGGAAGACTACCTCCAAATCCAAGGAGGGCCTTCTCGAATCATTGGTTATGCCTTTTGGGTTGACGAATGCTCATGCAACCTTCATGATGTTGATGGATGACATCTTGCAGCCATTCACCAATTCATTTGTAGTGGTATACTCGGATGACATCCTGAATTGCATGTAGAGTTGGGAAGAGCACCTCCACCACATCCGACGGGTTCTCCAAACACTGCGACAACACAAGTTGTGTGCCAATTTGGAGAAATTTACTTTTGGCATGACCCAGGTTCTATATCTAGGACACATTATTGATGAATGAGGGGCTCATGTGGATCCAACCAAGATCCAAGTCATTCAGGATTGGCCAGCCCCAACCACTCTGACAGAGCTCCATAGCTTGCTAGGTCTTGCCAATTTCTACCGTAGGTTCGTGTTGGGATTCTCTCATATCACTTGGCCCTCGAGTCAAGTCACCAAGGGAGGAGTGAAAGAAGAATTATTTTGGTTTGAATCTCAAGAAAACATTCGCAGAGTTGAAATATTGCCTCTGCTCTACACCATTTCTCACTTTACCAGACTTGCAATAGCCATTTGAGATCGAGACAAATGCCTCTGACTATGCTATTGGGGTATTCCTGACTCAACAGGGGCATCCAATGGCATATCATAGTGAGATACTTTCAGACATAGTCCGGAAGTATCCCACTTATGAAAAATAGATGTATTCGATTGTGTTGGCTTGCTGACAATGGAAGAATTACATTTTGTGCAAGGAAATGGTCATCCACACAGACCACCAACCCCTGTAGTTCATACACATGCAAGGGAAGTTGCAGAATGATTGCAAGTAGTCCACATACCTTCAAAAGTTCCATTTGAATATCAAGTATAAGAAGGTTATCACCAATAATGTTGTATATTGCCTCAGCTAACCACCGATCATGGCATTAACCACCGTGCTCAACTCTTGTGGGCACAAAACTTCTTATTGGGCAATTCTCAACAAAAGCAACCCAGAATTCGTTCAAACATACCAGATGCTCTTGGATGGTTAGCAAGTTCCATATTTTCACCTCCAGGATGCCTTTCTATGCCACCTGGGACACCTTTTTGTTCCTTCAAGTGAGAAAACCAAGATGATTTGGGAACTGCACTACGGTCAAGCCACTAGGCATTTCGAGGTTGAAAAAATAGTGACAGTACTTCAGAAGTATTTCTATTGGCTAAATCTTCGACATGATGTCGGGCAGTACATTAGATCCTGCATTTCATGTGCCATTGTCAAACTGTCCATCAAGAAGCAAGGCCTCTATACTTCGTTGCCTACCCCTAGTTGACCTTGGGAATCCATCTCCATGGATTACATGTCGAGATTTCCTTCTACTTAGCATGGAAGTTACTGTGTTTTTGTGGTTGTCGATAGATTCTCAAAGATGGCCATTATGGCGGCCTGCAAGAAGAATACCACAACTGAATCCACTGCTAAACTCTTCTTTGAACGAGTATGGGTACACTTTAGGATCCCACAATATGTCATCTCAGATCAGGATAGCAGTTTCCTCACTACATTTTGGTCCAGTATTTGGTCGATTCTAGACACTAAGCTCACTAAGTCCACAACTTTCCATCCCCAAACTGATGGCCAGACAGAGGTCATCAACAGGATGGTCATACACTTTCTTTTCATGTACAACTCAAAGCATCCACGCACATGGGATCAAAGCCTTCCCTATGTCCATCACATCTGTAACTGGGCTCTCCACAACTCGACCGACTGCAACCATTTTTCAGGTGGGCTTGGGAGTCCAGCCACTGTGTCCCATTGATGTTGCCATACCATTTGCAGCTACTTAGGGAGATTCAGTTCATGTCCCGTCGGAATTTGATAAGGAAAATGGCTTCATTGAGCACCTCCAACATATCCTCTAGTAGGTCCATGACATTATGGAGAAATCAACTGCCAAGTACAAACAACGACATGATCAACATTGGGTGCCACATAATTTTCTGTTGGGCGACAAAATCTATTTGCATTTGTAAAAGGAACACCTTACCAGAGCCTATCGGAAACTCAAATCACTCCATATTGTCCTTACACCATTACCAAGTCTATGGGTGATAATGTATTTGAGATGAGCATTCCCCCATTCCTTGGCCTGCATCTAGTGTTCAATGTGGATCGCCTTCGACCATAATTCCCACCATTGTTGGACACATCAGACATTGCAGAACAACTCACACCTACAAAGTTAAATCCAGATTGCATGGAGCGAGCCACAAATAATCAGATCATGGACACGTAGATCAAGAACACCCAACAAGAAATGATCAAACTATATCAATTTTTCAAAGCAAGCCAACTCCATCACTGGGGCAAGTGGCTTACCAGGGACCAAGTTCAGCAGAAGTTTCCTCATCTCATTTAGGAACTCAACGCAATGGGGACCATTGATTCCTTAGGGGGGAGGAATGATCCTGGTGGATTTGGTGGCCAACCACCTACTCCACTTGGACCCCCACCATTGTTTCTTTCAGTTTTTTAGTTTCCTTATTTGTAGAACAATTTACTATTTTTTGCAGTTTTTCGGGTCTTGAACTTCCGGAGTCATTTTGAGGCCCTAAACATTTTTTTTGGGGAAAAATAGGAGCAACATGAGTGATGGACCACATTTCTCACTCAAAAGTTATAGTCCTCAGATAGATCTTTCTAACTACATATTGTACATGTCAAATGGAGATCGTATGCCAAAGTTACGCCCTCGGGGAGTTGATGTACCAATTTACCCAAATGGGGCCCATAGTTTGGCACTTCATCTCGTAGGGTTAGGTTTTTCGATGTTTATGGTTTTCCATTGTTTCTCAACAATAAATAGGTCTTTGAGCCTCATTGTCACACAGTTTAAAGGCATGTAGCTACCACATCTCTTCTCAGAGATAAGATACCATCGCCCGAGCTAGTCTTATTTCCATTTTGTTTGTAAGAATATTTCAGTATTTGATATTAATGAAATAAAGCATTATTTCTAATGCATCTCTGTATTTAGGGTTATATCTGTAATTTCTTGTGTTCCTGTTTAAATCTAAATCAATGGTATCAGAGCGGGTCTGCTCTTTCTTTGTTTTTCTTTGCATGTCCTCAATGAGGTTGGGATATAAGGAGTTAGGGCTTGAACTGGTCGAACCTTTGCAAGACTAGCCTCACAAATCCCAACGAACTTCCATGATGGATGAAAAGAAAGATGAGGGGACAGGAGATCCTATCAAAATCTTGCTCAAAGAAGCCCTCGAGTGACAAAGGAACGCGATGATGGACAACTTTGCCCAGATCCTTTAGCTGCTACCCAAGGGCAACGCATCTACTTCCAGCAGCTACTTTTGAAGCACCACACCCTTTAAGGTGAAAGTTAACTTTGAAATTCCCATATTTGAGGGTCAGAGAGATGCAGACGCTATAGATAAATGGTTAAATCTGCTAGAAGGATATTTTTCTATTCATGATTTTTCCAGTTGGGAAAAGATCACTTTTGCACTTCTCAAAGCAGCCCCCCACGTCAAGGACTGGTGGGAAAGCTACTGTGAGTAGAAGGATGAAAATATGAACTCACTATTTTTAGCTGCACCTATTTGGAACTCATTATGGGATGCCATCAAGGAGAAGTACTACCCTACTGGGAGCTATCAGGATAAATACATAAAGTTGACAATGCTGCGATAGGGAAGGGACCAATATGTACTGGAGTTTACCAATGTCTTTCATAGCCTTCGCATGAAATTGGGTATCAAGGATTCTGAGATGCATTTGGTTCTCAAGTACCGTAACTGCTTGCACAAGTACATCTAGGACGAGATGGAATTCCCAGACATCTCCTTGCTTGCCACAACATACTGATATGTCATCAAGATCAAGAAAAAGTATAAACAAAAGAAGTGAGACTTTGGATCTGTGAATCCGAAGCAAGGGAAAGGTGCCCCTAAACTGTAGAACAAAGGAAAAATTCAAGGCGAGGCGGCTGAGGACAACCCGCCAAAGCTGCAAGCAAAGAACAATGGCGCGAAGCCGAAGAAAGACACAGGAAAGTGATGTGAGTTCTGTAAGATCTCCACTCACAACACAAGTGAGTGTCGAGCCAAGAAGTCACTAGTGGCCGAGCTAAAGGCTTCAGAATCAGATGCATGTTACGACTTTGAGTTAGAACCAGACAAGGTGAATGATAAAGGGAAGAAGATTATCGATGGGGAGCCCAACACCACCATTGCTACCATCAAGATCTAGAAGGAGGAACCCGAAGATCCAGAAGGGGGATCTTGAAGATCCAGAGGAGGAGTGCCTCTTCCACTCCCAGATGTGGGTAAAGGGCTCCTCGCTACATTTCATTGTTGACAGCAGGAGCCAAAGGAACCTCATTTTGTCAGAGGCCATGAAGCGGTTGGATTACCTACCACAGCACATCCACAACCATACACCATTGGGTGGCTTCACCAAGGACAGGATCTTTGTGTGAGCTAATAGTGCCTCCTTCCATACATCATCAAGCCCTTCATGGATGAGGTATTATGTGACGTTGCTCCCCTTGATGTTTGTTATGTATGATTAGGCCAACCATACTTATGGAAGCAACATGCTATGTATGAGTCAAGACCTCGTGTTGTTATTGTTACTTTCAGAAATAAGTTGTACATGATACTGGAGGTAGCACTGCCTACTTCCATTTCTTTGGTTATTGCAAAACAATGTAGCAAGCTCATTTCTAAAACCGGGAAACTTATTTTCTTGATGATACGCCCTCAGGGAAAGAAGAAGACAGTGGCCACGACCTCTAGACAGGGTCACTCTGCATGGTAACAATAGATGGAAAAGGTCATGGAGGACTATGAGGGCATCTTCACCTCCTCCATAGCGTGCCTCTTCACTGTCAGGTCAAGCAATCCATTGATCTGACCCTAGGTGCATCGGTGCCCAATGGACCAATCGTCGAATGTGTGGAAGACTGCCTTCAAAGCCAAGGAGGGCCTTTTCGAATGGTTGGTTATGCCTTTTGGGTTGATGAATGCTCCTACAACCTTAATGAGCTTGATGGATGATATCTTGTGGCCATTCACCAACTCATTTTTAGTGGTATACTTGGATGACATCTTGATCTTCAGCTAGAGTTGGGAAGAACACTTCCACCACATCTGACGGGTTCTCCAAACACTGCGGCAGTACAAGTTTTGTGCCAATTTGGAGAAATGCACTTTTGGCATGACCCAGGTTCAGTATCTGGGATACATTTTCAATGAATAAGGGGTGCAGGTGGATCCATCCAAGATCCAAGTCATTCAGGATTGGCCAGCCCCAACCACTCTAATAGAGCTTCATAGCTTTCTGGGACTTGCCAATTTCTACCACAGGTTCGTGTTGGGATTCTCTCATATCACTTGGCCCTTGAGTCTACCACAGGTTCGTTTTGGGATTCTCTCATATCACTTGGCCCTTGAGTCAAGTCACCAAGGGAGGAGTGAAAGAAAAATTCTTTTGGTCTGAATCTCAACAGAAAGCATTCGCAGAGTTGAAAGATCGGCTCTACTCTGCAATAGTGCTCACTTTACCAGACTTGCAACAGCCATTTGAGATCGAGATAGATGCTTCTTACTATGTTATTGGGGTATTCCTTACTCAATAGGGGCATATAGTGGCATATCATAGTAAGACACTTTCAGACAGAGTCCTGAAGGATCCCACTTATGACAAAGAGATGTATTCCATTGTGTAGGCTTGCCGAGAATGGAAGCATTACATTTTTGGGAAGGAAACGGTCATCTGCACAAACCACTGACCCCTGCAGTTCATACAGATGCAAGGGAAGTTCTAGAATGATTTCCATCAAAAATAGTCCACATACCTGCAATAGTTCCACTTGAATATCAATTATAAGAAGGGTAGCACCAATAATTTTGCAGACTTCCTCAGCCGACCATCGATCATGGCGTTAACCACCGTGCCCAACTCTTGTGGGCATGAAACTTCTGATTGGGCACTTCTCTACAAAAGCGACCAAGAATTTGGCCACACATACCAGATGCTCTTGGAGGGTTAGGAAGTTCCAAATTTTCACCTCCAGGATGCCCTGTTATGCCACCTAGGACACCTTTGTGTTCCTTCAAGTGAGTGAGCCAAGATGATTTGGGAAGTGCACTATAGTCAGGCCACTGGACATTTCAGGGTCGAGAAAATAGTGGCAGTACTACATAAGTATTTATATTGGCCTAATCTTCGACAAGATGTTGGGAAGTACATCAGATCCTCCACTTCCTACGCGATTGCAAAACCAACCATCACGAATCAAGGCCTCTATTCTTCGTTGCCTACCCATATTAGACTTTGGGAATCCATCTCCATGGATTACATATTGCGCCTTCCTTCTACTAATCATGGTAATGACTGTTTTTTTGTGGTCCTTAACAGATTCTCGAATATGGCCATTATGGCATCCTGCAAGAAGAATATCACAACAAAAGCCACTTCTAAACTCTTTTTTGAACGAGTGTGGGTACACTATGGGATCCCATAGTCTATCATCTCAGATCGGGATAGCAGCTTCCTCAGTACATTTTGGTCCAGTTTCTAGTCGATGCTGGACACCAGGCTCACTAAGTCCATAGCTTTCCATCCCCAAACTAATAGCCAGACAGATGTCGTCAACAAGATGATCGTACACATTCTGTGCATGTACAACTCAAAACATCCATACACATGTGATGAGAGCCTTCCCTATTTCTAGCACAACTATAACTGGGCTCTCCACTGCTCGACTAGCCACAACCCTTTTTAGGTGGGCTTGGGATTCCAGCCACTATGTCCCATTGATGTGGCCATACCATTTGCACCTACTTAGGTAGATTTAGCTCATGTCCAATCAAAAGCCAATAAGGCAAATATCTTCATTGAGCACATCCAACATATCTGCCAGTAGGTCCATGAAATTCTGCAGAAATCAAATGCCAAGTACAAATAGCAACATCATCAACATCAGGTGCCACACAAGTTTCATGTGGGCGACAATGTCTGGCTGCATTTGTAGAAGGAACACATTACCAGAGCCTATTAGAAACTCAAACCACTCCGATATGGTCCTTAAACCATTACCAAAGGTTGTGCGTGACAATGCATTTGAGCTCAGCATTCCCCCTTTCCTTGGCTTGCACCCAGTGTTCAATGTGGACCACCTTCGACCATAATTCCCAACATTCTTGGACACATCAAACATTACAGAACAACTCACACGTATAGAGTTAAGTCCAAATTGCATGGATGAAGCCACAACTAATTGGATCATGGACGCATAGATCAATAACACCCGACAACAAAAGATCCAACTATATCGAGTTTTCAAAGCAAGCAAGTGGTTCACCAGGGACCAAGTTCAACAAAAGTTTCCTCATCTCATGGAGGAACTCATCGTAATGGGGACCATTGCTTCCTAAGGGGGGAGGAATGATCCAGGTGGATATTGGTGGCCACCTTCCTATTCCACTTTGACCCCCACCATTGTTTCTTTCAGTTTTTCAGTTTCCTTATTTGTAGGACAATTTACTATTTTTGGCATTTTTTTGGGTCCTGAACTTTTGGAGCTGTTTTGAGGCCCTAAACAACATTTTTTGGGAAAAACAAGAGAAACATGGTCCCCAAAAGTTGTAGTCATCGGATAAATATTTCTAACGAGGTATTGTGCACATCAAAAGGAGATCGTATGCGAAAGTTACGACCCTGGGAAGTTGATGTACCAATTTACCCAAACGGGGCCCATAGTTTGGCGCTTCATCTCCTAGGGTTAGGTTTTTGGATGTTTAGGGTTTTCCATTGTCTTTTAGTAATAAATAGGCTTTTGAGCCTCATTGTAACACAATTCAGAGGCATGTAGCTGCCACATCTCTTCTCAGAGATAAGCTACCATCGCCCGAGCTAGTCTTCTTTCCATTTTGATTTTAAGCATATTTCAATATTTGATATTAATGAAATGCAGTGTATTTCTACTGCATGTCTATATTTATGGTTATATTTGTAATTTTTTGTGTTCTTGTTTAAATCTGGATCAGTGGTATTAAAGCGGGTATGCTCTTTCTTTGTTTTTCTTTGCATGTCGCCAATGAGGTCAGGATATAAGGAGTTAGTGCTTGAAGTGGTCGAACCTTTGCAAGACCAGCCTCAAAAATCCTGACGGCCTCCCATGGCGGATGAAAAGAAAAATGAGGGGGCAGTAGATCCTATCAAAATCTTTCTCGTGGAATTCCTTGAGCGACAAAGGAATGTGATGATGGACAACTTTTCCCAAATCCTTTAGCGGCTACCCAAGGGCGACACATCTACTTCCGGCAGCTACTATGGAAGTGCCACAACCTTTAAGGTACAATTTAACATTGAAATTGCCATATTCGAGGGCTAGACAGATGTAGACGCTGTAGATAAATGGTTAAATTTGCTAGAAGGATATTTTTATGTTCATGATTTTTTCAGCCGAAAAAAGATCACTTTTGCACTTCTCAAAGCAGCCCCCCACATCAAGGAATGTTGGGAAACCTACTGTGAGTAGAAGGATGAAAGTACGAACTCACTATTTTCAGCCACACCCACTTGGAACTCATTTCGGCATGCCATTAGGGAGTAGTACTACCCTATTTGGATCTATGAGGATAAATACATAAAGTGGAGAACGCTTCGACAGGGAAGGGACCAATATGTGCCAGTCTTTACCAATGTTTTTCATACCCTTCGCACGAAGTTGGGTATCAAGGATTCTAAGAAGCATTTGGCTCTCAAGTACCACAACTGCGTGCATAGGTACATCCAAGACGAGATGGAATTCCTTAACATCTCCTCGCTTGGCATGACATACCGATATGCCATCAAGATCGAGCAAAAGTTTAAACAGAAGAAGCAAGACTTTGGATCTGCAAATCCGAAGCAAGAGAAAGGTGCCCCAAACCATAGAACAAAGGAAAAAGCTAAGGGAGGGTGATTCTCACATATCCATTTTCCCTTCAGTCAAGTCACCAAGGGAGGAGTGAAAAAAAAATTCTTTTGGTCTGATTCTCAACAGAAAGCATTCGCAAAGTTGAAACGTCGCATCTCCTTTGCACTAGTGCTTACTTTACTAGACTTGCAATAACAATTTTAGATTGAGACAGATGCCTCTGAATATGCTATTGGGGTAGTCCTTACTCAACAGGGACACCCACTAGCATATCATAGTGAGACACTTTCAAACACAGTCTAGAAGTATCCCACTTATGACAAAGAGATGTATTCCATTGTGCATTCCTGTCAACAATGGAAGCATTACATTTTGGGGAAGGAAACGGTCATCCACATAGAACAACGACCCCTGCAATTCATATAGATGCAAGGGAAGTTGCAGAATGATTTCCATCAAAAGTGGTCCACATACTTGCAGCAGTTCCATTTGAATATCAAGTATAAGAAGGGTAGCACCAATAATGTTGTAGACTGCCTCAGCCGACCACCTATCATGGCGTTAACCACCATGCTCAACTCTTGTGGGCACGAAACTTCTGATTGGGAACTTCTCTACAAAAGCGACCCCGAATTTGGCCACACATGTCAGATGCTCTTGGAGGGTCAACAAGTTCCATATTTTCACCTCGAGGATTCCCTGCTATGCCACCTGGGACACCTTTGTGTTCCCTCAAGCGAGCGAGCCAAGATCATTTGGGCAGCACACTATAGTTAAGTCACTAGGCATTTCGGTGTTGAGAAAATATTGGCAGTACTACAAAAGTATTTTTATTGGCTGAATCTTCGACAGGATGTTGGGAAGTACATCAGATCCTGCACTTACTATGCCATTTCCAAACCGACCATCAAGAAGCAAGGCCTCTATACTCTATTGCCTACCCCTAGCCGACCTTGGGAATCTATCTCCATGGATTACATGTCGGGCCTTCCTTCTACTATGCATGGCAATGACTGTGTTTTTGTGGTTGTCGACAGATTCTCGAAGATGTCCATTATGGCGGCCTGCAAGAAGAATATCACAGCAGAAGACAATGCTAAACTCTTCCTTGAACGAATGTGGGTACACTTTTGGATCCCACAGTCTATCATCTCAAATTGGGATAGGAGGTTCCTCAATACATTTTGGTCTAGTCTCTAGACGATGCTAGACACCAAGCTCACTAAGTCCACAGCGTTCCATCCCTAAAGTGATGGTTAGACATAGGTCGCCAACATAGTGATCATACACATTCTGCGCATGTACAACTCAAAGCATCCACACACATGGGATGAGAGCATTCCCTATGTCCAACACAGCTATAATCGGGCTCTCCACAACTCGACTGGTCACAACCCTTTTCAGGTGGGCTTGGGATTCTAGCCACTGTGTCCCATTGATGTGGCCATACCATTTGCAACTACTTAGGCAGATTCAGCTTGTGTCCAGTCGGAAGTTGATAAGGCAAATAGCTTCATTGAGCACCTCTAACATATCTGCCAACACATCCATCACATTCTAGAGAAATCAAATTCCAAGTACAAACAACGACATGATCAACATCGGGTGCCACACAAGTTTTATGTGGGTGACAAAGTCTAGTTGCATTTGTAGAAGGAATGCCTTACTGGAGCCTACCAGAAACTCAAACCACTCCGATATGGTCCTTACACCATTACCAAGGTGATGGGAAATATTGAATTTGAGCTGAGAATTCCCCCATTCCTTGGCCTGTACCCAATGTTCAATCTGGATCGCCTTCAACCATACATCCCACCATTGTTGGATACATCAGACATTGCAGAATTGCTCACACCTACAGAGTTAAATCTAGATTGCATGGAGCAAGCAACAATTGATCGGATCATGGAAACATAGATCAGGAGCACCTGACAGTAAAGGATCCAACTATATCGAGTTGTCAAAGTAGGTTAACTCTTTCACCAGGGCAAGTGGCTCACCAGGGACCAAGTTTAGTAGAAGTTTCCTTATCTCATGGAGGAACTCAACGCAATGGGAAACATTGCTTCCTAAAGGGGGAGGAATGATCTAGGTGGATATTGGTGGCCACCCGCCTATTCCACTTGGACCCCCACCATTGTTTCTTTCAGTTTTTCAGTTTCCTTATTTGTAGCACAGTTTACTATTTTCAGCAATTTTTCAGGTCCTGAACTTCCGTAGCCGTTTTGAGACCCTAAACAACATTTTTTAGGAAAACCAGGAGCATGATGAGTCATTTCCAATGTTTCTCACTCAAAATTTGTATTCTCCGAATAGATCTTTCTAATGAGGTATTGTGCACGTCAAACAAAGATTGTATGCCAAAGTTACGACCCCGGGAAGTTGATGTACCAATTTACCCAAGCGGGGCCCATAGTTTGGCGCTTTATCTCCTAGGGTTAGGTTTTTGGATGTTTAGGGTTTTCCATTATTTCTCAACAATAAATAGGCCTTCGATCCTCATTGTAACAAAGTTTAGAGGCATGTGAATGCCACATATATTCTCAGAGATAAGATACCATCACCCAAGGTAGTCTTATTTCCATAATGTTTGTAAGCATATTTCAGTATTTGATATTAATGAAATGAAGTGTTATTTCTACTGCATCTCTGTATTTATGGTTATGAATGTAATTTGTTGTGTTCCTATTTAAATCTAGATCAGTTTTATCAAAGTGGGCCTGCTCTTTCTCTGATTTTCTTTTAATATCCCCGACGAGGTTGGGATATAAGGAGTTAGGGCTTGAACTAGTTGAACCTTTGCAAGACTACCCTCGCAAATCCTGATGGCCTCCCATGGTAGATGAATATAAAGACAAGGGGGCAGGAAATCTTGTCAAAATCTTCCTCAAAGAAGCCCTCAAGTGACAAAGGAACACAATGATGGACAACTTTTCCCAGATCCTTCAACAGCTACTTCTGGTAGCTACTCTGGCAGTGTCACACCCTTTAAGGTACAAGTTAATTTTGGCATTCCCATATTTGAGGGTCAGATAGATGTAGACATTGTAGATAAATGTTTAAATCTGCTAGAAGGATATTTTTCTGTTCATGGTTTTTCTAGCAGGGAAAATATCACTTTTTCACTTCTCAAAGCAACCCCCCATGTTCAGGGCTGGTGGGAAACCTACTATGAGCAGAACGATGAAAGTATGAACTCACTATTTTCAGCTGCACCCACTTGGAACTCATTCTAGGATGCCATCAAGGAGCAGTACTACCCTATCTGTAGCTATGATCATAAATACATAAGGTGGACAATGTTGCGACAGGGAAGGGACCAAGATGTGCTAGAGTTTACCAATGTTTTTCATACCCTTCACACGAAGTTGGGTATCAAGGATTCTAGGAATCATTTGGTTCTCATGTTCCACGGCTTCCTACACAGGTACATCCAGGATGAGATGGAATTCTTGGACATCTCCTCGCTTGGCACGACATACCGATATGCCGTCAAGATCGAGAAAATTTTTTAACAGAAGAAGCGAGACTTTGTATCTGCGAATCCGAAGCAAGGGAAAGGTGCCTCCAAACCACAGAGCAAAGGAAAAAGCCAAGGTGGGGTGGCTCTTAACAACCCACCAAAGCCGCAAGCGAAGAACAATAGCGTGAAGCCAAAAAATGGCATGATAAAATGGTGTGAGTTCCATAAGAGCTCCACTCACAACATAAGTGAGTGTTGGGCCAAGCAGTCACTAGTGGCCGAGCTAAAGGCTTCGAATCAGATGCATGTTCAAACTCTGTGTCTAAACCTGATAAGGTGAATGAAAAAGGGAAGTAGATTATTGATGCAGAGCCCAACACCACCATTTCCACCACGAAGATCCAAAAGGAGGAACATGAAGATCTAGAGGAGGAGGAGTGCCTCTTCCACTCCCAGATGTGGGTAAAGGGTTCCCTACTACAGTTCATTGCCGACAGCGAGAGACCAAAGAACCTCATTTTGGCAGAGGTCATGAAGAAGTTGGGCTTATCTACCACAACAAATCCACAACTGTACACCATCTGGTGGCTTCACCAAGGACGAGATCTTTGCGTGAGACAGTAATGCCGCCTTCCATACAACATTAAGCTCGTCACGGATGAGGTATTAATTGACATTGTTCCCCTTGATGTTTGTGATTCATTATTAGGCCAACCATACTTATGGAAGAGACATGTTATGTATGAGTCAAGACTTCATGATGTTATTGTTACTTTGGGAAATAATTTGTACAAGATATTGGAGCTGGTACCACCTACTGCTATCTCTTTGGTTACTGCAAAACAATGCAGGAAGCTCATTTTCAAAACTGGGAAATGTGTTTTCCTGATGATACGCCCTCGTGCAAAGAAGAAGACGGTGGCCATGACCTCCAGATAGGGCAGGCCCCTTCCACATGGCAACAACAGATGGACAATGTCATGGAAGAGTACGAGGACATCTTCACCTCCCCCATAGGGGTACCTCTGCACTATCAAGTCAAGCACTCCATTGATCTGACCCCAGGTGCGATGGTGACTAATGGACCAATCTATCAGCACTCTGTTCTTGAGAACGATGAAATCAGGGGGCAGATTCAAGAGCTGCTACAGAAAGGTCACATCCGTCTGAGTTCATCGCCCTATGGGATCCTGATCGTGTTGGTACAAAAGAAGGATGGGACTTGGAGACTCTTTATTGACTATCGCGCACTAAACAAGATCACTGTCCAGAATAGGAACTCGATCCCATAGATTGATGACCTTCTAGACCAACTAAAGGGGGAAAATTTTTCAGTAAGATGGACTTGAAGTTCGACTATCACCAGGTACCAATCGAACCCTCTAATGTGTGGAAGACTGCCTTCAAAGCCAAGGAGGGAATTTTCGAATGGTTGGTTATGCCTTTTGGGTTAATGAATTCTCCTGCAATCTTCATGAGGCTTATGGATGACATCTTGCAGTCATTCACTAACTCATTTGTAATGGTATACTTGGATGACATCTTGATCTTTAGCCAGAGTTGGGAAGAGCACCTTTAGCACAACTGACAGGTTCTCCAAACACTACGACAACACAAGCTATGTGCCAATTTGGAGAAATACACTTTTGGAATTACCCAGGTTCAGTATCTGGGATACATTATTGATGATCGAGCAGTGAATGTGGATCCATCCAAGATCCAAGTCATTCGGGATTGGCCAGCCCCAACCACTTTGATAGAGCTCCGTAGATTTTTGTGTCTTGCCAATTTCTAGCATAGCTTCATGATGGGATTCTCTCATATCACTTGGTCCTTGAGTCAAGTCACTAAGGGAGGAGTGAAAGAAAAATTATTTTGGTTTGAATCTCAAAAAAAGCATTCGTAGAGTTGAAACATTACCTCTACTCTACACCAGTGCTCACTTTACCAGACCTACAACAGCCATTTGAGATCAAGATAGATGCCTTTGACTATGCTATTGGGGCAGTCCTTACTCAACAAGGGAATCTAGTGGCATATCACAGTGAGACACTTTCAGACATAGTCCATAAGTATCCCACTTATGGCAAAGAGATGTATTCCATTGTGCAGGCCTGCCGACAATGGAAGCATTAAATTTTTGGGAAGGAAACGGTCATCCACATAGACCATCAACCCTTGTAGTTCATACAGATGCAAGGGAAGTTGCAAATGATTGCCATCAAAATTGGTCCACATACCTGTAGAAATTCCATTTCAATATCATGTATATGAAGGGTAGCACCAATAATGTTGCAGACCACCTCAACCGACCACCGATCATGGTGTTAACCATTGTGCTCAACTCTTGTGGGCACAAAACGTCTGATTGGGCACTTCTCTACAAAAGTGATCCAGAATTTGACCACACATACTAGATGCTCTTGGAAGGTCAACAACCCAGATTTTCACCTCGAGGATGCTCTACTATGCCACCTGGGACACCTTTGTGTTGCTTCAAGCAAGCGATCCAAGATGATTCAGGAAGCGCACTACAGTTGGGCCATTGGGCATTTCGGGGTCGAGAAAATATTGGTAGTACTGCAAAAGTATTTCTATTAGCCAAATCTTCTATAGGATGTCTGGAAGTACATCAGATCCTGCACTTCCTGCGCCATTGCTAAACTGACCATCAAGAAGAAAGGCCTCTATACTCCGCTTCCTACCCCAGTCGTCCTTGGGAATCCATCTCCATGGATTACATGTTGGGCCTTCCTTCTACTAACCATGGAAACGATTGTGTTTTTATGGTCGTCGACAGATTCTTGAAGATGGCCATTATGGTGGCCTGCAAGAAGAATATCACAGTAGAAGCCACTACTAAACTCTTCTTTGAACGAGTGTGGGTACACTTTGGGATCCCATAGTCTATCATTTCAGATTGAGACATCAGGTTTCGTAGTACATTTTGGTCCAGTATCTAGTCAATGCTGGACATCAAGCTCACTAAATCGACAACTTTCCATCCCCAAATTAATGACCAGGCAAAGGTCGTCAATAGGATGATCGTACACATTTTGTGTGTGTACAACTAAAAGCATCCATGGAAATGGGATGAGAGCCTTCCCTATGTCTAGCACAGCTATAACGGGCTCTCTATAGCTCAACTGGCCACAACCCTTTTCAGGTGGGCTTGGGATTCCAGCCACTATGTCCCATTGATGTGGCCATACCATTTGCAACTACTCAGGAAGATTCGACTCATGTCGAGTAAGAAGCCGATAAGGCAAACCACTTCATTGAGCATATCCAACATATCCGCCATAAGGTCTATGATATTTTGGAGAAATCAAATTCCAAGTAAAAACAACGACATAGTCAACATCATGTGCCACATAATTTTTAGGTAGGCAACAAAGTCTGGTTGCATTTGCATAAGGAACACCTTACCGGAGCCTATCGGAAACTCAGACCACTCTGATATGGTCCTTACACCATTACCAAGGATGTGGGCAACAATGCATTTGAGATGAGCATTCCCCCATTCCTTGGCTTGCACCAAGTGTTCAATGTGGACTGCCTTCGACCATACTTCCCACCATTGTTGGACACATCAAACATTGCAAAACAGCTCACACCTACAGAGTTAAATCCAGATTGCATGGAGCAAGCCACAACTAAACAGATCATGGACATGCAGATCAAGAACACCCAACAAGAAAGGATCCAACTATATCGAGTTGTCAAAGTAGGCCAACCCCTTCACCAGGGCAAGTGGCTCACCAGGGCCCAAGTTCAACAGAAGTTTCCTCATCTCATGGAGGAACTCAATGCAATGGCGACCTTTTCTTCCTAAGGGGGTAAGAATGATCTAGTTGGATATTGGTGGCCACCTACTTATTCCACTTGGACCCCACCAATGTTTCTTTCAGTTTCCTTATTTGTAGCATAATTTACTATTTTTGGTAGTCTTTTCAGGTCCTGAACTTCCGAAGCCGTTTTGAGGCCCTAAACGATGTTTTTTTTGGGAAAAACGAGAGCAAAATGGGCCACGAAGTAATATTTCTCACTCAAAAGTTGTAGTCCTCAAATAGATCTTTCTAGCGAGGTATTGTGCACGTCAAATGGAGATCATATGCCAAAGTTACGACCCCAAGAAGTTGATGTACCAATTTACCCAAACGGGGCCCATAGTTTGGTGCTTCATCTCCTACGGTTAGGTTTTTGGATGTTTATGGTTTTCCATTGTTTCTCAACAAAAAATAGGCTTTCGAGCCTCATTGTAGCACAATTCAGAGGCATGTAGCTACCATATCACTTCTCAGAGATAAGCTACCATTGTCCGAGCTAGTCCTATTTCCATTCTGTTTGTAAACATATTTTAGTATTTGATATTAATGAAATGAAGTGTTATTTCTACTGCATCTCTGTATTTATGATTATATATGTAATTTGTTGTGTTCCTGTTTAAATCCGGATGAACATCCCAAACCACCATGTTCATGATCATGCATGTAAGGTTACACTTATCATGCATATAAGGTTCCTCCTAGGGAAAATTTAAATTCAAAAAACCATGTGCACATTCCTACCACTAGCAATGCATGTGCATTAAATATGTGCACATTCCTAGAGCCAAAAATGTGTGTGCATTTTAGTGCTAGGAACACACATGCATTCCTATACAACTAATGATTTTAACACATGGTAAATGGTTGAGGGGTAAGGGGGTTGGGGAAGTGAGAGAGGGAGGGATAGAGCAACCAAGGGGGAGAGAGAGAGGGAGAGACAGCGTAAGGGGTGGGGAGGAATGATTTCATAAGTGAGGGGAGAGATTGAGTTAAAGCTGAAATGTGATAGACATAAGGAAATAGAGTAGGGAAGAGAGAGGGAGGGATATATTTCTGGTTGACATAAAGAGGAAACAAAAGAAAAAATATGGAGGGGAGTTTTAAGGAGGGATTAAGAGAATGACAAAGAGAGAGAAAAAGGGAGAGGTAGAAGAGGGAGAGTATTTTAGTTGAGTTTGAGTCGGAGGTAGAAAGAGAGTGTGGGAGGGGGGAGAAAGATGAAGAGTGACAGATAGAAAGATGATGTTGGGGAAGGCATGGGGGAAGGAAAGAGAATAAGATATGGGGAGGGAGTTATGGAGAGAGATAAAGAAGGATAAAGAGAGGGATATAGATAAAATTTTGGAGAGAGAGGGTGGAGAAGGGGAGAGAAAGAGAGAGAGAAAGATGGGTGAGAGTGAGGGTGTTAGAGATAGAGTTCGAGGTTAAAGAGAGAGGGAGAGTGAGTGGGGAGAGAATGTGTTGGTGTGTGTGTGTGTGTGAGAGAGAGAGAGAGAGAGAGAGAGAGAGAGAGAGAAGGAAGGAGATAGAGAAAAAGTAGGAGGGGAAGAGAGAGGGAAGAAGATAGAGACTGATGGGGAGGAGATAGAGAGTGATGGAGAGAGAGAGAAGGAGAGGAGGGATATATAGAAAGGTGGAGTTGAGATATATAGGGAGAGAAGGATGGGAGAAGAGAGTAACACAAATAGGGAAAGGGAGGGTTATTGACAAGGATTTGGGTGATATAGAGCGAGAAAGAGGGAAGATGAGAAATGTAGAGAGAGAAAGAGGTGGGGAGAGAGAGGGAGTGATGGGAGAAGAGATAGGAAGAGAGTGAGGGAGAGCGGAGAGAGGGAGGGAGGAGAGAGAGAGAGGGAGAGGATATGGGGTTACGGAGAGATAATTTGAAAGGAGGTTTTCTTAAAGGAAACATTGAGGGAGTAGAGGAGTGATAAGGAAAGAGGGGAAGTAGGAGAGAGAAGGGGTCGTAGTTATAGAGGGAGGGAGAGAAGGAGAGAGGGAGGGAGAAAAAGATAAAATTGGAAGGGGGAGAGAGGGAGTGACAGATGGGATAAGGACGATAGAGAGAGATACCTTCCTCTATTTCTCTATATAATATATATTTTCCTCTAAATTGGAAGGGGAGAGAGAGAAGGATATGGGGTAACATAAGGAGCGAGAGTGAAATTGATAGGCTAGTGACAAAAGGAGGGATAGGGTGGGATGGAGGGAGGGATAATGAGAGAAAAAGTGAGATAGAGGGAAAAAGAGAGGGGGGTTAGAGAGAGAGTGTGTGCATGTTTTAGAGAGATAATGTGGGAATAGAGAAAGTGTGAGATATAAAAAGAGGGAGATGGAGAGGGAGAAAGGTAAAAATGGATAGGAAAATGGGTAGAGAGAGATGGAGGCTTAGGGGGAGAGAGAGAGAGAGAGAGACAGGGAGAGGGAGAGAAGGATATATGAGGGAGACATATTGGGGTAGAGAGAGATGTGGAGAGAGAGAGAGAGAGAGAGAGAGAGAGAGAGAGAGAGAGAGAGAAGGATATATGAGGGAGACATATCGGGGTAGAGAGAGAGATGTGGAGGGAGAGAGAGAAAGAGAGAGAGAGAGAGAAGAATCATGAAAGGTGGGGAGATATAGAGAGAGCAAAACATAGAAGGAAATAGATAGAGATAGATAAGTAAAGGGGGAGAGAGGGGCATGAGAGGGGGGAAGGGGGAGAGAGAGAGTGAGCGATGGGGAAAGGAAAAGAGAGAGAAGGATGTATGTTGGCTTGATGGGCCCTTACCTAGGTTCAGCATTAAGTAGCAAAGGAAATTGGTACACTATTGGAAATTTTGGCATCAATACGCGGAGCACAACTGAAGTCTCACCTGAAGTAGTATGGGGGGATGTAGGAACCAAATTTCCGCACACTGAGATGGTTGTGATGTCAGTTATATGCCCTAAACCTTCCTTTGCATAGACTGATAAGCCCTAAAGTACTTCTCTTATTCCTCCATGAAGCCTCTGCGAAAGTCTGATCATCCTTCGCGGACCCTAAATAGATAGATCAGGCTCTTACACGCCTCTGTAATTACTCTTACTTCTATATTTACTCAAATTCACTTAAGTATTGGTTAACTTTAAAATGCATTATAGTTATCTTCGCATAAACAGATATTCTTAGTTGTATTCCTATGACAAAGTAAAATACATAGATTCGTGCATCAATATAGCATTAATTCATAACCCCAAAATTCAACATAAAAAAATTGTAGCATTCATAAAAGAAGTACAATAACACATACATAGATAATTCCAGAACACTTCTCTTTATTGATAATTCATATTTCCAGTAGAGACTTTGACTACCCTACACACACAGCTCCAGGGTCGGCGCACTCAGATGCGAACTTCTACCCTAGGCATTTGCGCACTCAACTATAGAGCGTCTTCCTATGCTAAGACTCTTTGCTCTTAGCTCTCACAGACCCATAAACTTACTTAGAACTCTACCAAAAACTTATCAACTACCTTAGACTCTACTAAGAATCCCTTTTTATACAATCCCATGGTCTGTGGACCAAGGGTAGATCTCATCAAGCCGACACAAACTATCTAAGACAAGGGCAGAAACCCTTTTTGACTTCTTACATCTTCGTGATCCATGGCCACAAAATGCGGAGAATTTACATTTCTTTACACAAAGCTTGGAATTTTAGCCCCAAAAGTTGGGCCTTTAACCCCAAAATTGACCCTAGGGGACTCGTTCCCAATAGACCCCCAACACAAATATGATTAATCGCCCCCGATTCACTCTGCTGCCCTGGAGATCTTATTGCGAAGACCTCTCAGCTCCACTTGTACCACTGCGACTTCAGAGGTGCATTGTGTTGCCACCTGCTTCACCTGCTCGACCAACTGCTCCATCCTTGGCTTTGTGCTATCTACCTGTATTTCCTACTGTGTCACCTGTAGACTAGCCAATTTCCCTTCAATGGAGGCAATGATTATATAGGCCTCCTCTAGCCAAGGCCCCAATCTGACCTTGAGTACTGTCTCTTTGTGTTGAGTTGCATCCTCCTGTTCCTTCAGTGCCTTTTCTTCTTGCATCTTCGCTAACCTTTGTGTAATGGCGACAGTGCACGTCGTCACTTTAACCTCATCATATCTCTGTTGCAGCTCCCGCGCCTCTGTCTCCAGCCTTTGCACAGTGGGATCCTCCTGTAGGTTGCTTACTACTTCAAGCGACTGCTCGAAGAGCGTAGTGCACTCCTTAACGGTGACATCTATAGCTTCTACGACATCTTTGACAATGACCTCACATTGTTCTTTCACCTCTAGTGGAGTCAAAGGCTGGTCTCACAACTCGAGTTCTGCAATCTTAAGGTTCAGATCAAACCGAACCATAGCCAATTCTATTCACGCTTCGTGCACTTTGGCAGCAATCTTCTGAATTCTCACATCCACTAGAGCATCTTCAGGAATATCTAGCTCTGGAACAGTCCTACATGCCTCAGCCACTACCTTGGTCGTAAGCTCATTCTTGTTCGTGATGGCCTTAAGAAGATCATTTGCAAAATTCTTCTGTGCAGCCATTTGAGCATTGTTCACCCTCTCCTCACTGATAACGTTCAGTGCGTTCTTTTCTCTTGCCCGAAGTTCCGCGATCACACCATCCTGTAGAGTGTGAATGGCTTCACTAGGAAGCACAACCAAGTTTGGTAGGGCACTGACAGTGGCCTTGTCATATTTTTCTTTTGTATTCAGCTCTCCATCTGGCAATGCTATTTCTCGTGGATCTAGTGTGCGCACCATGCCTGCTGCTTCAAAAGCGCTAGGCACCAAACTAGTTGACGTCGCGCTGCTCCACCCCACACTAGTCTATACCTGTGATGCCTGGATCTACAACTCGTACCGACCCATTTGAATGGCACCCAAGGCTTGTTTCTGCTACTCCTCAAACTATTACAGCAGTTTCACGGTCACATTCCTAACCATATCACCAATATCATTCAAATCACCCTTTGTCAAGCTGATTGGGTGAAGGGACATTTTGTTGGCCTTGGACTTCTTCCATGACCCTACTTTCTCCTGCTCCCTATTGCGCTTAACCCAGAACGAAGTAGTCTCTAGGTCTGCCCCTCCCTGGTCGGATCGCTACTCTTCCTCTTCTGTCTCTGGGGAAGGAGGTTTTTGACTCCTATCGGAGTCACACTCCTCCACTTCTTCCTACCATTCTGTCTTCTTTTTGGTGGCGCGCTCCACTTTGGTTTTGTCCTCAGCCTCTTTCTTCCTCTTCTCGGCCAACTATTCCATCTTTAGTCTAGCCTCTTCCCTCTTACACTTTGCTGCATACTTGCTAGACCCAGTTGTCAAATCTAAGGACGTACACCACCCTGCTGGCCAACGGTCAAGGATTACCACAATTGTGTCATCTGTGGTGAGGTATGGAAGTTCAAACTAGTTTTGCTCAGGGTCCTTCTGCACTCACATGGAGACATAGAGGAAGTCCACCTTGAACTCCACATACTTTGCTAATTGGTCGAAGATAGTTGGTGACAACCATAGTTTGTGGTTGATGGCCATGTTGATACTCATCTCCATCAAGATCCAAAAGATCTCGCCATCTTTGACCCTTTGGGGGTCCTTGGTGGCCCAAAGCAAAGTGAACTTTGCTGCTTCCAGTAAATCCCACTCAACCAGAGGAAATTGACTATACTCCGGTAACTCCCATGCGACTAGTACTATGGATAGTAGCAGTCATACATACTGAAAGGTTTTGCTATAGTCTTGCGCTTCTATGCAGTTCATGAGGAACTCACTACAAAGGTAGCATGCCTAGTTGAATTGTATGCCCTCTACACACTAGGTTGCTAATGATACAACTGGTGCTAGCACTTCATCTACGCGACACTTTTTCATAATTTTCTCGGCCAAAATCTAGGTGGCTACTTTGACCATGGGGTCAGTTATACTAGAAAGTGAGTAGCCACATTACTTCTTGACGAGCTTAAATTTGTCCTTCATTTGCTTGGCAAGATCGCGTTCACCTATCTTTCCACCAAATCCCATGGCTGGATTTAATCCTAAATGCGATAGCTGAGTGATCCTATGGATCAGCATGTCAGTGATCGGTATTGGCTCTTCCAACCACAGGCATCAATCGTGCACCAAGAATAACAGCTGCTTGATCACTATCATGGTTATGGGCACACGGTTGTAATGCAGCACCCATAGCATGTTTAGCAGTCCTACCTTGTCCACCCCTTTTATCCATTTCCTTGGCTCCAGTGCGGTCACACCAGTGTCCTTATAGAAGACACAATGCATGAAATGATCAGTCACTAAGTGGGGAAAGTGCTTTGTATTAACCAAATCCCAATCCTCCAGCTTTAAAAGGGGGACGCATGCTAGGCGTAGTCCATGAAATACGGTCTTGTCTGGCAGTAATGGTGTATGCAACATGACCTTTCTCTCATTAATGTCCTTGGGGACCTTTGCCTTACCTCGGCGTGGAGGAATGTATTCAGGTAGTTTAGAGATAGGGTCGGCCCCTTCAATGTCAACATCCTCAGCCTCCATGTCAATTTCATTTCCACCCATATTGATTTCTTCACTATCTTCTTCAGGTTCCAGGTCAACTACCTTGCCTTTCTCCTCTGCGGTGGGCTTTTCTTTCTATGGGTGATTCCTGGCTGACACACACATCGACGATGTCACTTTCTACTTATCTTTCTTTGTTTTCAGACCCTCTCGGGTCGACGTAGGCCTCGGCCTGGGTGTCCTTGGTCATTTGGGTACCTCTTCACGTACTTCAACACTTGCAACCTCCAGGGTAGCTCCCTCAGTTGCCATTGCTACCTCCAGGGAAGCTCCCATAGTGGCCATTGCCTCTCCAGCACTTGCAGTTTTTGCGGGCGTCGACATGATACTGGACAACAACTCTTTTGTTTCCTTTGGAAGCTTCTTAAACATTGAACTCATTATCAAAGCTTCAAAGTACTCATGGTTCATATGTGCCTGAGAGCTCAACACCTCAATCCTCAAAATGCCAAGTGCTTTCGGTTGGGAAGCCACCTGTAATTTATAGGCATTTTCAAATTCAAATCCAATCGTTCCCTCACAATTCGTTCACTCGTGTGTTTCTGATGACACTATGACATTCCTTCATTCTGTGTAGTTACCCAATCAAGTAGCTCCACAACCCGGGCAGTGTAGTTTATAGTCCCGCGCCTCCTTTTAGCTTCTTGGAGTGCTAAGACTATGCCTCCATCATGTAGTCATCTAGCTAGGTCGCCAATGTATGGCTTCAATCCGTTGCCATTCACCCTCCCTGGGAATGGCTCTCCATTCAACTTTACCAACTAAACTACTCCACCATTGGTAATCTCCTTGATGACATAGGGCCCTAGCCAATGCATTCGAAATTTTCCTGGAAATTTATCAAACTTGCTATCATATAATAGAAATAAATCATTTACCTTGAAGGTGTGCAGTTTGATGTCCCGATCGTGCCATGCCTTTTCACACTCCTTTTGAACTTGTTGATGGAATCCAACTAGAAATCTATCCTCTTCAAGCATTGTTAGCTGTGTGAGCCTCTCTTCCATGGCTCCATGATCTTCCATTCCTGTGAATGCCACTATGCGCAGACTAGGTACACTGTACTCCATCGGAATCAGAGCTTCTAGGTCATAACTTAGGCCCCTATACTACTAGTGTAACCCCTTACTGTTATTAGTACAACCCCCTTATTGTTAATATTGTGCCCCATAGAAGCCCACTATTGTTATTATTGTGCCCTTACATTATTATTGTTATGTCCGCTTTGATTATATAATGACCCCTTAGACTCCTATATATAGAAAGGAGGTATTTTCATTTGTATCATCCAAGAATTGTTCATTTATGTAATGTAAAGGAGGTTGCCCCCTCGAAGAGGCTGAATTCTAAGGCGTTGATCTATCTTTTCTATCTTTTCTTGAGCTGGTATCATAACATTTGGTATCAGAGCTTTGGATTCTAGAGTTTCACTGCTCCAAATAGGTCATCATGGCATTTTTTCTATAACTTTTTTTCTGCGATGTTTCAGAAGTGAAAAAAAACCCTTTTGATAAGAAATCACACTGAACCTCAAGTTCGAATTTCAGAGCTTTTAGCGCTATATTTGTGGATATATGATCTGAGGAAGTTGGTATTTTTGCAAACTCCTGAATTACACTCCAAACAGGTGACATGGGAAAAATGGTCATAACTTTCTCTCTAAGCATCGAATTGAAATTTCATAAGAAGGTATAGAAATAGGACAAACTATAGTTTCTTTTGTATATTTTTCAAAGCCAAAGGTTGAAAAAGTGACACGTGGCATGTTGTAAAAGTTCGCTCTACTGAACTAGTCTATAATCAGGTCACTGTGGGAGATTTGGCATAACTCTTCCTTGGAGAATCCAATTGTGATCAGACTGGTGGCATTGGAAAGAGGACGTAGAGGGACACTATAGTTTGCAATTTCAGAACTTAAAGATCTGAAAGTACAGAGTTACAGTCGTTTGAAGATCGAGCTCCTAAAATCAAGAAAAAGCAAGATGAGGAAGTTTGATGGCAAGGATCCAGTAAATTGGATACTTCAGATGGAGCAATATTTTGATCTACATGGTGTATCACTGTTACAAAAGGTATTTATTTCATCTTCATATTTAGAACCATATCAATTTTTATGGAATAAAGGGCTTTGTTCTCGTAAACAACTTGTTACATGGTCAATTTTCATGGAGGAAATGATAGCACATTATGATGATACAAAGAGTAACACCTTCTTTAGAGCAACACCACAACAATTGGAAATAGTAAAAGGGATTTGTGACATAGTGGAAAGTAAAATTATGGCAACAAGGAAGTATACCCCTCTGTTACACTAAAAAATGTCACCATGACTATTTACAGTTAGTATGGCTCTATCAACAGTCATGCTATCCTCTTAGGCAAGTCTTATGCCTCTACTCTCCATGTCAAACTCCAAAAAGAGAGAAAGTCTTTATAAATGCGTTTATCTCTGGGTACGCAGGTTCTCTCAACCTTACCTGCGGGTACGCACCCAATGTTCACAAAAGCTGCGTCCTTGGACGCTCTATATGTAAAGGGGCAGGTCCGTCCCCCTGTAAAGGTCAAAATGCGCAAGTTTCATATTTAAAAAGTTACTTGTGGTCATTTCTAGAGCATTCTAGAAGGTTGTTCGATGTGTATTGAGTGCCTCCAGATGGTTCATGTACCCCTACCAAAGAGGAACTTATCCCATCAATAAGGGAGCTATCCCATCCAAAGAGGGGATTATCCCATTGATGGTGGACCTGATTAACTTCCTCTTGAGCACTATAAATACAGGCATTGGGCCAGAAGGAGAGGAGGTTGGAAGCTATACATTTCTAAGGGTAGATGCTGCTGGAATTAGGACTCCCATTTAGAAGCTTGTGAGGAGAGATTGCCATCTTTGCTTGTTCTATTTGGAAGTGGGTGAGCTTTGTCAAAGTAAAGGAGAACTCTTGATGGACCCTGGGAGGGACTTGCACAACACCAAGGCTCAGGTTGTATTTGTTCCTTTTGTTACCTATTAATGCAAATGAGTCCATTCTTCTCAATAACTTGTTATTTATGAGTTGTTTCATGTACTCCTTGGTCTATGTGTTAAATATGTTTTATTCTATGAGATTATCAAGTGCTATTTAATCGTTTGATTGTTAGTGGATGCAGGTTTCAAAGTGAAGGAGGAGCTCATCCGGATCAGCGAGGCTGGACTGCTACAACAGCGTGGGACTACAGGTAGGATCTAAACACTTGATTTCTTATATAGTAAATGCATGTTTAGAGAAGGATTGTTCTTGTTTGTCTTGTTTGTCACTAGAGAGTCTTAGGCTCCTAGGGAGGTTGGTTGTGTCCGCACTATCGACTCTTTCCGCCTGACAAATTGGCGAATCCGCTGGGGAATCCATTGATGTGAAAGTCTTTTCCTTTGTATGCAACTTTGATCTGAGAAAAGTCATTTATTTTCTGGTTTTTGGCTCTGTGACTTTGTTTTTGGGTGGGTAAGCTTAGGGTTAGATTCAATTTAGTTTTTCTTGAATTTTCCAGTAGGACGCACCCTCTGAGTATTGCACAGTGCGTCCCTGTACGCACTGTCGCTGTGTGCACAGAGCGGGCCCGCACCTGTCTTAACGGGTTGCCTGCATCCCCTGCTAAAATTTAAGAAAATTCCATTTTTTGCATTTTTTATCTTATATTTTGTTTTTTCTTAGTTTTTACTGCCCAGATCCATTAGTCTCTTGTCATAAATCTTCACCTAAGCTTGTTTCATTGGCATTCCTGCTTTAAGCTTTCATCAATTAGGTGTTTTGAGTCTCTTTTTTGAGAAATTCTTGATTTGATTTCCTTTGGTCATTACTTGGAGGTTTGTCTCAGTCTTTTCACAATTTTTCATCTTTTTTCTTTTGTTTTTGCAAAAAAAATTCCCCCTCATTCGCCGGGGGGGGCTAAATTGTGTATGAGTGTTAATCGCCTTTGAGTGTTTTTATTTTTTGATCTTTGGAACTCTCACCCAATTTTCTCAACTTGCACTTGATTGGTTCTTAGATCACATTAGAATCGTCTTGTGTTTGAGAATTCTCTTGCATAGATCACATTTGCATAATTAGAATTCTCATTTTCAGAATATGAATGAAAAATGTGCATAGATTACATTTGCATACTTTTCAAGTGAATTGTGCTTAGATTACCATTGCATAGTTTACATTCTGAAAAATCAATCGTAGATTTAGATCAGCTTTCTTTGATTTGAATTTACACAAAAATAAAAATAAAAATAAAAATAAAAATGGTTTGGAATTGATTTGCATTAGTTTTTATTGATAAAATTAGTGCATTAGAGAATTTGTTATATTTTCTCTTAGTAATCAATTTTTTGCATTGTTGGAAGTGAATGGAAACTCTCTCCTTATTTTAATTAGGATTCATCGAATTGAAAGGATTGCATTATCATTGCATTCAGTTGAGTCGGGTCATAACACCATTGGTTTCATATCCATTTACCCATTTGAATAATAACAGCCTTAATAACACAGCGCTTAATTAAAATTCATCTAGTAATTTTTACATTTCTAGGGCTCTGAAACACCAATATAGATCAGGCTAGTGTCTTGGAGTAGGAGAGTCATTAACTCTCCAAGACAGCAAAACCAAACAAGTAGCTCATCTTGTGGTAGGATAAATCCAATTGTTTCATTTGTACTCTGGGAAAGCTCCTCTTAAAGGAGAAGCACGAGCTCGTGTCCGAACCAGTGAGGGGATCAATCCTCCCTCATTGGGAACGACGCCAGACATGCACGTATTACAAACGGTAAACCTCGGATTAACCATTGTCGAGGAGCCAAGGGTCACTTGTCGGTAAACCTTGGATTATTGTCGAGGAGCCGGCAAGGGGATTGAGCTTGATACTCTGCCCTTGCGTGCTGTCGGAGTGTAGACTGTTCCCCCAGGTGCATTTGTTGTTGTTGGTAAACTTAGTGACCATTATCTTTAGGGTTCTACCCAAGGTGACGGTGGAGGGAAGATCCCACTATACCTGGAGCAGACGTCGACTAGACTCACTTGGATTTTCTGGGGGGTTCACTTCACTCGAGACGGTTAAAGTGGAGGAACTTGGTCCAGTCTATTCATTAAGCAGGTTGTCGGGGTAACTGTTCCACCCACCACTTCTGTACTGAATTCGGCGATGTTGGGCTTCATCACCAACTAGTGTTTTCGGTCCGGAAGGCTACTGTTTGTGTATAGTTTGACTCCTAGATTTGATAGCGCGTGTTAATTTGTTTGTTTTTACTTTTAGAGACCATAGGTGTGAACTGTGAATTTTAATTGTTAGGTGTGAATTGTGAATTGTTAATTTTAGTTTTAAATTGTTAATAAAATTCACTGAAGTTGAATATAATGGCAAATGTTCCGGAATTTACCAACCTAGGAACCCCTCCTAATGAGAATCCTAGTACTTTTCCTTACTTTGGAAATGTTGGTCCTCCTTATATGGCTACTTTGTCATTACCTGGATTTACAATAGGTTTACCGATATGGTTATTTTCAACTTCGTTGGCCCAAAATACTCCAATTGTTCCATCTCAACCGGATGCTTCACCTCAACAGAGTTCACCATCTCAACATCACCAACCTTCTGTTGACCCTTTACCTTCTTCGCCTAATTTTTCTTCCTCCATTTCTTCCTCTTCGCCTGGTAAAAACCTTGATGCTAGTAACCAGGAGGCTAAGAAGAAGAAGAAAGGGAAGAAGAAGAAGAAGAAGAAGAAGCAAGATAATAAAGAAGTCAACCAACCAACCACGACTGTAAGTGTTAGTTGTGTTGAGGAAAACTCCGACATGCATCGTAAACCCAAATACCCTTGCAGGCTTTGTAAGGGTGACCACTTCCTTGTCAATTGTCCTAGTATTCCAATGGTCTTGGAAGTATGGTCAGGAAAATCTCATCAACTTTCTATTGATCCATCAACCAGTGATAGTCAGGTTCCTGGGAAAAAGGGTAAAGTTAGGTTTCCTTGTAAGTTATGCAAAGGGAGTCATCAAACTCACATTTGCCCTCACATGGATGAAGCCTCAACATTGTTGGAAAAACTTACTGTTCCACAGCAAGAATTTCCAACTGGTTACCGTAAACTTTCTCCCAACCTACCGTCAACTGACGGAGTGATTGATCTAAATTCAATTACAGTCAATCACACTCTTCCATTGGAGAGTGAAACTCATGTCACTCAGGTTGATGATCCATTAGTTGATCAAGTGGTCGATTCAATTTCACATTCGGTCGATCCCACTTTCCATTTAGAGAGTGAACTTCATACCGCTCAGGTTCTTCTTGTTACATCAGATTCTTCTATGCCGGGGGGCATTTCACCTGTTTCTACAGAACCCCCTCCAAGCACTGAGGTCTTTTCCTTTGATTGGAATAGACTGACAGAACCTCGTCTTCCTTCCTCCATCCCTTTCCAAATCATTGTTAAGGCTGGTGGTAGGGACATACATCGTACACAGGTAGATGAAGGTGCTTATGTTAGTATTTTATCCTCAACTGTTTGGAAAGCTTTGGGTTCCCCTCAGCTTGCGCCTATTACGCAGAATCTGAAAGCTTTTAACAGAACCATTAGTGAATCTTTAGGTATCCTTCCTAAGTTTTCTATTACCTTGGAAGGTAAAACTGTCTGTATTTATCTTATGGTAGTTCGAGGTCCCTTGGATTTCAATTTACTCCTTGGGCGAGACTATGTTTATGCAATGAAAGCTGTCGTATCGACACTCTTTCGCGTGATGTCTTTCCCTCACAATGGCAGTATTGTGACTGTAGACCAGCTTTCGTTCCCTAGTCCTGTCTCAACTACCAATAATATGACACCCCTAAATGTTCCTGATTCTAAAGTGGTATCTACCCTGCCACGGGTTAATTATGTGGCAACTGGCCCCATGTTTTCAGTTACCGATGTAAGTGAGCCTCTCACTGTTGATTTAGATCTGGTAATTGACATGGAAAACTCTATGGGATTACTTGAACACGATGTTCTTATCCCTTTTGAGTCCCTTGACATGTGTTCCTTCCAGAGAAGTGTTCTTCCTTATGATGAAGACCTTTTGGAAGCCATGATCAAGGTGTGTCCATTGACATGTCTTTCTTCCAGTTGGAAGCCATGATCAGTGTGTGTGAGGATAGTTTCTTCTAGTCTCAACCTCATTAAAAAATGAAACTAGAAGTCATGAGCATAGTTCCTTGTCTTGTGTCAAGCTCATTAAAAAATGAAACAAGGAGTTGTGAGGATAGTTTCTTCTAGTCTCAACCTCATTAAAAAATGAAACTGGAAGTCATGAGCATAGTTCCTTGTCTTGTGTCAAGCTCATTAAAAAATGAAACAAGGAGTTGTGAGGAAGGTTCCTTTTACTGTGTCAACCTCATTAAAAAATGAATCAGTGTGTGCGAGGAAAGTTCCTTTTACTGAGTCAACCTCGTTAAAAAATGAATCAGTGTGTACGAGGAAAGTTCCTTTTACTGTGTCAACCTCATTAAAAAATGAATCAGTTGGTCAGAGGATAGTTCTTTTTACTGAGTCAACCTCATTAAAAAATGAATCAGGGAAGAGGATAGTTTTTTCTTGTATCAACCTCGTTAAAAAATGAAACAGGCTAGTATGAGGATAGTTCTTTTACTGAGTCAACCTCGTTAAAAAATGAATCAGGTACGAGGATAGTTTGTTCCTATCTCAACCTCATTAAAAAATGAAACTGGATGCTGTGAGGAAAGTTCCTTTTACTGTGTCAACCTCATTAAAAAATGAATCAGTGTGTACGAGGATAGTTTTTTCCTGTATCAACCTCGTTAAAATATGAAACAGGCTAGCATGAGGATAGTTCTTTTACTGAGTCAACCTCATTAAAAAATGAATCAGGTAAATTTTAGGATATGTAGGTAGATTGTAGAAAGTAGAGTTTTGAGGACAGTTGTTGTTACTGAGTCAACCTCGTTAAAAAATGAATCAGGTATGAGGAGAGTTCCTGTTACTGAGTCAACCTCGTTAAAAAATGAATCAGGTATGAGGATAGTTCCTATTACTGAGTCAACCTCATTAAAAAATGAATCAGGTATGAGGATAGTTCTTTTCTTGTGTCAACATCGTTAAAAAATGAAACAACTCCCTTTTCAAGTTAAATATTGAAAGTAAACCTTCATTTCATCCAGCCGGTTGAGTGCAATGAAGCCTGGGGGGCATGTACCTTGTTTTGCATCATTATACTGGGGGCATGCGAACTTTTTGAGCATAGTTCCTTGTCTTGTGTCAAGCTCGTTAAAAAATGAAACAAGGGTAGGTTAAGTAGGTAGATTGTAGAGAGTAGTCATGAGCATAGTTCCTTGTCTTGTGTCAAGCTCATTAAAAAATGAATCAAGGATTTTAGAGCATAGTTCCTTGTCTTGTGTCAAGCTCGTTAAAAAATGAATCAAGGATTTTAGAGTAAAGTTTTTGTTAGGTAGGTTGTAGAGAGTAGTTATGAGCATAGTTCCTTATCTTGTGTCAAGCTCGTTTAAAAAATGAAACAAGGGTTTTGAGGATAGTTCTTTTCCTGTGTCAACCTCACTAAAAAATGAAACAACTCCCACAAGTCTTTCCAAGATCTTGAAAGTAAAGCTTCATTCCCTCCATCTCATTGAACACAATGAAGCTTGGGGGGCATGTACCTCATTTTGCGTCATTATGCTGGGGGCATGTGAACTTATAACAAGCATAGTTTTTCGTTTCAAGCTTGCATAAACATGAAACCGATTCCGAGCATAGTTCTTTTCCTGTGTCAAGCTCGTTAAAAAATGAAACAAATCCTCCTCTACTTGAGTCGAGAGTTTGACTAGATCTCGTAAATGTTAAGTTGTATATTTAGGTTAGTTATTTCAGTGTTTTTGCATAATTTTCTTACAGTTTTAGGTCAAGTCTTTCAAATGATCTCGTTCATGAACCTTCATTCCATCCAGCTTGTACTTAGTTGGATAAAATGAAGCTAGGGGGGCATGCGCTCTAGCAGTTATGCTTAGGGGGCATCAAGCACAGTTTTATCTCTGTTTCAAGCTTGTGAAAAAATGAAACTACTTTGAAGCATAGTTTTTCTCTGTTTCAAGCTTTTGTAAAAATGAAACTTATCTTGAGTCAATTTTAGTTATTTTCAAGACTCGTTAAACTCATGAAAATCCCGAGATTATTTTTCTATCTTTCATTCTCGTAAAACAAATGAAAATGCCGAGTTCTTTCCGTCTTTTCCTGCTCGTAAATTAAATTGAAACTCGGCCATATGAGTATATTTTTATCATTTTTTCGAACTCATTAAAACTTACAAAAAAGTGAAAACCATGAGTACATTTTTATCATTTTTTCGAACTCGTTAAAACCTATGAAAAAGTGAAACCTCAAAGTCATCTTTTAAGCCCTTTTCTTACTCCTAAAATATGAAAATATCGCCGAGCGTTTCTTTTACACTCGTTAAAACGGAATTAAAAGATGGTCCCCTTATAGCTCTTTTCTGACCGTAAAAACAGGAAAAGATTGCCGGGTTTTTGTCGTTTCAAACTCGATACGGAAATAAAACGACGTGTCCTTGATCGCTTTTTACTTTTCAGGTTAGAGACACTAATCATGAAAGTATTCCTTTGTCGCAAGATCAAGCGGTTCTCCCAGGTATTATTTTATACCTTTTCGGGCTTGGGAGACACAAACTTACGAAAAAGTTCACCTTGGAGTCTTCTTTAAGTTTTTCAGACTCTCTAAAAATTGAAAAACGCCGAGTTTCTCCTATACTGGGTTCGTTAAAAATTTCACAATAAAGGACCTGTTCAATTACAAATGGGAACGAACCACTCCTTCCTAGGGTTCGAATCAAAACTAGGTTGGACTCATCCGAAGGATGAGCTTATAATCAAGCATATGTTATCCTCCTCAAGCTTGTTAAAAATAAAGAGGTACTTGCTAGAAATGGTGGGGGAAAAGAGAGAAGAATGAGCCTATTTGTTATCTTTTGTCTCAGAAGAAACTTTATTACCACTCTTGGACACGACACTCTTTATTCACCTGGGTTGGGAAATCCTTTACCTCACAGTTGATCAAACCACTTTGAAAGTCTTCAGCCGGGTTCCGGGGATTAACTTTGAGTCGTTTATCACCAAGCCATCTGTTGTGTCGTTATGTGTTCAAGAGGTCTGCAAGCAAAACTTTCATCTGCAAAATACTTGTCATCCATTTGACCATCCCTGAGTCAGTCCTTACAGCAACATTTCTTCAACTTGAACAATGATTTCGTGTTGTGGGCTTGCCTGCAACGGGTCCCTTTCTATCGACATCAGCACATTATCTAGAGAGATGACTTAGAAATCGTCAGTACCTTGAAGTCTGCATGCATCAATGGCAGGTTTCTCGCCTTTGACGTCAGTTTACATCATTGACTCTCGATCGAAGGATCCGTGAAATGTTCGACATCAACTCATTTATTCGTATGGCTAGAATCGTACCAATTCGGGAAGTAGAAATGAAGACCCTGGATCTAGTTTCCACCATCCAGGCTGCGAGGAGTTTTGTATTCATTATCTAAGTAGACTAATCATAAACAGATGGCTGCGCCCATACTGTGTCTACAAAAGTCTATGATTATGATGTACTGCAAGATCATTCCTGTATCAGAGTAGTTAGTCTGTTAGTTAAAGTTTTGATCTGAGTATGGGAATGCCTACCTCAGTGATGATATAATCTTATACATGTATTTTGTGTTGAAAATTGCAGGTTCTGACCAGGCTCTCCACGAGATAATCCTTGAAATGATAAAGCGCTTCACCCTTCCTAGATAATACAAAACCCTAATCTATTACAGGCTTCGCACTTTAGGGGGCAATCTGTTACACTAAAAAATGTCACCATGACTATTTACAGTTAGTATGGCTCTATCAACAGTCATGCTATCCTCTTAGGCAAGTCTTATGCCTCTACTCTCCATGTCAAACTCCAAAAAGAGAGAAAGTCTTTATAAATGTGTTTATCTCTGGGTACGCAGGTTCTCTCAACCTTACCTGCAGGTATGCACCAAATGTTCACAAAAGCTGTGTCCTTGGACGCTCTGTATGTAAAGGGGCAGGTGCGTCCCCCTGTAAAGGTCAAAATGCACAAGTTTCATCTTTAAAAAGTTACTTGTGGTCATTTCTAGAGCATTCTAGAAGGTTGTTCGACGTGTATTGAGCGCCTCCAGATGGTTCATGTACCCCTACCAAAGAGGAACTTATCCCATCAATAAGGGAGCTATCCCATCCAAAGAGGGGATTATCCCATTGATGGTGGACTTGATTAACTTCCTCTTGAGCACTATAAATACAGGCATTGGGCCAGAAGGAGAGGGGGTTGGAAGCTATACATTTCTAAGGGTAGATGCTGCTGGAATTAGGACTCCCATTTAGAAGCTTGTGAGGAGAGATTGCCATCTTTGCTTGTTCTATTTGGAAGTGGGTGAGCTTTGTCAAAGTAAAGGAGAACTCTTGATGGACCCTGGGAGGGACTTGCACAACACCAAGGCTCAGGCTGTATTTGTTCCTTTTGTTACCTATTAATGCAAATGAGTCCATTCTTCTCAATAACTTGTTATTTATGAGTTGTTTCATGTACTCCTTGGTCTATGTGTTAAATATGTTTTATTCTATGAGATTATCAAGTGCTATTTAATCGTTTGATTGATTAGTGGATGCAGGTTTCAAAGTGAAGGAGGAGCTCATCCGGATCAGCGAGGCTGGACTGCTACAACAGCGTGGGACTACAGGTAGAATCTAAACACTTGATTTCTTATATAGTAAATGCATGTTTAGAGAAGGATTGTTCTTGTTTGTCTTGTTTGTCACTAGAGAGTCTTAGGCTCCTAGGGAGGTTGGTTGTGTCCGCACTATCGACTCTTTCCGCCTGACACCCTCAAAACTATAAATATGGAAGTGTTGTTTCTCCTAGCCTTCCACAACCTACAAGGGTTTCACCATAACAATTGGAAGAAAAAAGAGAAAAAGGGCTTTGTTACAATTGTGATAGAAAATGCACTAAAGGTCATAAGTGTGCTGAGAAGAAGTTATCTTACATAGAGTCTGAAGAGGAGGAAGAAAAGGATCAAGAAACATCAAGAGAAGAGGATATACACCAGGACCCAACCCTAGAGAAAGAAGAAATGAATCAGACCATATCTTGTAAAGCATTGGCAAGAATTACCACTCCTCAAACTCTCAAGATAGAAGGACATATTAAGAAGAAAAAGGTGCAAGAAGTGAAATATCACATCGAGAAAGAAGAAATGAATCCAACCATATCTTGTAATTCATTGGTTGGAATTACCACTCCTCAAACTATCAAGATAGAAGGACATATCAAGAAGTGAAAGATCACATCGACCATCAACAACAAGTTCTCTAACTTTTAATGGATAACACCACTTTGGTGCAAAATCGAATGAAACAATAGGTAGATCAACATTGTAGTGAAAAATGTTTGATGTAGGTGATTGGGTATTTTTACCACTACATCTCAAGCAAGCTATTTATGAGAAGGAAATGTTGGCAATACTACATGCACTTAAGAAATGGCGATCTTATCGAATGGGAAGACACTTCAAGGTAAAAATGGATCATGATAGTCTTAAATACTTTTTAGAACAACTATTATCTTTAGAAGAATAGAAAAAATGTGTCACAAATATGTTGGGTTATGACATTGACATCATCTATAGAAAGTGGAAGAAAAAATTTGTTGCAGATGCACTTTCAAGAAAGGATGAGGATGTGGAAGCATTGTTTTGTGCTATTTCTATTATCCAACTATATTGGATAAATGAAGCAACGGATGAATGGATGAAGGATGAAGAAGTATGGCCACTTACTCAAAAGTTGCAAAAGATCCCTATTCAAACAATATTGCCTGAAATTGAAGAGGAAGGAAAAATCATATTGGAACCTGGAGCAGTCACAGAAGAAAGAACCCAACAGCTACAAAATCAATCAATTTCAGAGTATCTCATCAAGTGGAAGAACTTACCCACTCAAGATTCCACATGGGAGGACAAGAATTTTATATAGAAGCATCAAGAACTACTCAAGCGTTGAGGACAACACTTTTTGAAGGAGAGGGGCATGTTAGGCCCCTATACTACTAGCGTAACCCCTTATTGTTATTAGTAAAACCCCCTTATTGTTAATATTGTGCCCCATAGAAGCCCACTATTGTTATTATTGTGCCCTTACATTATTATTGTTATGTCGGCTTTGATTATATTATGACCCCTTAGACTCCTATATATAGAAAGGAGGTCTTTTCATTTGTATCATCCAAGAATTGTTCAATTTTTAATGTAAAGGAGGTTTCCCCCTCAAAGAGGCTGAATTCTAAGGTGTTAAACTATCTTTTCTATCTTTGTGTGAGTTGGTTTCATAACATATAAACCAGTCTGAATGGCGTTTGTCCCGTCAACTTCTTGCAAGTCTTTCTACAAACCCATAGCACCGCAGGCATGCACACATCCTAATTGTTTCTTTGAGCATTGCAAACCTTTGTTGGCGTGTTCTCCAATCTATTCTTAAACAATTCCACTGTCCAATTAGCCTGCAGATGATATGGTGTGCTCTTCTGATGGTAAACCTGAAATTGCTCCGTCATCGCGCTAATCGTCTCATTAAGAAAATGTGTACCGCGATCACTCATTCAAATTTTTGGATAGCCAAACCTTGTTAGCATCTACTCAAATATGAATTTTTCTACTGTCGTGCTTGTATAGTCCTTCATAGGTTGTGACTCCACCCATCTGGTTAAGTACTTAGTTGCAGTGATGATGTACCATGCACCCATCTTATTTCTTGGAGGCTGAATTTCTCCCACAAAGTCAATCACCCACTTTTCAAAGGACCGTAACGATATCTATGGCTTCAATGACATCTCATCCCTGCGCGAGGGTCTTCCAGTCCTTTGGCATCCGTTGCATGCCCTACAATACACTTTTGAATCCTTATGCAAGGTCGGCCACCACAACATAGTGCGTAGAATCTTCTGCGCTGTTATGTTTCCTGCATAATGACCTCCCGCAGCTCTACCATGAGCCTCGGCAAGGATGCTATTTCATTCAAACTCTGGCACATAACGTCACAATATTTCATCTGATCCCATTTTGTACAAGTGCCCTACAATGACAGAAAATTCTAGTGTGCGCACCACCAGTTCCTTACTCTGTCGGCTTGTATATCCTTCCAGAGTTGTACTTGTAACCAGGAAGTGTATAGTATCTTCAAAGTGGCTATTCACAACATGTACTGCAAAGAGCTATGCGTCAGGCAGTCCTTCCTCCAAATTAATAGGCTCTTCTCTAGTTTCAATGTGTGACAGATGATCGGGTCTGCATTTAATCGTCCTGGTTTCACAATGTCTTCAACATCATATTCCTGGAACAAAAACAGCCACCTGCATATCTTCCCCTCCAACACAGACTTGCTGACTAGGTATTTCATTGTAGAATGGCCTATATACATCTTAAAATGTCTTCCCAACAGATAATGCCTAAACTTATGGAGCACGTACATCATAGCTAATCCTTTGTGCTCTGTCATGGAATAATCTTTCTTAGCTTTGGACAACTTCCTACTTGCGAATGGTATAAGGTGATCCAAGTCCTCTTCACTGGCCTGTGTCAGTACTTCTCCTAGTGTAATACATGATGCATCCACATGCACATGAAATTCCTTCTTCCAATCTAGGAAGACTAGGATCGGCGTGGTGACCATTTTCTCCTTTAGCAAGCCCTTTTGGCTTTCTCCATTCCAACAGAATGTAACATCCATATTTAACAATTTTTCCATCAATGCAGTGACCTGGGCATAGCTCTTGATGAATTTCCTATAGTATCCTGTATGCCCTAACGTTGTAGCTGTTTCACACTCCTTGGCACCTCCAAATTGATTATGACCGCGATTTTCATAGGGTCTACCATCATACCACATGACCCAGCAAGATCCCAGAAGGGACACAAAACAAAAATTTCTTCAGATTTAGCGTGATCTATCTAGCATCAAGTGCATACTTTCCACATGGTGCTTTACTAGTCCAAACACTATCCAATCATCAAAGTATACTTTCAAAAATTTATGAATGAAATCCTTGAATGTCATGATGACTACATGTGAAAAGATCACTGACGTGTTCTTCAACCTAAAAGGCATCACCATATACTGGAAGCGTCACCATTCAGTCGCGAAGGTTGTCTTACTTCTATCCTCTGGTGTGATCTTGATTTGATGGTACCCAAAGAACCCATCAGTGAATGAATATGCTTCTTGGCCGCCAACATTATCCAGGACCTCATAGGTGAATGGAGTTGGGAAAGGATCATGTATGCATGCATCATTCAATTTCCTAAGATCTACACATATCCTTATTTCTTCCTTCTGCTTCTTTTCCTGAACTACTATTGGGCTCACCCAATCAGATTCTTCCACCGGTTCAATGATACTTGCTGCGAGCATCTTATCTAACTCTAAGCAGACCCTTTCTTTATACTTTGGATTGAGGCGGTAAGGTCTTTGCTTCATAGGTTTTGCATTCGGTTTTAAGGTGATCTTCATGACACCTAGGTCTCCTATTATGCCTTTTAGATTTGAAAATTTCATGGGGAACAGATACTGATATTCGTGAAGTAGTTCAGCAACCTTATCTACTATTGTGTCATCCCAATAGTCCCCAATCTTTGCAAACTTTAGCTCTGCCTCCGTGCCAATGTTCACCTCTCTAGTTTTGACCGGCTAAGTTATGTTGGGGTTCTCTATTTGCGGTCCTTCAACTTTGTGGTGACCTTCAGTCTCCGGGATATTAATCTTCTTCGGTTCTTCGTCTTCTTCTTCCACTGTTACATTGTAGCACTCCAGTGTGTGGCTCAACTGGGTAGTCCAATCAGGTTGTATCAAATCTAGAGGATCCTGTGATATCCTGGAGATTGTTGTCTTAACCTCTTACAATGCTTGAATCATCAATAGATTCAAATCCATCTTCAGAAATGAACGTCCTCAAAAATATTTGGTGCAAAATATCCCATTCTTCGGTGCCATGGCAGAGTACTGTCTCCAAGTACCAATTCATTAGCATAACATCCAAGGTATGACAAAACAGATGGAGCCACTCCCGCTGAGGCTTCGCTCCATACACTTCAGTCCATTTGGCCAAATGGTCACATGGATCATTTCTCCCATCATATTTTTCTATTAGACATACTTGTGGGTGACCAAACCTACTCTCATCATTTTTTTGTATACGTACCAATCATCAAAACTGTCCTTGTGAGTGCTCCACCATCTCGTAGGTGTAGCACACAGTGCCCAATCCAAGGCCTGGAAGCGATGTTTCTCTAGAAATTCTCTCTCAAATGCATCCAAAAAGTGATCAACATCAATTAAACCATCATAATAGGGCAGATTTCTTACCTCTGATGATACACAATGCAACGACTTGGTCATCATATTACAACTCAGCATAGATACTTCATCTGGTCAATTCTACTAGTGCTCTAGTTCTTCATATAAATCTGATGTGCAGGAACTTTCGTGGTCCCAGGTAATACATCCATCTACTATCTTGATTCACCCAATCTTGATCTCGCACCATTATCTTGTAAATTTGGTCCAGATTGTCATCATTTTCATAATCGCGAACTGGTTCAGTATAGCACAGTCCTTCTGCAAGGTCTAGTGGCACCACTACGCAGAGTGATTTCTTCTCAAATATCATCTTTCTCTTCTTCAGATTGATTACCCCATTCATGTCAGTGCCCAATCAATCCCAAGGAGTGTGGGGTAGGGATTGTTGTCATCCACAAACTCTATCACTTCAAAATCAGCTAGTGCGCTCGTGCCTTCAATATCAACTGTTACACCTTGCAACCTCCCCATTGGGATGATTTTCGGTTGATTCGCCATCCTTAATTACATTGGAGACTACTGTAGTGTAGGTTTCTCCATTCTTTCCCATGTCTGTTTCGGTAAAACGTTCGCATCTAACCCTAGGTCCAAGATAACTTGGTCCATTTCATATTCTCCTATCTCCATAGTGACTATTATCTCACGTCCAATTCTTGCCTTATGCTTACCAAGCTTTCTAACTATGTGTGGTTCGTCAGTAGCATTTTCCTTTCCAATGCACTTATTGATAAGCTCATGCAGTCCCTTCACAGCCTTATTATCGCATAACAACTTCATGCAGGTCTCCAAGAACGTGGTAATCATGGACTAGTCCATTTCTTCAACCAACTTCTCTTGAGTCCCTGAGGTAGAGGCCTTAGCAAAAGTTTGCTTCACTTACATAAATGTTTCTTTCACACGTTCTAGATCAAACCCGGTCTCCTTTTCTGGTTCTTTGCAGACCACTCACCTTCTTCAAGCTGCTTCTCCTTATCCTCACTAGTCGTTGCTCCACTCCGCAGCACAATATTTACCTTAGGGTCTTCCTCGCAAGGCTCAGCCCTCATCATCTACAGCTTCTAGGTTGTTTGCTGAGGCCGCACCCCATTTTTGCGTATCTTAGCCAACAATATAGGGCAATCCTCCATCACATGGTCAAACTCAGTGCAATAGCGGTATGACAGATGTGTGGGATTCAGGAGGTATCACGCGTAGTGCCTTGGTCCTCCACAATTGTAACAAATAACCTACGCTCGACTTCTACCAGTTCCTCTTCCACCTCGGCCTCGCCCACGTCCCTGATACTCTCGTCGTGCTCCTCCAACACCTTGATCTAAAGGGCACGTTTCTACCTACACCTTGTATGTAGGTGTCTTGTCCATCATTAATTCATAACTCTGACAATTGCGCTCATCATGACCCACAGATTGACAAAAGTTGCAGAAGAGTTGTTGTGGTGTCTATACAAATTTCTGTAGCAAGTGGAAATTGTTTGTCACATGTCCCCTAGCTACCTAATAGATAGCACACCATAGCATGGGCCTTGTACATGGTCCTGCTATAGCTTCTAGCCTCAAAGGCATTAGTCCCCCTACTGCAACATAATTTACGAAAACTGGACAATGATCTTTGTCATGCCCCTGGCTTTTGCACTTTAGGAACCACACTTCTTTGCATGCCTCTAGCTGAGTCGTTCTGTCTTTTTTCAGACTTTTCATTTCGAGGCAAGGGTTTTACAACTGTGCATGAATTTTTTGAACTCCCAGATTAGCATCCTACTTTGGTGTCTCGTGCAATCTCATCGCGATTTCCAGAGCTTCCGCCTGTGTCCCAATCTTCTATTTTGATAGTGCAACCCCTAGATGAGGCAGGAGCGAGGCCACAAACCATTCGCGGTGTTGCCCATCAGTCAGATTCATGTTAGTCTCATGGATCATACACTTCAATCTCTGATCTAAATCCCAGGGCATATCACCAAGCTTCATCATGATCTCTTTGAATCCCACAATTGATTGCACCCCATACTTAGGTCTACTAAATTCCTTATTTAGCACAGTCTGGATATTTGCCAATGCACACATCGGAATATATGTGCAGTACTTAATGTACCATGTTAGTGCGTGGTCCTACAAAGCACTAACCAACATTGCTTTATTCATTTGATCATCTGTGATACCCTGAGCTTCCCATATAGCCTTCGCAACAAACCAAAACTGGTCCGGATCTTCATTTCCCACACCCTTGAACACATGTAGCTTTATGGAGTTCACCATGTTGAATGGTTGTGGAGGTGGCAGTGGTGTGGCTGAGGGTGTAAATCATGGTAGTGAAGATGGAGGTGGTGTGGATGGAAGAGGTGTTCATAGGAACCCTTGATTTATCAACTGAATAGTGCTCTATGGAGAAGCTTGTGCTGCTCCTTCGTCGTCACTCAGAGGAGGTTCAATCAATGGGCTATATTTAGGGCCTTTTCTTCCTCCATCCCTGAAAGTCGTTCCACTTTGCATAGCCCCAAAAATCAAGGTAATTGCATAACCCACTTTTCACACAAGAGCATCTTAATCCGAGTATTTAACGTTTTCAAATACTTACCTCGCGGCCCTTTGAAGAAGTGGTGCTCTGCTTCACTATAACTAACCGAAGTATTGATTCTAAACTCTGTCACAAACTCTCCTATGATATGATTGAGCAAATGATCGATAACGCGCATGATCTTATCTTCAGAGGCTTCCGATTTCTACACTAACTCCGGGGTCCAAACAATCAGACCGTCAAGCCCCCACCTCCCTTGGCCATTTGCCAACTTCGTGATCCACTTGTATAATTCAACTGGGAAGGAACAAAAGAAGATTTCATGTATCTCTGTGTGCTGATATCTATCCAACCACTATTCTTTCTTCAATTACAGATTCCTATTTTCTTGTGCCGCGAATTCGTGGATTTTTCTATCCAACCAGTCTCCAATCTCCTTCTTAGTTGGATTCCAATGATGCAACATCACACATATCGTTATGTAGATCTTGGTCCCTAAAATGGAACCATTTGTTAGCTTGATGGGCCCTGACCTAGGTTCAGCATTAAGTAGCCAAGAAAATCCCTACACTACTAGCCCTTTCGGCATTAATCTGCGAAGCGTGGATTGAAGACTCACCCGAAGCAGTATGGGAGGATGCAGGAGCCAAGTTTTCGTACCTTGAGATGGTTATGATGTTGGTTATATTCCCTAACCCTTCCTTTGTGCAGGCCGATAAGCCCTTTAGGGCTTATCAAATTACTTCTCTTATTCATCCTTGAATCCTCCGTGAAAGTCTCTGATCATCCTTCGCGGACCCTAAATAGATAGATCAGGCACTTACATGCCTCTGTAATTACTCTTATTTCTGTATTTAATCTGATTCGCTTAAGTATTGGTTAAATTTAACATGCATTATGGTTATCTTCGCATAAACAGATATTCTTACTTGTGTTCATACGACAAAGTAAAATACATAGATTCGCGCATCAATATAGCATTAATTCATAACCCTAGAATTCAAGATAACACAATCACAACTTTCATAACAGAAGTAAAATAATGCATACATAGATAATTCCTGAACACTTCTCTTTATTGATAATCTAGATTTCCAGTACAGACTTTGACTACCCTATGCACATAGCTACAGGGGTCCATGCACTCAGCTACAGACTTCTACCCTAGGCCTCTGCGCGCTCAGTTGTAGAGCCTCTTCCTATGCTAAGACTCTTTGCTCTTAGCTCTCACAGAACCATAAACTTACTTAGAACTCTACCAATAACTTATCAACTACCTTAGACTCTTCTAAGAATCCCTTTTTATACAATCCCATGGTCCGCAGACCAAGGGCGGATCTCATCGAGCTGACACAAACTATGTAAACTAAGGGTGGAAACCCTTTTTGACGGCTTACATCTTTGCGATCTGTGGCCACAAAATATGGATACTTTACATTCTTTACACAAATATTTGGCTTTTAGCCCCAAAACTTGGGCTTTTAACCCCAAAATTGACCCTAGGGGACCCGTTCCCAACAATATAGGGGAACACATAAGGAAAGAGAGAAAGTGATAGGGTATAGAGAGAAGAAGGGAGAGGAGGGGCAAGAGGAGGAGAGAGAGAAAGAAGGAGAGTAGGGAAGGGAGTGGGAAAGAGAGGAGGGTAGGGGAGAGAGAGGAATATAGGTGGACACATAAGGAGAGAGAGAAAGTGACATGGTAGAGAGAGGAGGAGGGAGATTGATGGGGGAATAGAGGAAGGAAGAGGAAGAGAGAGAGAGAGAGAGGAAAAGGAAGAGGGAAAATGAGAGAGATATATAGAAAGAGAGAAATGGATAGGAAAAGGGGAAGAGAGAGAGGGGAGAGGGGGACAAGAAGATAAAAGGGGGGAGGAGAGAAAAGAATATAGAAATGGGGGAGAGAGATATGGGGGAATGAAGAGAAATAGATGGGGGAACATAGGAAGGAAGAGAGATAGAAAGAGGAAGAGATAGAGAGAGAGAGAGGCAAACATAGGGAAAGTGAGAAAGTGTTGTAGCGGCTACAACCACCCTCCAAAATTTTTCCTTAGCTTCGTTTTGGAGGCTCCCTACCAACCATCCTCAACAACATATCTTGCACTTTCAACTACATGAGCTTCATTAGTTTTCTAGTAGCTTTCCAACCTCTGCATGATATTTTGCTTCACTCACCTCACAGGCTGCTTCCTCGGACATGGTCTAGCTGCTGTCTAAGTAGCTCCCTCAGGAAATTCCGCAATTTTGGAGGGGAACCAGTCTTCCCTCTAGAAATTGCGCAAATTTTACTGGCCGCCTGCTGGGCTCAAAAACTGCCCAATCCTGTTAGACGGTCTTCCAAGTGAAAACTGTGCAATCTAGCCTAGTAGGACAACTCAGCCTAGAAATTGCGCAATTTTAGGTAGCATTCAGTGGATCCTCCCAAAAATTGCACAATCCCTCTGGACAACTAGCCAAACCTCCTCCCAGAAATTGCACAAAAAATATTCTTCAATAAAGTAGGTTGTTGCATGTGCCTTCAGGTTGACCAGTCCCACCTGAGACCAAGAAAAATAGACTTGCATGCATGGGCTGCTTTTTCCCGAAATATCAAAGAAAACATGAAAAAAGAATCCCTATATTTTAGGGAGTTATTTTTAGCAGCTGGAGGTTACATGTAAAGATCATTTTAGAAACTTTCCACCAAGTGTTGCTTTTTCCTAGATTTGTGGCATGTGCGTCATGAGCCTCAAACTTATTTATTCGACACTTTAGAGCTCATTCTTCACATTGATCTTAGAGCTCTGACATCCCACAGAACATCTAGGAGTCTTCAACACATCCTGCTCAACTATTTCCTGGTAGGTCCGCTTTACCTGTCTTCTACAACATTTCTGAAGATTTTTGTGTTTTGGCTTGTGTGAGTGTTGTCTACTTGATTTTTGTGAATTCTTGTTGACGTTTTCATACATGCTAGCTTGTACAAGCACTGTTTCAGTTTTCGTTAGCATCTCACTGTTGTTGCATGCATGACACTGTTTTGCACGAACGATCATTGATTCGGCAACTCATTTCAAAAACATGCATGTTGTTCCATTTTTTGAATCTTGCATTCACTGTTTGCTTGCATGATCATTCACTCTTGCTTACACTTAGTATCGACATGCATTCACATCTTCATTTTCCTTTAGTTTCCTATCGGTGGGTATGGGCAACCTTGGCCTGGACTCTACCTCACCAAGACAATATTGCATAGTTCTGAGAGGAAAGGCTCTGCGTTCCTCCCAAAAAATATGTAATTCTGACTAGTGATATTCCTCTAGTCTTACCCTTTGCAGTTCTGAGAGCCAGTGATTGTTGGCCCAAAAAATTGCGGGATGCAGTCCCTAGGCCTACATCACTTACCTGCTGAAATTATGCATTGCGCAATCTCAGCACCCAGCAGGCTAGTTTGGATTGAGAATTACGCAATTCTAATAGTCAACCAGCCTCCTGATAGTCTAGAATTCCTTTTGTATAGTTTTAGCAGTCAGTCTCCCAACCCCCCAGTGAAAATAGTGCAATCCTTCCTAGTTAGTCCCTAGGTATGTTACATGTCATCCCTCAAGTTTTCTTTGTTTTTAACTGAAAGATTTCTTTTAATGCATTTCATCATATCTCTAGATATAGCATGTGCTCATCCATCTCTCAACAATTTAGTATCAATGGTCTCCAAGAGAGCAGGATCAAAGGACATCGACGGAAGCACAAATGGAGCAGTAGTTGAGCGAGTGTCTACGATTTTGTCGATCTATGAAGACCCCAAGTTGATCGTAGACAAAGACATGAAGCTAAAATGGAAAGAGGTCAATGATGAATTCTTAGGCACATTTGGGTAAGATCTCGAAGACTGTCAACTCTATGTGAACATTCACAAGTTCGGCTTGTACCGGATTGCATGCAAGTATCCCGCATTCCCATGCGCGGACATGATACGTTGGATTGTCTCGCACACTAATCTCGAGACGATGACATCGAGCAGTGTCAGTGGGACGGAGATTGCTACCTTCAGGGCACAAGATTATCAGCAAATGTACCATTTTTCAAAGAAAGTGATCACCATGGAGACACCCTTCAGCATACCCAGCAGTAATTCCAACTCTAGGCATATCTTGAAGAACTGGGTAAAGGAGCCAGCCAAATTCAGGATGAAACCCAACTAGATTTACAAGGCGAAGATACTGCGGAAGGTGTATCAGTACTTAGTTTTCTTTGCATGTCACTTCTATGGCCAAGAGATCACAGACACCTTCCTGCAAAGTTGGGTGATCGCATTGGACCAACTGTCCAGTGAAGGAAAAGCATGCAACTAGTCCGACATGTTGGCTCATAGGCTGAGGGAACAGGTAACAGGAGCTTGGCAACTGCTCAAAGGTCAGCAAGCAGAAATTTGCATGTCCACTTACATCTTAGATGTAATTTGTTCCCGTCAACAATTCTCGGGCTTGAAGTGGGCATCGACATCAGTGGAAACCTTTGTCAACACTTATTGTAAGTTGTTTTCTGAATGCAGCTTCAGAGGACTTATCACAAAACTGTTAGATCATTTTGTCACACCAGTGTACAATATGATATTTGAGCAGGATCCATCTTGCATGTCAAAGACAATAATGGAGGCACTCATCGACATAGTGGATTGGTATGCCTCACCGTCTGGCACCTTCATATGGATGTACAATGCGGAGAAGCCTCTGCATGTTTTGCCGAAGTTTTACATGGAAAAGCTCACGATGCAAGAAATGTCATACCGCATCTCGGGAGGATTGTCAGCTAGGCTACTTCAAAAGATGAAGGCACCTTGGCCCACTCTTCCATTATGGATCAGGTTGTATGAGATACAGAATCTCAAACATGTGGATGCTAAAATAGAGGAGATCAAGAAATATCCTTTTGACATCTGAATCTTCAATCCGTATGACCCGCATTGTATTGTGAAAGATCACTGTGTGAGAGTACAATTTCAGTGGATCGACGGGGCATGTCATTGGGCGGAGGAAGACCCATGGAGATATTGTTGCAACTTATCCAGGCCCAATGAAGTAGTTAGCATCAATGTGGAATGGTTAACGAAGCAACATGAAGCAACATCTAGGAGAGAACCAACAACAAAAGCAATAGAGGTAGACATACCAGCGCATGACAAAGGCAAGAGAAACATTGTCGATAACGCAGAGGTAGAACAAGGCTGTAAGTTTAGAGCAGATCCACTTGTGCAGAAAGCAGCTTTGGAAATAGAGGCGAAGAGGAAACAACGCGACCGGAGGATCGTGCAAAGGCAGAGAGAAAAACAGAGGATGGAGGAAATAGTGAAGGAGTTGCATGAGTTTAAGGAGCAACTCTGGAAGGAAAAGGAGCTGCATAGACAAGAGAAGGAAGCAAAACAAGAATAGGTACAGTAGGGGGCACAACATGTACAGACAAATGAAACTATGCTCGTATAGGTAGTAGACTCATCCAAATAGCTAGCACCAAGAAGATAGGGTGAGCAGTCACAGGAGCAGGACTTCACTCAAGAGATTGAAAAAGCACTTGAGAAGTGTATATAGATATGGAGCAGAAAGAGTTAGAACAAGACATAAACCTCATGCCTTACCACCAAGAGGTCGACCCACCAGCTTCACCAGATCTGGAAGCAGAGCAAGTCCCAAGTGACCAAGGAGATATTGAGATCTTTGGAGACAATTTGAAAGGAGAGATGCACAACATATAATTCAATGAGTCGTAGCATAGAGTTGTGAAATCACATAGAGTTTCTACTTCAGATGATAACACATCTCCTGCGTAGTTTGAAGAATGAGTGATCGTGTCTTATGTGCACAAGCATCTAACAGCATTGACCAATGCCACTAGAGCATATGTTGAATCCACTAGCTTGAGTGTTCACTTCTTGATAGTAGAGAATGAGAAAATGGCTAAGGAGTTACCGATGGCCAAGCAGGGAGGAGAATTGGTTACAGCATCTGCCCCACAAGAATTGAAGAAGGAGATACTAGATGAAGTATTGTCCCTTGAGACAGTCACGTGGGCATTGTATTCCAAGTTTGGTACCATGCATAAGGGAGTTGTCCATCTCAATGGTTAGCAACAACGATGTGCTAGGAGAGCATGTATCTTGTCAAACATGCATATTATTGTTGACTACATGCAAAAATGGATAATGAGATACAAGGGAGCCCCGCTACACATTCCCAAGATGATGAAGCCTAAAGTGGTCAAGCTGAAGGCACGCATCTGGAGTTAGATCGGAAACTATGAAGATATCTCATAGCTCGTCACTAGTTTGCAGGCTTCCCATGTACGAGTATTCAGGATTATGGATGTTGTTTTGCACCCACATGCGATCCCATATATTGGGACACTCACCAAGGCAAAGATGAAGGTGCAAGTCCAACTAGACCTTGACTTGTACTTTGACGAGTTGATATGCATAGCCACCAGCACAGACATGGTGGTCAGTGTAGACACCATGCATCAGTATATCGCTGGTCTGGCTACACTCAAGACAATGATGCACATGTTACTAAACAAGTTGGACAGAGGAGCTAGAGCAGTGTACCCAGATGCAACGGAGTCAAGAGTTCATTTCAAGAAAGATGTCACCACAGAGTACACGGAAACCATCGTGGACTACCAAACTTGCCATCAGTTCGCCACCATCGACCATCATGAAGATGTTGAAGAGCTGGTATTCTCAGAGTTGTCTGAATAATAGTGATGGCTTGCATGGCTTGATTAAGCCTATTGTTTTGGTCAATTTAGTGTGTTCTAAATTGCTAATTAAAATTCAATCTGGGATTCGTAAACTGACGAAGTGAAGTGTACTATATGTACAAGATAACCATTTTCTTAGTCTTTTGTCATTTTTGAGTTTTTTAGTTTGTTTTTGGATTTATCTTTTATGGATTCCCTAGTGTGTGATGGCGAAATTGAAAGTTAAGTATGGATGGTAATGGTGATTTCTACAGTGATTTTCCAAACTTAAAAGTGTTCAAAAAGAAAGCTCTAAACTAACTGTAATGAAATCAATTCTCAAGAGGAAGTAAATGTATCAAACAGTGAACTAATGACAATGGCCCAGTATCCTTACTGTTGTATGAAAAAGAAAGTAAAAACTAAACTTAAAGCAACTCAAAGATTGAAAGCAAAGCAACTAAATCACACTACCTCAACCCCTGTTCTGATCCTTTACCCTTCAACTCAATCTGCCTTATGGGAAGTAATCATAAACAAGCTGAGTAATATGATATCTAAATTGCAGGAAATTAAATTGCATAAAAGGAAACTAATCACACTACTTCAACCCTGTTCTGATCCTTTACCCTTCAACTCAATCTGCCTATAGGAAGTAATCATGAACAAGCCGAGCAATATGATATTTAAATTGCAAGAAATTAAATTGCATAAAAGGAAACTAATCACACTACTTCAACCCCTGTTCTGATCCTTTACCCTTCAACTCAATCTGCCTATAGGAAGTAATCATGAACAAGTTGAGCAATATGATATTTAAATTGCAAGAAAGCAAACTAAATCATACTACAATAAGTAATATTATGATTCCTTACTAATAGAGTCACTTGACTATAGAAAGGAAATCATAAACAAATGAGTAATATGATGTCTAAGTAGCAGAAAAATAAATAAGCAAAACACAATTTGAAAAATGACAGTGCTGGAATTAAACTTCAGGAAATGAAAATCAACAGGAAGGACAAGATAATCTCATGTCAGTAGTTATCAAAAAAAAAATGTAAATCTACCCGGGCTACCTACAACAAAACCTGTAAAAGAAGCACTGATCAGCTAAGAGTTAGAAAAGAAACATAAAGGAAATATAGACAGCAAATGAACATCAGAACATCACACTATATATACAAGCAATGATTAAAAAAAGAGTAAATGAAAGCAAGTAAGAAACTATACAAAGCTCTGGTGTATAGGGGCCCTCTGCAACCTCGGCCAGTCAATCACTTAGTCACAAATTAGATTCAGAAAAATTGTCTTCTCATGTATTTAAAGCAAAGTGAAATGCAGTACAGTGGGTGACAACGGTTGAAATTACAATACAAAAATCTAATCTATTCAGCATATATCAACGTGTTATTTATAAGAAAAAGATGTTGCAACTAATTCCTAGATTTATGCTGCCAAGAGACACGTAAATCTCCTTGAGCCGAGATCTAGCGTGATGGTCATGAATTCATGGAGTGGTGGCTGCTTGGTTCAGTTCACAGGCTGCTCTCCAGGTGTGCCAGTACCTCCGAAAACTAAGGATCGCGCCACACAAACCTTCATGTGGGCAAAACAGAGCCGTGCCACCGCAAAATTCCTCATTTGGCCCTTCCTTTGATCATCGTTGACCGCGACTGTTTATGAGTGATTTGGCTGATCTGAGGGGACACACCCCATGTACACATCACGTGTATCTTACCCATGTGGCTGGTTTCTCCATTGGACACCTGTAGCATAGCCTTTAACAAAATGGCTGCTGAAACTTGGGTTGGCTGCAGAAAGTGACAAGTTTTCGCAGCTGCTTGAACAAAAATCTAAATCGAACAATAGTCATAAGCATAGTTAGGAAACCATTCCATAAGCTCTTTTTAGACTATTATGCAACAATTTGACAACTTGGTGGATGAAGTAAATGGAAAAAGAAGGCTGAAAGGGTATATAGGGAAGTGCAAGTTTGGGACTCAACATACCCCCACTGTGAAGGTGTTGCATGTCCTCATGCAACCAAAATTTAGTCACCCCTTTCTAATCCATATGTTTTGATGCTTCTGCTAGGACATCTAGCCCTCTTTTCTTCTTCTTTGGTGCTACCACCATTCTTGGTTTCCTTATTAGACACCTGAACTTGAGATTAATCAATGCTCTGCTCAACTTTTTGCACTTTTTCTTCAGCTTCTTGTTTTTCTTTTTCCATAGTCCTAAATGGAGCATAGTGTTATCATGAATAATTTTATCTACCTTGCTCTGCTCTTTGAGTGCTTCATTTTCCTGCTTGATATGCCTGTTTAGGACTTCTAATTCAAATACCTCTTGTTTTAAGGACTGAACTTGTGCATCTAGTGGCAGAGTGGTACTTGGACCTGTAGCTGATTTTTCTAATGATTCCAAGTAGTCATATACTTCCTGTTGATTGGGGTCTACTTCAGGTGTCTTTTTTGGACTAAGTTCAAAATCTGGTGGAGGAGGAGGACTGCTCTCTAACTCTAGCCGAGAAGGGCTTTCATCATGTGGAGGACTGATTTCAATGCTTGGTTGAGGATGAGGTGGGCTACGGCTAGCTAGATTTTTCAGGTGTCTCTCCACCCAAGTCAATGAAGTGGGGCCGTTTTATTTGGATTTTACTCCCTTTTCCTCTTAACCTTGTGCTTCTCCTTAAGTATGGTGGACTAGTACTCTTTTCTTGTATACTCTGTTTCCATTTTGCCTTTTTCTTTGCTATAGCAGCAGCCTGAAGATGTACTAATCGTTATGACAGTGGTTGATAATCCTCCTCTATGGATTGCTCAGGGGATGGGTAGACTTCTTGGATGGTCCTTTTGCATTTTTCTTTCTTCTATTTCTTGTTTTTAGTTCTATCTTCTTCTTCTTTTTGACCGGTTTCTTGAGTTTCTATAGTAGGGGAGTCTTGGACTGTAGTGCTCTTTTCTCTCCTCCTACTTTTTCTTGGTGTCCTCGGTGTGCTACTTTTAGAGGCCTTAGATGGCTCTTGGAAGTAGTTTCTTATCAAGAATTGCTCCCATGTATCTTTGTTTTTCCTTAAGTGGTCTTCAATAAGAATTTTTATAAGTCCATGATGGTATAGATGAGGGTCTATATTACCTATGTGTTTTTGGACTGTAATGCTCATCTTCTTCAAACTCAAGAGCAAGAAATAAGGCAAATTAAGAGTCTGATTTTCTAAGAAATCCATCAACAGTCTAGCATGGTACATATACATCGAACTGAAGCGTCCTTCACAGGTGGCAAATTTTTGGATAACTAATAGTAGGCTAGCCCATTCTTCCTTTAATGCATGAATAGGAATTCCTTTAGTAAACACGGTGGTGTCCATACCTGGGTTTCTTAGCATGATTCTCCATGCCTGTTCATCCACGCTTTTATTTTTGAACCATCTCTCACCCTCCTGAGGTAAGCCTATAGCAGCTGCTACCGTTGTTTCGGTCACTGTGAGCTTCAAATCTCCAATCTCCACTTTCTAACCATCAAATGACTGTGCAAAAGCCTTGGTTACTTCTTTGTTATAGCCTTTAAACCTTTGAATGAACCATAATCATTTAGCTTTCTTCAGTAAATCCTTGGCTTGAGGGTAACCTTCTAGATATTTTGGTCCTTTTGGCTCTGCCCTGAGTAGTTTTCCCATTTCTTTCCCTGTTTCAAATTTCAACTGAGGATACAATTGTGTATGAGGATTTTAGTAGAGGACAGTAGCTCGGTTGCAGGGTTTATGATAAAAGGTAATGGCTGCAATCGATAGCAGGTAACGGGAATGCTTCAGATGACAGGCGGAACAGAGGATAGACAGTAGTGAATGGGTTTACAAACTGAAGTGCGTGTATATGAAAGGAAGGTCTTAAATGAAATGGTAAGTGACCGGTAGTGGAGGCGAGATATTTTTTTTTGAATTAACGGCTGCGTATGGGAGATCACACATTTTAATAGATAGCTGCGGGAAATACGGTGAAGAAGAGCCGTAAAGAGATTGGTCACATCTCATAAGCGCAGGTGGCAAATGAAAGTGCAGTTAACTTGAGTTTAAACCCGAAAAACCCATCATGAGACTGTTAAGAAATGAATGCTTGGTGTATGGAGTAATGTCGTGGGATAGGAGTGGGTAATGGAGCTATCATATCGAATCATTGCACATAGTAGAACTTTTCATGGTTTGATAACTATGCATAATCATGACTTTAATTGCTATTTGATAAAAAAATTTGCTCATACCTTTGGAAACTTTGTCATTTCTTGCCCATAGCTTTTAACCAACTGTTCTTTCTTGATGTCTTGGAGATGCTCCATGTCTTCATGGTATTTGCTCACTTACACCTGCATTTTCATGATTTTTGTACTAACATTTTGACTGTGAATTTGAAAAACAGAGTGCTGGTGGCTGTGGAAATCATTTCTGGCTGCGGAAACTGTTTCTGGCTGTGGAAACTGCTTCCAGCTGCGGAAACTGGGACAGCACCCACTTAGCTGAACAAATGTGGTTAGAAAAGAACTAACTGAGTGAAAATAGTTCTAAAATGAACTTTTATTGATGAAATGAGAATGAAATGAGTGGAATGGAATGAAAATGAAGCGAAGTGAAGTGAAGAGAAAATGTGAATGAGATGGAGATGAAGTGGAATGGAAAAATGAGGTGGAGTGAAGATGGAAAGAGGAGAGGAGATATTTTTTTTGGAAAATATAGAGTGTCAAGTGTCCTTGATTTTCACTCCATATTTTTTGTATAAGACTGCCAATCTATCATTGGTTTTCAGGCTTATACAATTATTATTATTATTATTATTATTTTTTAACTGAAAGGATCAAAGGCTAGGTTGGTGGGGAAGAAGGATTCTTCTCTACTAGCCTTATTGCAGAATCCTCTTGGAACATCTTGACAAATTCTTCATTTGAGAGTGGCTTATGATAAATTTTCAATGGGTGGCCATTCACAAGAAAAGAAATCTGATTTCATCAATGGTCTTGACTCTTACTACTCCATTATTAAAGACTTTGTTAATTTTATATGGCCCAAGCCAATGGGTCTAAAATTTACCTTTAAAGTCTTTGAACTTGGAATCAAACAGTAATGCCCAATCTCCCTCTTGAAACTTTCTCTCTTTGATGTATCTGTCATGCCATTTAGCTCTTTGATGTTGAACTAGATCAGTCTTTAAAATTGCTTCTTATCTGATCTCATCTAGCTCATTCAGCTGCTCCATTCTGTGCTTTTGGGCTTCTGATAGATTCACCCCCAACTGGACTACCATCTTGAAAGTCTTGACTTGAAACTCAATGGGGAGCAGGACTTCTTTCCCATAAACAAGTTCATAGGGAGAATGTCCTGTTGTATTCCTCCATGTAGTTCTGTAGGCCCATAAGGCTTCAGGAAGCCTTTCTGCCCAATCTTTTCTGTGTAGATGAACAGTTTTGGTGATGATGCTCTTAAGAACTTTGTTTGTAGACTCCACTTGGCTATTTGCTTGCGGATAGTAAGGAGTAGATTTTCTGTGCTTGATTTTGTATTCTTCCATCAGCTTCTCCATCAAGTTAGATGTAAATTGACTTCCCTGATCTGTCACAATTTCTCTTGGGACACCAAAACGAGTAAAAATATCCTCAAAAAGAAATTGAACAACTGAATTTTCAGTGGCAAAAGGCAATGCTTTAGCTTCTACCCATTTAGTGACATAATCAGTGCATACCAATATATACTTTTTTTGTTTAGATGGTGGATTAATAGGTCCAATGAAATCTAAAGCCCATTTTTCAAAGGGTCGATGAGTACCTGTGGTTGTAATGGCATTTCATTTGAAAGAGTCGGTCTCCCAACTCTTTGGCAGCTGTCACACCTTCTGACATATTGTTTTGCATCTTTGAAAAGGGAAGGCCAATAATATCCTAAAGAAAGGATTTTATAGGCCGTCCTTTTGTCAGCAAAGTGTCCAGTGCATGGTTTATCATGACATGCCTTAAGGATGTCATGCATTTCATCTTCCCGAACACATCTTCTGATCACACAATCTAGCCCTGTTTTAAACAATTCATTAGAAATCCATGAATAACTTGAACTCTCCTGAATAATTTTTCTTTTTTCACCAGGAAATAGACGTGGAGGTAGCTTTCCTGTAACCAAATAGTTAGCAATATCTGCATACCAAGGAGTCTTAGTAGTTATTGCAAATAATTACTCATCTGGAAACTTATCCTCTACAGGAGAATCTTCATTAGTATTTTGGATTCTAGACAAGAAATCAGCTACTGTATTTTGTTTCCCTGGTCTACCCAACACAGTAATATTGAATTCTTGTAAAAGTAAGAGCCATCTTGTAACTATGCCATTAGTAACAGGTTTATTCATGAGATATCTAATTGCAGAATGATCAGTATGGACAAAAGTTTCATAGCCAGTTATATAGTGTCTAAACTTATTGATTGCATGAACAACAGCTAAGAACTCTTTCTCAGTCACAGTATAGTTTAACTTGGTGGGAGTCAAATTTTTACGGGTGTAGTAAATGGCATAAGGAACTAAATCCTTTCGTCCCAACACAACTCCTAGAGTTGTATCTGAAGCATCTGTGGAAATATGGAAAGGAAGTTTCCAATTTGGCCCTCTCAAAATGGGTGCTTCAGATATTCTTGTTTTCAAAGTTTCAAATGCAGATTGACAATCAGGATCCCATTTGAATTCAAAGTCTTTTGTAAGTAATTTGAAGAGTGGAGATGCTATTTTGGTGAAGTTTTCAATAAATCTTCTATAGTATCCAGTAAATCCAAGAAAACTTCTAACATCTTTTTGACAATTTAGAATAGGCAACTTGGAGATGACTTCAACTTTTGATCTATCAACTTTAATCCCATCCCCTGAAATATGATGTCCTAAAACAATCCCTTCAGTAAACATCATAAAGCATTTTTCATGACTTAATGATAGGTTTGTTTCTTTACATCTTATAAGGACTTTTTCCAAATTCTCTAATGCCTCTTCGAACGAATTACCATAAACTGTAAAATCATCCATATAAACCTCTACAAAATCATGCATTAGATCGGAAAATATTCCTAGTATTGCCCTTTGAAATGTTGCGGGTGCATTACATAATCCAAAAGGAAGTACTCGGTAAGCAAAAGTTCCCCATGGACAGGTAAATGTGGTCTTGTCCTGATCTTCAGGTGCTACCTGAATCTGATTGTAGCCATTAAAACCATCCAAAAATGAAAAATACTTTTTGTCTGCTAAAGTATCTAATACCTGATCGATAAAGGGTAAAGGAAAGTGATCCTTCAAAGTTGCTTTGTTCAATTCCCTATAATCAATGCATACCCTCCATTTACCATTCTTTTTAGGTACTATAACCAAAGGAGAAACCCATCGGATATCTGAAATTGGATAAATGAAGGTTACATTAAGTAGTTTTTGGAGCTCTTCTTTCACTATCTCCCTAAGGTTTGGATTCATCCTTCTCTGAGGTTGTTTGATCGGTCTACTGTTTTCCTCAATGTAGATGTGATGAATGCAAGTCTTAGGGTCAATACCTTTCATATCAGTATATTCCCATGCAAACGCAGTAGAATGTTTTTGCAAGATTTTGGTTAGTTCTTCTTGTTGTGATCTTTCCAAATTTTTGTTGATATTCAATGTTTTACCTGGAAAGATCTCAATGGCGGAACTACCAAACTCTTCCATAGACAAAAGAGACATTTGTCTAGATAATAGATACTCAATGTCAGAATCTAACTGAAATTGTGTGTGGTCATATTCTGAAGATGTTTCAAAGTTTTCTAATGTGTTCAGAATTTTACTATCTTCACTAACTTCAGAAATGGTAAGGACAGGTTGTATAGCATCTTCATCATCAATCCACTCATTATCTCCTATTTCTGTAATTGCTTTTGCTGGAGGATACAAATTGAATTTCTTTGTCGAATTACCATCAGAAATATACATATCCCCAGACCTACAACTGATGAAAGCATCGGCTATGGCTAGCCAAGGTCTTCCTAAGATGAGAGGGTGTCCTCCTAAATTACTCTTGGGGGTTAAAATCATGAAATCTACTAGATATTCCCAAGAGTCTAAGGAGACTGAAATGTCTTCTAATACACCATCTGGTTTAATAATTGATCGATCTGCAAGTTGTAGTAAAGTAGGTGTAAAAAGAAGATTAGGAAGTTTCAGTTGTTCCATAGCCTGTCTACTTATAATGTTGATAGCAGCCCCTAAATCAATCAAAGTATTTGTAATTTCTACCCCATTGATATGTGTTTTGACGATTAAACTACCGGGATCTACATACTTCTGCATAGTAATTTTTCCCATCATGATGTCTGCAATTTTCCCTACCAGGTGGATTCTTCTTGTATCTCTAGGTTTCCTTCCTGGTCTTTTAAGACTCAACTCCTTTATTGTTTTTGCTAGAATAGGAATCTATCTAATGGCTTGTAACAAGGGAATCTTGATACAAACATTCTTCAATTCATCTAGAAAATCATAGTCAGGCAACAAGATTTGTTTTTCCACCCCTTTGTCAATTTGTAATCTTTCAGGAAAAGGAGGTGTGGATGAAGATGCAGGGTGCTCAACTATAGGAGTTGTGGGGGTTAGATCTTTTTCTTTTTTCTTTCTGAGTGCTTGGGTTTTGAAGAGATGCTTCAGAACCCTTATTGGCTTCAAGAGAATCTTCCGCAGAAATGCTTTGCTTTTGGGCATCTATAGAAGGTTTATCTAAAACTATACCAGATCTGAGTTGTACATCATTGAGAGGAACAATCATATAGGTAGGAAATTGTTGACCTTCTACCATGTAAGCATTTTGAGGGTTTTTATTATTGGGGTTTGGCAATGGCTGGGAAGGAAGTTGATTTGACTTTTGTTGGAATGGAAGCAAGAGTTGAGAATTTGGGTTCTGTTGAGAGGGTTGTTGTTGTTGAAATGGCAATGATAGTTGTGGATTTTGATTTGGAAGTTGTGGAGCTTGTTGGTTTTGAAAAGATGGAGGATATTGATAAAATTGAGAAAATCTCCCATAAGGATTTTGCATGCCTTGTACCCATGATTGAAAAGGATTTTTAGGTTGGGACCAAGGTTGTTGCCAAGGATTCCAATTTGGTGGGGTTTGAAAGTTCATAGAGTTATTAAACCCTTGGTTTTGTTGCCCCTGCCAAGGTCTCCTTGCAACAAAACAGAGAGACTCAATTGTATTTGGATCTTCTTGGAAGATAGCTTTGAGCACAGGAATTGAAGGACAATCCTTAGTCTCATGATTCTCTGAACAAATCGCACATGTTTCTACAACTTTTGCATCCAAGGGACATTCCCTGAGAGCATGTTTTTTTCTACATTTTGGGCAAAAGATGGCTAAAGCTTCAGCTTCTGCTTTCTGCTTATTGTGGATCTTAAGAGTCTCTAGTTGCTCACTAAGACTCCCTAAGATATTAGTTTTGAATTCATCAAGCATATTGCCAATCTCAACCCTACTTACTGATCCAGTTGCAGATTTGTTTGCTCTGATGAGAGAAGGATCTTTAGGCCCTTTTCCAGTTTTAGATTTTCCTCTTGAGAGATGGACACACAGCTCTGCTATATCATGAAGTGGAAGTTGAGATATGTCTCCTTTTCCCATCATGTTCAAAATATCTATCCATTCATCTCTAATGGCTTTTAATAGAAGGGTTTTCAAGTTTTCCTCATCCAAGTTACTCATTTTTGCTCTTTTCAGATTGTATTGGAATCTTTCAAGTAAATCCTCCAAGTTTTCATCTTCTCTTTGTACCATTTTAAATAATTCATCCTTGTGGTTGGTAGGCATACAATAGTCCATGTATCTATCCAGAAATGTTTGTTTCATATCATTCCAAGTCCTAATGGATTGAGTGAGTAATCCAATGAACCATTTCAAAGCAGCTCCTTTCAGTGTTGAAGGAAACAGTTTGAGTTTTTGAGAGTCTTCCAGATAATCATAGGTTCGACACACGACCTCAAACTCAAATAGAAATGTTTCAGGATCTTCATTTCTTAACCCATGAAAGTTTGGGAGGACAGATGGTGAAATATTTTTCATTGTTGCTCGAGAATCCTCATCGACTATAGGAAATCCAAATGAGTTATCTCCATCCCTATTTCCCCCATTGTTACCTCTACCTCCTCCATTATTTCCTCCTCCCCCTCCTCTACCTCTACCTCTACCAAATCCGTTAACTCTCTCTTCTGTCATGGTAGTTTCCTCAGAGATTTCAGAGTCCTCTAGTTCCTCTACTAACGGCGAACGAGGAGGAATTTCTCCCTCTTCTTCCTTAGGTGATTCTACTTCTTCAATTACAATGTGTCTCCCTGTGGAAGGAAAGAAAGGATCTTTTCCTAATTCAGATTCGATGGATGGTGTGGAAGAGTCTCCTAACTCAACTACTGCCTCTTGAATTCCAGGAATCCTAGGGCTAGGAGTGTAGGTTGGAGATGATAGAGGTGTCTCTTGTCTATTCCTTGAAGTAGATGGAGTTGTGAAAATCGAACTCTTGGCTCTAGCTAAAAACCTTCCCCTAGAATCTCTTGCTCTATGCATATCATTTTTATTTTTCTTCAAATCAGGCTAATAATTCTCTTTCTGATCTTCCAGGTCACTCTAGGTGCAAGAAGAGAGCATACTCAAGAAACTATTAAACCAATAACTTTCTCTTTTCTGATCCTCCAGATCACGCTAAGTGCAAGAGGAGAGCATACTTTGAGAGGTTATCAATTTTCTTTCCTTGAATTTATATATAGATATATATATATATATATATATATATATATATATATATATATATATATATATATATATATATATATAAGAAATTGGCTACCTAGTTTCACTTCCCCGGCAACAGCGCCAAAATGTTTGGTCAATTTAGTGTGTTCTAAATTGCTAATTAAAATGTCAATCCGGGATGCGTAAACTGACGAAGTGAAGTGTACTATATGTACAAGATAACTATTTTCTTAGTCTTCTGTTGTTTTTGAGTTTTTTAGTTTGTTTTTGGATTTATCTTTTATGGATTCCCTAGTGTGTGATGGCGAAATTGAAAGTTAAGTATGGATGGTAATGGTGATTTCTACAGTGATTTTCCAAACTTAAAAGTGTTCAAAATGAAAGCTCTAAACCAACTGTAATGAAATCAATTCTCAAGAGGAAGTAAATGTATCAAACAATGAACTAATGACAATGGCCCAGTATCCTTACTGCTGTATGAAAAAGAAAGTAAAAATTGAACTTAAAGCAACTCAAAGACTGAAAGCAAAGCAACTAAATCACGCTACTTCAACCCCTGTTCTGATCCTTTACCCTTCAACTAAATCTGCCTTATGGGAAGTAATCATAAACAAGCTGAGTAATATGATATCTAAATTGCAGGAAATTAAATTGCATAAAAGGAAACTAATCACACTACTTCAACCCCTGTTCTGATCCTTTACCCTTCAACTCAATCTACCTATAGGAAGTAATCATGAACAAGCTGAGCAATATGATATTTAAATTGCATAAAAGGAAACTAATCATAGTACTTCAATCCCTGTTCTGATCCTTTACCCTTCAACTCAATCTTCCTATAGGAAGTAATCATGAACAAGCTGAGCAATATGATATTTAAATTGCAAGAAAGCAAACTAAATCATACTACAATAAGTAATATTCTGATTCCTTACTAATAGAGTCACTTGACTATAGAAAGGAAATCATAAACAGATGAGCAATATGATGTCTAAGTAGCAGAAAAATAAATAAGCAAAACACAATTTGAAAAATGACAGTGCTGGAATTAAACTTCAGGAAATGAAAATCAGCAGGAAGGACAAGATGATCTCTTGTCAGTAGTTATCAAAAAAAATATGTAAATCTGCCTGGGCTACCTACAACAAAACCTGTAAAAGAAGCACTGATCAGCTATCTGTTAGAGAAGAAACATAAAGGAAATATAGACAGCAAATGAACATCAGAACAACACACTATATATACAAGCAATGATTAAAAAAACAGTAAATGAAAGCAAGTAAGAAACTATACAAAGCTCTGGTGTACAGGGGCCCTCTGTAACCTCGGCCAGTCAATCACTTAGTCACAAATGAGATTCAGAAAAACTATCTTCTCATGTATTTAAAGCAAAGTGAAATGCAGTATAGTGGGTGACAACAGTCGAAATTACAATATAAAAAGCTAATCTATTCAGTGTATATCAACGCATTATTTATAAGAAAAAGATGCTGCAACTAATTCCTAGATTTATGTTGCCAAGAGACACGAAAATCTCCTTGAGCCGAGATCTAGCGTGATGGTCATGAATTCATGGAGTGGTGGCTGCTTGGTTCAGTTCACGGGCTGCTCTCCAGGTGTGCCAGTACCTTCAAAAACTAAGGATCGTGCCAGGTAAACCTTCACGTGGGCAAAACAGAGCCGTGCCACCGCAAAATTCCACATTTGGTCCTTCCTTTGACCATCGTTGACCGTGACTGTTTATGAGTGATTTGGCTGATCTGAGGGGACACACCCCATGTACACGTCACGTTCAGCTTACCCATGTGGCTGGTTTCTCCATTGGACACCTGTAGCATAGCCTTTAACAAAATGGCTATGGAAACTTGGGCTGGCTGCGGAAAGTGATAAGTTTCCGCAGCTGCTTGAACAAAAATCTAAATCAAACAACAGTCATAAACATAGTTAGGAAGCCATTCCATAAGCTCTTTTTAGACTATTATGCAACGATTTGACAGCTTGGTGGATGAAGTAAATGGAAAAAGAAGGCTGAAAGGGTATATAGGGAAGTGCAAGTTTGGGACTCAACACCTATTTTGTCTCACATGGGTACATGTGAGGATTGTATGTAACGTCTTATCAAGTGGAAGTTCAAGTTTAGATTGTTGGATGTAACAGTCATAGAGTGGATGAAGAGTCATGAGGGTAGATGAACAATCACAAAGGGGAATTTCAAGGGCCACCCCACCCTTTTCTATATATAGTCCCTCATAACTCATTTTATAGGCGTTTGGTCAGCCAAGCTTCCGATAGGAGTATCTTAGAGAAAGCATGGAGAGTATTATAATGAGCCTTGTCTTCTCCACTATGCATAGCTAGTATATCTCTTTGGAGGAGCAGGTGACAATGACTGTAATGTCCATTGTCAGAACTAGTGGTTCGTCATGGTTGTATTGTATGACTGGAACTTTCACTTCTTAATATAACAGTGCCAGCACGTTTCATGCATATGTCGTATTTTATTTTAGCTATCTTGTTTACTCTAAATGATATATATATATATATCTATTTTCTTATGCATGTGTGTATAAACTCTTTCTGTATATGTATGTATGAATCTTACTGACATGTGCTATTGATTTAACCATCACTTTGGATTGCTAGCTTACTTCCCTTCCAATTTTTTATGCATCTTTGCTTGTGTGTTCCCTTAACTCCGTGCTTTCACAGGTTTCTAGGGGGCACACTCACCTCACACTTTGTGTGTTAGAACCATTCATGCACTTTCTTTGACTTGTTGCATATGTCACACCCTTGCTACCAACAGGGACATATTACTTGCCTCTGCGTGCAACCATGGTCAAGGAAATACCGTATGACCCACTATTGGGACAGTCTTACACCAAACAGTTTGAGGTCTTGTTGGCACTTCTTACCAGGGAGATCCCCTGACATGTTGGTGGGTCCAACACTGTCAACATTTATGGCACTAGAAGGAAGGCCAAATGACAAGTTGTGCCCTATGATCCTGTTTTGAAGCTTTGCACATCTATCATGGATTCTGTTACACTCATCCCTCCACGATGTCTTTTTCATGCCGAACATCTCAACATCATTAGGGAGTTTTTTGATCTCTTGTGAAAATTCACGTATGATGGTGAAGGCGAAGTAGCCTGGCCTGAGTACTTAGAAGACTTCTATGTATTCCTTGAGAATACAAATGAGTTCTATGTTGAAGAGGTCATCCTACTACATTCATACACACTTTGTGAATCCCCACAATGGTGGTGCTACAGTCTGCCTCCTAGCAGTGTGCACTCACTTGACCAGTTTTGTGATCTCAATGAATCTACTTTCCATCATTTTGATCCAGAACCTCTTGACCAAAAATTGTTACAACAATGAAAGACCCCGCATGAATCACCTATGGAATTTTGGGCACACTTCCACGTGTTTCAGTTTCAAGCTCAGAAAAACCAGATGAAATTTCCATATCTTTGGGACAGATTTAAATATTATCTGCACAAATCAGTCCATCCCAAGAAGAAGTTCAAGCCCAAGCCCCACTTAATATACTTCAGTGATGGAGCTACGCAATCACAGACAGACACAGTCATTGTCACAACTAACTATCCGTTGTCCCCTCATCAAACAGCTCCACCACTATAGAGTGATGTGGGAGAATAGACACACACATCCGTTCAACTATCACATCCTCCCAACATCACTTCTCTCAATTTTCACGCAGATTTGGTTGCGAAGCCCATGGGTTGTCACATGACTGTTTTACCTCAACCTCCATCTTCGTGTTCTATTGATCCTCTAGATTTCACTATCTTGTGTTCTTCTGTTCTGGACTCTACACTTGTTGTGAACGAGGATCAAGCTATTGACAGAGTTTGTGTTGCACAACCAAACCACACTGTCATTCATGAAGAGTATGAGTGGGATCCTGAGCATCAATCCTCGGCGAAGGATGACTCCCTTCTGCCCAAGCTTCCTCCATTTTTTCCTGACACCTTTGGTGATTCCGCCATCCATGATTTCACATGTGTATCTCCATATATGAATGCACCCATTTTTTATCATTCCTAGAACAAAGAGGATGTCAATCCATCATTCGACAATGGAGATGATATATTATTCACTAAAAATCCACTTTAATTTTTATCTACCTTTTCTGGAAACGCAGAGGGTGAATTTTTCTACTTCTCATCTACGCCTCTGTTTGATTCATCATATCATGAGGATGTCGATGAAATCATTGATTTTGTTGATCATAGCTGTCATGATCTATTTACGCCCATATTCGATCGCGATGACAATTCTATCGTAGTTAATTTTTCAAAGCCACCTCTTTATGATGATCTATCTGCCGACAAAGTCAAAACCACATAGAATGTTGAGGAACTTCAACTTGAGCTGATGGTTTTTTCAGGCCGTCACTGTCCTAATGTTGGTTTCACTTCTGATCAGGAAATTGTTGAAATGCTTGAGGCTCCTCATCACTCATCTATATGCATTGAAGATCAATCTCACACATAGATTATGCTTCTTCCACTCGAACTACATGATTCCATTGCTCATGCAATGGAGAAATCTTACATAGAAAGCACGCATGCACGACGCAAGTTTTATTTATTTCTTTTGTTTGCTTGCATGTCACAGTCAAGAGTATGCATATGCTTAACAGCTACATGTAGTGTCGCACAACACCATTATAAGTCCACGGACTGCATGTCATGTACTTGCACTCACTTATGTTCTATGGACACATTTAAGCTTGGAGTATGTTTGTCTTCATTGTTATATCTTTCATGTTTGTTGGTTTGCACAGTTGTGCTATTCGCGAACCATGCCTTCACCAACATGGGTTGACCAATGCGTCAGTGGATGCATTGGAAGTATCACTTCACGTGATCAGACCCATGCACCGTTAGCTTAGGAGTAGGAGTAGTGTTTTCTTTTGGTTTGTTTGCTTGCATGTATGTTTGCTTCTTACCTTGCATGTTTGTTTGCATGTAGGCTTGTTTTCTTACTTTCTTTTCTTCCACATTTACTTATGCTTTCACTTTGTTTTGTGTTTGTTTGCTTGTTTACGTTCGTAGGTGAGTTTCCCATGAAATTATGTGCGACTCATGAAACAAGCTAGGTAAAGTACAAGAAGACTTGTGTAGTTATCAATACTTGGTTATCTGTCATCCTATATCTATAAGAAGAACTTTTTATCTTTAGTCCATGATACGTCGATGGAAAATACGTACTGTTCAAAGTGAACCTTGGTGAAAACAAAATGCTTGTGCACTAACTAGTTTTACTTACACTAGTCGGTTGTTTTTGGGTTGATCTTTGTTAAGTATGGTAAGGAGATGGGGAAAACCTTAACAAGCATGTCAAAGGTATATATAAACTAATTCTCTAAAGGAACAACCTCTTCTTCTCTCAATAAGTCGAGATCCCTCTTCCGCCTTTGAAATAAATAAGTGCTATGCATAGTTATGAAAATGAAAAGTGAAAAATTTTGAAAAAATTGAAAAATGAATAAGGCGAAAGGAGAGAAAGGCTTCTTACGTAGAGAGGTGATGCAAGTAGTTTCTCCAGGGTATTAACCAAGCTCGTTGGTAGTGGATCAATGCTTGTGTTCCTGCGTGACTCCGTCGGGGTACTGCCTATGCCTCCTGGTAGCAAAGCAACACCAAAGATGAAACTAAAACTCTGACGACTATACTATTTGTGCGCCAATATACCCCTCATCCCCAATTAAAACAAATGTGTTGGCTTGGCTTGGAATGTGTGTTGACCAACCAAGATCTTGGCAGATGCTACATCTTACAATCAAGCAGGTGTAGAAACCAAGACAAACAGAGAATTAAACAACACTTCAGAGGTGCTACACTTTCTTTTCATGAAGAAGGTCCATTCAGAGAGCTGGAGTTCTACCAGTGTGTCGAAAAGTGTTGTAGTGGCTACAACCACCATCCAAATTTTTTCCTTAGCTTCGTTTTGAAGCCTCCTTACCAACCATCCTCAAAAACATGTCTTTCACTATCAAGTACATGAGCTTCATTGGTTTTCTAGTAGCTTTACAGCCTGTGCATGATAGCTTGCTTCACTACCGTCACAGGTTGCCTCCCCGGACTTGGTCTAGCTACTAGCTGAGAAACTCCCTCAGGAAATTGCACAATTCTAGAGGGGAACCATTCTTCCCTCCAAAAATTTTGCAAATCTGACTGGCAGCCTGTTGGGCTCAAAAACTATGCAATCCTATCAGACAGCCTTCCCAGTGAAAAATGTGCAATTTGGCCCAACAAGACAACTCAACCCAAAAATTGCACAATTCTGGGTAGCGGTCAGCTGCTCCTCCCAGAAATTGCGTAATCCCTCTGGACAACCAGCCCATCCTCCTCCTAGAAATTGCGCAAAAAATCTCCCTCAGTCAAGTAGGTTATTGCATGTGCCTTCAAGTTGATCGGTCCCACGCAGGATCGAGAAAACTTGAGTTGCATGCATGGGCTACTTTTTCCTGAAATAGAAAAAAAGTAACGTGCAAAAATCATCCCTAGATTTTAGGGAGCTATTTTTAGCAGCTGGAGGTTACATGCAAAGATCATTTTATAAACTTTCCACCAAGTTTCGCCTTTTCCTAGATTTGTGGCATGCGCGTCATGAGCCTCAACTTATTTATTCGACGCTTTAGGCTCATTATTCACATCAATCTTGGAGCTTTGACATCCCACAGCACATCCAAGAGTATTCGACACATCCATCTCAGCTATTTCCAGGTAAGTCCTCTTTAATTTTCTTTTGCAGCATTTCTGTCAGTTTTTGTGTTTTGGCTTGTGTGAGTGTTGTATGCTTCATTTCTATCAATGCTCATTGTTGTTTGCATGCATTTTAGCTTGTACAAGTATCGTTTCAATTTTCATTAACATCTCACTATTGTTGCATGCATGAAATTGTTTTGCACGAACGGTCGCTAATTCAGCGACTCATTTCAGACACATGCATGTTGTTCTATTTTTTGAATCTTGCATTCATTGTTTGCATGCATGATCATTCACTACTATTGACACTTAGTATTGCTATGCATTCACATCTTCATTTTCTTTCAGTTGCCCGTCGACAGGTCTGGGCAACCTTGGCTTGGGCTCTGCCTCACCAAGACAACATTGCACAATTCTGAGAGGGAAGGCTTTGCCTTCCTCCCAAAAAATGCGTAGTTCTAGCCAGTGAAATTACGAGCTGAAATTATGCATTGCGCAATCTCATCACCCAATAGACCAGTCTGGATTGCGCATTACACAATTCCAGTAGTCAACTAGCCTCCTGACAGTTCGACCTGCCTTTTTTGCAGTTCTAGTAGTCAGTTTCCTGACCTCGCTGTGAAAATCGTGCAATCCCTGCAAGTCAGTCCCCGGGTGTGTTGCATGTCATCCCTCAAGTTTTCTTTGGTTTTAGCTGATAGATTTCTTTCCATGCATGTTGCCATGTCTACAAATATAGTAGGTTTTCATCCGCCTCTCAATAGTTTAGGATCAATGGCCTCCAAGAGAGTAGGATCAAAGGACACTGATGGAAGCGAAACTAGAGAAATAGTTAAGCGAGTGTCTACGAGTTTACAGATCTATGAAGACACCAAGATGATTGTAGACAAAGACGTCAAGATGAAACAGAAAGAGGTCAATGACGCATTCTTAGGCACATTTTGGGAAGATCTCGAAGACCACCAAGTCTATGTGAACATTCACAAGTTCAGCTTGTACCAGATTGCATGTAGGTATCCTGCATTCCCATGCACGAACATGATACATTTAATCATCTCGAACACCGATCTTGAGACGATGACATTGAGTAGTGTTAGGGGGATGAAGATTGCTACCTTCAGGGCATAGGATTATCAGCAGATGTACCATTTATCCAAGCGAGTGATCACCATGGAGACACCCTTCAACATACCTGGTAACAATGCCAACTCCAAGGATATCTTGAAGAATTAGGTAAAGGAGCCAGCCAAATTCAGGATGACACCCAACCAGATTTACAAGACAAAGATACTGCGAAAGGCATATAAGTACTTGGTCATCGTTCCATGTCACTTGTATGGCCAAGAGAACACGGACACCTTCCCGCAGGGTTGGGTGATCTCGTAGGACCAACTGGCCAGTGAAGGAAAAGCATGAAACTAGTCTGACATGTTGGCTCACAGGCTAAAGGAATAGGTAACAAGAGCTTGGCATCCACCCAAAGTTCAACAAGCAGAAATATACATGTCCACTTACATCTTGGATGCAATCTGTGCTCGTCAATAGTTCTCAGGCTTGAAGTGGGAATGGACATCGGAAAAAACCTTTGTCAACACTTATTGTAAGCTATTTTCTGAATGTAGCTTCAAATGAGTTATCACACAACTGTCAAATTATTTTGTCACCCCAGTGTACAATAGTAGCAACAACAGCAACAACAGAGGTAAACATATTGGTGCGCGACAAAGGCAAGAGAAATATTGTTGATAGCGCAGAGGTGGAACAAAGTTGCAAGTTCAGAGCATACCCACTTGTGCAGAAAGTATCTTTTGCAAAAGAGGCGAAGAGGCAACAACATGATAGGAGGACCATGCAAAGACAAAGAGAAAAACAATGGATGGAGAAAACAGTGAAGGAGTTGCATGAGTTGAATGAGCAACTCTGGAAGGAAAAGGAGCTACACAGATAGGAGAAGGAAGTGCAACAAGAACAAGTACAATAGGGGGCAGAACATGTACAAATAGATGAAACTACACTCGTACAGGTAGTAGACTCATCTGAACATCCGGCACTAAGAAGATAGGGTGAGTAGTCGTAGGAGTAGGACATCACTCAAGATATTAAACAAGCACTTGAGCAGATGGATACAGATATGGAGCAGCAAAAGTTAGAGCAAGACATCGACCTCATGGCTTACCACCAAGAGGTCGACACACTAGCTTCACTGGATCTAGAAGCAGAGCAAGTCTTAAGTGACCAAGGAGATACTGAGATCCTTGGAGACAGTCTAGAAGGAGAGATGCACAACATATCATTCGATGAGTCACAACATAGAGTTGTGAAGTCATGTAGAGTGTATACTCCAGATGACAACACATCTCCTACGCATTTTGAAGAACGAGTGATCATGTCTGACATGTCCAAGCATCAAACAACATTCGTCGATGTTACCAGAGCATATGTCAAAGCCACTAGCTCGAGTGTTCCCTTCTTGATAATAGAGAACAAGCTAATGGCTAAGGAGTTACAAAAGGCCAAGTAGGGAGGATAACTAGTTACAACATCTACCCAAGCAAAATTGAAGAAGGTGATATTGGATGAAGTATTGTCCCTTGAGGTAGTCATGTGGCCATTGTATTCCAAGTTTCGTACCGTACATAAGGCAGTTATCCATCTCAACGGTTGGCAACATCAATGTGTTGGGAGAGAACGTATCTTGTCAAATGTGTATCTTGTTATTAACTACATGCAAACATGGACAATGAGATACAAGGGATCCCCATTACACTTGCCGAAGATAATGAATCCCAGAGCGGTCGAGCTAAAGGCACGCATCCGGAGTCAGATTCAGAACTATGGAGATCTCCCACAGCTCATCACTAGTTTGTAGGCTTCCCATGCATGGGCATTCAGGAGTATGGATGTTGTTGTGCATGCACATGCAATCCCATATAATGGGACACTCACCAAGCCAAAGACAAAGGCACAAGTCCAATCGAAGCTTGAATCGTACTTTGACGAGTTGATGTGCATAGCCACCTGTGTAGAAACCATGCATCAGTATGTCATTGGTCCGGTTGCACTCAAGACAATGATTCCCATGTTATTAAATGAGTTGGACATAGGAGCTAGAGTAGTGTACCTAGATGCAACGGAGGCAAGAGTTTGTTTCTAGAAATATATCACCACAAAGTACACGAACACCATCACGGACTACCAAGCTTAGCATCAATTCGCCACCATCGACCATCGTGAGGATGTTGAAGAGTTGGTCTTCTCACAGTTGTTCGAATCATAGTGATGTCTTGCATGGTTTGCTCAAGACTATTTTGTCTCACATGGGTACATGTGTAGATTGAATGTAACGTCTTGTCAAGTGGAAGTTCAAGTGTTGATAGTTGGATGTAACAGTCATAGAGTAGATGAAGAGTCATGAGGGTAGATGAACAATCACAAAGGGGAATGTCAAAGGCCACCACACCCTTTTTTATAGATAGTCCCTCATCACTCATTGTAGAGGCCTTTGGGCAGCCAATGTTCCGATAGGAGTATCTTAGAGAAAGTTTGGAGAGTATTGTAACAAGACTTGGCTTCTCCACTGTGTAAAGCTAGTATATATCTTTGGAGGACCAGGAGGCAATGACTGTAGTGTTCCGTTGTCGAAAATAGTGGTTGGTCATGGTTATATTGTATGACTGGAACTTTCACTTAATATAATAGAGTCAGTGTGTTTCATGCATATGTCGTATTTTATTTCAGCTATCTTGTTTACTCTAAATGATATATGTATCTATTTGCTTACCCATGTGTGTATAGACTATTTCTGTATATGTATGTATGAATTTTACTGAAATGTGTTCTTGGTTTAACCATCACTTTGGATTTCTAGCTTACTTGCCTTCCATTTTATGCTGCATCTTTGCTCATGTGTTCCCTTCTTAACTCCATGCTTTCACAAGATTCCAAGGGGTGCACTCACCTCACCCTCTGTGTGTTAGAACCATTCATGCATCTTCCTTGACTTGCTTCATATGTCACACCCTTGCTACCAACAGGGACATCTTACTTTACTCTGCGTGCAACCACTGTTAAGATGATACCGTACAACCAACTGCTGGGACTCCTATACCAAACAGTTTGAGGTCTAGTTGGGACTTCTTACTCGGAGATCCCCTAAGATGTTGGCGGTTCAAGCATCATCAATAGAAAGAGAAAGGGAGAGGGAGAGAGGGGGAGTGGGGGGTAGTGAGGATGGCTTAGGGAAGGAGAGAGATAGGGATATAAGAGGGAGACATAAGGAGAGAGAGGTAGGGATATAATACGGACACATAAGGTGAGAGAGATAAAGGGATTGAGAGAGAGGGAAAAGGATGGATATTGGGTGGAGGGAGGATGAGATAGTGAGAGAGAAAGTTAGATGGAGGGAAAATAAGATGGGTTTAGAGATAGAGTGTTTCAAATAGAAAGCAGTAGAGTGAGATTGCGGGGTAGGGAAAGGGAGAGGGAGAAAAAAATATGATAATGAAGGGGGGGAGATAGAAATGGACATGGAAAAGGGAAGAGAGAGAGAGGGGGGCTTATGGAAAACGAGATAGAGAGAGGTATATAAGAGGGAGACATGGAGAGAGAAAGAGGGAGAGACAAAAGGATAGGGAAATGGAGAAAGAGATGTAGAGGGAGGGGGACAAAAAGATAGAGAGAGAGAGAGAAAGAAGATGGGGGCATAGCGGATGAGAGAAAAAGGGAAGAGAGTGTGCGTGAGTGATGGGAATAAGAAAAGGTGAAGAGGGGTGGTGATTAGGGAAATGGAGAGAGAGATAGGAAGATGGAGAGAGATAGAAAGGGATATATGGAAAAGAGTAAGGGGTTCTTTTGGGAGAGAGAGTGTGTGGGTGTGTGTGAGAGAGGGAGAGGGGGAGCGAGGGAGGGGGAGAGATAAATATAAAGCGGGGAAGGGTTAGGGAAAAGGGGCAAAGAGGGGGGAAGAAAGAGAGATGGGCAGGACAACCTTTTTCCCATGAAGTGATGGATGAGGTGGTAGCTTTGGTTTTAGGTTTGGACTAACACACCTACATACATGCATGCTCTCTCTCTCTCTCTCTCTCTCTCTCTCTCTCTCTCTCTCTATATATATATATATATATATATATATATATATTTGATTTTTCTTGGACATATGTAAAAATTTTAAAAAACAAGCTCTTCCATTTGCACTATAAAATTTGACTAGTTGACTTCCTATTATCTACAACCATAGAAATTGTTTTAAAAACTCCAGTATTGACATACCAAGTTGTCGTTTAATACTAAGATATGCATTAAGTTTTAGAAAAAATAACATACCAATCTTATAAAACAAGATTTTTATTTATTTATATCAATTTTTTGATAAACAAAAGTCAATATTCAAGAAAAGAATTACACCATTGATTGATTCTCTATATCATTTATATCACTTATTCATTGTCTATGTTTCCTCTTTTTACACCATATCCTAAAAAACTGTGTAAGTACATTTAATAATTCATTTGAGTGATCAAAATTGATTTTTCTATTTCTATTCCAAATAATTTCTATTTTGATTCCAAATAACATATCATAATTGGGTAACATTATCTTATACCATCCTTACCTATCATCACAACCTTTTCACATATTCCCAGTAATTCGATCACCAATTAAACTGTTCCTTCAATAAATATTTTATTAATTTTTTAACAAAACAAATAAACATTTATATTAAAAAAATTAAAATACCCCTTAAAAAAATATAAACCTACTCTAAACTAAAACCTATTTAAACTAAATGAGATTAATGTTTGAATCTAATATGTTTTTATAAATCTTAATATAATTTTCTAAATCCTACACTATCTTTCTTAAACGTAAATATAAAATATTTGTTCTATTATAATTTCGTGTGCTTTATTAGTAGTATTAGGTAGAAGTCGTCATGAATGAGTAAATATAATATTACAACAAAAATATTTAAAAAATTTGAGAAAATTAAACAAAAATAAATAAAAGAAAGTAAATAATAATAAAATATAAATTATTTTTTGTAAGCAAAAAATGTGATTTTAAATAAATGAATTACATATTTTTTATTTTATTTTAGTATGATAATTAAATATAATATATATGTTTGAGTATAATATGGTTTGAATTATTAATATTTAAAAAATCCAATTTAAATTTTGATAAAAGTCATTTTAATTTTGAATAACATTTATATACACAAGAATAAACAATATTACTTATGAATTAAAGTTTAATGAATAACACATGAAGCGTACAATCAAATAGTGCCCTTAATAATTATTGAAAAAGAGATGTGGCATTGCCTAGGTTCAGTGAGGAACAATATGCCTTTTACATTTTTATTACATTAGAATACAATTCAAAACCTTATATTTTTAATAATGATTTTGAATGGTATAATAAAAAATTAAATAGACATCCAATACTATAATTATTGTTGGAAAGCCTAAAGGAGATCCAGAACGCTCAACATACTAAATAGTTAGGTTTAGGATTAATCCCGAGTTGATTTAAAAAGGGAATTTATAATCTAATGTAAATTATATAATGTATTTAATTTATGTATTATTTTTTTTATAAATAATTATATTTATGTATTTTTTATAATAATAATTATTTAGAATAAAATTAAAAATAATTAATTTTTATGATTTTTTGAATTATAATAATGTAAAATGTATTATAACATAATTGTGATATTTATTAATTATTTTTTATATAATTATATTAATTTTAATTATAAATTTCTACTTAATATAAATTTCTACTTAATATATAAACTAATTTTGATTTAGTTAATTTAATATGATGAATTAATTTATTTTATTTATTTATTTATATGAAAAAAGGATAGAAATGTCTTCAAATAGTTGGTTGGAATTTTTCGTTTAAACCCGTACCACCCAAGTGATCATTAATTCTTATTAATGAGAATGATAGTTTATCCTTCCTTATCAGGTAGGTTGAACATGTGATTAGTTCGCATGACCCGCAACTACGACGGACACATGTTTTTCCTTGATTTTTATGTTGATCATTTTAGCAACAAAATTTATATATGTAAGTATTGAACATATTTTATATTAAAAGCGTAATTTAAATAATTAAAAATTATGAAGTTATAATTTAAGCAAAAATTATATCACCAGATGCAAAAGTCTGAAATGTAAAATAGTTATATTTAACCTATACAAGGAACTATTAAGGCTGATTATTCCCGAGAACTATATTAAGCTTGATTATTCCCCAGAAAACCGGAAAATTAAGTTTTAAGAAAAAGAAACCATGGTCGATAACCATCAGAAATTCTTCAAAACGGGCCAAGATAATCGAAAAGTGTTAGCATTCTTAAAATGAAGCTCTAAACAACGTTAATAAAAATCTAAAAATTTAACTAATGTAAAGTTGCATAGTACTTTAATGGTTCAATTTTTTTTTATTATCCTGTACATTAATGGGACAAATTTTAGATGGAAAGCCCAGAATAACTTAATCCAAAATTGCCACACATTAAATACCTTAGGAATACCTTATTGTTAAATTAAACGACTACCAGACACTGAAGATGAAGAAGCAGCACCGTCTCTTGAATAATCAGAATCGATGTGCATAGGTTTCAACCCCTCGAGCAATCTGCCGTCATCCACATTTCCGTGTGAAACAGCTGACTAAAAATATAGGAATAATATTATGCTGGGTAAAAATAAATATTAGAAGTCATGTGATAGCTGCTTGAATGGCGAGGAGACGGCGCTTTACGGTCGCAAGCGTGCATCTCCTCAACCAGGGCAATCAATCAATACATCCAAGCCACTAAATATTAGAAGTCAACAAGCCCAATCAATCAATACATCCAAGCCACTAAATATTAGAAGTCATGTGAAGGGCTATTTAAAAATAAAACCGTCGTAAAAAATTTCCCTGATGGGTAGGGTTAGCGGTCAAATTTAACCCCTGATTCCAACCTTCCATGGAGAATATTTCTCGGGAAGCGCACTCCACCGCATTGGTAACTAGGTTGTGCTTGGACCGCGCCGGGAATTAGGCGGGTGTTAGTGTTATTAGGACCCGAATAAATTCTTCGTCTGCTTTGCAGAAAGATCGTTAATCCAAATGGCTACATTTTTTTCATTCATCAGAGCGATGGCCAACATGAAGGCTTTCGTTCGGACGGGCCAAGCAGGGGACGGGCGAGAGAAAGCGTTGCTCGACCATGTCCTGCAGACGGCAGAGAGGGGCAACCCTCAGTCTGTTTTGCAGGCCATCGACTCCTATAGCGAGCGCACAGGCTGGCTCATGAACATTGGCGAGGACAAGGGCCCCTTTCTCGATTCCGCCCTTGTAAAATACAATCCCAGGGTTGCCCTCGAGATCGGGACGTACTGCGGTTACTCTGCTGTCAGCATCGCGTCGCAGATGCAGAGGCCGAAGAGTATGCTGCTAGCGGTGGAGATGAGCACCCTCAATTGCCAAATCGCCACACAAATCATCGACCATGCAGGCAAGCAAGAAACCATCAAATCTATTTCATGGCGGTTGGTTCACATTTCAATTAATTCAATTGCAAATATTGATAGCAAACTATTGAATAAGCTCATAGGTCAGCTGTATTGGTTCTTTCGTGTGGTTGAGGATATAGTCAGTGTGCTGGGATAATGTTGTCTATCCAAATTTTAATTCAAACTTGGTAATTATGGTTTACATTTCAATTAATTTAATCCCAAATAATAATAACAAATTATTGAATAAGCTCATGAGTTAGCTATATTGGTTTTCTCTGTGTTGTTTTACAGATATTTCGTTTAATGTTAGTTTGCATTTTGTTTGACACACTGATCTTTATTTTGATTGTAGATTTTAAACTATTGATTCAAATTTCAATTAATTCAATAGCAAATTCTGATAACAAATTATTGAATAAAGTTATATATTTGTTGTATTGGTTCTAATCTATGGAAATAATAATAATAATTATGATAATCAATATGTCTTTTTCATTAATTACATGTTATAAAATGGGTTGATATTTCGAACCAACTAATATGGTTCATTTAACCAATTAATGTAGTTCATTTTCAACACAAATAGTGAGAAAATCATTCTTAACAAAAATTTAAATATCAAATAAACATAGCACCTTGAAATAATTATGATTTCGTTAGTTGAGTGCAGGGCTATCATCCAAGGTGCGAGTAGTGGAAGGAAAATTCGACGAGAGACTGGACGCTGTTAGGCAATTTCTGGAAGAGATGGAGGCTAACTCCTTCGATTTCGTCCTCCTGGATCACTGGAAGGACCGCTATATGCCAGATTATCTGCTGCTGAAAGAGAATGGCATGATGAAGAAGGGAAGTGGGATACTTTCAGATGACATGGGTCCTATCCTTGGAGCAGACTTCAAGAAATATATCAAGACGCATCCGGAGGAGCTTGAGACACAGGAATTCAAGAGCAATGCTGAATATGTCTGTTGGATGCCACACAGTGTCTCTATATCTACTTATAAATTAGACTAGCTTGGCCGTACCGTTTTATTTTTTCCAATTGAAGAAATGGCGCCTAGAACAGTTCTCAGACCTACATAATAATACTGCCCTATTTACATTTACTGGTTACAGAGCTTGCTTGGTAGCTTCATGTGGCTTTAAGTTATAAAGCGTCTATACATAACGAATAACAGAAGGAAATGTGACCCCAAATACGATATCGATATCTCTGAAACACAATTTCCCCAAATACAAGCTTCCGCCGTCTGACAGTATTTTGAAGGGAAGCTTATCCTGTTTAATGGTGTATTTATCAACAAATGATTAACAGAAGGATTTTGTTATGAGGTCATCCTCTTTATGCGTTAAGGCCAAGCAGAGTCGGTACCAGCGCATGTGAATCAAATGCCAGTTCAATGTTTTTCCATCTCTCCCTTTCATACCTTCAATCATGATGTGTGCACATGTGATAATCATGTATGTTTTCACAAGTGAATTCTTAGTTAACGTGAGCCTGGAATGTTAATATAGGAGTTGTCTTTAAGAGATTTTTTGGAAGTTTTTCGGATGGGTTTTTTTTCGTCAAAATCCCGTAGCAATTTATTGAAATCGCAAGTTTGATAGTTAATTTCTGCACAATCAAAGCATTTCAGGGCTTTTTCAGGGTGCTGAATCCAAATATGCGGTTAAAAAACCATTTTAAATAATACAAATGAAGATTTGACCTCAATTTTTTCTGCCCCTGAATCTCCAAAAACTGGGATTTTAAGTTTATTCTATTTTTTACTCTAAAAATAACATGACAAATAAAGTGATCTGTATGTTTATTTTTAATGTATGATTAATGGAATGGAAAGTTTATTTTAAAGTGCAGTATAATGTCTAATCTAAAAATAATATTACAAATAAAATATAAGAGATGTGTACACTTATTTTTAATGTATGATTAATTGAGCTGAGAGTTCATTCTACAATCCACTGTGATGTGTGATCTTGGGTGTGCATTATCAATGTTGAAATTTTGTTCATGTACCCAAATAAAAAACTAAAAAAAAAATATACAAAATATTTAAATAATGTCTATTCATTCATTAAAAAAAAATTGCATGTGAAGAAATTGGTACTAAAAATTAATAAATTGGATAACTATAAAGTACAAAACTATAGCTATAATAAAATCATGGAAAAAAGCTAATAAATTAAGTCAATATAAAGTACAAAACCATATGCTATAAACAAACAATAGGGTATAATATTTTTCTCAAAAGCTACTTTAACACAATTAAATCCAACAACTAAAAATGAATGGTTTAGTAAGTTATTTTTTTGGTAGGTAAGCGCAAGGAGCAAGGAGTAACTTAAAAGTGCACCCATTCACGGTCAATCCAAAACCACGTAGGCTATGGTTTAGTAAGTTAGACTCAAGTGATATTTATATATAAATTAAATTCTGAAAATTATTTTAATACAATCAAATAAAAAAACTAAAAATAAATAATTTAGTAAGTTATAAACTCAAGTGATATATATATATATATATATATATATATATATATATATATATATATATATATATATATATATATATATATATATATATATATATATATATGAAAATCAATTAAATTTAATATAAAAAAATAATTAATATTAATGTAGGTCGTTAAATTTGACTATAAGAATTTAAGATAGTAATAATTTTTTAATACAAATTATGTTATATATATTCATTGTATATAAGAGATTCATTAAACACTTTAACAATAATTACAATAAATAATTTATATGAAAATGTTTATCTCAATTTATAAGCCAAATTAAAAATTTATAAATAAATAAATTAAGAATTAAACAATATAATTTACAAATAGATTAATAATTAAAGGTTATGACATTTTTTATGAATTAATTATGGGTGCCCTAATTATTAGATGAAATAGTTCTTTTTGGGGCGTTTTTTTTGTCAATTTTATTCAAAATCTAGCACAAATTTCTTAAAGTTATATGTTGAAGTTGTTTAATTTGTGAAGATCAAGTGCCTAAGGATTTTTTTAAGGTGTACAATCCATTTATTCATTCAACAATGTATTTTAAACAACAAGAAATCACAATCTTGAAAAACTGTATTGTCGGATTCAAGCCAAAAAGATCTTCCATCCATTAATTAGACTATGTCTAGTTAAGATTAAGATAATAATTATTTTCTCTTCATTTAAAAGTTTATGTTTCAACTATTAAAAATTAATAATCTAAAAAAATAATAAGTAAATATTTCTTATATATTTATTTTTAGACATAAATTAATATATTATAATTTATATTAATTTATAAAAAAATAACAAACAAAACATTAATACTGAGTTATACTAGAGATATGAATTAAAAACTATAATTTATATTATTGTGGAGATACCCAGTATAGGGTCACCTAAAAGTAAAAGTAAACTTAATGTTTAACTTTTAACGTTTTTACTCTAATGTATGCCCTATTTAAAAATCAATCTAATTATTATTATGTATAAACACAATATTAATTTAAATGAAGAGGTTTATGAACACTAAAAAAAGAGGTATGGTAAATAAATAAAACCTCTTTTTATATTTATTGCATAAACATCTTTATACTTACTAACACTAAAAAAGGAGGTTTTATTTAGGTGAAGTGTATGTGCCAAATATCATGGGCCAAATTATTATCATTAATATCATGCAAAAAAACATTACTAACCATAATATTAATATTAAAAGATTAATATTATTACTAAATCTTATTAATATATTATAAAATTAATATTATTAAATTTAATAACTTTAGATTGTTATATTATAATATATATTAATATATCTGATATATATTAACTCTAGATATATATGGGAGGGAAGAACAAAGACACACTGATAGAGGTGGAGAGATAGGGGAGTGACAAGGGAGAGATGGAGATAAAGTGAAGGACAGGGGGAGGAGGAATGAAGAGAGAGAGAGAGAGAGAGAGAGAGAGAGAGAGGGGGAAGAGAGAGGGAGGTAGGAGATAAATGGAGAGAGAGGAATGATGAGAGAGAGGAGGAGAAATGGATGAACATAGAGATGGAGTTGTAGGGAGAGAGAGGGAGGGAAGAAGAAATACATAGAGAGTGAGAAGTGCAGAAAGAAAGAGGGAGTGACAAGGGAGAGAGAGAGAGAGAGAGAGAGAGAGAGAGAGAGAGAGAGTATGTCTAGGGGTGAAATAAAGAGAAAAATAAGGAGGGATAAAGAGAAGGGACGAGAGAATGAGAGAGCATGGGAGAGGGAGGGATATAATAACATAGTTGGAGATAGAGAGAGACAGAGAGAGAGTGATGGGGAAGAGAGAGGGAGGTAGGAGAGAAAGGGAGAGAGAGGAAGAACAAGAGATGAGACTTGAGAGAGAGGAGGAGAGTGATGGGGAGGGAGGGGAAAGAGAGAGAGAGAGAGAAATGGGGGAAGAGAGAGAGGTAAGAGAGAAAGGGAGAGAGCGGAAGTACGAGAGCTAACTTGAGAGAGAGGAGGAGAGAGGGAGGGGGAGAGGAGGAGAGTGGGAGTGATAGGGAGATGGAGTTGGAGGGGGAGGGAGGGAGGAAAGAAGAAATACATAGAGAGTGAGAAGTGAGGAGAGAGAGGAAGTGACAAGGAGAGATGGAGAGAGTGTGTGTATGTTTGGGGCTGAGATAAAGAGACCAAGAAGGAGATATGGGGAGAATGGGGGAGATAAGGAGAGAGTAGAGAGGGAGGGATATATTAACAAAGTTGGAGGGTGAAGAGAGAGAGAGAGAGATGGAGGGGGAGGGGTAGAGAGAGAAAGGTAAGAAGAAAGAAATAGAGAGAGAACGGTGGAGAGAGAGGGAGTGATAAGGAAGATGGAGAGAGAGGGAGAGAGGACAATAGGAGGGAAGAGAGATAAAAGTGGGGGAGAGAGAGAGAGGGAGAGGAGGAGGAAGGGATAGATAGATAGATTGGAGAAAGAGAGTGTATGCTTTGGCGGTGATATAGAGAGACAGAGGGAGATAGAAATATCGATGGAAAGTGAAGAGAGGGTAGAAGAGAGAGATGGAGAGAGGGAGGGAGGGACAAAGGGATTGGTAGATATGGAGGGAGATATAGATATATATGGAGGTGGGAGAGAGGAAAGAATATTTATTGCACTAGATGCATTGATTTCAGTGTAGATGTTGATTTCTAATCCTATTTGATTACTTTCACTAGATGCATATATTTTAGTGTAGATGTTGATTTCTAATGATATTTGATTTCTTGCACTAGATGCATTTATTTCAATGTAGATGATTTCTAATCCTATTTGATTTCTTGCACTAAATGCATTGATTTCAGTGTAGATGGTGATTTTTAATCCTATTTGATTGCTTGCACTAGATGCATTGATTTCAGTGTAGATATTGGTTTATAATCCTATTTTATTACTTGCACTAGATTTTTTGATTCTAGTGTAAATGTTGGTTTTTAATCCTATTTGATTATTTGCATTAGAGCATTGATTTTAGTGTAAATGTTCTTTTCTATTTTTATTTCATTTCTTTCATTACATGCATTGATTTCAGTGTAGATGGTGATTTACGATTTGATGTAATTGGATGTATGATGGTACATTACTTTTAAAAGTGGTTGGATTAACATTGTGCATTGATTTGAGTGTAAGCACAAAAAATTATTGAGAATGTACATTTATCCTTGTGTTATAGTAATTCAACCTATTAATATTGGAGAGAAAGAGAGACAAGGTATGATGTTTAATACAATAGCTCAAGCTAAAAATTTAAATGGTTTACGATTTAACCTATCATTTTCATATAGTTGATATGAAAAGATGACAAAAATAACAAGGGTGACAATAAGAATAGTAGAAGAAAATAGTTTGAGATTAATCACAATGAAGACTATTTATAATTGACTATATTATAATTATTCACATTTCACATTTTCTATCATTCAACACTATTACATTGTCACTTTACATTCAAAATTTGTATTTCATCATTTTTCATCATTAAAATTATTAACAATATTTATCATATCAACAAACTGAGGTAGCTAAGCAAATTTATAATTAAAATGACCAAATTAATTTCAGACATATTTAGCATATTTAAAATGATTATATTAATATTAGATGAATTTACATATTATTGATCAAATTAATCATACATTCGTTAGATTTTCTTTGGCCACACATGACTAAAACCAACCTAGATCCATCTTAACTCTGGATCTATCATGCGCCAAGAGGGATCAAATCCCTTGAGGTGCAAAACTTCTTTTTGGATTGTAGAAAAATTTGAGGAAAGGTTTTCACCTCGAGGGATTTGATCCCTCTCGGTGGATGATAGACCCAAAGTTATATGGATCTAGGCCGGTTCTAATGGCAGAGGTTTCCTGAGACACATAATTTTATTAATTAGAAAAAAAAATTTACATCTTGATTTTGCAAGAGTTTACACCCGAACAACAAAACACTCTTGCAATGAGCTATTTATAAGCTCAATTTCCTAACTACCTCTAATTATGAATCACTTATTAAATAAAAAGTGTCCTCTTACAATAAATGATATTCAAAACAACTAGCTAACAAATCTCCTAAAATAGAGCCTAAGATACAACACATTTGGAGAGTCATATCTTGTTACAACAATATACTAATTCTAAATGTCTCCATTAAATAATTAAATATTCTAGAATAATAATTATTAATTTAATATCTTAAATTAATAATTATTGTATTCCAACTTTATAACCTATTATAATATTTAATTATTGGATCATCTAACATTCCCCCCTATGATCCAAAGATACATTACAACAGATACTAAGTTCATCCCTGAACTTATTAAATTTTATTCTACCAAGCGGTTTTGTGAAAATGTCGGAAATCTTATCTTCGAAAGGATAATAAACTGGCTTGAGGACATATTTGGCAATGAGAGATCTGATATGATGATACTTGGTGTCCACATGCTTTGTCTTTGAATGAAAAAATGGGTTCTTGGCAAGTTTGATGGCTAACTGGCTATGAATGAATAATGATGTAGCTTCTGCCTGAGAAATTCCCAAGTCCTGCAAAATTCTACGCAACCAAACAATTTCACATGCTGCTTCCCATGCTGAAATGTATTCTACTTCTGCTGAAGAAGTGGCCACTGTAGCTTGTTTCTTACAATTCCAAGACACTGTTGGTGACCCCATGTTCATTAAATAACCTGATGTTGATGCTCGATCATCAATACTTCCAGAAAAGTTGGCATCTGAATATCCACCAAGTACAAAGTTTTTAGTCTTTGTGTAAAGAAGACCAAAATCTTTTGTTCCTTGGATATATCAAAGAACTCTTTTGGCTACATTCCAGTGGCTGTCTCGTGGTTCCTGCATAAAAGGTGAAAGAATACTGACTGCATAAGATAGATCAGAGTGAGTATTTGTCATATAAATCAAATTGCCAAGCAATTATCTGTGAGTAGTATTGTCCACCTTTCCCCCCCTTCAAATTTTGAAAGTTTCAAGTTTTGCTCCATGGGGGTAAGAACGGGCTTGCAATCCTGCATTCCAAAGCATTGAAGAATCTCTGCTGCATACTTACTCTGAGAAATTAAAATATGATTTGGAAGTTGGAAGACTTCAACTCCAAGATAGTAGTGAAGTAATCCCAAATCTGTCATTTTAAAACCTACATGTAACTCCTTTTTCACCTGTGCAATATGATCATCATTATCTTCAGTAATGATCAAATCATCTACATACATAACAAGAATCACCAGATATTTTCCCTATTGTTCCACATACAAAGAATCATCAGATTCACTTAATTGAAAACCAACTTTCCGAAGGTAATGATCCATTTTTGCATACCAAGCTCGGGGAGCTTGTTTTAACCCATATAAAGCCTTGATCAATTTGCAAACTTTATTTTATTTCCCTTCAATTTCAAAATTTGGTGGTTGTGTCATATACACATCTTCCTGTAAATCCCCGTTAAGAAAAGCACTTTTCACATCCATTTGATGAACTTTCCACCCCTTTTGAGCGGCTAATGCAAGTGTTAATCGAATGGTGTTCCATTTATCTATAGGAGAAAACGTTTCCTCATAATCAATGCCTTCCTACTGCACAAAACCTTTTGTGAAAAGTTGTGCTTTATACTTTTCAAGTTCTCCCTTTTGATAATTCTTAATTCTGTAAACCCATTTGCATCCTATGGGTTTAACATTTTGTGGACAATCAACAAGTTTCCAAGTGTTGTTATCAATTACTACTTGATATTCTTCAACCATAGCCTATTGCCATTCTTTATGTCTTACTGCTTCTTTGTATGTGGAAGGTTCAGTAAAATCATTTTCTATTAAGGAAAAATTGCCTTCACTTCTATGTGACTTTCTGGTGCCTGCTTTATTCTGCTCATCAGGCTTTACATATTTCAAAAGTTGAATTGCCCATTTTGGTAGTTGATGCTCAATTGTTTGAGATTCTGAAAAGTCTCCATCATTGTAAAGAGGATTAATATAAACAGATGTTTGTTAATTAGTTGGAGATTTTGGAGGTGGAGAATCACTGTCAGAAGAACTGCGGCTACTTGGAGATGTGGATGAACTGCTAGAAGATCCAGATGGTGTTGTTGAAGTAGATGGACTCGATGAATCATCTTCAGATGAAGGAAAATCAAGTTCATACAAATGGTGAATTTGGTTGACTTTGTGTATTTCCTTTTCTTCGACTACCTTTAGTTTCTAACTTTTGAAGAAGTCTTTTGATTTCTTCAGCACTCTTACTCTCTGTTTCATAAAAAATTACATCCCTAGTCACAATAAATTTTCCATTGGTCAAAATATGATACCCTTTCTTCTCGTCAGAATAGCCAATCATTGTGCATTTTAAACTTCTTGAGTCAAGCTTAGTTCGTTTTTCTTTCAGAGCTAAGGCATAACATACTGATCCAAAAACTCTAAGATGTTTAACTCGTGGTTTGAAACCATACCAAACTTCATAAGGTGTGATTCCATCTAAAGAAGCAGTTGGAGATCTGTTTCTTAAGTAGACTGCTATGTGAATTACTTCTGCCCAATATGTTGGACTTAACCTATTGAAAGTTAACATGGATCTCACCATTCCTAACAAGGTGTGATGCATTCTTTCTACTACTCCATTTTGTTGTGGAGTGTAAACATTTGTAATATGTCGCCTTATGCCTTTTTCATTGCAATAAGTTTTGAATTCATTTGAAGTGAATTCTCCCCCATTATCTGTCCTGAGAGTACCTATCTTTTCTTTGACCTCATTTTCAACAAGTTGGGGAAAAATTTTAAACTTCTCAAATGCTTCTAACTTGTTCTTCAAGAAGTAAACCCAAGTCATTATGCTAAAATCATCAATAAATAGTAAGAAATATTTGTAACCACCAAATGAAGTTTGTAGTAGTCCAAAAATATCATTGTGAACTAGTTGTAGCTGTCTATTTGGATGCCATGAACTTGTTGGAAAACTCTCTCAACTTTGTTTGCCATGAATGCAAGCTTCACATTTTGCATTGTCCTTTTTGAAAGTTGACAGTCCCTTAACCATCCCTTGTATCTGCAATTGCGAAAGACTCTCAAAATTTAAATGTCCATATCTTACATGCCATAGTCTTATAGGTGAAATACCTATAGTTACTGCCCCTACAAAATCCAAATTCCTTGGAATAACTGTCCCTTTCATCCTTAACAATTTTCCATCTTCATAACCTGTCATCACTATTTGCAAGATCTGTTTGACTGAATTAATCTTAAATAAGCCATCTTCCATAATTATTTGATGTCCTACTTGTTGAATCGTGACTAAAGACAGCTAACTTTTCTTAAAGGTTGGTACATACCATACATTGGAAATCATTTTTTCTCCAATGCCAGGGAGAAAAACTTTAACTGATCCTTTTCCATAAGGAGTATGTTTTTTATCATCTGCAAGAAAAATGGAATTAAGATGGAAATCTTGAAAATTCCAAAAGAAGTCTCGTTGACAAGTCATGTGCTAAGTTGCTCCTGAATCCAAAATCCAGGCATCTTCATAATCACTCTTAATATAGGAGGAAAGTTGTAATGCGGTCGAAGAAGTGAAGACATATTCCGAGTCATTATCATCTTGATCATTTGCAAATTGTGCCGAGTGCTGATGAAACTTGGGAATTTTATTAAGTGAAGTTCGACAATCTTCAGCATAATGTCCAACTTTGTTACATCTTCGACAAATAATTTGACTTAAGTCTCTTCCTCTTCCTGAAGATTCTCCTCTACCTTTGCTTTGACTTCTATTTTGAGGTTGTCATCTACTTGGATTATTATTTCCTTGTCCTTGAAAATTGCCTCTTCCTTGATTGTTTCCTCTACCTTGAAAATTACTCCTGCCTGAATTGTTGCCTCTATTAAAGTTGTTTCCTCTGCTTTGGCTTCGACCTCAACTTTGTACATTATGTGCTGCTTGATTCTGATTGAAATTCCCTCTGCCTCTATTTCTAGAACTGTCAGTCGATGATTTACTAGTGCTGGCCTCTGTGAAAAGGACATCTTCACCAACTTTCTTTTTCTTCCCAAAGGTTTTATCATGTTGGGTCAACATTTCGTAAAGCTCATCAAACTTTAGTTTCTCTAAATTTCCAGTTAATTGTAGAGTCTCAAAAAAATGTGTGTAGGAAGAAGGAAGTCCAACAATTAAAATTGTGACCATAAAACTATCATCTACTGCTCGAAACCCAGAATTAATGATTTCCTACCTAATATTCTTAAGTCTTGAGATATATTCAAGAACATCACCTCCTTCAGTCAATTTTTGTTGCAACAATTTTAATTTTATATCAACTTTATTTGATTCAGGTTGAGTATCAAAGAAGTATTTAAAAGTTTTCAAAGCAGACCATGCATCTATAGCATTTTCTATATGGACATACATTTCATCATTGACAGAAGATTTAATGAGATCTAAGGCTTTGGCATTCTTAACTTCCCATTTTGCTAGTGTAGCTACATCTATGGGTTTATTTGGCTTAATATGACCATCACATATACCCTACCATAATTCATTATAAATGAGAGTGCTTTCGATGAGGCGTTGCCACGTTTTATAAGATTTTGTGCCTTCAAGTTTGTCGGAATCAGAAAACAAATTAATCAACTTTGACATTTTAGCATTGAAGATTCGCACCAAGAATAATAAAAATAAGAAAGTCAAGATGGGCAACACAACACACAACACACTACGCAAAAAAACCGATCTATCGGGGCTTGGCCTTAACCCTCGTATAGTCATTGAAACAAGAGAAAAATGACTAAGATTTGCACTTGGCTCTATTCAATTTCTCAAAAAAATTACAAGGTAACTTTCAAAATTTGACTTTTACAACAATGCTCTTGCAAAACTTGGTAAAAAAAGTGTTACCCCCCCCAAAGTAAAATTACTTTGAGTTACAATGTGATGATCCAAAAAAAACTTTTTTAAAAAAAATTACCCCACTCACCTTATTTCTCCAAAATAAAATAAGCCTTATCTCTCCAAAAATTTACAAAATTAAAAAATATTCCTTATCTCTCCAACAAAAACTTTTCACTTTTCCAATTCATCTTTAAACTTACTTAAAAACAAACACTGCCTAAAGCTGACGCTGGTTGACTGGCTCTCACGCTGGCTGGCTGCTATGCTGGCTGGCTATGTTGGCTTTACATGGGCAATGGTAACTTCCAATATAATAATCGTCCTGGCTAGCCCATTTTCAAAAAACTCTCAGGAATTGAAGCAACTGTATAAATACCTACAGAAATATGACTGATTTGATTTGGAGTTTTTCTATTTCTATGCGGCCACACAATTGTGTACTATTCTAAATGATATTGGCAAAGAATTGTAGAAAATGGTAGTCCGCATATAAAACTTGTTTCGACAGATAGATGCGAAGAATTCTTTATGGAGGATGTGCTTAGATACATATGCTGTGTGTATGTTAGAAGTTTCTTCTCAACAGTGAAAACCCACAGACAACTTAGCGGATTCTGCAAATGGACCACTTAAAAATCCACGCAGGATTGTTTAATGCACGTAGATTGTAATCCACACAAGCTTGTTTAAATCCACACAGGCTTGTTTAATCTCACTGCTATTATCGGCAGACATGATTTCAAGGCTTGGCTACTACTCATGCACTTGTATTTTTCATTGCTGATGGATTGATAGGTATACTAATCATGAATAAAGTGAAAAAGAACCACTGAAAAATGAAAAATGAGTATTGGAGATACATCTATGAAGCATTTCCTCCAGGGAAGTGTTACAGAACAGAATACTGAGATTAAGCAATCAAATGATCCTATTCCTCAATCGCAGAATTTTTTTTGGACAAACCTAGGAAAGAATTAAGAGAGATAGCTGAACAACTTCGCTGGAGAACAGATTACATTAGTTTATACAACTGCAATAGAATCAAATTCATTATTGACCATCTTGAAAAAATAACGCTTGAAAAATTCATTATTGGCTGTCTTGAAGAAATACGCTTGAAAATATGGTCCCAGTTTTGATCTGGAGCCCAAAATTCACGTTGATTGACCTCCCAGAAATGTTGGGAATGTAAACGCTTACAAAGGAAAGAGCATTCACATCGGGTTTATGACTACGGGGAATTACAACAATTCATGAAAAGCGCAGAGCCTTTTTAGTACATCACAATAGCCACACAGATTTTGCATATTTTTTTTTTGTTAATAATAAAAAAAGATTTTAGGAATTACAAATCTAAAATCAATAATAAAATTTCTGTTCCAAAAAAAATTGGACAAATTCCATACCAATCATTTGTTGATCAATTCAATGGAGTTTTCCAAAAACTTGTAGAGCTGGAATCTCCTCCTCCAATTCATTGCAGCATTACTAGAGCTCTGATACCACAATAATTGCAGAAGTGTCCTCAGACACGTAATTTTATTAATCAGAACAAAAGAAAAAAGTAAAAAAAATAAAAAATAAAATAATAAAATAAAATTACATCTTGATTTTGCAAGAGTTTACACCCGAAAATTAACACTTTTGCAATGAGCTATTTATAAGCTCAATGTCCTAACTACCTCTAATTATGGATCGCTTATTAAATAACAAGTGTCCTCTTACAATAAATGTTATTCAAAACAACTAGCTAACAAATCTCCTAAAATAGAGCCTAAGATATGACACATTTGGAGAGTCATTTCTTGTTATAACAATATACTAATTCTAAATGTCTAAATTAAATAATTAAATATTCTAGAATAGTAATTATTAATTTATTATCTTAAATTAATAATTATTTTATTCCAACTTTATAACCTATGATAATATTTTATTTTTGGATCGTCTAACAGGTTCTAGTTGGGGGCAACAATGCCACATTTTAAATTATTAAAATTATTATTATAATTATGTATATTTTTTACTCGTACAACATACTTTGGAAATTACATGATTAGAAATACAAATAGTAACAAACAATATTAATAAAACAATGTTCAATGATCAAAATGTCCAACTAATTATTTATTGAAAAGGAAAAAGTGATTATTCCATTTAGATGTGATATGAAGAAAATATTGAAAAACACATAAATCACTTAGTATTTAATCTTAATCTCTCTTCTTCTGCTTTTCTCTTATACACATTGGCCCACTTTTCCATCTTTTTGTATCGATCGTATGAAAAAGGAGGTTTAAATTGAAGGCCATCCAAAGATTTAAGTCAAGGTATCGCTCTAAAAGTAAGACCTTGCCGCTCTATCCTTCCAATATTAATAGTTTCCTTCTCTAGTGTCAATCCTTGGGACTTATGAATTGTTAATCCCCAAGCAAGTCTCAATGGAATTTTTCTATTATGACCTCTTTCAATAGGTATAATAGGAACAGTATGAGGGGATAGTTCATCCCATGGAACTCTGACATAATTATCAAATTTTACTAAAACATATGTTGGAGGATCAGGAGGTGATGTTCCAGGATTATACACAATATCTTGAACTACTCCAAGGGCACCATTGACAAGTCCTGCATTAGTCCATAAATTTGAAGTAAGCATAACCCTAGCTCCAACAACAAGAAGGAGCTCATTATCCAAATTTTCCTCATCTGCTTCAATGGTGTGGTTACTATCTAATCTTGTAGCAACACTATGTGCAACAGGGTGATTTAGGGATATCAAGCAATGCTTATTGTGATTGTGCACATCATCATTTGTTGCAAACAAATGTATAGCCTTATTAAATGACTCTTTTGTTGAAGCATCCAAATTGGAATATGTACATGTCATTAGTAATTTCCAGTCTTCTATTGTTGGAATCACATCTCTAATGTTCATTAATAGATGACAAAAAAATATTTGATCATTACTTTGTCCATCTTGCCTGAATATTGTATCAAGAGTTACAACAGTTGTGAATAAATTCCATAATTATTTTGCATGACCTTCAAATGCATATGTATGTCTATCCATAATAGGAGGTAGTTGCCAAAAATATCCAGCTAATATAATTGATATACCTCCAAAAGGAACTTCTTTATTATGAGGAAAAAATTGACGAAGTCGAGCATCATATGTGTTAACAAAGTTTTCCCTATAAAACTCATCTCATCAATAAGGATGTACTTAACATGTTTTATATCCTCTTGTAAGGTAAGAAAATTTTACCCTTGTAAATAAATGAAGTTCCTTATTGGTATATGAAGAGATGAGTGTATTGTTTATGCAAATATGTTGAATGTTGCAATGCCGATAGGGGCCAAAAGAAGCAATGGGCTCTTATGAGGAAGAGGGTCAATTTAAAGTGATTGTTTAATAACACTAATCAAGTGAGACTTGTCAGTACCTTTTGTCCCTTGGATAATCATATACAATGATTTTTTGTTTTCGTCTCCTCTGTAATGTTCAAAAATTATATTAAAAGTTCTTTTTTTATTTTCTCCGAAACTTTCAATTGAATTTTTTTTTAAGATTCGGTAGCAACAATTTCATTCACATTTTTCTTATTATATATGAATTTCACTACATGTCTTGATGTATCTTCATCAACAAAGCTAGAGCTCTAATTGTTCATAGCATCACAATCCATAAATCCAATCATGTCAAATTCAATGGCATGTATAAAATTATTCTTATACAAACCTGAAATAATCTCCCACTTGTGTTGCTTAGAATCATTTGGTACATGTAAAAACTCTTCATCCTCATTTGAAGTTGGATCCTTTGAAGGTATTGGATTATGATGAATATGCCAAGGATTATAGGAAATTTTTTCCCAATTTTGTATGATGTCATCATTTGTAGCTCCAATATCTATATGAAAATCATGAAATGACTTGTACAATACCAACTCAGACCAACAAAACTCCACAAACCTACCATTGTCGCGAGGGGGAACTGAAGAAAACTTAGGAAAGACTCATACAATGGCTTCATTATTTCGTGGTAACCATTTCTCTTCATGGTGACGTTTGTCATATGACCAAGATCTAGCAGCTTCTATCAATGAAAGGTGCTCCATACTCACAGGTCTCCTCATATATGCATCAATAAGAGAATTATCATTATTGTCATTATATGCATCAACTTTTACTTGTTTGAAAACCTTTGTCCCAACATTTAGAACAATGAATCTATGACTACATTTAGAAAGAGGAAGCTCCAAAAGCATATGGCATGTTTCTTGTGCTCCTATATCCCTCTCAACAATAGTCTCACACAACAATGTTCTATATGCACGTGTTGTTGGTTCATTTGGATTTTGAATAGAAGAAATACACATCAACATATCATGGAAGCTCTCTAACCTTTTTTCTACTTTTGCTACATATTTCGCTATGTAGTTAATCACAACATGCCTAGAAAGAACAAGTTTCCAATCCATATTTGCATGCCACATTATTAATGTTTCACGATTATGTGTATTTAATCTATCATCATTTCATCTAGGTTCATATATTTTTTCTCCACTTTCATCAACATAAAGTCTTGACATTTTGCATAGCTCCCATGGTGCCTTATATCTACACACCAATTTTCCACCCTTCTTTTGAAGGCATGATTTCTCATTGCATGTTATGTGGTGCTCAACACAATTGAGAAGTTCTTCATAGTCCATCATTGCATCAGATTGAAATATTTGTTCAGTGTTCTTTAAGCAAGGATGATCATCATCATTTCATTGAATATGGATCTTTATTTAATTTTTGTTGCATGGATTGAATGCATGGACAGATCTATCAAAGTATTCTTTTGCAATTCTAACTTGAGTGGGATCATTCCAATTCAATTTGTCCATATCAGGAGTATCTTTTAACCAAACAAATCCATGCACATGTGGAGATCCACGATTTTTCCATTCATAACAACACCAAAAATCAATAACATGATGAAAATTTTAAAATATCTCATCTCGAAACAATGTATGTCTCAATTGCACATAACTTGCAACAATGTGAGGATTATAAATCACATTTTGGCATCTCCATTTCCAATATGCACGTGTAACTCTTAGAACATGTCCAAATCTCATCAATCTATCTACAATTTTAGAATTGGGAAGGTTTTGTAAATCCCATCGTAACTCATCAACTACTGTACATAGTTCTGTCATTTTTTTTTTAAACTGCAGAAGATGCTTGAGCATGATGTCTCATGATAATATTAAGTAAAAGGTATCAAAATCAATGATGTCTCCAAAACTTATTATCACAAAATCCGAGGAGATGTTTTTCATATCCATGAAGATGCACATTTCTTAGTTGTGGTTGTAACCAATCATCTTCTCATCTAGTGAACAATGTTGGAAAATCCATATCAAATAACCCTTCAGTATTATACTCATTTAAGGAAGATGAACCAATTGTAGGCCAATTAATAACATCTGTAGTTTCACCATCTGGTTGGTTTACTTCTCCATTAGGATTATTTTCGCATGCTCGAATAAGTTTAATTTCCCTAGGTGAATTTGGAGGCCTTGCAACAAAGGATGTTGTGTCACAATCTTCTAAAGCATATTCATAACCTGAAGCTCATTCCAACATTGCAAAGTCCATGTCATTGTCCATATCTAGTAGTATAATAGAATTAAAAATTTGTGACACATTTGGTGTTTTCTTGATAACTCTTCCACAACATGCATACCAATTTCTACATCTTTATAATATGGATCATTTTGAATCTTATAAAGTAATGCATCTAGTACCTTTTGGCTTCTAACAGTGAAATCATAGTTTGATCCTTGCTGACCCTTTTTCACACAACTATCATTAAATCCAAGTCTTTAATATGTCGATGTGATTTCTTCGCAACGTCTTTAACATCTTGAGGAAAGTTGATTTTGTGTCCTCTATATTTGTATTTTCCACCTATTGAATCCATTACCTACAAAATTGGACTCCTTCATGCTATCAAGATTTCTTCAACTTGTGTAAGACTTCCAAGGATCAAAGGCCGCAACTTAGGATTCATATGATTTTGTGAAGAAAATCTATGCTTATTACCCTCTTTCTTACATCTTGTACACATTGGACCTGTGTTAATAGTTACCACTTGAATTCAAGGATATGACTCCTCACACACATGACACATTTGAGGATGAGTTAATTTATCAATTCATTCATGAAATATTTTATGTGAAGTAACTTCATCTTCATGTGAAATCATTGGTACATTGAACACCATTTCAACTTCATCATTTTCGAAGTCTATACCCATTGGTAAATTGGACACCATTTCGTGTTCATTATCACATTTCTCCATTGGTTGATGCCATCTTGATTCTCTTCTTCTATGCGTTCTTTCTTGTTCTATTTTTTTACTTTTTTATTATTCTTTTTCATCATCATTCATCCCTTCAAATTTATTTTTTTTCTTTCATATTCCTTTTTATGTTCTTGTTCCCTTTCATCCTCATTTTTACTTTATTTTTTCAACCTTTTTCTATCATGATCTTTCCTTTGTTATTCTTCCCTTTCATCTTCATTATATCTTTGTCGTTTATCCTTTTTATTTCATGATCCTTCCTCTATTGTTCTTCCCTATGATCATTAGTCATTTTTTGCCTTCGCAATCTTTGTTGCTCATTATTTTGTATCCTCTTCTGCTCTCTTTCAATTTCAATTAGTTCTTCCATATGATTTATTCCTTGTCTTCTAGCTCTTTGTCTCTGTTCACTTCTTTTTTCTTCAATGTTCTTATTATTCTTTTCTCCATTACTAGTACAAATGATGTTATATTCTTGTAAAGAAAACCAAACATATAAATTAACCATAATTATTACATATTTTTCTTTAAGACCTAGCTATAAAATATTTAATGCTTTTTAAATTGAAATTGACCTTCACATCATGGAGTGACTTAACAACACAACTCCTTACCCTCTATTCTGTTGGCATTATGATTCTGGTATGGCTCTATGTTACAGGTGTTGTACTTGATGGCAACTCTCTTAAGTGGCAATGCTCTGTTCAGGCTCTCAAAATGTTGGAAATTAAGAGGTACGCAGGTGAATGGTTCAAAAGGTGCGGACCCGCAGGTACGCTGGCTAGGAAGTGCGTACATACCCGCAGGTACACCATGTAAAAGGTGCGGACCCCAGTTCACTCACTTCAAGGCAGAGAAGCGCGCTCACGTGGGGTTTCTTATGTTTGGCCCGTGGTATTTAGCCCGCCGTTCTTGTTTCTATGGTTTTGGCCCGTGGTATAGGATCTAATTTAGCCCCGGTTTGGATCCCTTGTATTGGTTATTGATGGTTTTGTCCCATGGTGTGAATGAGGGCTTGACTATAAATAGGGAAGGAGATCACTTGGCCAAAGTATCTTTTTGCAAATTGAATATCTTAAGATCTGAAATATTGGGTTATCGGTTTAAAAGCTTGATCTATATAAAAGTGAAGTTGAAAGTGAATCTATGAAGTGTGATCTCTCGGGCGCATGATCAGATCTGGGCATCTGACTATCTGTGGTACACTGGTGGACTGCCAATTTGGCCCTAATCAGAGGTTCACAGGTAATTAACTGTGTAAGTGTGGAGGTACGCACAGCAGAAGAAGGCGCAGTGCATGGGTACGCAGAGCAGAAGAAGTCACAGTGCGTGGGTACGTAGCGCGATAGAAGGTTCAGGTGCGGAGGCATAGTAAAGATACGCGGTGCGACAGAAGCCGCAGGTGCGTAGCTACAATAGAGGTACGCGGCGCGATAGAAGCCGCAGGTGCGGAGCTACAATATATGTACGCGGCGCAACAGAAGGTGCAGGTGCGTAGATACGCAGTATAGAAGAAGGCTCTCTGCGGGTATACGCAGGGGAGCAGAAGGTGAAGTACGTAGCCACGCAGGCCAGATAAAGAAAAACTGCGGATCTATCTTAAGACTTTTTGTTGGCTGAATTTTTCTGTTGATAAGGTGTTCTGGGTTTAGTTTACTGTTATTATTGATCTGGTTACTGCAGTTGACTGTGTGATTTACATGTACTTGATGATCATTTGATGTTCATGGATCCAGTTTGAAAATTTATGAAAAGTGGTCCTTGAAAGAAAAGAAGTAGGGGGTTGTAGCTCCCTTCCAGAAGAGATTGGAAAACGAGAGAGAGTTGTAGCTCTCTGCAGGTTGCAGCCTGCGTACTGGTAAAGGACTGCACCAGTACAAAATCATTGTAAAAGGAGTTTCTAATTTGAAAGAAGATAGAGACATATTGCAGCAGGTGGTTTTCACCCACATTGGGTTTCCACCTTATATCTGGTGTTCTTTGGTGTGTCTATCTGTTTTTCTTGTTCATGCTCATTATTTTATGGTACTGACATGCAAAAATAATTCAAAGTATATATAAGGAAGATTTATTAAAAGAACTTGATAATACTGATTCACCCCCCCTCTCAGTATTATTTCCAACATATTCTATGCCCCATGGACTTAAACTCACTCAAGTTAAGTAGGAGTTTAAGGTTTAATTTATTTAGAATATAAAAATCAATTCAATATCCTAAAAATTATAATTTCTAAAATTTCCAATTAAATTTAATTTTAAGCAATTCCTAATTTCTAATCTTCACAAATAAATTTTATAAAAAGTTATGTCCATTCAAATGTGATATGGAAACAATATGAAAAACACATGAATCACTTTGTGATTTATTTAAAAACAATATTTAAATTAAAGCATATCATAAATATAAAATATAATATAACATATATTGATATTTTCTATTTCAATTATACATAAATCACCTATTTATATTCTTAAAATATTTTGGGAAATTATATAGAAAACTTAAATGTTTACAAGTTGAACAAAAAAACCCTAAGTGGGAAGATATTTTAATCTTAGATATAATATCAAAACATAGATCCATCTATTAAAATACTTAAATATAAATAAATTTGATCTACATTTTATTTAACTCTAAAATCTATTGAGCATTTTGCTCGAATTTGAAACGAAACTTTTGAGTAGAGGATAGTGCCGATATGGGGTTACTGAAACTGATATTATATTGGGGAGGCAGATAGAGAAATTTATTTGGATTGTATTTATTGCAGTCTAGTAGATGTTCACCAAATTCTAAGGGTGGATAGGAGAGACATAATAATAGTGTGGATAGCAAGCCAAACATGTTGATAATGGATACAAGATCTTAGAGATTTTTTATTTCCTCCTCTATTATCTATTATTAATGGTCTCAATGACAAAGGTGTTCAAGTAGAGAGAGCATTTATAAATTGTTAAATTTCTATAGGAGAAATTTTTCATTCAAAAATTATAATAATCTTAGATGAATTGAAGGATTGATTGGACATAGTTTAGGAGTTGTTCTTGCAACATTATGGTTATATGACGTTAAACATATTCTGAATGCACATTCAATATCACAGCATATACATGTTACCTTGTTAACATTCTCATCTTTAGGCGCAGTAAATACATCATTCACCTTTCACAAGGTTCAGAGTGTAGAAAACTTACTTGTAAGTGGAGAGCACAGAGGAAATGAATCCAGCAATTCAGCCAAAACAAATCTAGTGAATGTGAAGAATAATGATTGAAATGTGTTGGGTTAATAGATTTGTAATTGTCTATCTATAGAATTATTTTTTTTAATGAGCCGACATTAAATTTTATTTATACAATTATTTAATTTTTTTATGAGCCGACATTAAATTTTAGATTTTAAAAAAATATTATTTTGATGACAGATGGACAGGCTTACACATCATATTCGGAGACACAAAGATGGAGGGGGGAGAGAGGAGGGAGGGAGGGATATAGTGAGAGGATTTTAGGGTAGAGAGAGAGATAGAGAGATTTGGTAAGAGAGAGGGAGGTAGGAGAGAAAGGTGAGAGAGGAAGGATGAGAGAAGGAGGAGAGAGGGATGCATAGAGAGATGGATTTGGAGGGGAGAGAGGGAGGGAAGAAGAAATACATAGAGAGTGATAAGTGGAGAGAGAGAAAGGGAGTGACAAGGCATGGATGGAGAGAGAGAGAGAGTATGTTTAGGGGTGAGATAAAGAGACAAAGAAGGAGAGATATGGATAAGGGGGGAGAGAATGAGAGAGCAGGAGAGAGGGAGGTATATAGTAACATAGTTGGAGAGAGAGAGAGAGAGATGGGGGAAGAGAGAGGAAGGTAAGAGAGAAACAGAGAGAGAGGATGAATGAGAGACAGAACTTGAGAGAGAGGAGGAGAGTTATGGGGGAAGAGAGAGGATTAGAGTGCAAAGAGAGAGAGAGAGAGAGAGAGATGGGGGGAAGAGATAGGGAGGTAGGAGAGAAAGGGAGAGAGATGAAGTATGAGAGATCGAAATTCAGAGAAAGGAGGAATGAGGGAGGGAGAGAGGAGGAGAGAAGTAGGGATAGGGAGATGGAGTTGGAGGGGGAGATTGGAAGGGAAGAATAGATACATAGAAAGTGAGAAGTGGAGAGAGAGAGAGAGTGACAAGGGAGATATTGAGAGAGGGTGTGTATGTTTGCAGGAGAGATAAAGAGACAAAGAAGGAGAGGTGGAGAGAATGGGGGAGAGAAGGAGAGAGGAGAGAGGGAGGGATATAGTAATAGAGTTGGAGGGTGGAGAGAGAGAGAGAGAGAGAGAGAGAGAGAGAGAGAGATAGAGAGAGAGAATATGAGAGAGTAGAGAGAGGGATGGAGTTGGAGGGGGAGAGAGATGGAGGTAAGAAGAAAGAAATAGAGAGATAAAGGTAGAGAGAGGGGGAGAGAGGAAAATAGGAGGGGAGAGAGATAGAAGTGAGGGAGAGGGAGAGAAGGGGAAGAGAGAGATAGAGAGAGAGGAAAAGGAAAGGATATATAGATAAATTGGAGAAAGAGAATGTATTTTTTGGGGATGATGTAGGTAGAAAGTGCAGAGAGGGAAGAAGAGGGAGATGGAGGGAGGGAGGGAGGGATAGAGACGTTGGTAGATATGGAGTGAGAGAGTGTCTGTATTTGGGGGGGTGGGATAGAGAGACAAATAAGAAGAGATGGAGGGAGATATAGATATAGATGGATGGGGGGGATAGGGAATAATATTTCTTGCACTAGATGCATTGATTTTAGTGTAGATGGTGATTTCTAATCCTATTTGATTGCTTGCACTAGATGCATTGATTTTAGTGTAGATGTTGATTTCTAATGATATTTGATTTCTTGCACTAGATGTATTGATTTCAATGTAGATGATTTCTAATCCTATTTGATTACTTGCATTAAATGCATTGATTTTAGTGCAGATGGTGATTTCTAATCCTATTTGATTGCTCGCACTAGATGCAATGATTTCAATGTAGATGTTGATTTCTAATAATATTTGATTGCTTGCACTAGATGCATTGATTTCAATGTAGATGATTTCTAATCCTATTTGATTGTTTGCACTAAATGCATTGATTTCAATGTAGATGGTGATTTCGAATCCTATTTGATTGCTTGCACTAGATGCATTGATTTCAGTGTAGATGCTGTTTTATAATTCTATTTTCTTAATTGCACTAGATGCATTGGTTTGAAAGTAAATTTTGATTTCTAATCCTATTTGATTGCTTGCATTAAATGCATTGATTTCAGTGTAAATGTTGTTTTATAATCTTATTTTATTTCTTGCATTAGATGCATTGATTTTAGTGTAGATGTGATTTATTATTTCATGTAATTGGATGTATGATGGTACATTAATTTTATAGTGATGGGATTAACATTATGCATTGATTTCAGTGTAAGCACAAAAAATTATTGGCAATGTACATTGACTTTTGTGATTTAGTAATTCAACCTACTAATATTGGAGAGAAAAAGAGTCAAGGTATGATGCTTATCACAATAGCTTGAGCTAAATATTTAAATGGTTTACGATTTAACCTGTCCTTTTCATACAGTTGATATGAAAATATGACAAAAGTAACAAGGGTGACAATAAGAATAGTAGAAGAAAATAGTCTGAGATTAATCGCAATGAAGACTATTTGTAATTGACTATATTCTTATTATTCACATTTTCTATCATTCAACACTATTACATTATCACTTTACATTCAAATATTTTATTTCATCATTAAAGTTATTAACAATATTTGTCATCTCAACAAATTGGGGTAACTAAGAAAATTTAAAATTAAAATGACCAGATTAATCTCAAACATATTTAGCATATTTAGAATGATTACATTACTATTAGATGAATTTACATATTATTGATAAAATTAATCATTTTCTCGTTATATTTACTTTGGCCTCACAGCACTGAAACCAACCTAGATCCATCTTAACTCCAGATCTATCAAGCGCCTAGAGGGATCAAATATCTCGAGGTGCAAACCTTTCCTCAAGTTTTGCACTTAAAAAAGAGGTTTGCACCTCAAGATATTTGATCCCTCTTAGTGCTTGATGGATCCGGAGTTAAGATGGATGTAGGATGGTTTTTAAAATTAATTACATTGTAAGACACTCCTTTGGGAAGAACTCCCTGAGCTTCCACTTTGCACCACTCTACATCATCAAATCTATTGTTAAGCAATTAAGCATTGTTTTGTCGTAGGGATTGATTGGTTATATGTGGACATAATATTTCTTATTGTTAATGTTAATCTATTTTTGGTTATTAGTTAAGGCCATGTGACTTCCTAGGGTTATCTTTGAACGGACATCCAACCCTAGACCCTGTGAATAAGCCATCAATTCTATTTTGCTTCCTTCATGGTCTCCCATGGTTTCCATCAATCAACTCTTTGTGTAGTTACAACTGCAACTATACCATTCCTTTCAAGGGTAAGTTGGTTTTTCTTAACCCCATTCACACGCCATTTTGTCGGGGCCAAAACAATAAATCATTGCTCAAGAAATGCTTGTGATTTTCACCTTTTAATCCTAATTCTCATAAGGGAATAGCCAGAATTTTGGTGAAGAATCTAATGAACATTGCTAATCACTATCAAAATTGCAGGCCCAACTACTTGTTTTTGTTATTCTCCTGAGTTTTTGAGGAGTGATGGATAGTATAGGTTGGGTTGGATTTGGCTTTTATTCACATTATGGTGTTTGGTAAATTTATGATGTTCTTGCCTTAGTGGCTTCTATGGGTCAAGTTACCAGATATTTCATCGACCGATTTTTAATGGAATTTGTGAAGGAATGATAGTCATGGAGAAGATTGAGAAAGGAAGGCAATGTTTAATGATGGTGGTCTGGTTTTTTTTTGTCTACAAGTTAACTCAACTTCTTGTTTTTTAAATATGTTTTTGGATAAAATTTGTTGCTTCGAGAAGATATATCTGGTGGAAGTAAAGGAGTTAGCACAACCTTGGCATTGTACAATGCCATTATCAATATTTCAAGTTTTTATTTCCAATAATATATGTTGGATTCTAAAAATGGTTTGTTTTGCATTTTAATTCAACCCATACAAGTGGACATATTGGTTTCAGCATTGGAGCATTAAAATTATTAAAATTTCCTAGAGATATTAGGTCACATCATAATGGATCCACTAGTGGCAATATAGTTTTCTCTTTGACAACTTTAGTGTTTGGGGAACTGTGGAGGTTTGAGCCATTGCCAAAGGAGAGGAAGACCAAATGGTGCAGAGAGATGGATTGGTTTCTTTCCCCTGCTAATTACATGGTGGAGCTTGTTCTGGCAAGGAAAAATTATTCAAATGGAGGTAACATTGAGGTAATGGGGACAATTATTCAATGCTTACATCATGTGATTGGCATAGAAAATAATGTGAAAAAAAAGATAGATGATTTAGATCTCATGTACTTGCAGTATATTGTTTGGGTTGGAGGAAGGTTGCTTTGATGCAACGTTAGTTTAAAATATTTTTGCCACATTTTCATTGTTCGGTAGGGGGGATCTATTGATGTAATGATGCCATAAAATGTACTTTGCAGGATTAATATATGGGATGATAACTTTGTGAATGCATACAATTTTCGTGAAATAAAATAGTGATTTTAATTCATTCTTAGTGGGTAGCTCAACTTACCTATTGAATAGGTTTTGTTATTCTTTAGGGTTTATAAAGTTTGTTACTCCAAATCATTTTGCTGAGAAAGGAAAGATTACAAGAAAGGGTTAAAAATTAAACTGTACAAGTCAAACTATCAACATATGTACATAGAGTTTCCAATAATGGAAGTGGGAAATATACAACATCATTCATATCTCTCATTATTGTAATCGATTCCAATTATTCGACCAATTCCTGTAATTCTTGTACCTTTACAAGCCTGTATAGTTAAAATCAAATCAGAAGACTGACATATAATTAAACTCCTTAAGATATACCCTCATCATATTGGTCCCAATGAAAATGCAGGTAGGGGAAGTGAACATAATAGTCCTTAGAAAAAAGGTTTGAGGACTTTAAAACTACAACATATACTAATATGCATATAGTGGAACATAAAGAGAGCACTTGTTATTAGTACTTACAACAAGCCCAACAACCCCAAGGATAAATACTACTACTATCAAACCCTTCCTGGGTTTGCCAGCATTCAAAGTAGCACCCATCCCTGATTCCACAACAACAAAGAAGAATTTAAACAATAATTCTAGGAGAAGAAACCATTACGAATGATTTTATAATTATTAATAGTACAACCAATGAATGTCCTCGCAATTGACATGCCCACTTTATAAAAAAAGATACAATGTCAACTAGGTCAATTATTTCATTTCTTCACTCAAACTTACTTTATTATCATCTCAAAATTACTTATAATATTTTAACAATTTAGGAAAGTAGTTTCTTAATTAATGACAAACGACATCCAGACTTGGAGTCCCTTTTCATTGAGTAAATTTTGTTTTGAGAAGAGATCCAAGGGAGGTATAGGCCTTGCAGAGCAGGGGTTGTTTATAGTTGCGCATGGTAACATTCCAAGGATGTTAGACAAGTTTTGGAATAGAAAACATAACAAGTAAGTAGATATAACATATCATAGGGAAAGATATGCCTTGCATAGTCTGGCAGAGGAGGAGACCATGAGAGGGGTGATGAAAAATTACCATGGTCACAATGCAGGAAATGTTAGTCAAATTTTTAGGCATCAGGCAAGAGCATGGTGTTTGGTATAACAATGGAAAGAATAATAAAATACAAATTCTAATTTCCATTGAAAACCATATCAATGGGAAACTATAGAAGTCTATATTAGACCAAATCAAATGGGAAAATCTCCCATATAAATGAAAAATGGTTGCTTGAGATTTTCTAGACAATATATGTAACTACTTAGTGAATATGGACAATTATAGTCCTTAATACTTCTCATGGTGGATATGTACACGGGAATAATTTAAAATGGAAAACAAATGATTAGAAAAAATATCTAAAAGTAAATTACCTATAGAGACATCCCAACTTAAAACACAAACTTTGTGAAGAGGTGCCTTGGGATTATTTTTTGAAACAAAATGAACATGCACAAAAATGTACTCGCTGAAAGTGGATGTACCAAGGAAGTGGTAAATTGGCTTCTGATTGATGGAAAACCTTGAATTTCCATCACTCATCATAACTCCTCTTTTAGTGTCAATTCTTAGTAGAGCACAGATGTTGCTCTCTTCTGACTTGCAGTGCTTGCATTATTTTCATACTCCAGTGAATACAGGAAGAAAACTATCACCCACCTTGAGGTCAATTACCCTTTCTCCAACACTCTCAACAATTATGTGTTCGTAAATGACCAACAATTAATCAAAAGGAAAATTTTCCCATAACATACTACATTCCTAGTTGAATAATTAATTTAAAACATAATTTATCTCTGAAGATGTGGGGAAGATAGTAGTGTGACCCTTCAACCAAGTGGTAGTAGACATTTTATTACTAAGAAAAAGAATTGTCACTCAAAGAAGAAAGCTAATGGATAGTCTAGATAGGGAATATGTCTTAACCTCAAAACTACTAAGAATTTAGAATGGTAAAAAAATATGCAATGTGTAATCTTCTAAATGTTTAAAAGATTCAGGGCTAAAAAATACATGGTAATAGGCATGAGTCAAACATTGATATGAATCTTCTAGCATTAAGAAAGTTGGATGCATGTTGATTGTAAGGAAGCAACTATTTATTTCTCATTCATTGTATTTGTTTAACTGTCAAGGTAACTCAACTGTATTTATAATTTATATTGTCCATGTTATGTAATCTTAAATAAAATTTCAGATTTTAATGGCACCGATCTCAATATATAAAAAGGATTGAAAAGCTTATAATCCATGAATATTGCGGAGCAATCAGATGATCATATTGTTACCATGAGCATGTGCATGTATCCTTTCCATTTTCCAAAGCGCGCTTACATGATCCTTTATGGAGGTATACAAGTTATCATGTCTCAAATACCAAACTTTCATAAATTATGGTGCCTTTCACTCATTGCAACAACAATGACCTTTAATTATCCAACATTAGGATGCATAACTTAGAAACTGAGCAAAGAAAAAATCAAGCCAAAACTAGATTCTATATTATTTCATCCTCTTCAAATGCTTGATCATTGTTGGTTAAATATGAACTGATAAAATATAATCCCACTTTGAAAAATAACATGGCACTGCACATAGCAAATTTCATTTGGCTTAGGTGCCAGGTCAAAGGATTAGCTACTCCACCAAAATTTTGAAAATCATTCCATTTGGATGGAGATTTCACATCTAATAATGGAACCAAATTGGATATGAGAATTTATTTTTGATTTTTTCATTTTAATTTAGCACAACTCTTATTTTGATGTGTATGGTTTTTAGATTCTAGGAGATATCTAAATTTGATTTTACTTTTCCATTTTTACAAGGGTCTGAATGTGATGGTACCTCATCAGCTGTGAGGTATTACAAAATTTTAAAATGCTGATGAATAGATTTGTTCAAAGAGAGCACAAATTGAGTTGGGAGGTGATCCTACAGAGCTAATGAAGGTATTGAAGGCTCATGGATGGCAGATGGGACTGACTGGAATGGAACATGGATTTACCCTGACAGAGTACATTCTAAGAGAGATGATTCAGGCATCATTTGATTAGTTTGAAAGTATTAGTTTATGTGAAATTATACCTTGAAGCCAAAATATAAAGAATCTCTATTTGTTCTCATACTCTAGTTGCAAGATATTAAACTATGGCCTAGTGAATCAAATAAGGTATTGCCATGATAATGTTCCAAGTTCAAACGCCAAATTAATAACCCATATTCAAACACCAGGATTTATATCTAGGGGTAATTCAATAACTATTCCTTTCAAAATATTTTTTTCCTTGAATTGACAAAAAGTGAAATCTAACAAGAGTTTGAATTGTTGAATTGAGGCTTTTGTGATCCATAACAATTATCATAAGAAATATTGTAGCAATCAATGTTTTTGGCATGGGAGGCAAACCCAAATCAATGCTCATCAAGCGTTTGGATAGATAGGTCTAAGGAATATGGCACCCCTTCAGATCCTTGGTCGCAAGTACATTTCATAGATGAAGTAATTGTTCAGTCAATGATAATTGACGGGGCGCCATGGGAAGATTACCACCATCGTTCCCATCTTCTGGATTTTCAAGAAGATACTCCTGATGACCTTCATCATCCTTCAATTTTTGATTTCCTATCAAATGCTGTAAACACGATGGATTCCGAGCGAAACTTGTCCAATATCGAAGAGACTATCGCCATAAATATCTTTACCAAAACAGATGCTGTAGAGAATATTTATGTTGCCAAATGTTGTTCTCCTTCAGAACTGGAAATATACAAAGTTCTTTTTCACGAATTCAGAGATGTATTTGCTTGATCATATGATGAAGTGCTAGGCATTGACTCGAGTATAGTTGAACACGAAATAAATATGTATCCAGATGTCAAACCAGTACGACAATGGCTACGGCAGGTGCACCCCAAGAAAGTCGCTGCCATCAAGGCAAAAGTTGAAAAACTTCTCCATGCTGGTTTTATTTACCCGGTTCCTCTAATCGATTGGGTATCGAACATTGTTCCTGTAATGAAAAAACAAGGAACGATTAGAGTGTGCGTCGATTATAGGGATGTAAATCAAGCTTGTCCAAAAGACAACTACCCTACACCCTTTATTGACCAAATAATTTATGAATGCGCCAGATGTGAAATATTTTCATTTCTGGATGGATTCTCTGGGTATAATCAAATAAATATCCAGCCAGAGGACCAGTCAAAGACTGCAGTTATTTTTCCGTGGGGCACGTTTGCATACCACAAGTTACCCTTTGGCTTAAAGAACACAGGAGCAACATTTCAGAGGGCAATGAATTATGCCTTCCATGACATCAAAAACATCATTCAACCATATCTCGACGATCTTCCGGCTCATTCGCGAAAGTGGACCGATCATCCGCAGCATTTGAGAGTGATATTTCTACGTTTCCACACTATAAAATACGACTCAATCCACACAAATGTGTGTTCTGTGTCAGTTCTGGTTGTTTGTGTGGCTTTGTAGTCTCAAAGGACGGGATTCATGTTGACCCATGTAAGGTTCAAGCGATCATAAATTTGCCTCCACCTTCAAATTTTCTTCAGATTCAGAAACTCCAAGGGAAAGCAAACTTTCTGAGGAGGTCCATTCCAAATTACGCCGAACTTGCTAAAGGTTATACATGTTTATTGAAAAAAAAGTACCCTTCATCTGGGATCAGGTCGCGCAAGCTTCCTTTTATGCTTTAAAGGAATCGCTAATAAAAGCATCATTAATGTATGCTCCTAATTATCAAAAAGAATTTAACCTATATCTGGCTGCAGTGGATACAACCATCGCAATGGTTTTAGTCAAGAAGACAATGGAATTGAACATCCTATATATTATTTGAGTAGAAACTTAAATGATACAGAAAGTAAGTATTCCTATGTTGAAAAGTTGGCTCTCACAACTGTTCAAGCAATACAGAGATTTCGACACTATGTCCTCTTTCGAAAAACTACCATTTTGTCAGATTGAAACCCCATGACTTATATCTTGTCGCGACAGTTGCTGGGGGGAAAATATTCAAAATGGATAGCAATTCTTCAAGAGTTTGACCTGGAATTTGTAAAATCCAAATCGAAGAAATCCCTGGTTTTCGCGGAATTACTATGCGATCTCCCATCATCGTCCAACGATGAAACATCCAAAGAAACCATCGTGGATGAATCTTTGTTTCTGATATCTTCAAGCAATATGTGGTATGGGGATATAATCATCTATCTCCAAACCCAAAAATATAGGTCTAATACCACTCGCTCGGAACAAAGACGTAGTCAATACCAATCAAAAGACTACATGATCGTCGGTGATACGCTTTACCGTCGTGGTGTCGATACAGTTCTTAGGAGGTGCCTCACCCATGAGGAGGCTGAAAAAGTCCTGAATGATTGCCATTCAGGTATGTGTGGGGGGCATCAATCTGGTTACACTACGGCACAAAATTTTTTACGAGCAGGATACTTCTGGCCAACAATGTTCAAAGATTGCATAACCGCAGTCAAAAGTTGCCATGCGTGTCAAATTTTTGATAGAAAAACCAAAAGAACGCCCACACCCCTGCAACCAGTAGTTGCTGTTGGGCCATTCGCCAAATGGGGCACAGATTTCATGACATGTAACCCCACCTCGATCGGGGGGCATGGGTATATCATAGTCGCGGTAGACTATTTTACCAAATGGGCCGAGGTGATGCCTACATTAAATAACACCAGCGAAACGGCTGCCCTTTTCTTTTTCAATCATGTAGTCGCCAGATTCGGCATTCCACAAGCCATAGTCACAGATCATGGATCGCATTTTCGCAATCACATGATGGTTGAATTGGCTTCCAAATTGGGGTTGTCCCACGACAGCTCTACTCCATATTACCCGCAGGCCAACGGACAAGTTGAAGCAATCAAGAAGGTCCTGAAGCGGATGTTGCAAAGGATGATTGGAGTCCACAAAAGGAGTTGGCACCTGATCCTATACTTAGCCTTGTGGAAATACTGAACATTGGTAAGGAATACAAATGGGTTTACACCCTTTCAACTGGTGTATGGCCTAGAAGCAATCTTACTAGTTCAGTGTGAAATCTCGTCCCTCAAACTCGCATTCGACCTTCTCCCTGGAACTTCAGAAGAGGAGGCTCATTTATTAGAACTAATCCAATTGGATTAAACCCGTCGTGATTCCACTTTAGCTAACGAAGCCCATAAGAAATGAGTCAAGGCGTAGTTCAACAAGAATGTCAAACCCTGTGTCTTCTCAGAAGGTGACTTGGTCTTACTTTACGACCAGGAATCCGATAGATTAGGAGTAGGAAAATTCAATTATTTTTGGATGGGCCCCTATATTATTAAATGTGTATTAACAAAAGGGGCCTATGAGTTAGTGGATTATGATGGGATTCCACTGGTGCAACCCCGTAACGAGTTGTATCTTAAGCATTACTACGCATGATTCAGTGTAGTAACCCCTATGCTTTTGTTAAATTCTTGTTTTCGCTAAGGGTAATTGTTTTGGGCAGGTAATCCATTTTTTACATTTGTTGTAGGTGTCAAACCTATTGGAATCATTTGTTGGATATGCCGACGGAGCGAGTCGTAGTTCGCGAAACCTATCTTCTGCGGCCTGGGCCATTTTTGATCCAAGCAGTGAGTTAGTAAGTATCAGAGGGGTATGTATTGGTCGGTAAATAAATAACATCACTGAATATAGCGCATTGATAGAACTCCTCTCTGATGCCATTACACATGGCATATGCCGACTTTTCATCATGCTAGACTCACAACTCGTCATCCTACAACTCACTGGTATCTACTCCGTCCGAAATCCAGCTATCTATCACATGTTCTTAAGGGTCAAGATTTTGAAAAGACAGTTTGATTCTATTCAATATCAACATATTTCTAGAAACTCACATTAATAGACTCATTGGAAAATTATGTGTTAGATAGACATTTGCAACATTTATAAAAGAAGCATTTAATCAATATTTGCATCAGGATCATGTAACTTAACCAAAATAAAACTCTGAAAATAAAATATATATATATATATAATTGTTTGTGGTTTACACATGATGTTCTATAACCAAGACAAAATTGGTCAGATGACCCAAAACTCAAAATGCTAGGGGGCACCCTAGTCGAATGGTGCTAATGATAACAATTCACCGCCTGTGCAATCATGCGTAAAAGCCGAGTCCATCGACTTGGTACGCCAGTAGTATGTCGCTGCAACCTAAGAGGCAGCTCGTCGGTCCTCACATCTAGAATGCCAAGAGTGAGACCCTCGACCTGATCCTGCAATGCTGAAAGAGTCTCGGCCACATCAAGGTCGCGAAGGATAGCCCTCCCCATAGCCTCTCCTGCCAGAGCAGTAGCTGGCGCTCTCGGACATACTGCTGGTCGGACTGGTCCAATGTCTGCATGAGCGCATGAGTTTTGATTAGTATTGAGTAAATAAAATATAAGAACATTATGAAAAGCAATAAACAGGAATTTGGACAGAGAATTTACCTATGGCACCCCACTGCTCACCAGCCGGCAGTGCCAAATCCGGATCACCTCGGAAATCCATACCAACATATGGACACTCGGCAAAAAACATTTGCTGACGGTTGAACCACTCAAAGAAGGTATCAGAGAAAGAAATCCGGGACTGACCCACATGTCAGGCTATGAAGTCAACCCATCTTTGCATCTGTGGCTCAGTCGGTGGAGGTAAACCAAGTGGAATATACTGTGGCTGCATCAATGGGATCTTTTCCAAGGCAAAAGTGGTCAAAATAGAACCATAACCAAAGTTCTTCAATCTTCCATTTTTTACCTTGGTAATTTGTTCTTTCATCACAAAGAGTATTGCATCACACCAGTCGAACACCTTTGGTTCAAGGCATTCCAAGGCATACTGCATAGAAGACCTGTTGGCCACATGAAGAGCCGCACTACCAACCAGTCTAGCAAAAGTGAATAGAATGGTCCTCAAGGACCTGCTAGTGATGTCTCGGATATTGATCTTGTTGTCCTTACTTGGCTAACATCCCTCTCTGCAATACCAGCAAATGTAATCTCTCACGGATTCACCCCCACGGGCCGAACCTGATAATGAGATAGGGGCACCACGCCTCGATAAACCGGTCAAAAAATAGATGTCCACGACAGTCAAGGGGATGGATTTGCCCCTAATTTGGAACACCTGGTCGGTAGGATCCCATGCATCGAGAAAATATTGCAACAAGTTGATTTGTTGCCTCATTCTAGAGATGCGAATAACTTTAGCAGGCCACAGTTCCGCAGTGCAGTTACCATACCCGGATCATGTAAAGCAAGCATGTCCTCTTCTTCACGCTCACGTTCTCGCCATGTAACATGCATTGTGCTCCGGTGAATCTCTGAAAACAAACAAGAGAAGAGTCAGGATCCTGATTTGGTGAAAAACAGGAAAAAATTCCATGAAAAAACTGTGCACAAGTTTCCCTCCTTGCGCCCATCGCACCCCCAACAGTGTACTGGGTGGGATGCATGCTGACTGGCCAATGGCCAGGCCAGCATGCATCACACTTTTTGATATAGGAAAGGTGCAATGGAGCCAGGGCGAATTCTTCAAACCCTAGGGGCTCAGAAAAACCAGGAAACATGCTCAGAATTCAAAAAGGAAAGAATGAAACTGAAGAGCTCAGGTTTAGCTCTTACCTAGTCCAGACGGCACCAAGAATCATCCACAGAATCTCTTGGAATCAGCTAGTGAAAATCAAGGGGGAAAGCACCTCCAAAGATCCAACAAACCAAAGTTCAAATGGAATGGTAAAATCAGAGGTAAAAACCACTTTTAAATTACTTTTCACATAATTCAAGTAAAATATTAGTGTTTTGACTGATTTTTCAAAGCATATATTATTCGTTTCTAACAAGTTTGATGAAGCAATTGAGTAGGCAGTACAACCTTTGAAGGAACAAAGTTTTCAATGGTAAAATCAAGGTAATCAATGACCATTGTATCGAGCAGTTTTTATATGGAGTTCAAGCTCGTTAAAAATTAAACATAAGCAATGAGCAAATGTTTCCCCTAGAGTTTAAGCTCATTCATTAAAAAATGAACCAATTTCCGGTAAATAACCATCGTGAATGCATTATCATCAAACTTTGAGCCTTGGTCGTGTTCTCATCATCACCTCCACTCTGTTTTGGCCGATCATTCACTTCCATTTGATTGTTTACCCATTTTGAGGAACAGTTGCTAAGAGTGATCCTGTTAGCCATCCTTGTGACACTGCCGTGATTGGAAAATTCCAAACCTTACCTGGAATTAGCTGCTACCCGAATTTATCACTCGTTCCTCGAAAAATGAGTCTCCTTTAAGCTCTTTTCATCTGACTCGTAAAATATGAAAATATTGCCGAGCAATTGGCCTCTCCAGCTCGTTAAAGTGACCGGAAGTGCTATCCCTCCTTTAGATTTTAATCTTTTTGGACCCGAGGGATTATTACACAAAAAGATCGAGCGCTTGTTTTGTTCGGCTTGTTAAAATTACGGAAAATTCATCCCTTTTGTATTATTTTATACTTTTTCGGACATAAGGGATTATGTGACGAAAAAGGATTGTTGGAGTTTTCTTTATGTCCCTTTCAGACTCTCTAAAATTGAAAAGGACCGAGTTATCTTTGTCGTTAAACTTGTTAAAACCGAATAGTGACAAACTTTTCCATACAGATAAGAACAAGTTTCACTATCACTAGGCTCATTAAAACATAGCGATGGGTTTGCCCAAAGGGCAAATTATAGAACAAGCATATTTTATCCTCCTCAAGCTTGACAAAAATAAAGAGGTACTGGTCAGCAATGACTGGGGAAAAATTGGGAAGAAAACTTTAAGAAACTTTATTGGTAGCAAGTTGCTCTTGAACATGACACTTTCACTCCACATCCGAGTCGGGTTGGGTTGTTTCGTTCACTGGTCATATCACCATTGGTCCATCACACCATCCACATTTGGGGTTAACGCTACCAATCCATCATGTCAGTGTCGCCAATATGTTCAAGAGAAGTCTCTCAGAGAATTCACCTGTGTCTCATCCACTACAATACATTTATGCTCCATTCTTTCATGATCGCCACCCTGAACCTTATATCATCAGATCGTTTTCACCTCCATTAAAATCATTTGCTCCATTCCGTGTCGTAGATGTGGGATTCATTAAGGCCCTCCTATGATGGATCACTTCTTGTGGACATCAGCTCATTATCCAGGAAGTCGATCTAGGAACAACCCTTTCAGTACTTTGAAGCTTGCATGCCTCAATGGCAAGTTTATGACTTCCGGCGACATGTTTACATCAATGGCCTTCGACTGAAAGATTTTGTGTGGTATTCGACACCAAGTCCCCTTTTCACACCACGTGAATTGTACTGTCGTACCTTGAGGGTCATCATCATTGTCGGTGATTCTTCTCGTGCTTGTTAATAGTTTACATCACTGGCTGGTAATCAGGGGATGTCTTTCCATGTTCGACTCCAGGACATCTCTCACATGGATCGAATTGTACTTTGAGTGAAGATCGAACGAGATTGAAGACCCCGGATCTAGTTTCATCCATCCAGGCTGAGATATATATTCAGGGAAATAAAGACATCAAATGTACATCATTGCTGCACAGATATTCATCCAATCTAAGGGATGATGGCTCTACTAGAATCATCAGTGTGCACACAGACGATTGTCTGTCTTATGTACATGAAAATGAATTTATAAAGCTGAGCATGGGAATGCCTGCCTCAGCTAGATCATGAAAATATTATGAAGATAATGTATTGTATTGTATCTTATTACAGGTTGCCTTCCAATTCGAAAAAACTTCGAATCCTCATGATAAATTGTTTCACCTGACATCAAAAGATTAACGACCTCATGCTTTAGGGGGCAACTGTTATAGACATTTTTGGGCATTGCAACCCCAATCATATATGTCCATAAAACAAGGGCTCCTAAGTCCCTAAAAGTGTTGTTCCATCCCTTAAAAGAACAAGGTCAGCAGATTACATCATCTCCCAGAAGTTCTCCATGAAAAACTACTCATAACTGGTCAAAGCTGGACCATCTCACCTGCTCCATGGTCAAAGTGCGATGCATCCCACCTAAATGCACACGGGAGGTGCGATGCATACTGAAAATCCATTCTATGGGGTGCGATGGGCGAGAGTGAACAAATGGCAGAGTCAATTTGCGAGGTGGATGATCATGGAATCTTCCAGAAACTTCTCCTGTGACACTTGCCTCTTTGAATTTTCCCAGGGATGAGTAAGAGATCATCAATCTCCAAGTGGAATCAAGAACTATCAGAGAGAGGACAGTAATCAAATCTCAGAAGCTGACTCACCTCCCTGCAATCATCTATATATGGATCCCTCATCCCAGAGATCCAGAGGCTGGAATTTTGTCTCTTGTAAGGAATTGCTGCTGGTTTCTTGGTGTAACATCATAGTGTTGGGTGATCTAAGCTTTTCATGAGGTGAATAAGGGCTTTCTTGCTGAGAGGATGACGCTGGGTCAAAACAATTGGTTGTAATCCTCTTTGCTATTCTTGATATTAATAAAGCTATTCAAGTTTTCCTCCACATTCTTATATGATTGATGATATATGCATTTGTGTGGTCAATATATATCTGATCCTATATTGTTTGTGATAGTAGATCTTTTTTCTTGGATAGTGTTATGCTGCTTTGATTCCACAGGTACTCTTTGAAGCTGGGTAGATGAGGAAACGAGTGGTAAATATCTACCAGAAGGGAGAGGAATCAGGCAAGGAACCAAGCGCAAGACAGAGGTTGGTCTCCTTTGTTCCCCTCCTATCTACTTCTCATAAAGGAAAACGAAAGTAGTTTTAGTTTGTCTGTTTCTAAGATAGCTACCAGTCTTAGTGGGACTAGCAGCTCTGCATGGACACTAGTTTTCCCGATAACACTGTGGAGTGGAGTGACGACTGGTGAGGATAAGGGAAAGCAGCCTGAAGAAGGTGAGTGGGTCTACAAAGCACCAGAAAAGGGGACCAGGTTTGATCTAGAACTCACAAAAGAAACATTTATGGAAGAAAACAAAAGTTTTGTTGAGGCCTCTACCTCAGGGACTCAAGAGAAGTCAGCTGAAGAAATGGACCCGACCATGATTACGATGTTCTTGGAGACCTGCATGAAACTTCTCCGCGATAGCAAGGCTATGAAGGGACTGCAAGAGCTAATCAATAGGTGTGCTGGCAAGGAAAACACTGCTGCCGAACCGAACATAGGTAGAAATATTGGTAAGCATAAGGCAAGAACTGGACGTGAGATGAGACTCATCGCGCAGATAGGAGAATACGAAATGGACCAAGTTATCTTGGACCAAGGGTCTGACGCGAACATTTTTCTAAAACAGACATGGGAGAGAATGGGGAGACCTGTGCTACAGTGGTCTCTGATTCAGTTAAGGATGGCGAATCATTGGAAAAGCATCCCAATGGGGAGGTTGCGGGGGGTAACAGTTGATATTGAAGGCGTGAGTGCACTAGCTGATTTTGAAGTGATAGAGATTGTAGATGACAACAATCCATAGCCTGCGTGCCTTGGGATCGATTGGGCCACTAACATGAATGGGTTAATCAATATGAAGAAGTGAAAGATGATATTTGAGAAGAAATCGCTCCGCCTAGTGGTGCCACTGGACCCTGCAAAAGGACCGCACTATACTGAACCAGTCCACGATTATGAAAGTGATGAAGATTTGGACCAAATTTACAAAATAATGGTGCGGGATCATGGTTGGGTGAATCTCACATTAGGCAGATGCATTGCATGGGACTACGAGAGCTCCTACACATCAGATTCAGACGAAGAACTAGATCATTAGCACAATTGACTGCATGAAGTATCTATGTTGCACTATAATATGATGACCAAGTCATTGTGCTATATATCATCAGAGGTAAGAAATTTTCCTTACTATCATGGGTTAACTGATGTTGATCAATTTTTGGATGCATTTTTAAGGGAAGTACAAGAGAAGCATCGATTCCAAGTATTTGATTGGGTGATATGCGCTACGCCCTCTAGATGGTGGGGTATGCACAAGGATAGCTTTGATGATTGGCACGAGTATAGAAGGATGATGAGGGTACGCTTTGGACATCCAAAGGGATGATTAACAGAAAAATATGATGGGTGAAATGATCCCTACGACCACTTGGACAAATAGACTGAAGAATATGGAGCGAAGCCTCAGCCAGAGTGGGTCCATCTATTTTGTCATACCTTGGATATTATACCAATGAATTGGTACTTAGAGACAAAACTCCTCCATGGCACCGAATAATGGGATATTTTGCACCAAGGATTTTTGATGATGTTTAGTTTTGAGGATGGATTTGAATCTATTGATGAAGAGTTGCAAGAGGTTAAGAAAACAATCTTCAGGAAACCACAGGATCCTCTAGATTTGATTCAACCTAATTGGACTACCCAGCTGAGCCACACGCTGCAGTGCTACAATGTAATAGTGGAAGAAGAAGATGAAGACCCGAGGAAGATTAATATTCCAGAGACTGAAATTCAATGCGAAGTTGAAGGATTGCAACTAGAGAACCCCGACATAACTGAGCCGCTATAAACTAGACAAGTGAACATTGGCACAGAGGCAGAGTTGAAGTTTGCAAAGATTAGGGACTAGTGGGATGATGCGACAGTAGATAAGTTCGTCGAGCTACTCCACGAATATCAGGATCTATTTCCCACAAAGTTTTCAAATCTAAAAGGGATGATAGGGGACTTGGGCGTCATGAATATCACCCTAAAACCTGATGTGAAACCTGTGAAGCAAAGACCTTACCACCTCAATCCGAAGTACAAAGAAAGGGTCCGCTTAGAGTTATACAAGATTCTTGTAGTAGGTGTTATTGAACCGATGGAAGAATCTGATTTGATGAGCCCAATAGTGGTTCAGGAAAAGAAACAGAAGGAAGAATTAAGGATATGCGTAGATCTTAGGAAGTTGAATGATGCTTACGTGCATGATCCCTTCCCAACTCCATTCACCAATGAGATCTTGGATAATTTTGGCGACCAAGAAGCATATTCGTTCACTGATAGGTTCTCTGGGTACCATCAGATCAAGATGCACTGTAGGATAGAAGTAAGACGATCTTCATGACTGAATCTGGTGGTGCACATGGCAGACTTTTCTGTCATTACGGGGCACTTGTACAAAATTGGATCAGATGAAATATTGTAATGTTATGTGGCAGAGTTTGAACGAAATAACATCCTCGCTGAGGCTCATGGCAGAGCTGCGAGAGGTCATTATGTAGGAAAAGAAACAATGCAAAAGATTCTACGCACTGGGTTGTGGTGGCCGACCTTGCGTAAGGATTTAAAATCCTATTATAGGGCATGAAGCACATGCCAAAGGACTAGTAGACCCTCACACAGGGATGAGATGCTGCTGAATTTGCAGATATCACTACAGCCCTTCGAGAAGCGGACAATTGACTTTGTAGGACCAATCGAGCCTCTAGGGAAGAAAATGAGTGTGCGGTACATCATCACCGCGATTGAGTACTTAACTAGATGGGCAAAGGCATAACCTATGAAGGACTGTACAAGCATGAGAGCAGCCAAATTCATCTTTGAGTATGTCCTGACAAGGTTTGGTTGTCCAAAAATGTTAATGAGCGATCACTGTATACATTTTCTTAATGAGACAATTAGCGCGATGACGAAGGAATTTTACAATTACCATCGGAAGAGCATGCCATATCATCTGCAGGCTAATGTGATGGTGGAAGTGTTTAACAGAATATTGGAGAGTGCACTAGCAAAGTTTTGCAATGCTCAATGAAATGACTGGGATGTTTGTGTGCTTGCAATGCTATGGGCTTATAGAATGACTTACAAGTAGTTGACTGGAAAAATGTCGTTCAGACTGGTTTATGGCATGGAAGTTGTGATGTCGATGGAGTACATTGTACCTATTCTATGCATTGTGGCATTCACAGGAATGGTGGATCATGGAGCCCTAGAGGAGAGCCTCGCATAACTAACAGAGCTTGAGGAAGATAGATTTTTAGTTGGATTCCATCAACAAGTTCAAAATGAGAGCGAAAGGCATGGCACAATCAGCACATCAAATTGCGCACCTTCAAGGTAAATGACTTAGTTATATTATATGACAACAAGTTTGATAAATTCCCAGGAAATTTTCAAATACATTGGTTGGGGCCCTATGTCATCAAAGATATTACCAATGGTGGAGCAATTCAGCTAGTAAAGTTGAATGGAGAACCATTTCCAGGGCGAGTGAATGGCAGTTGATTGAAGCCATATACCAGTGATTTGGCTAGATGACTACATGGTGGAAGCACAACCTTAGCACTCTAGGTAGCTAAAAGGAGGTGCGGGACTATAAACTGCATTTCCTGGGTTGTGGAGTTACATGATTGGGCAACTACATTGAACGAGGGAATGTCATAGTGTTAGCAGAAATCTATAAGGAGTTGCACTATCGAAGAAGGGACTGCACAGGCAAGCCATAAAGTGACCGTTATGGTCACTATTCATGACTTGACAGTGGGAAAATGATTAAATGGAATAGGAGGGTGGCATTGAAGTCAGAATTTAAGGGCAAGATCTGTGAAAATCAGCCACCAATCCAGCATTTATGAACCAATTTTGGGGGGGAATGATTGGATTTGAATTCAAAAATTCATATAAATTACAGGTGGTTGCGAAACCAAAAAACACTTGGCATTTTGAGAATTGAGGTGTTGAGCTCTCAGGCACTTATGAATCTTGAGTACTTTGAAGCTTTGATAGTGAGTTCAACGTTTGATAAGTTTCCAAAGGAAACATAGGGGTTGTTGTCTAGTATCACATTGGCACCCGTAGAAATTGTGATCACTGGAGAAGCAGTGGTAGCTAAGGGTACTTCTCTAGAAGTAGCAATGGCTGCTAAGGGAGCTACCCCAGAGGTTGCGAGTGTCGAAGTACTGGTAGAAGTGCCTAAATCACTAAGGTCGCCTAGGCCAAGGCCTATGCCAACCAAAGAGGGTCCAAAAAAAAAGAAAGATAAGCATAAAGCACCACAGCCAATGTGCGCATCACCTAGAAAGCATCCACAGAAGGAAAATCCCACCATGCAGGAGAAGGGCAAGGTAGTTGACTTGGAGCCTGAAGAGGATGTTGAAGAAATCCATACGGGTGAGGAAGACATTGACATCGGGGTGGAGGACATTGACATTGAGGGGTCCGACCCTATCTCTAAACTATCCACATACATTTATCCATGTAGAGGCAAGACAAAGGTTCCAAAGGACATTGATGAAAGCAAGGTCACACTACATACACCCTTGCTACCGGAAAAAATTGTCTTTGAGGTATCGCGCCTAGGGCGTGTCACCCATTTAAAATTGGAGTATTTGGATTTGGCTGATATGGAGTGCTTTCCCCACTTAGCGACAGATCAACTCATGCACCGCATCTTCTATAAAGACTCTGGTGTGACCATGCAAGAGCCAAGAAAGTAGGCAAAATGGGTGGATAAGGCTGGCCTGTTAAACATGTTGTGGGTACTGCATTACAACCACATGCCCATAACCATAATAGTGATCAAGTAGCTACTATGCTTGGCGCATGATGGGTGCCTGTGGCTAGAGGAGTTGATACCAATCACTAACATGTTGATCCATAGGATCACTCGGTTGCCGCACATAGGAGAAAATTTAGCCATTGCATTTGGTGGGAAGACAGGTGAGCGTGACCTTGCCGAAGCAATGAAGGATAAATTTAAGATCGCTAAGAATTTGCATGGCTACTCCATCACTAGCATAACCAACCTTGCAGTCAAGGTAGCCGCTCAAATCTTGGCAGGAAAGATTATGAGGAAGTGTCAGGGAGATGAAGTGTCAGCACCAGTAGTGTCATTAGCAGCCTAGTGTACGGAGGTTATACAATTCAACTAGGTGTGCTACCTCTACAGCGAGTTCCTCGCAAACTACAGAGAGGTGCAGGATCAAAGAAAAATGTTTCACTATGCATGGTTGTTGTTGTCCATAGTGTTGGTCACGTGGGAGTTACCAGAGGATAGTTAGTTTCCTCCAATTGTGTAGGACCTGCCGTAAGCAGCGAAGTTCACTTCGCTCTAGGCTACAAAGGACCCCCAAAGGGTCAAGGACAACAAGGTCTTTTGGATCTTGATGGAGATGAGTATCCACATGGCCATCAACCGCAAGCCATGGTTGTCGCTAATAGTTTTTGATCAACTGATAGAGTATGTGGAGTTCAAGGCAGACTTCCACCATGTCTCCATGTACATGCGAAAGGATATTGAAAAAAAGTGGTGTGACCTTCCATACCTGGCCACAGACGATGCAATCACAGCGGTCCTTGACCATTGGCCAGCAGATTGGTGCACACTTTAGACTTGATAGCTGGGTCTAGCAAGTCTGCAGTGAAGCAAAAAAAGGAAGAGGCCAGGCTGAAGATGGAAAAATTGGTCGGGAAAAGGAAGAAGGATGCTGAGGATAAAACCAAGGTAGAGCACACTGCCACGAAGCAAATAGGAGGATATGAAGAAGAGGAGGAGCATGGCTTTGACAGGGGTCAGAAGTTGCCTTCCCTAGAGAAAGAGGAGGAAGAACAACGATCAGAGCAGGGAGGAGAAGACTCGGAGACTACTTCGTTCCGGATTAATCGCACCAGGGAATAGGAGAAAGTAGGGTCGTGGAAGAAGTTCAAGGCCAGCAAGACTTCCATCAACCCAATCACGTTGACTGAAGGTGATTTGAACAACATTTGTGATGCGATAAGGGATGTGACCATGGAACTTCTATAGCAGTTCGAGCAACAATAGAAACAGGCTTTCGGCACCATTCAGACGGGTCTGCGCAAGCTACAAATCTAGGTGTCGCAGGTACAGACCAGTGTGGGATGGAGCAGTGCGATGTCAACTATTTTGGTGCTTGGCACCTTAGAAATAGCAGGGATGGTGTGCACATTGGATCCTTGGGCAATAGCACTGTCAGATGGAGCACTGACTACAAAAGTAGAAGCTGACAAGGCCACTGTCAGTGCCCTCAACGAGGTTGGACTCAATTTGGCCACACTTCCAAGTGAATCCCTTCACACTTTGCAGGATGGTGTGATCACGGAACTTTAGGCCCGTGAACATCGCACGCTACACATATCAGTGAGTAGAGGTGAACAACGCTCAGATGGCTGCACAAAAGAACTCTGTTATTGATCTCTTTAAGGCCATCATGGACAAGAATGAGCGCATGGCCAAGGTAGTGGCTGAGGCATGCAAGTCTGTCCCAGAAATGGACATTCCTGAAGATGAGCCAGTGGATGTGAGAATTCGAAAGCTCGCTATCGGAGTGCGCAGAGTGAGAACAGAGTTGGCAAAGGTTCAGTTTGAACTAAACCTTAAGATTGCAGAACTTGAGTTGAAGGCCTAGCCTTCAATTCCGACAAAAGTAAGAGAGCAGTGTGAGGCAACTATTAAGGATTTTGTTGCAACAATAGATAGCATAGTAAGGGATTGCACTGTGCTCTTTGAGTAGTCACTTGAAGTAGTCACTGGCTCACGGGAGGATCCCAATGTGCAGAGGCTAGAAACAAAGGCGCAGGAGCTCCAATAGTGATATGACGAGGTTAAAGTGACGACGCGCATTGTTGCCATTACCCAAAGGTTAGTGAAGCTACAGGAAGAGAAGGTGCTAAAAGAGTACGTGGACGCAGCACATCACAATGAAGCATTATTGAAGGCTTGATTGAAGCCTAAGCTAGACAAAGCATATGTGTTCACGACCACCATTGAAGGCAAACTGGCTAGTTTGCAGGAAGTGCAACAGAAGGTATAGGTAGATGGTGCAGGGTCAGCGAAGGAGCAGCTAGTCGAGCAGATGAAGCAGGCACAACATAGTGCACCGCCGAAGTCGTAGTGGTACAAGTGGAGCTGGGAGGTCTTCGCAACAAGATCTTCACACCAGCAGAATGACTCAAGGGCAAGTCACCAGATTTTTGTTGGGGGCCTATTGGGAATGGGTCCCTTGGGGTTAAAAGCCCACGTTTTTGGGCACAAAGCCAAAATTTGTAGGAAATAATGTAAAGTCTCTGCATTTTGTGACCATGGGGCATGAATATGTAAGCAATCAAAAAGGGTTTTCTACCGTTAGTTTAGATAGTTCTGTCGGCTTGATGAGATTTTCCTTTGGTCCACGGACCATTAGATTGTATAAAAAGGGAGTCTTAGAAGAGTCTAAGGCCGTAAATTCATAATTTTTTGGTAGAGTTTTGAGTAAATTTTTGGATCTGCAAGAGCTAAGAGCGAAGAGTCTTAGCGTAGGAAGAGGCTCTGCAGCTGAGTGCGCAGAAGCCTAGTGTAGAAATCCATATCTGAGTGCGTGGGCCCTTGCAGCTGTGTGCGCAGGGTAGTCAGAGTCTGTAATGGAAATTTGGAATATCAATAAAGAGAAGTATTCTAGAATTATCGGTGTATGCATTATTTTACTCTCATTATGAATGTTGAGATTATGTTATGTTGAATACTGGGTTATGAATTAATTCTATATTGATGTGCGAATCTATGTATTTCACTTTGTCATATGAATGAAAGTATGAATATCTATTTATGTAGATATAACCGTAATGCATGTTAAAATTAACCAATACTTAAGCAGATTTGAGTAAATGCAGAAGTAAGAATAATTACAGAGGTGTGTAAGAGCTTGGTCTATCTATCTAAGGTCCACAAAGGACGATTGGAGACTTTCACGAAGGCGTCAAGGATGAATAAGAGAAGTACTTTGATAAGCCCTAAAGGGCTTATCGATTTGCGTGAAGGAAGGATAAGGCATATAACTGACATCACAACCATCTCATGGTGTAGAAACATGGTTCCTGCATCCCCCCATACTACTTCGGGTGAGACTTTAGTCCACACTCCGCGGATTGATGCCAAAAGGGCGAGTAGTGTAGGGATTTTCTTGGCTGCTTAATGTTGAACCTGGGTCAGGGTCCATCAAGCCAACAAGCTGTCTGGCCATTCTTTTCACCTTATTCTTTTACGAAAATAGGATTAAGAACTCATAATATTTTATCACAATTCTTTGCTCATCAATGAGAGTTATTTTTTCCCATTTGTTCTTCGTCTCTTCTATTATCTCATCCAAGGTCAATTGTTTAGCTTATAAGAGGGACATATTTCCCTTCATTTTGTCTTTAAGCTCAAATATCTCCTTATTAGCTGCCCAAGCAGTCTTGTTGTTAGTTCTACATTGGTATTAGCAGTCTCGAGTTGTTTCTTCGTTTGATCCAGGGCTGACTGGCTAGTGTCTAATACCTTAAACACCTTTTTGAGTTCCCCTTCCAAGAGCTTGTGCCTGGTAAGGGTCTTTGTGAGTTATTTTGGGGGATTCTAAGGACTATCAAGAATGAAAAATGAACAAATTTGAGTGCATATCCTTTGCTAAAGTTATATTACCCACTCCTTGAGAGCCACCACCTCATTTTTCATGTTTATCAGTTATTTTTTCAGGATTTCTTTCTCTTCCTCCACATGTGCAAGTTCCTTGGACTGCACATGTTCGATGGCTGACATCTTTAACTTATGTATTAACATATGGAGAAGGGCCTCAAATGTATCTTTATCCTATGGATTCACTACCAGATTCACAATAAACTCCTTGAACCTCTCATTCTACATATGTAGAGCTCTTGAGTTAGCTCCTTCCTATTTTAGTCTAGTTGAAACCTTCTTCAACAAATTTTTAACTTTTCTTATAGTCATAGCATTCTGATTCAAATCACTGTACAACATTTCTCCCACCTACCTATGGAAGGCGATCTTATCAGGTAGAGGGACACTTGTCAAGTCCAAAGACACATCTAGAGATTTGAACTGGGAGCCTAATTTTAGTGACTATTCCAATGGGTGATGTAGTGAGAATTTCATTTGATTTATCTCTAGGTCCATAGCAACCAGACGTCTGTTCTGGTATGGGAACGAATGTGATGCAATTTTCTAATATTCTTGTTCCTTTCTTCAATTCATTTTTGAGCAGGCCAATTGGGCTCAGTAAGAGTCACACTGCCTAATGAAACCAGAATGGCTACCTATGAAGATGATGAGGTAGCAGTTTGCAGTGGGTTTTCCTAATTCACTTAGGATCCTGGTTGGTCTAGTTTTGTCTCGACCAACCTAGTCTTGATTTCTTCTTCTCCTGTCTCTTAGGTCTTGTCCTTTTTACTAGTTTCTACATCTTCCATTTCCACATCCGTTGTTTCATCAATGGTCCTTTTCTGTGCCTTCTCCTTTGTTGTTGGATTCTCAATCTCCATATCTCTATCAATGGGCCATGAATCAAGGTTAGCCTTCCATTCAATCTCACGCCTACATTCATGATCATAAGTTGAAGCCTTTATGATTTCCCTTTTATTTTCAATGACACCATGAGGATCATAATGCGAAACATCTCCCATGTCAAAATTGATTTGTTTCAATAATTCCTCATCTGCCTGAAAGTTCTACCTAGAGTTAATAATGAAGGGGCCTATAGGCTTTCCCAACTTGAACATGTACCAATTTTTAGCAGGGACAAAATGGACATGGTCCACATTGAGGTTTTTTCTAATGAATTCCAAGGCGAATATCTTCATTAGCATGAAAAAAGGCAAGCGGTAAGGAGGAATCTCACACCCATAAATCCTAATCTCTGTGTAATCTTAAAACAAATACTAGTCTCCCACCTTGGTGTCCTGGCTGAGTTGAAGGATTTATTTTTTTTGTTGAGAGAGGATTCTTGGAGAGAAACATTATGCATAATTTTATAAGAAATGGCCATGCAGGAAGATATGAATTGGGAATAGCCATCATTATCTGGTCTCCTCCTAACAACAACATCCCAGTAAAAAACAAACTTCCTCTACTTGTTTGGAGCCATTAGATTGAGGCCCAAGAACTCAAATGCATTTACATGGGTGTACACAGACAAATAAAACAACAAAGAATAGTATATAAAATAGGAGGTGGTAGGAAAATGGAGCAATTAGAATTTTATGGACTAGGCCAAGTAAGAAGGTATGTCAGAAAGGTGGTTCGGCTGCATCATCTCCCTTAGAAATCCTAGGAAGGCTTTATCGAACACATTTGCATTATCATCCCCAAAATATCAACAATTGTAGATAGAATAGGCTCTAAAGACTCTGTAAAGATAGTTATTGGGAAACTATTAGCAATGGGAAAGGAGTACAAACCATGGGCCATGGCCATTTGTAGAAAGGATTGTTACGCTACAACTGAAAGGGTAATGTGACTGTAGACCAGAGTGGTTTCTGTGAATTGTTGGGGTTCAAGGGAACTTGTGTAAATCAGAACCTTTTGGATCAAATCTAGGGTCACCTCTAGGATTTTGGCTCCAGTTGAAGAGACAAAACAATATTTTCTTCAATGTATGCAACAGTTAACCAAGAAATAAACTCATGGAAATAAAACATAGAGGGCGCAATTTGATATTATAGACCTGAGTCAACTACTCGGAGCAAGTCTTCTCCTCTGACATGGTGTCCATACAGGTTGAACCAAAGGTCTGATAGATCGTATGCACAAGGAGGCTCCATAATCTGTGCCTCCAAGTCCATTAGCGGTTTGACATTGGAGGAGGGTTTGAATTCCCAAAATTTGGGGATCTTGGGGGCTACTTTCTTCATTTTTACTAAATGTAGAAACAAGTTGCAGCTGGGGAGACCAACACATTACTTGATTAATCGGGTGATAACTGTAAACAATGTTGGATGGGGGTTCTAGATCAACTTGGTGAGCGAACGGTGTTGCAAAATAGTCGAACATTGGGAGGATTTGCACAAGAAAATGAACACATTAAAAAAAAATGTGAAGTGGTGATCCAAGTGGATGTTGGTGGCCACCCACCTATCCCATTTGGACCCCCACAACTGTCTCTTTCAGTTTTTTTAGTTTCCTAAATTGTAGCACAACTTACTATTTTTAGCAGTTTTTCGGGTCCTGAACTTCCGGAGCCGTTTTAAGGCCCTAAACGACGTTTTTTTGGGAATCTGGGGCAACATGGGTCCATGGACCGATGTTGCCTCCCAAAGTGGTAGTACTCGGCTAGATCTTTCTAACGAGCTATCGTACGCGTCAAACGGAGATCGTATGCCAAAGTTACGACCCCAGGAAATTGATGTACCAATTTACCCAAACAGGGCCCACAATTTGGCGTTTCATCTTCTAGGGTTAGTTTTCGCAATGTTAAGGGTTTTCCATTGTTTCTCAACAATAGGCAAATGGGGGGGCAACGATTGTCTAACATCATAGGGGAACACATCGAATAACACTATTGGGCGATGGAAGGTGACATGGACGAAAGCAGGGGGGGGAGAAATTACCATTTTAACTTTACCTTCATTGCTCACTTGAAAAACAATGTTGGCGGGATATTGACATGGCAACTAGTCCCCACCTTCCTCCATTGGGTAAAAGAGTGGGGAGAGGGATCCTACCATGACCCCCCAGAATTAATCTGGGTCGTTGGATTGACAGATATGCCTATTTGACTATTCAACTCTAGGGGGTAGTGTGAGTCTATTTACTATGCAGGTGACCCCTGTGAAGTGTTTTCTGGGGCTGGTTGCACGGAGATGGACAATAATCTGCCTTGAAACCTGCTCCAAATTTAACTAAAAATCCATTCATTCATTAACTTACTTCCTTACCCAGCCACACCTTCTCGACGAAGTATTCCATAGTGTTATAGACATTTTTGGGCACTACAACCCCAAGCATGAAATGTCCATAAACCAAGGGCTTCTAAGTCCTTAAAAGTGTTGTTCTAACCCCTAAAGGAACAAGGCCAACTGATTACAGCTTCTCCCAGAAGTTCTCCATGAAAAACTGCTCAGAACTGGTCAAAACAGGATCAATTCAGCTGCTCCATAGGCAAAGTGCGTTGCATCTCACCTAAACACACTGTGTGGGTGCGTTGCATTTCAAAAATCCCTTCTATGGGGTGCGATGGGCGAGAAGTGACAAATGGAAGTTTCATTCTGCGAGGTGGAGAGGCATGGAAACTTCCAGAAACTTCTCCTGTGACACTTGCCTCTCTGAATTCGACCAAGGATGAGTAATAGATCATCAATCTCTAAGTGGAAGCAAGAACTATCATAAGGAAGACACTAATCAAATCACAAGCTGACTCATCTCCCTTACAGATATCTATATGTGGATCCCTCATCCTAGAGATCCAGAGGCTGGAATTTTTCATATTGTAAGGAATTGTTGTTGGTTTCTTGAGACAACATCAGAGTGTTGGGTGATCTAAGCTTTGTATGAGGTGAAGAGGGGCTTACTTTCTGAGAGGATGATGCTGGGTCAGAACAACTGGTTGTAACTCCCTTGGCTTTTTCTTTTTTATCAATAAAAGCTATTCAAGTTTTCCTCCATACCCTTGTGTCATTTATGTTTTATGCATTTGTATGGTCAATTTAATCTGATCTTAATTTGTTTATGATTATAGATCCATGTTCTTGTATAGTGCTATGCTACTGTGATCTTACAGGTACTCTGTGAAGCTGAGCGTACAAGGGAGAAAGTGGCGAAAGACTATCAAGAGAGAGAGGAATCGAACTAGGAGATTAGCGCAAGACAGAGGTTGGTCTTCTTTGTTCTTCACTCATCTATATTTCATAAAGGAAAAACGAAAGTAGCTTTACTTTGTTTGTTTCTAAGGTAGCTATCACACCTTAGTGAGATAAGCAGTTATGTGTAGACACTTTTCCCTGTAACAAAATGGCAAATCCAGTGGGGAAGAATTAGGTTGTTTGTTTATCTTCCTTGTTGTCTATTTTATAAACTTACAGATGGAGCCTGAAGTCGAGCCAGGTAGCTTTCGAACTGCATTTGCTATGCAAATGCACAGTAGATAAATTCCGCTTCAGTCAATCTCTGGGATTTGTTTATAAATTAAACAACTGATTTACAAACTCTCTGATTGCCCTTTGTGATAGCTCTTAGATCCTCCTTAGATCTACCCCTGATTGTTGCATTACTGATTACCATTTTCTCGGCCAAAACCCATGAACTGAACTGCAAACTGTGACCCGGAACCCAAACAAAGTCTCGTCTCTGGCCCAGCACAGGTACTGTTCTGTGAATATGAAATTCAGCACACTTCCCGAGTGTAGTAGGTGCACTGCATTTCAAATTCCCTGTGTTACAGGTGCACTGATCAGACTAGGCATTGTTCAGTTTTGGTTTTTGTGGTTCATTCTTTCCAGTTCTATTCATGAATTTTGTTGCCTGTGATTAGTATATCTCTGTTTGAAACCGCTTTTCCTTGTTGTTATTCCGCCTCCTTTGTACAAAAGAACTGTAAATGTTTTTGTGTATTTGTTGAGTCATTTTCAGTTCTCCTTTGCAAAAGTAATGTAATCGTATTGTCGTCCTTTGATTTGAAAGTGTTGCAAGTGTTGTTTTCAATCATAGGAAAGAGTTTGGATGCTGTAGATAGTCGATTATCCTGTTACTATTGTATTTGGTCTGAATTTGTAATTTTTCTAGTGTCGAAAGCAAGTATTCATTTCCAAATTGTAAAGTGTTGTGATTGTCTCCATTTTTTATTTTGAAAAGAAACTTGTTGGTAATTGTCGCTTGAAAAGTAATTCAAATTTGTGCATTAGCTTTCTTTTCTCCATTCACATACTAAGAAAGCCGAAAACAAATACATGCATGTGCATTTGCATTTAGACTGTCTGATTGGTTTGATTTAGGAAAGTGCATTTAGAGTGTGCTCTTTGCTCTTTGTGAAAGAATATTGTCTCTCTTTCCTTAGTAGCTAGGATTTTAATTGCACAAAGAAGATAAAAGACTGTTTATCATCTTAGATTGCATTTTAGGAATTACACATCTACATCTCACAGTGAACCTAAAAGGAAAACTTCATAAACAAGATCAACTATAAAATAGATTCAATGAATCTAACAACGCTTTGGAACCTAACGCACAACATTTAGAAGTCTAGGCTAGAGACGTATTCCGGCATCGTAAAGCCTGGTAACTGTTTTTCTCACTGATGGTTGGGTGATTCCTCCACTTTGAGACGATAAGTGCCAGTACGGACTTGTGCTCCCATGTACCATCGATTATATTTTGGGAGACCACAATAGGCTTAATCCTTTATCCATAGGAAGCCGTGTCTGTCGCCCTATCGATCGCAATGCACTGAACACAACATTCGGGAAGATTGACTGCCGTTATCGTAAAAAGTATTATGCAGTTTTGCGATTGGTTTGGTAATCCCTTTACCTAGATTTCTAGAGCAGTCCCTTTCATTCCTTTTCAAACTCCTTAACGGAAAAGGTCCATCTGAGCACTTGTCACTTCAGGCTCATTAAAAATTGAAGGCAACTAGAGTCATCTTTTGTTTTTTCTCGACTCTTAAAAATTGAAAAAACAAGTTGTGTCAAAGCATCTAAAATTTATTTTAAATGGAATAATCATCACCCTTTCCTACGTTGATCTTAGGTTGAGAAAATGGAACCCACCAACCAAGGAATTCCCCTTGGAGGAAATCCTAGTTCCTTCTCCTCTTGGGGAGATCTTGGTGCACCCCATATGGCCACATTGTCGCTTCCAGGATTGACAATCAGCTTTCCTGTATGGCTCTTCTCAACCTCTGTCGTTCAAAACACCGCAATTCCTGAATAGGCGAGTTAGCAACTAGACGAATCCAGAGTTACCCACCAACCTTCTACTTCCTCCAATTCTTCCTCTCCTCCTTCTTCTTCGCTTGATGGGGTTGGTAAAGCCAAAAATCAAGTACCTGAGAAGATGAAGGAAAAGAAAAAGAAAGAGAAGAAGAAGAAGGAGCCAAAAGCGAAAGGGGGCAACCAAGCTTCGTCTAGTGAAAATCCACACACTGCATCGACTAGGCCTAAATCGCCATGTGTCATTTGCAAAGGAGACCACTATCATAGAGATTGTCCTTGCATCCCTCGGATCTTAAGGGACTGGTCTCCTCGTTTGCACAACCCGGTGTCGTCAACCTCTGTTGATCATGTTGAAAGCACACTGTCGACTAGTGAAAGTGAAGCCCCAGGACAAAAAGGAAAATATAGATTTCCTTGTAAACTATGCGAAGGCGACCGTGCTGTCCACCATTGTCCCTTCTTAGATGAGGCTAAAAGAGTAATGGACGATCGTTCGGTCTCACCGTTACGACTTCCTCCTGGATATAAAAAACTCTTGCCGAGTCTGTCACTAGTTGAAAAGCCGGCTGACCCGCCCAGGTGGTCGGCCGAAGCATCTATCATTGAAGAGAAACCATCTGAACCCATACCAGATGAAAGTCAAAAGGTCAAGGCAGCAGTTGACCTGGTCTTGCCTTCAGAGGTTCCATCTTCAGATGATACAATCACAGAAGAGAATAAGGATGACACCATCCAAATTCTTTTAGTAAGCTCAGACTCCGATGAACATGGGGGCAATTTACCCGTTCCTTTACTGCAAGAAGGAAGTTCGTCAGAGTCGTACCCGGCCATCTATTCGGTCCCACCTCCACGCAACCTAGTTGTTTCCTTCAACTGGAATCAACTAGGCAGACCCCGTTTACCGGCTAGTGTACCATTCCGAATTATTGCTCAAGTATATAGAATGGTTATGGCCGGTACCATCATAGGTGAAGGGGCTTCTGTGAGTATCCTTTCCTCGACTGCTTGGAAAGCACTTGGTTCGCCATCGCTTTTGCCTAAGATGAGAAATCTAACAGGCTTTGACAAAGGAACCAGTCAACCGTTAGGGATCCTTCCCAATGTGCCCATAACATTGAGAGGGAAAACCGTTCACATGAACGTAATGGTCGTCCAAGGACCCTTGGATTATAATCTACTCCTTGGACGAGACTATATTTATTGCATGGGAGCCATTGTCTCATCACTCTTTAGAGTAATGTGTTTTCCGCACGAAGGAAGAGTGGTCAAGCTCGTAGACCAGCTTTCATTTCCCGGATCACACAAAGCAAATAGTCATATGCCATCCCTGAATGGTATTTTCACACAAAGAATGTCTCATCAATCTCCAGTCCGTCCACCTGATGAGTGCGAGTGATTCGGGAGACATGACTGAAACCCAGGGGGCATGCACCCTGTTCTGCTTCGGTAGGAAAACTTCGGGTATAGGGTAGGTTTCCGCGAGAGATATATGACTAGTCTGTACTCCCGTCCGTGATTGGAAGAGGGAGTTATTCTAGAACAAGGTTCTCTTGTCAATGTTACGTGAGTGGAGTAGCCTCCTCCACTCACCTTTGTCTATTTCGGTAGACATCGCCGAAGAAGTGTTTTGTTTGCGCTGTGAATAGAACAATCTTTGGTAACCTGAAAGAGGATTACCTTTCCTGATAAAACAAATGTTTTGTCGGTAGAACAAAAGGTGGCCTTGAAACTTTATTTTATACCTGGGGGCATGCAAACCTTTTGGTATGCAAGCTAAGAGCGACTATTTATTTTTTAACTTTGTAGGTCCTCTAACCCTTTAAACTCGTAGGATTGGTCGTTTCCTAACTTGCATAAAGAAAGGATGTGGGGCAAAACTATAAAAATTGCCATTTTTAAATGGGAAATTCTTATTATACGACTGGATTAATCGAGCAGTTTTAGCGCATAGTTCAAGCTCGTTAAAAAATAAACATAAGCCATGAGAAAATGTTTCCCCCCATGTTTAAGCTCATTAAAAAATGAACTATTTCCTGGTAAATAACCATCGTGAATGTAGTACTTCAGCCTTTAAGAGCCTTGGTCGTGTTCTCATCATCACCTCCACTCTGTATTGGCCGATCATTCACCTCCATTTGATTGTTTACCCCTTTTGAGGAACAGTTGCGAAGAGTGATCTCACTAGCCATCCTTGTAACATTACCATGATTGGAACATTCCAAACCTTACCTGGAATCAGCTGCTACCCAATTTTATCACTCGTTCCTCAGAAGACGTGTCTCCTTTAAGCTCTTTTCAACTGACTCGTAAAATATGAAAAGATTTTCGAGCCATTGGCCTCTCCAGCTCGTTAAAGGGACCAGAAGTGCTATCCCTCCTCTAAATTTTAATCTTTTTGGACCTGAGGGATTATTACACAAAAAGATCAAGCGCTTGTTTTGTTTGGCTCGTTAAAAGTATTGAAAATTCATCCCTTCTGTATTGTTTCATACTTTTTCGGACTTAAGGGATTAGATGAGGAAAAAGGAATTTTGGAGTTTCCTTTACTTTCCTTTTCAGACTCTCTAAAATTGAAAAGGACCGAGTTATCTTTGTCGTTAAACTCGTTAAAACTTAATAGCGACAAACTTGTCCATAGAAGACAAGAACGAGTTTCACTATCGCTAGGCTCACTAAAACATAATGATGGGTTTGCCCGAAGGGAAAATTATAGAACAAGCATATGTTATCCTCCTCAAGCTTGACAAAAATAAAGAGGTACTGGTCAGCAATGACTGGGGAAAATTGGGAAGAAAACTTGAAGAAACTTTGTTGGTAGCAAGGCGCTCTTGAACATGACACTTTCACTCCGCATCCAAGTCGGATTGGGTTGTTTCATTCACCGGTCACATCACCATGGTCCCATCACACCATCCACAATTGGGGTAATGCTACCAATCCATCATGTCAAGTGTCACTGATATGTTCAAGAGAAGTCATTCAGAGAATTCACCTGTGTCTCACCCACTACAATACATTCATACTCCATTCTTTCATGACCGCCACCCTGAACCGTATGTCATCAGATCGTTTTCACCTCCATTAAAATCATTTGCTCCGTTCTGTGTCATTGATGTGGGATTCATTAAGGCCCTCCTGTGACGGATCGCTTCTTGTCGACATCAGCTCATTATCCAAGAAGTCGATCTAGGAACACCCCATTCAGTACTTTGAAGCTTGCATGCCTCAATGGCAAGTTTCTCACTTCAGGCGATAGGTTTACATCAATGGCCTTCAACCGAAATATTTTGCGTGGTGTTCGACGCCAAGTCCTTTATTCACACCACGTGAATTGTACTGCAGTACCTTGAGGGTCATTATCATTATTGGTGATTCCTTTCGTGCCTGTTAATAGCTTACACCATTGGCTGGTAATCAGACGATGTCTTTCCATGTTCGACTCCAGAACATCTCTCACATGGATAGACTTCTACTTTGAGTGAAGATCGAACGAGATTGAAGACCCCAGATCTAGTTTCATCCATCCGGGCTGCGATATATATTCAGGGAAATAAATACATCAAATGTACATCATTGCTGCATAGATAATCATCCAATCAAAGGGATGATGGCTCTTCCAGAATCATCAGTCTACACTCAGACGATTGTCTGTCCTATGTACATGAAAATGAATTTATAAAGCTAAGCATGGGAATGCCCGCCTCAGCTAGATCATGAAAATATTATGAAGATAATGTATTGTATTGTATCTTATTACAGGTCTCCTCCCAGCTTGAAAGAACTTCGGATCCTCATAATAAAGCATTTCACGCGACATCAAAAGATTAACGACCTCATGCTTTAGGGGGCAACTATTATAGACATTTTTGGGCACTACAACCCCAAGCATGAAATGTCCATAAACCAAGGGCTCCTAAGTCCCTAAAAGTGTTGTTCTAACCCCTAAAGGAACAAGGTCAACTGATTACAGCTTCTCCCAGAAGTTCTCCATGAAAAACTGCTCAGAACTGGTCAAAACAGGATCATTTCAGCTGCTCCATAGGCAAAGTGCGTCGCATCTCACCTAAACACACTGTGTGGGTGTGTTGCATTTCAAAAATCCCTTCTATGGGGTGCGATGGGCGAGAAGTGACAAATGGCAGTGTCATTCTGCGAGGTGGAGATGCATGGAAACTTCCAGAAACTTCTCCTGTGACACTTGCCTCTCTGAATTCGACCAAGGATGAGTAAGAGATCATCAATCTCCAAGTGGAAGCAAGAACTATCAGAGGGAAGACACTAATCAAATCACAAGCTGACTCATCTCCCTTACAGATATCTATATGTGGATCCCTGATCCCAGAGATCCAGAGGCTGGAATTTTTCATATTGTAAGGAATTGTTGTTGGTTTCTTGAGACAACATCAGAGTGTTGGGTGATCTAAGCTTTGTATGAGGTGAAGAGGGGCTTACTTGCTAAGAGGATGATGCTGGGTCAGAACAACTAGTTGTAACTCCCTTGGCTTTTTCTTGTTTATCAATAAAAGCTATTCAAGTTTTCCTCCATACTCTTGTGTCATTTATGTTTTATGCATTTGTATGGTCCATTTACATCTGATCCTAGATTGTTTATGATTATAGATCCATGTTCTTGTATAGTGCTATGCTACTGTGATCTTACAGGTACTCTGTGAAGCTGAGCGTACAAGGGAGCAAGTAGCAAAAGACTATCAAGAGAGAGAGGAATCGAACTAGGAGATTAGCGCAAGACAGAGGTTGGTCTTCTTTGTTCTTCTCTCATCTATATTTCATAAAGGAAAAATTAAAGTAGCTTTACTTTGTTTGTTTCTAAGGTAGCTATCACACCTTAGTGGGATAAGTAGTTCTGTGTAGACACTTTTCCCTGTAACACATAGATTTGGGCTTTGGTGTTTTAGGTTTCTATTGTACCATTACGCCACAAACTTGCCCACCTAATTATTGTATATTTTGAAGCTAGTGATGCTCAAAACAAGCCTTCTTGAAACCCTTAGAAAAATGAGCTAGACAACAATAGAGTCGCCAAAGAAAATAGAGCAGCCAATGTTTTTATCTAACCTTTTATTCTCTCTCGAAAAGTAGATTTGATTTATAAAATAGTTTTTGGGAAGAGAAACCCTTCGTATCCCCAGTATGGTTTCAAAGATGCTATCACTCAGAAAAATTCCCTTGGCTATAGGAAAGAAATTCGTAAGGTAACCATTCAAACCAATCTTACAAATTGACGTCTATCCCTTTCAATCCAGAGAGGGATCTATCTAATAGTCTAATCACTAAAATAGCAATTGACTGTACATTCACACAATGGCTAGATCTTAAGTTATGATTGTGTTAAGGTAGGGTTTGGTTGGGCATGAGGGAGATAGTCCATTGGGAAATGGATTTAACAAGATAGGGTTTATGGAAACTTACCAAGATATTGGATGTTTGATCAGGATTGACAAAGGCAAGGTAGATAACACATCCCAAACATTTATCATTGTTATAGACGAAGGGAAAAAATAGGAGAACAATCCACTATAGTAGGGCATATGAAATGAATCCTAAAATAGATTTATAAGATAGGAGTGCAAATATTTTAAATCTATGAAATAGAGAATCAAAGAAAGGATGCATTGTGTAAAATTTACTCTTATTCAAATATTCAGAAGACCATACATTCAAATGATATCAAAAATAAGGAAACACTAAAACATGTAGAAAATACATACTAAGACATACCATCACATGAATATTTATGCCACTGATCGAAATCTGTTGATCTTGGAAAACTATAGATTGATAAATCTTTCAACACACACACACACAATGGTTATCGTTTCATCAAAAACCAGCCTTTCTTCCTCATTTATCATGTAATATGTAGAAAAAGTACAATAAAGATAAGATCCACAATTGTTTGTGGCAATAACTACATAATATTTACAATATCTGAAAGTTTAATTAACAAAAAAAATTAGAATGCTATCATCGTAGCTATTCGTAAATTTGTTTGGCACATAATATTGGTCAAAATAGATTGTGTAACTATTGTGCATATCTCTTCCTATTCTTCTAGAACAAGGATGAGTCATAGCTATTATATGATCAAGAACTACTTACTCCCTTATAGGCTAGATATCTAGAACTGCAACTTGTCCTCCCTCTTGGTAGCAAAACTAGTGCATGAACCTGTATAACATGTTGAAACTGTGCAACAACTCTTGTAACCATTTGCTCCTTTCAAGGTTGTTTTTCCTTATGTTGACTAGTATTCTCTGCACTTTCCCAACCATAAAAAATCGTTGACATTTTATCATAACATATCGAAAATACCTTACTTTCAGAAATATTAACATGGAGTAGGTAAAAATGCTAAGATAATATTAGGGTTTATTCAACAAAAATAGGGTTTTGTATATCACTCTGCCTCTTGAAGCAAACTAATAATTTCTCCATAGCTTCTGCAGACTAATCAAGGAGGTTTAATTTGGTAGCTTTATGTATGATTTTTCTAGCCTTTAAGGTTTCTTTCCTTTTTCTATCAGCTTGCTCTGTTTTCCTCTGTTTGGTGGCCTTTTTTCTACTCTTTGAAAGTTTCACAGTGCCTTCATCTTCATCAAGAATTACAGTGTCCTTCAGTTTGGGGTTGATTTTTTACTTTAGACACAGTGTTAGTTTGTGTGTAGGGCAACTATGAGGCTTCTTGGAGTAAACCCTAGGCTCAGTTTCAACTTTTTCCTCCCCTGTTTCCATTATTTTTCCTTTTTGATTTTCTTCTATTTTCTATTTTGCCTCCTCCTCTTCTAGCATTAGTTTATGCTAACTTCTTGTTCTCCTCTCATAAACCCTCACCTCTGGTTCCTTTACAGTTTTTTAAAATGTTTTTCAATAGGGATATGACTAGGTTCTCCCTTTGTTTCCTGAGCTAGGGTTTGGACAAAAACTCTAGTTTGACCTCTCCTTGGTATTCTAGGTGCATGTTGTCTTATGTTTCTATATCCCATTTGCTCCACCTGCTTGTTTAGCTCATGAGTATATAATGTTTTAATTAGTACATGATAACAAATATCATGAGGTTTCATCTAAGGTCTAGTTCTTTCTTTGGGGAATATCTTTAAGAAGCTTTGGTGAAGGTAATAGGGAAAATTCATCTTACTAAAACCTACTAAATGACATAAAAACCTCATATGATACAAATAGGCATTAAAATACCTTCCTTCATAGTTGAAGAAAAATTGTACAGTTTCGATGGTGTTCGACCATTCAGGATTAAACATATTTTGGAGGACCCCTACATTCCAGTCTTGGTTCTGATAGTCCTCCAAGAAAAAATTCAAGTCCACATTTTGCAATCTTTGTTTTTTAAACCATCTTTCACCCTTAGTTGGAAAACTTGTGGCCTCTATGATTGGGAACTGCAGGGTTCTGGTTCTTGTTTTATTCCATCAAATGAGTAGATTAAATCATGGCACCAACTTAGGTTGTGTCCATTGAAGCATTGAAACATTGGTTCCCATCCTACATTTCTGAACATAGTCAACATCTCCAGATACACTTCAAAATACATCCCATCGGGCTCAAATCACTTAAAATGACCTGATCCACCCATCTTGCAAGGAATCAGATGTTTCAAACACTTTTCCAACTTGGAATTACCCTGGTCGGATGCTACAAACCACTCGATAAAATTCCTATGCACTATAAACAAAATTATGGGTTTGCTGGAAATTATAGTTTTAGGGTAAACATGGAAATTTAGGGTTTAATTTTAAATGTATTTCTTGGGATCCAACATGTAGCTAGCTATCAAATCATGGAGGAAAATGGCTAGGGATTTGTGAAAAAAATTTAGGCACTTGAAATGATGGAGTTAACAAATTGAAAACCAAAATTTCAAATTTTTTGATGAGCACTACAAAAATATTTTGTAGCGTCAGCTGTAGGTTTGCGATAGGTTAGTTGTGCTAACAAAAAATTAGGATGAATTTAGGGTTAGGTAAAATAAATTGATTATACATATCCCTAGCCTTAGATAAAAACTTACATAAAATATTTTATAGGCTCTTTACATAACTATGACTTTGAAAAATGAACTGATAAATACTGCCTTTGGACCTTTATAGAAAGGTGCAAACCTGATGCTAACACGCCTAAATCTAGATACCACACACTAATTACATTGATCACCATGCATGCAATCAAGGTGAAGTATAATTCAAATTGTGAGGCAATTGCTTCACCTTCTTCTCCTCTTGAAGGCTTCTTGTTAGAATTATTATGTGGACACTTTGTTGCATAGTGCCTGAATTCATGGAAGTGAAAACATTTTATATTTCTCAAGTACTTATTCTTGTCAGTATTATGGCTGGTCTTTGGTTTGATTTGGGCCTTATTTCTCTTTCCCTTCTTTCTCTTCCCAACGAAGGAAAAATTTTGTTCATCCTCTACTCTAGATGATGTTCCATCTCTGGTATTTATCCTGATGTCTTCTTGAATGAAATTGGATGACAACCTTTCCCAATTTGGTAATTTTTCCCTCCCATTCACATTGTCCTAGTAGTTATGCCAAGATTTTGGAAGGCCTAGAAGAATTAGGCTCAACAAATCATCTTCTGCAACATTCATCCAAACCCCTCCAATTTCATATCGAACTTGAGTGAATTCGGAGAGATATCATCGGATGGCATCATTTTTATGCATCCTAATGTTTCAAAGTTTGTATTTTAGGTCCAATTTTTTTATGGTGACTACTATTTTCAAATAGCTTAGTCAGTGTATTCCAAATAGCATATGGTGCTTCTTTACCATGGATATTTTAGACCAAATGATCTTGCACACCTTCCAAAATAATTCTCCTGTCATTTGCAACATCATTCTTCCATTTAGCTAATTGTTATGTGTAAGAATGTTGGGGTTTAAAAATGTTAGTTTTAATGTATTATAACACACCATTATCATCCATCATTGCTTCAATTAATCCTTCCACACTATGAAATTCAAGCTACCCTCCAGGGCATACTCCAATCTTAGTCTGTTCTCTCGAATCTGAAGAGAAATTGCTACACTGAAGCTGCAAACTCAAAATTCCTGAAGGAGAAACTCTATTTAATAGCTTCTAGTGTGATTTCTACTTTGATACCATGTAGAAGTTGATAGAAATTATATTCTACTAATGTATTCGCACATAAAACAAGAGATTAAAAATTTCCTCTACTATTCTATAGAATGTAAATCACAATTTAGAAACACATGCAATGACATGCAACCATTAAAACACCACAAGAACACAATGATTTACAAGGGAACCCAACTAGGAAAGACTCTTATGGCTATTTCCATTAATAAGATGAGAATGAGAAACTATTACAATGTCTTGCTTTGAATCTAAAGCACACCATGCATTGTATACCTGTTCTCCTGCTAATGGTCCTGTTATGGCCAAAATAGGCAATTCAAGGCCCCAACTTTCTCTTGTTTCATTGCACAGTTCAGGAGAAAATGAGCTCCTAAATAATATGGAAATTCCCTATTTACTAGCGCAAATCCAAAGGAATTGATCACCTTCTTAACTTTCATGCATGCACCCTCAAATAGTATACAATTGATAATTACAATGTTCCTTTTCCTCCACTCTAACTAAGCAATTTGAATTCCATTCACGTTTGGGCTATTTTTTAGATGATTGACTAGTTTAACTGAGAGATCGCCAAGTTAACAACAACTCTACTACTTAATTAACCTTCAACTAACTCAAGCAAACACTTGAGATCAGTTAATTCAGATCAACAATGGCATAACTAAATTAGATTGCTAACTTTTAGCAATCAGTACATGACCAACTCTACTTCTAGCCTCTAACTCAAATTTACTGAGCTAAATAGTAGACAAAGCGATGTCACACAAGTTAACTTCAATCTAAGTCATCCTACTAATGTGGAAAATTGAATTACTCAATTTGACTAAGGAAAAAGTCAAATTGAGCCTTTCCTGCTACAATTTCTAACAAATCACCCTTATGAAGGCACCTTTGATCGAAGCAAGAGTAGATGGTGGAGACCTAAAAGAATGCTAGGGTTTAAAGGAAACCCTATGCAATTTTACTGTTAGGGTTTGATGGATATCATGAGGCTAGGGTTTGGAAGAAACCCTAGAATATAAAGAGTTGTTCTAGCACTTGCAACAAATTTAGTATAACTCTGGTTGGGATAACCTTAATTAGGCCTAGTTTTTAATTAAGTCAATGGAAATATCAAAGGCAACAACGTTACATGGATAATGGACAATACTAACTCTTGAAGGTCGGTTCAAGAGGGAGACGATTACCTTTCATTGAAGATAAGTACCTTTTTCAATTTATGTTACTTCTTTAGTTCTTTACTCTTTATTGATTTGATCATTGATTATACTTCCTGCATTCATATTTTAGTATTTGAATACTTCTAACCTCCTAATGATATGTGATAAGTGGATCCTTGATGAGGATCATTTGAGGTGCAGGAAAACATAGCTAGTGCGGGAAGAGAAGAGCTACAACGGCCCATGACAAGTGATACAAAGTTCAAAAATATGTGAATGTTGTAAGGTATGTACAGTATATTGTTTTAGTTGTAATATTTGATGGAAAGGTAAGTCCTAAGGTAATCCCTAAGGTAATCCCTATTTAAGTTTGATTCATGGTACATATGATGAGTTTGTGTGCTTCGTATTGGAAAAGTATATTACATTCTAATAAGTCATGGTAAAGCTACCTAGAAACATTGGTTTTTTATATACAATAACTTGATACTGCTTGTGATAAGCATGATAACCCTAATGATAAAAGTGTAAAAATAAAATTGATATTCAGGATATTCTTATTGACATTGATTAGGTTTTGATAAGCTTAGTAATTTTGTCAATATTGTAAAATTAGATGTCCTAACTTGATGGTTGAATAATGTGATTATCATCCTTAGAGTATGATGGTACACTTGTCAGCTGCCCTAATTATATGAGACTAACCCTTGAAGAAATTTTGATGTCATTTTCATATGTGATGACGAGTAGCTAATTCAAATATGTTTTGACTATGATGTATATATGTCTAAGAATCTAATTTCATGATCTAACAATTTTACATATGCATGATAGTATTATGGTAGACATGTTGATGTTTTGAATGATGATGACTCAAGTGGCTTCCCATTTAGAAGGATGAAATTTTCATGAGATTTTAAAACCTATTATTATTTGATGATGACTCTTCATTGTTGGAGCAAGGCTTTTAGACATAAATAACCATATGATGTTGTTGAATAAGTTTCTACAAGTTTTGATTTGAGCATAGAAGGTTTCTCCTAGTGTAAATTTAGCCAGTACTGGAAAAAATGTCTCCAAACTATCCATGCTACAATCTACACTAACAACTCATTCATTCATGTTTTCTATCATTTTTAGTGTTGCCAGTTTGGCAGATTTTCACCAAATATGGTTTATAATGCCAAAATTCATAAGTTGTCTACATATTCATCCATAAGCTTGAAGGCCTTAACCAACTGAAATCATTACTATGGAATGGAGTTTGGCCCAAATACTTTACACAGAAAAAATTCCATATGACCTTCAATGGGCCTTTCATGTTCTAACCTCTGAGGGCTTAACCAACACTACAATTTTTTCACATATGTGGTCTTGGCACTTGCACAGATCTAAGTCCTAGTGCTAAGCAACTAGCTCCTCGACCTTTATACCATGTGTGCCTTCGAAAATCTTTGAGGATCAATCCTTTGGGGTTAAGTGTCCCGGTGGGACCACATCTCCACATGCAATATTTTTATTCATTGTTGGCTCCAACTATTCATGTCACTATGTCCAAGAGCCCTATCACCTTGTGGAAACATGTGCTACATTTTTTTGTCACTTATGGGGTTGCTCCTCCGATGGTGACATGCCTCAGTGGGATCATTTTTCCACATGTGAATTTATCATTTGTTTTAAGCTTTGACTATATATGCCATGGTGTAATCCACCTATCCTGAAGCCTCATGATCCTGGAGAGAACTCTCATGTAGACCTTTGTTTTCTTCAAGGGATTCTTATTCAGGGTGACATGTCTCGGTAGTACCACTTACTAGCATACAAACCAATCACGTACCCATTGGGGCGAGTTGTCATTTCCACACATAATCCTTAGGTTTTTCGAGGCATTTTTTTAATAAAATTCTAATGGGTACCAGGCCTATTCACCTATTGCATCCTCTGCCATGCCCTGCCATTTCCCTGTCATCCCAAAGTTATAAACTTTTATTTCCTATGTCTCTTCAAGGGTTGGACCTCTTGCACGAGATTTCTATGGGGACTCCATGCTATAACATGCACTAATCACATTCGTTCCCTATTGTTGACTTCCTCTAGCCACGTTCACCAAGATATGTATCATCCCAAGACTTCTCCTTGCACCTCTTTTTGGTTCTTTAGGGGAAGGCCTCCCTAGGTGATGTGGTTGTGGACTCCTCCATGCACTAACTCCTACTAATCATCTCTCTATCTACCTACTATGTCACCCACTTTACATACTCCCAACATTACGTCATCCCTAGAGTTCCAAGCACGCTCGTGGCTTTTTACCTTTCGTGGAAGGTCTTCCAGGGTGATCTATCCCATGGGGACCTGTTGCACCAAGCTTCTTCCAATCAAATCTCATCCTTCATGTTGCATTCATTGTCCACATACTATTAGTGCCTATGCCATCCCAAGGCCTTCAACCTTCACCTACCTTTGGCTCTTTTGGGGTGATGTATCATATGGGCCTACCATGCACCAATCATAGCTCGCCCACTTTGCCATGCCACTCATCCTAGCATCATATCATCCTAGGGCTTCACCTTTTGCGTGTATTTTTGTAATGTATAGGGAAATTCCATTGGGTTTACATGGATATCATCTCCACCATCGACCAATCATCACTTACTCTAATATTGTAATATCAGCCATGTTCACTTGGAACATTGTTCAGCTACTCCGCCAATGGCACTGCCAACTTAGTCTAATGGCCAAATATTTCACCAATTTGGCCCTACCACCATGTTTAGTGCTACAACTTTGACCTTGGGGATTGTCACCTTTGACTGACAATAAATTATGATCCAGGAGGCCATTTTCAAACTTCTATGAACAACTGGAAAGAAATTCCAGATCTTTATCCATCATAGTGGATCCCAAGTACATTTGAGTTTATCTTCTAAACTAAAAATTTCTATAAAGTTTTTGCACCCATAATTTCCTTTTTCATCATCTTCATTTATTTTTTCATCAATGACACCATACTTATAACATTCTCCCCCTTTGGAAATGATGGCAACACTAAAAGTAACAAACATATGGCAACACCATAATCAAACAAACAAAAAAAACACCATTTAAGAAAAAGGCAACTGTAATTCTTATTTCTTCTTTTTCTCACTTCTCTGTCTTCTCCCACTATATATGCTTCTCCCCCTATGATGCACTTCTCCTTTGGTGTACTTATTCTCTAGTGTACTTCTCCTTATATAGTGTCACATCTACCCCTTTCCTTTGTTTGAGGTACTTCTCCTCCTTTGACATTACTGGAAATGAAACTAATGTGCTCCCCCTGCTAAAAATATCCTCCTGTTTTGTTGATCCTATGGACCTGGTAGCTTTCATTTAATATGTTGAGTTCTTGTTGGTTTATTTTCTTCCTCTTGAGGAAGATATAGTGGAAGGAGGTAAGAGGAACTACTCCTAATATTTTCCTTAAATACTCATATTGATCTCTTGGGATCAGTTTGGTGAATATATCAACTACATGCTCTTTTATAGGTACATACTCTAACTTAACAATATGATTTACAACTTGCACCCAAAGGAAATGGTAATTACTTGGAATATGCTTTGTCTTTAATTAATAAACATGGTTCCTGGACATGTTAATGGAACTTGTACTATCACAAGTTATAGGGATAGGTTGATAATATAATACTTGTACATCATGTAAGGTTTTCTTCATCCATAAGAGCTGAGTGCAACAAGAAGATTCTACTATATATTATGCTTGAGTAGTAGAAAGAGAGAGATTGAGGCATGCTTCCTTCTTAACCATGAAACAAGACATTCACCAAGAATGAAATAACCACCACTAGTTTCCTTTCAATCATCTATATCACCTGCCCAATTAGCATCTGTAAACACAGTTAGTGAAAAATATTTACCTCGAGGGAACCAAAGTTCATAGTCCATAATGGATCTAAGATATCCAAGAATCCTCTTGGTTGCAAGTAGATAACTATGTCTGGGGGATAATTGAAATGTTCCAACAATACAAACTTCCTCCATTATGTTTGGCCTTGTGGTTGTCAAATATAAGAGGCTGCCAATGATATATCTCTATAAATTTTGATCCACCTCTAATGATTGATCAACCTTGCTGAGATTGCATCCAATAACCATTGGAATGCTTACCAAAGAACATTCCTCCATACCAAATTTCTTCAAAACTTCCTTGAGACACTTGCCTTTTGATATAAAAATTCCTTTTAGAGTCTATCCAATCTGTAATCCAAGGAAATAAGAAAGTTCTCCAATCATAGACATCTCAAATTCAGCCTTTATATTAACTACAAACTGGCAAGTTAGAGAATCTGAATCATTAGAAAATGTTTTATCATCAACATAGACAACCACCACTAGCAATTTTCCATCAATAGATTTCACATATAAATTACTATAAGTTGCCCCTCTTTTGAAACCACGCTTGAGAAAATAACTATCCAAATTGGAACACCATGCCCATGGAGCTTGCTTAAGACCATATAAGCCATTTTTCAACTAGAAAACATAATCAGGTCAATTTGATAGATGAAAACCATTTGGTTTCTCAATATAGACTTCTTCTTGCAACTCCCCATTTAAGAAAGAAGACTTGACATCAATCTAATATATCTTGAATTTCTTGAAACAAGAAAAATCCAAAAAAAATGGATTTCCTCTAATCCAGCAACAAGAGCAATGGTTTCATCAAAGTCTAACCCTTTAATTTGTGCATAACCTTTGCACACTAACCTTGCTTCTTTCTTATCACTTCACCAAGTTCATTCATTCTGTTCATGTCGACCCATTTCATGCTAATTACATTCTTATTTTTTGGTCTAGGGACAATCTCCCATGCCTGATTTTTCTTGATTTGATCAAGCTCTTTTCTTAGAGAAAAATTTGTCCTTCAAGCCTTTCACATGCTTTATTTTTCTCAATAAGTTGTTGATTCAGAGTTTCTTGAATCTTCTTCCCTTCTTCAATTTATAGGAGCATAGGTACAATGGCTTCAACTTTGTCTTTTATCAATAATTCCTATTGAGTTCTATTTTTCTTTCTCAGTTTTCGTATCTCATCAAGAGCACTAACCAACTCTCCTTCTAAATGAACTTCAACCTCTTCTTCATCGAAATTAGTAGCTTATACTTCCAAGTTTCCTATGGCAATGAACATAAATTCCTTTGAGATTTCATTATCTTTGTCCTCATCTGAATATTGACTTCCTTCACCTTCATAGGAGTTAGCATCTTGGGTGTAGGATCTTTTCTTTTTATCCTTCTTTCTATCATTTTATACTTTTTTAAACTTCTAAACTCTAGGACCATATTCCTTTTTCTTCCTTGTAGGACACTTGGAAGCATAGTGAACAAATTTACCATAGTTAAAGCACTTGAAAGGTAACTTATATTTTTACATGCCTTAGCCTCTCTTGAGCTTACTCACGAACTTGGCTTCCTCTTCATTTGATTCACAACATGAATCATCATGTTCTTCCTTTGGCTTCTTATTTTCTTTGAATGTTGACTCCTTTGCATTATACTTGCCATTGTAAATTCTCATCTCATAAGCAATAAGAGTTCCATGTAGTTGGACCAAAGTCAGAGTCTTCAACTTTGTCATCTCTTTAATGGTTGAAACTTTGGGATTAAATCTCTCAGGGAGAGATCTCAACACCTTCTAAACTACAACATTTTGTCTTAGCTTTTCATCAAGACTCTTATAGTGTTCCGCTAGGACAAAATGGCTAATTAGTTACTAAGAAAATGACTAAAATTTTCATATAAACAACTATTTTTTGGTCAGTGACCAATAGTATCTAATTTACAGTATCTTATAATGAAACCAACTTTTAGTTATTTTTAGCCTAGTCATTAATTGGTTGTCACAATTTTATTATCTAGTAGTATATTTAGTTATAAATCTGGTCATTGATTTAGTCATTAATTGCCACAATTAATGACCAAATATACAACCAAATATATTACTAAATGATCACCCGAGAAAGCCAATTAATGACTAAAGAAATATGACCAAAATGTGGGTCATGTTATAAGATATTGTAAATTAGCAAATAATAGTCATATATATACAAATTTTAGTCATCGTTTGGAACCAATTAATGGCCAAAGAAATATGACTAAATTTTGGTCATGTTATAAGATCTTGTAAATTAGCTACTAATAGTCGTATGTATGGAAAATTTATAATTCAGAGTGGAAAATTTATAATTCAGAGTAGTCATTTATCCTTTTTGGTAGTTTCATATTCATTATATAAATCACTACATTAGTAGTTTATAGTCGCTTCATTTACTTTCATCAACAACCATTTCAAGAAAATAATTTAGTCGTATATTAATTTTATTTGTGATCATCATTAATCAACATAAACTACTAATTTAGTAGTTTTAAATTGATTTTATGTGTTCATTATTAATCCACATAAATCAATTGGTATGATTTTGCAACTAAAAATAAATAAAATGTCATACACTGTACAAGTTCATCTAATATGAAAACAGAAAGTTACAAATATTAATTATAATACTAAATAATATCAAGTTTAACTATGAATAATTTCAACCATGAAAATTATATTATATAAAATGTCAAGTATTACAATAAAATTTTCCAACTTAATATTGGTTGGAGTAAAATTTACACATGAAATATTGTTTCATCACTTCAAAACATTGTCATTGTGTTGCCAAGGCATTGCAGGTGAATTCACCAACTATGAGAACTTGAACATCAGTGTTTGTGTGTGTCTTATGTGGGATATTGGCTCTACAAGTACCACTAGACCAATTCTCTTCTCTCTCTCTCTCTAATTTTCATTTTGTTGCTCCAGTGTTATTGTTCTTCTCTTTCTTCAATTCCTCCTTCTTACCGTCAATACTAAATTCCTTTTTCTGAAAAATAAAAAGGATACAATGTAGAGTATAAGACATGAAAGATAATGAACGCTGGAATATAAAATAAACCAGACTATAAAGGATTTATATGATATATACCTTAACATCAGCAATATTATCAATGCCATTTTTCCCCATAAAAGAAAGAAACTCGAACAAGTTTTCTTCAATTGGGAAATAGTGGCCATTATGTGGCCAGATGACCTATATAAACAAAGAAAATAAAAAATCACCATAGGAAAATAGCACCTTAGTAAAATTGGTATTCAACCTTGAAGGAATTCTAGGCACAATCATGCCAACTAAGTTACATGCTAAAAATATCAAATTGTAGATTACTTATATAGTGTGGGAGTGCAAACAAAACTCCTAGAAAAATCCAAAGCTACGTCTAGAATAAAATGAAATGAAGTAAAAAGGATACAACAATAAGATAGCCTTGAATACCTGTATATAATTCGATAATGTACAAGGCTACGTGAATAAGTCCAAGGCTGGAGGTCGATGATTCCAGGAATGCCCAAGTTTGATGAGCATTTCTTCAGATAAGAACTACTATTTGGGTCCATTATCACATATGAATAAGCCAACTAGTCTATATCAATTTATTATTGTTTTTATTATATTTATGGATCACTACAATATAAGTGGATAAATTTCAAAGACAATTCCTTTCCCATTGTGTTCCTAACATGTGGTACAATATATTAGCTATGATTTGGAGCAAATTTCCAACATCGAAAATATGTAGCAATCACCACTAGTAATCCCCCAAATAGGATTATTTTGGAATGTAACTTTCATATTCTAATTGTTATATGATTCTTGAATGGAAAATCCACACTAAATTCCAACACAAAACTTCCAATTTGAGGAAACCCCTATGGCCATCCTCAATCACTCAAACTCAAAACATCAGTGATCATTATAATGAAAAGATAAAATAAGAGTAGTTTTGATTTGTTTTGAAGATTTGCATGAAAAGCACCAATATTTTTCTCATATTTACGATACTTGTAATTTCCAAGATATAACACATCAATTGATATTTTACATCAAATACTTGATTCGATACAAATAAGAATGTAAAATATTACAACAATACCACCAATGTTTGATCCTCAATTAGTTCAAACTAGTTAGCACAAAAACTTCAATAAAGAGAAACAAGTAGAAATAACAAATCCATCAATTAATAATAATAAAAAAATGATAAGATTTTTTCTGAAGCTTGATAAACAACTATAAATTATATTGACAATCCACTGCAACTAGTGGTCATATTCAAAGAGTAATACTACCTGGAGAACTCATCTTCCAAAATTCCTTACTCTATCCATCAAGCTTTCTGCAATCCTCAAAACAGAATTCACATTCAATATTTTAGGTTTTTGAAGCTTCCCAAAGGCTTGCCAAATGAAGCTATGAATTTCATTGATTTTCATAAAATGCCTCTTGTACTAAAAAAATATAGTTTAACCATGTGATAGATAATTAAAGCAACTAAAAAATTGTGTAGAATATTTCTTAGAAGACTTCATGTTAAAAGGAAAACTTTCATATTTTAGATAGAAAAAGAATCTTAATAGAGATGGTCAATATTACAAAACAATAGAGTGGATATAAAACTGCAGGTAGAACTAACAAAATCCTAATTGTAATATAGTTGATTGATTATTCTAAGTGAAGCCAACTAGATACATAGAAGTTTTCATTTTCAGCTTTCTTTCCCATATCTTTATTGGACGTGGAAGCTAACTTGAATGCATCTTGATAGGTTGTTTTAGCAAGAGTATATGTTGCATTCTGATATTCCACAATTTATTTTCAATGAACAATCGCAGCAGGTATTGGAGGAATTCATTGATACAGTAGCTAAGTTGTCAACTTTCATTTTCTCGATTTCTGTTTTCCTGCATGTGCATTATTTGAGTTTTCCTTATTGGAGTTTTAGATAAGAAAACAATATATATAAAATTAAAACATTCATCGTGCAAAACAATGACTAATTATATCATGCCAGCCCACATTTATTTTTTGTTAGAAGAAAACTAGTCAACTATGCTCAACTGACATCATTAAAGTTATCTAAAACCAACCTGGTGGACATTTCAAGTTCTGCTACATGAACTTGTTCCTTTGTGTGGATAAATTTCCCTTTGTGTGTGGCAAGGGCTACCAAATTTTATGAGAGTGATGAGTTATACTTACCATTAGATTTACCATTTCCAAATGATTTTTTAGCATCTTGACAGATAATATTTTTGGTTGCATCTCAATTGTGTATGATCCCATTTCCCCTAACATATGTGACCTATGCATGAAGCTACCGGTACAAAGAATATAACACATACCCAAAAATATGGAGGGAATTAATGATTATAGATGTATATGGATCAATGTTATAGCTTGTAGGAGCAGTTGGTTGTTACTTAGAGATCTTTGGGAAGACCCTCAGAGAATGAAGTTAAAACTGGTCAATGGTCCAAAATTGGATCCACTAATTTAATTTTCTTCTTTTACAAGTAGTCATGATGAATGTTTTTAACCCTTATTTTTATTATGTAACAAGCTGTGAATTTGGATTAGTAATTATCCTTAGTGGAGATACTTACTGGTGATATTTTCCAACATTCAACACATTCCCTATATTCATTATATTTCCATTTTTCTTATTTTATTCGAATGTGTATGCTCCCATCAGCAACTATAATACATAACTAAAATATTTCTATGAATTCATTCTCCTATAAATACAGATGCTCTAGGCCCAAGGTGATTAATATAATATTGTTTGCAAGAAATATGAACAATATATTGCAATAAACAAGCACAAATGTGGTCACAATATGGAAAGCCAACCAAAATAGGAAATTAGAAAAATGTCAAACATTGCTGAGAGAAATGGAGATCAATATATCAAAAAGTGAAATTTATTTGTATCATAATTCAAATCACCCTCCAGAGATCTATATTAACCCTAGACCTATCAAGCACCAAGACAAACAAAATCCTTTGAAGTGTGAACCTTTCCTTAAGTTTTTGCACTCTAAAAAATGTTTGCACCTTGAATTTCAACACATGATAGATACACAATTAATACGAATGTTCAAAATCACCACATCCAATTGTGTTATCCCAATGTATGCCCTCTTAAATTATGCAGTGTTGTGTTTACTAATTACTATTAATTCTATCAACATATATGTCATGATTGTTCAATGTTAATCACTATTATGTTAAGTTAAACATCAAAATGCAACCTTCACTAATATGCATTTCAACAGAGAAGTTTACAATGTATCATCCAATATACATTACAAGGAGATAATGTCATTAATACACATCAAAATCCTCATGGAAATATATGTCAGTTAAATTTTTATTTTAAGCTAGCTTGCAATTAAAATGATATCAGAAAGACAATAGGGAAACACAAAACACACAAGTAGCTCTAAGAAATTTTACTACCTAAATGAGGGATAATATGTTACAATTATAGCATGAGAAGACCAAGGCATATCTCTCAAGTAGTTGATTGTAGGGGCAAATATGTCATGAAGGTCCTCCTATGCTAAATATTATTATGCTACACTAAATATCAGAACACTATCTTCACTAATGTGCATTTTTAATAGAGAAATTTGTAATGTATCATTCAATATGCATTACATGGAGATAATAGCACTCATGCTAAATGAAATCCTCAAAAAGGGATATTCCATATTAATTTTAATTTAAAAAATCTGTTGTGAAGAAGACATCACAAAGTCAGCAAAACCCTAAAAACGGAACATTCTACTTTACTTCTAATTAATTTTCTTACAGACATCACAAATACAATAAGGAACCATAAAGTGGACAAGCACCCGTGAGCAATTTTAGTGCCTAAACAAATTTCAATTTGAATAGTAAAGATTAGATTACATACCTGACAAAGCTAGTGTGAACACCAAGGCTACGATGAGATGCAGAACAATCCATGCAAATAAAAATCCCATAAATGACCAATGCCCATGTGGGATTCCTTGTATTACAATCAAATTACATCTTCCATGGATAAACATCACATCATATAAGATGATATCTACAAGAAATCATAAATATCTATATAGATGTGGTCTCAAATTACCCAAATCACATTAAATATTGTTGTGAACAATAAAAAAAAATACACCTACAACAAAACGTTTTTTTCTTTCACAAAAAAAATTGTTCCCATAAATAAATAAATTAGCCATAAACATTTTGAAGAGAAAAGCATCAGGAAATATGAATAGAACCTTATTTTCGGTTTTGAATACAACATTCTTTTCCATAAAACCCTTGATAGCCATCGGTGAATGATGAAAGCAATGATAAGTAAATTCCTAAGTGCTCAAAGAGAAAATATTGGAGTAATATGTCTTCAAAGAGAGAAATTCCTTCTTCATGTGAGCCCTCCTCAAGTATTGTTGGACTCTGCTGTAACGATTTGTAAATGTAAAGTGGTTTTTCAAATTATTCATAGTTGTACGTATAACTTTATGGATAATATACCCTTCCTATGGTTCTTGCATAATACTTTGTAAATACAGGTTATAGTTATGGATTTGCAAGAATTGAATTCCCCCCTAAAAAATAATTCAAAGAATTTTACTGGGAAAAAAAATTGCGAGATCTAGGCCAATTTTGGGATTTTCAAGAATTTAGGTAACATAGGGTTTTAGAATTTCCGTGGTAAAAATACAATTGAGACAATTTTACTCGAAATTTCTTCTTTGCAAGATATAGGCCAATTTTGGGCCATCCTAGCTGCGGCCTTGGTAGACAATGCCATTTTTAACTGGCAAACTATTTTAAATTGTTATGTGGTTTATATTCAAATTTGATGGCTATGGTTTGGATAGTCAATTGCCCCACGTTAAAAAAATTAGAAATCCATATCGGGGATGACTATAAACATTTAAATTTTGGGTTAATTAATAATACAAATTTGGAATAGTAAAAATAATAGAAATCAATTTGTTATATTTTGATTTTGTTATTAACTGGTGAATAGGATTTGTTACAATACCATGGGCCAATAACATTCTTATGAATACAACATGCCCAAAAAACATAACTTATTTCACAACCAAAATATTTTATAATAATATCACAAGATTCTTAACCATGGATATTTAGCCCCACATTACCATGGATATAATTAACCTATAAAAACTAGGCTTTGTTTTAATACCATGGGCCAATACCATGGCTTGTCAATACCATATACAAAAAAAACATAACTCATTTCACAATCAAAATATTTTGAAACAATATGAATATATTATTAACCATGGATATTCACCCCCACTTTACCATGGATATTATTAACTTGTAAATAGGCTTTGTTACAATACCATGGGCCAATGTCATCTCTTATCAATACCACATGCCAAAAAAACATAACTTAACTCACAATAAAAATATTTTCTAACAATATGACAAGATTCTTAATCATGGACATTCACTGTCACTTTTCCATTGATATTATGAACTTGTGAATATGCTTTGTTATAATAGCATGAGGCTAATACCAAGGCTTATCAATACCACATGCCAAAAAGTCATAACTTATTTCACAATCAAAATAGGCTTATTAACTTGTAAATAGGCTTTGTTACAATACAATGGGCCAATACCATGGTTTATCAATACCACATGCCCAAAAACCATAACATATTTCACAATAAAAATAATTTATTTTAATTTAAATTTAAAACATTTTTTAAATTGAATTTAAAAAGAAATATTTTATAATTAGTTTTGATATATATCTAAACTCTTTATCCTCGCCACTACTAAAAATATTCCCATATAAATTAAATTAAGGTTTTAATAAAATTAAAAATGAGAATACTTTTGTAGAATTTTGTAGAATTTTTCTACAAATCAGCTAGCTCTGATACCATGTAAAATTTTGTAGAATTTTTCTACAAATCAGCTAGCTCCGATACCATGTAGAACCTTTTCTACAAATCAGCTAGCTCCAATACCATGTAGAAATTTCCTACGTGTAGATCACCTCATAATGCAATGTACTAAAGAAAAACACTTGATCTACTTCTACAAACAATTTAGCAGAAGCTTAATCAACCATGAGCAACATCAATAAGAACACATATAACTGATAAGAAGGAATCAATCACACATAACACAGAAGAATTTACCGAAGCTATCCAACTCTCAGTACAATCCCTCTACTGCTCATAGACAGTCAAAGGCTTCTCACAAACCTTCTCCTCTACCCTCCAAGCCTCATATTTCTATGGATAGTTTTCCTGGGCCCTCCAGCTGTAACCTGTGTGATTCTCACTTCACACACAACACTGACCTCTGATCTAACTGCACAAAACTGAAGGAGATAAATCCTCATCATGGATGAGCTTCCTTTATAGGAAAAATATTCATCCAACTAACAGTACAGTGTCCCTTCTCTGATCTCAAGTGTCCCTTCTCTGATCTCAACTAGGTCTCTGATAGAACTGACATGCATCAGTTATCCATGAGTGAATACACAGTTATCTGAAAACAATAGTTTTCACATGCATGCAAGCATCAACAAACTATATCTCATTAATTTAATAGCTTGTTAAATTAATCTAACTAAACTTGACTAAGTTAAACTAAGTCAATTGATCCTCTCAATACAGAACTCATCCTTAATTCCTCAATCAGTGGAGAAAATCAAGGACACATTCCCCAATTAGTGGAGAAATAATTGCATGTTCTCACAAAGACTTCAAGTTTAATTTTCCATAACTAATTAACTCATGGAGATTAATTAATTAATATTTTAAACTGTTGGTAAGACCAAATTTGAATTTACTTCCTATAGATAGACCAGGGACTGCTATAAATAGGAAGGGACCCGGAAATGATATTCTCAGAAGATGCTATTTTTAGCAGTTTCACCTCTCACCCAAGGTGGCCAAAATGCTCATTGGCCAAACTTCTATTTCTAGAAGTGTTATTTTTAGCAGTTCTATTTTTAGCACTTTCTAAATTTAGCATTTCTTGTTGCACATTTTTCAACACTCCCTCTCAACAAGAAAGGCTTCCTCTCGAACCTGATCCTGTAACTCTGGAATGTTCTACAAAAAGCACATCTACCCGGTCCACTTGCTCCAACAACACTTGGAACAAAAACACTTCCAACTAACCACTCTATTGGGCTAGGAACATACTCTGATGCTAAAGCTCTACCTGCTATTGACAAGTTCTTCCTCTCTGATCTTTGCGGTACTGCAACATCTCCATGTATCTCGCACCATTACACACCTCTCTGTGCCACCTAACACTGTGCAAAACACTTGTGCCTCTCACATTGTTGTAGCCTACTAGCTATGCGCTGTCTTGGGATTCCTTGCACTGTCGCTATCTCTGCCACTCCATCCGCATCTATCTCTACCCAATCAGTCAGTTCCTGCTACTCCACATCAAGGCACCCATAGCAAGGTCTCATCCAAGAGGTTGGGTACCTCAAGGATCTTGCCCCTCCTCCTTGGGACAATCACTCTACAACACCCCACCTCCTACCTGGAGGTATGGCTGCATGTGATCTCTCAGCCCACCTGGCTTGAAGTTTCCCCCTACTGGAGGTCTTTGCATGAGTGGATTCCTCCACTCTGTCTCCTCTCTGCTTCCCCAGTTCTGGGTGCTCCACAACCTCCTGAAGCTGCTTCACCAATTGTGGCTCCTCCATAATTGTCTGAGACTTCTTTTGGCGCTACATGTTGACAGGTAGTTTAATCTCCCTCTCAACCACCAAGTATCTAACCTTTGCCTTGATCCTAAAGGCTTTTCATGCATCTTGTACCTCAAGTGCATACAGTTTCTTAGCTAGCACACCAATCTATTTCCACTTTCCCGCCGTCACGAAATTTTCTAGAAAAAGAGTTGATTTTAAATCAACGATATCTCCCACATCCGAACTCTAATTTAGCCAATTTTTTTTTTTGATTTTGGGTATTTTTCCACAAGGAATCCAAATTTTCTATTTTTTTTTTATTTTTTTTTTATTTTTTTTCTGAAAACTTTGTGCAAAAATTTTCAGATCTGCTCTGCAAACTCTTGGCCCAAAACTCAAAACTTTGAAATCTCCTCTTAGTATATTGTTCTCTCCTTGATCACCTATGCTCAGATACCATGTAGAAATTTGTAGAATTTTTCTGCAAATCAGCTACCTCTGATACCATGTAGAATTTTGTAGATTTTTTCTACAAATCAGCTAGCTCTGATACCATGTAGAATTTTGTAGAATTTTTCTACAAATCAGCTAGCTCTGATACCATGTAGAACTGCTTCTACAAATCAGCTAGCTCCGATACCATGTAGAAATTTCCTACCTGTAGATCACCTGGTAATGCAATGTACTAAAGCAAAACACTTGATCTACTTCTACAAACAATTTAGCGGAAGCTTAATCAACTATTAGCAACATCAATAAGAACACATATAATTGATAAGAAGGAATCAATCACACATAACACAAAAGAATTTACCGAGGGAAAGCACCTGCCTAAAACCTCATCTCTATATTATCATACCAGTGGAAATATGTCTACATTACACAAAGCCTTAGCTCGGAAGCTATCCAGCTCTCAGTACAATTCCTCTGCTGCTCATAGATAGTCAAAGGCTTCTAACAAACCTTCTCCTTTGCCCTCCAAGCCTCCTCTTTCGATGTATAGTTTTCTTGGGTTCTCTAGCTACAACCTATGTGATTCTGACCTCACACACAACACTGACCTCTGATATAACTGCAAAAACCTGAAGGAGATAAATCCTCATCATGGATGAGCTTCTTTTATAGGAAAAATATTCATCCAACTAATAGTACATTGTCCCTTCTCTGATCTCAATTGGGCCTTTGACAGAACTGACATGCATCAGTTATCCATGAGTGAATGCACAGTTATCTAAAAATAATAGTTTTCGCATGCATGCAAGCATCAACAAACTATATCTCATTAATTTAACAACTTGTTAAATTAATCTAACTGAACTTGACTAAGTTAAACTAAGTCAACTGATCCTCTCAATATAGAACTCATCCTTAATTCCTCAATCAGTGGAGCAAATCAAGGACACATTCCTCAATTAGTGGAGAAATAATTGCATGTTCTCACAAAGACTTCAAGTTTAATTTTCCATAACTAATTAACTCATAGAGATTAATTAATTAATATTTTAAACTGCTAGTAAGACCAAATTCGAATTTAGTTCCTATAGATAGTCCAAGGATTGCTATAAATAGGAAGGAACCCAGAAATGCTATTTTTAGAAGATGCTATTTTTATCGGTTTCACCTCTCATCCAAGGTGGCCAAAATGCTCATTGGCAAAACTGCTATTTTTAGAAGTGCTATTTTTATCACTTTCTAAATTTAGCATTCCTTGTTGCACATTTTTCAACAACTTTTATATTTAAAGATGTGAAATTTATATAATATAAATAGTGTTAGTAAGCACCAACATAGATCCATATTAGCTAAGCATCTAAGGGATGAAAAAAATAAAAGTGAAGGGGAGAGAGGGTGGTCAGGGGTAGAGGAAGGGAGATAGTGTCAAATCTAGCATAGAGAGAGGGAGAGAAGGGAGAGATGGAGAGAGGTCGAGGGAGAGAGGAGAGGAGGGAAGAGAGAGATATGGGGAGACGTATAAGAGAGAAAGAGGGAGACACGTAGATGGAGAGAGAGAGAGAGAGAGAGAGAGAGATTGAATGAGAGATAGAGGGAGGTGGGAGAGAAATGCGGAGGAGAGGAATCAAGAGAGAGAAATAGAGTTGGTGGGGGAGAGAAATTTAGAGAGAGAGGAGAGTGGGAGGGAAGAGAGAGAGAGAGAGGTAGAGAGGGAGGGGGAGAGAGAGATATAGATATGGAGAGAGTGTGTGCATGTTTGGGGGTGAAATAGAGAGAACAAATAAGAAAAAGACACACAAATACAAAAATAAATATTATATAGCATTAAATGACTAACCTAGATCCATCTTAACCTCGGATCTATCAGGCACTTAGAGGAATCAAATGTCTCAAGGTGCATACCTTTCCTCACATTTTGCACTAAAAAAAAGAGGTTTTCACCTCGAGAGATTGGATCCCTCTTGGCACTTGATAGATATGGGGTTAAGATGGATCTAGGCTAGTTATATGTATTTGATGTTTTTATGAGGAAAATCATACTTGTATATTTTGTATAATTTTAACATAATTACATGTATTTGATGTATGGTTTTTTATAAATTATAGATATGTATTTTTCATGAAATTTAATTTTGCATATCAATACTAAAGCATGGAGTGTTTAACATAGGGTTTAAGGAGTAGCACAATGTTCTTGTAGGATTCAGGGTAATGTCTTGAAATCTCAACAACCTTTCATATAACACACACTACATTGTCCCTACCAAGTTTCAAACCTCATATTCACATTCAACGAGTTGTGTGCACACCTAGGGGTTCACATGCCTATTATGAGGAATACCAACAATCATAGTGTTGGCATTATGATTCTGATATGACTCTATGTTACAGATGTTGTACTTGATGGCAACACCCTCAAGTGGCAATGCTCTGATCAGGCTCTCAAAATCTTGAAAATTAAGAAGTACGCAGGAGAACAGTTCAGAAGATGCGTACACGCAGGTACACCATGAAGGGACCACGCCCAGACACGCAGGTCACCCATTTAGAAGGTGCGTACCCCCAGTTTCACTTACTTCAAGGCAGAGAAGCGCATTCACGTGGGGTTTCCTATGTTTGGCCCGTGATATTTAGCCCGCCGCTCTTGATTCTATGGTTTTGGCCCGTGGTATTGTTATTATTATTGAGCCCCATGTTTTGGGCCCCTTATATTGGTTATCTATGGTATTGATCCATGATTTTAAGAGGAGCTTGCCTATATAAAGCAAAGGAGATCACTTGGCTAAGTATCTTTTGCAATTGAATATCTTAAGATCTGAAACATTGCGTTATTGTCTTAAAAGCTTGATCTATATGTAAGTGAAGTTGAAAGCGAATCTGTGAAGGGTGATCTCTCGAGCGCATGATCAGATTTGGGCATCTGACTAACTGTGCCACACTGGTGAACTGCCAATTCGGCCCTAATCAGAAGTACGCAGGTGATTAACGGTACAGGTGCGTGGGTACGCAGAGCAAAAACAGGAGAGCTGCGTGGGTACGCAGAGCAGAAGAAGGGGTACTGCGTGGGTACGCAGAGCAGAAGAAGGAGAACTGCGTGGGTACGCAGCGCGACAAAGGCTCATGTGCATACGCACAACAAAAGTATGCGGCGCGGATAGTATCTTTGAGTGCGTGGCTTTGGTAACAGTACGTGGTGCGATAGTGTCTCTGGGTGCGTACCTACAGTAACAGTACACGGCGCGATAGTGTCTCTGGGTGCGTACCTAGAGTAACAGTATGCAGCGCGATTGAAGAAGCAGTGCGTGGGTACGCGGTGCAACAGAAGGCTCTCTGCGGGTATACGCAGGGAAACAGAAGGTGAAGTGCGTAGCAACGCAGGCCAGAGAAAGAAAAACTGCGTATCTGTCTTAAGATCTTCTGTTTATTGAATTTTTCTGTTGATAAGGTGTTCTGGGTTATTTCTGTTACTGTTGATCTGGTTACTACAGTTGACTGTGTAATTTACATGTACTTGATGTTCATTTGATGCTTATGGATCCAGTTTGAAAATTTATGAAAAGTGGTCCTTGTAATAAAAGAAGTAGGGGGTTGTAGCTCCCTTCCAGGAAAGACTGGAAAACGAGAGAGAGTTGTAGCTCTCTGCAGGTTGCAGCCTGTGTACTGGTAAAGCACTGCACCAGTACAAAATCATTGTAAAAGGAGTTTCTAATTTGAAAGAAGATAGAGACATATTGCAGCAGGTGGTTTTCACCCACATTGGGTTTCCACCTTACATCTGGTGTTCTTTTGTGTGACTATCTGTTTTTCTTGTTCATGCTCATTATTTTATGGTACTGATATGCAAAAATAATTCAAAGTATAAATAAGGAAGATTTGTTAAAAGAACTTGATAATACTGATTCACCCCCCCTCTGATCCGGATTTAAACAGGAACGCAATAGATTACAGAGGTAACCATAAATACAGAGATGTGATAACCATAAAAACAGAGATGCAGCGGAAATAATATTTCATTTCATTAATGGAGAATACTGAAATATGCTTACAAACAAAAATGGAAATAAACCAGCTAGGGCGATGGTAGCTTATCTCTGAGAAGAGATGTGGTGGCTACATGCCTCTGAACTGTTCTCCAAAAACTGTGTTACAATGAGGCTCGAGGGCCTATTTATTGTTGAGAAACAATGGAAAACCCTTCACATTCCAAAACCTAACCCTAGAAGATGAAACGCCAAATTGTGGGCCCGTTTTTGGGTAAGTTGGTACATCAACTTCCCGGGGTCGCGAATTGGTCGTACTATCTCTGTTTGACGCGCATGATAGCCCGTTGGAAATATCTCTCCGAGGACTATGACGGAAAAGACGATTTTTAGAGAGAAAAAACGCTGGCGGTGGATTTCCCCAAAAACGTCGTTTAGGGCCTCAAAACGGCTCCGGAAGTTTAGGACTGGAAAAACTGCTAAAAATAGTAAACTGTGCTATAATTAAGGAAACAGAAAAACTGAAAGAGACAGTTGTGGGGGTCCAAATGGGATAGGTGGGTGGCCACCAACATCCACCTGGATCATTCCTCCCCCCTTAGGAAGCAATGGTCCCCATTGCGTTGAGTTCCTCCCTGAGATGAGGAAGCTTCTACTGAGCTTGGTCTCTGGTGAGTTGTTCTGCAATCTCTGATGTGTCCAGAAATGGTGGGGAGCATGGTCGGCGACAGTCCACATTGAACAGTCGGTGCAAGCGAAGGAATAGAGGAATGTTGTGCTTCAAAGCATTGTTTCTCGTAGCCTTGTTACTGGTGTAAGGACCATGTCGAAGTGGTCTGAGTTTCTGATGGGTTCTGGTAAGGCGCTCCCTCTGTAAATGTAACCAAACTTTGTCGCCCACCTGAAACTTGTGTGGTACCCCTCCGGGTAAGGAGAAGTTGTCCTTGTGTTCTGTCACGACTGTATCCCTCTATTGCTGCTGCTCTGTGGAGGAAACCTTCGTGGGGGTCATGGATGTAGCAACGATCTTCCCCTTACATTGGGAGCGAACCAGACAGAAAATAAATTTCCTAGTCTGTGAGATGAGCTTACTGCCTTTCTTAGCAGTGATCAAAGAGGTGGTGGTAGGTGGGGCTACCTCCGGTATCCTGTATAATGAATTATCCAAAGAAATGATGACAGCGCGAGGCCTTGACTCATAAACACCATGTCGCCTCCACAAGTATGGTTGGCCTAATAGTACATCACAAAAATCCAGAGGTGTAACATCACACAATACCTCATCTGTGAAGGGCTTGATGCTGTAGGGAAGGCGGCACTGCTGGCGAACTTTGAGATGTCGTCCTTCGTGAAGCCAACCGATACTGTACGGCTATGGGTGTGGTGTAGTTGGTAGGCCCAACCGCTTCACGACCTCTGCTAAAATGAGGTTCTTTTGGCTGCCACTGTCGACAATGAATTGCAGTGGCGAACCCTTCACCCACATCTTTGAGTGGAAAAGACGTTCCCCCTCCTCTGGATCTTCGAGCTCATTTTTCTGGATCTTGGCAGTAGCAACAGTGGCGCTAGGATCCGCATCAATGATTTGCATCCCTTTGTCATTCCCCTTGTGAGGTTCTGACTCAGAGTCGGAACATGCATCTGATTCGGAAGCCTTCAACTCAGCCACTAGCAACTGCTTGGTCCGACACTCACTTGTGTTATGAGTGGGACTCTTGTGGAACTCACACCACTTTCCTGTGTCTTTCCTCGGCTTCGTGGTGGTGTTCTTTTCTTGCGGCTTCGACGAGTTGTCTTGGGTCACCCCGCCTTGGCTTTGTCCTTTGGGCTTCGGATTTGCAGATCCAAAGTCTCGCTTCTTTTGTTTGAACTTTTGCTCGATTTTAACTTCGTATCGGTATGCTGTGCCGAGTGAGGAGATGTTCAAGAACTCCATCTCTTCCTGGATGTATCTGTGTAGGCAGCCGCGGTATTTGAGTACCAGATGCAGCTCAGAATCTTTGATACCCAACAGTGTGCAAAGGGTATGGAAAATATTTGTGAACTCTGGCACATCTTGGTCTCGTCCCTGCTGCAATGTGGTCCATTTGATGTATTTGTCCTCATAGCTTCCGACAGGGTAGTACTGCTCCTTGATGGCATCCCGGAAGTCATTCCAAGTGGGTGCGGCTAAAAACAGTGAGCCTGTACTTTCATCCTTCTGCTCGCAGTATGTTTCCCACCAGTCCTTGACATGGGGGGCTGCTTTGAGAAGAGCGAAAACAATCTTTTCCCGACTTGAAAATTCATGAACAGAAAAATACCCATCTAGCAGATTTAACCATTTATCTACTGCATCTGCGTCTATTTGACCCTCGAATATGGGGATTTCAAAATCAACTTGTACCTTAAACGGTGTGGCGTTTCTAGAGTAGCTGTTGGAAGCCGATGCGTCGCCTCTGGGTAGCCGTTGAAGGATCTACACAAAGCTATCCATCATCGTGTTCCTTTGCCACTCGAGGGCTTCTTCAAGCAAGATTCTGATAGAATCTCCTGCCCCCTCGTCTTTCTTCTCATCCGCCATGGGAGGTCGTCGAGATTTGCGAGGCTGGTCTTGCAAAGGTTTGACCAATTCAAGCCCTAACTCCTTATATCCCGACCTCGTTGGGGACATGCAAAGAAAAACAGAGAAAAAAGCAGACCACTCTGATACCACTGATCCGGATTTAAACAGGAACGCAATAGATTACAGAGGTAACCATAAATACAGAGATGCGATAACCATAAAAACAAATATGCAGCGGAAATAATATTTCATTTCATTAATGGAGAATACTGAAATATGCTTACAAACAAAAATGGAAATAAACCAGCCAGGGCGATGGTAGCTTATCTCTGAGAAGAGATGTGGTGGCTACATGCCTCTGAACTGTTCTCCAAAAACTGTGTTACAATGAGGCTCGAGGGCCTATTTATTGTTGAGAAACAATGGAAAACCCTTCACATTCCAAAACCTAACCCTAGAAGATGAAACACCAAATTGTGGGCCCGTTTTTGGGTAAGTTGGTACATCAACTTCCCGGGGTCGCGAATTGGTCGTACTATCTCTGTTTGACGCGCATGATAACCCATTGGAAATATCTCTCCGAGGACTACGACGGAAAAGACGATTTTTAGACAGAAAAAACACTGGTGGTGGATTTCCCAAAAAACGTCGTTTAGGGCCTCAAAACGGCTCCGGAAGTTTAGGACCCGAAAAACTGCTAAAAATAGTAAACTGTGCTATAATTAAGGAAACAGAAAAAATGAAAGAGACAGTTGTGGGGGTCCAAATGGGATAGGTGGGTGGCCACCAACATCCACCTGGATCACCCTCTCAGTATTATTTCCAACAATTGGTATCAGAGCAGGTCCTTCAGAGAAGCTTGATCGCTTGAAGGAAGATCATTCATCATGAGCAACTACGAGAGGGAAGCATCAATCAGGCCACCAATTTTTGATGGGACAAACTTCAATTATTGGAAGGTAAGAGTTACTACCTATCTTCAATCTCTTGGTACAGAAGTTTGGGATATCATATATACAGGCTACACTTTTCCTTCAGCCGCTCCCACAGATGCGGCCGAAAAGAAGAAATATGAAACAAATGCTAAAGCAGTCAATACTTTGCTGGGATGCTTATCTCAAATAGAATTTGTAAAGGTTATGCAATATAAATCCGCAAAAGAAATATGGGACAAGATTGTCTTGAGCTACGAAGGAGATGAACAGGTAAAGCGTGCTAAACTTCAAACTCTCAGGATTCAGTATGATAATCTCAGGATGTATAATGATGAAAGTGTGGCTAACTATTTTCTTCGGGTAGATGAGATTGTTAATTGCATGAAAAATTTGGGTGAAGAAATAAAAGAGGCTATTGTGGTTGAAAAAGTTCTAAGATCATTGTCCCCCAAGTTTGAATCTAAAGTGTCTGCAATAGAAGAAAAGGAAAATCTACGAATTCTTACTATGTCTCAGCTTCACGGAATTCTAACTGCTTATGAAATGAGAAAGGGAGGTCCTTCAGACAGAAGAGAAGCTGCTTTCAAGGCTTCAGGCAAAGGAGATTATTATGAAGCAAGTCACGTGCCAGAAGAAGAAGAAGAAGAATCAAATTTTGTCAGAAATCTTCAAAGGGGTTCTGGAAGGTTCAGAGGTAAGTTACCTTTTAAATGCTTTGCTTGTGGAAGAGTAGGTCATTATGCTGCAAAATGTCCTTATAAGGATAAGGGAAAGGAACCTGCTAGATGGAACAAGAAATAGAGTGCAAATAATAAAAGCTACTACACTCATGAAGATAGTGATGGTCTATCAAATAGTGATGAAGATGAACGAGGTAATGATTATAAATTGCTAATGGCATTTGAAGATGATGATTATATGGATGCTATAGATGTGGATAGCCTTTATGAAGAAATTACCAGACTCAAGAGATGTATAGAAGAAAAGAATATGATCATTGATACTCTACAATTTCAAATTGATGAAAAGGAAAAACATCTTGAAAAATTAGAAGGTGAAATTGTTGGTCTTAGAAAAGAGATTGAGAAAAGAAAAGCTATTAATCTTAAGTTTGTCAAAGGATCTGAAACTTTGGATGAGATTATCAATGTACAGCGTTCTGCACTAAACAAGACAGGTCTGGGCTATAATGGAGAAACTTCTCAAGCAACCACTTCAAAAAGTTATCTTGATGCAGCAAGAAGAAATGAGCAAAAACACAATCGAGACCATCAGGTAAAGCAGGGATGAATTGTAAACAGAGACTATCAGGGGCAATCCACCTTAAGGGTGAACAAAAGCTACAACCAGCCACAGGTAAAATCTTCTCAATTTGGTTCAAGAATGGATGACAATAGAAATTACAATCATTTGGGCGGTAGATTTGATAACCGCAGAAGTTTCATCAATGGACAATGCTTTTCTTGCCATAACTTTGGTCAGAAAGCAGCTCAATGTGTTGCATATAAAACGATCATGACTAGAGAAGCTCAAAAACAAAGAAGTATGACCGGGATTACAAAAAGGACCTATAACAACTTTTCGGTTCTTGAAAATGAAGTTGAATGTTCTATTTGCAATAACTTTGGTCATGAAGATTCTGAATGCAGGAGCAGGTTTCAGCAGACAAAGGAACAAGCCTCAAGCACCAAAACATGGAGAATAAAGGAACCACAACCAGAAAGATGTGGGATAGCATTTTATGCAGAGGGACAGGAAAATCTATGGTACATTGACAGTGGATGTTCGAAGCATATGACAGGTGATAAAGAAAAACTTGAATCATATTCTGCTCTTGAGAAAGGAAAGAAAGTTTCTTTTGGAAATGACACTCCTGCAACTATAAAAGGAAAAGGCACTGCTCAGTTAAAAGAAAAGGTCAAAGCTGGAAATGTTTTGTATGTGGAAGGATTGAAACATAATCTTCTAAGTGTCAGCCAGATGTGTGATCAAAGAACCGAGGTAATATTCAGATCAAATGGATGTCTTGTTCGTGCTCTTGACACAGGTAAAACAGTTATCAAAGGTAGAAGAACTCCAAATAATCTATACATATTTGAAGAAGGTCAACAACAATGCTATCTGAGCAAGGACGATGAACACTGGTTATGGCATCGGAGGTTGGGACATCTAAGCTTTTCACAAATAAGGAAAGCATGCAAATATCAGGCAGTTCGCGATCTTCCAGATATCAAAATTCCAGACAACACCATATGCAAATCATGTCTGTTTGGAAAGCAAACCAGAACTAACTTTCCAGAGAAGGAAGGATCAGCTAGCATGCCTCTTGAGCTAGTACATACAGATACATGTGGTCCATTCAGGAAAAGGACACCTCGAGGAGAATAATACTTGATATTATTCATTGACGATTTCTCCAGGTTTGTTTGGTTAGGACTTATGAAGCACAAAGATGAAGCATTCGAAAAATTCAAATCCTTCAAAGCCTTGGTTGAAAATGAATCAGGACACAAAATTAAGTGTCTCAGATCCGACAGAGGTGGGGAGTTTACCTCAAATGAATTTTTCGATTTCTGTGAAGAACATGGGATAAGAAGAGAATTCTCTACAGCTAGAACTCCTCAGCAAAATGGAGTTGTGGAAAGAATGAACAGAACAGTCCAACAAATGGCTCGTGCTATGCTTGATGAGTTGGGAACTCCCACAACTTTCTGGGGAGAAGCTGCACATGCTGCGGTTGTTATTCTCAACAAAACAAATGTCCGGGTGAATAGAACTCAAACCCCTCATGAGCTCTGGTGTGGTGAGACTCCTTCGGTAAAGCACTTCAAAATCTTTGGGAGCAAATGGTATATTAAGAATACTGATGAGCAACTTGGAAAAATTGAACCTAGAGCAGATGAAGGCATTCTTCTTGGTTATTCTCCTCATAGCAAAGCATACAAGTGCTACAATAAGAGACTTGGCAGAATTGTTGACAACATTGATGTAGTGGTTGATGAGAAGGGATACATTCCTAAGCAAGTACATCATGAAGACATCGAAGAAGATGAAGGCTACCCTCAAAGACCGAATGATGAAGAAGAAGAACCTCAAGAAGAACCAGAGGAGCAGACAAGAATAGAAGAGAAGACTCCATCCAGATATGTTCAGAAGAATCATCTAGAATCTCAGATTGTGGGGCAGAAAGAAGCAGGTGTACAAACAAGAAGAACAATTGCAGAAGCCTCAAGCTATTTGGCATTACTCTCTTCCACTGAACCACAAAATGTGAAAGAGGCATGCAAAGATGAATTTTTGGTGAAAGCAATGGATGAAGAACTTGAGCAGATCGAAAAGAACAACACTTGGGAGCTGGTCCCTAGACCAAAGGATAAGAATGTTATCGGAACAAAATGGGTCTTCAAAAATAAATTGAATGAAAATGGAGAAGTAACTACAAACAAGGCCAAACTTGTTTGTAAAGGGTATGCGCAACAAGAAGGAATAGACTTTGAAGAAACCTTTGCTCCTGTTGCAAGACTTGAGGCCATCCGAATGTTCCTTGCTCTCTCAAGCTTTCAAAACTTCAAAGTATTTCAAATGGACGTGAAATCAACCTTTCTGAATGGAGACTTGGAAGAAGAAGTATACATTGAGCAACCAGATGGGTTCATTCTTGGAAATGATCCAAATCTTGTATGCAGATTGAAAAAGGCTCTCTATGGTCTCAAACAAGCTCCAAGGGCTTGGTACTATCGTTTGGACAAATATCTTCATCAACAAGGTTTTTCAAAAGGATCAACGGATAGCAATCTTTATATAAAAGTTGAAATGACAAATTGCTAATACTTGTTGTGTATGTAGATGACATTATCTTTGGTAGCAATGAAGAAGATATGAGTCAAAGCTTTGCCTTGGTCATGCAGAAAGAATTTGAAATGTCCTTGCTGGGAGAATTGACATATTTCCTTGGTTTGCAAATCCAACAAAAAGAAGGAGGAATCTTTTTGTCTCAAACCAAGTATCTCAAACAGATTTTGAAGAAATATGGCATGGAAGATGCTAAACCAATATGTACACCCATGGTCACAGGATGTAGCCTCAGTGCAAATGATGAATCTACAGCAGTACATCAACCAACCTACAGATCTATGATTGGAAGTCTACTTTATTTGACAGGTACCCGACCGGACATCATGCATGAAGTAGGAATAGTTGGAAGATTTCAGGCAAATCCAAAGGAGACTCATCTTCAGGCTGTGAAGAGAATTTTCAAATATCTTCAAGGGACACAAAATTATGGCTTATGGTATCCTAGAGATACAGATCTCACACTTCATGCTTATACAGATGCAGATTGGGCCAGAAGTGTGGATGACAGGAAGAGCACAAGTGGTGGTGCGTTCTATATGGGTTCCAGATTAGTATCTTGGTTCAGCAAGAAACAGAGTTCGATTTCCTTGTCTACAGCTGAAGCTGAATATGTTGCTGCTGCATCTTGCTGCACTCAACTTCTTTGGATGATGCAGACCTTGCAGGATTTTCAAATCACTTGTACACCACCTATCTCCATCTTGTGTGATAACACAAGTGCAATCAGCATCTCAAAGAATCCTGTCATGCATTCAAAACCAAGCACATACCAATCAAGTATCATTTTCTCCGGGAACAAGTGCTTGAACAGAAGGTCAAGTTGGAGTATGTTCCTTCTAAGGAACAAATTGCTAATATACTCACCAAACCATTGCCCAGGGAGACTTTTGAATACCTCAGGCAAAAGCTGGCGGTTGTTGATGCATCATCTTATTGTTGAAACTCTTCTAATTGATGGTTCATCTGGGATATATGCGTACATGTGCTGGGTTGCGGCACAGGTTCAGGGGGAGCACATAATGCATTGTTGGCATTATGAAGGATGTACAGAAGGAGATCATGGATGCTGGTCTGATTATAGCTGCAATATGTCTCTATCTCTTTCATGGTCATTTGTGGTGTCTGGTGGATTATGGTTCTTCTTTGCAGATCTGGTTCATATTCAGGGGGAGCATAACCCTTTGCCCTTGATGTCAAAGGGGGAGAATGAAGCTGAAGATTTTGAGGTTGCCATCAAGTCCAAAGGGGGAGATTGTTGGCATTATGATTCTGATATGACTCTATGTTACAGATGTTGCACTTGATGGCAACACCCTCAAGTGGCAATGCTCTGATCAGGCTCTCAAAATCTTGAAAATTAAGAAGTACGAAGGAGAACAGTTCAGAAGATGTGCACACGCAGGTACACCGTGAAGGGACCGCGCCCAGACACGCAGGTCACCCGTTTAGAAGGTGCGTACCCCTAGTTTCACTTACTTCAAGGTAGAGAAGCGCATTCACGTGGGGTTTCCTATGTTTGGCCCGTGGTATTTAGCCCGCCGCTCTTGATTCTATGGTTTTGGCCCATGGTATTGTTATTATTATTGAGCCCCATGTTTTGGGCCCCTTGTATTGGTTATCTATGGTATTGATCCATGATTTTAGGAGGAGCTTGCCTATATAAAGCAAAGGAGATCACTTGGCTAAGTATCTTTTGCAATTGAATATCTTAAGATCTGAAACATTGGGTTATTGTCTTAAAAGCTTGATCTATATGTAAGTGAAGTTGAAAGCGAATCTATGAAGGGTTATCTCTCGAGCGCATGATCATATTTGGGCATCTGACTAACTGTGCCACAGTGGTGAACTGCCAATTCGGCCCTAATCAGAAGTACGCAGGTGATTAACGGTACAGGTGAGTGGGTACGCAGAGCAGAAACAGGAAAGCTGCGTGGGTACGCAGAGCAGAAGAAGGGGTATTGCGTGGGTACGCAGAGAAGAAGAAGGAGAACTGCGTGGGTACGCAGCGCGACAAAGGCTCAGGTGCGTACGCACAACAAAAGTACGCGGCGCGATAGTATCTTTGAGTGCGTGGCTTTGGTAACAGTACGTGGCGCGATAATGTCTCTGGGTGCGTACCTACAGTAACAGTATGCGGCGCGATAGTGTCTCTGGGTGCGTACCTACAGTAACAGTATGCAGCATGATTGAAGAAGCAGTGCATGGGTACGCGGTGCAGCAAAAGGCTCTCTGCGGGTATACGCAGGGAAGCAGAAGGTGAAGTGCGTAGCGACGCAGGCCAGAGAAAGAAAAACTATGTATCTGTCTTAAGATCTTTTGTTTACTGAATTGTTCTGTTGATAAGGTGTTCTGGGTTAGTTCTGTTACTGTTGATCTGGTTACTGCAGTTTATTGTGTAATTTACATGAACTTGACGATCATTTGATGCTTATGGATCCAGTTTGAAAATTTATGAAAAGTGGTCCTTGTAATGAAAGAAGTAGGGGGTTGTAGCTCCCTTCCAGGAAAGACTGGAAAACGAGAGAGAGTTGTAGCTCTTTGCAGGTTGCAGCCTGTGTACTAGTAAAGCACTGCACCAGTACAAAATCATTGTAAAAGGAGTTTCTAATTTGAAAGAAGATAGAGACATATTGCAGCAGGTGGTTTTCACCCACATTGGGTTTCCACCTTACATCTGGTGTTCTTTGGTGTGACTATCTGCTTTTCTTGTTCATGCTCATTATTTTATGGTACTAATATGAAAAGATAATTCAAAGTATAAATAAGGAAGATTTGTTAAAAGAACTTGATAATACTGATTCACCCCCCCTCTCAGTATTATTTCCAAGACATAGAGCCATCATGGAAGTGCAACATTGACACATGGTACCAAAAAGACAAATAATGATCATCATTGCTATGAAATCAAACCATCTTTAGAAACTAAGAAAATATTCTTGTAGTTACATGTATTCCTATGTAAATTATGTTTAATAACTTAGGTGGTGGGAAATGCAATAAATTTTTTTTCCAATAAGAAAAAGACATCATTTTTGTATTAATATTAATGCAAAGATGTAATTTACATCATCTAACATATACTAATTTTTTTTACCTGAATGACATGATATTGCAATATGTTCAACATCTAATGTTCGGGAAATATCAAAATCCCCATAGGATTCAAAATAATTTCATAAGAGTCTAGTACTACTATGTTCATAATGTACGTTCAAACTAGATAAACAACATGGTATCCAATTTAAAAACTAGTATCCTAATTTCAATGGATATGGCCCTAATAATAAAAAATGTAGATATGCATGAAAAGTTAAGTCTTCAACTAAAGGAAATGTGTCCTCTGCTAATTACTCAACACTTCTCCTTGTAGGTATTCTTTATAGTGTATTTGAACCAACTATAAGCCCACTCCCATTTTGGATAGTCTATCAATATTTTAATGTAATTCCTTGTGAATGTGATCAAAGGGTATAACCCTGAAGGTTCTAATAAGCTCCATAACTCTAACAATCCATTGATGCAGTAAGGAAATGTTTAAGGAAGTATAAACTTTCAGCCAATCTATAACAACTTTTGAATCCCCTATCACTTGTAAGTTTAGATTGTTGAAGTGACATAATTAAAATGAATAACATAAATGACTGATTTACACTATTGTATTACTTGTTAAGTAGTCATATTTATGTTACTAGACTAAATTAGTGATTCACCTTAGTTATTTTAGTTGTATTACTTATTAGCTAGTCATATATTTTAACCCGAGACTAAATTAGTCGTTGATGCTAGTAATTTTTAGTTAATCACTTAAGATTGCTCATTTTTTGTAATATTTCACTTGGAAAATTTACGGTGACTAACTTTTTCAGTCACCTAGTCACTAATTTCATCATTTTATGCTAGTGTTCACAACCTCCTTAACTCTTAGAAATTATTTAGAAATATATTCATCATCATACATCTTAAAATAATTAAAATTCATTCTAAAACCTTGAAGTTTGGCTTTTTTTTACCTTGCTATCACCTTCATAGTAGCTACTCATCTTGTCCCAAATAGTCTTTACAGTAGAGCAGTCCATGACATTGACTAGTTTTGACTAAGGTAAGACAACAAACACGACATTCATGGATTTAGAATTACATGTAAAATCCATATTTTTATCTCTAGTAATCAAGGATGGGTTTTTTTGATATTGTTCTTCCATTGTATCCCATCAATCAACTCCAAGTGATCCAAAATAGGTCTTCATCTTACTTTCCAAAACACATAGTTTGTTCCATTGAACATTGGTTCCCTATTGGTATATCCTCCTTCCTAGTTTCCATGGTCCTTGATATTTCTTCCAACTCTAAAACTAATATGAAGTGAATTAGTTTCACTATGATACCAAATTTTAGAAACGAGGACAATATTGAGGGGTGGGGGGTGAATTCGTATTGTAGGAATTTTGAAAAAAAAACTTTCACTAGTAAATATTATGAAGAAGTCAATAAATACTTCAACAATTAATTCATATCAAGATCATAAGAATAAATCATTACAGGCACAAATAGAAACATGAGTTCTTCAAAATTTCCTTCAATTTTCTTCATAAAGGCAAGCTTCTACTTGTTGTTACAAAGTTCTCTAGCTACAACTAGAAGGAAGATACTACTCCCCAATTTATGAGATACAACTAAAAGGGGATAAAATATCTATTTTATTACCTACCACTGAACATAGCTCCAACCCATAACTATTTACCATCTACTACTGGAAGGAGCTACAACCCCCTAATATGAAAGTTACAACTTCCTTGACCTCAATGATTAATCGTTCATACAATTTTAAAACTCAAATCATGAAGGCCACTTCCTTTCACAATCAAATAAATTTCTCACCATAAATTCTATACAATAACCTTCAACAATCTGTGATCATTTATTAATCCACCATCCACACCATCATCATCAATCCAATAGTCTCTTTAACATCGTCAAACACACAAACTTGATTTGGTTATAAATAAATTTGAGCTGATAACTTTAGGTATTGAACTTTTAGTTAAGTTAAGCTCAATATCATTCATAAATCTATATTTTTACCTTTTTCCTACTTCAAACATGTCTTATAAATGTTTTCTTTAAGTATTCTAACCCTTCTCCCCTTTCTCTATAAGAAGACATGAGTTAAAATACTTAATTTTGTAATTTTGGAAAAAAAAATCAGCCTTTATTAGTGACTTTCCAAATTTGGCTGACTCCAAATTTGGCCAATAATGTTAAATTTGTCTCGAAACTATCAATTCTGTTATTTGCACTGCCAACTCATTCATGCCTCTTTTATATCATTTTTAGTGTTGTTGATTTGGTGGATTTTCACCACATATGGGATATAATGCCAAAATTCACAAGCTTTTGACCTATTCATCTATAAGCACAAAGACCTTAACCAACTAAAATAATGATCATGGAACGATGTTTGTTACCTCTGAGGTTGCTCCTCCTGATGTGATGTGTTCCAATGGGATCCCTTTGCCACATACCCCTTTATCATTCATTTTTCACTCCAACAACATATGCATAGTGTAATCCACCTATCTCGGAGCCTCATCATCCCAGAGAGAACTCTCATGTGCGCCTTTGTTTTCTCCCAGGGTCATTTCTCTCAGGTGACATGTCTCAGTAGGTAAACTTACTACCATACAGACCAATCATGTACTGGCTATAAGGGTGAGATATAATTCCCACACACAATCCTTGGGTTTTTCAAGGAATTTTTTTATTAAAATTTTAAGGGGTCTTGGGCCTATTCACCTATTTCATCCTCCACCATGTCCTCTCGATGCCCTATGATCCCAGAGTTCTAAACTTTTGTTGCCTTTGGCTCTTCTGGGGTTTGACCTCTGGGCTGATATGACTATGTGGCCTCTGTAATATAATGTGAACCAATCACATTCTTTCCCCATTTTTTACTTCCTCTAGGCATGTACTCATCGTTGTGTGTCATCCCAAAAATTCTCCTCACACCTCTTTTTGGTTCTTTCATGGAAGTCCCTCTAGGGTGATGAGGTTTTGCTCTTGTCCATGCACTAACTTATGCCAATCATCTCTTTGTCTACCTACTATGTCACCTACTCCACTTCCTCCCAACATTATGTCATCCCAACAGTTCCAAACTTGTGCATGATTTTTTACTTCCGAGGAAGGTATCCGAGCGTGATTTGTCCCATAGGTACCTCATGTGCCAAAATTCCACCAATAAACTCTCATCATGTTTGTTGTTTTGGTTATCCATGTACTCCCAATGCCTATGTCATCCCGAAGCCTTCAACATTTTCCTATGTCTACCTCTTTCAGGGTGATGTGTCATATGGGCTTTTCTTGCACCAATCATATCTCATCTTCTCAGCCATGCCACATTATACTAGTGTTACATCATCCCTAGGCTTCACCTTTAACATGCACTTTCATAACGTCCATGGAAATTATACTAGGGTTATAACATGGATATATGCCCCATAGCCGGCTAAACATCACCTTCTACACTATTGCTTTTTCATCCCCTGTTCCCCAAAACTTTATTTAGCTACTCCACTAATGGCGCCAACAACTTTGTCAAATGAAAAAAAATGTCACCAATTTGACCCTGCCACTATATTTAGGGCTACAAAATTGACCTTAGGGCTTGTCACCTTTGACTAACAATAAATTATGATCCAGGAGTCCATTAGTAAACTTCTATATACAACTAAAAATCTCTTTCATGACTCTATCCATCTGAGGAAGCCTCGTGATCATTTCAGCTGATATACTAAATTAAAAATGGCTTCAAATTCTTTGTACCCATCATTTCCTTTTCCATCATCTTATTTTCCTTTGCCATAAGTGACAACAAACTTTTAACATGCCCCTAGAGGGTAACACTTTTTGAAATTTGTGAAACTTCCTTGAAGGTCTTACATGCAGAGGAGGGGGTCATAGTGGAACATTAGAGGATACTGCACCTCGCAACCTTGAACATTTTGTAGCATGATTCCCTTTTGTATAGTGATTTGTACACCAAATGTGTGAATGAGAATGCATGCAACATTCACCTCCTTTAGTTTCTCAGTGATAACAAATATGTGATTTTGTAAGACATTCAAAGTAAGATAAGTTGAAGTAGACCCTATATTGAATATATTGGGATATCCCACCATCTATTTAATATTCATCACATGTTGCAATAATTCTTCCTACAAATTATTAATATTTTGTTGTGTTAGAGCTATCCTTGTCAAAAATAATAGAGCATGAATGAACCACTCCTTTTGGTAGTCCAGGTGAATATTATGAGTTATTTTTCCCAAAGCATACTTAAATCGTTGCATACATTCTCATGAATTATCCCCTTTTCTCGTCCTAATTTCCCTTGGGTTTGTCAGGCCCTGTTGCTCAGTCTAAGGCAATTTGAAGTCATTAATGAACTCTTCCTTCAATGCATATATGGTTGAATTTGGAATGGTCAAAGTAGCTTTTATATATGAATTAAGAGCTCAGTCCCTCATAGTGGTTTGAAATTCATCTAGCTTGGTCACATATGGGGTTCCTTTAGACCTCCAAATGGCCTCACGCAAGTACCAATGTTGCTCTATGTCCTCATCACGATAACCATTAACTTAAGGTAGCTTGTAAAGAAACAACCACATTACCAACCATAAAAAAAATGTGGGAGAAACAAACACAAATCCTTACAATCTAGGTTGGGAGATATTACTCAAACTTTGTTGATCGCCACTAGTAGAACCTCTACTTGTAACTATCTTACAAAACTTTGTATCTTTAATATGTTTAGGAAGAAATCTTACCAGATTAAAATAATTTACTAGGTGAAGGGATGAAGATGAACTAGCTGAGCTGCAACCTCGAAAAAAATTACTTTTGGGGAAATTATCATCCTCATAAAATTATATTCTCATTACGAAATTCATCTTGTCATGTGTAGGAGTGCTAAGATCAATCTTTGCAATCTTTGAACTTGGAGTTACAAGTTCACCTAATTCATAGTAAACATTCTCACTTTGAGTTGGTTCTCCTTCTTCACATCCTCTAGCTCCTCTTCCTATACGGAAGCTCGCATATCCATTCAACTCTCCCTTTGGAATCTCAAGCTTGGTCAACACTTCTCCTATATGCTTCAACTCCCTTCCTCTTATTCAAACCTCTCTCATCTTCGACTCTCTCCATTCATCAAATATCTATGCTCTCCTAATTGCTATAAAATATCGTGCATTCTACATCTCCTCCCCATCCATCAAAACTTTCTTTCACACTTTTCAACCGGTTAGCACCTCCCTGAAGTAACCTACCCTAGCATCAGGGTTTGAAGTTGCCATATTAGTTGGAGGAAAAGGTAACATTCTTTCTTCTACCATCAAAACCTTAATCCAAAAGGGAATCTCTTTCAACAATCATCCCCCTAAGATAAATCTAAATACTACTTCCATTTTAGAAAATAGTTGGTGGTTCTCTACGGTGAACTCGTTGATGTATCCTTCCAATGTAGCTTGTACCCAAAAGTTGAGAACTTTTGTAAGTTTGTGATCCAACCTATGTAAAGCAGTTATATGAATTCTAGTCCAAGTCTTGAAAATTCGACTAGAACTCCCAATCCTCAAGGAATGTTGCAATCTACTTAGCCAAATATGAAAATTCTGAGGAAATTCACACCAAAATATCGTATATTGGTCATAGGAAGGCTAAAAAAAGAATCTCATCATGGACCTAATCTATGTTTTTCTATCATATTTGTTCCTATTGATAAATAAAAGAATCACACTTCTCTTTCCACCATTCTCAAATGTCGCTATTGAGGATTCTAGTCACCATTATGTGAAACCCCAATTACTTGTCAAGTCATAGCAACAAAACCATTTGCTGGCAAAAATTATGACATAGACCCAAGGTTTTGCGTTAGGGTCCCAACAAATGCTTCCATCATAGCCTATCTTAATGTCGACATATTCAATCCTCCACAAGGGAATAAGGTCTCACCCAAGACGTTGTTGAGAGTTAGATGTGTTGATTGGGGCTTAGAGGGTGATAATATAAATTAAGCAAATTAAAATATACAGGCACAACCATTAACCATTACAGATAAATAATATAAAATCTTGTGCAAGAAATAATAAAGCACATTGCACATGAACTTAATACATTAACTCAAAAATTTTAAAATAGACACAGAAACACAAACAAATCTACACAAAACATAATTAAGCTCCTTGAAATAATCTTTCTATATTATTATTGAGCTTGATCATCATTATATTCATAGATCTACATTATCATAGCTAGATATCCAAAAGATCACTCCCAAAGACCTCATTACAAACATGAAATTACAACATATGAATGTGAGACATAATGTCAACAGTATGTCAACCTCTCTCTATTATTTTTTCCTCCTATTTCACAATTCGCCTTACATATCTCTATATCTATTTGACCCTTTGATCTCGTCCAGTTACCTCATGCTTGCTTGATGTAGTCAACTTTAACCACTTTGATGAGATATGTCCATCTCTCACTCGCTTAGTCCACATTTGCTTGATTTTTTCAATTTCAACGGATTGATCCTCCTTTCGCGAGCTTGATGACTTCTAAAATTACCACTTAGTCCATTGCTTTACATTTCCTTCTTTCCACTATGTTCTTCCAACCAAATTAACCATGATTTTTCCCAATGTACGCTATATGTTCTTGGCAACCATAACCTCACCAAAATTGTCCAAAAAAAATTAAGGAGCCAACAACATATGTGAGTGGGTATGCTATGGGAGAGGTAATGATGTAGGGAGGAAGACTTGTATGTTACCATCCTAAAGTACTTCGTGGGGAAGTTCTTAACTACCCTACCTACGACAAGGAGTTATATATCTTGGTGCAAGATGTGAAGAAGTGGAAGAAATATCTGATGGTAAATGAGACAATGATCTACATAGATCATCAGCCACCATAGTGCCTACATGCCTAGAGTAAGCTACAACAACCTATTCATTACAAGTGGATGGGGTTTCTATAACAATTGCATTTAGTGATCAAGTACAAGAAGGGAAGAACAAATAGGTTGGCCAACATTCTTTCGAGGCCACTCACATCAAAGATCATATATTTGGGAACTCTAATGCATAGGGACCCATTTCTCCATGATACATACATAGAGGCATATTTAGGAGATGAGGACTTTAAGGAGGCATTTCAACAACTGGAAATCCAAATTCATGTGTATGATGATGACAATATCATTAAATACCATCTCGAAGATGTGATACTCTACAGGCTGAATAATTTATGTGTTCCTAAAGGTGAGCGATTTTAGCTAATTAGAGACGATCACATCTTCAAGGTAGTAGGGAAATTTGGTTTAGGGAAGATAGTATCCAACTTACATAGGTATTTGTATTAGCCCAAGATGAAAAAACATGTAGCTAGGTTCATAAGAGGATGGATGCTTTATTGTACCAAAAGGTCTAGCAATAGGAAACGTGGTATATATCATCAATTAAATGTACCTACTCATCCCCAGGAAAGCATTTCCATGGACTTTGTGGGAGTTTTACCAACAACAAAGAAGAGACATGACTACCTGTTCAAGGTATTTTATAGGTTCAAAATATGTGTGTTCTGATCCCATGTAAAAATAACAATAGTAGGTAAGAAGCAACAAACTTGTTCTTTGGATAGATTTGGGTGAAATTTTGGATGCCAAGGAGCATCGTATCAGATAGGGACATGATATTTATTAGTGCATTTTAGAGTATATTGTGGGAAAAGATGGGCACGAAGTTGAATAGGTCTACAACATTGCATCATTAGATATATGGGCAGACAAAAGTAGTGAACATGACTTTGGTGTAGCTTTTGAAGGGTTCTTTTGAATGGTTATAATCAAAGGAATCTAAAGAATTGGGATTAAAATATAATATACATACAACACTCTTATAACAATGTAGTCCACTCTTCTACTGGTAAGTCCCAATCCAAGACTTATTTTGGATATTTTTTTCCTTCACCTTTGGATATTGCATGTGGATAGTAAGGAGGAGTGAGGGAGGATCTTATAGGGGATGCCTTCAAGGTTAAAAAAATTATGGAGAAGATCATGCATATATAGATCTAGGTATAGGAGACACTATAAAAGTTATAGGAAACATACGAGACCAGGTATGATCAAAACATAACAAAGAATTAGTTCTATGTGGGAGACAAATTATGGTTAAATTTGAACAAGAAGAGGCTAGAGGGTCCTGATAAGAAAATCAAGGTTTTACGATATGGTATTTTGAGATAAAAAAAAGGTTGGATATAATTATTATAAACTCATTATAGCCCCATGCATGCACATTTACTTAGTTGTGAATGTAGAGAATACGAACTCTATGATCCTTCCATTCTAGATTAGGAAGAGGAAAAGGGCCTACCCCATATGGAGGATTTGGAACCAGATGCTCAGTTAGATTTGAAAAAATATACATTTTTATAGAAAAGGTATATAATTACAAGATAGGGGCAACATGACCTTTGGAATATTGAGTTGAAAGGACAACTTATAGGCAAGTCTAAATGGTAGACCCTAGAGAAGGTGGAGGAAAAATTTCCTCGTCTCATCCAGTAGAATATTTTGAGGACAAAAATCCTCCCAGAATGGGGAGTTGTTATCTATATTAGATAATTATATCGTATTTTATCCATATCTATGCTTCTAGAGTGGAGAAATGTGTAGGAATCAACTCATAGGACCAATTTAACCGACAAGACCTATTTTGGAAAATTAGGGTTTGAAACCTTTTGGGAACATTTTGAGGCATCAAATGACATTTTTTTGGGGTAAAAATGTGCCACTTTGGTTCAGCAAATTTTAATCATATTATACACACAAATACCTTTATAATCACCTCAATCAGAGCATGTATATAAAATTTATCCCACTTAGAAGTTAACATTTCTATTTTGATCTAGATTTATGAAGGAACGAAATAAAATACAAATTTAACAAAACACAAATATACAACGAAAGAAAAAAAACATCAATTAATTATTAACAAGTACTGAAAACTATTTACATAGAGGATGGAACAAATTATCTAGGGTGATGGTAGGTTATCTCTGAAAAGAGATGTGACGAATACCTTCCTTCTAACCTGTGTTACAATATGGGTAAGATACCTTTTTATCATAGAGAGGAAGTTTGAAAGCCTATCCCTAGGAGATGAAGCACCAATGGTTTTGGGCCCTGTTGGGGTAAGTTGGACCGCCAACTTCGCGAGGTCGTAACTTTGGAAATGATCTTAGTTTGGCTATCATAACACCTTATTTTGAAGATATACATAAGGAGACAAAAAATGAATATGTGAAATAAATTTTGAAACTTTTATGGTCTGTCTGTTTTCTTAGAAAATCTCTTTTAGGACCTCAAAATGGATCCAGAAGTTTAGGACAAAAAAAATAAAATACCAGAAATAGAAAGTTGTGCTAGAACTAAGGAAACTAAAAGGAAACAATTTTGGGTGTCCCAATGGAATACGCGGGTAACCACCAATATCCACCTGAATCAGTCCTCCCCCCTTAGGAAGTATGGACCCCATTGTTTTGAGTGCCTCCATGAGATGGGGAACTTCTACTGAACTTGGTCCCTAGTGAGCCACTTTCCTTGGTGCAGAATATTGCCAGCTTTGAGAACCTGATATAGTTGAATCTTCTGTTGGTAAGTGTTCTTAAACTATGCCTCCATGATCTAGTCAGCCTTGGCCTATTCAATGCAGTCTGGGTTGAGCTTTGTTGGAAAGTATGGTTGATGGTGGTCCACATTAAACATTAGGTGTAGGCCAAGGAATGGGGGAATGTTGAGCTCAAAATCTTTGTCACCCACAACTTTGGTGATGGGATAAGGCACATATCAAAGTGGTCTAAGCTTTGAATGGGATCGAGAAAGGCATTCCTTCTGTAAATGTAACAATACTTTGTCACCCACTTAAAACTTATGTGGCAACCAATGTTGATCACAATGTTATTTGTACTTGGCATTGGATTTATCCATGATATCATGGTCCTACTTGTAAATGTGTTGGATGCATTCAATAAATTTGTTAGCTTTATCAGCCTTAGATTTAACATGCACAAATTCTTCATGTGTAGTCACAAGAGGCATTTTGACATTAATGGGACAAAATGGTTGAAATTCCATGCCCACTTGAAATGTGTTGTATCCATTCAAGCTATGGAGAGATTTGTTATCATTGTGTTTCACATAGGGAAGACTCTCATCCCATGTTCGTGGATGCTTGAAGTTATACATGCGTAGTATGTGCACTATCATCATGTTAACAACCCATTTATGACCATTAGTCTATGGATGGAATGCAAGATTAGTGTCCAATAATGACCATAGGCTTTGTTATAGATCCATTTGGGCACATCAATCCCATCATATAGATCAGTGTTTTAGGGCTCATCAAACCCTAATTTCAATTTCTTCATGCCCTGTCACCCCTTTGAATGCCTCCTTCCCAGACAATTTCATGACTTGAAGACATCCAGAAATAGCCTCTAGAGGGACCAACGTAGGTAAGCCCTTGTAAAGGTGCACTGTAGAGTAGTTGAGTCCATTGCCAAGGTTCTTTGCATAGCACTTAGGCTTCCTTTCACCTACACTGGGCAAGATTAAGCAAAATTCACATAGGGTTTGGGGAATATTCTTATCTTTTGGAGTCATCTAGAAGGTTCCCTCACTTATCAACTCCTATGAGCTTGAAAATGGATGAGGAATGAGTTAAGGTGCATCCTATCCTCTCATCCCTTCCTCCATGGAACTAATTCTAAGTATTGAAGGCCATTCAATGCCACCATTTATGACAAAACCTCCTTCATATTCCTATAAATTGACCACTCATCTAAGTGATCAGGGGTTGGATTATGTTGAATTGTAAGGAGATAATGTTGTTATGAGATTTTGCTTTGAAGCAAGTATTGTACTGCTACAAGTTTGTCATGCTTTTGATGTGATGTGGATGGGATCCAAGCTGGAGGAATGGATTTGAATTAGACACAAATGGTTGTAATTCCTTCTTCTATTTAATAAAGTGTTTGAACCTTTCTCCCATATGTTTGTATTGTATCATAATGCTTATATGTGTGAATTGTATCTAATTCCTTTCACTTATATTCAATAGATCGTGTGCTTTGATTGGTTCTCTGTCTTCTTTTGTGTTTACAGGTACTTCTCAAGCGTATTAAGTACAGGAAGGAGCGACAGGATCAATACAAGGGAGACGAGAGCAAATCAGAGCTACAAGTATGTCTTCTCATCTTCTCATATTATTTATTGCTTATATGAAAAGACTAAAACACTTTAAACTGTTGTTCTAGATACAACTACTTATCTAGGGAATTAGTATTTATCCGTAGATACCAAATTCTCCAAAACAAATTGGTGACCATACTAGGGAAGATCATCCTTCCTGTAGCTTATTCACCTCCTAATGCATTCTTGTAGACCCTACTTATGTTCATTGACTATATTTCAGCTCTTTTGCATTGAATTTTGGTAAAAAATTGAGGTTATATGACTCTTAAGTGGCCTCTCAGGAATCAGTGCAGGCTTGGTCAGGGGACAGTGCTCTGCAAAGCACCCTTGAGTGAGAGAAAATGATTTACAACACAGTTAGGCCCTCTTTGACCTACGCTGATCAACATTAGGTAAAATTCCCACCTTTGGATTGAGTTTTTGCAAAATTTATTCTGTTTGATTGCTTGTTGATTGATTAATGAATGTCATGTCTCAGAAAACAAGTTTTTTTATCTCCTTGCCTAGCCCTACTTTGACTTGATTGAATAATGTTTCTTAAATTTTTTCTTTGTCATTATCAGTCTATAGTCAAAGTTATAATATAGTTGATTAATCTTTGTTCGAAAGAAAGTGTCGTAAAGTCTTCTTTTCCTTTGAAACTAAATTGTCGTCAAAGTCTTCGTTCTTATTAAAGATTGATTGATTGTATGTGCATATTTCCTTTTTGTTCATCATAACATTAACGGATTCAAAAAGAAAAACTTGCAGCATTCATATTGTAGTTTGTGAATGTTTCAAAGGAATAGTTAGGGAAATTGCATTAGATGTCCTCTTTGCTCTTTGTCAAAAATTTGATTGCTCTATCCCTATTAGCTAAGGTTTTTCATTGTTAAATTGAATGAAAATGATGCTTATCATATTAGTTTCATTTTAGGAATTGCAAACGTACATCACGTTGTGAACCTTGAAAGGAAAATTCTAAAGAAGATCAACTGAAATTTTATCTAAATTTACCTAATGGAGCATTGTCACCTAACGAAAAAAAATTAGTGGTTTTAGGCTAGAGACGTGTTCCGGTGTTGTAAAACAAAGCAGTTGTCACTAAATTGTCTAAAATACATCCTCAGTGTGATACCTCATTCCACGTATGTGAGTATATCGTAGCCTATCCACGTACCTTTAGGTATATAGGGCAGTGTTACAATACATAAAGTATATGGAAATGTTCTCATTGTGCGGTTTTGCATTAGACAGCGCTTATACGGATTGGGCCTCCACATACTTTTGGGTATATATGGGAGGAAAACACTAGGTTTCTATCCATCCTTAGGTAATTGAGTCGGCCACCTTTTACACTATGATACACCGAACACAGCAATCGGAGAGATCATCTGCCTGTACTTCTTGGTTCGCTAGGAGGTATTCTGCAGTTCACAGTTGCTTGGTAGACCTTTTTCCTAGATTATCCCTTTTTTGTTTTGTTATGATAATTTGATAAAATAAATAATTGATCATGGATAACATCCTCCACGCTCGCTCCTTAGTTGATCTTAGGTTGAAACATATGGTGACAAATCAAGGGTCCACAGATCAAGGAATTCCTTTATATGGGAATCCTAGTTTGTTTCCTCCTTTTGGAAATATCATTGCTCCATATATGGCTACATTGTCCCTTTTGAGATTTACCATTGGTTTTCCAGTATTGTTATTTTCAACCTCCCTGGTTCAAAATTCTGTGATTTCTCTACAATTGAGTACACCTTCAACTGGACAAAATCAACCTCCAGTTGATCCTAAAGTTGACCCTTTTCCTTCTTCCTCTTCGCCTGATGAAACCATTGGTACTAATAATCAGGTGGCTAAGAAGAAGAAGAAAGGGAAGAAAAAGAAGAAGAAGCAAATTCAGCAGAGGGGCAACCAAGCAACCATTGCTTTGAATGCAACATCTAATGAGAAATCGTCTATCAGGCCTCACAAAGTTCGATATCCATGCAAACTTTGTATGGGAGACTATCTTATTTGAAATTGTCCTCATATTCCCCAGATATTAGAAGAATGGTCTTCCCCTTCACATCATCATGTTTCATCAACTTCTCGAGATCATGTTGGTGATACACCATCAACTAGTGGTAGTAAAGTTCACGGAAAGAAGGGTAGAGTTAAAGTTTCTTGTAGGTTATGTGAAGGGAATCACCCCATTCACCGTTGTCCCTATCTAGATAAAGCCAAAAAAGTGTTGGATAACCGTCCTGCTTCTCCGCAACGACTACCATCTAGCTACAAGAGACTCTCCCTTAATCCTTCACTAGTTGATGAATTGACTGACTCAAATCAACTGTCGGTAAAACCCACTCTCTCTGAAAATGAATCCTATGAGTTTATACCTGACCCAAATCAACAGGTCGAGGTAATAGTTGACCCGATTTCACCTTCAGTTAATTGTACCTTTCCTGAAGAGAGTGAGTATGATACCACTCAGTTTCTTTTTGTTTATTTAGATTCTAATGAGCTTGGAGACAACCCTTCTGTTTCATTAAGACAGGAGGAAAGTTATCCCATTCTCGTAACTCAAAGGGATAATTCTATTGTTCTTACAATACCCCCTCCAAGTAGTCTAGTCACTTCCTTTGATTGGAATCGATTGGCAGGATTCTGTCTTCCTTCTTATGTGCCTTTCCAGATCATAGTACATGTTTGTAATATGATTGTATCGGCCATTATTCTAGATGAAGGTGCATCTGTGAGTATCCTTTCCTCAACTGCTTGGCAAGCGCTCGGTTCACTGCCACTTGTGCCTATTACCCAGAATTTGTTGGCTTTTAACAGAGGAACCAATCAATCATTAGGGATACTACCTCAGTTGCCTATTACTTTGGGAGGAAAAATTGTTTATCTGAGTGTGATGGTAGTCCTAGGCCCTTTAGATTATAAATTACTTCTAGGGTGCATCTATGTTTATGACATGGGAGCTATTGTTTCAACACTCTTTTGACTGATTTGTTTCCCGAAGGCATAATTGTCACTGTTGGCCAACTTTCATTTCCTGGTCCAAATATGGCTTCCAGTCAACCATCTTCCCTCAATGGTCCTTTTGCACCAATAGTATCATTCCCGCCACGGGTTAATTATGTGGCAACCTGTTCCATGCCTACATCAATGGACGATCAATTTCATGATGTTTTACATTATGTATTGGGGGCATTACAACCATATCACTCCTTCCAGAGCATGGTTCTACCATCTGATGAGAACCTCTTGGAAGTCATGAGCTCCTATCATAGGTCATGAAACAGGCCCATGAGGATAGTTATTTTACTTTGTCAACCTCGTTAAAAAATGAAACAGGTCCATGAGGATAGTTCTTTTACTGTGTCAACCTCATTAAAAAATGAAATAAGCCCATGAGGATAGTTCTTTTATTGTGTAACCCTTATTAAAAAATAAAACAAGAACATGAGGATAGTTCCTTATCTTGTGTCAACCTCATTAAAAAATGAAACCAAGGATATGAGGATAGTTCTTTTACTATGTCAACCTTGTTAAAAAATGAAACAGGTCCACGAGGATAGTTTGTTGTCTTGTGTCAACCTTGTTAAAAAATGAAATAAGGAATATGAGGATAATTCTTTTACTGTGTCAACCTCATTAAAAAATGAAGCAGCTCCCATGAGGATAGTTCCTTGTCTTGTGTCAACCTCGTTAAAAAATGAAACCAAGGATATGAGGATAGTTCCTAGTCTTATGTCAACCTCGTTAAAAAATGAAACAAGGAGTATGAGAATAGTTCCTTGTCTTGTGTCAAGCTTGTTAAAAAATGAAACAAGGAATATCAACACATTTCCTTGTCTTGTGTCAAGCTCATTAAAAAATGAAACAAGGTCCCCTGGAGCAAAGTTCCAATTCGAATATTTGATTAGATCTTGTAAAATCCCAGTCGAGTCTTTCACTTGATCTCATAAATGAACCTTCATTCCATCCACCTAATAGCCATGAGTATTCTACTTAGGTGAATGTAATGAAGCTTGGGGGGCATGCACCTAGTGGTAAAATTAAGTTTCCATGTAGGTTATGTGAAGGGAATCACCCCATTCACCTTTTTCCCTATCTGGACGAAGCCAAAAAGGTGTTGGATAACCGTCCTGCTTCACCGCAACGACTTCCATCTAGTTATGGGACACTCTCCATTTCATCATGCTGGGGGCATGTAAACCAATCTCAAGCATAGTTCTTCGTTTCAAGATTGTGTAAAAATGAAACTGAATCCAAGCATATTTTTTCGTTTCAAGCTTGTGTAAACATGAAACTGAATCCAAGAATAGTTTCCTATGGTTCAAGCTTGTGTAAAAATGAACCCATCTCCATTTCAACCCTCATGATTTCTATTCTATTAGCCTCTTTCATCAGATGAGCTTTGGTTGTTTTCATCCCATCGTCACCATCCCTTTGGCCGATCATATGCTTTCACTTGGTTCTTTTACTCTTTTTGAGGAACATTTGCAATGAGTGGTCTTATTAGCCAACCTCTTCACATAAATCAACATGTTTTACGAAGTTCCAACATCACTGGAACCAGTTGCTACCCTAGACACAACTCGTTCCTCAAAGTGGAGTCCTCTTTAAGCTCTTTTCAGACTCTCTAAACATGAAAATATTACCGATTGCTTGTCCTTTCCATCTCGTTAACGGATTGGAAACAATATCTTTCTTGTATTATTTTACACTTTTTTAGGCATGAGAGATTAATTTACAGAAAAGAAATTGTGGAGTTTTCTTTTTGTCCCTTTTCAAACTCTCTAAATATGAAAAGTACCAAGTTGTCTTTGTCATTAAACTCATTAAAACATCAAATAGCAACAAACTTGTCCATTTAGGCAAGACCAAGTTTCACCTTCACTAGACTCATTAAAATATCACATAGCGATGGATTCACCTGAACGGTGGAATTATATAACAAGCATATGTTATCCTCCTCAAGCTTGATAAAAATAAATAGTTACTAGTCAAAAATGACTGGGGAAAATTGGAAAAAGGGGAAAAGCACTTTATGGTAGCAGGTCGCTCTTGAACATGAAACTTTCACTTCATCTCCATGACTATGTAGGTTGGGTTATTAGCTTGATGGTTATCATGCCATTGGTCTATCATACCATCCATCACTTTGTTTTGGGTCAATGCTACCAATTCATTTCAGTGTCTCTGACATGTTCAAGAGAAGTCATTCAATCAAAATTCATGTTTTGCAATACCATAAACCTTCATTTTCATGACCGCCATTCCTAAACCTTGTGTTGTCAGTCAAATTCCATCTCTAAAAGAACTACACTCATTTTGTGTCATTGATGTGGGACACATCAAGGCCATCCAATGATGAGTCACTTCTTGTCGACATCAACACATTATCTAAGAAGTTGACTTAGAAACACCCTTCAAGTACCTTGAGTCTTGCATGCATCAATGGCAGGTTTATCGCTTCTGGTGATAGGCATACATCAATGGCCTTCAACCAAAAGACCTTGTATGGTGTTCGACATCAAATCATCCATTCACACCATGCAGAATGTACTGCAGTACCTTGAGGATCATTATCATTATCGGTGATTTCTCTTGCATCTGTTAACAACTTACATCATTGGTTAGTAATCAGATGGCGTCTTCCCATGTTTGACCTCAGATCATATATTCACATGGTTAGACTCGTACTTGAGCGAATGATTGAAGAAGATAGAAGATCCTGGATCTAGTTTCATCGATCCGAGCTGCGATTTCAGGAGTACTAAATCATATGTATAATGGCTTTACATTGATGGTCATTCCGATCATGGGTCTATATCTATAGATGAATATTTATGTACATGTAATGAAGTTTATAAGATAAGCATGGGTATGCCTTCCCTCATCAATTCATGTAAAATCAAATATCATGATATATGTATTGTAATTGATGCAGGTCACCTTCCACTTCTATACCTCCTCATCACATCGTAAAGCATTTCATTCGACATTGGCATTTTTCTGACTTCATGCTTTAGGGGGTACTTCTTAAAGATCCATTTGGGCACATCAATCACATCATCCATATCAGTGTTTTAGGGCTCATCAAACCCTAATTTTAGTTGCTTCATGCTCAAAACAAGTCACCCCTTTGAATGCCTCCTTCCTAGACAGTTTCATGACTTGAAGACATCCAGAAATAGCCTCTAGAGGGACTAGCGCAGGTAAGCCCTTGTAAAGGTGTGCTGCAGAGTAGTTGATTCCACTGCTAGGGTGCTCTGCAGAGAACTTAGGCTTCCTTTCACCTGCGCTGGGTGAGATTGAGTGAAATTCACATAGGGTTTGGGGAATATTATTATGTTTTGGAGTCATCTAGAAGGTTCCCTCACTTATCAACTCCTATGAGCTTGAAAATGGATGAGGAATGAGTTAAGGTGCATCCTATCCTCTCATCCCTTCCTCCATGGAACTAATTCTAAGTATGGAAGGCCATTCAATGCCATCATTTATGACAAAACCTCCTTCATCTTCCTATAAATTGACCACTCATCTAAGTGATCAAGGGCTGGACTATGTTGAATTGTAAAGAGAATGTTGCTATGGGATTTGGCTTTGAAGCAAGTACTGTAATGCTACAAGTTTTTCATGCTTTTGATGTTATGTGGATAGGATCCACGTTGGAGGAATGGAATTGAATTAGACACCACTAGTTGTAATTCCTTCTTCTATTTAATAAAGTGTTTGAACCTTTCTCCCATATGTTTGTATTGTTTCATAATGCTTCTATGTGTGAATTGTATCTGATTCCTTTCACTTATATTCAATAGATCATGTGCTTTGATCAGTTCTCTGTTTTCTATTGTGTTTACAAGTAATTCTCAAGCGTATTAAGTACAGGAAGGAGCGATAGGATCGATACAAGGGAGACGAGAGGAAAGCAGAGCTACAAGTAGGTCTTCTCATCTTTTCATCTTATATATTGCTTATAGGAAAAGACTAAAACACTTTAAACTATTTTTCTAGATATAGCTACTTATCTAGGGAATTAGTATTTATTCGTAGATACCAAATTCTCCAAAATAGGCTCGAACATAATGTGCTCAAAAACCTGCTATCATGATATGATATAATGGTCTATGGAGTCCCAAAATGACCCCACACTCATTCGAAGAAGAGTTTGCTAGTGTCTTATGTTTTGATGCTCTTCTTGTAGGCAATCAATATAGCCATCTTAGAAAATCCATCTACTACCACAAATACACAGTCATTACCATGCTTGGTAGAAGGGAGGCCAAACTAATCCATGGAGATGGATTCCCAAAATGAGCTAGGAGTAGGAAAATGAGTGTACAGTCCCTTCATATTAATGGTTGGCTTGGCAATGGCATAGGAAGTGCAAGATCTGATATATTTTCCAACATCCTGTTGGATTTTTGGTCAATAAAAATATTTCTACATTACTACCACTATCTTCTCGACACCGAAGTCTCTTGTGACCCTATTGTACTGCACATCCCAAATAATCTTGGCACGTGAACGAACATAAATATTCCCCACATAGCACAATAGACCATATTTAAGGTGCAAGTCTGGAATTGGCTTTCCATCCATCAACATCTTGTAGGTGGCAGTGAATTCTGAGTCACTTTCATATAGATATGGCTACATAGAGGTCTCGTTCCCACAAGATTTGAGAACTATACTCGATGCCACAATCAGGGGTCAATTGAGGAAACATGAAACATGATTGGTGCTTCCCTTCTTGTACATTATGTTCAGATTAAATTTTTGCAGGTATGTGGACCATTTCTAATGGTGATCATTCTACAACTTCCCTTGTGTTTGCATAGATTGAAGAGGTCGGTGATTTGTGTGGATGATCATCTCCTTCCCCATAATATAATGCTTTCATTGCTGGTAGGCCTACATGATAGTGTACATATCCTTATCATAGGTGGGCTATCTATGAATATGATCTAGGTGGATATTGGTTGTCACTATCCTATTCCACTTGGACCCCCAATATTGCCTCTTTTAGTTTTTTAGTTTCCTTAATTGTAGCACAATTTAGTATTTTTGGTAGTTTTTAGGTCCTAAACTTCCAGAGCCATTTTGAGGGAAAATGGAGAGCCCAAAGATATTGATAATGGTATGGCTGTTTTTTTTTGGCCTCCTCTTTGATATCTTTGAAATGAAGTATTATGATAGCCAAACAAAGATCGTATGCCAAATTTATGACCCTGGGAAATTGATGTACCAATTTACCCAAACGGGGCCGACAGTTTTGGCGCTTCATCTCCTAGGGTTAGGTTTTCGGATGTTTATGGTTTTCCATTATTTCTCAATAATAAATAGGCCTTGGAGCCTCATTGTAACACAATTCATAGGCATGTAGCCATCACATCTATTCTCAGAGATAAGCTACCATCGCCTAAGCTAGTTTATTGCCATTATGTTTATACGCATATTTCAGTATTCTGATATTAATGAAATGAAGTGTTATTTCTATTGAATCTCTATATTTCTGGTTATATTTATAATTTGTTGCATTCTTGTTTAAGTTTGGATTAATGGTATCAGAGTGGTCTATTTTTTTTTCTCTGCATGTCCCCAAGGAGGTCAGGGTATAAGGAGTTAGGGCTCGATCTAGTTGAACCAAACCCCGATGGACTCCTATGGCGAAAGAAAATAAAGATGAGGGGCCAGGAGATCCTATCAAAATTGTTGCTCGAGGAAGCCCTCAAGTGACAAAGGAATGTGATGATGGATAAATTTTCCCAGATCCTTCGACAACTACCCACATGCAACACATCTTCATCCAGCAGCCACTCTGGAAGTGACACTCATTTTAAGGTACAAATGAAATTTGACATTCCCATATTTGAGGGCCAGATAGATGGAGACGCCATAGATAAATGGTTGAATTTGTTAGAAGGATATTTTTCATTTCATGTCTTTCCCAATCGGGAAAATATTACTTTTGCACTTCTCAAAGCCACCCGACACGTCAAGAATTGGTGGGAAACCTACTGTGAAAAAGGGACAAGATGGAATCCTCACTATTTTTAGGAAAACCCACTTGGGATTCTTTTTGAGATTCCATCAAGGAACAATATTACCCTATTGAGAGCTATTAAGATAAATACATAAATTGGACCACGCTACGATAGGGAAGGAACCAAGATGTGCCAGAGTTCACAAATGCTTTCCATACCCTCTGCTCAAAGTTAGGTATCAAGTATTCTGAGTGGCATTTGGTACTCAAGTACTGTAGTTGTCTACACAAGTACATCTAGGAAGATATGGAGCTTTTGGACATCTCCTCACTCGGCCTGACATACTAATACGTTTTCAAAATTGAGCAAACGTTTAAACAAAATAAGTGAGACTTTGGATCTACAAATATGAAGCAAGGAAAAGGCACCCCCAAACCATAGAGAAAAAGCCAAAGCCAAGGTGAGGTGACCCATGACAACCCATTGAAGCCGCAACAAAATAAAAACACCATGAAGACAAAGAAGGACAAGAGAAAATCGTGTGAGTTCGATAAGAGCTCCACTCACAACACAAGTGAGTTTCAGTCCAAGAAGTCACTGGTGGCCGAGCTTAAGGCTTCCGATTCAAACACATGTTCTGACTCTAAGTCAGAACCTGACAATGGGAATGACAAAGGGAAGCATATCATTGACATTGAGCCCAGTGCCACTGTGGCCACCAATAAGATCCAGAAGAACACCTCTTCCACTCACAGATGTGGGTGAAGGGTTCTCCATTGTAGTTCATTGTTGATAGTACGAGCCAAAGAACCTCATTTCAGTAGAGGTCGTGAAGTGGCTGGGCCTACAGATGACAGAACATCTACAATTATACACCATTAGGTAGCTTCACCAAGGATGAGATCTGTGTCAGCCAATAATGATGCCTCCCCTACAACATCAAGCCCTTCACAAATGAGGTATTGTGTGATGTTTTCTTAAGACAACCATACTTATGGAAGAAGCATGTGATATATGAATCTAGACCTCACTCTGTGATTATTACTTTAGGAAATAAGTCATACAAGATACCAGAGGTAGCCCCGCCTACCGTTGTCTCCTTGATCACTGCAAATCAATGTAGTAAGATCATTTCCCAGAATATGAAATTTGTTTTCCTTATGATTCACCCTCAACGAAAGAAGAAGATTATGGCCATGGGTTCCAAATAGGGCTAGTCCATAGAGAAACATCAGATGGACAAGGTCATGGAGGAGTATAGGGAAATTTTTTCCTCACCTACAGGGGTACCTCTAGACTATCAGGTCAAGCACTCCATTGATTTGACCCTGGGTGCAACACTACCTAATGGACTGATCTATCAATGATCTGTTCTAGAGAACGATGAGATCAAGAGGAAAATTCGGGAGTTGTTGCATAAAGGGAACATCAAACCAAGCTCATCACCATGTGGGAGCTCAATTGCATTGGTGCAGAAGAAGGGAAAGATCTGGAGACTTTGTATTGACAATCGGGCACTGAAAATGATAATTATCTAGAATAAGTACCCAATCCCTCAGATTGATGACCTTCTAGACCAGCTCAAGGGGGCCAAATACTTTATAAATATTGACTTGAAGTCCATTTATCACCAAGTGCCTATCGAACTCTTTGATGTGTGGAAGACTGCCTTCAAATCTAAGGAGGTCCCTTTTGAATCGTTGGTCATGCCTTTCAGGTTGATGAATGGCCCTGCAACCTTCATGAGATTTATGGATGACATATTGCACCCCCTCACTAATTCATTCATGGTAGTGTATTTAGATGACATCTTGATCTTTAGCTAGAGTTGGGAAGAGCACCTCCACCATATTAGATAGGTCCTTCAAACCTTGTGACAACATAAGTTATGTTCCAATTTGGAGAAATTCACTTTTGGCATGACCCAAGTTCAATATCTGGGGTACATCATTGATGAGAAGGGTGTGCATGCGGACCCAACCAAGATACAATTCATTATGGATTGGCCAGCCCCAACCACTCTAACGGAGCTTTATAGCTTTCTGGGTCTTTCCAATTTCTACTGCAGGTTCATGTTGGGGTTCTGTCATATCACTTGGCCTTTAAGTCAAGTCACCAAGGGTGGAGCGAAAGAAAAGTTTTTTTGGTCTGAAACCCAAGAAATGTCATTTGTTGAGTTGAAGCATCACCTCTTCTCTGCACTAGTGCTCACATTACTAGACCTGTAGTAACCATTTGATATTGAGACAGATGCCTCTGACTATGCTATTGGTCTAATTCTTACTCAGCAGGGGCATTCAGTGGCTTACCACAGTCAGACACTTTTTGACACAATTTGAAAGTATCCCACATATGACAAAGAAATGTATTTCATTGTGTAGGCGTGTCATTAATGGAAGCATTACATTCCGGGGAAGGAAACGATCATACACATAGACCACTGACCCCTGCAGTTCATATAGACACAAGGGAAGTTGCAGAACGATCACCATTAGAAATGGTCCACCTACCTACAATAGTTCCATTTGAACATTAAGTATTATGGAAACACCAATAATGTTGCATACTAAGTCATCTGATCACCATTCATGGCGCTGATCATTGTGCTCGACTCCTGTGCACACGAGGCTTCGGGGTCGCCGCATCTTTACCAAAGCGATCCAGAATTTGGTAGCACATACTAGACACTCCTGCAAGGGAAGAAAGTTACAAATTTTCACCTTCAGTATGCACTGTTATGCCACCTGGGATACATTTGTGTTCCTTCAAGCGAGCGTGCCAACATTATTTGCGAGGTGCACTACAGTTAGGTCACTGTACATTTTGACGTAGAGAAAACAATGATGGTATTGCAGAAGTATTTTTATTCGCTAAAACTTAGTCAAGATGTTGGGAAGTACATTAGATCTTGCATCGCCTACACCATTGCCAAACGAGCCATCAATAAGAAAGGCCTATATACTCCTCTACCTACTTCTAGTCGAACTTGGGAATCTAACTCCATGGATTACATGTTGGGCCTTCCTTCTGCTAAGCACAACAATGACTACGCTTTCATGGTGGTTGATAGATTCTCTAAGATGGCCATCATGGCAGCCGACAAGAAGAATATCACAACAAACACCACTACTATGCTCTTCATTGAGCGAGTGTGGGTACACTTTGGGATCCCGCAATCCATTGTCTCACTTTGGGATAGTAGATTCCTGAGTGCATTTTGGTCAAGTATCTAGTTGATGCTAGATATAAAACTTACTAAATCCATGGCTTTCCATCCCCAAACTAATGGCCAAACAGAGGTTGTCAACAGGATGATCATACAGATTCTACACATGTACAAATTGAAATATCCACACACATGGGATGAAAGTCTCCCCTATGCCTGGCACAGCTACAACATAGCTCTCTACAGCTCAACGGGCTACAAACCCTTATAGGTAGGTGTTGAGTTCCAAAACTACCTTTCCCTTAAGCAACTTTCTCATCCTTCTTTCTTTGCTTTTCCATGAAAAATGCATCCTTGATCATCAAAAACCATTACACATTGCCTCAAGGAGTATATTTCAGCGATTTACAAGTTATATTGTTATGTTTGCTATTTGAATAGGTTTTTGTCTTTCAGCTACAGAACGTAGCCACATTCCGCAGCTAATTGGTTGTTACGCAACCATCTTCACGCTTTTGTAGGTTACACGTGTCAAGAGAGGAAAAGGACCACATGGGTAGCTTGGAAAACATCAGAGCATGGATCGTTTCCTATCCATCTGGCCTAGATCGATGAGGAGGACTTTGGTCAAAGGGAAGTCAACTATAGAAACCTATGGCAAATAGGACTCTGTTTTGCACACGGTTCTCAGTGATGGGATCCAAAGCAGTCTCCTAAGACCACGAAATTCATATGCCACTTGTGCGAATGGAATCTAACAAGCCACTACCATATATTTATGTTTCCAAGTAACTAGGGACAAGAATTCTGCATACTGGCTTGTCTACGTGTTTTGCTATAGCTGATTTCTCCCTTCAAAACAGTTGTATATTTTTCTATAAATACCAACGTGTAGAATACAGAACAAGTTCAATTTTTGCTTATGTAATAGTTCAGAATTTCACTTTGTAATTTTAAGAACTCAGTTCTCTATTTTAATATAAAGACTCTGCTTTCAATGGACACCTGAAGCGTTTTTTATTGAGTGCTTATAATCCGAGACCTTTGTAGAGGGCCCCTGCTTGGTCAAGGGTACATTTCATTTCTGTTTTGTCTTTCATAACTCAATTGTAAATTCACTATGTTTTCTCTCATAATGTTTATAATCGTTTTCTAACTCTGTTTATAATGCAGCTTGTGTCATCTTTTCACTAACTCAGAGTAGTTTCATTTCAGCGCAAAATAGTTCTTTGTTTTTGACCGCTTTCTAATTTCTTACCAGTAGCCTTAGGTTGATGTCAGTAGCGTAAATTGATTCATTTCATTTGTTGTTCATTAGTTTTCTTAGATTTTGAATAAAGCTATTCAATGTCATTTTCTTATTAGTTTAATAGGTCATGTTATAAATTAATATTTCCAAAAGCCCTTTTAGTTGGTGGTTAATCTTCAAACTAAGTGGTGAAATGTTTCATTTATGAATGTGTCTTTCTCTGCATTTTTATGTTTACTCCTCTTAGAATAATGAAGAATGAAATCTCTCAAAACGTTATCACAAGGAGGTAGTTCTCCCTAAATTGTATAGCAGAGTGACAAAAATACTTCATTTAGCCTTTCTTTCATAATAGAATAGTTGCAACTTCATTTTTAGTTATAGTTTTTTTCACTTAGTTTTGCTGCAATTCCATCATCAGTTGTTCATTAAAGTTTTGATTTTGCAAATAGATTAGACAATAGTGTTAATCTTATTTCCAGTATTTCATTTTGGTTTATCATAGATAACTGCAATCTTATTTTCTCATTTAAGCTTTGTTTTTTTAATTGAGTAGATAGTAGTTTTAAGTCCTTTCAGTTCATGTTTTGGAAACTATCGTAACAACAAGTAGAGAAGCTTTTTTTTCATTTTCTTGTTTAAAAATTTACTTCCAAGTCTAGCTTAAAGAACTTTTAGCTTTCATTTCATTTTCTAGATTCTTAGCAGCAGTAAATTAAGATTTTGTAGATTACATTGCAGAAAATTAGTAATCAAAAGAGAAAAACCCCAAAACAAACATAAACTCAAAAATAGTGAGGTACGAAGGGTTATCTAGCACATATAGTGCAGTACACTTCATCAGTTTATGATACCCGGATTGATAGTTTATGTAGCAATTTAGGAAACTGAATTGAATGAACATTTTGGCGCTCTTACCGGGGAAGTGTAACTAGGTAGCGTTATCTCTTACATTCATAAGAAAAAACAAAAACAACAAAACAAAACAATGACATGCATAGAGAACGAGACTCTAGGGGTAGATTTATAGCTAGGGGCAGAAGTTTGATTTATACAACTCCACCTACTCCACCAAAAGTTAGAAAAGATACACCTCCATCCCAGAATCATACTCCCAACCATTGGATTCTTGGAATTCAAGGGGCATCAAATCAATTAGAAGATTCTCCCACTTCATCTACTAAAACAAACTTAGGATAGAAGACCTTTTTCACCTATACAAGGGAGCCTATTGTAGTTGAGGAAGTAGGAATACCTAGTGAAGAAGAAGAAGCAGAAACTCTTTCCCATAATCCATTAATAGAAGAACCAAAGGACTCTGAAGAAAATATAATGGCAAAAGAAGAACAATATGGAGAATTCTCACTATTTGGAGGACAGGGTAGAGGGAGAGGTAGAGGAAACAATGGAGGAGGTAGAGGTAACAATGGAGAAGGTAGAGGTAATAATAGAGAAGGCAGAGGAAATAGGGAAGTAGATAACTCATTTGGATTCCCTATAGTAGATGAGGAAACACATACCACAATAAAAAACATTTCACCATCTGTCCTCCCAAACTTTTATGGGTCGAGAAATGAGGATCTTGAAACATTTTTGTTTGAATTTGAAGTCTTGTGCAAACCTGTGACTATCTAGAAGACTCTCAAAAACTAAAATTTTTCCCTTCAACACTAAAAGGGGTTGCCTTGAAGTGGCTTATGGGGTTAGCCACTCAATCCATTAGAACTTGGAATGACATGAAACAGGCATTTTTGGATAGATACTTGGATTATTGTATGCCTACCAATCATAAGGATGAAGTGTTCAAAATGATGCAAAAGGAAGATGAAAACTTAGAGGATTTTCTTGAGAGATTCAACTATAATTTGAAAAGAGCTAAGATGAACAATCTAGATGAAGAGAATTTGAAAGCTCTTTTGTTAAAAGCCATTAGAGATGAATGGATAGATATCCTTAACATGATGTGGAAGGGAGACATCTCTCAACTTCCATTGAATGACATAGCAGAACTATGTGTTCATCTCTCAAGAGGGAAATCTAAAACCGAGAAAGGACCGAGAGATCCTTATCTTGGTAGAGCAAACAAATTTGCAACCATATTTGTAAGTAGGGAAGAAATTGACAATAAGCTTGATGAGTTCAAAACTGATATTTTAGAGAGCCTTAGTGAGCAGCTAGACACCCTCCAAATCCAAAACAAGCAGAAAACAGAGGCTGATGCTTTAGCCATCTTTTTTCCAAAATGCAGAAAGAAACATGCTCTAAGGGAATGCACTTTAGGTGCAAAAATTGTAGAAACTTGTATGATCTACTTAGAAAGTCATGAGACCAAGGGTTGTCCTTCAATCCCAGGTCTTAAGGCTGTCTTTCAAGAGGAAATAGTCCCAAATTTTGTAGAACCTCTTTGTTTTGTTGCAAGATGACCTTCGCAGGGGCAACAAAATCATGGATTTAACAATCCAACATATTTTCAGCCCCCACCAAATTGGAATTCTCGGCAGCAACCCTAGCCTCAACCTCAAACTCAATATCAATCTCAACCATGGGCACAAGGGGAACAAAATCCTTATGGGAGATTTGCTCAATATTATCAATATCCTCCATCTTAAAAGAGCTATCCTCCCCCACAAAATTAGCAGCAAAATCAACAACCACAACTTCCAATTCAAAGCCCTCAGCTTTCATTGCCATTTCCACAACAACCTCCACAACAAAGTCAAAATCCTCAACTCTTACTTCCATTTCAACAAAAACCAAATCAACTACCAGCCCAACCATTTCCAAACCCCAATAATAAAACCATCAAAATGCTTACATGGTAGAAGGACAACAATTTCGTACTTACATGATTTCTCCTCTAGATCTTAATGATGTTCAACTTAGATCTGGTAGGATATTAGAAAAGGAAAAACCTTCTATAGTCATTCAAGAACAAGATTCTTCTGAGGATGATTCTCTAAAAGTCAATAAAAGTTTTGAGGGAACATCCCTCCAAAACCAAACCATTGAAAAAGGAAAACAAAAAGAGTCAATAAACACAACTCCTATCATTGAGCAACCAACATCTATTTCTACACCTCCTTTTCCTGAGAGATTACAAATTGATAGAGGAGTAGAAAAACAGATCTTGTTGCCCAATTATGACTTCCTAGATGAATTGAAGAATGTTTGTATCAAAATTCCTTTGTTACAAGCCATTAGAGAAATTCCAATTCTAGCTAAGACAATAAAGGAGTTGAGCATCCAAAGACCAGGAAGAAAACAAAGAGAAACAAAAAGAATTCACCTAATAGGAAAGATAGTAGATATCATGATGGGAAAGATTTCCATGCAGAAATATGTGGATCCAGGAAGTCCAATTGTCAAGACACATATAAATGGGATTGAGATTCCAAACAGATTGATTGAATTAGTGGCAACAATAAACATTGAGTAGACAAACTATGGAGCAGCTTAAACATCCTAACCTTCTTTACACACCTACCTTACTGCAGCTTGAAGATAGGTCAATAACTAAACCAGATGGTGTGCTAGAAGACTTTTCAGTCTCCTTAGATTCTTGGGAATATCCTATTGATTTCATGATTTTAACTCCCAAGAATAATCTAGGAGGACACCCACTCATATTAGAAAGACCTTGGCTAGCCACAGCTGATGCTTTTATTAGCTGTAGATATGCTGACGTGTACATTTCTGATGGGAATTCAACAAAGAAATTTACTTTGTATCCTACAGCAAAAGAAATCAAAGAAATAGATGACAAGGAATGGATCAATGATGAAGATGATATTCAACCTATCTTTCCTATATCAAAAATTAGTGAAGATAGTCAAATTTTGAACACATAGGAAAATTTTGAAACATCCTCAGAATATGGTCATGCACAATTCCAGGAAAAATCTAATGTTGAATACTTGTCATCTAGGCAGATGTCTCTCTACTCTATGGAAGAGTTTGATAGCTCTACAATTGAAATTTTTCCAGGTAGGACATTGAACATAAACAATAATTTGGAGAAACTAAAACAAGAAGAGCTTACCAAAATATTACAAAAGCATTCTGTTGCATTTGCATGGGAGTATACTGACATGAAAGGTATTGATCCTAAGACTTGCATCCATCATATCTATGTTGAGGAAAATAGTAGACCAATCAGACAACCTCAAAGAAGAATGAATCCAAATCTTAGGGAGAGTGTGAAAGAAGAGCTCCAGAAATTACTCAATGTAAACTTCATTTACCCAATCTCAGATACCCAATGGGTTTCTCCTTTGGTAATTGTGCCTAAAAAGAATGGTAAATGGAGGATGTGCATTGATTACCGAGAATTGAACAAAGCAACCTTGAAAGATCACTTTCCTTTGCCCTTTATATATTAGGTATTAGATACATTAGCAGGTAAAAAGTATTTCTCGTTCTTGGATGGTTTTAGTGGTTATAATCAAATTCAGGTAGCACCTGAGGATCAAGATAATACCAAATTTACTTTTCCATGGGGAACCTTTGCCTACCGAGTGCTTCCTTTTGGGTTATGTAATGCACCAACAACATTCCAAAGAGCAGTACTAGGACTTTTTTCTAATCTAGTATATGATTAGGTAGAGGTATATATGGATGATTTTACAGTCTATGGTAACACATTTGAAGAAGCTTTGGAAAATTTGGAAAAATTCCTTAAAAGATGTAAAGAAACAAACCTTTCACTAAGCCACGAAAAATACTTTATGATGTTTACAGAAGGTATTGTTTTAGGTCATCACATTTCAGGAGATGGGATTAAAGTGGAAAAATCAAAAGTTGAAGTCATCTCTGAGTTACCAATTCCAAATTGCCAAAAAAATGTTAGAAGTTTTCTAGGATTTATAGGATATTATAGAAGGTTTATAGAAAAATTTACCAAATTAGCATCTCCACTCTTCAAATTTCTTACAAAACATTGTGAATTCAAGCGGAATCCTGATTTCCAACTAGCATTTGAAACCTTGAAAGAAAAAATATCTGAAGCACCTATCTTAAGAGGACCAAATTGGAAATTGCCTTTCCATATTTCTATTGATGCTTCAGATACAACTCTAGGAGCTGTATTGGGACAAAAGTATTTGATTCCTTATGCCATTTACTACACAAGTAAAAAATTGACTCCCATTGAGTTGAATTATACTGTGACTGAAAAAGAATTCTTAGCTGTTGTTCATGCAATTAACAAGTTTAGACACTATATAACAGGCTATGAAACTTTTGTTCATACAAATCACTCTGCAATTAGATATTTGATGAATAAAACTATTACTAATGGAAGAGTTACAAGATGGCTTTTACTTTTGCAAGAATTCAACATTACTATGTTAGATAGACCTGGAAAACAAAACACAGTTGCTGATTTCTTGTCCGGGATTCAGAATATCAAAGAGGACTCTCCGGTTGAGGATAAGTTTCCTGATGAATATTTATTTGTAGTAACTACTCAAACTCCTTGGTTTTCAGATGTTGCTAACTACTTGGTTACATGGAAGTTACCTTCACATTTATTTCCTAGAGAGAAAAGAAAGATTATTCAAGATAGTGCAATATATTCATGGATCACTAACGAATTGTATAAAACAGGGCCAAATCTTATGATCAGAAGGTGTGTCAGGGAAGATGAAATGCCTGATATTCTCAAAGCATATCATGATGAGCCATGTGGTGGACACTTTTTTGACAAGAGGACAACCTAAAAAGTCCTTTCTTTAGGATATTATTGGCCATCCATATTCAAAGCTGCTAAAGAATATGTCAGAAGGTGCGCCAGCTGCTAAAGGGTAGGAAAACTTGCTCCCTCAAATGAAATGCCATTACAACCTCAGGTACTTATTGAACCCTTTCAAAAATGGGTTTTAGACTTTATTGGACCTATTAATCCTCCACCCAAGTAAAAAAAGTATATATTGGTATGCACTGATTATGTCACCAAATGGGTAGAAGCCAAAGAATTACTTTTTGCGAAGGAAAAATCTGTAGTTAGTTTTCTTTTTGACGATATTTTTACTCGCTTTGGTGTTCCAAGAGAAATTGTGACAGATCAGGGAACTCAATTCACATCCAACATGATGAAGAGGCTTATGGAAGAGTACAAGATCAAGCATAGGAAATCCGCTCGCTATCATCCACAAGCAAATGGTCAAGTGGAGTCTACAAATAAAGTGATTGAAGGAATCCTCACCAAGACTGTGCATCTGCATAAACGAGATTGGGCAGAAACGCTTCCTGAAGCCTTGTGTGCCTATAGAACTACATGGAGGAACATAACAATACATACACCCCATGAACTTGTTTATGGGAAGCAAGTCCTGTTCCCCATAGAGTTCCAAGTAAAAACTTTCAAGATGGCAGTCAAGTTGGGGATGGATTTATCAGAAGCTCAAAAGCATAGATTGGAGTAGTTGAATGAACTTGATGAAATCAGACAAGAGGTTGTTCAAAGAACTGGTCTAGTTCAACAACAAAAGGCTAAGTGGCATGAAAAATACATCAAGGACAAGAGGTTTCAAGAGGGAGATTGGGCACTATTATTTGATTCAAAGTTTAAGGATATTCAAGGAAAGTTTCAAACTCATTGGCTTGGGCCATATGAGATGGAAAAAAATTTCAGTAATGGAGTAGTAAGAATTAGAACACTAGATGAGAATCAAACTCCTCTCCATGTGAATGGTCATAGGTTGAAAATTTATCAAAAACCAATCTCAAAGAAGGATTTCATCAAGATCTTTCAAAATAATTCTGAAATGAAGTTGGTGAAGAAGAATCCTTCTTCTCCACCAACTTAGTCTTTTTTCTTTTCAACATATCTAAAAAAAAAAATGCATAAGATTGAAAACCAATCACTAATTGGCATGCTTATACAAAAAATACAGGGTGAAAATCAAAAGACTCTGACACCCTATATTTTCAAATAAAAAATGGTGACTCATTATGCATTCTGAAAAAATTCATCGTTTTATTTCATTTCATTCCGTTTTACTTCTGCAAGTTTCACTTCACTCCACTACCATATTCCACCAATTATTTTTTTTTCTCCAACATTTATTCCATCTCCATTTATCATTTTCCATTTTGTCATCTTTTCATCCACACAGTCATCTCCATTTCATTCATTTCATAAAGTCACATTTTATTCTTTGTTTCACATTCCGCAGTTGTTCTCACATTCCACAACTATTCTCATGTTCCACAACTGATCCCATTCCATAGCTAATCCTATTCTACAGCCAATCTGACTTTGCAGTAATAGTCTGATCATCAGTTCAAGAATAAAGAGGCCAGTTCATAATAAATTTCATATGCAAGTAATGGAGGAGAAAACAACTCTTGAAGACCTATCACATCTAAGCACCTGAGGAAGCAAATAACAAAATATTAGCAATCGAAAGGTATGGTTCTAGAGGTAGGAACAAAAACCTATTTCAAAAAGCAATACAAAACATAGATTGTATAACTCGTATAATCACACTACTCCTTGATTTATCATTATGAGATTTGATTGCCGTGATGATTCCACCACACCTTCCGACTTTAATGCCTAGTGGTCTAATGATACAATCTTCGTTCTTGACTTGTACTTAATTGTACTTCTCCAGCACACCCATTAAACAATTAGATTCATAACATAACCCATTTGAATATGACTCTTTAAAACCCTATTGTTCATTTATTACACTGAATTCTCTCTTATACCTCTGCAGCCTTCTTGTGCATACAAACACGTTCTTACATTAAGCACACAGTCATTCTATTTTCGTATTTTCTGTGTATAGCAGTCACTTTGTTTTTCACACAGTTTACATGTGCAACCACTCCATTTAATATATCCTCTACACACTTTGTTTTCACATATTCCATGCATACAAATTCTCTGTTTTCGTAAAGTCTTTGTCATTTCATCCCCATATCCATAGCTATCTTTGCTTCCATATACCAGTTGTTCCACTGCCGTATACACAGTCTTCTTCACACAATCACTTCATTTTCAGATAGAAAGGGAATTTTGAAGAATAGCAGAGAACAAAAGTGATGGGTCTCATCGTCAGAACAGAGCCTATAGGAGTGAAGTACCTGGAAGGTTATCCTCAGTTAAAAGGAATGTTGAAGAAAGCTGGCTGGTTGAGTTTCATTGAGAAATTCGATGGTCACCATAAAGAAGTCACCAAATCATTTGCTAGATCATTTGATGGGATGGACGTGGAGATTGGTGACATAAAGTTTACAGTGACCGAGTCTTTTATTGTTGAAGCAACCGAGCTACCAAGAGTAGGAGAGAGGTGGTTCAAGAATAAAGAATTCCATGATGAAACTTAGAAAGTCATTCTCCAAAATCGATGTATGGACAGTTCAGGTTTTAGGAGAGGAATTCCCTTCTCTGCACTTAAGGGTAAATGGAGTAGCATGTTATTAATTTTACAAAAATTTATTACATGCGAGGGAAGATTTGGTTCCATGTATGTATATCACATAAGATTGTTGATGAATTTTCTTGAAAACAAAACCATCAATATCCCATTTTTCATGTTGAATAGTTTGAGGAGAATGGCCACTACAGTTCAGAAGAAAATGGAAGCCATAGAAGCCAAACTTTATCACCATGGTCTAGTAAAAATTTTAGCTGAATATCACTTAAAGAGTGTAGGAGACACATGGGAGAACTTTTTAATTAGAAACTTTTTCCAAGATGCACCAGAATTGCCTAAGGGAAGTTCTGTGAAAAGAAGTAGGAGAAGGAAAACAGTCTCACCATTCAAAATACTCTGGAAACTTCAGCTCAAAAAAATAGTGAAGAAGAGCCCATCTCTGAAACATTAACAGAAATCAGAAAGCAGACAAAACTGAGGAGAAAGATGAAAGAAAAAGTTGAGGAAATCCATAGAAATACTCTTGAACCTTCATTAGAGGATGAATAATTACTTTTTGAGAGCTTAGTCAACATTAGGGATTAGTGCAAGAAAGAGAAAGAGAAGGGGAAAAGAAGACAGGTTATAGAGGAAGAAACCATAGGCTCCCAAAGTTTGAGGAGAATCTCTAGACTCAAGGACAAAGTGAAGAAAGAAAAATCAAAAGACTTAGTTCATAGATTTAGGAGAGGAAACTCCAACTCAGTCCTACGACAATATCTCATTTGAGCAGATCCCAAAACACTCTCCTCAATAAAACTTTGAAAGTAGCCCAAAGAGAACCTCTCCAAGAATTGATCCAATCCAAAAACACATTTATGATTACATTGAGTCACTAGAGAAAAGGAATACATCAGTGGATCAAGTAATTTCATCCAACCCTCAGCAGCTAGCCACATCACAAGAGACTTTGACTAGCTTACTTAAGTAGGAAATCTATGAGATAGAGGTTCTAAATAGGCACATCCAGAGGGAAAATGAAGTCTTAAAAGAACAAAACAAGTTGGATAAGACTATTCATGATAACACCATGCTTCATTTGGGTCTTTGGCACAAGAAGAACAAAAAACTAAAAAGGAAAAACAAGAAGCTAAAAAGGGCTCTCATTAACCTCAAATATACATTTCTCATGAGGAATCCTAGGATGGTAGTTGCAACAAAGAAAAGCAAGAAGAGGTTAGATGTTTTGGCTGAAGTCTCAAAGCAAATGTAGTAGGAGGAGGGAGTTCACAATTTTGATTGCATGGGGACATGCAATAGTCTCGCAGTGGGGGTATGTTGAGTTCCAAAACTGCCTTTCCCTTAAGCAACTTTCTCATCCTTCTTTCTTTGCTTTTCCATGAAAAATGCATCCTTAATCATCAAAAACCATTACACATTGCCTGAAGGAGTATATTTCAGCGATTTACAAGTTATACTGTTATGTTTGCTATTTGAATAGGTTTTTGTCTTTCAGCTACAGAACGTAGCCATATTCCGCAGCTAATTGGCTGTTACGCAACCATCTTCACGCTTTTGTAGGTTACAGGTGTCAAGAGAGGAAAAGGACCACATGGGTAGCTTGGAAAACATCAGAGCATAGATCGTTTCCTATCCATCTAGCCTAGATCGATGTGGAGGACTTTGGTCAAAGGGAAGTCAACTATAGAAACCTATGGCAAATAGGACTCTGTTTTCCACACGGTTCTCAGTGATGGGATCCAAAGCAGTCTCCTAAGACCACGAAATTCATATGCCACCTGTGCAAATGGAATCTAACAAGGCACTACCATAGATTTATGTTTCCAAGTAACTAGGGACAAGAATTCTGCATACTGGCTTGTCAACGTGTTTTTCTATAGCTGATTTCTCTCTTCAAAACAGTTGTATATTTTTCTGTAAATACCAGCGTGTAGAATGCAGAACAAGTTCAATTTTTTGCTTATGTAATAGTTCAGACTTTCACTTTGTAATTTTAAGAACTCAGTTCTCTATTTTAATATAAAGACTCTGCTTTCAATGGATACCTGAAGCATTGTTTATTGAGTGCTTATAATCCGAGACCTTTGCAGAGGGCCCCTGCGTGGTCAAGGGTACATTTCATTTCTGTTTTGTCTTTCATAACAAAATTGTAAATTCACTATGTTTTCTTTCATAATGTTTATAATCGTTTTCTAACTCTGTTTATAATGCAGCTTGTGTCATCTTTTCACTAACTCAGAGTAGTTTCATTTCAGCGCAAAATAGTTCTTTGTTTTTGACCGCTTTCTAATTTCTTACCAGTAGCCTTAGGTTGATGTCAGTAGCGTAAATTGATTCATTTCATTTGTTGTTCATTAGTTTTTTTAGATTTTGAATAAAGATATTCAATGTCATTTTCTTATTAGTTTAATAGCTCATGTTATAAATTAATATTTCCAAAAGCCCTTTTAGTTGGTGGTTAATCTTCAAACTAAGTGGTGAAATGTTTCATTTATGAATGAGGCTTTCTCTGCATTTTTATGTTTACTTCTCTTAGAATAATGAAGAATGAAATCTCTCAAAACGTTATCACAAGGAGGTAGTTCTCCCTAAATTGTATAGTAGAGTGACAAAAATATTTCATTTAGCCTTACTTTCATAATAGAATAGTTGCAACTTCATTTTCAGTTATAGTTTTTTGCACTTAGTTTAGTTGCAATTCCATCTTCAGTTGTTCATTAAAGTTTTGATTCTGCAAATAGATTAGACAATAGTGGTAATCTTATTTCTAGTATTTCATTTTTGGTTTATCATAGATAGTTGCAATCTGATTTTCTCATTTAAGCTTTGGTTTTGTAATTGAGTAGATAGTATTTTTAAGTCCTTTCAGTTCATGTTTTGGAAACTATCATAACAGCAAGAAGAGAAGCTCTGTTTTCATTTTCTTGCTTAAAACTTTACTTCCAAGTCTGGATTAAAGCACTTTTAGCTCTCATTTCATTTCTCTAGATTCTTAGCAGTAGTAGATTAAGATTTTGTAGATAACATTACAGAACATTAGGAATCGAAAGAGCAAAACCCCAAAACAAACATAAACTCAAAAATAGTGAGGTAAGAAGTGTTATCTAGCACATATAGTGCACTACACTTCAGTAGTTTACGATACCCATATTGATAATTTATGTAGCAATTTAGGAAACTAAAGTGACTGAATAGTAGGGCTGGGATTTTAGCCATTATGTCCCATTGATGTAGCAATACCATTTACATCTACTCCTGCAAATTTGACTCATGTCCAGCACAAAGCCGACAAGGCTAATAGATTCATTGAGCACATTCAATAAATCTTCCAGTAGGTCCATGATATATTGGATAGAGCCAATGCTAAGTACAAGAAGCACCATGATCAACATCAGGTGCTGCAAAAGTTCCTGGTGGGAAACAAAGTTTGGCTACATTGCAGAAGGACCGCCTCACTAAACCCCATTACAAGCTTTGCCTTCTCTAATATGGACCATACACCATCACCAAGGCTATAGGGGACAATTTCTTTGAGCTCAATATTCCACCGTTCCTTGGTCTGCACCCAATGTTCAATGTAGATCACCTTCGGCCATACTTTCTACCATTTTTGGACACATCCGACATTGCATAACAACTCACGCCAACAAAGATGAACCCAAACTACATGGAACATGCCAAAATTGATCAGATCATGGAAACGAATATCAAGAACACTCATCAGTAAAATATCAAACTATATTGGTTTTTCAAAGCGGGCCAACTCCTGCACGAAGGCAAGTGGCTCACCAGGGACCAAGGTGAGCAAAAGTTTCCCCATCTCATGGAGGCACTCAACACAATGGGGACCATTGCTTCCTAATGGGGAGGACCAATCTAGGCAGATATTGGTGGCCACCCTCCTATTCCACTTGGACCCCCAACACTGTCTCTTCTAATTTTTTAGTTTCTTTAATTGTAGCAAAATTTACTATTTTTGGCAATTTTTTAGGTCCTAAATTTCCATAGTCGTTTTGAGGCCGTAAACGACATTTTGGGAAATAGAGAGACAAAAAAAATCCCAAATGGAAATGCCCATTTTTCTGAGCCTTCTCTTAGAAATATTTGAAACAATGTATTACGAGAGCCAAATGGAGTTGTGACCCTGGGAAATTGAAGTACCAATTTACCTAAATGGGGACCACGATTTTGGCACTTCATCTTCTAGGGTTAGGTTTTTGGATGTTTTTGGTTTTCCATGGTTTCTCAATAATAAATAGGCCTTGGAGCCTCATTGTAACATAGTTCAGAGGTATGTAGCTGCTACATATCTTCTCAGAGATAAGATACCATCGCCCAAGCTAGTTTATTTCCATTCTATTTGTAATCATATTACAATATTATGATATTAATGAAATGAAGTGTTATTTCTATTGCATCTCTTTATTTATGGTTATATCTGTAATTTGTTGCATTCATGTTTAAGTCTGGATAAGAATACTATCAAAGAGTGTCTCACTATGATACGTCATTGGGTGCCCTTGCTGAGTGAGGATTGCACCAATAACATAATCAGAGGATCGTTCTCAATCTCAAATGGTTGTTGTAGGTTTGGAAAGGTGAGGACTTGAACAAAGAAAAGGCAATGTTTTATTTCAACGAATGCTTTCTATTGTGCCCCAGACTAAAAACCCTTCACTTTTTCTCTACCCTTGGTAACTTGACTCAAGGGCTAAGTAATATTAGAGAACCCCAACACGAATCTTTGGTAGAAATTAGCAAGGCCCAAGAAGCTATGAATCTTTGTCACAGTTTTCAAGGCAGGCGAAGCCCAAATGAATTGGATCTTATCCAGATCCACATGCAGGACTTGCTAGTCAATTATGTAGCCCAAATATTGGACCCGGTCCATGCCAAAGGAGCACTTTTCCATATTAGCACATATCTTGTATTGTCGTAGGGTTTGAAGGACGTACTGAATATGCAGCACATACTTTTCCCAAGTCTTACTGAAGATGAGGATTCCATCCAAATATACAACCATGAACAAGTTGGTGAAAGACTACAAATTGTCATCCATCAACTTCATAAAAGTTGTAGTGGCATTTGTGAACCCGAAGGGCATGACCAACCACTCAAAAGTGCCCTCCTTGGATTTCAAGGAGGTCTTCCATACATCTATGGTATTTTTGGTCATGGAATCTCCCCCAAGGCATGTTTTGGGGCTCATCACCCAACTTTTGACCCAATATTGTTGTAAAGACTCCGTGATTTGCGGGCACAGAGCGCGAAATGTATGATAGAGTCACAGGGTCGTCCTCCCTATAAACCTACCCATGGTCCACGAACCATGGGATTGTATAAATAGAGTGAAGCTCTAAGTGTAAAGGGATAGAGAATAGTAGAGAGGAAAAAGGTCTAAAGAAGTAAAGTGAACTATGTCTTTGGGGTTGTAGAGTAGGAGAAGGCTCTGCAACTGAGTGCGTAGAGGCCTAGTAGTCCGCATCTAAGTTCACAAACCCCTGCAGCTGAGTGCGTAGGGTAGAGTTGAGTCTATAACTGAGGAAGTAATTAATGAACATTGCTGGTCTTTGAATCTAGAGCTGAAACCCTAGAAGTTCGATGGCAAGAAGAAGAAGACTACTGCTGCTATATAGAAAGATTTGGGGTTAGACTCAGGTGATGAAACAACAATCATAGCCACAGGTATAAAAGGTAAAAATTCTAAATCATCTACTATTAATTCTTCACAAACTATTGATAATGAAGAAAATGAAAGGAAAAGACATGAGCTTTTTCATATTAGAGTTATTTCCAAGCACCAAAAGATTGATACTTTATTTGATAGTGGTTCACAAGTAAACTTTATTTTTGAAGAAATTGTAAAGAAGTTGGGACTACTAACAACACCTCACAAGAAGCCATATCCATTAGGTTGGGTATATGATAAAGCAAAGCTACAAGTGATTAGACAATGTAAACTTAGGTTTGCATTTGGGCCAACTTTTTGTAGATGAGGTTGAGTTAGATATAGTTCCCTTGGATATATGTGGTATTGTTTTAGGAAGTCCTTACTTGTATGATAGAAAAGCCATTTTCTATAGAGATGAAAATAAGTATCAACTCACAAAATATGGAATAGAATATATTGTAAAAGCTCATCAGCTCAAAAATAACTACACTCTCATTAACTCAGGGTAGATGAAAAGAATTGTAAATTCATGCAAGCAATTTTTACTAATGGTTGTAAAGGAAAAGAACCCTGATAAAACCAATGTACTTGAAGGCTATGATGCTAAACAGAAAGCTAATTTAGAAAAAAAAAATTCAGAATATGATATCCTATTTCAAGAACCTAAAAGTCTACCACCCAAAAGGGAAATTGTACATGATATTGATTTGTAGCAAGATGCTCCATTGCCTAATATTAGAATGTACAGGTTATCTGCTTTAGAGAATGTAGAGATCAAGACGTAGGTATAGGAGCTACTCGACAAAGGGTTCATAAGACCAAGCACATCACCATGCGGATCTCCAATTGTGTTGGTGAGAAAGAAAGATGGTTCGTGGAGGATGTGCATTGATTACAGAGCACTGAATAAAATAACGATCAAGAATCATTATCCTCTTCCTCGCATAGATGATCTATTAGATCAGTTGAAAGAGGTTGTTTACTTTTCAAAGTTGGACTTGTGTAGTGGCTACCATCAGGTCAAAGTTGCAGGACAAGATGCATGGAAGACTGCTTTCAAAACAAAGCAAGGGTTGTATGAATGGCTAGTTATGCCTTTTGGCTTAACTAATGCTCCTACCACTTTCATGAGAGTTATGAATGATGTACTCTGACCTTTTATTGATGATTTTGTAGTTGGATATTTAGATGACATTCCTGTTTTCAGTAAAACATGGGAAGAACATTTGAAGCATGTAAATCAGACTCTAGATGTTTTGAAAAAACAAAATCTCTATGTTATGTTATAAAAATGTGAATTTGGCAAAACATCTTTGAATTATTTGGGTCATATTGTAAGGGGTGGTGAATTGAAGATAAATCCCTCTAAGGTTGAAGTCATTGTGAACTGGCCTAAACCCAAATTTGCTACAGAAGTTAGGAGCTTCCTAGGAGCAGCACAACATTGGAGAAAGTTTATTGCTAACTTTTCCTTGATTGCAGCTCCCTTACATGCTTTAACAGGATTGAACAAGGTGTTTCAGTGGGGAGGAAAACAACAGAAAGCCTTCGACACCTTGAAAGAAAAAATTAGTACAACACCAATACTAGCATTGCCAGATCTTCAAAGACCATTTGAGATTGAAACAGATGCTAGTGACTATGACATGGGAGCAGTGTTGATGCAACATGATAAACCCATATGTTATCATTCTGAGACATTTAATTTTGCAGTAGTTAATTATCCCACATATGATAAAGAATTTTATGCATTATTGCAGAGTGTGAAAAAGTGGAAACATTACCTATTGCGCAAAGAAACAATTATACATACTAGTCATCAACCACTTCAATATTTACACTCACAAACTAAATTGCAGCAATCAAGACACTATAGGTGGATGGGTTTTCCACAGAAATTTCATCTAGTCATCAGTTATAAGAAGGGCATACACAATAAAGTTGCAGATATGTTATCAAGACCAATCATAAATGCATCTACTATACTTAAGCATAATTCAGTATTGCATGAAAGCTACATTGAACAATATGCTCAAGATATAGATTTTAAATATGTATATGCAACTTTAAGTCATGACAAACAAGTAGAAGAATTGGATTATCATGTTAAGGACCAAATCCTGTATCATTTGGGAAAGGTATGCATTCTTCAAACTGAAAGAGTCAACATAATCCGAGAAGAACATACTTCTCTAATATCAGGTCATTTTGGTGTAAGTAAAACAGTTGCACAGCTACAAAGATTTTGTTATTGGCCAAGAATGCATGAAACAGTTTCTAGATATATTAAAGGGTGTACCATGTGTGCTAAAAGAAAGCCCAACAATAGAAAACTAGGCTTGTACACTCCACTTCTAGTTCCTTCTCATCCTTGGGAAAGTGTTTCCATGGACTTTGTTGGTGGACTTCCAAAATCTAGAAAAGATCATGATTATTTATATGTTATTGTGGACAGGTTAAGCAAAATGCATATTTTAATACCTTATAACAAGCATATTATAGCTGAAAGAACAACAAAGTTGTTCTTTCAACATGTATGGGTTCATTTTGGGTTACCCACTTCTATTGTATCTGATCGAGATTCCTGATTTGTTGGGAAATTTTGGTCAAGTCTATGGGAGTTGATGGACAGCAGACTAAAGAAGAGCACAACCTTTCATCCACAAATAGATGGCCAAACAGAGGTGGTCAATAGGACAGTGATCTAGTTTCTCAGGGGCTATTGTAGCAAGCATTCCAAGCTCTGGGATGAACATTTGTGTTATATTTAACATTCTTACAACCATGCTAAACATTCTTCTACACAAATATCTCCTTTTGAGACTTGTTTTGGTTTTACAGCGAGGTCTCCCTTGGATTTTGTCTTTAGTAAAGACATAGCAGTTGATGGACACAGTTATGTGGACAAAGCAACCAGTTCATTGAACAGATCCAAGAAATTCACCAAGTAGTGTAGGAATAGCTGGAAAAGATCCAAGCCAAGTACAAGGCAAGGCATGATAAGCATCAAGTTGAGAATAGCTTCCAAGTTGGTGATCAAGTCTGGCTGTACATCAACAAGGACAGAATGCAAGGTAAGAAGCTGAAGCCAATAAGGTATTGGCCTTTCAAGATACTTGAGAAAATTGGTGAGAATGCTTTTCGCATTGATTTTCCAACTTACATGCACATCTATTCAGTAGTTAATGCAGAGAACTTGAGACTATTTGAACCTTCTTTGATTCAAGATCCTGAAGAGAAAAGTCAGTTTCCTTCTATTGATGATCTGTTGCTTGAATATCTTAATGAGTTGTAGTAAGATACAGTTCTGGATAGGAAGGTGAGAACTACGCACAGAGAGGATGTTGAGTACCTTAGAATCAGACTCAAAGGTTCAAAACGAAGTAGTGCAAGATGGATAGAGATTGGACAAGTGAGGAAGCTGTATCCTCACTTGATTGATGCTTAAAACCTGATTTTGGTGGTCCAAAATCTTTTTCAGTGGTAAGGCGTGATCCAAATGGATCCTAAGACCCTCTAAGTCTTCATATGGTTAAAAACTATTGTAAAGGGAAAACCTTTAAAAAAGGCAAATAACACTATCGAGCATGAAAAACATGGAGAAAACATTGAAAAACAGGCTTATCGGTGGTCAAAGAAACTTTGAATTGGAGCCATCAGATCTGGCCGATCAATGGTCCAGAACCGATCAGCAAATTACAATTGATGGCGGCAAAGGGAGGATATCAGTAGAGGCCACATAGTATATGCAACGACAATCAGTGGGGTCAACGAGGACCATCGATCAAGCGCGTAGATCGACAGCCCAAGTTGCATCGCAGTATCACTATCGGAAAATACAATGGAGAGGGACCGATATACATATGGCTTGCAACAGCCAGACCCAATGGAGTTATAGATGATATTCTTTATATTTTGAAATCTGGAAAGCGACAATTTCCTTTTTATTTCACATTTCTGCCAAATGAATGGATTACGAAGGAAATTCGCCCGATGTGATATTACGGACCCGAAAGGGTTTATTGATACCATTGAATACTATTTCAAGTCTGATATAAGCGGGATTTTCATATTTTAATGTATTTTCCAATAAAGGGAAATCACAAAACAAGCAGGATTTTGGGAGAGCCAAAGGCGGCAAATGGTTTGGGCTGGGCTCCGCCCGATCCCATATAATCGCTGCCACATGTCCAGGCTGAAGAGAGAGAAAACCACCCGTATTGGGCAGTTAACCTTCGTACGAAAGAGCCGCCTGAAATGAACCACAATCATTAGATCTAGATCTCCCAGATCAATGGTGGAGATGCGACGTCAGTATACATGAGGACCTGATAGGAGTTATAAGGTGAATTTATAATATTTCAAATCCGATGAACAATGATTTGGTGGATTTTCCTGTGTTTTGCAGTGTTTCTCTGTGTAAACAGAAAGCGACCAATTGTGGGATTTCAAAGGCCTGATGACCCATTCTGTTATAGAATAGGTGGCCACCATTCCTGAAAGCATTTAGTAATGATTGCTAACAGTCAGAGGAAGATTTGAGTGGACAAAGGTTGGGAAGCTAGAGAGCCTGAGAAGAGGAAATGAACAGGCAGTTTAGATTGGATTTAAAGCCACAGACTAACATAAAAAAGGCATGCAGTGCTGAGACAGAGCAAAGACAGAGACAAAGAGTGATAGATAGAGTCTGTGTACTCAGAGAGGCTTGACAGGTTTAAGAAAAACTCTTGATGTTGTAACTATTGTGTGTTGAGACTCAGATTGAGCTCATACTTTTCTAAAACTCTTTTTTTAAATACATAATAGAGAGGTCAACACTGAAGGCTGGACTAGGAGACATAGCCCAGAAGTGTTGGGTGAACTCCTTATTAAACTATTGTGTTTATGTGTGTTGTCTATTATGTTCTTTAACTACTTCATTTCGTATGTATTTCACAATCTTATCGATCCATTGCACAAAGTAGCATAGGCATATCCATGCATGAGTTTGTAATACCTTAATAATTGTCTTAGATCTCATTATCAGATCATGCCGCACGAGAAAGACCCGAATGTAAATATCATACTCTGAAGTGGTATTACGACAAGAGATGACAAAGCCAAGCAGCCCAAAGAGAGTGCCTGGGTTCGCAAGGCTCCAACAAATGAACCAGAATTTGATTTGGAGCATGCTAAGGAGACATTCATGGAAGCTAAGAAGAGATTCATGGAAGCCACCACTTCAGGTAGTAAAAATAAACTAGAACCAAAAATGGACCCATCAATGCTCACTACCTTTTTGGAGACATGCATGAAGTTGTTGCGGGATAGCAATGTTGTGAAGGGACTACAAGAAATCATCACTAGATGTGCTTGGACTGTGCTAGGAGAACCAAGTGTAGTTCGAAAGCTCGGGAAGCACACAATGTGAACATGAAGGGAGATGAGATTGACCGCGTAGATTAGGGAATATGAAATGGATCAAGTGATTTTGGATCTAGGATTGAACGCAAACGTCCTGCCAAAGAAGGCATGGGAGTGCATGGGCAGGCCCGCATTGCAATGGTCTCCTATTCAATTGCAAATGGCGAACCAACAAAATATACTACCCATGGGAAGATTGCAAGTAATAACGGTGGATATCGAAGGTGCGAGTGCGCTTGCATATTTTGAAGTGATAGAGATTGTTGATAACAGAAATCCCTATCCCACACTACTAGGAATCGATTGTGCCACTGAAATGAATGGAGTGATAAATCTAAAGAAGCACAAGATGATTTTCAATAAAAAGTCACTACGTGTAGTGGTACCTTTAGACCCTATGGAAGGATCGCACTACATAGAGCCAGTGCGCAACTATGATAGCGATGATGATCTAGAATGTATCTACAAGATAACTGCCTGGGAGTAGGACTAGGTGAATCCAACAGCAGATGGTAGGATTTCATCGGAGTGTGAAAGCTCCTGCACCTCAGATTCAGACGAGGAGATAGAACAATGGTAGAACCGGTTACACGAGGTAACCACACTTAACTACAACATGATGACAAGGTCGCTATGCTGCGTGGCAACAGAGGTAAGAAATCTGCTTATGTATGATGGGTTAAGTAGGACTAGGTGAATCCAACAGCAGATGGTAGGATTTCATCGAAGTGTGAAAGCTCCTGCACCGCAGATTCAGACGAGGAGATAGAACAATGGTAGAACCGGTTACACGAGGTAACCACACTTAACTGCAACATGATGACAATGTCGCTATGCTGCGTGGCAAAAGAGGTAAGAAATCTGCTTATGTATGATGGGTTGAGTGAGGTGGATAATTTCCTGAACAAATTTGAAAGAGAAGTATCGGAACAACAGTGTTTTGATGCTCTAAAATGGGCACTACGCACTAAGCCCACAAGATGGTGGGGTACACATCAAAGAAGTTTTAAGGACTGGCGCGAATGCAGAAGGATGATGTGCATGAGGTTTGGAAAGCCTCAAATACGGCTAACAGACAAGTATGATGGATGGGATGATCCACATGCACACCTTATGAAATGGACCAAGGTCTACGGGGAAGAGCCACAACTTGAATGGGTGCACCTATTCTATCACACCCTGGATATCATACCCATGAATTAGTATACTGAGATGGAGCTCTGCCATGGCATGAGTGAAAGGGATATCTTTATGAAGGATTCCTATTAACCTTCACATTTGAGGATTGTTGGTGGGATATTGTTGATGATGCGCTGCAAGCACTAAAAACAACTATCTTCAAAATACCTCAGGAGCCAATGGAAGTGCTGGAGCCAGAATGGGCAACCTAGCTGAGCTGCGCGTTGGAGTGTTACAATGTAAACATTGAGGAGGATGATGAAGATCCATGAAAAATCAACATTCCAGAAATTGAAGGTTATCGTGAGGTTCAAGGACCATTGATTGAATATCCTGACATCACCGCACCGGTAAAAACAAAGCATGTAAACATTGGGACGGAGGCTGAACTGAAGTATGCAACGCTTAGTGACTATTGGGATGATGTCACGATGGATAAGGTCACTGAGTTACTCCATGAGTACCAAGACTTATTACCGACCAAGATTACGGACTTAAAGGGGATCAACGACGATTTAGGGATGACGAAGATAACCCTAAAACCCGATGCGAAGCCGATTAAGTAGAGGCCTTACCGCTTGAATCCGAAGTACAAGGAAAAGGTTCACATAGAACTAAACAAAATAAGCGCAGCCGAAATTATTGAGCCAGTGGAAGAATCCGACTCGGTAAGCCCTATGGTAGTGCTAGAAAAAAAGAAGAAGGGCGAGATAAGAATATGCATGGATCTCAGGAAGTTGAATGATGCTTGCGTACATGACCCGTTCTTGACCCCATTCACCGATGAAGTATTGGAAAATGTTGGTGGGCAAGAAGCATATTCTTTCACCAATGGGTTCTGTTGTAGCCAGCAACACCCCCCCCCCCCCCTTAGTTCATTTAAGTATTGACCAAAATAATAAATGAATGGGGACCCTTAGTTAATTTTTAGGAAAAGAAAGAATTTATTTTCTTCAAAATAAGGTTACCATCATAAGCTTAGGTAAAGTCTTTTGAATATTTTAAACCTAAGTCTATGATGAGGAGAAAATCGTTAAAGTCGTGTTGCAAAAAGATAGGAAATACCTTCATTTCTCTTTAAAAATCGGTATGCGCAAGATCCTCGTGTTAACAATAACATCACATCACAACAAAGTAATACCCATAAATAAAAACTTAAAGAGTCACCAATCTGCGATAACGCCGATCGCAAGATCGCATATCACAGAAATGAGCCGGCAAGATTTGGCAAACATCAAACTTCTGCGATCTGCGATGTTGCGATCGCCGCGATGCTACATGCGATTTGCGATGGTATGATTTGTGATGGTGCGATTTGCGATCGCGCAATATGCAAGGTTACGTAAACAAATCATAAATCACTTCATTACGAATCCTTCGGGCACGCCATTCAAAGAAAATCCACTTACCATAATCTGACCTGAAATCATGCGCTTTTAATGATAGTAAATGAATTAGCTGTCAGTTATTAAATGGATTAAAGACGTGTGCCTTGGTATAGATTTACTTCACGTAAGGTGGAATATTTGATACATCTGCTGCATTTAAAACTCTCCCATCACCTTTCTGGATCAGTCATTTCCATTTCACTCGTAATCTGCAGGAACGAAGAGCTAAGACGATTCAGACACAAACGCGGGAAGAAATGGGAAAGAAAAATAAAGCTCAAAGCTCCGAGGTGAAGGAAAAGATGAAGGAGATGGCGCCTTTGTATACAGACACAGCCTGTAACAGAGATGCAGGGATATCAACATGGGAAAGCATGTACAGGGTACTAGAAGAGGAAAATCCTAGAATAATGAAGGTTGCTGCTGCCGCGGGCTCACACCACTCTTCTGAGGCATCCTTAGAGGACCTAGCATGTTCATTTCTTCACAGAATAGCGGCAAGACCCAAAATTCTACCATATACGGATATGATTAAGTGGATACTGGATGATGCAGACATGAACAACAGATAATTCAAAGTTCAAGGACACAGGCTTATCGGATCATTTGCTACGCAAGATTTGAAGCTTATGTATCATCTTCCTGAACCGCAAGCGACCTATAACGCACAATTCGTTAAGAAGTTCGCGGCGGAGAACCCAGACCTATCAGACACCACCAAAGATTGGTCTAGAAAAGAAGAGCCGCTCAAAAAGGAAAAAAACGGTATGTACAACACTGGTTCCCTCACCTCTCCATATTGTTTTACTGCGGCCATGCTCTGTAGGTTATTTGGGATGCCGGATATCAACAAGCTTTCGTCTGAATCGCTACCATGAATTGATGCTGCCACAAACGCCGGCATTATAGATTGGGCCAAAATCCTTTCTGATAATCTATACACGGCTGTTATCAATTACCGGTCTAAAAGATCCTTGTCTCAAAGGGTCTATCCTCCTTTTTATCTGTCTGCATATGTTATGGATTCTGTTTGTCTTGTGTCTAAATTCCCTACTATGGGTTGGAAATGGACTACCCAAGACCCATTGCCCTTCCATGTTCATCATAAGGTGTTATGGGATTCTCAGTTTGCCCCTCACTTCTACCAGATTTTCCACGGGCTTATTTTGCCCCTGTATAGAATAATGTATGATAAAGACCCCCCGAGGTGCTCTCCCGAGGCACAAATTGACATCATCCCCATCGCGAGATGGTTCGAGGAAGAATGGTTTACTTACATTAGAGTTTTTGGAAGCACTGTACCTCCACATGTCCTACCTCTATATATCCCTGATAAACTGTTGGCTCGGGAAATTGCCTACCAAACCTATTCAGAAGGTGGCTTGACAAAAGACCTAAAGGACAAGAAGGCGGCCATATGGCCTCAATTTCCTGTAGCTTATGGGGCCTTCTCATTGTTCGATGTAGGACACGCTCTCGGCGAAGTGGAGAATGTGACGTGTCTTCAATTATTTAAATTCCCAGCAAGGCCATTTGACCCAAATGATGTTGCCAAAGAGTTCACAACGAACGTCAAAATAAGAGTGTTCTCTGGAAAGAAAGATTTGTTTGATGATCTATTTCAGAATAGAAGTTCGCTCCAAGAAATTTTGTGGGAAGCTCGGTCGAGGTTGTCTCCAGATGACCTCCAAATATTCATGTTATACAGAGAAAGAAGGCTGGCTAGTATTCCTCTAGAGAAGCTGCGACTGCCTGCTAGAGAACCAACTCCGAGCATTAGCCTCAGCGAAAACTCTAACACTTCCAGATCTAAGTCCAACGCTGCGCAAGGAGTACCTGAGCATCCTAAAGAGTCTGGATACGACCAAGGAAAAAATGAAGAAACAACTAAAGATACAGCTCAGTCAAGTGCAATGTCTCAACAGCAAGTTATCACCTCCCCACCAAGAGATGTCCCCTCTCCTGTCATCGAAGCACCACTCGTCACAATAGAACTGGACAAAGAATGGGAAACCTTCAATGAATTGATCAATCTTGAAGGGCAAGCCCCGAAAACACCTATGAACAATACACAGGTAGTGCAAGAAGTGGTTTCAACCATAGTCAGTAGTGTCACAGAAGCAGAACACGTTCCTATCGCTCCACCTTCTGAACTTCTACTTAATGTATAAGAAATTCCCCCACTGGATGTATTCTATAGTCCCCAACACAAAGCAGTTGTAAGGAGACAGAGGAAGAAAAGAAAACTAGAAAATACACTGTCACAAGATGCTGAACATTTGGACGTCTTATGGAAAGACCCCAATAATAACCCGACTGAAAATCTCACGAAGCTGTCTCAAATCGTGGGAGCATATGCTTCTGCGACTATTGACAAGGCATCGGAAGTTCAGCAACTATTAAAAGAACAAGAAGACCAGATACAACTGCTACAACAATAGTTGCAACAAGCCAATGCTAACATTGAAGCTTCCAAACAGCTCGAGAAACTGCAGGAAGACTTTCAACAGATGCAGATAGGCTATCAAAGAAGTCTCGACGAGAAAGGAAAACAATTGCAGACTTTACAAGAAATGCATAAAGATGAGCCTAAGCTGGCAGAATTTATTTCAAAATCTATTGGTTTGAATGAGCAACTACTGCAGCAACAGGAAGAGTTGGAACGTAAAATATCACAGTGGAGTCACTATTGCGAGATAAGCGATAAAATCACCAATCAAGTGGTAGACTTGCGGAGTGACTATGATCAGAATGAAAAAAGGGTGATGGAATACTTAACTTGGTAGGATGATAATGAAGGGAAAAGAGCAGGTGCACCCAAGATAAAAGAAAATCATAAAGAATTGCTCTTTAATAAATGGGACAATCAAATCAGGCAGGCGGAGCGAGCAACAGAGACAACGGCAACACAGGCAAGCATTCTTATCGACTGTGTAAATGAGAATTTACACAGGGCCAATTTAATTGCAAGACCACCCCGGGGTACCTACCAAATAAGTTACAACTGGAAGCAGGATGGAGGCAGAAAGCGTAGGCAAAGGGGAGAGCAATCCAAGAATTAGCCACGTTGAATTGGGAATGTTACTGGACGTACTTGGTCAAGCCGCACAACCAATGGATGACGGTGAAATGCATCACAAGTGCGGCCGAAAAAGTAGTGCCAGCTCTCATAGATGCTGTTTTCGCAGCCCAGCTCAGCGCAGAAATCAGTCAGCCGACTCTCCTCAAGCCCATGCTGAACACTTGCAACTTTAAGGACCAAGTTCAGAAGTAGCCTTATTTAGAATGTTGTTTTTTCTTTTAACTAGATTAGAAAAAGGACGGTCATTTGAAAACCGCATCCTAAATTTTGTAATAATACTATTATTAGAATTAGGAAGTAGTATTTTAACCCTTCTCATTGCATTTGGAGAAGGGCCCAGAAATTTGTCAAAAACTTGTCCTCAGAACATGCACTTCTACACCCTCAGAGGAGGTTTTGATAAATGGATGGATCGAGATTTATTAATGTTTGCATTTTTAATGTCTGCTACTGATGTTGCACTTTTGTACTCTTAGTAGATGTTAGAACAAGTAGAGATAAATCGTTATTGATTGAAGTTTATGGGTAGGATTAGTCATAAATGGTACTTTTATCTCTTGACCAATTTCTGCTTATATTCTTAAAGTGATATGCAGTTTTTAGTTGTTTATATGTTAATGTATGAATGTGTGGGTTACCATTTGGAAATTCTGTATGGTGGAGTCATTTATTTGTGCTTGACATATGAATAACTTATTATGCGATATGCTGTTCACAACTGTTTTTCTTAACTTCTTATGCAGAATGGTTTATCTTAATTGATTTCTATTCTTATGATAGCTGAATGATCTTTATTACCAGTTATTGTTCGAAATCTCTTTAGATCGCATAATAGAAGAAATATACCCTGGGTTAGCGTAGATTAGATGTGTTGTTCTTTATTCGATTACAATAGCATAGAGTTAGTTTAGAAGTTTGAATTAAATTAGATTAAAATACTCCTAGATCAGCACTATCCAACTCTACACACACACACACCCCTTAGATTGGGAAACTGGTCCCATTATCCCCAGTCGGACCCGCTATACCAAACAGATAAGGAGCTGCCAACCAAGGTCCGGACCGGGTGGGTATCCCCCTTGTTGTCGACCCGATTTTCGGGGCTTCAACATATTTGGCACTAGAAGGAGGGCCTGAACATAGTGTCTGTTGGAATGATTTTCAATTGTAAAATTTGAATCAGGATGGCTACTCATAAAATTCCTATTTGGGGTTGCATCCATGTTCCTACCTCTTCCAACACTCCACCAGAAGTTGTAAGACTCTTGTCTCAGGTAAAATTCAATGGTAAGAATAATTCTTCTGCTTTTAATCATGCTCTTCAGTTTATTCAAAAAGTTTCAAGTTCTGATATTCAAAGAATTGATGAAGGCGTTTTGTGCAGGATTTTTACTCTTACATTCACAACGGAAGATAGAAAATGGTGCAGAGCCCTCCCAATTGCATCAATTCACAGCTGGGACCAATTCGTCAAGACTTTCATTTTTGAATTTGATTGTTATGACTATGACCAGGTATATGTTGAAATTGATTATCTACGGAAACAAGATGAATCTGTAAGAGATTTTAATATGCGATTTCATCTTAATTGTCTAAAGTACGATCTTGAAAGTGAACTCACGGATGAAGAATCTTCAGATTATGCTGAGCATTCCCTACCTCCTATGTCTGATCAAGCATAAATTAGTTCAACCTTTGTTTCGTTTTCTTCTAATGTGAATGAGGATTCCAAGTCGAATACACAAATCAGCCATGATGAAGAAAGTCCAAAAAGCCTAGGAGTCATGCATGCTCTAATGCAAGAAGACAAAAGTGAGAATGTTGGAGGAAGGCCTACCTTGGAACCAGGAGATGACTTGGACACAAGGTCAGATAATATCATTGCAAATCAACAAATGCAGATGCCAAGGTTAGAACAACAAACTATTTCTCTTTCAAAAAGTATGAGTACACAAAGGTATGACCTAAAGCCCGATGTCTATGATGAATCTGATGAACAAAGTTTTTTCCATGATGTTTTCAAATGCATTGTTCCAGATTCGCATTTTTCTCTTTATCCTGACATTTTTAGTGATGATAATTTCTCCCCTCTCAATATTAAAGATATCTCAAAAAACACATAGGGTTATTCAAACGACTCATCATTAGGTTTTCAAGATAAAGAGATAGCTATAGCACATCCTTTGACCAGTTTCAAACAAGAGCCACTTGACCTTCCTTGTCTGAAAAAATATAATGAAAAAGAGAAATCTAGGGAAACCTGTAAAATCATTTATTATAGTTACTTTGACAACGATGATGTTATTGAGTTATCCCAAGTAACTCAACTAAGTTCAGATAATGAGAGATATCCTAATTCAGAAATCATATCAGTCAACCCTCATTTCAAAGTAAAAGATCATTTGCATGATTTTACTATCCAAGACAATGCCCCGATCTATGATTCATATCATGAGGAAACCTCCATGCCTGTTCACAATCATAACTTATCTTCTGATTCACAAGACGGAATTCGAAGTTGCTCGGATCCCATAATTCTGGCCAGTTCTTGTGAGAAGCAAGATGTTACAAGTAAATCCCAGTTGTGCTGTAACACTATTTGTACAAATAATCATTCCTTTCTTTCTCACTTGCACTCATTTTGTACAAAATCGGATTTCGTTTTAAATTTTCAGACTTTTGATAGATTACTGTGGCATGTTGAGCATCTTATCAAAGAACATTCGAAAGATGTGCCACCATTTTGGAAAGCTAAGCTGTGTCAAGCAAGTATAGAACTTTCTCAATTCCAAGACCAATCGATATCAGATTTTCTTAAGAAACTTCTTTGGCACCCAAAACACCATCAACCAAGGAAAGTACCTTTCGAAACTTGTTGGCAATTCGCGCCAATTGATAAGATTCTTTCTAGGAATTTCCATCTATTTTGCATCGATTTATTTAGCGATTTATATATGGAAACTTTCCTTTTAAATGAAATCGCTAAAAGCTCAGCTTTAACGAACAATGGGTTACAAGCCATTGAAACTAAAAAATCATATTCGCAACCTGGCTTGTTATCTTTCCTATTACGAGATCATCAATCCATAACAGAAGTTCATCCTAATTTTTATGATCCAATAGGTATCCAGTTGGAAAGAAGTTTTCATGAGAAAGGAAGATCAGACAGAATTCCAACTGAGGTTACATATTCTTATTCCACATTCAACATTAACAGTTCAGGAAAAGTTTTGTTCTTAACGATAATGTTTGGAGGTTACATACGGCTAGAAATAAAAATGAAGAGATGGTTCCACTGGAAATATCATTTCACCTAGCTAATCTTCTGTATATAGTTAGAATAGGAGTAGGAGTAGTTTAGCTAGGTTATTAGTTTTACTTTTAATAATTGATAGGAAAAATAAGAGAAGGGATTATCCCTATTTTGTACATAACCCTAGAGAATGTCTACCTCTCATTGCGTTAAATATTTTATCCATAATCAAATTTTCTATGGTTAACAGCGTTTGACATTTACTAAAGACACCTTTTCTCTATCAAAGATTTTGAACTTCTGCTTCCATGAATAGCAAATATTTTGGAAACTTGATCTTTATTATCAATAGAACTTTAACCCAGATATGATGCTAGTTTCAACTCCAAGAAATTTGAAGAAAGCTATCTTAGTGAAGAAATTGTTTTAGGTCAGTACAATGAAAGGTATCAATAATGAAATAAAGATTCTCTGTAGAAACAGCCATAACCAAACAACTCTATCATTGTCGTCCAGAACTTTCTTAAGGAAAGAAAATTTGACTTCCTCCCTGCTAAAGGAAATCGCAGCATTCAGAGGAGCAATCCAAAAAAAAGACACTATATCTCAAAGAATAAGAGGTCTCATTACGAGCCAGCTTATCATGATCACAGATATTATAACTTGCTGACTTTGCCAATAGTGTCCACCAAAACAGGGCAACGACTCAAGATTGTTGCAATCAAAAGACAAGGGGTCTCATCACGAGCCAACTTGTTCAACAAAAGTATAAATCAAGTGAATGACTGTGTCATAATTTGGCCACCAAACCAAGACATTGTTCTTTAGAGAATAAAAAGGAAAAAGTTTCATGGATTTTTCTCTGAAAAATTGTAAATAGCCTTAAGCAGGATAAAGGATCATTACTGGGTAATAGGTAACCCTGTCGAGGCTATGGACGCCTGCTGGTAGCAGAGGCTCTACCTGCGAGAAAGGAGCATATTTAAAAGGCTGCTACATAGGGGAAAACTTTATTTTATATTTTACAAGACCAAGTAATGGCTGATGTAAATGCAAGGACAAGCTGAGGATGCAAGTAATTTAAATAGAAAGAGGTTGAAACAAAACATCATTGACAGGTTGAAGTATGATATGCTTTATCTTGTTAAAGTTTGAGTTCTCTGAGAAATTTTTTTTTCAGGAGTTTGAAAGCGTCAATAGAAGATCAGAGATAACTGGTTCTCCCAAGTGAATCGCCAATTGTTGTGGCCAGCAACACCCCCCCCCCCCCCCCTTAGTTCATTTAAGTATTGACCAAAATACTAAATGAATGGGGACCCTTAGTTAATTTTTAGGAAAAGCAAGAATTTCTTTTCTTCAAAATAAGGTTACCATCATAAGCTTAGGTAAAGTCTTTTGAATATTTTAAACCTAAGTCTATGATGAGGAGAAAATCTTTAAAGTCGCGTTGCAAAAAGATAGGAAATACCTTCATTTCTCTTTAAAAATCGGTATGCGCAAGATCCTCGTGTTAACAATAACATCACATCGCAACAAAGTAATACCCATAAAGAAAAACTTAAAGATTCACCGATCTGCGATAACGCCGATCGCAAGATCGCATATCGCAGAAATGAGCCGGCAAGATTTGGCAAACATCAAACTTCTGCGATCTGCGATGTTGCGATCGTTGTGATGCTACATCCTTGCGATTTGCGATGGTATGATTTGCGATGGTGCGATTTTCGATCGCGCGATATGCGAGGTTACGTAATCAAATCATAAATCACTTCATTATGAATCCTTCGGGCACGCCATTCAAAGAAAAGCCACTTACCATAATCTGACTCGAAATCATGCGCTTTTAATGATAGTAAATGAATTAGTTGTCAGTTATTAAATGGATTAAAGACGCGTGCCTTGGTAGAGATTTACTTCACGTAAGGTGGCATATTTGATACATCTGCTGCATTTAAAACTCTCCCATCACCTTTCTGGATCAGTCATTTCCATTTCACTCGTAATCTGCAGGAACGAAGAGCTAAGACGATTCAGACACAAACGCAGGAAGAAATGGGAAAGAAAAATAAAGCTCAAAGCTCCGAAGTGAAGGAAAAGACGAAGGAGATGGCGCCTTTGTATACAGACACAGCCTGTAACAGAGATGTAGGGATATCAACATGGGAAAGCATGTACAGGGTACTAGAAGAGGAAAATCCTAGAATAATGAAGGTTGTTGCTGCCGCGGGCTCACACCGCTCTTCTGAGGCGTCCTTAGAGGACCTAGCATGTTCATTTCTTCACAAAATAGCGGCAAGACCCAAATTCTACCATATATGGATATGATCAAGTGGATACTGGATGATGCAGACATGAACAACAGACAATTCAAAGTTCAAGGACACAGGCTTAACGGATCGTTTGCTGCACAAGATTTGAAGCTTATGTATCATCTTCCTGAACCGCAAGCGACCTATAATGCACAATTCGTTAAGAAGTTCGCGGCGGAGAACCCAGACCTATCAGACACCACCAAAGATTGGTCTAGAAAATAAGAGCCGCTCAAAAAGGACAAAAACGGTATGTACAGCACTAGTTCCCTCACCTCTCCATATTGTTTTGCTGCAGCCATGCTTTGTAGGTTATTTGGGATGCCGGATATCAACAAGTTTTTGTCTGAATGGCTACCATTAATTGATGCTGCCACAAATGCCGACATTATATATTGGGCCAAAATCCTTTCTGATAATCTATACATGGCTATTATCAATTACCGGTCTAAAAGATCCTTGTCTCAAAGGGTCTATCCTCCTTTTTATCTGTCTTCATATGTTATGGATTTTGTTTGTCTTGTGTCTAAATTCCCTACTATGGGTTGGAAATGGACTACCCAAGACCCATTGCCCATCCATGTTCATCATAAGGTGTTATGGGATTCTCAGTTTTCCCCTCACTTCTACCAGATTTGCCACGGGCTTATTTTTCCCCTGTATAGAATAATGTATGATAAAGACCCCCCGAGGTGCTCTCCCGAGGCACAAATTGACATCATCCCCATCGCAAGATGGTTCGGGGAAGAATGGTTTACTTACATTAGATTTTTTGGAAGCACTGTACCTCCACATGTCCTACCTCTATATATCCCTGATAAACTGTTGGCTCGGGAAATTGCCTACCAAACCTGTTCAGAAGGCGGTCTGACCAAAGACCTAAAGGACAAGAAGAAGGCCATATGGCCTCAATTTCCTGTAGCTTGTGGGGCCCTCTCATTGTTCGATGTAGGAAACGCTTTCGGTGAAGTCGAGAATGTGACGTGTCTTCAATTATTTAAATTCCCAGCAAGGCCATTTGACCCAAATGATGTTGCCCAAGAGTTCACAACGAACGTCAAAATAAGAGTGTTCTCTGGAAAGAAAGATTTGTTTGATGATCTGTTTCAGAATAGAAGTTCGCTCCAAGAAATTTTGTGGGAAGCTCGGTCGAGGTTGTCTCCAGATGACCTCCAAAGATTCATGTTATACAGAGAAAGAAGGGTGGCCAGTATTCCTCTAGAGAAGCTGCGACTGCCTGCTAGAGAACCAACTCCGAGCATTAGCCTGAGCAAAAACTCTAGCACTTCCAGATCTAAGTCCAACGCTGTGCAAGGAGTACCTGAGCATCCTAAAGAGTCTGGATATGACCAAGGAAAAAACGAAGAAACAACTAAAGATACAGCTCAGTCAAGTGCAATGTCTCAACAACAAGTTATCACCTCCCAACCAAGAGATGTCCCCCCTCCTGTCATCGAAGCACCACTCGTCACAACAGAACTGGACAAAGAATGGGAAACCTTCAATGAATTGATCAATCTTGAAGGGCAAGCCCCAAAAACACCTGTGAACAATACACAGGTAGTGCAAGAAGTGGTTTCGACCATAGTCAGCAGTGTCACAGAAGCAGAACATGTTCCTATTGCTCCACCTTCTGAACTTCTACTTAATGTAGAAGAAATTCCCCCACTGGATGTATTCTATAGTCCCCAACACAAAGCAGTTGTAAGGAGACAGAGGAAGAAAAGAAAACTAGAAAATACACTGTCACAAGATGCTGAACATTTGGACGTCTTATGGAAAGACCCCAATAATAACTCGACTGAAAATCTCACGAAGTTGTCTCAGATCGCGAGAGCATATGCTTCTGCGACTATTGACAAGGCATCGGAAGTTCAAAAACTATTAAAAGAACAAGAAGACCAGATACAACTGCTACAACAATAGTTGCAACAAGCCAATGCTAACATTGAAGCTTCCAAACAGCTCGAGAAACTGCAGGAAGACTTTCAACAGATACAGATAGGCTATCAAAGAAGTCTCGACGAGAAAGGAAAACAATTGCAGACTTTACAAGAAATGCATAAAGATGAGCCTAAGCTGGCAGAATTTATTTCAGAATCTATTGGTTTGAATGAGCAACTACTGTAGCGACAGGAAGAGTTGGGACGTAAAATATCACAGTGGAGTCACTATTGCGAGCTAAGCGATAAAATCACCAATCAAGTGGTAGACTTGCGGAGTGACTATGATCAGAATGACAAAATGGTAACGGAATACTTAACTTGGCAGGATGATAATGAAGGGAAAAGAGCAGGTGCACCCAAGATAAACGAAAATCATAAAGAATTGCTCTTTAATAAATGGGACGATCAAATCAGGCAGGCGGAGCGAGCAGCAGAGACAGTGGAAACACAGGCAAGAATTCTTATCGACCGTGTAAATGAGAATTTACACAGGGCCAATTTAATTGCAGAGACCACCCCGGGGTACCTACCAAATAAGTTACAACTGGAAGCAGGATGGAGGCAGAAAGCGCAGGAAAAGGGGAGAGCAATCCAAGCGTTAGCCAGGTTGAATTGGGAATGTTACTGGACGTACTTGGTCAAGCCGCACAGCCAATGGATGACGGTGAAATGCATCACAAGCGCGGCTGAAAAAGTAGTGCCAGCTCTCATAGATGCTATTTTCGCAGCCCAGCTCAGCGTAGAAATCAGTGAGCCGACTCTCCTCAAGCCCATGCTGAACACTTGCAACTTTAAGAACCAAGTTCAGAAGTAACCTTATTTAGAATGTTGTTTTTTCTTTTAACTAGATTAGAAAAAGGACGGTCATTTGAAAACCGCATCCTAAATTTTGTAATAATACTATTATTAGAATTAGGAAGTAGTATTTTAACCCTTCTCATTGCATTTGGAGAAGGGTCCAGAAATTTGTCAAAAACTTGTCCTCGGAACATGCACTTCTGCACCCTCAGAGGAGGTTTTGATGAATGGATGGATCGAGATTTATTAATGTTTGCATTTTTAATGTTTGCTACTGATGTTGCACTTTTTTACTCCTAGTAGATGTTAGAACTAGTAGAGATAAATCGTTATTGCTTGAAGTTTATGGGTAGGATTAGTCATAAATGGTACTTTTATCTCTTGACCAATTTCTGCTTATATTCTTAAAGTGATATGCAGTTTTCAGTTGTTTATATGTTAATGTATGAATGTGTGGGTTACCATTTGGCACTTCTGTACGGTGGAGTCATTTATTTGTGCTTGACATATGAATAACTTATTATGCGATATGTTGTTCACAACTGTTTTGCTTAACTTCTTATGCAGAATGGTTTATCTTAATTGATTTCTATTCTTATGATAGTTGAATGATCTTTATTACCAGTTATTGTTTGAAATCTCTTTAGATCGCATAATAGAAGAAATATACCCCGGGTTAGCGTAGATTAGATGTGTTGTTCTTTATTAGATTACAATAGCATATAGTTAGTTTAGAAGTTTGAATTAAATTAGATTAAAATACTCCTAGATCATCACTATCCAACTCTACACACACACACACCCCTTAGATTGGGAAACTGGTCCCATTATCCCCAGTCGGACCCACTATACCAAACGGGTAAGGAGCTGCCAACCAAGGTCCGAACCGATTGGGTATCCCTCTTGTTGTCGACCCGATTTTCGGGGCTTCAACAGGTTCTCAGGGTACCACCAGATCAAAATCACACTAGAAGATAGGAGCAAGACCACCTTCGCCACTGAATGGGGCTGCTTCCAATACACCATCATGCCATTTGGGTTAAAAAATGCGTCAGCCATCTTTTCATGCATAGTTGTTGCCGCCTTCAAAGAATATATCCACAAATTCCTCGAGGCCTATCTGGACGATTAGACTATCTTTAGATTGGTAAAGCACCACGTAGCAAGCTTACACTTGATGCTGGATACTTTCCGACAACACCATATTGCGTTGAACCTTAAGAAGTGTACATTCCTCATTCCATTTTGGAACCTAGTGGGACATGTGGTCTGCAAATAGGGACTAATGGTAGACCCCGCAAAGGTTGCAGTAATTCTAAATTTGGAAGCACTACCAAGTGTGAAAAAGTTGTGTGCTACCTTGGGACACATAGGATACTACATGAAGTTCATCAAAAGATATTCCCAGATCACCGCACCAATGGAGAAACTATTGAAAAAGGATTTCACATTCTGTTGGAACGATGAGTGCATGAAGAGCCTGGATGTCCTAAAGGGGAAATTGGCCTCTGCTCCAATCCTGGTCTTCCCAAATTAGGATGTGGAGTTCCATGTTCATGTTGATGCGTCATGCATAGAGTTGGGAGTAGTACTAACACAAGAGGGTGGAGAGGGCCTAGATCACCCTATCGCATTCGCAAGTCGCAGGTTGTCCAAAGACGAAAAGAACTATTCCACAACTGAACGCGATGTGTTGGCTACGGTGTACGCACTCCAAAAATACCAACACTATTTACTGGGAGGACATCTCAAGATGTATACAAACCATTCCGCGCTAAAATACTTGGTCACTAAGCCTGTGTTGGGGGGTTGCATCTGTAGGTGGCTGCTATTATTCCAAGAATATGACTTTGAGGTCGTGGTAAAGCCTGGATGACTGAACGTAGGACCGGATCACTTGTCGTGTATTGAGATAAGAGAGGAACCTACTAGTTTGGAGGAAGGATTACCTAACGCACAGATATTTGTTGTGCGCATCTCGGATGGACACTTCAAAGATATAATCCACTTTCTAACAACAGGGACTGCACTGAAGGAGTACTTCATTCAACAAAAGAAGGAATTGGTGGTGCACCCGGTGGATTTTTCTGTCATCCCAGGGCAGTTATACAAAATGGGAAATTATGAGATATTGCGAAAGTATGTAACTAAATTTGAACGTAGTCAGATCCTCACGGAAGCACATGGGGGCACTGTAGGAGGACACTATGCAAGATGAGCAACAACACAAAATATTATCTGCATAAGGTTGGCCACTCAAGATTTAAAAGCACACTGTAAGGCTTGCGATATATGTCAAAGGACCGGTAAACCATCGCAAAGGGACGAGATGCCTTTGCATCCACAAATGACACTGTAGCCCTTTGAAAAGTGGGCAATCAACTTTTTGGTACCTATCAAATCGTAGGTAAAAATGGGCGCACGCTACATCATCACCATGATGGAGTACCTGACGTGCTAGGCGGAAGCGCAACCAGTCAAAGAATGCATGGCCGCTACGGCTGGGTAGTTTTTGTTTAAACACGTGTTGACCCAATTTGGTTGTCTAAATATCTTAATGAGTAGTTTGATACACATTTCCTAAATGAAACCATCAGCGTTCTCATAAAAGAGTTCCAGGTGTATCATCAGAAAAGCACACCGTATCACCCACAAGCCAATGGGACAGTAGAAGCATTCAACAAAATACTGGAGACTGTGCTAACCAAAGTGCGCAACATTTAGTGAAACGAATGGGGCCTGTGCGTACCTGTAATACTATGGGTTATAGGACAACGTGAAAGAAACTGACGGGACAAACACCTTTTCGGTTATTTTATGGCATGGAAGTTGTCATGCCGATGGAGTATATTGTACCTAGTCTATGAATAATCATGCTCATAGGTATGATGGACCGTGAAGGTCTGGAAGAAAGGCTCGTGCAATTGGAATAACTTGAGGAGGAACAATTCGTGGTTGGTTTTCATCAGCAGGTACAAAAGTAGCGTGAAAAGGCCTAGCACGATCGCCATATTAAGTTGCAAAACTTCAAGGTAAATGACTTAGTGTTGTTGTATGACAGTGAGTTTAAAAAATTCCTGGGAAAGTTAAAAATGCATTGGCTGGGACCATACGTGGTTAAGGAGGTCACAGATGGAGGTGCAATACAGCTCGTCAAACTAAATGGAGAACCTTTCCCAAGCAAGGTGAATGGCAGCCACTTGAAGCCCTACACAGATGGCCCAACTATCTGACTAACCGGCAGAAGCACAATATTCGCGCTCCAAGGATTTGGACAAAGGCACAGGACTATAAAAATATGCAGCAGATACCGATACAGATGTAGAGAAACAGTTCAGACACAAAGGTCTCGGAACAACGCATGCAGCAGATCCAACAAGCAGCAGCACAGTGCACTGATGATCTCCGCGCAGTTCGAGAACAGTTAGAGGGGCTTCGTGCAAATATCGTCGCACTGACAAAGTGACTTGAAGGCAAGTCATTATGTTTGTGTTGGGGGCTTGTTGGGCATGGAATCCCCCCTAAGGCATGTTATGGGGCTCAATGCCCAAGTTTTGACCCAATATTGTTATAAAGACTTTGTGAATTGCAAGCGCAGAGCGTGAAATGTATGATAAAGTCATAGGGTTGTATGCCCTAGTTCTGTACTGTAATGTCAGCTGAATAGAGCTACCCATGGTCCACGGACCATGGGATTGTATAAATAGAGCGAGGCTCTAAGTGTAAAGGGATAGAAAATAATAGAGAGGAAAAAGGTCTAAAGAGGTAAATTGAATTGTGTCTTTGGGGTTGTAAAGTAGGAGAAGGCTCTGCAGCTGAGTGCGCAGAGGCCTAGTAGTCCACAGCTGAGTGCACGGACCCCTACAGCTGAGTGCGCATGGCAGAGTTGAGTTTGTAACCGAGGAAGGAACTAATAAAGAGAAGTTTTATCATAATTTTGTGTATCTGTTCTTGGGTTAATGCATGTTTTATATAATTTGCAAATATATTGTTTATTTACTGTGTGCACTAGTATGAATGGTTTATGTTGTTAAGTATAACTTAAAGCACACAAGTAGGCTCAAATAATCATCTAACATTGGAATACTAGTAAGGAATTGGGTAATAATGCAGAAGCGCAACATTCAGACCCTGAGTAGGGCTGCGCGAAGGTAGTATATCAGGTTACGAGGTACAAGAAAGTGCGCAAAGTGACTTGCACGCAGGGTTGAACCTTGGACCACTTGAACTCATCAGACATATCCAGGGTGTGGAAACCTGGTTCTAGCACCCTCCCATACTACTTCGGGTGAGAACTTAGTCTGCGCTCCGTGGACTGTTGCCGAAACGGCCAGTAGTACCGAGATTTGTTTGGCTAAATTAACTCTGAACCTATGTCAGGCACCAATAAGCCAACAAGTATCCATTAGAACTTAGTGATATTCAGACTTCAATTCAATCTTGTTGAATTACTTGGCCCCCTTGAGCTGGTCAAGAATGTCATCAATCTGTGGGATTAGGTACCTATTCCTAATAGTGATTTTATTTAGTGCCTGATAATCAATGTAGATTCTACATGTCCCATTCTTCTTCTCTATGAATACATTTTAGCTCCCACAAGGTGAGGAGCTTGGTCGGATGTTCCCTTTTTGTAGCAGCTCCTAGGTTTGTTGCTGATCCAGGTGGATATTGGTGGCCACCTGCCAAGTCCACCTGGACCCCCACCATTGTCTTTTTCAGCATTTTCAGTTTCCTTAATTGTAGCACAACTTACTATTTTTAGCAGTTTTTCGGGTCCTGAACTTCCGGAGCCGTTTTGAGGCCCTAAATGACGTTTTTTGGGGAATCCGGGGGCAAAAACGGTAGTACTCGGATATATCTTTCTAACGAGCTATTGTATGCGTCAAACGGAGATCATATGCCAAAGTTACGACCCCGGGAAGTTGATGTACCAATTTACCCCAAACGGGGCCCATAGTTTGGCGTTTCATCTCCTAGGGTTAGGTTCTTGGAATGTTAAGGGTTTTCCATTGTTTCTCAACAATAAATAGGCCTTCGAGCCTCATTGTAACACAGTTCAGAGGCATGTAGCCATCACATCTCTTCTCAGAGATAAGCTACCATCGCCCTAGCTGGTTTATTTCCATTTCTAGTTGTAAGCATATTTCAGTATTTTCCATTAATGAAATGAAGTATTATTTCCGCTGCATCTTTATGTATATGGTTATCTCTGTAATTTGTTGCATTCCTGTTTAAATCCGGATCAGTGGTATCAGAGTGGTCTGCTTTTTCTCTGTTTTTCTTTGCATGTCCCCAACAAGGTCGGGATATAAGGAGTTAGGGCTTGAACTGGTTGAACCTTTGCAAGACCAGCCTCGCAAATCCCGACGGCCTCCCATGGCGGACGGGAAGAAAGACGAGGGGGCAGGAGATCCCATCAAAATCTTGCTCGAAGAAGCCCTCGAGCGACAACGGAACGTGATGATGGACAGCTTTGCCCAGATCCTTCAGCGGCTACCCAGAAGCGACGCATCGGCTTCCAGCAGCTACTCTGGAAACGCCACACCCTTTAAGGTATAAGTTAATTTTGAAATCCCCATATTCGAGGGTTAGATAGACGCAGATGCCGTAGATAAATGGTTAAAGCTGCTAGAGGGTTATTTTTCTGTTCATGAATTTTCGAGTCGGGAAAAGATTGTTTTTGCTCTCCTCAAAGCAGCCCCCCACGTCAAGGACTGGTGGGAAACCTACTGCGAGCAGAAGGATGAAAGTACTGGCTCACTATTTTCAGCCGCACCCACCTGGGATTCATTCCGGGATGCCGTCAAGGAGCAGTACTACCCTGTTGGAAGCTATGAGGATGAATACATAAAGTGGACCACGCTGCGACAGGGAAGGGACCAAGACGTGCCGGAGTTCACCAATCTTTTCCATACCCTTCGCACAAAGTTGGGTATCAAGGATTCAGAGCAACATTTGATACTCAAATACCGTGGCTGCCTGCACAAGTACATCCAGGAAGAAATACAATTCCTAAACATCCCCTCGCTCGGCGCAGCATACCGATATGCCGTCAAGGTCGAGCAGAAGTTTAAACAAAAGAAGCGAGACTTTGGATCTGCGAATCCAAAGCAGGGGAAAGGTGCCCCGAAACCACAGAACAAAGGACAAAGCCAAGGCGAGACAGCCCAAGACAACCAGCCGAAGCTGCAAGCAAAGAACAGCGCCGCGAAGCCGAGAAAGGACACTGGAAAATGGTGCGAGTTCCATAAGAGCTCCACTCACAACACAAGTGAGTGTCGGGCCAAGCAGTCACTGGTGGGTGAGCTAAAGGTTTCAGAATCAGATGCATGTTCCGACTCTGAGTCAGAACCTGATAAGGGGTATGAAAAAGGGAAGCAGATCATTGATGCGGATCCCAGCGCCACTGTTGCTACCGCAAAGATCCAGAAAAATGAACCCGAAGATCCAGAGGAGGAGGAGCGTCTCTTCCACTCTCAGATGTGGGTAAAGGGCTCCCCGATACAGTTCATTGTTGATAGCAGGAGTCAAAAGAACCTCATTTCGGCAGAGGTCATGAAGCGGTTGGGCTTACCGACCACAGCACATCCACAACCATACACCATTGGGTGGCTTCACGAAGGACGAGATCTTTGCGTGAGCCAGCAGTGTCGCCTTCCATACAACATCAAGCCCTTCACGGATGAGGTATTGTGTGACATTGCTCCCCTTGAAGTTTGTGATGTATTACTAGGACAACCATACTTGTGGAAGCGACATGCTGTGTATGAATCAAGGCCCCGTGCTGTTATTATTACATTGGGAAATAAGTTGTTCAGGATACCAGAGGTAGCACACCTACCGCCATCTCTTTGATTACTGCAAAACAATGCAGTAAGATCATTTCCAAAACCAGGAAATTTGTTTTCCTGATGATACGCCCTCAAGGAAAGAAGAAGACAGTGGCCGCGGCCTCCAGACAGGGTCCCTCTGCACGACAACTACAAATGGACAAGGTTGTGGAGGAGTACGAGGACATCTTCACCTCCCCGGCAGGGGTTCCTCTGCACTGTCAAGTCAAGTACTCCATCGATCTGACCCCAGGTGCGCCGCTACCCAATGGACCAATTTATCGGCGCTCCGTTCTGGAGAACAATGAAATCAAGAGGCAGATTCAGGAGCTCCTGCAGAAAGGTCACATCCGTCCGAGTTCATCGCCCTGTGGGAGCCCGATCGTGTTGGTACAGAAGAAGGATGGGACGTGGAGACTCTGTATTGACTATCAGGCGCTGAACAAGATCACTGTCCATAATAGGTACCCGATCCCGCGGATTGATGACCTCCTAGACCAACTAAAGGGAGCGAAATATTTCAGCAAGATTGATCTGAAGTCAGGATATCACCAGGTACCAATCGAACCCTCTGATGTGTGGAAGACTGCCTTCAAATCCAAGGAGGGCCTCTTCGAATGGTTGGTCATGCCTTTCGGATTGACGAATGCTCCTGCAACCTTTATGAGGCTAATGGATGACATCTTGCGGCCATTCACCAACTCCTTTGTAGTAGTATACTTGGATGACATTCTGATCTTCAGCCAGAGTTGGGAAGAGCACCTCCACCACATCCGACAGGTTCTCCAAACACTGCGGCAACACAAGCTATGTGCCAATTTGGAGAAATGCACTTTTGGCATGACCCAGGTTGAGTATCTGGGATACATCATTGATGAACAGGGGGTGCATGTCGATCTAGCCAAGATCCAAGTCATTTGGGATTGGCCCTCTCCAACCACTCTAACAGAGCTCTGCAGCTTTCTAGGTCTTGCCAACTTCTACCGCAGGTTTGTGTTGGGGTTTTCTCATATTTCTTGGCCCCTGAGTCAGGTCACCAAGGGAGGGGCGAAAGCAAAATTCTCTTGGTCTGAATCTCAACAGAAGGCATTCATGGAGTTGAAGGATCACCTCTGCACGACACCAGTGCTTGCGTTATCAGATTTACAACAACCATTTGAGGTTGAGACAGATGCCTCTGACTATGCTATAGGGGTAGTCCTTACTCAACATGGACATCCAGTGGCATATCACAGTGAAACACTTTCAGACACAGTCCAGAAGTACCCCACTTATGATAAAGAGATGTATTCCATTGTACAGGCCTACCGAAAATGGAAGCATTACATTTTGGGGAAGGAAACGGTCATCCACACAGACCACCGACCCCTGCAGTTCATACAGACCCAAGGGAAATTGCAGAATGATCGCCATCAGAAGTGGTCTACATACCTGCAACAGTTCCACTTGAATATCAAGTATAAGAAGGGCAGCACCAATAATGTTGCAGATTGCCTCAGTCGACCACCGATCATGGCGTTAACCACCGTGCTCAACCCTTGTGGGCACGAGACTTCTGATTGGTCACTTCTCTACAAAAGCGACCCAGAATTCGGCCACACATACCAGACACTGTTGGAGGGTTGGCGTGTTGTAGATTTTCACCTCCAGGATGCCCTATTATGCCACCTCGGTCACCTTTGTGTTCCTTCAAGCGAGCGTGCCAAGATGATTTGGGAAGCACACTACAGTCGGGCTGCTGGGCATTTCGGGGTCGAGAAAACAGTGGCAGTACTGCAAAATTATTTCTATTGGCCGAATCTTCGACAGGATGTTGGGAAGTACATCAGATCATGTACTGTCTGTGCCATTGCCAAACCGACCATCAAAAAGCACGGCCTCTATACCCCGTTGCCTACCCCTAGTCGACCTTGGGAATCCATCTCCATGGATTACATGTCAGGCCTTCCTTCCACTAAGCATGGAAATGATTGTGTTTTTGTGGTCGTCGACAGGTTCTCGAAGATGGCCATTATGGTGGCCTGCAAGAAGAATATCACCGCAGAAGCCACTGCTAAACTCTTCTTTGAACGAGTGTGGGTGCACTTTGGGATCCCACAGTCTATCATCTCAGATCGGGACAGTCGGTTTCTCAGCACATTTTGGTCCAGTCTCTGGTCAATGCTGGACACCAAACTCACGAAGTCCACAGCCTCCCATCCTCAAATTGATGGCCAGACAGAGGTTGTCAATAGGATGATTGTGCACATCCTGCGCATGTATAAGTCAAAGCATCCACGCACATGGGACGAGAGCCTCCCCTATGTTCAGCACAGCTACAACCGAGCTCTTCACAGCTCCACTGGCCATAGCCCTTTTCAGGTGGGTTTGGGATTCCAGCCACTATGCCCGATTGATGTGGCCATGCCACTTGCAGCTACTCACATGAATTCAGCTCATGTCCAGTCCGAAACAGATAAGGCCACCAGCTTCATTGAGCGCATCCAACATATTCGCCAGCAGGTCCATGACATTCTTGAGAAATCAAATGCCAAGTACAAGCAGCGACATGATCAACATCGGGTGCCACACAAGTTTCAGGTGGGCGACAAATTCTGGTTGCATCTGCAAAAGGAACGCCTTACTGGAGCCTATCGGAAATTTAGACCACTCCGATATGGTCCTTACACCATTACTAAGGCTATGGGAGACAATGCATTTGAGCTCAGCATTCCCCCATTCCTTGGCCTGCACCCAGTGTTCAATGTGGACTGCCTTCGGCCATACTTTCCACCATTGCTAGACACATCCGACATTGCAGAACAGCTCAAACCCACAGAATTAAATCCAGATTGCATGGAACAAGCTATAACTGATCGGATCATGGACACACAGATCAAGAACACTCGCCAACAGAATATCCAACTATATCAAGTTGTCAAAGCAGGGCAACTCCTTCAGCAGGGCAAGTGGCTCACCAGGGAACAGGTTCAGCAAAAGTTTCCTCATCTCATGGAGGAGCTCAACGCAATGGGGACCATTGCTTCCTAAGGGGGGAGGAATGATCCAGGTGGATATTGGTGGCCACCTGCCAAGTCCACCTAGACCCCCACCATTGTCTTTCTCAGCATTTTCAGTTTCCTTAATTGTAGCACAACTTACTATTTTTAGCAGCTTTTCGGGTCCTGAACTTCCGGAGCCGTTTTGAGACCCTAAACGACGTTTTTTGGGGAATCCGGGGGCAACATGGGTCCATGGAATGGACCGATGTTGCCCGTTCCAACAATGGTAGTACTCGGATAGATCTTTCTAACGAGCTATTGTATGCGTCAAACGGAGATCATATGCCAAAGTTACGACCCCGGGAAGTTGATGTACCAATTTACCCCAAACGGGGCCCACAGTTTGGTGTTTCATCTCCTAGGGTTAGGTTCTTGGAATGTTAAGGGTTTTCCATTGTTTCTCAACAATAAATAGGCCTTCGAGCCTCATTGTAACACAGTTCAGAGGCATGTAGCCATCACATCTCTTCTCAGAGATAAGCTACCATCGCCCTAGCTGGTTTATTTCCATTTCTGGTTGTAAGCATATTTCAGTATTTTCCATTAATGAAATGAAGTATTATTTCCGTTGCATCTTTATGTATATGGTTATATCTGTAATTTGTTGCGTTCCTGTTTAAATCTGGATCAGTTGCTTGATTTCCTCATTTTATAGAAGAGAGAAACAATATATTGGCCCATTATGTAGAGGAGCTCTAGGAGTCAATTCAATCGAATGCTTGACCTAAAAGTGCAAGGGTACTCCTGTAGGTGACAAGAAGACAACCATGTATTCTTCCATGACCTTATTAACTTGATTTTGTTACATGGAGGGACCATTTTTTGGGGCCATGGATGTGGCTACAATCTTCCCCTTATTTTGAGAATGAATCAGAAAGAAAACAAATTTCCCAGTTTGGGAGATGTTCTTATTGAATTGCTTAGTAGAGATCGAAGAGATGGTAGTAGGCAAGCCTACCTCTGATATTCTATATAGTTTCCTACCCAAAGTAATAATAATAGTGTGAGGATTGGACTCATACACAACATGACACTTCCAAAAATATGGTTGGCCTAATAAAAAATCACACACTTGAAGATGAGGTACATCGCATAGTACCCCTTCTATGAAAGGCTTGATGTTGTATGGAAGGAGACATTGTTGGTTGACACTGTTAGGTTCCTATACCAATAGGTGTCATATATCATGATTGACTAGGTTAGCTTTGAAATATGTACATACCTTTGCTTCTGCAAACGTTTTCCATATTTAAAAAAAAAAAAAAAAAAAAATGTAAAGAGGATATACCCTAAAAGAAAAATAAAAGGGTAAAAAGAATAAATATGGTCAAAAAATGAGAAAAAATGAACCCCAAACGAAAATAGACCAAGAAAGTGTGCAAGTCTAAATGCCACTACTTTTTCATTTTCTGTAATAAACAAATTGTGTACAGCTTGTTACTTATGCCACAATTTATGAATAGTCAAACTGTTTAAACTTGGTTCATTCATTTTTTAATTTCATGTTGTAGAAATAGAGAATAAAATATCTGACCAAACAGTTTAATCTTTGCAGATTAGTAGATAGGTAGAGTGAATAAAAGGAGCTCAACAGTTTAATCTGAGCCCTTGGATTTAATAAGTGTAGATTTAGATAGATATCATTATGTAAAAGAAAAGAAGATTTGATAAGGGTTTGTCAGTCTAAGTGCACCCTAATAGAGAAGAAAAAATGCTAGGTTAAAGTAGGTAGGGTAGGTAGTTGATGTTGCAGAATCACATGTGATGAATAATGTCTCTAAATGTATTAATCTTTCACTTTCATCATAAGGCAAAGGAATACACAACATTGAAGACATCACAAGCAAAGCAAAGTCACAATGATTAACTCCCCTTCTCATTTTCCCTAATTATTCACTAATTTCCCCTAAGGACTAAGGTATTTGCTAAATTGGAGGGGCTCAGAGCATTTCTCTAACTTTTGGAGGGACTGGACCCTCGGCCCAATAATTTCAAAAGCCTAAGTACTTAAAACCATCATTCATTCATTTTCATAAATATTTTCCTAAAGTAAAATTCTATTTTACTTAGGAAAAATACACAATATTACATAAAACCCCTTTTTCACTTAAGCCTAAGTCAAATGTAAACTCTAATGATTTACTTAGCGTTTTTTATCACATTGGTTCATATTAATTTCTGACTTATATTATATAACTCCCGAAAAGGTTCACCCTTTCCTGTATTATTTAAATATGTGTAAAAACCCCGAAATAATAATATCCCGCCCCATTGGTTAATTATAGCCATAAGTATGTTTTAACTAGGATTAACTAGTTAACCCGTAACTAGTTAACAACCTAATCCCCACACTGCATAAAAAGGGATTAATTAACCCCCACGGTTAATTAATAACATCCCCGTCCATTCACAATTACCACGATACGATTAATTAACTCCTAATTATGTCGGGTCTGCCGCAGTTAAACTCTGCCACATCGCATCCCTCGTCCACCATCCGATCAGGTCCTCAAGATCCGACGGCTATTATCAATATCGCGTGATCCTTTATGACCGTGTGTTAGCGTGCGATCACACAGTGGTTTTTGCACAACACCTCCGCCACTCGTCAAGAGATTTACAGAATCGCTGGCTCCCGACCAAATACCGCCCCCCTCCAGTAGCAGTGTGATAGAAACCACTTACCGCCTTCTGCTAAACGACAAAATGTCTCATCATTCAGTTGCCGCCAATTGTCATTTTCATTCACCCGCCAATACCAACCACTTACCCATTTAAACACAAAAACCCCAGTTTTGCTCGTTTTCACCTGATTGTGCAGTAAAACCCTATGAAACCCATCTGCGCCACCTGAAGCCTCTGTTAAACGATTCGAGCATGGTTTACCTCCCAAAAATCATTCTAGACTCACTCCAAAGACCTCTCAAGCTCAAATGAAACCTTTTCGACATCCCCTGCAAACCAATGCTTTCTTAACAATTTGTTTCATTTTACTGGTGATCAAAAGACACATCCTTGGATAAACAATCTTAATACTAGTCATAAGACCAGTTTACTCCAAGAGTGTTATCAAATCTATTCAAACAGAGATGGAAAATAAAACATACAGTTGAAAGACAAGCAAAGGAAACAGGATATTAAACGATTTACTGTTGAAACAAACAGTAAAAACCTAAACTACACATTGAAGATAAAAGGACACAGTAAAGAACAACCAAAGTGTATCAGGGTTAAAGAGTATCAGATTGAAGATCAAGTCAAGTAAATCAACTAGCATGAAGATAAATAGCAGGGAAAACAGTTACAAAACAGAACATACAAATTCATGACAAAGTGAAGACAAATGAAAAACAGAGTGGTAAAAGTAAAAAGTAAAAAGTAAACAGTAAAAGTAAACATGAAGACACTAAGGGGTAAACAAAGATGAAAACACTTCCACCAGCTACAATAAATTTTATCCAAAGTAAAAGTAAAAAATAGTCAAAAGAAGTTTAAGGTTAAAAGATGAAATTAGAGCAAAAATAGTACATTCTTCATAAATTTCCTGTTTGAGTCATAGTTTTGCAGAAATTGTTGTGCCCAAGAAAAAAAGTATTTAGAGAAACTGGAAGAGGTTTTTGTTCCTAACAGGCCAAGCTACAAAAAAAAATATCACTTTTTACACAGGTATTACCAAGAGGGAAATAATTGCATGTCTTCACAGCCTATTTTTCAGTTTGTGCAAATTCCTGTTTTTGACATCTTTTTGCAGAGAATATTGTGAACATCTGGAGATGAATTTTGGGAAACTGAGAGAGGTTTATTTGAAAAACATTCTTATCTACACAAACTATTTCGATTGAGATATACAAGTGTATCATTGGACCCTAAGTTTACAAAATTTCTGGGGCAGAGTGCACAAAGGACGGATGCAGTTAGTGAATGGGATGCCTCATCATCAACTAAGAGTTGCTATCAAATTCAACTTTCTATTGTTTGTCACCATAAATCCATAGAAATAGTGCCAAATAGATTCATTAGTTTTGAATTTCCTTTATTTAAGTTCTATTAATGTAAACAGTTGGAGATATTTGTGAAACTAATCTTGATATTTTTTCAAGGTATTTTTGTTTACAATTAGTATAAATACTTCTTCATTTGAAGTATTTTGTGTGGATTCTTAGACATTGCTGTAATATTGATTATTTTGGAATAAATTTCTGTTGGACCAACTTTGTATGGCTTACTGGATAAAGAATTGATGCAAAGGACTTTCCACAGATTTGTTGAATCAAACACCAGATCAATAAGTCCTCTATACCTTGTGTTTTAAAGTTTTCCTTGTTTCTTATATCATCTATGTTTCATATCTAAATGATAATCGAAAAATAGTAATTCGCAATATGCTTGATTGCACTATGTTTTCAATCGTTATTTTTCTTTATGTTTTCTTATGAATTAGGATAAACAGTGAAACCTTAATTGCTCCTATTTTCTAGTTCTTACATTTTGATTATTTATTAAAGAATACTTAACTGCTCTTTATTAGTAATCATTCAAGTTCCCTCTTTAAATAGGCTTAAGGATTCTTAACTACTCTTCACCCATTTTGAGCCCATTCCATCTATCCCAAGTCTTTATTTGTTCCCTGTTTGACCATCTTGCCCTGTGAAACCATCCTTTGCTAAGAAACCAAGTCTAGTTAAGCCATCTTCTTTGACTCCATTAGCCCAATGGCCTAAACTACTCAGTCTTACCCCTCTACTATTGAATCTCAGCACCCAAACTCAAACAAAACTCCTAAACTTCACAAGTAGCCTAATATCTATCAAAACAAAGTTAAAACTTAAAGAGAGAGCCCTCTTTGGATACAGATTTGCTAGATTTTGTATCTGAAAGATTGGTTTGTGGTTACCTCTGACCCCTTTCCCCTTCTTACAACTTCTGGGAAAATCTGAGTGATAACATAGTGGCGACTCCACTGAGGAACGAATAGTTTGTTTGTTTGTTTTTATTGTTTGCTTTATAAACTACAGACGAAGCCTGAAGTTAGCCAGATAGTCGTTGAACTGCTCTTGCTTTGTAAGTGCATATTAGATGAATGCTGCTTTAGTTTATCTCCGTTTACTTTATGAACTAAACATTTAATTTCCAAACATTCAACAAGTTCGTCATGTCAAATAAATCTTTAATAAAGTTTAAATCTAATATCTAAAGCCTCTCAAAGAAATCATAGAAGTCATTTTGAAAATTCATAAAAAAAACAAAATAATCGTAAAATACTCAAAATTTGGCTTCCTAGAGAACTAACTTTTTCTTCATAATTGTTTTACAGGTTTAGATCTGATCTATGATGGTGGATAGTGATCAGAGACACAAAGGTTAAAATCATCCACTTGGCGACTCCAAAATCAATTCTACAATAAAGACTTGATTGGAGGAATGAACCTGAAAGAAATGTGTGAAAAGATCAGGCTTTTAACTTGGATTGCTATCCAAGACATTATGTTCTTTCTCATTGATAAAGTTTTTCAATGTATATTGTATTTTAGAGATGATTTTAGATTAAATTTTTATTATTTTCCTTTGAAAAATGTAGATATAAAATCTCCTTACACATTTGAGCATCAGTCTTCTAATTCTTATGAAGATCATTTTCCAATTAAGGAGAATCAAAAAATTAAGATTAATCATAAAATCCCTGTACATATTCCAGTACCTCATTAAGTTCCTAATAGATATAAACCACTCATTTTGCCTCCTACACTCCATGCTTTCCCTAACGATTATCCCAAGTATCTCCCTAGGTTTGATGGAGAGAATGGTATCATTGCCCAAAAACATATTCAAGCTTTTGAAGATTATCTTACCTTATTTGAAGTAGATGAAGAGGATGTTAGTATTAGGATTTTTTCTCTTTCTTTGCAAGACAAAGTTAAGAGTTGGTTCAAAACCATGCCTGAGGCAAGCATCTCAAATCTTGAGCAGTTTCTCAAACTTTTCCTTGATAGATGGATAATAAAAGTCAATTTTCTCATAATCATAGAAGAATATAATCAGTTAAAAGGGCATCCAGATGAAATAATGTAACAATTTTTAGACAGATTTAATCAAGCCTATTATTCAATACCATTAAATATAAGACTTCCCCCTGATTCAGCTCTATTGCATTACCCAAGAACATTTGATTTAGATATATAATTTCATCTAAGAGAAAGAAACCCCTCAACAATGGAACAGATGTAGAACATGGCAGTAGATGTAGAAGTTAATCTGCAAATTAGAAAAGAAAAATTGAAAGAAGAAAAAGAGGAAAAACATGACATTTTGATAAAGAAAATAGAGGAATGATGTAGAAGATCACCATGAAAGTTGAATTTTTTGTTCAAAATCACCATGACACATTTGTTTCACAAAAAGAAGAGGTTGACAACCATGAACAAATTCCTGTTAATTCCAACTACCATAAATCTGAAGATAGAGTTATAGAACCATATGTGGAGGAGCAATCTGCTGATCTAATATGTATGTTAGGTGACATTACTTCTTATGATGATATGCCTAATATTGATCAATATAATAATGATTATGTTTCTCAAATCCAAATTAACCTTGCAGAGGAATCAGAAGCTAATTTGAGGAATAAGGAAGTTCAGGTTCAACAGCTTGAAAATAGTGACCAACTTGTTCATTTCAACTATGAGAATGAGGAGGAAAGTGCAGAAAATTTTAAAATCAGTGACGGAACTTTACCATTTTGTTTTGCTTCGTTTCAGTTTATCAGAGATAACTATCATGCAATTAGAAATCAAATGTCAACAAGTCTTGATATTAACTATCTAGAGGGCAATAAAATCTTTGTTCAAGACTTCTCATATCTAGATTTGCAGCCCCAAAATGCCATTGAATGTCAGGTTGCAGAAGAAGACTTGGAAGATGGAACATATGATCAAATGATCCAAGATGATTCCTTGCCTCTTTTTTTTGAATCATTTCAATTTTTAAAGGAAATGTGGTATAAATTTTTTAAAGAAAAGGAGGAGCAGCTTGTAGAAATTTATGAAGTTCCATTTGAACCTATATGTAATAAGTTGTAGCAATACTTCCAAGTTCTTTGTGATCCAATAGTTGATAGGTTGAATGATGAATGCAATCAGAATTTTTCTCCATTAACAAACTATAAGAGTAAAAATCAAAATGATAATGGTTTCACCAGATAGACATTACAATCAGTAGAAATATCATCACAAAGAGTAGTTGAAAACATGCAGGGTGATAAAGATAAAAGTGATATTTCAGTTTCATGGCATGGAGGCCATCCACAATAGATGTACAGTTGTTTGAATCAGTTCAAGAATAGTGCATACATGTTACAAGATCCTTTTGTACATTTTCTAGATTCAACAAAGGAGATCGGGAATTTCCTTATCTTTTCAAAGGTTAACAAAGCTATATTTGATTTCAAGATCTCAATTTTAACCACCAACAAGCATAGGCAAGAAAATTCACCAATGTATATGATGCTTGAGTGGTTGCATTGGTTTTTCATATTACCTAACCAGCAATCAAAATTTTGATTAGAATAAGTAGGTAGGATTTTGGTTTGAATAAATTCATTCCTCAACAGCAAGTATATGTTAGATCAGATTTCAGTTTGCAAAAAAGGCTACAATTTCAGTTCAAGATTTTTAGTCAAAAGATTATACAATAGATGCATATATATGCGTGGGATTGGCCCAATGGATCAGGCCATCTGATCTATTTTTCTTGACTTTCCACTAGGAAAAGCCATCCCCAAGTGGAGCCACTGTTAGGTTCCTATACCAATAGGTGTCATATATCATGATTGACTAGGTTAGCTCTGAAATATGTACATCCCTTTGCTTCTACAAACGTTTTCCATATTTTCAAAAACATAAAAAAAATTATTTAAATGTAAAGAGGATATACCCTAAAAGAAAAATAAAAGGGTAAAAAGAATAAAAATGGTCAAAAAATGAGAAAAAATGAACCCCAAACTGTTATCGGGAAATCTAGTGTCTATGCAGAGTTGCTAGCCCCACTAAGGTTGGTAGCTACCTTAGAAACAAACAAACTAAAACCACTTTCGTTTTCCTTTATGAGAAGTAGATAAGAGGGGAATAAAGGAGACCAACCTCTGTCTTGTGCTAGGTTCCTTGCTTGATTCCTCTCCCTTCTGATAGATCTTTGCCACTCGCTTCCTCATCTACCCAACTTCAAAGAGAACCTGTGGAATCAAAGCAGCTTAATACTATGCAATAACAGAGATCTACTATCATAAAAAATATAGGACCATATATATATTGACCACACAAATGCATATATCACCAGTCATACAAGAATGTGGAGGAAAACTTAAATAGCTTTATTAATAATCAAGAATAGAAAAGAGGATTACAACCAATTGTTTTGACCCAGCGTCATCCTCTCAGCGAGAAAGCCCTTCTTCACCTCATGAAAAGCTTAGATCACCCAACTCTATGATGTTGCACCAAGAAACCAGCAGCACTTCCTTACAGGATACAAAATTCCAGCCTCTAGATCTCTGGGATGAGGGATCCATATATAGATGTTTACAAGGGGGGTGAGTCAGCTTTTGGGATTTGATTAGTGTCCTCTGTCTAATAGTTCTTGATTCCACTTGGAGATTGATGATCTCTTACTCATCCCTGGGCGAACGCAGAGAGGCAAGTGTCACAGGAGAAGTTTCTGGAAGATTCCATGATCCTCCACCTCACAGATTGACCCTGCCATTTGTCCACTCTCGCCCATCGCACCCCATAGAAGGGCTTTTCAGTATGCATCACACCTCCCGTGTGCATTTAGGTGGGATGCAGCGCAATTTGACCATGGAGCAGGTGAGATGGTCCAGTTTTGACCAGTTATGAGTAGTTTTTCATGGAGAACTTCTGGGAGATGATGTAATCAGCTGACCTTGTTCTTTTAGGGGTTGGAACAACACCTTTAGGGACTTAAGAGCCCTTGGTTTATGGACATTTATGATTGGGGTTGCAGTGCCCAAGAATATCTATAACAGTTTCCCCCTAAAGCATGAGGTCGTTAATCTTTTGATGTTGGTGAAATGCTTTATCATGAGGATCCGAAGTTTTTTCGCGCAAGAAGGTGACCTATAATAAGATACAATACAACACATTATCTTCGTAACATTTTCATGATCTAGCTGAGGCGGGCATTCTGATGCTCAGCTTTTATAAATTCATTTTATTGTACATAAGACAGACAATCGTATGTGTGTAGACAGATGATTCTGGTAGAACCATCATCCTTAGATTAGATGATTATCTGTGCAGCAATGATGTACATTTGATGTCTTTATTTTCCTGAATATATATTGCAGCCCCGATGGATGGAACTAGATCCGGGGTCTTCAATCTCGTTCGATCTTCAGTCAAATTACAAGTCGATCCATGTGAGAGATGTTCTGGAGTCGAACATGGAAAGACATCGCCTCATTACCAGCCAATGATTTAAGTTGTTAACAGGCACGAGAGGAATCACCGATAATGATGATGACCCTCAAGGTACTACAGTACAATTCGCGTGGTGTGAATAAGGGACTTGGCATCGAACACCACGCAAAATCTTTCGGTCGAAGGCCATTGATGTAAACCTGTCACCGGAAGTGAGAAACTTGTCATTGAGGCATGCAAGCTTCAAAGTACTGAAAGGGTTGTTCCTAGATCGACTTCCTGGATAATGAGTTGATGTCGACAAGAAGCGATCCATCATAGGAGGGCCTTAGTGAATCCCAAATCAATGACACGGAACGGAGCAAATGATTTTAATGGAGGCGAAAACGATTTGATGATATAAGGTTCAGGGTGGTAGTCATGAAAGAATGGAGAGTAAATGTATTGCAGTGGATGAGAGACAAGTGAATTCTCTGAGCGACTTCTCTTGAACATATCGGCGACACTGACATGATGGATTGGTAGCGTTAACCCCAAATATGGATGGTGTGATGGACCAATGGTGATATGACAAGTGAATGGAACAACCCAACCCGACTCGGATGCAGAGTGAAAGTGTCATGTTCAAGAGCGACTTGCTACCAATAAAGTTTCTTCAAGTTTTCTTCCCAATTTTTCCCCAGTCATTGCTGACCAGTACCTCTTTATTTTTGTCAAGCTTGAGGAGGATAACATATGCTTGTTCTATAATTTGCCCTTCGAGCAAACCCATCACTATGTTTCAACGAGCCTAGCAATAGTGAAACTCGTTCTTGTCTGTATGGACAATTTTGTCACTATTCGGTTTTAACGATTTTAACAACAAAGATAACTCGGTCCTTTTCAATTTTAGAGAGTCTAAAAAAGGGACGTAAAGAAAACTCAAATAATCCTTTTTCGTCATATAACCTCTTGAGTCTGGAAAAGTATAAAATAATACAAAAGGGATGAATTTTCTGTAATTTTAACGACCCGAACAAAACAAGCGCTCGATCTTTTTGTGTAATAATCCCTCAGGTCCATAAAGATTAAAATCTAAAGGAGGGATAGCACTTCCGGTCACTTTAACGAGCTGGAGAGGCCAATTTCTCGGCAATCCTTTCATATTTTACGAGTCAAATGAAAAGAGCTTAAAGGAGACTCATTTTTCGAGGAACGAGCAGTAAATTCGGGTAGCAGCTAATTCCAAGTAAGAATTTGGAATTTTCTAATCACAGCAGTGTCACAAGGATGGCTAATAGGATCACTCTTTGCAGCTGTTCCTTAAAAAGGGTAAACAATCAAATGGAGGTGAATGATCAGCCAATATAGAGTGGAGGTGATGATGAGAACACGACCAAGGTTTCAAAGGCTGATGATAATTCATTCATGATGGTTATTTACGCAAATTGGTTCATTTTTTAATGAGCATAAACTATGGGGGAACGTTTGCTCATTGCTTATGTTTATTTTTTCATGAGCTTGAATTCGGCGTTAAAACTGCTCGATACAGTCGTATAATAAGGATGTCTCATTTAAAATGGCATTTTTCAAAGCTTTGCCCCACATCCTTTCTTTATGCAAGTTAGGAAACGACCAATCCTACGAGTTTAAAGGGTTAGAGGACCTACAAATTTAAAAAATAAATGGTCGTTCTTCGCTTGCACACCAAAAGGTTTGCATGCCCCCAGGTATAGCGAAAAATTTCCAAGTTACCAAAGATTGTTCTATCCGTACTGCGGATAAAACACTTCTTCGGGGATGTCTACCGAAATAAACAAAGGTGAGTGGCGCAACTGGCTCCACTCACATAAATTTGACAAAGGAATCTTATTCCATTCTAATCTCATAAACCAGTCATATATCCTTCGTGGAAACCTACCCTATACCCAAGGTTTTCCTGTCGAAATAGACGACGGTGCATGCCCCCTGGGTTTCAGTCATATCCTCCCAATCACTTGCGCTCATCAGGTGGACGGACTGGGGATTGATGAGACATTCCTTGTGTGAAAAGACCATTCAGGGATGGTATTTGACTATTTGCTATGTGTGAACCGGGGAATGAAAGCTGGTCTATGAGCTTGACCACTCTTCCTTCATGCGGAAAACACATTACTCTAAAGAGTGAGGAGACAATGGCTCCCATGTAATAAATATAGTTGCGTCCAAGGAGTAGATTATAATCCAGGGGTCCTTGGAGTACCATTACGTTCATGTGAATGGTATTCCTTCTCAATGTTATCGACACATTGGGAAGGATCCCTAACGGTCGACTGGTTCCTTTGTCAAAGCCTGTTAGATTTCTCATTTCAGGCAAAAGCGATGGTGAACCAAGCACTTTCCAAGCAGTTGAGGAAAGGATACTCACAGAAGCCCCTTCATCTATGATGGTACCGGCCATAACCATTCTATATATTTGAGCAATGATTCGAAATGGTACACTAGCTGGTAAATGGGGTCTGCCTAGTAGATTCCAAATGAAGGAAACAACTAGGTTGCTTGGAGGTGGGACCGAATAGACAGCCGAATACGACTCTGGCAAACTTCCATCCTGCAGTAAAGGAATGGGTAGACTACGCCCATGTTCGTCGGAGTCTGTGCTTACGAAGAGAATTTGAAAAGTGTCGTTCTTGTTCTCTCTGATGACTGTATCATCTGAAGATGGACCTTCTGAAGGCAAGACCAGGTCAACTGTCGCCTCGACGTTTTGACTCTCGTCTAGTGTGGATTCAGCGGGTTCATCTTCAATGATAAACGCTTCAACTAACCACAATGGCGTGTCAGCCAGATTTTCAACTAGTGACGGACTCGGCAAGAGTTTCTTATATCCAGGAGGAAGCTGTAACGGTGAAACCGGATGGTCGTCCAAAACTATTTTAGCCTTGTCTAAGAAGGGACAATGGTGGACGGCGTGATCACCTTCACACAGTTTACAAGGAAATTTACATTCTGCTTTTTGTCCAGGGGCTTCACTTTCACTAGTTGACGGTGTATTCTCAACATGATCGTCAGAGGTTGATGACACCGGGTTGTGCAAACGAGGAGACCAGTCCCTTAGGATCCGAGGGATGCAAGGACAATCTTGATGATAGTGGTATCCTTTGCAAATGACACATGGTGATTTAGGCCGAGATGGTGCAGTGTGTAGATTTTCGCTAGACAATGCCTGGTTGCCCCTTTTCGCCTTTTGCTCCTTCTTCTTCTTCTCCTTCTTCTTCTCAGTTACTTGATTTTTGGCTTTACCAACTTCATCAAGCGAAGAGGAAGGAGGAGAGGGAGAATTGGATGAAGTAGAAGGTTGGGGGGTAACCCTGGTATCATTTAGTTGCTGACTTGATTGTTTAGGAATCACGGTGTTCTGAACGATGGAGGTCGAGAAAAGGCATACGGGCAAGCTGATTGTAAATCCTGGAAGCGAAAATGTGGCCATATGGGGTGCACCAACATCTCCCCAAGAGGAGAAAGGACTAGGATTTCCTCCAAGGGGAAATCCTTGGTTGGTGGACTCCATTTTTCTCAACCTAAGATAAACGTAGGAAAGGTGATGTTTATTCCGATTAAAATAAATTTTAGATGCTTTGACACAACTTGTTTTTTCAATTTTTAAGAGTCGATAAAAAACAAAAGATGACTCTAGTCACCTTTGATTTTTAATGAGCTTGAAGTGAAAAGTTCTCAGATGGATCTTTTCCTTTAAGGAGTCTGAAAAGGATTGAAAGAGACTACTTTGGAAATCTAGACAGAGGGATTAACAAACCAATCGCAAAACTGCAGAATACTTTTTATGGTACGGCAGAAAATCTTCCCGAATGTTGTGATCAGTGCATTGCGATCGATAGGGCGACAGACAAGACTTCCTATGGATAAAGGATAAATCCTATTGTGGTCTCCCAATATATACTCGACAGTACGTGGGAGCATAAGTCCGTACTGGCACTTATTGTCTCAAAGTGGAGGAATCAGCCAACCAGCAAAGAAAACAACAATTACCAGGCTTTACAATGCCGGAATACGTCTCTAGCCTAGACTTCTAAATGTTGTGCGTTAGGTTCCAAAGCGTTTTTAGAATCATTAAATTTATTTTACAGTTGATCTTGCTTAAGAAATTTTCCTTTCAGGTTCACCGCGTGATGCAGATATACAATTCCTAAAATGCAATCTAAGATGATAAACAATCGTTTAATCTTCTTTTTGTAATGAAAATCCTAGCTACTAAGGAAAGAGAGACAATATTCTTTCAACATAGATTAGAGAGCACACACTATATGCACTGTTCTAAATCAAACCAACAAACAGTCTAAATGCAAATGCACATGCATGTATTTTTCTTCAACCTTCTTAATGTGTTAATGATAGAAAGAAAGCTAAGCGTAAATCTGAATTATTTTTCAAAGAGACATTACTAACAAGTTTCCTTTTAAGACAAAATGAAGACAATGACGACACTTTGTTATTTGGAATTGAAAACTTGCTTTCGACACTTGAAAAACTATTAATTCAAATCAAATACAAGAGTAACAGTGTAATCGAATATCAAGAACAATTGGATTCTCTTCTATGACTGGAAACGACACTTGCGACACTTCCAGATCAAGAAACGACAGTTCAATTACGCTACTTCTTTGTAAAAGAGATCTGAAAATGGCTCACAATACATAAAAAAAATGTACAGTTCTTTGCACAATGGAGGTGGAATAATGGCAAGGAAGGGGGTTTCCAACAGAGATATACTGACTACAGACAGTAAAAACTCCTGAATAGAGCTGAAAAGAGTGAAAAAACAAAAGTCTGGAGGCAAAATTGGCCCTTTCTGATCAGCGCACCTGTTACATAGGGATTCCAGTATGCATCCCACCTACAGCACACAGGAAGTGCGATGCATACTGATATCCTTGAAGAGAGGGTGTGATGGTACAGTGCGAGACTTTTGATCCAATTCTTGATCATAGTTTGCAGCACAGTTCAGGGATTTTGGCCAAGAAAGTGGTAATCAGTAAATAAATCACAGGGGTAGATCTAAGGAGGCTACTAGATCCACCACAATGGCAATTAGAGAGCTTGTAAATTGATTGTTCAGTTTATAAACAAAACCCGGAGATAGACTGAAGCAGCATTGATCTACTTTGCACTTGCATAGAAAATGCAGTTCGAAGGCCAGCTGGCTTGACTTCAGACTCTGTCTATAAGTTTATAAAGCAAACAAATATAGACAAACAAACAATCTATTCGCTCCCCAGTGGAGTCATCATTTTGTTATCGGGAAATCTAGTGTCTATGCAGCACTGCTAGTCCCACTAAGGCTGGTAGCTACCTTAGAAACAAACAAACTAAAACCACTTTCGTTTTCCTTTATGAGAAGTAGATAAGAGGGGAATAAAGAAGACCAACCTCTGTCTTGCGCTTGGTTCCTTGCTTGATTCCTCTCCCTTCTGATAAATCTTTTGCACTCGCTTCCTCGTCTACCCAGCTTCAAAGAGCACCTGTGGAATCAAAGCAGCATAACACTATCCAAGAGCAGAGTTCTACTATCATAAACAATATAGGACCAGATATATATTGACCACACAAATGCATATATCATCAATCATACAAGAATGTGGAGGAAAACTTGAATAGCTTTATTAATAATCAAGAATAGAAAAGAGGATTACAACCAATTGTTGTGACCCAGCGTCATCCTCTCAGTAAGAAAGCCCTTCTTCACCTCATGAAAATCTTAGATCACCCAACACTATGATGTTGCACCAAGAAACCAGCAACACTTCCTTACAGGATACAAAATTCTAGCCTCTAGATCTCTGGGATGAGGGATCCATATATAGATGTTTTCAAGGGGGGTGAGTCAGCTTTTGAGATTTGATTAGTGTCCTCTCTCTGATAGTTCTTGATTACACTTCGAGATTGATGATCTCTTACTCATCCCTGGGTGAATGCAGAGAGGCAAGTGTCACAGGAGAAGTTTCTTGGAAGATTCCATGATCCTCCACCTCACAGATTGACCCTGCCATTTGTCCACTCTCACCCATCGCACCCCATAGAAGGGCTTTTCAGTATGCATCGCACCTCCCGTGTGCATTTAGGTGGGATGCAACGCACTTTGACCATGGAGCAGGTGAGATGGTCCAGTTTTGAACAGTTCTGAGTAGTTTTTCATGGAGAACTTCTGGGAGATGATGTAATCATCTGACCTTGTTCTTTTATGTGTTGGAACAACACTTTTAGGGACTTAAGAGCCCTTGGTTTATGGACATTTATGATTGGGGTTGCAGTCCCCAAAAATGTCTATAACACAAACGAAAATAGACTAGGAAAGTGTGCAAGTTTAAATGCTACTACTTTTTCATTTTCTGTAATAAACAAATTGTGTGCAACTTGTTACTTGTGCCACAATTTATGAATAGTCAAATTTTTTAAACTTGGCTCATTCATTTTTCAATTTCATGTTGTAGAAATAGAGAATAAAATATCTGACCAAACAGTTTAATCTTGGCAGATTAGTAGATAGGTAGAGTGAATAAAATGAGCTCAACAGTTTAATCTGAGCCCTTGGATGTAATAAGTGTAGATTTAGATATATATCATTATGTAAAAGAAAAGAATATTTGATAAGGGTTTTCCAGTCTAAGTGCACCCTAATAAAGAAGAAAAAAATGCTAGGATAAAGTAGGTAGGGTAGGTAGTTGATGTTGCAGAATCACATGTGATGAATAATGTCTCTAAATGTGCTAATATTTCATTTTCATCATAAGGCAAAGGCATACACAACATTGAAGACATCACAAGCAAAGCAAAGTAACAATGATTAACTCCCCTTCTCATTTTCCCTAATTATTCACTAATTTCCCCTAAGGACTAAGGTATTTGCTAAATTGGAGGGGCTTAGAACATTTCTCTGACTTTTGGAGGGACCGGACCCTCGGCCCAATAATTTCAAAAGCCTAAGTACTTAAAACCATCATTCATTCATTTTTATAAATCTTTTCCTAAAGTAAAATTCTATTTTACTTAGGAAAAATACACAATATTACATAAAACCCCTTTTTCACTTAAGCCTAAGTCAAATGTAAACTCTAATGTTTTACTTAGCATTTTTTATCACATTGGTTCATATTAATTTCTGACTTATATTATATAACTCCCAAAAAGGTTCACCCTTTCCCGTATTATTTAAATATATGTAAAACCATGAAATATTAATATCCTGCCCCATTGGTTAATTATAAACATAAGTATGTTTTAACTAGTTAACCCGTAACTAGTTAATAGCCTAATTCCCCCACTGCATAAAAAGGGATTAATTAACCCTCACGATTAATTAATAACCTCCCCGTCCATTCACAATTACCCCGATACGATTAATTAACTCCTAATTATGTCAGGCCCACTGCAGTTAAACTCTGCCAAATCGCAACCTCTGTCCACCATCCGATAAGGTCCTCAAGATCTGAAGGCTATTATCAATATCGCGTGATCCTTTGTGACCACGCGTTAGCACGTGATCACATAATGGTTTTTGCACAGCGCCTCCGCCACGCGTCAAGATATTTACGGAATCACTGGCTCTTGACCAAATACCACCCCCTCCAATAGCAGTGCGATAGAAACCACTTAACACCTTTTGCTAAACGACAAAATGTCTCATCATTCAGTTGCCACCAATTTTCATTTTCATTCACCCGCCAATACCAACCACTTACCCGTTTAAACACAAAAACCACAGTTTTGCTCGTTTTCACCTGATTGTGCAGTAAAACCCTATGAAAACCCATATGTGCCACCTGAAGCCTCTATTAAATGATTCGATCATGGTTTACCTCCCAAAAATCAATCTAGAATCACTCCACAAACCTCTCAAGCTCAAACGAAACCTTTTTGACACCCCCTGCAAACCAATGCTTTCTTAACAATTTGTTTTGTTTTACAGGTGATCACAAGACCACATCCTTGGATAAACAGTCTTAATACTAGTCATAAGACCTATTTACTCCAATAGTGTTATCAAATCTATTGAAACAGAGATGGAAGATAAAACATACAGTTGAAATACAAGCAAAGGAAACAGGATATTAAACAATTTACTGTTGAAACAAACAGTAAAATCCTAAACTACACATTGAAGATAAAAGGACACAATAAAGAATAGTCAAAGTGTATCAAGGATAAAGAGTATCAGATTGAAGACCAAGTCAAGTAAATCAACTAGCATGAAGATAAACAACAGGGAAGATAGTTACAAAACAGAACATACAAATTCATGACAAAGTTAAGATATATGAAAAACAGAGCGGTAAAAGTAAAATGTAAACAGTAAATAGTAAAAGTAAACATGATGACAATAAGGGTTAAAAAAATATGAAAACACTTTCACTAGCTACAATGAAGATTTTCCGAAGTAAAAGTAAAAAACAGTCAAAAGAAGTTTAAGGTTAAAAGATGAAATTAGAGCAAAAATGGTACATTCTTCAGAAATTTCCTATTTGAGTTATAGTTTTACAGAAATTATTATGGCCATGAAAAAAGTATTTCGAGAAACTGGAAGAGGTCTTTGTTCCTAATAGGCCAAGCTACAAAAAAATATCTCACATTTTACATAGGTATTACCAAGAGGGAGATAAGTGCATTTCTTCACTGTCTATTTTTCAGTTTGTGCAAAGTCTTGTTTTTGACATCTTTTTGCAGAGAATATTGTGAACAGCTGGAGATGAATTTTGGGAAACTGAAAGAATTTTATTTCAAAAGCATTCTTATCTATAAAAACCTCTTTCACTTTTTATATATCTATCACGGATTGAGATATACAAGTGTATCATTGGACCCTAGGTTTAAAGAATTTATGGGGCAGAATGCACAAAAGAAGGATGCAGTTAGTGACTGGGATACCTCATCATCAACTAAGAGTTGCTATCAAATTCGACTTTCTCTTGTTTTTCACCATAAATCCATATAAATAGTGCCAATTAGATTCATTAGTTTTGAATGTCCTTTATCTAAGTTCTATTAATGTAAACAGTTGGAGATATTTGTGAAACTAATCTTGATATTTTTTCAAGATATTTCTGTTTACAATTAGTATAAATACTTCTTCATTTGAAGTATTTTGTGTGGATTCTTAGACATTGCTGTAATATTGATTATTTTGGAATAGAGAGTTGTTGGACCAACTTTGTATGGCTTGCTAGATAAAGAATTGATGCAAAGGACTTTCCACAGATTTCTTGAATCAAACACCGAATCAATAAGTCCTCCATACCTTATGTTTTAAAGTTTTCCTTGTTTATTATATCATCTATGTTTCATATATGAACAATAAATGAGAAAGAGTAGTTCGGAATATGCTTGATTGCACTCTATTTTCAATCGTTTTTTTTCTCTATGTTTTCTTCTGAATTAGGATAAACAGTGAAATCTTAATTTCTCCTTTTTTCTAGTTCTTACATTTTGATTATTTGTTAAATAATACTTAACTACTCTTTATTAGTAATTATTCAAGTTCCTTCTTTAAATAGGCTGAAGGATTCTTAACTACCCTTCACCCATTTTGAGCCCATTCCATCTATCCCAAGTCTTTATTTGTTCCTTGTTTGACCATCTTGCCCTGTGAAACCATCCTTTGTTAAGAAACCAAGTCCAGTTAAGCCATCTTCTTTGACTCCATTAGCCCAATGGCCTAAACTACTCAGTCTTACCCCTCTTCTACGGAATCTCACCACCCAAACTCAAACAAAACTCCTAAACTTCACAACTAGCCTAATATCTTTGAAAACAAAGATAAAACTTTAAGAGAGAGCCCTCTCTGGATATAGATTGGCTAGATTCTGTATCTAAAAGATTGGTTTGTGGTTACCTCAAACCCATTTCCCCTTCTTACAACTTCTGGGAAAATCTAAGTGATAACAGACACAAAGACCTCGTCCTTGGTGGAGCAACCCAATGGTATATGGTTGTGGGTGTGGTGTGGCTGGAAGGCAAAACCACTTAATGATCTCTAATGACATGAGGTTATTTTGGCTCCCAATGTTGATAATAAACTATAGCAGATAACCCTTCACCTACTTCTCTGAGTGGAAGAGACACTCTCCTTCTTCTGGATCTTCAGGCTTAATCTTCTGCCTTGATGGTGGCAGCAGTGGATCTGAGTTCTACATCAATAATTTGCTTCCCCTTATCAGGTTCTAGCTTAGAATTAGAGCATGCATCAAACTCTATATCTTTTCTCTTGGCCACCAATGACTACTTGGCACGACACTCATTTTTGTTGTGGGTGGGGCTCTCGTGAAACTCACACCACTTTCTTATGTCCTTCTTTGTCTTTGCGGTGCCATTTTTTTCTTGTGGCTTCAACGGGTTGTCTTGGGTTGTTCCACCTTAGCTTTGTCCTCTGTGTTGTGGTTCAGGGGTTCTCTTGCCTACTTCACATTCACATATCCAAATTCTTACTTCTTCTGTTTTATTTTTTTTTCATTCTTGATAGCACATCAGTATGTTGCACCAAGCGAGGAGACGTCTAGGAACTCCATTTCTTCCTAAATGTCTTTGTGCAGAAAGTCATGGTACTTGAGCACCATATTTTGCTCAAATTCTTTGATACCCAGCTTTGTGCGTAAAGTATGAAACACTTTTGTGATCAGATGCACAATAATGTCCCTTTGTTGTTGAGGTGTGGTCCATTGTATGTACTTGTATTCATAGCGCCCAACAAGGTAACATTGTTCCTTGACAATGTATCGAAAAGAGTTCTAAGAGAGTGCATCTATAAACAAGGAGGGTTCCTCGATCATTTTCTCATAGTAAGTTTCCCACCAGTCCTTGACATGGGGGGCGACAATAAGCAGTGAAAAAGTAATATTTTCACTATTGAATAAACAATGGATCAAAAACTAAACTTCCAGTAGACTTAACCATTTATATATGACATATACATCTATCTGAGATTTGAATATATGGATGTCGAATTTAACATGTACCTTGAAGGGGGTGGCGCCTCCAAAGTGACTCTTGGATGAAGATGCGTCTCATGTTGGCATCTGCTGAATGATATGGGCAAAGTTTCCCATCAGCTCATTCCTTTGCCGCTTGAGGGATTTGGAGGAAAAAAAATTCATAATATCTCGTGCTCCATCGTATTTCTTTTCTTCTGCTATGGGAGACCATCGGTGTTGACAAGAACGGTCTTGCAAGGGCCCAACCATGTCAAGTCCCAACTCCATATATCGTGACCTCATTAGGGACATGCACAAAAAAATAGAGAAAAAATAGAATGCTCTGATACCACTGATTCAAATTTATGAAGAAATGAAATGAAATACAAATTTAAACAGAATCAAAGTTACAATGAAAGAACAAAACTTTAATTAACTAATAACAAGTACTAAAAACTATTTACATGCAAAATGAAATAAACTATCTCAAATTATGGTAGCTTATCTCGGAGAAGATATGTGAAAACTACATGAATTATAAATTGTGTTACACTAAGGCTCAAAGGCATTTTTATAATAAAGAAGTTTGGAACCCTAGCCCTAGCATATGAAGCACCAATGATTTCGGGCCTCGTTAGGGTAATTTGGAAAACCAAATTCTCGAGTTCGTAAGTTTGGCATATGATATCTCTTTGGTTATCCTAACAAATCGTTTCAAATATATCCATGAGAAGGTGAAACAAAATATGTGAAACATATTCCAACACTTTTCTGGTATCTCTGTTTACCCAGAAAATGTCTTTTAGGACCTCATAATGGCACTGAAAGTTTAGGATCCCAAAAACTACCAAAAATAGAAAGCTGTGCTCGAATTAAGGAAATTGAAAGGAAATTGAGCTTGGATCCAAGTGGAATAGGTGGGTAGCCACTAATATCCACCTAGATCATATTTTCACCACCATGATTCAAGAGAATGCTATGTTAGCCCCCATTACTCAAGGAAAAGGGGTTATCCACATGATCATGATGAAGAAGACGCTAGAAGAGCCCATACTATAACTCTAGTTCAAAGCTAACGGAGTCAAACATCACCACTAGTATGGTATCAAGCTCGTTATAACCAAGCCACTAGGAGGAAAATGGATTCCATTCTTTTCGAGTATACTTGTTCCATATATGAGTATATGAGATGACATGGATAGGGAGAGAGCAAACAAAGAGAGTGTTTGTGCATTGTAGTACGCCATAGGCCACATGCCTTACTTATTTGTACATGCAACCATTTTCTATTTGGAGAAATAAATAGAGAAATATCACCTTCCAGTTCGGTTTTCACCTGAAAGGGTTTCCTAGGTTACATCTTGTGTCAAATGTGGTTTGTGGTTTTTTATTTTGTTTTTCTCTATTTTCTACATAAATTTTGATTTTCATGCATTCACAATAAATAATAATATGCAAATCTATAAATCTAAAGAGAAATCAACCCTCATAGTGTAGATTTCAAATATTTAAATATAATTTTATCGAATATGTTGTGACAAACTATCTAGTGGAATAAACATGCTAGTTTACGGATCACAACTTGAGGTGATTAGTATTCTACATAACAATTAACAAGGGATCATATACTTCTTGTGAAGTCGAATTGTGGGTTTTTGATATGGTGCTTCATCAAGAAACTCTGTGATTTTAAGCCTAACATTTACTTTTTAGACGATAACATCATGGCTATATTCTTTTAGGATTGTCATATATTATGTTCTATTTTCTAATACCATGTTTGTATTGATATTTTTATTGAAAAAGGGAGATCACTTGTTGGGGAATATTTGATTTTTGAGAAGCTTCAAAGTGCTTGGTGACATATGGGTTTTTTTTAATCAATGTATTCATCCCATGCAAGATCATCTTTTCACCTTAAATATAGGAATTGCATCATCATGATAAACCAAATGGAGAAAAACTCTTCAATCTTATAATTTTGGTAGACACTAATGAGAGATAAATAAGTAATTTGTCTTCACCTTTGTAAAAATTGTTATGGAACCCTTTTAGTAGACTCCCCATGTGATGCCTTCAACCACCTATTAGGGCATATACATACCCTTGTGACCCTCTATAACTAGTTTTTTAAACAATTTTTCATTCAATTTACTTCTAGTGACATGTAATGCACATCTAATACATTATATAATGCACTGAAATCACCAACAATAATATAATTTCATAATAATATCATTTAATTTACAATTCACACATAGCACAAGAAAAAAACATAATTAATTATGACATACTTCGAATTAATATTAATTTTAGCACTTATCTGATATATTTTTTTAGCTAGCTACACACCTCAAACCTTTCTCCTATCCATAGATGATGTTTCTCATTTTCTGTCAATAGTGTGTCACCCCTATGGTAGGGATTCAACTCAATGGGAAAAATCCCACCCAAAATGAGGTACATGTCCATTACCACATATAAATAGGACCAAGATACCAAACCTAAGTAGCCTCCTTATGGGTTCACATCCCCCATCATCTCCAAACCAAATTAGTGCACCCCGTTATTTACACTTGTAGTTACTTAGGCTATGCCACTACCTCTAGTGTTTCTAACTCAGATGACCAGGGATGCCTCAGAGGACTATGGCTCTAGGACTTCCTTCTACCCTAAGGGTCTCTAGAACCCTCCAATCCCTCTCACTGGGAAATATGTCTAACCTACTACAAGTTCATCCCCCATTTTCCACAAAGATTCACAATCCCTCTTTCCCTACTCAGTTTCTCTCTGATGTCCCTTCATAGAACAAACATCCTTACTTTTACGGGCATGTCCTTTTATTGACACATAGCACCCTTGGTAGTCACCTGATAAACTTTTCTTAAAAGCACGTGCACTTTTATATTTATTAACTCATATGAATCCTCATTTTAATGCACATGGAGTCTTATCCCCTCATATTATTCTCATCTGACTTGGTTTGCACTAGTAATACATATTATTGACATGCATGAAACTTCATATTTACAAAAGTAGGCTCTTTAGCCTTAAAACATATAAAAGCATATGCAAACAAGAACATTGGCCCCAAATAATATAAACACATGTGCATGGGCACATTGACCCCGAAAGTAATCTTTGTATTACCATCCTAATTAATATGTACTAACTCACACACCTAAGTTCCATATGTACAAGTTATTTATAATCTTAAGGTCAATTTGGGGTGTTACATTCCCCCCTCCCCTTATTTATAGACTACCCTCAGTGTGTTAGATATGCACATATACAAAAAAATTATTCAAAAGGATGAAGGGACTCTTTCCTCATTGCATATTCATGATCCCATGTAGCATCTTTAGGACTAAAATGGGTCCACTACCCCTTTATCAAGGAAATGGTTCAGTTGCAAAAAACTTTGACCTTCTTGTCCAAAATTTGCACTGGTTTGACATGAAATTATCCCCCAGGCTCCACTTGAATCATATTCCTATCAATTACATGGTGAACATTAAGAGCATATATTTTAAGCAAAGAAATATGAAACATGTTATGAATATGCGTGGATGTCGGCAACACAATCTTATGTGCAACTGAGCTAATCCTTTCTAGGATTACAAATGGCCCACAATATTAAGGTACCAACTTTTCACAACTACTCTATTTCAATGCACTTTCATGGTCCTTCACTCCCATGAAGACATGATTGCCAACTCCAAATTCCTTGTTCAACCTATTCTTATCTACATAGGCTTTATATTTATCTTGAGCAACCTTCAAATTATGTTCAATTTTTATTACTTACTTTTCCATTTCCTTGAGAAAATTTAGCCCAACAATGGTCATGTCGACCAAGTTATCCCAACTCATAGGTGCTTTCAATTTCGTACCATATAGGGCCTCAAATTGCTCATCTCCAAAGATGCTTGGTACCTATTATTATAAGCAAACTCCACCAAGTGAAAATATTCTTCCCATTTTGATGGTGTGTAAATCACATATGTCCTCACATATCTTCAATAAGCTCGTTAACTCTATTTTTTTGACCATCTGAATTTGGATGATATTTTTTACTGAAATTTAAATTTGTTCCAAATTCTTTTAATAAACCTATCCAAAATTTGGATGTAAACTTGGGATCCTTGTCTGAAGTAATTTCTTTGGGAAAATCATGTAACCTGGAGTGTTTCTTCATATAAATTTTAGCAACATTTGTTTCCTTATGTGTTGACTTCATTGGAATAAAGTGGGAAACGTTAGTGAGTTTATCCACCACTACCAATATGGAACCATGTTGCCTCATAGTCTTGGGCATATTTGTAAGAAAATAAATAGAAGCGATTTCCAATTTCTACTCGGAAATGGTTATTGGCTGTAGTAATCCAGTTGGGTGTCCATATTGAACTTTAACTTTTTGCATTCGAAACACCTATATATATAATAAACCACCACATTTTTCATACTTGGCCAAAAGTATCATTTCTTTGCTACTGAGATTGTCTTTTGGTACCTTGGATGTCCAACATAAGGTACCTTGTGCATCTCATTTAACACTAAATTTTTCATCCCCTGAGAATTTGCCACATAAATCTTGCCTTTATACAAAATAAATCCATATTTTCCCAATTCATAATTATGGTATTTTTGTTGTAAATTACCTCATTATAGGTATTCTTTTATTTCCATGTCTTTCTAATATGAATTGTCAACCTCTAAATTTCTTTTTTTTCCCCAGGGAAAAATCGTAATTTTCTATTATAGTGGAAAATTACATGTTGTAGATGCCATTGGCATATGTAGTAAGAGTGACCAAAGTCATCTAAAAGTAGTAATTTTGTACAAAAATCGCAGGAAGGGTGTACCATCATGTATCAGTATGCATATACATATATGTTACAAAATTTCAAAACTAATCAAAAATAGATATGTGTGTCACTATTCATATGTCTCAAAAAACTATGATAAATTAGGACCTATCAACCCTTTGTTGTTCCTATTCTATATATGGCATGGGGTAGTACTGATATGCATGTCCCTATCTTTCCTCCTGTATCATCCATTCTCCTTTGGGATGGTGTGTTGCCTCTTTAGAAAATTGATCCACAAATTTGTTACACTCCCCATAAATGGAGTAGCTGCCGCAGCAGTCTGGGATCTAGTCATGGGTGGGGAGATAAGCAAAATTCAACCTCTAAAATTCTTACTTTTAAGTTAGATTTACATATACTTATGGTTGTAGCATACATTGTATGCATCCTTCTACTGAGTGCATTGACCGCCTTATTTTCCTTAGCTTTTATGTGTTTAGATTCAAAGTCATAATTAACCAAAAATTCTAGCCATCTAATTTGTCCAACATTTAAATTTGGTTGTCCAAACAAATGCTTCAAGGCAATGTGGTCAATTCTCAATTCAAACCTTTTCCCCGTGAGGTAATTCCTCCACATTTTTAATACATGAATAATGGTTTCTAGCTCTAAATAATGAGTGACAAAGTTTCTTTCATGCTCCTTCAGTGTCCTTGATTCAGAGCATATCACATGCCCCATTTGCACAAGAACTGCTCTATGTCCTCCTTACATGCATTGGTGCACGCAATTAAATCTTCATTTGGATCAAATATATTCACTATAGGTGCACTTATTAATAATATTTTTAAATGATGGAAGACCTATTCACATTTATGAGACCATTTAAATTTCACACCTTTCTTTTACAAGAAAGTGATAAGATGGGCTATTTTTTATAATCTCTCAATAAATATTCTATAATGGCTTGCTAAGCTCATGAAGGGTATAACCTCTATCACATTTTTAGGTGTTGACCACTCTTTCATTGATTTTATCTTTGATGAGTTTATTGCTATCATAATGATATCACCTAAATAATGAATTTGACTTTGATAAAAATAAGCACTTAGCTGGGCATATAGTTGATGCTCTCTAAGTACCTATATCACCATCCTCAAATGGTGTTCATGTTCTTCCTTAGATTGGGAATATACGAGGATGTTATCCAAAAATACAATAACAAACTTATCCAGATAATTCTGGAAAATTCCATTCATAAGGCATCTAAAAACACACAATGCTTAAGATAACCCAAATGGCACCACCACAAACTCATAATTTCCATATCAATTTCAAAATTTTGACTTACTGATGTATTCTCCCTTTATCCTTACTTGATGATACCTTGATCTTTAATTTATTTTGGAAAATGTTTTAGATCCCCTGAACTAATCAAGCAAGTCATATATTCTTGGAAAAGTGTATTGGTTCTTCAATGTTACTTTGTTTAGTTTCCTAAAATCAAGCCACAACTTTAGTCTGTCATCTTTATTTTTAGCAATGAGCACTGGAGCACCATAAGGTAACACACTTGGGCCACATTTACCCTTTCTTTAAGAGTTATTCTAACTGCATATATAATTCTTTATGTTTCAGTGTTCTCATTTTATATGGTTCTTGGACACTGGGAAGCTCAAGATACCAAGTCTATAGAAAATTCAATATCTCTTTTAGGTGGTACCCTAGAATTCCAGAAAATACATCTTCAAATTCCTTAAGTAACTAGTTTTCTTAAATTCTTGATGCATGATCATTGGTTGTCTCCTCCATGTGGGTTGCATAAATTTGGGACCTATCTCTAAACTTTCTCTTCAAATTCATGGTTGATATTTCCTAGATAGAAATTGACCTCATAATTCCCCGTACTTTCCTTTATTGTCCTTCTTTATCAAGATAAGTAAATGATTTTTTGTAACAACCTATAATTGCACATTGTTTTTCCAACTAATACATATTGATTAAGAAATCATATGACCCCAATGGTATTATGATTAAATCTGAAATTGTGATCAACTTATTCATATTTGTTTTACATTTTTTGACAAGTTCAATTATTCTCCTTTTAAATTTTTTAGCTAACTGAACTAACCAAGTCCTTTCATGGTCAGTTTTCTTTATGTTAAATCTTTCAACAATTTTAGGATAAAGATAACTATGACTAGCTCCAAAATCACTTAAAGTGGAAATGGAATGATTGTTTAACTTACCTTCAACTTTGATCGTATGCACTCAATGATAAACTTTCCATTAGTCCAATGTTAGATAGATCATGGGAACACTTCTACTCATGTCACCCAATATATATGCTCTTTGGAGGTGATGTACAGTTCTAATTTTTCCTTCCTTATGAGGGAATTTCCTATACATGTGCTCTCCTCCATTGGCTATCCCTTCCAAGCCCATTTTAATTTTTTCTAACGTTATCCATGCTAATTTTCATACCTCTAACCTATTTTATGGCTACAGGACCCTTGAGCATCTCCCATACTTCTAGTTGTCATGTTGTTTCTGCCCTATAGGCCAACTATAGCCTTTATTAACATCTATGACAAAATTTCCCACACCAAACCAAAACTTTTGGTTGATAGAGATATTTTCCTCCTCAATAGATTTCTATTTACTATCCTTTTTGTTGAATATTAATTCTAAGCTGAAATTTTTGGCCAATTTAACCTAATTTCCCTTGTTTTGTGACATCAATAATCCATTAATTTTCTAAACAAATTATATCATGATTTCAAAATGATCTCCATGGATCTATACTATTTTCTAATAGTTTCCTATTGACTACTTGAGTACCCTAATGTGGGCCTTGGTTGCATATTTTCACCTCTTTGAAGTGATTCCTTACCTTATTTTTCCATTAGACCATTTCAATCATAACTTATTCATATTTCCTTTGTTTCATGATTATAATATGTCATTGGAAACCTCTCTCTAAGTTGTTTTATTTTAGTTGTAGAAACTTTCTGCCTATATTATCCTTTACCAATGGTGAATGCATTTGTTGTGGCTTTTTCCTACCTAAAAACACCATTTAGGGCCGAAATAATGCCCCAAAAGTAGACAATTGAAAAAATAAGCAAAAAATTGCTAAATTTGCTAAACTTTTTGTTGTTTTAGCTCCCCATATGTTGGCATTATGATACAAGTGTTGTCCTTGATGGAAACTCACTCAGAGGTTGATACAGGTGATGGCAACTCAATCAGAGGACAGATATTAGTACAACAGGTCAAGAAAGATATATACACAGGTTCATTGTGACAAATCGGTGTATACACGCGGGTTGGACGTGCCGAAGTCGCGTATGCGTATACACGCACTTTCACACCAGGAAAAGCACGTACATGTGGGAAAACTTATGTCTTGGTCCCTGGTAGTTAGTCCTCGGTATTTGAACCTATGGTTTTGGACCATGGTATCCCCTCAGAAGTGTTGACCCCAGGTATTGGGCCCTTGGTATTGTTTATTATGGTTTTGGACTGTGGTATTGAAAGAATCCTAACCTGTTAAAGGAGAAGATCATTAGGCAAAGGAGATAAGCAAGGAATGGATGTCTGACGAAGTGGGAAGATCTAGTATTGCTGGTTATCTGTTTGTGATGCTTGGCTAAGGTTGGATATGATAGTGAAGGTATAAGTAATTATCTTTAGATCTGTACGCGGGTTGTCTCTGGTGAAAGTGCGTACACACGCGGTTTTGATATAGTCAAGTAGCATATGCATTATGAGATTTGGTGTTTCAGGTTGCTGTTGATTCTAGTGGTTGTTGCAGAGTTCTGGGCTCTGGTTTGTGTTCTGGGTTTTTTATGACAGGGTTTCAGTGATTCAGTATTGGGTGATTTAGAGATTTATGATGCAAGTATAAGTTGATGCTTGTATTGCAGCAGTGATTATTTTGTACTCATGGATCCAGTCTGAAAGTTTATGAAACGTGGTCCCTAAAGAAAAGAAGGTTGTAGCGTTCTGTAGGTTAGCACCTACGTACTAGTATATTAGCTAGTACAAGAGCTGAGGGGGTTGTAGCTCCCTTCCAGAAGTAGCTGGAAAACGAGAGAGGGTTGTAGCCCTCTGCAGGTTGAAGCCTATGTGCTGGTAAAGGACTGCACCAGTACATTGTAAAAGAAGTTTCTTATTAAAGGAAGAAAGAGACGAATTGCAGCAGGTGTCTTTCACGCACATTGGGTTTCCACCTTATATCTTGGTTTTCATGTGTGCTTCTGATGTGTGATGATCTGTTCTTTTTTACTGCACCTAATTATTGTTATTATGGTTAATAATGTTCTGATGAATTTACTGAAGATAAGCTAACTGAATCATAAGATTACTGCATGTACGGTAGTTGCATTTAACACAGTCGCGTATATACGCTGATATACTGAACTGAAGCCGCGTATATGAATCTGAGTATGAAATTGAAAAGTATCTGATTTGATAATACTAATTCACCCCCCCCCCCCCCCCCTCTCAGTATTATTTCCAACAATTGGTATCAGAGCAGGTCCTTCAGAGGTAGCTTGATTGCTTGAAGGAAAAGATCCATCAGAATGACTAATCCAGAAAGAGAGGCACACATCAGGCCACCAATCTTTTACGGGAACAATTTTACCCACTGGAAGATAAGAACCACTGCATATCTACAATCACTTGGAGCAGAAGTTTGGGTAATCATAGAAGGAGGATACAAATTCCCATCAGCAACTCCTATAGATGCAGCAGAGAGAAAGCAATATGAGCTCAATGCCAAAGCTATTACTGTCTTATTAGGAAGTTTGACACAATTAGAATTTATGAAGGTCATGCATTTCAAATCAACTAAGGAAATATGGGACAAAATCATTCTGAGCTACGAAGGAGATGATCAGGTAAAAAGAGCAAAGCTTCAAACCTTCAGAATCTGGTATGAAAATCTTAAGATGCATAGTAATGAAAGCATATCTAATTATTTCCTGCGTATGGATGAAATTGTAAATTGTATGAGGGATCTGGGTGAAGAATTTAAGGAATTTGTCTTAGTTGAAAAGGTTTTGAGATCTATGTCTGCTAAATTTGATTCCAAAGTGTCTGCCATAGAAGAAAAGGAGAATCTGCAGAAAATCACCATGTCACAGCTTCATAGAATCTTAACTTCTTTTGAAATGCGAAAAGAGGGACCATCAGAAGCCGCATTCGAAGCGTCAGGATACATGTCAGAGGAAGAATATGAGGTAAATTTTGTCAAGAATCTTGAACGGGGAACTGGACGGTTCAAAGGTAAGCTACCTTTCAAATGTTCTTCATGTGGTCGAGTTGGTCACTATGCTGCTAGATGCCCTCATAACAAAGGAAAGATGTCTGAAGAAGGTAATAGAAGCTATTATACCCATGTTAAAAGTAATGACTCATTCAATGGTAGTGAAAACATTGGAAGTCTCATGGCATATGAAAAGAAGAATGCAGAAACTGAGGAAGTTACCAAATTAAACGAACAATTGGAGACAGTAACCATGGTAAGGGAGAAATTACAGGATATAGTAAATGATCAGAGCATAACAATTCAGAGACTTGAATCAAAGATCCTCTCTCTAAAAGAAGATCTTGAAAAATAATGAGAGCAGAACAGAGAATCTCTTGAAGATCAAGAACATGAAGTGATCAAATTAAAGCAACAAGTGGAAGAAGGAAGAAAAGCTGAAGAAGACCTAAGGAATCAGTATCTGGAAAAGGAAGAACAACATCAGGTTGAGGTAAATATCTTAAAAGGTAAATTAGAAGAAAAGGATAAATTGTTGCGATTTCAAGATAGTACTAAGATTTTGGATGACATTCTTGGTAGTCAAAGATCCCCTATTATCAAAACTGGTCTTGGTTTTTATCCATTGAAGGTGAATCTAGCTCATAAGGTGAGGCAAGAAACTCTAATGAGAAATCTGAAATGCTCAACAAGGAACAACCATGGAAAGAAATTCCTCAAGGAAAATCCTTTACTCCTAACTATGGAAGTGATAGATGATTATTTCCTCCACTGAATAATGTTGAATGTTATGTATGTCATAATCTTGGACATGTTGCAGCTAGATGTAGAAGTAGAATGGTTCAAGACCATCACAAAAGATCATCGCATCCCAGGTATTTCAGAGGATATTGCTTTGCCTGCAATGCATATGGACACAAAGCAATTGATTGCAATAGAAGGAACATCAAATATGTAAGATGTTATACATGCAACAAACTTGGACATAAAGCAAGGGAATGCAGGAGCAAATCTCAAAATTCAAAACAAGAGGACCATACATCATCACAGTTCCAAGAATTGAAGAAGACAGAATTAGAGACAGAAAGGTGTGACATAACTTAGTTAGCTGACATAACAGACACAGGGGAATCTGAAAGTGAAGAAATTCAGTATTCCATCTTGCATACGCTGATATAATGAAGATAAGTCGCTTATATACGCGAGTTGCAGGCTGCAGAGTCGCGTATATACAGATCAGAAGAAAGGGCAGCAGAACAGACCCAGGAAATGGTTCGGTCATGGTTGGCTCAGGCTCACGGGGAGCATATACTTCAAATAATGCATTGTTGGCATTATGGTTAGAAGTTGTTGATAAAGTCTATGAAGCTAAATGATACATCTTGCTGTTTGATCAAAGGAATGGTATTGCAGGTTTGGATGTTGATGCTTATGGTGCAGATCATATATGATGAATGATAGTCATGGTCTTGAATGAATTGTTGGTCTTAGAACTTGCACCTACTCAGGGGGAGCATGGATGGATTGATACAACTTGGAGCTCAATCAGAAACTTCAGCATGTACTCAGGGGGAGTATGGACAACAAAAGGTATACCAAGGAAGAGAATATCTTGGTGCGCCCTTTGCCCTTGATGTCAAAGGGGGAGAGTGACTTGGTGTGATGGTTAACATCAAGTCCAAAGGGGGAGAGTGTTGGCATTATGATACAAGTGTTGTCCTTGATGGCAACTCACTCAGAGGTTGATACAGGTGATGGCAACTCAATCAGAGGACAGATCTTAGTACAACAGGTCAAGAAAGATATATACGCAGGTTCATTGTGACAAATCAGCATATACACGTGGGTTGGACGTTCCGAAGTCGCGTATGCGTATACATGCACTTTCACACAAGGAAAAGCGCGTACATGTGGGAAAACTTATGTCTTGGTCCATGGTAGTTAGTCCTCGGTATTTGAACCTATGGTTTTGGACCATGGTATCCCCTCAAAAGTTTTGACCCTAGGTATTGGGCCCTTGGTATTGTTTATTATGGTTTTGGACCGTGGTATTGAAAGAAGCCTAACCTATATAAGGAGAAGATCATTAAGCAAAGGAGATAAGCAAGGAATGGATGTCTGATGAAGTGGGAAGATCTAGTATTGCTGGTTATCTGTTTGTGATGCTTGGCTAAGGTTGGATATGACAGCGAAGGTATAAGTAATTATCTTTAGATCTGTACGCAGGTTGTCTCTGGTGAAAGCGTCTACACACGTGGTTTTGATATAGTTAAGTAGCGTATGCATTATGAGATTTGGTGTTTCAGGTTGCTGTTGATTCTAGTGGTTGTTGCAGAGTTCTGGGCTCTAGTTTGAGTTCTGTGTTTTTGATGACAGGGTTTCAATGATTCAGTATTGGGTGATTTAGAGATTTATGATGCAAGTATAAGTTAATGATTGTATTGCAGCAATGATTGTTTTGTACTCATGGATCTAGTCTGAAAATTTATGAAACGTGGTCCCTGAAGAAAAGAAGGTTGTAGCCTTCTGTAGGTCAGCACCTACGTACTAGTATATTAGCTAGTACAAGAGCTGAGGGGGTTGTAGCTCCCTTCCAGAAGTAGCTGGAAAACGAGAGAGGGTTGTAGCCCTCTGCAGGTTGAATCCTGCGTGCTGGTAAAGGACTGCACCAGTACATTGTAAAAGAAGTTTCTTATTAAAGGAAGAAAGAGACGAATTGTTGTAGGTGGTTTTCACCCACATTGGGTTTCCACCTTATATCTTGGTGTTCATGTGTGCTTCTTATGTGTGATGATCTGTTCTGTTTTACTGCACCTGATTACTATTATTATGGTTAATAATGTTCTGATGAATTTACTGAAGATAAGCTAACTAAATCCTAAGATTACTGCATGTACGCTAGTTGCATTTAACACAGTCACGTATATATGTTGATATACTGAACTGAAGCCGCGTATATCAATATGAGTATGAAATTGAAAAGTATCTGATTTGATAATACTGATTCACCCCCCCCCCCCCTCTCAGTGTTATTTCCAACACTATACCAATCATATCCACATAGAACTATGCTTTGTAACTATTTTTAGTCATACAAACCTTCTATGTATGCCCTCATTCCAGGGGAAAATAACTACCTATATATACTTTGTTTTTATTTCCCATTGGATATGAAATGAATTCACATGTCTTTCCTTAGACATATATCATACATGTAGTTTTTTACCTTTTCATTTTGGTCCCCTTCTTGGCCTTATAATTCACATGAGACCTTTCACATGGAAATCCTTTATTGAATATAGCTACACATGGGATCCATTCTCCACATTTCCCCATAACGAGTGACTTGTTCACTCGCAAATTCGATGCTTGATCTAGGAGTAGATCAACAACCTAAATTCTTATTGGGTTGAAACATGAGCAAGGGTTATAGTGAGGTTGTGAATGCATTGGATATAATAGCTAAGATAACTCTAATTCAATGTCCCAGATCCATATCATGTGGAAAATGATGCATGGTATCAGTCGTCCTTTTTTACATGATGGATCCAATAGTTATGGGAACATGAAATCAATGGTCCACAAATGACATTAATTACAAAGTAGAGAGGATGCTTATAGTGTACAATGCACTTGATGGATTAGATGTTTCATGATTTATACATTGGATAACATATATTCATATCGAGTGGAAACTTTCCACTTAGTTAACAAGGAAGAAAACAATCGATGGATCCAACAATTAGTGTTACAGGAGATGGATGGCTATGGTGCACACCATGCAATGAGAAGCGCATCATTTTAGTGAACCTCATTCACCTAATGGTGTCTAGTCATGCTTATGGTCTATCGCTTGGCCTCCTCCATCTGCTAACTTACTTGCCACCTAGAACTACCACATCATTGTTAAAGTCATAATGCGAATATTTTTAAACTTTTAAAATTCCATTACTCATTTTCCTTCAATAAAATTTACTTCTGTTGAATACCCATCATTACAAAATTAACATCTATGGTATTGAAATTTAACCAACAATCTGAAATTTCCTTTTTCTGTAATAACAATATTATCTCACATATCTACCATTTTGGTGTCTTTCATCCCAAACTTTCAATTTTTTCTTCTCCATTACTTCTGAATTTGTCAAATTATTTCCCAATAATTTATAATTTTATTTGCAATGGAATTTGACTCATATGGCTCAAGTGTTGTAAACCTAGACTCTAATACTACTTTGTAATAACCCCAACTATCTATTAGGGGAGATCCATACCCCTCTTACCCTATATAACCAATATTTTTTGACAAGTTTTCATTTAATTTACTTTTATTGACATGTAATGCACAACTAATGCATTCTATAATGGAATTCACTCACCTACAAAAGTATAATTGCATGATAATATTGTTTATTTCACAATTCATACACAACACAATAAAAATACATAATTAATTATAACATAACTCAAATTAATATTAACAATAGCACTTATTTGATAAAAATGTCTAGTTGGCTACATACCACAGATGTTCCTCCCATCAATAGACCATTCTACTCACTTTCTCTCAAAAATGGGTCACCCTTAAGTTAGGGCTTTAACTCCATGTCAAAAACCCACCCAAAACTAGGTGCATGTACAATACAATAAATAAACAAGGCCAAGTCACCAAACCCTAGCAACCACCAATTACATGTTCACATCCCACATCATCCCCACAACCAGATAGTGCACCCCTTTCTTTTCACTTGTATTCTTTCGGGTTATGTCATATGTCCAGGGTGTCTAAGTTAGACGATTATCAATTTCTTAGATCAATGTGGCTCTAAGAGTTCCTTCTACCCCTCAAGGGTCTCCCAGTACCCTCCAAGCCCTCTCACTAGGAAACTTGTTCTACCTCTCATGGGGTCATTCCATGTTTTCCACCACGATGTTCAGTCCTTCTCTCTCGAATCATATTCTCCAGGATGTCCCTCCATATTATCTACATTCTTAATTTTATGTGCATGTCGCTTTCTTTATAGATGGCACCCCTCCAAGTCACTTGATTGAATTTTATTAATATCATGTTCACTTTTGTATTTACTAAGTTTAATGAAACAACCTTTTAATGCACAGGGAGTCTTAACCCCCCATACTCTTCTCATATAACTTGGTCTACACTAGTTATACATTTTATTAATGTTCATTAAACTTCATATTTACAAAACCATACTCTTTATCCTCAAAACATATAAAAACATATGCACAAAGGCATGTCAGCCTAAAATCATATAAACACACATGCACAGGGAAAACCAGCCTCAAAAGTAATCTTTTTCTCGTTTTCCTAATTAATGTGTACTATTTCACCATCCTAAGTTTTATACATACATGTTATTTAGAATCCCCGTGTCGAGTTGGTGTGTTACACCCCAACCATTGTTGATGAGGTTTCTCAAAGAGACAGTTAGGAGTTGAATTGCAAAATTTCCCTAAGTGATTGAAATTTTTGATAGAATGCACTCTATGGTATGAGGAATTTGTTCTCATTCTATTCCATCTTGTTCTTATTAGATAACCTAAAACTAAAATCTAAGAAAATTTGAAATCGATCATGAGAAAATATGAACTCAACATTGAAATGAAAATGGATCAAATGAATCAATCTAATGCAAATAATTCAATCCAATGCTAATATGACAAAACACAATAAAAATTATATCCAACTTTGTTTAAGAATGATTTGGTATCAATAGGTTCCATATACAATTTATGACTCTGATTGAAAAAATCAATATTTTGGTGCATATCAAAATCCCTCCAAGGCCAATCAAAGACACTACTAACAAATACCATTTCATAGATGGTAATATGGAAAAGGAGGATCCTTCCTGATAGGATGAATGATTTTTTCTTCAATCTTTGCATGCTAGGAGAGGGCAACATGTTTTCCTCCATTCCACCCTATTGTGATGTGTGATGAAGAAGCTAGTCAAGTTTGGCACTAATCCCACTATGTTATGGAACCAGCTCAAGAAAAGATAGAAAAGATAGATCAACGCCTTAGAATTCAGCCTCTTCGAGGGGGCAACCTCCTTTACATTACATAAATGAACAATTCTTGGATGATACAAATGACAAAACCTCCTTTCTATATATAGGAGTCTAAGGAGTCACAATATAATCTAGCCGACCTAACAATAATAATATAAAGCCACAAAAATAACAATAGAGGGATTCTATGGGCACATTAATAACAATATGGGGGCAATGGGGGCACACCAATATAAATAAGGGGTATAACTACAATAGTAATGGGGTAATCACTAGTATTATAGGGACCCAACATGCCCCTCTCCTTCAAAAAAGTGTTGTCCTCAACGCTTGAGTAGTTCTGGATACTTCTGCATAAAATTCTCATCCTCCCATGTGGAATCTTCAGCGGATAAGTTCTTCCACTTGATAAGGTACTCTGAAATTGATCGATTTCGTAGTTGTCGAGTTCTTGTTTCTATAACTGCTTCCGGTTCCAATATAATTTTTCCTTCCTCGTCAAGTTCTGGCAATATTGTTTGAATTGGGAGCTTGTCGCCTATAACCTTCTTTAAGCATGAAACATGGAAAACTGGGTGCAATCGAGAAGCTGCAGGAAGCTCCAATTTGTATGCCATAGTACCAATCTTTTGCAACACCTTGTACGGACCATAATACTTTGGTGATAATTTATTATCCTTCTTAGCTTGCTTGAGGGACATTTGCTTATATGGTTGTAGCCGTAGGAATACCCAATCACCTACATGAAAACTTCTTTCACTGCGATGTTGATCTGCCTGTTGTTTCATTCTATTCTGTACCAACACGAGGTTATCCTTTAAGAGTTGGAGGACTTGTTGTTGATGTTCGATGTGATGTTCCACTGCCTGAACCTTAGAATTTTCTCTTAAATATGATGTGATGGATGGTGGTTGATACCCATAAAGTGCCATAAATGGGGTCATTTTTGTTGTTGTATGAAAGGAAGTGTTATACCACCATTTAGCCAGAGGCAAGCATTTGACCCATTGTGTCTGTTTATCAGATACAAAGCAACGAAGATATCCTTCCAAACATTTGTTTACTATCTCAGTTTTCCCATCAGATTGAGGATGATAAGATGAGCTATGAGCTAACTAAGTACCAAGACAAGAAAATAATTTTGTCCAAAAATTTCTAGTGAAAATGGGATCTCTGTCACTTACAATAATCTTTGGGTTTCCATGTAGCTTTTGAATTGTTTCCATAAATGCAGTAGAAACTATACTCATTTTAATTGGATGTGATAATGCACAAAAGTGTGCATACTTGGTAAGTCTGTCAACTACCACCATGATGACACTCTTTCCCTCAGACTTGGGTAAACCTGTGATAAAATCCATTGATACCTCCTCCCAACGTTGGCTTGGAATGGATAAAGGTTGTAATAGACCCGGTGTCTTAATTGTTTCAACTTTATTTTGTTGGCAAACCAAACATTCTGCCACAAACTTTTGAATATCTGATTTAAGGCCATCCCAAAAAAATTCCTTCTTAACCCTGTGGTAAGTTTTTAAAAATCCTGAGTGCCCTCCTAAGGGAGAAGTGTGCAATTCCATAAGAATCTTTTGTTTTAGCTGGGAATTCTTACAGAGGTATAAGCGATCTTTGTACCATAACGAATCATTTTTCCAGCTAAATGTATCAGACGTACTGGAATATTGTTGTAGCTTTCGAATAAGTTCCCATAATTCTTCATCATTCTTCCATTCCTCCCTTGCTTCATTTATCCAATCTGGTTGGTGTAGAGTCCCTACTTTACACCTTATCATCCATCATTACCTACTGTTTTCATCACTTTCCTCTCTCTTTTGCCTCATTTTCCACCCAGATCATTACATTAGTTGTCATTAAACATGATCAAGTGAGCTTTGCTAATGGGTAATTGTTTTGTTTAGTTTTTGACATACTTACAGGTATTCCGCAGCTTTCTGCTGATTCCGCAGCCATCTGCTGATTCCGCAGCCATCTGATGATCCCGCAGCCATTTTGTTGATCTCAAGGTTCCACGTGCTATTTTGCAGAACGAGCCACGAGGGCATGTTGGAATATACGTGCTCGAGGTTCCTGTGCCATCAGTTCAGCCGGCCACGTCATTTGTACCTCCGGTCAAAGGGCGTCAAGTTACGGTCAAATAAAGGCAGCTTAACGTTGATACGTAAGCTGTTTGATCACGTCGGTGGAAAAGGTGACTTGTCCATGTTTTGAAAGCCGTGGGGGACATGATCTAATGCTGGATTCATTGCCCATATCGACCAGGACCTCCAGCTTGACCACGAAGCCTATGACGTGTTAACTGCACCTTTAATACGCATGACAGTCAGTTTATTTTCTGTTTTTATGTTTACGTATTAGGCCATCTTGCAGATGCCTATATATATTTGCGTCTGCGTACGCTTATGTTAACTTTTTAGATGTTGTAGTGTATGTACTTGTGAGAATTTTGGCACGTTTTCAAACTCTGTTTTTATAAGAGCTGTTCCAGCACTTTTTGACTATGTATCTTTGCATATAAAGTAATGGAAACGTTGTTTTGAAGTCTTAAGAGCATCTGAGTTTTCTGTGGATAATATTAATGGAGGGCCCCTATTCGTATTAGCCTTGTAAAGTATTTCATGTGTATATTTCGGCAATTTCTGTATTTCATCTACAACATTTCCTTTTCTTGAGTTATGTACAGCTTGACTTCTTTTCATTGCTGCAGCCTTTATTTTCACTGATCAGATTTACTTCTTTGCAGGTTTTCACCCGGGATTGAGTGTGTTGTGTTTGCTTTAATACCTAATGGTAGTTGCAATTGTCTTGTTCATAATGCTGCCCTTTTTACTCTGTTTTCTAGACTAGTTTTTAGCTTAGTTTTACAAGTTGGATGCTAACTAATTTATGTTCTCTTTATCATGAATGGTTTATCTTTCAGAGAACAGAACACTAATTAATTGCAGCTTGTTTTTAAGTAGTCTTGGCTTGTGGCACTAATACTTTTTCCACTTGTTACACATAATCACACATGTAGGAAGCAGTATGATGGAAAAGGCTTAGTAGTGCTATAATTTGTCACTTAGAGTTTTTATCAATTCTTGGATTTGTCTTCAGCTACCTCCTAATCGTGTTTTACGCAGTACTATGTGGTAGAAGCAGGGAGTTAGGAGGAGATAATCATTATCATCAATCCTTGAAGTGATTTTCTTGTTTCTTTTATTTGCAGCAATATGGATAGAGACTAATGCCATTAGAACGTGGTCATTTACTTTCAAGTCATTTCAATTTATTCATTACTTTCAAGTTCTTTTCCTTTACAAATTCAGCAAGTAATTAGAATCACCAATCACACACACTTTCACTCATATAGAACTCACTTTTCACACACTTGCACTCATCTGTCTATAATCATCACTCCATCTTAGGAAGATAAGTTAACCATAAACAACACCCCCAAATGACAAAAGCTCTAAGAAAGTTGCTTAAGTACATATAGTACACCTTCACTTCATCAGCTTACGAGCCCCGGGTTGACAATTAATGACATCAATTTAGGAACACTAAATTGACTAAACATTTTGGCGCCATTGCCGGGGAAGTGAAATTAAGTAGCCATACTTAGAGAAAAAAAATATAAAAATTTTGAGGAAAGAAGTTAATAACCTATCCAAGTATGCTCTCCTCTTGCACTTTAAAGTGATCTGGAGGATCAGAAAGGAGAAAGTTATTGATTTAGTAGTCTCTTGAGTATGCTCTCTTCTTGCACCTAGAGTGATCTGGAAGATCAGAAAAAGAACTATTAACTTGACTTGAAGAAAAAATAAAAAAAAAATGACATGCATAGAGCTAGAGATTCTAGAGGACGGTTTTTAGCTAGAGCTCGAAGTTCAATTTTTACAAGTCCATCTGCTTCAAGGGATAGACAAGAGACACCCCCCTTATCTCCAACCGAAACTCCTGGAATTCAAGAGCCAAGAGTTGACTCTCCTACACCTTCTATTGAGTTTGAACCAGGAAGAGACTCTTCTCTTTCTCCTACAGGAAGACCAATTGTAATTGAGGAATTGGAATCATCTGAAGAAGAAGGAGAAATCTCTTCTCATTCACCTTTTGTAGAGGAACCAGAAGATTTTGAAATCCCTAGGAGAATCATCATGGCAGAGGAAGAAGGAGGAGGTAGAGGTAGAGGTAGAGGAGGAGGAGGAAATAACAATAACAATAATGGAGGTAGAGGTCCCATAGGAGGAGGAAATAGAAATGGGGATAATTCATTTGGGTTTCCCATTGTTAATGAGGATTCCCGAGCCACTATGAAAAACATATCACCATCTGTCCTCCGTAACTTCCATGGGTTAAGGACTGAGGACCCTGAAACATTCTTATTTGAGTTTGAAGTGGTGTGTCGAACTTATGACTACCTGGATGACTCTCAGAAACTCAAGTTGTTCCCTTCAACACTGAAGGATCAAGCCTTGAAATGGTTCATGGGGTTACTCACTCAATCCATTAGGACTTGGGATGAGATGAAACAGACATTTTTGGATAGGTATTTAGACTATTGCATGCCTACTAATCACAAGGACGAGGTTTTTAAAATGGTACAAAAAGAAGATGAGAGTCTAGAAGATTTACTTGAAAGATTTCAATATAACTTGAAAAGAGCAAAAATGAACACCTTGGATGAAGAGACCTTAAAAGCCCTCTTATTAAAGGCCATCAGGGATGAATGGATAGACATCTTAAACATGATGGGGAAAGGGGATATTTCTCAACTTTCTCTCAATGACATAGCAGAACTTTGTATCCATCTCTCAAGGGGCAAATCAAAAACTCAAAAAGGGCCTAGAGATCCTTCTCTCCTTAGGGCGAATAAATCTGCAACAGGATCAGTGAGTAGGGCTGAAATCGGCAGTATGCTTGATGAATTTAAAACTGACATCTTAGGGAGTCTTAGTGAACAACTTGATACCCTTAAGATTCACAATAAACAAAAAGCAGAAGCTGAGGCTTTGGCTATCTTTTGCCCGAAATGTAGAAAGAAACATGCTTTAAGGGAATGTCCCTTAGATGCACACCTTGTAGAAACATGTGTAATTTGCTCAGAAACTCATGAGACCAAGGATTGTCCTTCAATCCCTGGCCTCAAAGCAGTCTTTCAAGAGGATCCAGATACACTCGAATCTCTCTGTTTTATTGCAAGGAGACCTTGGCAAGGACAACATAATCAAGGGTTTAACAACTCTATGAATTCTCAATCCCAACCAAGTTGGAATCCTTGGCAACAACCTTGGCCTCAACCACAAAATGCTTTCCAAGCATGGATGCAAAGCATGCAAAATCCTTATGGGAGATTTGCACAATTCTATCAATATCCTCCATCATTTCAGAATCAACAAGCTCCACAAATTCCAAACCAAGGTCAACAACTATCATTACCATACCCTCAACAGCAACAACCTCCTCCACAAAATCAAAATTCTCAATTAGCACTTCAATCCCAGCAGAAATCTAATCAACTTCCCTCTCAGCCATTACCAAATCCAAATAATAGGAACCCTCAAAATGCTTACATGATGGAAGGTCAACCATTCCCTACCTATATGGTTGTTCCTCTTAATGAAGTACAACTTAGATCAGGTAGAATCCTAGATCAACCTTCCACAAGTGTTCAACAACCAAGCATTTCTGAGGAGGAATCTCTCAAAGTCAATAAAGGTTCTGAAGTATCACTTCAAACCCAAAATATCCAAAAAGAAAAAGAAAAAGAATCAATCTCTACAACTCCCCTAGTTGAGCAACCTACACCTACAGCTACACCTCCCTTTCCTGAAAGATTGCAAATTGATAAAGGGGTGGAAAAGCAGATATGGGTGCCTGACTATAACTTCCTAGATGAATTGAAGAATGTATGTATCAAGATCCCCTTGTTACAAGCCATTAAGGAAATTCCCATTCTAGCGAAGACAATAAAGGAGTTGAGTTTGAAGAAAACAGTAAAAAGAACCAGAGATACTAAAAGGATACATTTAGTTGGAAAAATTGCAGACATAATGATGGGTAAGATTACCATGCAAAAGTATGTAGATCCCGGTAGTCCTATTGTCAAAACTCATATTAATGGGGTTGAAATCCCAAATACTCTGATTGACTTAGGGGCCGTGATCAACATCATGAGTAGACAGACCATGGATCAGTTAAAGCTTCCTAACCTTCTCTTTACACCCACTCTGCTGCAGCTTGCAGATAGATCAATCATTAAACCTGATGGTGTATTGGAAGACATTCCAGTCTCTATAGATTCTTGGGAATATCCAGTTGATTTTATGATTTTAACTCCCAAGAACAATCTAGGAGGACATCCTCTTATTTTAGGAAGACCTTGGCTGGCCACAGCTGATGCTTTCATAAGCTGTAGGTCTGGAGACATGTATATATCAGATGGTAATTCCACCAAGAAGTTCAACTTGTATCCCCCAGCAAAAGCTATAACAGAATTAGGAGAAGATGAATGGGTAGAGGATGAAGATACTATACAACCAGTTCTAACCATCTCTGAGATCAGTGAGGATAGTCAAATTCTAAATACATTAGAAAATTTTGAAGTATCTTTAGAATATGACTCTGAACATTTTCAGATAGATGCAGACATTGAATATCTCTCCTCTAGACAAATGTCTCTCTTCTCAATGGAAGAGTTTGGTAGTTCTACAGTTGAAATCCTCCCAGGACAAACATTGAACATTAACAAAAACTTGGGAAGACCACAACAAGAAGAATTAACTAAACTGTTGCAAAAACATTCCACTGCCTTTGCATGGGAATACACTGACATGAAAGGAATCGATCCTAAGACTTGTATTCATCACATCTACATTGAAGAGAATAGCAGACCTATTAGGCAACCACAAAGAAGGATGAATCCAAACCTTAGGGAAATTGTGAAAGAAGAACTGCAGAAATTGCTCAAGGTAAACTTCATTTACCCCATCTCAGACAGCCAATGGGTTTCTCCCTTGGTTATAGTGCCCAAAAAGAATGGTAAATGGAGAGTTTGCATTGATTATCGAGAATTGAACAAGGCAACCTTAAAGGATCATTTTCCTTTACCTTTTATTGATCAGGTACTAGACACTTTAGCAGGTAAAAAGTATTTCTCATTCTTGGATGGTTTTAGTGGGTACAATCAAATTCAGGTAGCACCTGAAGATCAAGACAAAACCACATTTACTTGTCCTTGGGGAACTTTTGCCTACCGAGTACTCCCTTTTGGATTGTGCAATGCACCTGCTACATTTCAAAGGGCTGTATTAGGAATTTTTTCAGATCTGATTCATGATTGTGTAGAGGTATACATGGACGATTTCACAGTTTATGGTAATACATTTGAAGAAACTTTGGAAAATTTGGAAAAAGTACTGGTAAGATGTAAGGAAACAAATCTTTCTTTAAGTCATGAAAAGTGTTTTATGATGTTTACTGAAGGGATTGTTTTAGGACATCATATTTCAGGGGATGGGATCAAGGTTGATAAATCCAAAGTTGAAGTCATCTCTAAGTTACCTGTTCCAAATTGCCAAAAGGATGTTAGAAGTTTTCTTGGGTTTACTGGGTATTACAGAAGATTTATTGAAAACTTCACTAGGATAGCATCTCCTCTTTTCAAATTGCTTACCAAGGACTGTGAGTTTAAATGGGATCCTGAGTGTCAATCTGCCTTTGAAGCTTTAAAGTCTAGAATATCTGAAGCACCCATCTTAAGGGGGCCAAATTGGAAACTCCCTTTCCACATTTCTACTGATGCTTCAGATACAGCTCTAGGAGCTGTTTTGGGACAAAAGGATTTGATCCCTTATGCCATTTATTACACAAGTAAGAATTTGACTCCTACTGAGTTAAATTATACTGTTACAGAAAAAGAGTTCTTAGCTGTGGTACATGCAATCAACAAGTTCAGACACTACATAACCGGCTATGAAACCTTTGTCCATACTGATCACTCTGCCATAAGATACTTAATGAACAAACCTGTCACCAATGGTAGAGTTACAAGATGGCTTTTACTTTTGCAAGAATTCAACATTACTGTGTTAGATAGACCTGGAAAGCAAAACACAGTAGCTGATTTCTTGTCTAGAATCCAAAACACTAATGAGGATTCTCCAGTAGAAGATAAGTTTCCAGATGAATACTTGTTTGCAGTGACTACCAAGACTCCTTGGTATGCAGATATGGCTAATTATCTTGTTACAGGGAAACTTCCTCTACACTTATTTCCTAATGAGAAAAGGAAAATCATTCGGGAGAGTTCACATTATTCTTGGATTTCTAATGAATTGTTCAAAACAGGGCCAGATTGTATAATCAGAAGGTGTGTTCGGGAAGATGAAATGCCTGACATCCTTAAGGCATGTCATGATGAACCATGCGGCGGGCACTTTGCGGACAAGAGGACAGCCTATAAAATCCTTTCTCTAGGATATTATTGGCCTTCTCTCTTTAAAGATGCAAAGCAGTATGTTAAAAGGTGTGACAGCTGCCAAAGAGTTGGGAAACCAACTCCTTCAAATGAAATGTCTCTACAGCCTCAGGTATGCATCGAACCCTTTGAGAAATGGGCTCTAGATTTCATTGGACCAATTAATCCACCATCAAAGCAAAAGAAATATATACTGGTTTGTACTGATTATGTTACTAAGTGGGTAGAAGCAAAAGCATTGCCTTCTGCCACTGAAAATTCAGTTGTTCAATTTATTTTTGAGGATATCTTCACTCGTTTTGGTGTCCCAAGGGAAATTGTGACAGATCAAGGCAGCCAGTTTACATCTAATTTGATGGAGAAGCTGATGGAGGAATATAAGATCAAGCACAGAACATCTACTCCCTACCATCCGCAATCCAATGGTCAAGTGGAATCTACCAATAAAGTTCTTGAAGGCATTATCACCAAGACTGTTCATCTTCATAGAAGAGATTGGGCGGAAAGGCTCCCTGAAGCCTTATGGGCCTATAGGACCACATGGAAGAACACAACAGGACATTCTCCCTATGAACTTGTTTATGGGAAGGAAGTCCTGCTTCCTATTGAGTTCCAAATCAAGACCTTCAAGATGGCAGTCCAATTGGGAATGAGCCTCTCAGAAGCTCAAAGACACAGAATGGACCAGCTAAATGAACTAGATGAAATAACACAAGATGCAATTCTAAGGACCGATCTAGTTCAGCACCAAAGATCTAAATGGCATGATCGTCATATCAAAGAAAGAAAGTTTCAGAAAGGAGATTGGGCTCTATTGTTTGATTCAAAATTCAAAGACTTCAAAGGAAAGTTTCAAACTCATTGGCTTGGGTCATATGAGATTGATGAAGTCTTTAGCAATGGAGCAGTTCGAGTAAAAACTATTGATGAATTTCATACTCCTCTTATTGTGAATGGCCACCGCTTGAAAATCTACCAGAAGCCATTCTCAAAAGAAGAGTTTGTCAAATTGTTCAAAGAAGATTCTGCAATCAGGTTGGTGGAGAAGGATACTTCTCCTCCATCAGCCTAATCTTTGGTTTTTGAAAAAAGAAAAAAAAAAAAAAAGAGAAAAAAAAAATAAATGTATGAGCCTGAAAACCAATCTCTGATTGGCAGTCTCATACAGAAAACCTGAGGTGAAAATCAGGGTCACCTGACACCTCATGTTTTCCAAAAAAAAAAAAAAAATCTCTTTCTCCCCTTATTTCATCTCATTCACCACCATTTCATCCACCATTTCATTCATTTTCACTCCACCTCATTTTTTTTTTCATTCATCCATCCACTCACTACATTCCACTCCATCAATAAAGTCATTTTTAGATAGTTAAAAGTTGTTTTTGTGCAGTCGGAGGCTACTACTGCAGATTCCGCAGCTATCTGAAGATTCTGCAGCCATCTAATGATTCCGCAGCTCTCTGTACCTGCATAAAAAAAAAAACACAGTCTGTTTGAAATTTCTTTGCAGCTCAGTAGTCATCAATAATAAATGAAAAATGGTCATGCAACAGCCATAAATCAGCGAAGGGTTAGTGGTAAATCATCAAAGGCAAATCTAAGCGGGAATCTGAGGTATGTTTTAAAAACCTAAACTTGCAGTTATTTCATTATGCAAAGTTTTCTAGGTTATGTTTCTTGCCACTAAGAGTAATGATTACCAGTCATGCAACCATATACCCACGTATCTCCCACGTCTATCAGTCCTTGATTACCACGATTTTGAATTTCACTTACAGCCGCTTCTCTCATTAAGATCTCGTACTTAGGTGACGTAACCTAATGTACTACGTCTCTATGACATTAACTCACGCAGCCAAGTGTAACTTCGAACCGAAATCTAAGGACATAGCCGTTTCCATTCATTATTCCATAACCCTTCTACCCTCTTACGCTCATATCATTTCACTTCCGCTGTTTCATTTCCACTCACTGTTTCATTCCATTTACGCTGTGCAATACGCTGCTACTATACTCTGTTTTTCCTCTACGCTAATTCTATCACCAGTGAAGGTCTGTTACGGCCGTATCCAAAGCTAAAACCATAATCCACTATGTTGAGGCCGTAAATCCACTGAGTCAAAGCCATTTTGAAGCCGTGTTCCAAAACAGAGCCGTGAGTTTACTGTGTAAAGCCATCCTTAAAGCCGTGTTTTAGAACAGAGCCATAAGAGCTAATGGGGAAACTCCTAAGAGCAGAACCGGAAGGTTCAAAGTTTTTGGAGGGTTATCCTCAGGTCAAAGAGGCATTACAAAATGCAAACTAGTTACAATGCGTACAGAAGTTCAAAGGCTACCATAAGGAGGTGACAAAGGCCTTTGCAAGGTCCTTCAGAGAAAAAGATGGTCACGTGGAGATAGGGGACTTACAATTCATAGTCAATGAAAGCAGCATAGCACAAGCTACCTCACTTCCACAGACCGGAGAAAGGTGGTTTAAGAACCGAGCAGTTCAAGATCAGCAGTGGAAACAAATTTTGAAAAACCTAGGTATGGACACAAGTATCTTTACCAAAGGGATTCCTGTTTCTTATGTTAAGGAGGAGTGGACCACTTTACTCTTGTTAGTACAGAAATTTTTCACTTGTGAAGGAAGATTTGGGGTCTTATATGTTTATCATGCAAAGGTTATGATGCATTTTCTAGGAGATGATATTAACCTCCCTTACTTTCTATTTTCAAGTCTTAAGAAAATGTGTGCAATGGTCCAAAAGAACCCTAGAAATATTGAAGCACATTTATGTCATCACGGTCTTGTGAAATTGCTGGTTGAGGAACAATTAAAATAAAAAAGAGACACATGGGAGAGGTTTCTCATAAGAAACCATTTTCAAGAATTAGGAGAAACTTCTGGAGGGTCCCCTCAAGTGCCAAAAAGAAGTAGAAGAAAAAGAGGAGAGGGGGTTAACCAAGAAACTACTGCCCAAACAGAAACCATTGTTCCTGATACCATTGCCCAAGAGGAAACTGTTCAAGAACAGTTTGATGAGGAAACTGATATACAGCATCCTGAACAGGATATTGATCCTGGATTTACTGAAGATGATAACCAAGCAGCCCAAGGAATTATCACTGAAACTCTTTCAGAACTTGCTCAAGAAATTGCTCAGAAAAGGAAAGAAGGGAAGAAGAAACGTAAGCAAGATAAAGGTAAATCTGTAGTCCAAGAAACTCCCCTCACTCCTGAGAATACTAGTGAGGAAGACACTCAACCCTTAGCTCAAAGAATGGCCAAACTTCATAAAACTGCCCTCTCTAAAAAGGTGGAAAAACAGCAGAAAATACCAAAAGAAAAACAGAGTACCACCTCTGTAAGGAGCAACAGATTACAAAACAGAAAAGTAGGGGCCACAAAGGGTAAACAGTCATTCTTCATTGACTTAAGCTCACCTCAAAAAGGTGCTACAAGTCCTGACTTGGAGGAAAGTCCTTCACACGCTGAGCACATTGAGACTAGTCCTCCACGTGAGGAAAGTCCGTTTGAACATGAACTTGAGCATGAACATGGATCTGAATTTGATTATGAACCAAGTCCCAAAAAGTCACCTGAAGTGGACCCGGAGCAGCAAAAAGTGTATAATTATCTGGAAACATTGGAGCAAGCAGCCGCTGGCCCAAGTAATGTTCAGCCTTTAGAACAACAAGTCCACTCCTTGAAACAGGAAATTTTTGAGATTGAGGTTCTAAATCGACATATCATGCAAGAAAATGAGAAGTTGAAAGAGCAAGCCAAATTGGATAAGATGATTCATGATAACACCATGTTACATTTGGGCCTGTGGCAAAGAAATAACAAAAAGTTAAGGAAGAGATGCAAAAAGCTAAACAGAGCCTTGATCAACCTAAAGTTCAGATGCTTAGTAAAGAAGCCAAGGGTAAATGTGTCTACACAGAGAAAGAAGAGGAGATTGGATGTCTTGGCGGAGGCATCACAGCAGGTTGATTGATCAGTGTTTTTGCATGAGGACATGCAATGCCCTCGTAGTGGGGGTATGTAGAGTCCCTACTTTACACCTTATCATCCATCATTACCTACTGTTTTCATCACTTTCCTCTCTCTTTTGCCTCATTTTCCACCCAGATCATTACATTAGTTGTCATTAAACATGATCAAGTGAGCTTTGCTAATGGGTAATTGTTTTGTTTAGTTTTTGACATACTTACAGGTATTCCGCAGCTTTCTGCTGATTCCGCAGCCATCTGCTGATTCCGCAGCCATCTGATGATCCCGCAGCCATCTGATGATCCCGCAGCCATGTTGTTGATCTCAAGGTTCCACGTGCTATTTTGCAGAACGAGCCACGGGGGCATGTTGGAATATACGTGCTCGAGGTTCCTGTGCCATCAGTTCAGCCGGCCACGTCATTTGTACCTCCGGTCAAAGGGGGTCAAGTTACGGTCAAATAAAGGCAGCTTAACGTTGATACGTAAGCTGTTTGATCACGTCGGTGGAAAAGGTGAATTGTCCGTGTTTTGAAAGCCGTGGGGGACATGATCTAATGCTGGATTCATTGCCCATATCGACCAGGACCTCCAGCTTGACCACGAAGCCTATGACGTGTTAACTGCACCTTTAATACGCATGACAGTCAGTTTATTTTCTGTTTTTATGTTTACGTATTAGGCCATCTTGCAGATGCCTATATATATTTGTGTCTGCGTACGCTTATGTTAACTTTTTAGATGCTGTAGTGTATGTACTTGTGAGAATTTTGGCACGTTTTCAAACTCTGTTTTTATAAGAGCTGTTCCAGCACTTTTTGACTATGTATCTCTGCATATAAAGTAATGGAAACGCTGTTTTGAAGTCTTAAGAGCATCTGAGTTTTCTGTGGATAATATGAATGGAGGGCCCCTGTTCGTATTAGCCTTGTAAAGTATTTCATGTGTATATTTCGGCAATTTCTTTATTTCATCTACAGCATTTCCTTTTCTTGAGTTATGTACAGCTTGACTTCTTTTCATTGCTGCAGCCTTTATTTTCACTGATCAGATTTACTTCTTTGCAGGTTTTCACCCGGGATTGAGTGTGTTGTGTTTGCTTTAATACCTAATGGTAGTTGCAGTTGTCTTGTTCATAATGCTGCCCTTTTTACTCTGTTTTCTAGACTAGTTTTTAGCTTAGTTTTACAAGTTGGATGCTAACTAATTTATGTTCTCTTTATCATGAATGGTTTATCTTTCAGAGAACAGAACACTAATTAATTGCAGCTTGTTTTTAAGTAGTCTTGGCTTGTGGTACTAATACTTTTTCCACTTGTTACACATAATCACACATGTAGGAAGCAGTATGATGGAAAAGGCTTAGTAGTGCTATAATTTGTCACTTAGAGTTTTTATCAATTCTTGGATTTGTCTTCAGCGACCTCCTAATCGTGTTTTACGCAGTACTATGTGGTAGAAGCAGGGAGTTAGGAGGAGATAATCATTATCATCAATCCTTGAAGTGATTTTCTTGTTTCTTTTATTTGCAGCAATATGGATAGAGACTAATGCCATTAGAACGTGGTCATTTACTTTCAAGTCATTTCAATTTATTCATTTCTTTCAAGTTCTTTTCCTTTACAAATTCAGCAAGTAATTAGAATCACCAATCACACACACTTTCACTCATATAGAACTCACTTTTCACACACTTGCACTCATCTGTCTATAATCATCACTCCATCTTAGGAAGATAAGTTAACCATAAACAACACCCCCAAATGACAAAAGCTCTAAGAAAGTTGCTTAAGTACATATAGTACACCTTCACTTCATCAGCTTACGAGCCCCGGGTTGACAATTAATGACATCAATTTAGGAACACTAAATTGACTAAACAGTTGGATGATAGATATAGCGCACAACAATGCTTCCACATCCTCATCCTTCCTTGAGAGTGCATCTGCCACCACATTTTGCTTCCCTTTTTTGTAGATGATTTCAAAGTCATAACCCAACATCTTTGTGACCCACTTTTGTTGCTCTTCAGAGGATAATCTTTGTTCTAAAAAGTATTTAAGGCTATCATGATCCGTTTTTACCTTGAAGTGTCTTCCCATTAGGTAGGGTCGCCATTTCTTAAGTGCATGGACTATTGCCAACATTTCCTTCTCATAAATAGCTTTGCTTAGAAACTTTCCCTTGATTGGACGACTTTCAAAAGCAATGGGTCTTTCATCTTGCATTAGAATAGCACCAATTCCATTTCCTGAAGCATCACGTTCCACAATAAAGGTTTTTGTGAAGTCCGGTGTAGCTAAGACTGGTGCTTGGCACATTGCCTCTTTAAGATGTTCAAAGGCCTTTGTTGCTTCCGGAGTGCATGAAAATGCATCTTTCTTCAATAATGTCGTTAGAGGTGCTACTATTCTCCCATAATTCTTAACAAACTTGTGATAATACCCTGTCAACCCAAGAAATCCGCGCAAATGCTTTATGGATGTGGGGATTTTCCATTCCTTAATGGCTTTAATTTTGGTAGGGTCTACCTTAACTCCTTCATGAGATACAATATGACCCAAATATTCCACCTCCTGGACTCCAAAGAAACATTTGGATCTTTTGGCATATAATTGTTTCTCCTCCAATAGTTGTAGCACCCTGTCAACATGTTCAACATGATCCTTCCAAGACTTGCTGTAGATAAGTATATCATTAAAAAATACTAACACAAATTTTCTAAGGAATGGTTTGAAAATTGAATTCATCAAACCTTGAAATGTTGAAGGTGCATTGGTAAGGCCAAAAGGCATGACCAAAAATTCATAATGACCCTCATGAGTTCTAAATGCCGTTTTTGGAATGTCTTCAATCTTCATTCTGATTTGATGATATCCTGAACGAAGATCCAACTTGGTGAAGTAAATTAATCCATGCAATTCATCCAGTAATTCATCAATGACAGGAATGAGGAATTTATCTTTAATAGTGAGCTTGTTGAGCTCCCTATAATCTGGACACATGCGCCATGATCCATCCTTCTTGTGCACCAATACTACTGGAGCAAAGAAAGAACTTTGACTCGGTTGAATTATACCAGCCTCTAGCATTTCTGCAACCATACGTTCAATTTCACTTTTTTGGACATAGGGATATATGTACGGCCTGATGTTTGGAGGAACACTTCCTGGAATCAGATGAATAGCATGATCATGATCACGCATAGGTGGGAGACCTTTGGGAGTCTCAAATACCTTAGAATGATTGTCCAGGACTTTTTGGAGATTTGGAGAAATAGATGATTCTAATGTGGAAACATCTAGCGAACATAATTGTGCAATTACACCCCTTTGCTCCTTTTTTAGAAGCTTTGTCATACCATTAGAGCTGATTATCTTTCCTGGTTTCCCTGTAATACCCCTTAATTCAACTTCCTTTCCTTCTGTAGAAAATTTGATGAAAAGTTCTTGAAAATTAGAAGCTATTGTACCCAAGGATTGTAGCCATTAGACTCCTCGTACAACATCAGCACCTCCCATTGGAATGGAAAGCATTGGGCTAGTCAATACATATTCTCCCATGGATAGCTTGATATTATGGCACTTTCCAGAGCAATATATTGTTCCTCCATTTGCAATCATCACTTGACACTCTGGTGCTCAATATAGGAAGCAATTCAATTCTTTTGCTACCCTACAATGAATAAAATTGTGGGTGCTTCCTGAATCAGTCAACACTATCACCTTTTTCTTCTTGATTTGTCCTTCTATCTTGATGGTTTGAGGAGTGGTAATTCCTGCCAATGCATTACAAGATATGGTCGGATTTATTTGTTCTTCATCTAGGCTTTGTTCCTGGAGCATATCCTGTTCTTTTGACCTTTCTTGCTCCTTTTCTTCTTCCTCTTCACAATCTATGTAGAATAATTTCTTCTCAGCACACTTATGACCTTTAGTGTATTTGCTATCACAACTATAACAAAGCCCTTTTGCTCTTTTTTCTTCCAATTGTTGTGGTGTCAACCTTATAGGTTGTGGAAGACTAGGGGCAACTGCACTTCCGTCTTTTTAGTTGTGAGTGGTATGCTTCCTGGTTGCCATTATTTTGCTTTCCATTTTTCTTGCTAACCTGAATGCCTTCTCTAATGAATCAGGTTCCCAAAGTCGAACATCATGTTGGATATTATCTTTTAAAGACCCTATGGACACATCAATCCTATGCTGCTCTGGAATATCTTTTATCCTTATGTTCAATTTTTGGAACTCCTCAATGTGCTCCATTATTGAACCCTTTTGTTTGAGACTTATCCATTGGCTAAAAAAAGTGTTGCTTTTTGTATCCTCATAATGTGCTATCAATTCTTCCGTAAAAATTACCCAAGTGATAAAATGTTTACGAGAGCAAAGCCATTGATACCATACAAACTGATTTGGTTCCAAATATAAAGTTGCCATACGTACCTTTTGTGTGTTTTGCACATTATTGAGATCGAAGAACTGCTCCATCTGTAATATCCATGTGGCGGGATCCTTACCATCAAACTTCCTCATATAGATTTTTGGAATATGGTGGGTCTTCGATCCAACATTAGAGTCTATGGAATCATGATTAACATTTCTTTTGTTCACATCATGAGTTTCCTTTACAACCTTTTCACCATTAGTAAGTATTTCTTATAGAAAATTTGTCAAATCTGTCTTCAAATCTGCCATGTCTATCTTCAAATTTGTCCTCAAATCTGTCTTCAGATCATCCATCTTAGCTTCCATGCCCTTTATCTTAGATTCCACGCCATTTATCTTAGCATCTGTTAGCTTTTGTGAGCGTGACATTTGTTGCACTTGTTCTTGTAATTTTGATATATCATGTAGCATTTCTTCCTCTTCTTCATGAGTCATGCTAGAGCTTTCAGGTTCCTTACTAGGTGTTTGCATTTTCTTTCCTCGGGGCATCAGTTACCGATAATAATTCTTTACTATGCCCTTTGAATTCCTTCAAACCAAGCTTATGCAAAAATTAAAAAAAAAAACTACACACCTTTTTTCACTTTGTAGAAGCCTGATATTGAATCTGATGTATCTCTGTAATTTCGAGTCATCCAGTTCTGAAATTTTGACCTGTATTAGCCTTCTATGTCCTCTTTCCAATGCCACTAGTCTGATCCAAATTGGATTCTCCAAGAAAGATTTATGCATAATCTCCCGCAGTGACCTGATTATAGACTAGTTCAGTAGAGCGAACTTGTATGAAGTGCCACATGTCACTGTCTCAACCTTTGACTCTACAAAATATATAAAAGAAAACTACATTCTGTCCTCTTTCTATACCTTCTTACGAAATTTCAATCCGATGTTCAGAAGGAAAGTTATGATGATTTTCCCCAGGTCACCTGTTTTGAGTGTAATTCAGGAGTCTGCAAAAAGACCAACTTCCTCAAATCATATCTCCGAAAATATCACACGAAAAGCTCTGAAATTCGGAACCAAGGTTCAATGCGATTTCTTCTCAAATGGGTTTTTTTGCGACTTCTGAAACATCACAGAAAAAAAGTTGTAGCGAAAATGCCACGATGACCTGTTTGGAGTAGCGAAACCCTAGAATCCAAAGCTCTGATACCAAATGTTATGGAACCAGCTCAAGAAAAGATAGAAAAGATAGATCAATGCCTTAGAATTCAGCCTCTTCGAGGGGGCAACCTCCTTTACATTACATAAATGAACAATTCTTGGATGATACAAATGACAAAACCTCCTTTCTATATATAGGAGTCTAAGGAGTCACAATATAATCCAGCCGACCTAACAATAATAATATAAAGCCACAAAAATAACAATAGAGGGATTCTATGGGCACATTAATAACAATATGGGGGCAATGGGGGCACAAAAATATAAATAAGGGGTATAACTACAATAGTAATGGGGTAATCACTAGTATTATAGGGACCCAACACACTAACACTTCTGGAGGCCTTCCATCCTCTATTGTAACTACTAACCTATAGGAAACATAGAGTGGAATGTGTGGGAAAAATAAATGGAGGGTGTTCATACCACATTATTGGAACATTGATGACAACTAAGAATATTCCTTCATTAAATTCTTGGCATCTCTCAAATATTTTTTAATAAAAAAACCTAAATTCTTGAACACTTATTCAATAATAGAGAATACCTAGAAACATAATATTAGACTATTATTTTGACACAGAGATAAACCATAATTTTTTTTTGACAAACCTCAAATACTTAAATTGCCATTTAAAACTAGGTGTCCAAGTCATATTTCTAACATTAGTTCCTAACCAATAATAGTACCATGATTTAGAATGATTATCTCTATGTATAATGCACAAAGTTAAATGATTGGTTTAGTGCATTTTCCGTCACGTTTGTTCGATACCATTTTAATTTTATTTCAATGAATGAATTATAAATTATACTAGCCAATGATTGGCTTAATACATGGTGTATAGAGATAACATGGCATACACTTATTGCTCACCTAGGTCTCACAATGACTATAACCATGAATAAAATATATTTTTTAAATTTATTTTGAGAGGTACAACATTTTGAATTCTTGATCCATTTTTGTAGGAAATGGTTTTTGAATAATTAAGTTTTATAATATCTTACAAATTAGTAGGAGGAAATCCTAGTTGGAGGACTACATAATAAGGGTTGGAGGGGCAAAGATTGTTTGAAACAATGTACAAAACTCTAAATTCCCAGTTATTTTTCCTTTCAATTTTAGGGCTAATTTATACATAGGACAAGAATTAGAATATGAAGCAATGTAAAACCTATCAAAATATGGAATTTTATAAAAATAAGTAATCCCATGAAAGTGTTTTCACATGAAAATAAAAGAAATGGTGGAGTATTTTCTTTAACAATTATTCAACATTTGATTTGCATTTGTTGATGATGCATTCCTGGGGCCTGCCAAAGTAGTGAATGTCATCAATACCTGATACTTGAATTACAATAATGATATTACTTGTACTAGAGGTTTTATACATAACTTTTACTCAAAACTAGTACGATCTCAAATGGGGGGGGTGGACTATTGTACAAGCACTTAAAATAGGATTTGAATATAGGTTAATGGACTTTTAATAATTGTTGTGCAAAATACTTATTTTTACATTTTTATTATTATAAATATATTTTTAGCACATTTTATTTATTTATTCTTCATAAAGTAAAATTTCATTATTTAAAGCGGATACAAAATTTTTATAGTTAAAATTTGTATACATCACAAAAGAAATTAACACTTTCCAAAATTGTATAAAATGTCAAATGAAGGGAACTAAAAAAACATATAGTTATCATGTAATTTTATTTGTAAAGAAGATGTGAAATTCCAATCTAGTTTCAATGTCTTAGACAATTTTTTTAGAAAATCTTGTAGAAGTTAGTAGTGGTGATTTCAATGTCTTGTTTTCAAGATTCAAGAAAATATTTTATCACTCTCAATCATTTGTAAGGATTATTATAAAAATCATGATGTTTAATATTGTTTAGGTAATTATTTCAAGAAACATGGGGGGAACTTATCCTACATCTAATTCTTAAGTCTTAGGTACCTTTTGATTAGGAGATAAAAAGAAGGTCCTTTTCATTACATTTAGTAGCCAATCTCCCTAAATTTGGTACTTCTAGCTTTAAGCTCAACAAAATTCCATGTTTTTATAATCAAGGTTTTATTAGAAATATTTAAGATACAAAAATCTTGACTGATACTTCTTCTTAAGGATGGAGGGAATTATTTTAAGAGGGGGAGCTAAGTGTTAGGGGAGATGAGGTTTAAGGAAAAAAAGAGAGATATCTTGCCTATTAGCTATTCCCTACCAAAATCTAAGTTGGAAATAGAAAAATACATGGTAATCATTGCATAAATTCTTGATTATTGATTAAATATATGAAATATAGATAACATGGTGACTTGGAAGTATATATGATACTAACATCCCAAATTATATTCATCAAATATCACTAATTTCTATTGATCCATGACTAGTACCAATTCCTTTCATTTACCTTGAACCTAACCTATTAAACTTGAACCCTAGTTTTATATTGATGTATGTTAAACCATGTCATGAGGAGGAGAAGCTATGCTATTAACTATATCTTGTTCCAAAGTAGAGCATCGTAACAAGGAGTGGGAGCGAGAGATCATAAGAGAGAGAGTTAGTGTTTTGTAGTATCCTAATAAGCCACAAGTCTTAGATAACTTCGTAGAGAGTGCCTTCTCCTTCGAACTTGAATTTTTCCATTCCAAAAATAAAATAGGAAAGAATCCTCACCTTCCATTTAGATTTTCCTCTCATAATGGTTTTCTAGATAAAATATTTGTGTTCATGGTAGACAGTGTATGATTATTTGTTGTTCTTTATTTTCCATATTTTACCTATTTCATGCATAAGTAGGAAAATAAATTGTTAACAAATTTGGAATTGAAATGAATTTGACTTTTATAGTATATATTTTCATTTATTTTATCATACTTATTGTGATGAACTACCCGGTGGAATATTCATGGATGTTTACAAACAATATTCGTATTAGAGTAGGTTTCTTTGGGGAATCTTGTAGGAAGTTGTATGGGATATCAAAACTAATGTAAGAAAAATGTTGTAGAATGTTAGCCATGGTTGAAATTTTTTTTCATAATATCCTTGATCCAACACAAGAGATATTCATGAGATTGGAAGCACATATCATCAGTATTATCTATAATGTGAATATACTTATGGTATATCTAGCAAAAAATCTTGGAATTGGAGAAGAAGAAGGTCGCAGCCCGGAAGGATGAAACTAGATCCGATGTCTTCAAAACTCATCCAATCTTCGCCCGATGTACAAGCCGATCCATGTGAAAAGATGTTCTGAAGTCGAACATGGAAAGACATCGCCTGATTACCAGCCAATGATATAAGCTATTAACAGACGCAAGAGGAGTCACCGATAATGACGATGACCCTCAAGGTACTAAAGTACAATTCACGTGGTATTTGAATCTAGATGTTATATTAGAGGGAAAATAGAGGGATCCTGAAGAAATCAAAAAGGAGTTAAGGAAAGAATCAAAGAAAGAGTAGTCAAGTCCGAGTATTATTTCTCATTCATAGTCCTTGTTCAAGATGGAAGCAAATTTCGACATAAATTCATGTGAATGTTAGATTGACACTTTAAAATTGAATCACTAGTTGTAGGAATTAGAAGTATATTTTACCATTCACCACATTGATGAGAAGAAAAAAAATAATTTGCTAGATTGAAGCCAAAGGATCATGCCCTTACCTAGTGGGAAAGCCATACAAATAAACTTGGGTTGTAGGGTGATATTGGAGTAACTAAGTAAGAGAACTTCAAAAACTTCAAAAACTCCCAACTCTACCCTATCAGGTATTTGGAGGACAAGTGGATCCAATAGAACTACTTTAGATAGAGGTGAGGGCTGAGTGTATAGGACTACACCACTTAATTAAGGAATATGGCCACCATGTTGGGTACCTCTCCCAAGATATTAGATGTACTCACAAATATGAGGGGTATAAATAGCCATATGTGAAAGAAGGTGAAATTTCTCAAGATAAGACTAGTGTACGAGACTTGTGTATAGGCACAATACCTAGAAAATATAGAAAAAATAAAGGGAAATCCATTGGTACCAAATGAAAGAAGTAAAGAAGGAAGGAAGAAGTGAAAACAGAGAAAGTATAAGAATCAAAACTCACTACAAATCAATGCAAGGATCGTAGAAATAAATGCAACCATTGGCACATTTGTAGTCATAGTGAGAAGCGGAAATTGCATCTAGAGGTGACCATAAAGAACCAAAATAAGGATGGGAGGAAAAATAATTTTCTTGCCATAGATTCGAGAAACCAAATGGAAGTTATCTCCAATGTTGATGATAAGATTCTCTACACATAAGTGAATAAGGAGGTGAACTTAAATATCCTTCATCACTAGGAAGAGAAGTAGATAACTAGACTCTTCCATATAAAGGTTAAAGTCAAGAAGACCAAGATTGATTCTCTGTTTGACTTAGGTTCATAGGCTAATCACATAGTAGTATATTTTTTCAACAAAATTGGATTGGAGGTTCATGATCAACCTCGCCCATATCCACTAGAATGGGTAAATAAGGATGCATAAATTAAGGTAACAAAATAGTGTAGAATAAAATTTTCTATTAGTGATTATTGTATTCACGAAATATAGTTGGACGTAGCATTAATTTATCTATGTGAAGTCATTTTTGGGAGCTGTTACATGTATATGCAAGATGCAATCTCCAAGCAAAGAGCCAACCAGTACTGCCTATTTCTGGGAAAACTAGTGTCTTTTCAATTTGCTAGCCCTCTAGGATTGGCAGCTATCCTAGAAATAAATAATCAAAGAAATTTGTGATTTCCTCTATGTATGATAGATAAGAGAGAGGCAAAGGAACCAACCTGAGTCTTCTGCTTGACTCCTTGCTTTATTTCTCTCTCCCTTGATAGAGCTTGCAACTCCTCTCCTACTTATCCCACTTAAAGAATACCTGTAGAGTAAAGCAACAAAACACCATCAAAGTATCTCGATCTATTATATCATAAGCATTTCAGAATCAGAAATACAATGAACATACAATGGCATTCACAAATAACAACATTCACAAATACACGATTGTATGGAGGAAAACTCAAAGAACTTTATTAAAATAGAAGAGAGAATTACAACCCAGCTGTCTAATCCAGCATCATCCTCCTAGCATCAAAGGCCTCTTCACCTCATGAAAAGAAAGATCACCCAACAATACAATGCTCTTTGTCAAAGACAAACTATCAGCACTTCCCTGCAAATTACAAAATTCCAGCCTCCAGATCTCTCAGATGAGGGATCCATTTATAGATGTCTGCAAGGTTGTGAGTCATCTCTAGGTTTTTTATTAGTGTCATTCCACTTATTGTTCTTGGTTCCACTTGGAGATTTCTTGGATCTCTTACTCATCCCTGGGCGAATTCAGAGAGGCAAGTGTCATAGGAGAAGTTTCTAGAAGATTCCATGAGCATCCACTTAGCAAACTGTCCCAGACATTTGTCCATTCTCGCTCATCGCACCCCACAGAAGGACTCTTTAGTATGCATCACACCTGGCTAGTGTAGAAGTCAATATGCATTGCACCCTGACAGTGGGGTAGTTAGTATGGTCCAGTTTTGGCCAGTTCTGAGTGGTTTTTCGGGTGGAACGTTTGGGGAATGATGTAATCAGTTGACCATAATCCTTTAGGGTATGAAACAACACTTTTAGGGGTTAAAGAGCCCTTGGTTTATCGACATATGAGATTGGGGTTGCAGTGCCCAAATATGTCTATAACAGTTGCCCCCTAAAGCATGAAGTCGTAAATCTTTTGATGTTGGGCGAAATGCTTTATCATGAGGATCTGAGGTATTCGAACTCGAAGGTGACTTGTATGAGATACAATACAACACATCATCATCATATTATTTTCATGATCTAGCTGAGGCGGGCATTCCCGTGCTCAACTTTATAAATTCATTTTCATGTACATAGAATAGATAATCGTATGTAGTTGTAGACTGGTGATCCTTTGTATGTAGAGTCATCATCCCTTAGCTTGTATGATCATCTGTGCAACTTCTATGTACATTTGATGTCTTTATATTCCTGAATATATTGCAGCCCGAATCGATGAAACTAGATCTTGGGTCTTCATTCTCGTTCAATATTTTCCTGATGTACAAGTCAATCCATGTGAAAAGATGTCCTAAAGTCGAAAATGGAAAGACATCGCTTGATTACCAGCCAATAATGTAAGTTGTTAACAGACGCGAGAGGAATCTCTGATGATGATGATGACCCTCAAGGTACTACAGTACAATTCACGTGGTGTGAATATATGATTCAATGTCGAACACCATGCAAAATCTTTCAGTCGAAGGTCATTGATGTTAACCTGTCACCGGAAGTGAGAAACTTTCCATTGAGGCATATAGGCTTCAAAGTACTGAAAGGGTTGTTTCTAAGTCAACTTCTTGGATAATGAGCTGATGTCAACAAGAAGTGACCCATCGTAGGGGGGCCTTAATGTATCCCACATCAATGACATGACACGAAGCAAATTATTTTCTGGAGGTGAGAAATGATCTGATGACACAAGGTTCAGGAATGGTGGTCATGAAAAATGGAGGGTGAAGGTATTGCAGTGGATGAGGCATTAACTAGATGGTGAATTCTCTGAATGACTTCTCTTGAACATATTGGCGACACTGAGATGGATTGGTAGCATTAACCCCAAAAAATGGATGGTATGGAAGACCAATGGTGATATGACCGATGAATGGAATAACCTAACCCAACTCAATCATGGTGATGGAGTGAAAGTGTCATGTTCAAGAGCGACCTGCTACCAATAAAATTCTTCAAGTTTTCTTCCCTTTTTCCCCAGTCATTGCTGACCAGTACCTCTTTATTTTTGTCAAGCTTGAGGAGGATAACATATGCTTGTTCTATAATTTTCCCTTCGGGAAAACCTGTCGCTATGTTTTAGCGAGCCTAGCAACAATGAAACCCGTTCTTGTCTAGGTGGACAATTTTTTCGCTATTGTTTTAACGAGTTTAATGACAAGGATAACTCGATCCTTTTCATGTTTAGAGAGTTTGAAAAGGGACAAAAAGGAAACTCCAATAGTTCTTTTTCGTAGCATAATCCCTTAAGTCTGAAAAAGGATAAAATAATACAAAAGGGATGATTTTTCGATAACTTTAGCGAGCCGAAAAGACAAGCGCTCGAACTTTTTCATGAGATAATCCCTTAGGTCCAAAAAATATTAAAATAAACAGCAGGGATGGTACTTCCAATCACTTTAACGAGCTGGAGAGACCAATAGCTTGACAATCTTTTCATATTTAACGAGTCTGAAAAGAGTTTAAAGGAGATTCATTTTCTAGGAACAAGTGGTGTTTAGGGTAGCCACTAGTTCCGGGTAATCTTGGAACTTATCAAATCATGGTGATGTGAAGAGGGTGGCTAACAGGACCACTCATCGCAGTTGTTCCTCAAAAAGTTAAACAATCAAGTGGAAGCGTACGATCGGCCAAAAGAATGAAGGTGATTGAAGGAACACAACCAAGGCTCAAAAGGCTGATATAATGGTGATCACAAAGGTTATTTACCAAAGGTGGGTTCATTTTTTAACGAGCTTGAACCTTGCAGAAACATTGCTCATTTTTCTTTTTATGTAAGCTAGAAACGACAAAAATAAAAAGCTAAAAAAGATAGAAAAACTAGAAAGCTAAGGAACTATTGAGGTTAGGTATGAAAGTTTCATCAGCAGCTAGAAAAAACACTTCCTTTTCTTCTTCTACAGCATAGGCAAAAGTGAATGGTGTGTCAGACCAATCACCTAACCTAAGAAGTTAAAAACTAAAAAGATAAAAAGCTAAAAAGCTAAAAAAATGAAATTTGTCATTTTTAGTTTGCATAAAAAGGTTTGCATGTCCCCAAGAATCGAGAAAAGGAGAGTCTCCAGTAACCATATGGAAATTACTGTGATTAAGCAGGATGGTTTTTGTCAGCGATTAGATAAAACACTTCCTTGGAAAACACAGTAACAAAACACTTCCATGGCTTCATCCACATAGTGGACAAAGGTGAATGGTGTGGGATTGCACTTCCAATCACATAACCTACAAGGAAACTTATCTTTTCAGCTAGGTTCGTCTCAAAATAGACAAGGGTGCATGCCCCCTAAGCTTCGTTACATTCACCGGACTACTCCCAGCAATCAGGTGGATGGAATGAAGGTTGAAGAGACACTCTTGATGCAAAAGGACCATTTAGAGATGATGTTTGACTTGAAGCTATGTTTGAACCGAGAAATGAAAGTTGGTCAATAGTGACAATCTTGCCTTCATGCGGGAAACACATCAATCGAAAGAGCATTGAAACAATAGCTTCTATGTTATAAACATAGTCACGTCCAAGGAGTAGATTGTAATCTAGCAGTCCTTGGACTACCATCATGTTCAAGTGAATGGTTTTCCTTCTCAAAGTTATGGGCAACTTAAGAAGGATCCCTAACGATCGACTGGCTCCTTTGTTAAAGCCTGACAAATTTTGTGTAACTGGCATAAGCGATGGCGAACCAAGCGCTTTCCAAACAGTTGAGGAAAGGATACACACTGAAGCCCCTTCATCTATGATAGCACCAGACACAATCTTTTTGTAAACTTGTACTATGATTCGGATTGGTACATTAGAAGGAAGGCGGGATCTTGCTAGTTGATTCCAATCAAAGGAAGTGACTAGACTACTTGGAGGGGGTACTAAATAAATGGTTGAATTAACCCCTTGAGTAGCGGGAACTGGCGGATTTTCCTCCCGTTGTGAAGGAACGGGCGAATTGCCCCCAAGTTCAATGGACTCTGAAGTGACAAAAAGAATTTGAACTGTATTGTTCTCACTCTCTTTGGGAATGGTATCATCTGAAAATGAACTTTCTGAAGGTAAAACTGGGTCGACTTCCATCTCGGCCTATTGACTTTGGTCCGGTATGGACTTAGATGATTCACTTTCAATGATAGGTGTTTTGACCAACGATTGAGTCATGTTAGACATATTTTCAACTAGTAAAGGACTTGGGGAGAGTTTCTTGTATCCAGGTGGAAGTCGCTACAGTGAAGCAGGACGGTTATGCAAGATTCTCTTGGCCTCATCCAAAAAAGGACAATGGGGGAGGGTATGGTCCCCTTCACATAACTTACATGGAATTTTGACCTTTCCTTTTTGTCCATGAACTTCATTTTCACTAGTTGATGGTGTGCTGTCAACATGATCACCAGAGGTTGATGACACTGGATGGTGCGAATAGGGAGACCAGTCTCTCAAGATCTACAGAAGGCAAGGAAAATCTCGATGAAATGGTCTCCTCTGCAACTTACACATGGAAATTTAGGATATTTAATGTGCATATTTTCACCAGATGATTCATGGTTGCCCCTTGCTTAATTGGCTTCTTCTTCTTCTTCTTCTTCTTCTTCTCAGTCACTTGGTTACTAACATCACTATTTTCACCAAGCGAAGAGGAAGAAGGGGAGGGAGAAATAAACAAAGAAGAAGGTGAAGGGTCAACTTCAGTATTAACTGGTTGCTGATTTGATTGCTGAGGAATCACAGTGTTTTGAACGACAAAGGTTGAGAATAGCCATACTGGTAGACCAATTGTGATTCCTGGAAGGGACAATGTGGCCATATACAGAGCACCAATATTTCCCCAAGAAGAAAATGGACTAGGATTCCCCTCAAGAGAGATTCCTTGATTGGTGGACTCCATTATCTCAACCTAAGATCAACGAAGGAATAGGAATGTTATTCTAAATTAAATAAGTTTTAATGACGCTTTGACACAACTTTGCTTTTTCAATTTTTAAGAGTTGAGAAAAAGCTAAAGATGACTCTAGTCCCCTTCGATTTTTAATGAGCCTGAAGTGACAAGTGCTCAGCTGGACCTTTTCTTTTAAGGAGTTGAAAAGGAACGAAAGTGACTACTCTAGAAATCTAAATAGAGGGATTACCAAACCAATGGCAAAACTGTAATATACACCTTGGTGATAAATTAAAGAGAAATTACCAAGGACTTATGTACGATAGTCAATCTTCTCAAATGTTGTGTTCAGTGCATTGCGATCAATAGGGCAGTAGACACAGCTTCTTATGGATAAAAAATGTAAACCTATAGTTGTCTCCCAATATATACTCGACAGTACAGGGAGCACAAGTCCGTGCTAGCACTTGTCATATCAAAGAGGAGGAATCACCCAACCTTCGATGAAAACGATAGTTACTAGATTTTACAACACCGGAACACATCTCTAGCCTAGACCTCTAAATGTGTTGCGTTAGGTTCCAAAGCATTGTTAAGTTCATTGAAATTTATTTTAGAGTTGATCTTGTTTAGAAGTTTTCCTTTCAATGGTTCACCACGTGATGTAGATGTAAAATTCCTAAAAATGCAATCTACAATGATAAACAATCGTTGTTTATTTTTAGCAATGAAAATCCTAGCTACTAAGGAAAGAAGATTCAATTTCTTTCAAACAAAGAGCAAAGAGCACACACTAAATGCACTTTTCCTAAATCATTTTTCGCACACAGTCTAAATGCAAATGCAAATGCAAGTATTTGTTTTTCATTCCCTTTAATGTAAAAAATGCCAAAAAAGGAAAACTAAGTAGAGCACAGATCTGAAATATTTTTACTCAAAGCGAGATTTCGACAATTTCTTTTCAAAATGGAAAGGAAGACTAAATGAAACTTTTCAATTTCGAATAGAAAATGCTTTTGACACTTCAAATATTAACAAATCAAATCAAATGCATGACAAAAAGTTCAATCGACTATCCAGGGAAGGAAGACTCAATGACACTTCTCTTTTTCAACACAAAACGACAGTTACGACACTTTTGTACCAAAACGACAGATCGATTTAAGAAAATTTTTGACAAAGGATTGTAAATGATGGAAAAATACATAAAAACATTTACTAATCCTAATCAATGGAGGCTAAACTATGCAAGGAGGGCTTCAGCTATGAGGTACTGTTCATAAGCAGCAAAACAACTAAACAAAGCCGAAACAAAGACAAAAAACCCCAAATTTCAAGAAGAGAAATAGGAGTACTCAGTCATCGCACCTGTGCTTCACAGAAATAGCTATGCATCGCACCTGCTACACTCAGGAAGTGTGATGCATACTGGCTTACAATGACAGACAGTGCGATGGGCCAAGGAGCGCAACTGAGATGGGTTTTGGCTCAAATTTGCAGTTGGTTTCAGTGAATTAAGTTGAGCTATTATGGACAGTAAAGAGAAAAGTATAGATGAATGATCTCAAGAGGTTACTAAGCTACCAAAGGGCATCTAGAATGCTTGTAAGTTAGATGTTCGACTCATAAACTAAACTGGAGATTGACTGAAGCATCATTCGTCTACTTTGAAATTGCAGAGAAAGAGTAGTTCGAAGGCTATCTGGCTAACTTCAGGCTCCATCTATAGCTTATAAAACAAACAACAAAACAAACAAAACATCTATTCGATCCCCAGTGGAGTCACCATTTTGTTTCCGGGAAAACTAGTGTCTTTTCGATCTGCTAGCCCTCTAGGATTGGCAGTTGCCCTAGAAACAAGCAATCAAAGCAATTTGCGATTTCCTCTATGTATGATAGATAAGAGAGAGGTAAAGGAACCAACCTAAGTCTTTCGCTTGACTCCTTGCTTGATTTCTCTCTCCCTTGATAGAGCTTGCAACTCCTCTCCTACTTATCCCACTTAGAGAATACCTGTAGAGACAAAGCAACAAAACACCATCAAAGTATCTCGATCTATTATATCATAAACATTGCAGAATCATAAATACAATGAACATACAATGGAATTCACAAATACACGATTGTATGGAGGAAAACTCAAAGAACTTTATTAAAATAGAAGGGAGAATTACAACCCAGCTGTCTGATCCAGCATCATCCTCCCAACATCAAAGCCCTCTTCACCTCATGAAAAGAAAGATCACCCAACAATACAATGCTCTTTCTCAAAGCCAAACCATCAGCACTTCCTTGCGAATTACAAAATTCCGGCCTCCAGATCTCTCAGATGAGGGATCCATTTATAGATGTCTCCAAGGTTGTGAGTCATCTCTGGGTTTTTTATTAGTGTCATTCCACTTGTTGTTCTTGGTTCCACTTGGAGATTACTTGGATCTCTTACTCATCCCTGGGTGAATTCAGAGAGGCAAGTGTCATATGAGAAGTTTCTAGAAGATTCCATGAGCATCCACTTAGCAACCTGTCTCAGAAATTTGTCCATTCTTTCTCATCGCACCCCATAGAAGGCCTCTTCAATATGCATCACACCTGGCTAGTGTAGAAGTCAGTATGCATCGCACCCTGACAGTGGAGCAGTCAATATGGTCCGGTTTTGGCCAGTTCTGAGTGGTTTTTTAGGTGAAACTTTTTGGGAATGATGTAATCAATTGACCATAATCCTTTAGGGTATGAAACAACACTTTTAGGGGTTAAAGAGCCCTTGGTTTATCGACATATAAAATTGGGGTTGCAGTGCCCAAATATGTCTATAACACTACCTCATCAAGGAAGGGAAATCATTCATCATCAATGCTCATAAATGAAAGTCCAATATTCCACTAGTACGCATTAACCAAGCCAAGAAATTAATTAATTGTAACAAGAAATAAGTTTTACTATTTTATAGAAAAGGCATCCATGCAAGGGTGGAATAAAGAATATAAATACCAACTAGAATGGTTTCTATAAGAATATAAGGAGTGATCCAGGAGCCTCTAGTGATACCACCCAAATGGGAATTGGGGAATGAAATGAAATTATTTTTGGACTCTCCATTATCAAATTTTGGGTTGTATAGGCAATATATTCTAAAAGAAAGCAAAGTGAAGAAGCAATTGTAACATCTGCAAAGATGGAGGCACCACGAAGTGATTGGTTCCTAAAAATGTTTACTAACTTAGAAGTTTTATTGGGGTAGCAGAGTACATGAGGACTTTCATATCTTATTTTCAATAGTAGCTAAACCACTCTATGCTATTACAATGAGTGGTAATAGATTCAAGTGAGGAAGAGTTAGAAAAAATACTTTCAAGAGTTCAAAAAGAGAATCAGTTAAGGACTAGTTCTCATGTTACCAAACTTACAATAACACTTTGAAGTGGAGATGAATGTGAGTTCGTATTCCATAGGAGTAGTTTTAATGTAGGGGGGAATACATGTAGTCCAAAAATATTAAATATTTCTTAGGGAAGCCATTGAGTATCATGGGAAAGAATACCACCATCCACATACATTAGTAGTTGTTATAATACCTATAAGCCCAAATTAAGTTACAATAGACTAGATATTGCATGTGGATGGGTTCTTACAATAGTTTCATTTAGCCACCAAGTACAAGAAAGGAAACACAAAAAAGGTGGTAAACATGCTTTCAAGGCCACCCACATTGAAATTTATTTATATTGGAACTTTGATGCACATGAATCCTTTCACCCATGATTCATATAGAGAGGCATATAAAAAATATGATGACTTCAAGGGACCATTTTAGCAGCTACAAGGCCAGAGTCATGAAGAAAATGGTGACAACATAGTTTACTATAATCTCTAGAATAAGTTACTCTACATGTTGGACAAGATTTGTGTTCTTAAAGGTGAGAAAATCAAGTCATAAAACATGATCATAACTCCAATGTTGTAGGGAATTTTCTTGTTGGGGAAATAGTTTCAAACTTACAAATGCACATGTAACAATGTTACAAACTTAAAAAGAGCTATAACCTAAAAACAAGAACTCTAGCCCAAAAATACCCCTATTTTGAGAAAAAAATCATGAAAATACACCCCAAAATAATAATAATAATAAATAAAAGAAGAGTGGTGATGTTGCTAACATGCCTTTTAATTACCTCTCTAATTGCTCATAAATACAAACAAAATAATATGCATTTAACTGTCAACATGGGTTCTGTTATCACTCAGGTTGTTCCCTGCCTCCTGAAGGGAATACGGTCGAGGTAACCACTAACCAATCTTTTAGCTGCAGGTTCTAGCCTACCTGTAACCAGAGAGGGCTCTCTCTTTGTAATTTGGCTTTGTTTTGAAGTATTTTACGCTAGTTATGATGCACAGGGTTTTGTTTTAAGTTTGTTGGATGGTGATTTCAAATAGAGCCGAGATGCAAGTCCAAAATAGTCTACACTATTGGGCAATGGAGTCAATGATGGTGTACTGCTGAAAGTGTTTCTTTGGTAAATGGTAATGCTACTGAGCAAGATACGCAGTTTTGGAACAATTTTCAAATCTGAAATTGATGGAATGAAGTCAGGGAATGGAAGGCAATCAAGAATCTTTCATTACATTGGCAGAGGGAAAGTGTACGAATATTATCAAGGAGCAATAAAGAATTCCTAGGTAATATTCAAAGTGAAAGAATCAGTGCAAACATGAACAATTAAGAATTCATATTCATGACTAATTCTGAAGAAAACATAATTAATAGCAGAGACTGAACACAGGGTGCATTTAAACAAATTCTGGGCTATACTTCTTCTCTGTTACCAAGATTATGGAACATATATGAAGTTTGCAAACACAGAAAACACAAAAAACAGTTTAGAATAACTTATTGATCCATAGAATGACACAGGAATTCTGTAGCAGGTCCAAAAACATCAAATCCACATCCAGACGGTCATCAACAGTGAACTTCAACAGCTTTTGTATTAAAACAGTCTCAGAATATACAACGCAGCCCAGAGAGAAAATCACCAACCCCAAATACATTCTATGGGGAGGTATTTATACAAAAATCATATACAAAATATCTTGTAGATAAGTCTTCATGCAATAACTTTCTTCACCAACTCTTCAAAAAGAAGTAAATAAGAGAAATAAATGACACAGTAAATGTTGGTGTGCTAGCGGTTTAGTCTGTCAGAGATTTTTTTACTTTTTTGACTGAGTGAGACGGCTGGAGCTGCATCTTTACTTTTGCGTTCCTGTGTCTATTGTCTTGCTGCATAGCTGTGTTGCTAATTTTTTGCCAGGCCTTTTCATCAGTGTTTTTTTTTTGCATTAATGAACTACAGTCATAGTATGACTTCCTTTTTCCGCTGTTTTTACTCCTTGATAGGTGGCCCGTGTATCCAAATTTGCTGACCTGTAGCTGATCAAAAATCTGTAGCTGATCAAAAAAAGGGTAAAGGACTAAAATTACCTTGGTAAAATCTCCAGCATAGCCTGCCACCAGTCTTCTATAGGCAGTTGATGTCTTTGTATTTTTATGAGTGTTTCATCAGCGTTAGTGTATCTATAAAAGTTGGGTTGGACTTCAAAAAGATGATTTATTTCATGTTCAATATAGAACAGATTTTCTAATTTGTCATAAAGACTTTGTCCAGAGGGAGGCCTTGTTTCTTCTGAGGTGCTTGAGGATGTTGTAATTTGATTGGCAACATAACTATTTACTCTGTTAGTATAGTGTTCACAGGATAGCAGTCTTCCAGCGCTGGTTAATAAGCTGGGCAACCCTCTGCTCTTCAATGCTGCCATTTTTAGCTTGAAGTCATTTATTTCTGCCTGCATTTCCTGGCATTTTCCTTCTAGAGTCTGTACAAAATTTCTCAGGGTCAGCACCTTTTTCACTGTCAGAATAGTATCTGTCCTGCTGCTGATATCTAATGCTGCCAACTGCTCTTTGGTATGAGTGTTCAGGAACTGAAACATTTTATTGGCCTGCTCCGGCATATTTCCTAGTGATGCCCTGGCTCTTTGAGTCTCAAATTGAGCTAAGCCTATCAATCTATTTGTTCATGTATAGTCTAAATTGATTTCCATTGGTCAGTGACATACTGGTTAATTTTGGCCCACAAAATTTTCTTAATTTTAGCTAGGGTTTTATCTAGAGTAAGCTCCTTCTCTAAAGCTTTTATTTTGTTGTTCAAGGCCTTTATTTCCCTTGTTTTTTCAACTACTGTCATCTTGGACTTGTCATAGCTTACTTCCAGTTTGGCCAACTTTTCTTTGGCCTCTTTCACCTCTGTCACCTGAACTTCTAGCTCCTTGACTGCTTGCATCAACTCTTCCATACACATGCTAGATTCTGGTGTTATTCTTGCTGCTACTAAAGCATCCGTGGTTGCTATAGCTACTGTTGATGCTAGGATGATAGGAGGAATCGTTGCTTCTGTTGTGGGAAGGGCAGTGGGGGTTGTTGGAGCTGCTATAGGTGGCTGGGAGGTCGACTCTCCCTGCTTGCCTTGCAATGCTTTCTCCAATTCTTCCTCCATTTGAATTATCCTCTGATTCATCCTCATGAGCAAATCCATTGTATCTTCGCCTTATTTCTCTTGCACAAGTTCTACAGTTTGAGGGTGCATGGTTGCAGGTATCCTCAATTGCTTTCTTAGTGCAGCAACATCTTCTTCTTTTCTCTTTATGAGGGCCTGGATGCCTTTGGCATCCTTCTTAGGATCATGTCCTATCTTCACAATGATTTCCTCCAATGTCTTTATTCTGTTATCTTTGGCCGAGGAAGACATTCTCTCCAAATCCAATTGAGTGTTTGTATTTTTCAATGATTCCTTTAGTTGATGGGCCAGCATAGCCTTGTCTGCTAGAGTGGCATAGACCTTTTCACCTGTTTGCTTGTGTAGCTCAATTTGGTCCATCGGGTGTATGTCCTTGGAGAGGACCTCTAAGCTTGTCTTTATGTAATATGCAGTTGTCTGTGGCTGTGGTATCTTAGGCTTGAAATGACTTAGAATCATTTTCTCCTCCTTAAAGTCATAGGCTACCATTAATCTCTACTGTTTGGAAGGTGTTGTCCTTAGAAATTGATCATACAGCTGTACTCTTAACAACTCATTTTGGGCCTTGATTTCCATGAAAGTTCCTTTAATCCCAGGCGGTTGCTTGCTTTGTTGCCTTGAGGAAGACACCTCCATACCATGCTGCCTCTCTTTCTCTTACTGGAATGAGCTAGTAGGTGTTTGTTGGGTAGTTTCTCTCTCTCTCCTCAGACTCTCTATGGTTTCTTCACTAATTTCCTCTTCAACTTGAGGATCAATTCTTTGCCTTTTGGCCTCTAGCTGCTGTGTTGAGCCACTGGCAGGTGTAGTTTCCTCCCTATCCCGCTTCTTGCTCCTTTCCTCATTGAGAGGAGTCTGTAAAGCTGGAATTTGTGGCGCCTCAGTTTGCTGTGGAGGGGTTTGCCCTTGACTTTGAGCCTTTGAGGTAGTAGGTTGTTCTGTCACTGTTTCTTGCTTTGCATCCATTACCTCCTTGCCTTTTGTTTTACCTGTTGCTGGTGTAGTCCTTTCTTGGGCAGCTTGTGAAGTTGCAGCAGTTGATGTGCCTTCTCCGACTTGTTGTGGCAGTTTGAATGTTACCTGCTCAAAAGAATCCAAGTCAAGAGTTTTTTCCAAATCTTTGACATTTTGCTCCATTATTTCTTCTTGGGTGAATTCCTCAATTAGTGTACCCTGCACCCACTCATCTTGATCAGCAAATTGTTGAATCTGTGGGATTTTACAATGTTCGTAGGCTGAAAGCCTAAATTTTATTTTTCTGGCATTGATGAAACCATCTGGGTCATAAGAGACCCACCAAAAACTCCTCTTTAACTTGATTTTCTCCCCCAATATTTGGTCAGCATCTTGCCACCCTTCTTTTTTGTTCATAACAAAGGGGCCTAGTTGGTCTTTGAATTTCAGGCGAGCCTTTTTCTTAGCACTATGAAAATGAGTTAAATCTGAATTGATGAGTTGCCTGTAATACTCCAAGGCAAACAGTCTCATTGGTACATATCTTGGCAGCCTGTAGGGACAGAACTCATAGCCATATATCCTAATGACAGTGTGATTCTGGTAAAAGTACCAGTCACCTATTTTGTAGTTCTTTGAAAGCTGTAATATTTTCTGCATGTCATAGGATAGCCTAGCAAGAGGAGTTCTCATCAAGAGACAAGAGACTGGATAGAAAAACAGGTCAATAAACTCACAGTAAGAGTAGGGAGAGTTGTGGACTTCATGAAAGACTAAGGTCCAAAAAATCACAGACCTCTTTTCTCCTTTAGAGTCCAATCTTTTGATGGGGCATTGGAAACAGTCTGGCTGATAATACATGAACAAATGATAGATATAGGATGAATATTTGAAGACTCCCTCCCTATCCAGTTTCAGCAGTTGGTCATGTATCTTATTTGCAATAAATTTGGCATAGTTGTATTTGACAGCAAGGGGTTGTCCTGGGGTATATGCAGATAACAAGACTAGTATAGTTTCATCAATGTGCTCACTTGTTTTGAAACCTAGTTCATAGGATATCATATCAACTAGTAACTTGCCCACTTCATCGAAGCACACATAGAGAAAAGGAGGTGGCCCTGTAGGCTGGCGGTCTGCTCTCATGAATACTTTGGAAATTCGGGCTATCTCAGAGCTGGAGAGTTTAGGACCTTCATCAAGCAGGAATTTCATAGAAAAGGGACCAGAAGCTGAGTTTTCTTGAAGTTTAGCATTTGGTTGATTGAGTCAGGAGTTATTTGGAAGAGGGTACTCCCAGATGGAGACTTGATTGCTCTTTGAGTTGGGTCATAGTCTTCACAGTAGAGGCAAATAATTTCAGGGACGACATTGACAGACGAGAGGAAGTAGATGGGAAAGTTTGATTCCCAAATTCCATAAATGTCACTGTTGTTCAAATAACTATTCCTTAGCTGACAGAAGGTCTGCAAGTGCTTTCTGTCACCAACCAAATCTTGAATTAGGTGGTCCCTATCAGCCAAAGGCAATGCTTCAAGTTCCTTGTGAGGTGCATTGAGAGGAGTGATATTCAGTGCTGCTGGAGTGGTCATTTTAAAATTCTGAGTGCTTGCAATTTGAAACTCTATCTTGTGTGCAACAATTGTCAATAGAACAGGGGCTATGAAACTTTTCCCAGGGAATTTTCAGATTGAGCTTTGATATGAAACAGGTTTACCGGGTAAAATTCACAGGGAGAACAAACCGTGCAGAGGCAAACTGGGAGACTGGATATACAGGGGAGATGGGAATCTTGGCAGAAGATTTTGACAAATGCACTTAGTTGATGGGAATTTTGGAGACTCTGCCGGCGGAAACGAGCTTAAAATGTATTTTAATGGCGGAATTTGCAGAGGAGGGCAAGTTTTTCGGGTTGCTCTTGGATAGAGACTCACCTAGTGAACTTACAGGTGGAATTTCAGGGGCTGGAGTGCAATTTAGTTTGAATTTGTAGATGCTCAATCAATTTCAATGGAGAAACTGCAGAAAAATAGGGTTTATGGGTAAACAACGGGTAAATACCTGTTTTTGATGGTGCAGAGGGCAATTAGCAGGTACAATGCTGAGCTGAGGGGCCGAATTTGCAGGAGGAACTCACTTGGTTGGGTAATCTGGAGTTGTGGCGGCAAATTCGTCTTAAAACGACATGCACGTTGTCCACGGGCGACCAATAGAAATAAACACAATAGTCGTTTTCAGGACTTTTTATGAATTTTGGACATTTAACACTTTTGGCGCTTTTTAATGATCACGTCAGCATGATGTATTTTTGGCGCATAGCAGTTACATAGCGTGACACGGCAGCTGATGTGTATGGTGACATGGCGCATGACACGGTGGCCGAGCGGTGATGTTAGAGGATAATGTGGCAGTACTGCAGAGGAGTGGGGAGCCGACGTCGACGCGACATCATCGGTGACATGGGCATGACGTCAAGTGGCAGGTGGCGGGCAGTAAGTGGTTTTACCCCGCACCGCCTTTGGCCCGGGGTGGTATTGCAGGGGGGGGCTCTGATCACACCGGGAGATTGACGCGTGACGGGGGTACGGCAGCAATACCGCCCATCCCCCGGACGCTAACCTTCGGCGGATTAGGGCATGCGATATTGTTGTCGGCCGTTAGATCGAGGGCGCTGGATCGGACGGCGGATGGGCGACGATGGACAGCGAGCAGTTTTGGACGCGGGACCCACCGAATATTTTATTGTTTGTTAATGCGGCGGGAGTTTAAACTTTAGAAAAATGGGTTTTTATATGTTTCGTTGGAGCAGAAATGGTTTAGGTGGAGGGTTAGCATGGTTATTAATTTAACCAGATGTTAAATTAATCCCAAGCATTTTGGACGCGGAAAGGCTAATACAAGTCCCAAATGAACTTATATTCCCTGAACTCAGGTTATATGGCTATAGTGCCAAGGGGTGGGGATATTTACATTTTTTGGGTTTTTTTATATAGTTTTTTGTATGATAGGGATGGGGAAATGATTAAGGGAGCTAAAATAATAAATTTAAATGTTAATATGACTTTGTGGAATGAAACTGCATGAGTATATTCTAAGTTTGTACAGTGAAAACTTAAGCATAGGGAAGTGAAAGGAGTATGGAATAATGATTTTTACACAAGAATTGTAGCTTCTTTTCACTAACTAAAATCATAGTTTAACTTAGCATTTCTCATAAAATTAAGTGAAATAAGACTATTGGGAAAATCCCAAGGTCCTTGAGGGGCTGTTAGCAAATGATTTCTGGGGGAATGATAGGAGAATTAGTCATGCTTCCATTGTCCTCCAACCAAACACTGCCATGGTACTTGTGTCATTGATGAGATAAATCCTTCTTGACAAGACAAAAGTGATCATAAACTTGTTTCTGCAACCTCAAACTACCTACTCAGCCTAATACACCTAGCATTTTTTCTTCCTTTTACTGGGTGCACTTGAACTAGCAAACCCTAAAGTTCCTCTTTTCTTTTGACTGCCCTCCTATCTAACTGTACCCTTATCTCTTCCAAGGGCCCAGATTAAGTAGTTGGGCTCCTTATTTTCTCTACCTATCTACTCATCTGCCAAGCTTGAATTGTTTGGACAAATATTCATTCTCTATTCTACAACAGAAAATTCAAACATGGCATGGTCTAGATTGAACTGTTGGGCCATCCATCAAGTGTGATAAACAACAATATTTGCACATTGTGAACTTGCAAATAAGATAGCAGTGGCATTTTGGCTGGCCACTTTCCTGGTCTTTTGGTTTGGGGTTCATTTCTATTATTTTCTCTGACCAATTCATTTTTCTTGCCCTTTGATTATTCTTTTAGGGCATACCCTCTTTACATTTTTTAATTTTCTTCATTTGTTTACAAAATATGGAACCTTTGCAGCATGAAAGGATAAAAATATTTGGCACTTCCACAGTCAATCATGAAAAATGAAACCTATTGGTATAGGAACCTAACAGGTTCATATGAGAATTGTGAGTTAGCATGTACTATATATGCAAGCTATACTCTACTTCCACTAGTTTGTTTTATGGTTATAGTATCAATGATTTCTTTTGCATATGGAGTATAAATAGTTCACAGGCTTGGAAAGGTTCTACAAATTCAAAAGTGATTAAAGCTACTTGTAGGAAATCAAACATGCTTGTAGGAAATTAAACACACTTAACAATAAAGTAAACATGCTTGCAAGAAAGTAAACACACTTGCAAAATAGTAAACATGTTTGCAGGATTGAAATAAAAAAGTTCTACCTGGTGGGCTTAGGGAGCTTGTCATTGTAACCCTAAACACAAGTAGAGCAAGAAATATAGGAAGGACATAAATCACATAGGCATATATGACAACCCTATCATTTTTCCCTGACATTTGTAATGTGATTGAAATGCCAACATGAGCATAGGAGCCACAAATAGTTGATATAATATGTTGTAAAGACTTAAAAACAATATTTTTTGATGGTTGACTAAATGATGGGATGAAATTATGGATTTCCAATGTCTGATGTAGATTGCATGCATTGAAATACCATGAAACCGGCCCTACTTGAAATTAATTAAGTTAATGAGAAACATATTGCGTGCATGTTGAGACACTTATTGGTAGAAAAATGATCAGATATAACTAGAGGAGAGCAATCAACTTGTAAAAAATTAATGAGATATTCTTGGGGTGTTGGCACAAATAACATTTTTCAATCCTCCTTACAGATTGAGGAGATAAGCCAACATCCTCTCAAATACACAACGAGTGGCTGGGAAGAAAAGACAGGAACACATGACTAAATAGTAACTATTTCTCTAGTTTGTTGGTTGGTTTTCTCTCTGGTACATGGGTTAGTTTTGGCATAAGATATCTGGGGAATAATGGTCTTCAAAAAGGGATACTGAGTGTTGGAATGTGTGGACATGGTTGGAGATTTCCAACAAAAGGAAAATTGGCATATGAGCTTGTATACGTAGCCTCGTGCAAGAGTTAACTCCTGTGAATTTGGGTGAATGTGTTATGAACTATGTGAGGTGATTGAACTATTTTTTATCAGCTTGCATGGCCAGTGGGAGGCCTAGTAGATGAATAAATCAATGTTTTTCTTGTTGTATATTTTATAAACCATCTGGACATGGAAATCTGGTCACTGTGGTGCTTGGTAAGTAGTTGATAAAACACCTAGACAGTGGACACTAGCCCGTTCTGGTTCTTTTAATGAAAATATAGCTGATAAAACACATGAGAGTCGATTCCAACTCCTTATACTGATAAATTATCCATTTAAACCTTGGGTTAAATCCCTATGAATGAACTCGGAGTAAGAGTGGGTCATTCTCGTCCTTACTACTAAGAAAAAAAATCATAAACCACCGCATTTTTTGTTGTGGGTACAATTGATAAACCATCTTGATGTTTTCCATTAGAGAGAAGTCGATAAAGCATTCGTGGGCTCCATACCTTGAGTGTTCAACCAAGCCTCTAGTGTCAAATCCATGAGCAAGAATCTACTCAGAAATTGAATCTATCTTGGGGATGGTCAATTGGAAGAAAGTTACTATGTAGTTGGCCTATTCTCAAGTGGAGAGTGGAAGTCCCCAATTCAGTTTCCAACCATCTTAAAACACATTTATAAGTATACTAAATTTGTCTATTTGAATTATGAACTGTAAATTTCAATGCAATGCTAATGACTGGTATCATATCTTGTATGTCAATGATTTTAATGAATGTCTATATTGTGCGGTCCAATATTATGTTCATAGTTGATGTGAGAAATTTTTTGTTTATTCTCTCTTATTTGACAACAATTGCTTATGAATATATTAGTTCATATTGCTTAGAGGTCTTGCATTTTATGATAATGGGGTTGCAATTCCTCTTGTACTGATATCAAAACTTGTATTCTTATACTCGGTTAATTTTTTAACATAGTTCACTAAATGAGTTTCATCAATTTTCTAGTGGTTAGTAAGGTTGGATTGATTGGTAATATTCTCCTTGTGTAACTATCAAAAACTATATAAAATTGTGTTTGGAGTCTCACGAGATTTGTTTCAAAAACTAGTGCATGCGCACCTATTCCTATCACTGATCATTAAACATAATTTAAATGTTTAGGACTTGAGGACCTTTGGCCATAAAAATAATAGAATTGGGGTCAAGGAGGTCACCATTTATATTTTAAAACCTTGATTTTTTAACATTTTTATTAGTCACTAGACTAATGAGGTAGAGTAGTGTTATAAATACATATAAGTAATGGTGAGGTCGAACACCAAAAAGTTGATGGAAGAACTTTAGTCTAATGAATCCATGTGATGTATACCCCATCAATCTATCAAACCATTGGATAAACTAAATGATTCAATGTGTAAATAGGTCTGATATCAATGGGCCTATATTATTGTTTTACCATCAACCATCATTCTTGTAATGTGTATGCACAAGGAGGTACACAATAGATGGTGGAACCCTAGTGTCAAGATGATGTGAGATTGTGTTCCTCACTTCGACCACCAACCATCAACCCTCAACCAAGTTATCTAAATGAATTTACCCAATATTGGGAATCCCAATCTGACGTGACATAAGAAGGTGGACCGCACTAGGTTGTCGAACTTTCACGCCATCAGGATTTTAGAGCAGTTACATGGGTGAGTCCTTGTCTTAAAGGGTTGACTTGATGTGACATGTATAGGATGGAATCATGAGGTAGGGTTGTTAGATTATTGGGACACCAAGGTATAAATGAGTATAAACGGATCAGTTGCAACTAATAGTCCTAGTGCTAATGGGCCTAATGTCAATTGGATGACTTTGATCATTGGCCATCTACCCTCAACTAGTGTAGAAAATACACTAGTATGTCGACCACCTGACCCAAGGTAACGTGGGTACCATGTGGACCCAACACAGTGGTGGCATGAAACCACATGGGCCAGGCATTGCCACATGGGTGCAACATGGACTTCTCTTGATGATATGGTCTCTTCAATGGGAAAAAATTATAATAGGCATAGATTTCTAATTGAAAATCAAACTACTGTAGAATCAATATCACCAAAAATATCTCAATGAGCTAAACAAAGGTCTGAAATTAAGTTTAGGATTTGATTACTTCGAGAAAAGAGGACATGGTAACACAATGTTCACAATAGACCTTGAAGATTAGGTAAAATAGATAACCCCCACATAGCCCAAGATGGCATAAGAGGGTGGGAGATGTTAAACATTTGTATTAAAGCTAAGTTTCAACACTCGCACTGAAGGAGCACACACACATAATGTAACTCAATTCTATATCGGTGAGTAAATTAATTTTCTGTATGTATATTGATTTCAACTAGTAGTTGATTTCTAACCAAGATGGAATTTTTGTTTTCCCTTTTGTTTTCTAGAAATATTTAACTAACATGGGTTTAACTTTAGGTTAGCATGCTTGGTTCTAACATGCTATGACAATGAGTTAATATTTTTATGCTTGATTTAGATGACAATTCTATGTGTGTGTGTGACAACACATAAGAAGACACAATCTATAGTAGAAAATAAAGGAATGAGAAACATAATGGTACAATAGAATATGGACAAAAACCATCCTAACTAGGAGGAATATTTAGTTGGAAATAGGGAAAAAGAAAATTCCCTTGATTTGATGGAAACCCTCGGAAGCATGAAAGTTGAGATGAGGAGTTGTAACAATGAAAATGTTTTTGGATCTCGAGAAAAGAAAGCACAGGTTTATGTAATGATATTGCAGAATGATGAGCCCCAAATTTGGTAACATTTTGGGCTCATTTGGCCTACTTACCCTTGCTCAACCCTTCATTTTTCATCACTTATGCATCATTTTTTAGTATATTCATGTTATTTGTAGGAAGGAGGGCAGTCACTATTCCTAGGTGGCTAATACATGTTTATTTCAGGTTTTTTGACATTAAAGGGAGCAAAACCATGCAGATGAAGGCAAGGAGACAGCCAAGGTGGCATTGCGGTTTTGTAGGAAGGTTGTCCACAGCCTTGAATGGCCTTCCTCGTGATCTCCACCCTAACTCCGAGCTCCAACAGCTATCACCACCGAGCTAGAAGGCAGCCAACGGATTCTAAGGGAACAACAGTTTACTTTTAGTTGGTTAGCCAAGCCCCACTAATTTAGGAGGCCAGCTTGGCCCTCATAATGTATAAATATTGAGGTTGTAGCCTTCGATGGGAACTTTTGAACCTTTGTTGCAAATTCTGAATTACGAGCTATAGCTCTGTTTTGCTTTTTGTAAGCCATTTTTGGCATGTTGTTAGACTTATGACTAAGATATTTTAATAAAAGGCAGGTAGATTCGAGTTCAGTTCTGAAGTTCTTAGAGGAGCTATAGCTCTCAGGGTTGGGCCCAACCTGAGAGCAATAGGCCTCCTTTCTTTGTATTGTTACTTTTCTTTCTTTCAATATTATATTTCTTTTCCTTTACATGCACTTGGAAACAAAGTTTGCTGAGTTGACTGTTTTGATGTGATTACGTGAGTTAGGTTTATGAACACAATTGCTTCGGTAGTTTAGATTAGAGTAAGAGGATTGGAGTTAATCAGAGTTCAAAAAAAGGTTGAATGCACACTCACTTTCACCTCTGTTTGGGGACCGGAAGTGCAGACCGTGCCAACTACCAAAAACATTGTTTACATATTCATGCAAGTCTTGAGGTAATGTTTTCGGTTGTAGAATTGTCCATGCATTTAGATCTTGTGGAATAACTCTTTGTTTCAGCACCATGCACGATTTCCCTTTAAACTACATTGTTGTTCTTTAGTTTTTAATAAAACAGTTAGAGTAGGTTGATGACATTTCGGTTATACGCAAGACAGGGGTGATTTGTTTCATTTACACTGCGCAGCACCACTCTATCATTTCCTTATCCTTCTCAGCCGTGCCTAGGCCATCTACTTATCTCCCAGTTAGATCATTTTCCTCCCACTCTTCTATCATCCACGTTGTTTTATCTTTTTGGCCTTTCATTGCCTCTACCCTCCTCTAGACCAACCAGCTTTACACACCCCCTCTCCATCTCATCTCACTGTCCATAAGCCATCACAAGCTCCCCTCCTACATCCCTATCCACCCATACAACTCATTCACTCATCCATCACCCAAAACTCCGATTTCAGAACATCCTGTAGAAATTAGCAGACTTCCTGTAGAAATCCTGAACTTCCTGTAGAATCCCCTGCAGACATCCTGTAGAAGCTTGCAAACACGGTTTCCAGGCATATGAACTTTGTGAACTTCTGTGGAATGATGTTAGGGATCCCTTGGACCCTCTCAGAGTCCTCCTGACCCTTTCCAAGCCTTCCTCCCCTTGATCTACCCCTGCACAGTCAAGACCCAGTAAGAAGCACAGGCATAATAACTCCAACAACTTGAGAAAAAATACAAAAACATGTTCTCTTCAGATGAAAGTAGTTTAGACACATGCATCTCATCTCAATAGAAGTAATGGCATCACTTTTAGAAGTTGCATTCCCACCATTGCATCATAAGGATTAAGCTGGTAGAATTAGGGTTTACTAGGGTTTCCACGTTTTGTTGGCTTTCAGTTCACTCTTGCAAAGTAGGTTAATTTCCTTTAAGATAGCTTTCGTTCATCACTTAAAAAGCTTCTTCTGAGAACATATAGAAGTTGGCTTGAGCCCTAGCGGACTTGTGCCAGCTGACCAAGTGACAGCTGCGACAAGAGCTAGTACTTGTGCATACAGCACCGTCGCTTCCAAGTTTGTTACGAACTACCGGGTTGATAAAATTAGAGAAGGAAGCTCCAGGAGTTGTAGCATTATTGCTACAATACTAGAGCCCACCATCTTTTTGGCTCCGTTGCCGGGGAGTGTGTCAGAGTATTAGTGATTGTTGCTTTTCTTCTATTTTCCTACTCTCGCCTTCTGCCAAGTAGTTTATTTCATTTCCATTCTGCAAAAGTAGCATAGACATTTCCTGCTTTCATAGATTAACATTTCAATTCTGCAATTTCATTCTTGCAAGCATAGATTAGCATTTCAATTCTGCAAACATAGACTAGCATTTCCATTCCTGCAATTTCATTTGAGCAAAGTAGATTAGTTCTTTCCTGCTTTCATTTCAATTCTGCATTTTCATTTCAGCAAGATAGTTAGTTGTAGATCAATCTATTTCAGTTTTTGCAAGTACCAAAGAAAAAAACAAAAGCAATCAAAAGTCTTTCCATTTCATGCCTCGTAGGAATCGAGATAAAACAGGCAAATTCTTACCCAACACCCCCACTACATCACTGAGTCAACCTTCTCTATTCTTCGGTAACAGTGATCCAGAAGAACCTATAGGTGAACCTCCTGAGATATACAAAGATCCTATAGCAGAAGAAGAATTAGAAACCATCCCATCTGAAGCTATGGCTGACAATAGAGGAGAAGATGAGAGAATAGAAGGTACCTTCCCCATCCGAGAGACCAATGGAGACATGAAAATGAAGAACATTATCCCCTCCGCTTTACCTCACTTCCATGGACTGACTACTGAAGATCCTGATACCTTTCTGTTTGAGTTTGTTGTCCTTTGTCGAACCTATGACTATACTGAAGATGAGAAAAAGCTGAAACTCTTCCCCTCAACCCTTAAGGATGTAGCATTACGCTGGTTCATGGGCTTACCTGGGAACAGTATCACCACTTGGGCTCAGATGCAGCAAGCTTTCAATACCAAGTACCGGGACTACTATAGGTCCAAGGAAACCAAGGGAGAAATCTTTCGGATGACCATGGGAAATGATGAGTCCTTAGAGGATTATGAGGAAAGGTTCCAACTTAGCTATAAACGGGCCAGGTGCACACTTGACCCTGAATCCCTCAAGTTGGTCCTGCTCCAGGGAGTCCCTGAAGACCTCTTAGATACCCTTCACATGTTAGTTGGAGGAGATATTTACCAACTGCCTTATGAGGACATCAAGACTGTGTTTAGAAACCACTCTAGGGCAGCCCGGAAACGAGGTAGAGGAAACCTCCTCTCAGCTGGTATTCCTTTCTCCAAACATGAGTTTGCAAATCAATTAGAGGATCTCAAAAGTGAGGTGAGACAGACCATTGCCATGCAACTTGATACATTCAGGATCCAGCAAAAGAAGGAAGAAGCTGAGAGGGCCTTGGCTATCTTCTACCCTAGATGTACAAGGAGACACCCTAAGAACGAATGCCCATTACATTCGGTTGAGGTATGTTTCGTTTGTGAGGAGGACCATCCCACAAATCAATGTCCAACCTTACCTGGGCTTAAATCCATGTACCAAGGGACAGAAGCCCCCACTGAACCTCTCTATTTCCTCAACCAAAGGAGGCCACAAGGACCTAGACCTTACCAGCAGGGGATGCAAGGGGCACCCCAAGCTTATTACAGCCCCAACCAATCTACTCCTATGCCTTCCTGGGGTCCCCCTGCTCATCCTTCCTGGTCTGTGCCTCCTCCATGGTCTTATCCACCTCAGTACCATACTCAACCCACTACTCATTCATATCACTCACATGCCCAGCCACAGCCTCAGTGGAATGCACTTCCATCGGGGTGGAGGCCCCAGTACAACACTCCTCCCTCCATTTTGCCTCCACCACCAGTTCAACCTCAACCATTACCTCCTGCTCCTCCAAGGCAACCTCAAATGCCTGCTCAACCGAACCCGAACCCCAACAACAGACAGGCCCAGCAGGTATACACTGGGAAACATCATGCCCTACCTATGATGTGGAGATCCAGGAGATCAATCTGCGATCTGGAAAGACTCTTCCGGATCGCCAACCTCCTCCCCCAGAGGACGAGGGAGACAAACAGGAAAGTGAACCAAAGGCTATTCCACCCTTTCCTGAGAGACTAACAGCCACCACACAACCCAACCCAGAGGAGGATGAGCTTCTGGGAGAGCTCAAGCAGTTGTGTGTGAAAATACCACTTCTCCAAGCCATCAAGGATGTGCCAATATACAACAAACTGGTTAAGGAAAAGTGTTTCAAACACCCAGGTAGGCGAAAGAGAGATGCTTCAACCATCAATGTCTTAGGACAGCTGTCTGACCTTATGTTGGGACAAGTCATCTGCCCAAAGTATCTAGATCCTGGGAGTCCTGTAGTATATGTCCACATCAATGGCACCATCATACCTCACACCTTGATTGATCTGGGGGTTGCCATTAATGTGATGACCAGGGATACCATGCTCAAACTCAACCTTCAGGGTTCCTTGAGGAAGACCTCGACAGTCCTACAACTAGAAGATCGCTCCACCGTGACTCCCGAAGGGATTGTGGAGGATGTCTTGGTCTCTGTTGACTCTTGGGAATACCCTGTAGATTTCTTGGTTCTGCAACCAAAGGCAAAGCTTACTGGATATCCTCTTATTTTGGGAAGGCCTTGGTTAGCCACTGTAGATGCTTACATAAGTTTCTATGCAGGAAACATGACCATCAAAAATGGTCCTATGTCCAAGCAGCTAGTCCTATACCCTCCTGCCCAACCCTCCTTAGAGCATGACTTACCACTTTGGTTGGAGGAAGGAGAAGAGGATGAGGTGTACTCAGCACCTTTGTGCACCCTAGACACCACTAGAAGAGACCCCCCAACCGAGGATGACTTGATTGAGACCTTGATCCAGAATCCACCTCCCAGCGCACTATCCTTAGAGAAATTGATGGAGGATACCCAAGCCAGCACCTTAGTGGATCTTTGTGCAACCAACCCTGTCACTCCCAAAGTCAAGAATGTGGAGTTCGGCCCTGAGAGGACGATAAAGATCAGCTCCTCCCTATCTCCTTCTCAGGAAAAGGAGCTGTGTAGTCTGTTGGCCAGTCATCTAGATGCTTTCGCTTGGAGCTATAAGGAGATGAAAGGAGTCCATCCTTCGGTCTGTACCCATCACATTTACATCAAAGAGGATTGTAAACCGGTTAGGCAACCCCAGAGGAGGATGAATCCAGCCCTTAAGGACATTGTCAAGGAAGAATTGCAAAAACTTTTGGATGCCGGATTCATTTACCCCATCTCGGATAGCGGATGGGTGTCCCCTCTGGTGTTGGTTCCCAAGAAAAATGGGAAGTGGAGAATCTGTGTGGACTACCGAGAACTGAACAAAGCTACGAAGAAAGACCATTTCCCTCTACCTTTCATAGATCAAGTGTTGGATGGACTAGCAGGAAAGAAGTTCTTCTCTTTCCTAGATGGGTTTAGCGGGTACAACCAAATCCAAATCAGCCCGGAAGACCAAGATAAGACCACCTTCACTTGTCCCTGGGGTACCTTTGCCTACCGAGTTCTTCCCTTTGGGCTATGCAATGCTCCTGCTACCTTCCAGAGAGCCGTTTTGAGCATCTTTTCTGAGCTGGTCCATGATGCGGTGGAAATCTATATGGATGACTTCACTCCTTATGGGTCCAACTTCCAGGAAGCATTGTCCAATCTGGGAAAACTCCTAACCAAATGCATCGAGATGAACCTGTCCCTTAGTCCGGAAAAATGTGAATTCTTGATGACCGAAGGGACCATGCTAGGCCATACCATTTCTTGCCAAGGGTTACAAGTGGATCCTAACAAAATTGCTCTCATCAAGAAGGTTCCACCTCCCCAAAAGGTAAGGGATGTTCGGAGTTTCTTAGGATTAGCAGGGTATTACAGGAGATTCATTAAAGACTTCAGCAAGCTAGCCTCGCCATTGTTTAGCTTGTTGGAAAAGGATGTGGAGTTTAAATCGACTGACGATTGTCAGAGGGCTTTGAATGAATTAAAGGACAAGTTGGTGTCTGCCCCAATCTTGAGAGGTCCAAACTGGGCCCTACCTTTCCACATCCACACTGATGCATCGAACAAAGCCATAGGGGCAGCCTTAGGACAAGTTGAACAAAAACTTCCGTATGCCATTTACTTTGTCAGCAAAAACTTGTCCAAAGCAGAACTGAATTACACTGTAACCGAGAAAGAATTCTTGGCTGTGGTCCATGCACTAAACAAGTTCCGACATTATATCACTGGCTATCAAACATTTGTACATACTGATCATGCTGCAATTAGATATTTAATGAATAAACCAGATGTGAATGCTCGTATTATGAGATGGTTACTTTTGTTGCAGCAATTTGATTTGACTATCGTTGACAAACCAGGTAAAGAAAATGTTGTTGCTGACTTTTTATCTAGATTGGATCTATCTGCAGATGAGGATGGAACAGTGGATGACCAGATGCCCGATGAACATCTGTTTGCTATCTCAGTACTCTCTCCATGGTTTGCTGATATAGCAAACTAGCTTGTTTCAGCACAGTTCCCTCCACACCTATCCTCAAGAGAGAAGAGCAGAATCATCAGAAAAAGTGCCTCATTTACTTGGATCGGGGGCAACCTATTCAAGCTTGGCCCTGATCAGATCTTAAGGGGTTGTGTAAGGGAGGAGGAAGTCTTTGATATCCTCCTCACCTGTCATGATGGGCCTTGTGGAGGACATTTTGCAGCAAAGAGGACTGCCTTCAAAATCCTGCAGGCAGGCTACTATTGGCCCACACTTCATCAAGATGTCAGAAGGTATATTAGCCAATGTGACCGATGCCAAAGAATGGGGAAACCGACTCAAAGGGATGAGATGCCCCTCCAACCTCAAGTGACTCTTGAGCCATTTGAGAAGTGGGGTATGGACTTTGTGGGTCCAATCAACCCTCCTTCGAGGCAAAGGTCTTACATCATTGTGTGCACTGACTACCTCACAAAGTGGGCAGAAACTAAGGCAATCAAAGCAGCAACAGAAGAAATGGTGGCTGAGTTCTTAAGAGAGAACATCTTCTACAAATTTGGCTACCCAAGAGAGCTAGTCACCGATCAAGGAAGCCAGTTCACATCCAACTTAATTGAAGACCTAATAGCTCATCACAAAATCAAGCATAGGACTTCCACCCCCTATCATCCATAGGCAAATGGGCAAGTGGATGTCACCAACAGAGCATTGTAAGGGATTTTGACTAAGGTGGTGAGTAGCAGTAGGAAAGATTGGGCAGACCGCCTGGTTGAGGCCACATGGGCTTACAACACCACTTGGAAGACCACAACCGGCTTCACACCTTATGAGCTGGTCTATGGGAAGAAAGCTTTGCTGTCCATTGAATTTGAATACAACACTTTGAGGATGGCAGTTCAGCTAGACCTAGATCTCAGCCATGCACAACAAGAAAGGTTATTGCAGCTGAATGGACTGGATGAGCACCGAATGCAGGCCCTCCTTCACTCAGAAGTGGTTCAACTTCAGAGAAAGGTGTGGCATGACCAACACCTCAATGACAAGCAATTCCAGCCAGGAGATTGGGCACTGTTGTATGACTCCAGGCACAAAGATTTCAAGGGGAAGCTGAGAACCAAATGGCTGGGACCATATGCAGTGGAAAAATGTCATGACAATGGATCTGTTCTTATTCGGACCATTGATGAGGAGGCCATCCCCATGCTTGTCAATGGGCATCGACTGAAGATCTACAGGAAACCTCTCTCAAGACAAGAGTCATCAAAACTGTGGAGAAATCAGTGCTGGTCATAGAGAAGGGTTCTGCCTCTGCTTTGGGCATACCCTGAAAGATAAAAAAATAAATAAATAAATAAATAAAAATAAAGATCCTTGGGTGAAAACCTTTCTGAGGCTCCCAAGGCAGGTGGTAGGGGTGAAAACCTCATTGAGGCGCCCCTATTGTCTTTCAAAAAAAAAAAAAGGGATTTGAAAAAAGATCCTTGAGTGAAAACCTCTCGGAGGCACTTAAGGCAGGTGGCAAGGGTGAAAACCTCATTGAGGCGCCCCTGCTATCTTTCAAAAAAAAAAAGAAGAAAAAAGAAAAGAAAGAAAAAACAGTAAGCAAAAAAGACAGGGACAACAAGTTTGTAATGTGGAAATGCATGCAGGTTGCAGGTGTTCTATGAAGGAGAGGAGGTCTCTCAACTCAAATTCAAGGATCCTTATCATGCTGCCAGGAGACCTCACCAGCACCTCCTCCAAGAATACTCATCTTCTCCAAGGTATGGGCACGATTTCATCACAGCTTAGTCTTCTACAGGAAGTTACAGACTTTCTACAGGAAGTTCTGTATTTCTACAGGAAACTTCCTGTAGAAGTTTTGGACGGCCCAGAACTGATTATATGAGGAGATCTAACGACCAAGGTCCGGTATGGACGCATGCAAGCTACCATTTTCTCCCTCACACACTGTTGTCACCTCCTTCTACCACCCCTGTCGACATGCAATGAAGATACCTGCACAATCAAAGCAGATCATTGAGTTATCAAGAGAAAGCAATTTTTAAATGAAAAAAGACGCTGAGATGCCATGCCATACCCATCCCAGCTATCCAAGAGCCCTGTGAGCATGATCGTGAGGCCACTGTCTTCGTCGTGCAGCATGCACCCGAGGAGGAAAAGCTGCTACAGGACATCCTGCAGAAGTCCCGTAGCAGTTAAGCCAACTAGAGTGTACACCATTCCATCGCCTGCAACATGCAAGGATAACGCAGGCACATGCAGTCGAATCATAAGATTCATCGTCAGCGGCCTGTGAAGAGGAACCTCAGGGCCTGTGCAATCCACCAGCAACAAACAAATCTACTCATCATCGTCCAAAAGCCCGAAGAATCATGTCGCGGCCGCACAGGTAAGTGCCGCACCCTTTCTTCCATCAAATTGCATGAATTTTACTTTGAAATGTTTGCAAGTGTGAAGTGAATGGGTTGAGCGGTCGTATGGCCATTCAACTGGCCACGTCGACCAGTCAGATGGTCTAGTCGGATGGTAAACGGTGGTCGTGGCAAAAGGAACGGGCAGTGCACACGTGAGAGCCATCCAGTCGGGGAGAGGCGCGTTTTAACAGAAATGATGGCGGCGGATCTGCGGGGAATGATGCGGCAGTAAGGGAACTTGCAGAAGAATGATGGAGTGACGTCGTCCAATGGTCTGGCAGGGACAGCTCACCCCTGCGCCATGGATTCCGTCGGATTCAAATCTAATCGGCTAGATTGCCACCCCACGCATTTATCATTCACTGTTTGAAAGTCGAGTGAGCATCCGGATTCCTCTGAAGCTCGACACTCCAAGTCTTCAGCCGTTCGAATGCCTGTTAAGCAGCACAGAGAGCGCAGATCCACTGCAGTATCCTCCAGAATTCGTGCACTGCTTCTACAGGAAATTGGGTTCCTCACGTTAAAAGGTGGCGGATTAAAAAGGTAAGCCTGAACCTTCCATGCAATTGGTTTCGAGGGTGGCAGAGTCGACGTTCTACAGTCTGGTCGTAAAAAATTGCAAGTATTGTCTGCCGTTTGCATGAATTGTCGTCCTACAAGATGTGAGTATAACTAAGCCGTGTTAAGGTCATTGGAAGATAAGTTTTCGTGAATTGTATGCGTGACAGAGGCGTAATTCTACGCTCTGTTCCAGTAGGCCAATTTTCTTCCGCACTCGCCACCTCCAGCTAACGCAGCAGTTTTTCACCATGCCGGGTGGGTTCATCAGAAGGGAACCAACCGACTCAACAAAGCTAAGAGAGAATCCTGAGGTGGTGGAGCTATTCACGCAAGCACAATGGATGTCGTTCTGCGACAAATTGCAGGGCTATGACGATGAGGTGGTAGAGGAGTTTTTGCAAGCTCTGAAGCCGAAATCCAAAACATTGGCCACCGTCAACTTCAGGGGTTTGAGCCTCAAACTCACCCCACAATTCATCAGCCGAGTTACTGAGCTCCCAATGGGATTACCATGGGATAAAGAAGAAAGGAAATTGGGCCAGAAGGCTAAGAAGGAATTCTTCCCCCCAGAGGAGGAATTCTTAGAAGATAAAAACGGGGTTCGTAGAACCAGCTTACTGCCACTGTGGAGTGAAGTTAGCCTTCAGATTATGAAGTACATCACCTGCGAAGGTCAGTTTAGCATTGTATATGGGTACCATTTTCGGTTACTCACGGAATTAAGGCATCAAATGGACCTACCTGTAGAAAACAAACTAAGTATCCCCTACTTTCTACTACAGTTTATGATTGAATGTGCCACCAAGTTGAAAGAAGGCACACCAGACCAGGTAGCCCACCATGGACTCATTAAACTCCTCGTGGAGGATGCGCTCCACACATACAAGGTTCCTCTCTCATGGGAAGCCTTCAGAAATTTGACCAAGGATGGTGACATAAAGATGTTGACCGAAGAGCTTGGTTCATCTAGCAGTGAGGAGAAGGAGTCAGTGCCCACAGGGAAGAAAGAAAAAGGCCAGAAAACCACGACCATGGAGCAGAAGGAAAAGCAAAAGAAGAAACAAGAGAAAAAGGGTGCCAAAGGGAAGGATGACACACCCATGTTGACGGCCAGAGAGAAAAGATTACAAAGCAGAGTGGACAAGGCTGAGCAGGTCCACGTCAGCAAAGGCACCTCGACAGTAGCCTCGACCAAGTCAAAAAGTAAAACACCCTCAGCAAAGCAACCTAAAGTGGTGCCACCTGTCTCTACAGGAAAACCGAAACCGGCTTCTACAGGAAGCCCGAAATCAACTAAAAAAGGGCCTTCTACAGGAAGCCCGAAATCAACCGAAAAAGGGTCTTCTATAGGAAGCCCTGAGAAAGCGAAACCCAAGGAGAAGAAAGCTGACATTCTTGCAAGGGAGGCAGCAGCTGTGCTGGCTGCCCTCAGTACACCTCCTAAGCCCAAGGAAAAGAGGAAGAGGGAGACCCCTCTATATTTTAAAGCTAGGAGAAGTGTGAGAATAAAGACGGGAAAGCCACAGCCTCCGTCCAGCAGCCCAATCACTATAGGTGATGCCCTTACTTCGCCCAAGGAGAGGTCCCCCTCAAGGATATCAGTCACCTATGAGAGGGGGAGCCCGAAGAAAACTACTTGGAAAGAAAGGTTAGACCAATTGGCTTCAAAAGCTCGGCTACAGGATGCTGAGGATGCTCTACAGGAAACCTTAGCCCGACTTAAGGAAACAGAGAGAATGGAAGGAGAAGCACCCTCATCACCAACGAGGGAGGGCGAAGTAGAGCCACCAAAAGAAGTGGAGAAAGAGCATATTCCAGAGCCTAGCCCTCAGCCAAATCTGAGTTCATATTACAAATTCTTAGAGGCTAGCAAAATTATACCTCAGAAATTCATTGTGCCACTGTTCTTTGCATTAGAGGAAGAGAGAGTACGTACACACACGTGGATGAAAATAGCCAAGTCAAAGGGTGTGGCGGACATAGGCCCCTTGGAAGAGCAGCTCAAGGAGGCCAGAAGTGAATTAGCCATGGCTAAACACGTGGAAAATTGGCAACGAGTGTTCCTACAGGAAGAAAACGAAAAGCTTAGATTGCAGCTACAGGAGCTGAGGACAGGAACAGGTACATCCTCCAGGGACACCACAGCAGAACAGCAAGGCAAAAAGGAACTGCAAATCGGTCTTGGGGAGCCAACCTTGCATCTACAGGAAGCAGAACAGCAAGCACAAATTGAGGTGCAAACTCTCAGACAACAGCTGCAGCAGAAAGAGGCACAATTGGCCTGCATGGCCAGTTGGGCCATGGATGCTATACAATGCAGACAACCGGCCAAATCCTATGGCCTGTAGCTGAAAGACCAATGGCTGCAATTTAAAATCAATACCTTGGTGCAAAGAGGTATCTCTCAGCTCCAAGACCCACAGCAATTCACTGAAGTATGCAGTACCAGTTCGTCAGAGGATAAGGCCAGATTAGCGGAGTTCTACCTCCATAATTTGGCCCTGCCTAATGTAATTTCATGGGATCCCAATACGGCCTTAGGAGATATGCAATTAATGGCATTTGCCTCATGGTTGAACCATGAGGACAAAAGAGCAGCAGAAGCCAAAGCGGTCATGAACCGAGAGCTAAATGAGCCATTGCTAATTCGAGCAGAACCAGGGGATCCAGTTGCACTAATCTCGGCACACCAACACTTGTCCACTGACCCTCAAGCTTCATTGAGATATATGGATCAGCAGGCCCAAGCCATAGCGCATTTTGAGGACATGGAGAGACTGTTAGGAGACAACGCTGTCCAAGCTTGCACCCACCGATGGAATACATTGGCCCACAGTCTGAAAATCAGAGAGTATCATACCCCAACTCGGATGAGGGAAGCTCTAGTACGGGTGGCCCTCTATAAGAAATCCATGCAAAACCTCCAGGCCAGCTGGATTGGCCTCAAGCTAAGCCCACCACTGCTGCTAGGATTGATGGAAGGCAGCACAGAGAAAGATGATAATGAACAGTGGGAAGAGGTGAACAGAAAAGCTGGGTTCCATATCAGCAAGGAGGACACTACTACCGAGGCTTGGGATGTAAGGGTGGCAGTAAAGGCAATGAAGGATGAGGAGCTAGACTAGTTGCTCAAGGATGAGCAAATATTTTAGCTGGGGGGTGATGATGAGCCCCAAATTTGGTAACATTTTGGGCTCATTTGGCCTACTTACCCTTGCTCAACCCTTCATTTTCCATCACTTATGCATCATTTTTTAGTATATTCATGTTATTTGTAGGAAGGAGGGCAGTCACTATTCCTAGGTGGCTAATACATGTTTATTTCAGGTTTTTTGACATTAAAGGGAGCAAAACCACACAGATGAAGGCAAGGAGACAGCCAAGGTGGCATTGCGGTTTTGTAGGAAGGTTGTCCACAGCCTTGAATGGCCTTCCTCGTGATCTCCACCCCAACTCCGAGCTCCAACAGCTATCACCACCGAGCTAGAAGGCAGCCAACGGATTCTAAGGGAACAACAGTTTACTTTTAGTTGTTCAGCCAAGCCCAACTAATTTAGGAAGCCAGCTTGGCCCTCATAATGTATAAATATTGAGGCTGTAGCCTTCGATGGGAAATTTTGAACCTTTGTTGCAGATTCTGAATTACGAGCTATAGCTTTGTTTTGCTTTTTGTAAGCCATTTTTGGCATGTTGTTAGACTTATGACTATGATCTTTTAATAAAAGGCAGGCAGATTCGAGTTCAGTTATGAAGTTCTTAGAGGAGCTATAGCTCTTAGGGTTGGGCCCAACCTGAGAGCAATAGGCCTCCTTTCTTTGTATTGTTACTTGTCTTTCTTTCAGCATTATATTTCTTTTCCTTTACATGCACTTGGAAACACAGTTTGCTGAGTTGATTGTTTTGATGTGATTACGTGAGTTAGGTTTATGAACACAATTGCTTCGGTAGTTTAGATTAGAGTAAGAGGATTGGAGTTAATCAGAGTTCAAAAAAAGGTTGAATGCACACTCACTTTCACCTCTGTTTGGGGACCGGAAGTGCAGACCGTGCCAACTACCAAAAACACTGTTTACATATTCATGCAAGTCTTGAGGTAATGTTTTCAGTTGTAGAATTGTCCATGCATTTAGATCTTGTGGAATAACTCTTTGTTTCAGCACCATGCACGATTTCCCTTTAAACTACATTGTTGTTCTTTGGTTTTTAATAAAACAGTTAGAGTAGGTTGATGACATTTCGATTATACGCAAGACAGGGGTGATTTGTTTCATTTACACTGCGCAGCACCACTCTATCATTTCCTTATCCTTCTCAGCCATGCCTAGGCCATCTACTTATCTCCCAGTTAGATCATTTGCCTCCCAACTCTTCTATCATCCACGTTGTTTTATCTTTTCGGCCTTTCATTGCCTCTACCCTCCTCTAGACCAACCAGCTTTACACACCCCCTCTCCATCTCATCTCACTGTCCATAAGCCATCACAAGCTCCCCTCCTACCTCCCTATCCACCCATACAGCTCATTCACTCATCCATCACCCAAAACTCCGATTGCAGAACATCCTGTAGAAATTAGCAGACTTCCTGTAGAAATCCTGAACTTCCTGTAGAATCCCCTGCAGACATCCTATAGAAGCTTGCAAACACGGTTACCAGGCATCTGAACTTTGTGAACTTCTGCGGAATGATGTTAGGGATCCCTTGGACCCTCTCAGAGTCCTCCTGACCTTTTCCAAGCCTTCCTCCCCTTGATCTACCCCTGCACAGTCAAGACCCAGTAAGAAGCATAAACTCCAACAACTTGAGCAAAAATACAAAAACATGTTCTCTTCAGATGAAAGTAGTTTAGACACATGCATCTCATCTCAATAGAAGTAATGGCATCACTTTTAGAAGTTTCATTCCCACCATTGCATCATAAGGATTAAGCTGGTAGAATTAGCGTTTACTAGGGTTTCCACGTTTTGTTGGCTTTCAGTTCATTCTTGCAAAGTAGGTTAATTTCCTTTGAGATAGCTTTCGTTCATCACCTAAAAAGCTTCTTCTGAGAACATATAGAAGTTGCCTTGAGCCCTAGCGGACTTTTGCCAACTGACCAAGTGACAGCTGCGACAAGAGCTAGTACTTGTGCGTACAGCACCATTGCTTCCAAGTTTGTTATGAACTACCGGGTTGATAAAATTAGAGAAGGAAGCTCCAGGAGTTGTAGCATTATTGCTACAATACTGGAGCCCACCACAGAACTTGTCAAATTTGTAAATCCAAAGTAAATATGAACCTGCTACAAGATATATAGATAGGCACAAATCTAAGAAAATCCCATCTATAAAATAGAAGCATGGATTGGAAACCAATTAGGTTGAAGATAACAAGTATAAGAAGAGGTGCATGCATACAAGCGAAGACATAGTGAAAGGAGGAACTCCATTCAACACACTAAAAAGAGAAACAAATATCCATGACCAGTTATTCAGTGTCACTACTTGATCCAGGTGGATCTTCAGACACAGTGGCATGGAAAAAGATCAAATTTCAAAGTGGTGTAAAGGCAGTTAACTTGACATCAGATCAAAGTGCTTGTTGCCATGATTCCAATGGTGCAAATGACACTCCAATCTGGGTCCGGATGAAGAAGATAGAGTCAGTGAAAGTTGGGTTGACTTTTGATGACTCGGCAGGATTAATGAAGACACAATTTGGAATTTTCCAGCGGATGGAGTCCGGCCAACTCTAGCCAAATTCCGGGAGAAATTGTCGCTTGGTTAAAACGACTCCTTCGATCAAAAATCTGAATTTTCAGAAAGGGCAGGTTGTTTTAATAATAATAAAAAATATTAAAAAAGGGGCGTTGGGCCACCAACCCCACCACCCCAATCCTATCCACTTAATAGATATATCATAAATATGGTGGGGTGTGGGCTGTCAACCCCGCCACCCCTCCACCTCATTGCTTAGACAATGGAAGTTTGGGAAGCGGGCCACTGAAACTGGCGGACCCGCCCCCGTTACAACTTAAATAACCATTATATCATATAAAAAAGAGGAGCGAGATTTGATCCCCTAACCCCTCCTCAACCATTTTACTAACTTTTCCATTGCACCAAATGGATTTGTTGTGTAATCCACCTACCAAATTTTTATTTAAAACGCAGTTTTCAGTGCGTTCATGCAGAGGAGGGAGTGCATGTGATTCAAGGCAGAATTTTGCACGAGGGGCAAAATTTCACTTTGTCGGAATTTTACAAATTTTATATGGTTTTAGGACTTCTCGATGCCATGAATGCAATGGCATTGTCCATTTCTCCATCAGAGTTTTTATTTTTCGGCGATTTTCAGTATGGAGGTATAAGACTCCTTTTTTGTAACTAATGCTTGTACTCTTCTTTTTCATGCCACTTAATGAATGAAGGCCTCCCCATTGATCGAGCAGGGCCCGGAGACATAGTCCAAGATGGACAAACTCCATTATCAATTCTTGTTATCTTCTTTCATGATTTATGTGTTTCTCCTCTTGTCTCATGTGCACATTAAGTTTTCTTTGTTAAGCTACAATTTATGCATGTAATTTTTTAACACATCTATAAGAAAAATATCTTGGATCAAGTGGTATCAGAGCAGGTATTTTTTAGATGTGAATTTCATGTTTTTATGCTAACAAGAAATAGGCTTTGAAGAGGGGAAGGGAAACTAAAGTCTTTCAATCCCGAAGCGGGGCGTGCACATTGAAGGAGAAACATGGCAAATGAAGAGGCTCGTCATGAAGAGGAGTGCAATTTCCATAAAACCTTCTATACAATGGTAGAGAATGTCGATCAGTTTCTTTGAAGGCTAGAGAAAGCAGAAGAGAGAAATCCAAAAGAACAAGGTTCAGTGCATGGAAATGGTGGAGAAGAACCCTCTCCTTCTCCTTCCACGAGTGAAATTTCTTCTTCCTCTCATCACCATAATCATAGAAATTCAAGGGATGCATCTAAGAAAACTTTCTTTAAATTAGATGTCAAATTTGATCTTCCCATGTTTAACGGTGAAAGTAATGCAGAAAAGCTTCATAACTGGATTAGGAAAATTGAAATCTACTGCAGGATTCAACAAATCGATGAGGACGAGGCAAAGATTCAGCTGGCCTCTCTTCCGCTGAGTAGCACCGCTCTCGTTTGGTGGGAGAGAAAATTGTGAAGCAGTAAGAGTGTGGGTAATCTTATTTCCTCATCGCCTAGTTTCATTTCTGCATTAAAGGAACAATTTTATCCCTTGGGTTATAAACAAAAATCCTTAATGGATTGGAAATTCTTAAGGCAAGGCAGAGGTTAGGATGTTCAAAGCTTTATAGAGGAATTTAGAAAACACGCAGTTAATTTGGACATTGCACTTGACTCACTTGAAGTAGTAACTAAGTATATTGCATCATTACATAGTTACTCCACTAGTGTGAAGGAAATCCATCTTGAGAACAGGGGAAAAAATTAAAGAGATGATCATTTCAAGAAACCACCTTTCAAACCTCCAAATGGCAAACCCAAAGTGAAAGGAAAAGGAAAGGAGAAGAGGACGACATCAACCAAGAAAGATGAAGGAGAAAGACCTTATTGCAATCACTGCAAAAAGGAAGGTCATGACGATGATCATTGTTGGAAACAGTACCCGGAAAAGATAGCAAAGAAGTATGGAGGAAAAGGCAAGTAGAAGACAATGGAAACTATGTAGCAAGACCTTGGATCCAATTTGGGAGATGAAGCATTGATCACAACAATAGGAACAAAAGGTACTCTTACAGCTCATGTTAATTCTGAATCACATGAAGGCACTAGCTCAATAGATGAGTCTCTTCCTAATGAATGAAAGAGAATTGAACTATTTCATATTAGAGTTATCATAAATCATACAAAAGTGGAAACTCTATATGATATCGGATCCCAAGAAAACTTGATTTCAGAGTCCTTGGTAAAGAAGCTAGGCTTGGAAACTACACCACATCCAAAATTTTACCCACTTGGATGGATACATGATAAAGCAAATCTGAATGTAACTAAGCAGTGTAAGGTTAAATATGTGATTGCTTCTAAGTTAGTGGATGAGGTAAAACTTGATGTGATACCATTGGATATCTATGGCATGGTGTTAGGGAGTCCATATCTATATGATAGAAAGGCAATCTTCTTATGTCATGAAAACAAATACCAAATCACAAAAGATGGGGTAGAATATATTGTAAGGGCTTATCAAACTAAAATCAATGCCAACCTTGTAAGTACAGGACAAATGAAGAGGTTGGTGAATTCCAGTAAGGGTTGCATGCTTATGATTATAAGGGGAAAAGATGCATAATTATCCGATGCTTTCCAGGGTTGTGATCATGTGCATAAAAAGGAATTACGTGAATTAATTTCTAAATATGATGAGATGTTTCAGGAACCAAAGGGATTACCTCCGAAGAGGGAAATCCAACATGAGATCCATTTGTAGCATGACACTCCTTTACCAAATATTGGCATATATAAGATGTCGACCATTGAGATGGGGGAGATCGAAAAGCAGGTCTGGAACTATTGAACCAAGGGGTCATCAGAGCAAGCACTTCTCCATGTGGTTCACCGATTGTCTTAGTGCCGAAGAAAGATGGCACATGGAGGATGTGCATGGATTATCAAGCACTAAACAAAATCAAGGTGAAAAATCATTACCCTCTTCCCCACATTGATGACTTTTTAGATTAGTTAAAGAATGCTATATATTTCACCAAATTGGATTTGCATAGTGGTTATCACCAGGTTTGAATTGTAGAGAAGGATGTGTGGAAAACCACCTTCAAGACCAAACAGGGGTTCTTCGAATGGATGGTGATGCCATTCGGACTTTGCAATGCTCCAGCCACTTTCATGAGGGTCATGAATGATCTCTTTAGGCCTTTCATTGATGAATTTTTTCTTGTATATCTAGATGATATCCTTGTCTTTAGTAAAAGTTGGAATGAACATGTATGTCGTGTGAAGAAAGTGCTTACTATATTGAAAAACGAAAAACTCTATGTAAAATTGTCAAAATGTGAGTTTTGGAAAACCTCTTTGGTTTACCTAGGTCATATTGTTGGTCATGGTCAGCTAAAAATCAATCCTTATAATGTTGACACAATTATAAATTGGACTAAACCTACTAGTGTAACCAAGGTTCACAACTTTTCAGGTGCAGTACAATGGAGGAGATTTATTTCCAATTTCTCTATTATTGCAGCGCCCTTGCAGTATCTTCAATCACAGACCAAGTTGCAGCAATCTCATCATTTCAGGTGGATGGGTTTTATTCAACAGTTTCATCTGATAATAAAGTATAAGAAGGGCACTAGAAACAAAGTGTTTGTTATGCTATCTTGCCCTCCTATTTTTGCTTATGTTATTTTTCATAATGCTTCGTTGTCTTTTGAAAGTTGTGCTGAACAATATGCTAACAATGATGACTTTAAGGAGATTTATGCAAAACTAACACATGGTTCACAGGTGGACAACTATCATTTGCAGGGGAAACTATTGTATCACCTTGGCAAATTATTCATACCCACAAGAGAAAGGGTACATGTAATTCGAGAGGCCCAAAACCCCTCGTGTTTGGTCATTTTGGTATTGAAAAAAATTTGTGTCATGTACAAAGATTTTGTTTTCGGCCTCATATGAAGAACATCGTGACTCGCTATGTAAAGGGTTGTGTGATGTGTTATGTTTCAAAGCCCTCTAATAGAAAACTCGGGCTCTACACACCACTCCCTATTCCGAGTCATCCATGGGAAAGTGTTTCGATGGATTTTGCAGGAGGTTTGCCTTTGTCTAGGAAAATTCACGACTATTTGTATGTCGTCATTGACCATTTTAGTAAGATGTGTATTTTAATGCCTTGTAAAAATCAGATCACTACAACGCAGACTACTCATCTTTTCTTTCAGCATGTTTGGGTCCATCTTAAGTTTCCCACATCGATCGTGTCAGATTGGGACTCTCGCTTTATCAGAGAGTTTTGGACCAACTTGTGGAAGATGATGGACACCAAGTTGAAAAGAAGCACGACATTCCATCCACAGACTGACGGACAGACAAAGGTTGTAAACCACACAGTGGTACACTTGTTGTGAGGCTATTGTGGAAAACATCCTAAGTTGTGGGATGACCATCTTCCATATGTGCAACATTCCTACAACCGAGCAGTGCACTCATCTACACTCCATTCACCATTTGAGACATGTTTTGGCTACCTGCCAAAAGACCCTTTTGATATGGTCTTTGGAATGGAAGATGACTCCAGTGGACGTAATGGCAAGGACAAAGTGCAGCAGTTCATTCAACAGAACCAGTTGATTCACCAAGCAGTGTAGGAGCAGTTGGAGAAAAGTCAAGCCCGTTACAAGGCTCAACATGACAAACACTGAGTTGACCATCAATTTCAAGTGGGCAACAAAGTGTGGTTCCATATCAGCAAGGATAGGATAAAGGGAGAAGGGAAGAAGTTGTGACAAATCTGGTATGTTCCATTCACCATTTTGGAGAAGATTGGAAACAATGCCTTTCATCTCGATTTGTCGATATATATTCATATGTACTCCATAGTGAATGTGGAGAACTTAAAGCTGAATGAGCCACCATTGATTATGGACACCAAAGAGGTGGGCACAGTTCCTACAGTTGATGACTTTGCACCAGAGTATCTCAATGAGTTACCTAAAGACATCATCCTTGACAGAAGAACTAGGACTTCATGACAAGGAGATGTGGAATACCTTAGAGTTGGTTTCAAGGGGATGCACCCTAGCAAGGAAAAATGGTTGGAAAAAGAAAGAGTGAGGGAACAATTCCATCACTTGCCAATTGAGTGATGAAGCTTTTGGTGGTCCAAAAGCTCCTCAATGGGGAGGATTGATCCACGTGGATCTTCAGACACAGTGGCATGGAAAAATTTCAAATTTCAAAGTGGTGGAAAGGTGATTAACTTGACATCAGATTGAAGTGCTAGTCGCCCTGATTCCAACAGTGCGAATGACACTCCAATCTGAGTCTGGATGAAGAAGATAGAGTCAATCAAAGTTGGGTTGACTTTCGATGACTGAGCAGGATTAATGAAGACGCAATTCAGACTTTTCTGGCAGAAAGAATTGGCCAACTCTAGCCAGATTGTGGGAGAAATTGTCGCCTCGTTAAAATGACTCCTTTGGTCAAAAATCTGAATTTTCAAAAAGAGCAGGTTGTTTTAATAATAATAAAAAAAATATTAAAAAAGGGGTGGTGGGCCACCAACCCCACCACCCCAATCCTATCCACTTAACAAATATATCATAAATATGGTGGGGCGTGGGCTATCAACCCTGCCGCCCTCCACTTCATTACTTAGATAGTGGAAGTTTTGGGAGCAGGCCACTGAAACTAGCGGACCTGTCCCTGTTACAACTTAAATAACTATTATATCATATAAAAAGGAGGGGTGGGATTTGATCCCTCGACCCCTCCTCAACCATTTTACTAACTTTTCCATTGCACCAAATGGATTTGTTGTGTAATCCGCCCACCAACTTTTTATTTAAAATGCAGTTTTCAGTGCACTCAAGCAGAGGAGGTAGTGCACACAGTTCGAGGTAGAATTTTGCAAGAGGGGAAAAATTTCACTTTGTCATAATTTGACAAATTTTATATGGTTTCCACACTTCTTGATGCCATGAACGCAATGGCGTTGTTCATTTCTCCATGAAAAATTTTCATTTTTCAGCCATTTTTTAGTAAGGAGGTATAAGACTCCTTTTTGTAACTGACGCTTGTACTCTTCTTTTTTATGTCACTTAATGAATAAAGGCCTCCCCATTGATCGAGCAAGACCCGGAGACGTAGTCCAAGATGGATGAACTCCGTTATCAAGTCTTTTTTTCTTCTTTCATGCTTTATGTGTTTCTCCTCTTGTCTCATGTGCACATTAAGTTTTCTCTGTTAAGCTACAATTTATGCATGTAATTTTTTAACACATCTTTAAGCAAAAGATCTTGGATCACTTCTAGAAAAAGAAGATACCACTAGCAAAGTAAGAGTGAGAAAAACAAAATGTTAGAAGTATTAAAGAAACCAATGCCCCAACATTTGATGGATAGATTAAGAGAAGTGAAGAACTAGAAGCTTATCACTAGGGATTAAAGAACTACTTCACAGTCCATGACTATTATGCAAATATTAAGGCTAGAGTAACATTTTTTAACTTGAAAGGAAAAATATCATATGGTGGGAAGATATTAAAAATTCCAAAGGAATCAGAGAAAATGACCTAACTTGGAAAATATTTGAGAAATATTTCCATGAAAAGTACCTATTTGAGGGCTACTATGAGAACAAAGACAAATATTTTCATGAGAACAATCTAGGAGATATCACCTTGGATTCCTCCACCAACATATTTTTGGAATTGTTGAGGTATGTGCTCTACATTAAGGATGAGAAGGTGAATATTTAGAGAAATCATAGTGGTTTGTTGCAGTCTTACGAAGATAGAATTGAATTTGATGAACCAAAGACATTGGCGGATGCTATTAAGAAGCTCAATTATTCTTATGATTAGTCCAAGTTTAGGAATGGATTCCGAAGAATTGGAGAAAGAAAGAAAAAATAAAATTTAAATCGAAGGGACTACAATCCTTAGGGTACAAGAAATTGGGAAAAAATTTCAATTTCAATACATCTGCTAAATGTGACATCAAATGGAACTTCCCTACTACAAATAGAGAATGGCCTACCAAATTGGCAATAGAACAGGTAGAGGAACCTAGGAGAAACCCAATGGAGTGTTAAAATATTTCCTTTACTGACAATAGAGTAGCAAGAAGTTGTACAATGTCTAAGAGGAAACAACTATGAATGTGTGGCTCAAAGCATACCCTAGATTTATGAAATAGAAAACACACAAGCAAATCGTCAATACTCAATGATTGAAGTGGAGGGTATGGTTTCCAACCAACATGTTTTGATTTTGATTGATCTAGATTCTAATTTTAGTTATGCCAGACCCAAAATTGCATATACATGTGCTTTGCAAAAGAAACCACATGTCAAATTATGGTTGGTTTAGTTAGGCATAGGAGTAAAAAGGAGAGTGAATGATTTTTTGCAGTCATGCCACTTGGAAATAAATGACATGTCCACAACAACTACACTTAAGTTTATTCCATTGGGTTCATATGACATCTTAATCGGGATGGATTGATTGGTATCCCACTAAGCCAAAGTTGACTACTATGGTAAATCATTGGAATTACTTAGTGATGAAGGAGAAGAAAAATTATTGCATGGAATAAGAAATCCTATCTCAGTAAGGAAAATTTCAGTGCTTTAAGCAAAGAGGTACAACCAGAAAGGTTTTCCCCTATTTATGATCTAGGTAACTAGTGTAATATAGGAAAACAAACTCAAAAATCGATATCACCCAATTTTCAGACAACAAATAAATATTTTCTTAAGGAATGTTGATATTTCTACCCAGTAGGGAAATCAATTTATCCATTTAATTGATTCCTAGTTTAGTACTAGTTTCTAGAGCTGCATATTGCATGAGCATGCAAAAGTAGGTTGAATTAAAGCTACAAACGAAATAAATTTTCAATAAAGGGTAAATCAAACCAAATGTATCACCTTCTGGAGCTCCAATGTTGTTTGTAAAGGAGAAGGATGACACATTGTGTCTATGCATTAATTACAGGTAGTTAAAGAAACTTATAATGAAGAATAAATACCCATTTCACATAATCGATGATCTATTTGACTAGCTAAGATAAGCCACAATGTTTTCCAAGATAGGTATGAGATTTGGCTATCATAAAGTCAAAATTAATGATGAAAAAATTCACAAGACAACTTTCAGGATGATATATAGGCACCACGAGTTTGGGGTGGTGCCATTTTGGCTCACAAATGCACTTATCCACATTCATGTCCCTGATGAACAATGTCCTCAACTAGTATTTAGACAAGTTAATGCTAGTCTTTGTTGATGAGTTTTTGTTTTACTCAAAAACTAAAGAACAGCATGAAGATCACCTGAAGACGATGTTGAAATTACCATATAAGCACAAATTGTATATAAAACTTAGTAAATGTGATTTCTTCCAAACACAAGTACAAAATTTGGTACATGTCATCTCAAATGAAGGAGTACTTGTGGATCCTGAAAATATCAAGGCCATAATGGAGTGGACCGCTTCTTAAAATGTTACAAAGGTCAAATTCCTCATGGGATTGGCTAGATATTACTAGTCATTAATTCAATCTTTTTCTAATATTGGGCACCCAATCACAACTTTACAGAAGAAATAAGTGAAATTTCAATGGAAATCAGAGTGTGCAACTAGCTTTGAGAAACTCAAGAACTTTCTCACACATGTAGCTATTTTGATGATCCGACTTTAAACAGGAACGCAAAAAATTATAGATATAACCATAATACAAAGATGCAATAGAAATAACACTTCCTTTCATTATTATCAAATACTGAAATATGCTTATAAACAGTGGAAATAAGAATAGCTTGGGCAGTGGTAGCTTATCTCTGAGAGGAGATGTGGCGGCTACATGCCTCTGAACTATGTTACAATGAGTCTCAAGGACCTATTTATTATTGAAAAACATGAGAAAACCATAAACAACCAAAACCCGAACCCTAGGAGATGTAACACCAAGATTTTTCTAGTCCCATTGGGGTTACTTGGGTAGCCAACTTCCCATGGTCATAACTTGGTCATATTATCTCTGTTTGACATGTATAATACCTTGATGGAAAGGTCTCTCTGATTACTGCCATATTTTTCACAGGCCCTTGATTTTGGGCATGGGCCTATAAAAAACCTCAAAACAACGTCGTTTAGGGGGTCAAAACTGCTCTGGAAATTCAGGACCCAAAAAAATGCCAAAAATAGTAAATGTTGAAATAAACAAGGAAACAAATGAAATTGACTAGAGATCTAGGTGGGATAGGTGGGTGGCAACCAATATCCACCTGGATCATTCCTCCCCCCTTAGGAATAAATGGTCCCCATTGCCTGTAGAGCCTCCACGAGGTGAGGAAATTTCTATTGAACCTTGTCCATGGTGAGCCACTCGCCTTGGTGCAGGAGTTGGCTAGCTTTGACAACCCGATATAGTTGGATCTTTTGCTGGAAAGTGTTCTTGACCTATGTGTCCATAATTCAATTAGTTGTGGTATGTTCCATGTAGTCTGCGTTTAACTCTGTTAGTGTGAGTTTTTTGGCAATGTTTGATTTGTCCAACAATGGTGGGAAGTACGGTCGAAGGCGATCCACATTGAACACTTAGTGCAGGCCAAGGAATGGTGGAATGCTAAGCTCCAAAGCATTGTCTCCCACATCCTTGGTACTGGTGTAAGGACCATATCAGATTGGTATGAGCTTCCAATGGGCTCAGGTAAGGCGTCCTTTCTACAAATGCAACCAGAATTTATCACCCAACTGAAACTTGTGTAGCACCTGATGTTGATCATGTCATTGCTTGTAGATGACATTTGACTTCTCTAGGATTTCGTGAACCTGCTGGAAGATGTGTTGGATGCATTCAATAAATCTGGTCACTTTATCAGCCTCGGACAATACATATGTGGATATTTTATACATAGTCACATGAGGCATGACAACACTATATAGACACAATGGTTGAAATCCTAGACCCACTTGAAAGGGACTGCATAGTCACATGAGGCATGACAACACTATATAGACACAATGGTTGAAATCCTAGACCCACTTGAAAGGGACTGCAACCAGTCCAGTTATGGAAAGCTATATTATAATTGTTTTTCACCTATGGAAGGCTCTCATCCCAAGTTCATGGATTCTTGGAATTGTACATGTGGATTATGTGAACTATCATCCTATCGACGACCTCTATCTGGCCATCAGTCTAGGGATGCAAGGCAATGGATTTGGTGATCTTGGTGTCTAATAATGTACAAAGGCTTAATAAAAATGTGCTCAGGAACCTGCTATTCCAATATGATATAATGTTCTGTGCGATCCCAAAATGTACACATACTCATTCAAAGAAGAGTTTGGCAGTGTCCTCTGTTATGATACTCTTCTTGCAGGCCATCAATATAGCCATCTTAGAAAATATATCCACGACCACAAATACACAGTCATTACCATGCTTGGTAGAAGGGAGGCCAGACATATAGTCCATGGAGATGGATTCCCATGACTAGCTAAGAGTAGACAGAGGAGTGGACAGGGCTTTCTTCATGATGGTTGACTTGGCGATGGTGCAGGCATTGTAGGATCTGATATAATTCCCAACATCTAGTCAAGTTTTGGACCAATAAAAGTACTTTTGTAGTAAAACCACAATCTTCTCCACACAAGAGTTCCCTACGACCTGACTGTAGTGCACCTCCCAAATCAGCTTGGCATGCCCACTTGAAGGAACACAAAGGTGACCCTGGTATCTTAATAATGTGTCTTGGAGGTGGAAATAAGGAACTTTCTTGGTAGATACTAGCATCTAGTATGTCAAGGTGAACTCTATATCATTTTTGTATAGTTGGCACCATCCAGAGGTATTGTGACTGCAAGAGTTGAGAATAGTAGTCAGTGCAGCAACTGGGGGCCGGCTGAGGCAATCTACAACATGATTGGTACTACCCTTTTTGTATTTAATGTTCAAGTGGAATTGTTGCAGATATGTAGAACACTTCTGATGGCGATCGTTCTACAACTCCCCCTATGTTTCTATAAACTGAGAAGGTTGGTGATTGGTGTGGATGACCGTCTCCTTCCCCAGAATGTAGTTCTTTCATTGTCGGAAAGCCTGCACGATGGAATACATCTCTTTATCATAGGTGGGGTACTTCTAAATTGTATCGGAAAGTGTTTCACTATGATAGGCCATTAGATGCCCATGTTGGGTGAGGACTGGACCAATAGCATAGTTTGAAGTGTTTGTCTCGATTTAAAATGGCTGTTGTAGGTCTCGCAGTGTGAGTACTGGTGCAGAGTAGAGGCGATGCTTCAACTCAAAGAATGCCTTCTGTTGGGACTTAGACCAGGAAAACTTTGCTTTCACCCTGCCCTTAGTAATCTAACTCAAAGGCCAAGTGATATGGGAGAATCCCAACCCGAACCTCCAATAGAAATTTGCAAGGCCCAAAAATATGCAAATCTCCCTTAGATTGGTTGGGGATGGCCAATCCCGAATGACTTGGATATCGGTTGGGTCCACATGTACGCCATTCTCGATAATCAATGTATAGCCTCCAGGTTCCATCCTTCTTTTGTAAATGTATAATCAGGCTCCCACAAGGCAAGGAACTTGATCAAATGTGCATTTTTTGCATAAAATCCCAGATTTCTCTTCATTTTCCAGAATGGAGTGATGATATATTGGCCCGTTGGGTAGAGGTGCTCAAGGAGTCAGATCGATTGAATGTTTGACCTGACAATGCAAGGGTACCCCTGTGGGTGAGGAGAAGATGTCCATATATTCTTCCACGACTGTATCCACCTACTTCTGTTACTTGGAGGATCCCTTCCCGGGAGCGATGGATGTCAGTACGAACTTCCCCTAACTTTGAAAGTGAATCAGAAAGAAAACAAACTTCCTAGTATGGGAGATGACCTTACTGTATTGCTTAGCAAAGATCAAAGAGATGGTAGTAGGTGGGGCTACCTCCGGTATCATATATAACTTAGTACCCAAAAAAATAATAATAGAGTTGGGTCTAGACTCATATACAACATGTTGCTTCCATAAGTAGGGTTACGTAATAATACATCACAAAATTCAAGAGGGGCAACATCAGATAGTACCTCATCCGTGAAGGGCTTGATGTTGTAGGGAAGGTGACATTGCTAGATGATGTGGAAATCCCGTCCTTAGTGAAGCCACCTAATTATGTATGGCACTGGATTTGTTGTAGTTGGTAGGGCCAGCGCTTCATGACCTTTGCTAAAATGAGGTTCATTTGGCTCCCGTTGTCAACAATGAATTACAATGGAGAACCCTTCAACCACATCTGTGAGTAGAATAGGTGCTCCCCCTCTTCTGGATCTTTAGGCTCAATATTTGGGATCATAGTGATGGCCACAGTGGCATTGGGTTCTGCGTCAATGATATGCTTCCCTTTTTCATTCTTGTTGTTGGGTTCTAATTGAGAGTCAGAACATGCATCAGACTCAGAAGCCTTCAACTTGGCTATGAGTGACTTCTTGGATTGACACTCACTTGTGTTGTGAGTGGAGCTCTTATGGAACTCACACCACTTTCTCATGTCCTCCTTTGTCTTCGTGGCGTTGTTCTTCTCTTGCACCTTCGGCAGGTTATACTGGGTTGTCCCGCCTTGGCTTTGCCCTTTCCTCTGTAGTTTGGGGGCACCTTTCCCTTACTTCGGATTCACATATCCAAAGTCTCACTTTTTCTGTTTAAGCTTCTACTCAATCTTAACAACATATCAGTACGTCATGCCGAGCAAGGAATGTCCAAGAATGCCACCTCATCTTGGATGTACTTGTGTAGGCAGCTGTGGTACTTGAGTAGCAAATGTTTCTCAGAATCCTTGATACCCAACATTGCGCAAAGGGTATGAAAAACATTGGTAAACTCTGACATGTCCTGGTCCCTTCCCTGTCACAGTTTTGTCCACTTTATGTATTTGTCCTCATAGCTCCTGACATGGTAGTACTGCTCCTTGATGGAATTTTGAAATAAATCCCAAATGGGTGTGGCCGAAAATAGTGAGGGTGTACTTTCATCCTTCTGCTCATAGTATGTTTCCCACCAGTCCTTGACATGGGGGGTGACTTTGAGATAAGAAAAAGTAATCTTTTCCCGGATGGAAAAATCATGAATACAAAAATATCCTTCTAGCATATTTAGCCATTTATCTGTGATGTCCACATCTATCTAACCCTCAAATATGGGAATGTAAAAGTTAACTTGTATCTTAAAGGGTGTAGTTCTTCCATTGTAGCTGCTAGAAGTAGATGCATCGCCTTTGGGTAGCCACTGAAGTATCTGGAAAAAGTTGTCCATTATCACATTCCTCTATCACTCGAGGGCTTCTTCAAGCAAGATTGTGAAAGGATCTCATCTTTATTTTCTTTCCCCATGGGAATCCTTCAGGATTTGCAAAGCAGGTCTTGTAAAGGTTCGACCAATTCAAGCCCTAACTCCTTATATTCTGACCTCATTGGGGACATGCAAAAAAAACACAGAAAGAGAAGACTGCTCTAATACCACTTATTTGAATCTAAACATGAATGCAACAAATTACAGATATAAGCATAAATACAAAGATGCAACAGAAATAACATTTCCTTTCATTACTATCAAATGTTGAAATATGCTTACAAACATAATGGAAATAAGGCTAGCTCAGGTGACGGCTTATACCCGAGAAGAGATGTGGCAGCTACATGCCTTTGAACTATGTTACAATGAGGCTCAAGGGCCTATTTAATATTGAAAAACATGAGAAAACCCTAACCCTAGGAGATGTAACGCCAAGAGCTTGTGGGCCTCATTGGGTTAGTTGGGCAACCAAATTCCTGGGATAATAGCTTGGTCATATTATCTTCATTTGTCATGTACAATACCTTGTTGGAAAGGTCTATTCGAGTACTACAGGATTTTCTGTAAGCCCTTTCTTGTGGCTATCGCCCTATAGCAGACCTCAAAAAAACATTGTTTAGGGGGTCAAAACTGCTCCGAAAGTTCGAGACCCAAAAATCTACCAAAAATGGTAAATTTTGAAATAAACAAGGAAACAAATGAAACTGGCTAGAGGTCTAGGTGAGAAAGATGGGTGGCCACCAATATTCACTTGGATAATTTGAGAATAAAAGACCCAAAAAAGGATTTCCTAGTTTGCACATATGCCCGCGTGGGAGGGCTAGGTGGAGTCTTAATGCAAGAAGAAAATGTAATCTACTATGAGTTAAGGAAACTAAATGAGAATGAATAGAACTATGTTACTCATGGCTTGGAGTTAGTAGTAATTGTGCATGGACTAAATATGTGGAGGTACTACTTTCTTGGGAGAAGTTTTGTGTGGATAACATATCATGGGGGACTGAGATACTTATTTGATCAAGGCAAGGTAAGTGTTACACAAGTAGCTCACTTGGCAGCCAAGAGCACTTATGAAGTTGACACCAAAGAAATGATTAAAGAGGAGTTGCTACATGATGATATTTTTCAATATGTGAAGGAATACTTACAATGGGAACTATAAGGAGCAATACAAAATAATTACAAGATCACTGATGATGGTATGTTTTTGTTCAAATAAAGATGGTATGTACCCTATGTGACCAACTTAAAGAAACTCATAATGGATAAATTTCACAAAAAATTTTATTCAGGTCATCCTAGTCACTAGAAAATGATAACATCTATGAAAAGAAAGAAAGCAAATATATATATATATATATATACATACACACATATATATATTATTCACGAGGAATGAAGAAGGAAATAAATAAGTATATTGCTACATGCTTGGAATGAAAATAAGACAAAGTAGAATATAGACATCCAACGAGATTACTACAACCAATTCCAACCATTGACTGGAAATGGGAAGCCATATCCATGGACTTCATCACCAAATTACCAAATCATTAAAACAACATGATGTTGTTATGGTGGTAGTGGAAAAATTGAGCATGGAAATTCCATGGGGGCTTCAATGGGGGACCAATACCATACCACATGTGTTCATATTGGGGGATATATGTTGAGGAAAAAATGACATAATATATTGAGCATATAGTAGGGGTAAGAGGTTTTATTTTGGTAGCTATAAAAAAGGAGGTCAAAGTTAATGAGAAAATATAAAGGGGTATAAAAAATGTTAATGAAAAATTGGATACCTACAATATCTAGTGAAAATAGTGGTATTTTAAATTGGGAAGGTGTATTAGGTTCATATTGGTAGGGGTTTAAATAATGTGATTTTTATAGGTATTTTCCAAAATATAGTCAAATTAGGGTTTTTTTAGCATGCCACAGATGCACGTGATATGTTAGAGGTTCATTGAGTGAAGCCCCTATGGGAAATTCACTCGATAAATATTAAATCCACCAATAAAGATATTCAAATAACTCAATTTTTCATGAAAAAAATATTCATCTTGCTTGCATATCCAAGAAGATCATTTCATACTGGGCTGCCAAGTTCATTTCAAATTTTTGGAAACCATTGTTTGTTGGATATGGGACTCTTTTTGTACATCCTGTCATCTTCAAAAAAATTTCCAATTTGAAAGGGTAAATAGAATCCTAAAAAACGTGTTAAGAATGTATGTCATGCATCAACCAAAGAGGCGGGAATAATTCCTAACATTAGTTGAATTTGCATACAAAAATGGGTACTAAGAATCATTGAAGATGAGTGCTTTTCAGGAACTATATGTTAGAAAATGCAATACTCCTATTAGCCAAGATGACCTAGTGAACATGGTGGTACTTTGACCTAGCATGTTGAGATAAGTCGAGAAAGAAGTAAATAATATTAGGAAAAAGCTGAAAGCAACCTAGGATATGAAGCCCTTTGTTGGGTCCATATAATACTAGTGATTACCCCATTACTATTGTAGTTGTATCCCTTATTAATATTATTGTTCCCTATTGTCCCCATATTGTTATTACTGTGCCCCATAGAATCCCTCTATTATTATTTTTGTGGCTTTATATTATTGTTGTTAGGTTGGCTGGGTTATATTGTGACTCCTTAGGCTCTTATATATGGAAAGGAGGTTTTGTCATTTGAATCATCCAAGAATTGTTCATTTATGTAATGTAAAGGAGGTTGCCCCCTCGAAGAGGCTGAATTCTAAGGCGTTGATCTATCTTTTCTATCTTTTTCTGAGTTGGTTTCATAACATTTGGTATCAGAGCATTGGATTCTAGGGTTTCGCTGCTCCAAATAGGTCATCGTAGCATTTTCGCTATAACATTTTTCTGCAACGTTTCAGAAGCTAAAAACAAAACTCGTTTGAGAAGAAATCGCGCTAAACCTCAGGTTCGAATTTAAGAGATTTTCGCACTATATTTGCAGCGATATGATCTGAGGAAGTTGGTCTTTTTGTAGACTCCTGAATTGCATTCCAAACAGGTGACCTGGGGAAATCATCATAACTTTCTCTCTGAGCATCAGATTGAAATTTCGTAAGAAGGTACAGAAATAGGATGGACTGTAGTTTCTTGTATATATTTTTCAGAGCCAAAGATCGAAACAGTGACTCGTGGCACGTCGTACAAGTTTGCTCTACTAAACTAGTCTATAATCAGGTCACTGTGGGAGATTTTGTATAACTCTTCCTTGGAGAATCCAATTTGGATCAGACTGGTGGCATTGGAAAGAGGAGACAGAGGGCTATTGTAAGTCGTAATATAAGAACTGGATGATCCGAAAGTACAGAGATACATCAGAGACAATATCGAGCTCCTACAAAGTGAAAAAAGGTGTGAATATCTTTTTAAATTTTTGCTTAAGCTTGGTTTGAAAATTTATTTTGAAGGAATTCAAAGGGCATAGTAGAGCATTATTATCGGTAACTGATGCCCCAAGGAAATAAAATGCAAACACCTAGTAAGCAAACTGAAAGCTCTAGCATGACTCATGAAGAAGAGGAAGAAATGCTACATGATATATCAAAATTACAAGACCAAGTGCAACAAGTGTCACTTGCACAAAAGCTAACAGAAGCTAAGATAAATGGTGTGGAATCTAAGATAAATGGCATGGAAGCTAAGATGGACGATTTGAAGATAGATTTGAAGAGAGACATGGCAGATTTGAAGACAAACATGGCAGATTTGAAGACAGATTTGACAAATTTTCTACAAGAAATACTTACTAATGGTGAAAAGGTAGTAAAGGAAACTCATGATGCGAACAAAAGAAATGTTAATCATGATTTCATAGACTCTAATGTGGGATCGAAGACCCACCATATTCCAAAAATAGATATGAGGAAGTTTGATGGCAAGGATCCCGCAACATGGATATTACAGATGGAGCAATTTTTCGATCTCAATAATGTGCAAAACACACAAAAGGTACGTATTGCAACTTTATATTTGGAACCAAATCAGTTTGTATGGTATCAATGGCTTTGCTCTCGTAAACAAATTATCACTTGGGCAATTTTTATGGAAGAATTGACAGCACATTATGACGATACAAAAAGCAACACTTTTTTTAGCCAATTGATAAGTCTCAAACAAAAGGGTTTAATAATGGAGCACATTGAGGAGTTCCAAAAATTGAACATAAGGGTAAAAAGTATTCTAGAGGAGCATAGAATTGATGTGTTCATAGGGACTTTAAAGGATAATATCCAACATGACGTTTGCCTTTGGGAACCTGATTCATTAGAGAAGGCATTCAGATTAGCAAGAAAAATGGAAAGCAAAATTATGGCAACCAGGAAGCATACCACTCACAACTATAAAGATAGAAGTGTTGTTGCCCCTAGTCTTCCACAACCTATAAGGTTGACACCAAAAAATTGGAAGAAAAAAGTGCAAAAGGGCTTTGTTACAGTTGTGATAGCAAATACACTAAAGGTCATAAGTGTGCTGAGAAGAAATTATTCTACATAGATTGTGAAGAGGAAGAAGAAAAGGAGCAAGGAAGTTCAAAAGATGAGGATATACTCCAGGAACAAAGCCTAGATAAAGAATAAATGAATCCAACCATATCTTGTAATGCATTGGTGGGAATTACCACTCCTCAAACAATTAATATAGAAGGACAAATCAAGAAGAAAAAGGTAATAGTGTTGATTGATTCAGGAAGTACCCACAATTTTATTCATTGTAAGGTAGCAAAAGAATTGAATTGCTTCTTATATCCAGCACTAGAGTGTCAAGTGATGGTTGAAAATGGAGGAACAATAAATTGCTCTGGAAAGTGCCATATATCAAGCTATCCATGGGAGAATATGTATTGACTAGCCCAATGCTTTCCATTACAATGGGAGGTGCTGATGTTGTACTAGGAATCCAATGGCTGCAATCCTTGGGTGCAATAGCTTTTAATTTTCAAGAACTTTTCATGAAATTTTTTGTGGAAGGAAAGGAAGTTGAATTAAGGGGTATTGCAGGGAAACCGAGAAAGATAATTAGCTCTAACGGTAATTGCACAATTATGTTTGCTAGATGTTTCCACATTGGAATCATCTATTTCTCTAGATCTCCAAAAAGTCTTGGACAATCATTCCAAGGTATTTGAGACTCCCAAAGGTCTCCCACCTATTCATGATCATGATTAGGCTATTCATCTAATTCCAGGAAGTGTTCCTCCAAACATCAGGCCGTACAGATATCCCTATGCCCAAAAGAGTGAAATTGAACATATGGTTGCAGAAATGTTAGAGGCTGGTATAATTCAACCGAGTCAAAATTCTTTCTCTACTCCAGTAGTATTGGTGCACATGGATCATGGTGCATGTGTCAGGATTATAGGGAGCTCAACAAGCTTACTATTAAAGATAAGTTTCCCATTCCTGTCATTGATGAATTACTGGATGAATTGCATGGATCAATTTACTTCACCAAGTTGGATCTTCATTCATGATATCATCAAATCAGAATGAAGACTGAAGACATTTGGAAAGCAACATTTATAACTCATGAGGGTCATTATGAATTTTTGGTCATGCCTTTTGGCCTTACCAATGCACCTTCAACATTCAAGATTTGATGAATTCCATTTTCAAACCATTTCTTAGAAAATTTGTGTTAGTATTTTTTGATGACATACTAATCTACAATAGTCTTGGAAGGATCATGTTGAACATGTTGACAGGGTGCTACAACTATTGGAGGAGAAAAAATTATATGCAAAAAGATCCAAATGTTTCTTTGGAGTACAAGAGGTGGAATATCTGGTTCATATTGTATCTCATGAAGGAGTTAAGGTAGACCCTAGCAAAATTAAAGCCATTAAGGAATGGAAAATCCCCACATCCATAAAGCATCTACCTTAACTCCTCTAACAGCACCTCTAACAACATTATTGAAGAAAGATGCATTTTCAGGACTTCAAAAGCAACAAAGGCCTTCGAACATCTTAAAGAGGCAATGTGCCAAGGACCAGTCTTAGCTACACTGGACTTCACAAAAACCTTTATTGTGGAATGTGATGCTTCAGGAAATGGAATTGGTGTTGTTTTAATGCAAGATGAAAGACCCATTGCTTTTGAAAGTCGTCCAATCAAGGGAAAGTTTTTACACAAAGCTATTTATGAGAAGGAAACGTTGGCAACACTCCATGCACTTAAGAAATGACGACCCTACCTAATGGGAAGACACTTTAAGGTAAAAACGGATCATGATAGCCTTAAATACTTTTTAGAACAAAGATTATCCTTTGAAGAGCAACAAAAGTGGGTCACAAATATGTTGGGTTATGACTTTGAAATCATCTACAAAAAAGGGAAGCAAAATGTGGTGGCAGATGCACTCTCAAGAAAGGATGAGGATGTGGAAGCATTGTTGTGCGCCATTTCTATTATCCAACTAGAATGGATAAATGAAGCAATGGAGGAATAGAAGAATGATGAAGAAGTGTGGGCACTTATTCAAAAGTTACAACAAGATTCCAGTATGTCTAATACATTTAGCTGGCAAAATGATTCATTATGGTACAAAGATCGCTTATACCTCTATAAGAATTCCCAGCTAAAACAAAAGATTCTTATGGAATTGCACACTTCTCCCTTAGGAGGGCACTCAGGATTTTTAAAAACTTACCACAGGGTTAAGAAGGAATTTTTTTGGGATGGCAGTAAATCAAATATTCAAAATTTTGTGGTGGAATGTTTGGTTTGCCAACAAAATAAATTTGAAACAATTAAGACATCGGGTCTATTACAACCTTTATCCATTCCAAGCCAACATTGGGAGGAGGTTTCAATGGATTTTATCACAGGTTTACCCAAGTCTGAGGGAAAGAGTGTCATCATGGTGGTAGTTGACAGACTTACCAAGTATGCACACTTTTGTGCATTATCACATCCATTTAAATCCAGTACAGTTTCTACTGCATTTATGGAAACAATTCAAAAGCTACATGGAAACCCAAAGTTTATTGTAAGTGACAGAGATCCCATTTTCACTGGAAATTTTTGGACAGAATTATTTTCTTGTCTTGGTACTCAGTTAGCTCATAGCTCATCTTATCATCCTCAATCTGATGGGCAAACTGAGATAGTAAAAAAATGTTTGGAAGGATATCTTCGTTGCTTTGTATCCGATAAACAGACACAATGGGTCAAATGGTTGCCTTTGGCTAAATGGTGGTATAACACTTCCTTCCATACAACAACAAGATGACCCCATTTATGGAACTTTATGGATATCAGCCACCATCCATCACATCATATTTAAGAGAAAGTTCTAAGGTTCAAGCAGTGGAACATCACATCGAACATCAACAACAAGTCCTCCAACTCTTAAAGGATAACCTCGTGTTGGCATAGAATAGAATGAAACAACAGGCAAATCAACATCGCAGCGAAAGAAGTTTTGATGTAGGCAATTGGTATTCCTACGGCTACATCCATATAAGCAGATGTCCCTCAAGCAAGCTAAGAAGGATAATAAATTATCACCAAAGTATTATGGTCCATACAAGATGTTGCAAAAGATTGGTACTATGGCATACAAATTGGAGCTTCCTGCAGCTTCTCGATTGCACCCAGTTTTCCATGTTTCATGTTTAAATAAGGTTATGGGCGACAAGCTCCCAATTCAAACAATATTGCCAGAACTTGACGAGGAAGGAAAAATTATATTGGAACCGGAAGCAATCATAGAAACAAGAATTCGACAGCTATGAAATCGATCAATTTTGGAGTATCTTATCAAGTGGAAGAACTTATCCGCTGAAGATTCCACATGGGAGGATGATAATTTTATAGAGAAGCATCCAGAACTACCCAAGCGTTGAGGACAACACTTTTTTGAAGGAGAGGGGCATGTTGGGTCCCTATAATACTAGTGATTACCCCATTACTATTGTAGTTGTATCCCTTATTAATATTGTTGTGCCCCTATTGTCCCCATATTGTTATTACTGTGCCCCATAGAATCCCTCTATTGTTGTTTTTGTGGCTTTATATTATTATTGTTAGGTCGGTTGCATTATATTGCGACTCCTTAGACTCCTATATATAGAAAGGAGGTTTTGTCATTTGAATCATCCAAGAATTGTTCATTTATGTAATGTAAAGGAGGTTGACCCCTCGAAGAGGCTGAATTCTAAGGCGTTGATCTATCTTTTCTATCTTTTTGTGAGCTGGTTTCATAACACCCTTTGAGCCCAACTTGAGTTTAATATCTCCTTTTAACTACCATTTTTTCTAATGCACCCTATGAGTATTCTATTTGATGGCCATATTCCCACAAATTTATGTATTAATGCATGATATTTCATGTATTGTATTTTTTCTCCCACTTTGTCTAAAATGATTTCCCATAATGGAGTTTTCACCATTTGCGGGAGGCATTTTCATGCATTTCCTCAGATTCTCACTTGTCAATTTTCCTACCGTATTTCATTTTTTCCTTCCTTCATTTGCACTTTAGATGTCCATGCAGACTATGTTTTCTTCATTGTAGAGCTTGGACTGTGGGGTCTACGAGATGAATTCTTGGGAGCTTGTCTCGCCACAATATTGCTAAAGCAGGGACTGCCCACTCGCAACCATGGGGGAGCCATGTGAGTTGAGGAGATGGAAGGATCAACTAAACCCTAGTTGAGCTATACAGTTTAGGGTTTGGTTCCAAGCTATTCATCATTCTTGCTTCTCAATCTTATATTATCGTTTAGTTGCATAATTAACTTCTTGTTTTTAGATTTAAATTATTTCCATTCCTATTATCATTATTGTTTTTCTTTTTTTCATTGATCTATTAAATCTATGCATATTCACCAACCATTTAACTTATATAATCGGATTAAGATATATCTAAATTGTGTTGCTGACATCATCCTCTAATGAAAAAAGCTAATAAGTTCCGAGGAGGTAGGTATAAGTGGCGATGAATGACCAACTTAGTAGTAGGAAATGTGGCATGATTTTTCATGCCTCTAATGGTGAACACTATGTATTCCACACTAAGTCACTTCATTCATGTTCAATTTCAATGACTTTAAAGTTTGACAACAATTCGATAGATAAAATTTTGAAAATAAATTCGATATGAATTTCAATATACTAAAAAAATTTGGAGATTAAAATACTTTTTGATATACATGTGTTTCATTTTATATATTATTAAAATCTTATGATTCTATTATAACTATTTATGAATATACACATTTAAATAATTAAAGTGTATATCATATAAATACCAAATTAACACACATACATGAAAAAGTAATAACAAAATTTAAAATTTAAAATATGTTTTAAATATATTTATGTCTGTTTAATATATTTAAATTTTATATTTTATTGAAATATTACACTTCTATTTTAATTGTTTATAAATTACAAATTTATATAACTTAAGAGTGTATAATATAAATACAAAAGTAAAGTAGACATATATAAATATAATAATAAATGATAGAAAAAATTTAAAATTTAAAATCATTTTGTTATTTATATGTGTTTTTTACATATTTAACTTTTATATTTTATTGAAATATTACACTTCTATTATATATATATATATAAACAAAATTTAATGATTTTTTTTTTTAAAGTTACATATGTTTCTTTTATATATTTAATTTTATATTTTATTGAACTGTTACATTTTTATAATAACTATTTATAAATATATAGATTTATATAATTTAAGTGTGTATGATACAAATAATGATGATGATGATTAATGTCCACTAAGACCAATATGGTCTATGGGACCTTAAGAAGGTAAGAGATTAATTGAGATTATTTAACATTTTATTTCTATGATCAAAAAGAAGGGAGAGAACTGTACCTAGATCATCTTAGTTTTGCTGACTTAATAAGCAAAGAAGGTGCCTAGTGTGTCAAATATTTTGATCATTGGAATGGATACGAGTAAGAGTTGGGAAATCTAAGAGAATGTGCTTTTCATCTTAAACCCTCTTGGAATCACAAAGGTGACAAACTATTTCCTCTTAAAAAATGTTCGGTAACCCAAGAGAATGTGATTTTCATCTTAAACACTCTTAGAATCGCAAAGGTGATAGACTCTTTCACTAAATATGTGGAGGTACTACCTTCTTAGGAGAAGGTTTGTGTTGATCACTGGTCATGGTGGACAAAGATACTTGTTTGATAAGTGAAAATTAAATGCGATACAAACTAGATAGTATGATTTGATTAGTGAATTTGATTTTGACATAAAGCATAGCAAGGGAAAGGAAAATTAAGTAGCATATACACTTAGTAGAAGTCTACAGTTAGTTCAGTCGGAAACCATGAGCACTTGTGAAGTTGACAGCAAGGAAAGGATTAAAGAGGCATTACTACATGATGAAAATTTTTAGTATGTCAAGGAATACTTACAACAAGAACTAGAAGGAGAAATAAATAATAATTACAAGATCATTTCTGATGGTATGTTTTTGTTAAAATATAGATGGTATATACTCTATGTGACTCACTTAAAGAAACTCATAATGGATGAGTTTCACAAAAGACCTTATTCAGGTCATCCTAATCACTAGAAATGATAACAATTATAAATGAATTATATTATTGCTTAGGAATGAAGAAGGAAATAGTTGAATATATTGCTACATGCCTGGAATGCCAAAAAGACAAAGTAGAATATAGACATCCATCGAGATTACTACAACTAATTCCAATCATTGAGTCGAAATGGGAAATCATAGCCATGGAATCCATCACTGAATTACCAAAGACATCCAAACAACATGATGTTGTTATGGTGGTAGTGGACAAATTAAGCATGGAAATTCCATGAAAATTCACTTTATAAAAGTTAAATCCACCAATAAAGATATTGACATAACTCAAATTTTCATGAAATAAATATTCATCTCACTTGCATACGCGACTCAATGAACTTTTTGTACATCTTCAAACAAATTCCAAATTTGAAAAGGTAAATAGAATCCTAGAAGACATGCTAGAAATGTATGTCATGCAACAACCAAAGAGGCAGGAAGAATTCCTACCATTAGTTGAATTTACATACAACAATGAGGTACCAAGAATCACTGAAGAGGAGTCCTTTTGAGGAACTATATCGTAGAAAATGCAATACTCCCATTAGCTGGGATGGCCCAATGAACATAACAATATTTCAACCTAGCATGTTGAGAGAAATGGAGCAAGAAGTGATTAATATCAAGCATAAGTTGAAAGCAACCTAGGATAAGAAGCCCTTTGTGCCCAACTTGAGTTCAATGTCCCCCTTTAACCACCATTTTTTGTGATCCACCTTATCCATATTCTCTTTGAGGACAATAGTCCCACAAATTTATGTATTAGTGCATTATCTCTCATGTATTTTATTTTTTCTCCCACTTTGTCTGAAATGATTGATTGACTTAGTAGTAAGAAATGTGGCATGATATTCCACGCCTCTAACGGTGAACGTTATGTATTCCACATTAAGTCACTGGTTCAAGTTCAATGACTTTAATGTTTGGCAAAAATTCAATAATTAAAATTTTAAATATAAAATTATGTATTAATTTCAACATACTAGAAAATATATATATATATATGTGTGTGTGTGTGTGTGTGTAATTCGATTATATATAATACTAAGAATGGTGGTAGTTCATATATGTATATAAATAAAATTTAGAGATTTAAAAATATATATATATATATATATATTTCATTTTATATATTCACTTTTTATATATTACTTAAATATTATACATCTATTACAATTATTTATGATTATATAAATTTACATCATTTAAGTGTATATGATATAAAAAGCCTTAAGGGTTAGCCCAACTCGTGGAGTCCCTGTTGTTAAGTACCTCGCCAATTGGGAGGTCACAGGGTACGCCCTTGGGGTTAGGCCCTGCTAGTTCGGGGTTGATCTGCCCACGGGCTTTAAAAGATTCCCTTAGGGGTTGATATGCCCACGGGCTTTAAAAGATTCCCTTAGGGGTTGATCTGCCTAAATTTTTCGTGGATGTAAGGTTCCCTTTTCCGTTCATGTAAGATTCCCTTTGAGGTTGATCTACCCAAATTTTCCAGTGTAACAGCCACCCAGTGACCATTAGAAATATACATTTAACTCATATATATTATAAAATAATAACAAAATTTAAAAATTAAAATATTTTTAAGATATATTTATGTTTGTTTTATATATTTAAGTTTTATATTTTATTGAAATATTACATTTCTCTTTTAATCGTTTATAAGTTATAAATATATATAATTTAAGTGCGTATGATTTTAAATAAACCTTATCAAAATAAAAATGAAAAATATTATTAAAAAATAATTTAGCTTTTTAAAGAATGAAGCTAACTTAAACAATGGAAGATTCTCTTTGGGGTTGATCTGCCCAGATTTTCCATGAATGTTAAGTTATAAATTTATATAATTTAAGTGTTTATGATTTTAAATAAAACTTATTAAAATAAAAATGAAAATTATTATTAAAAAAATAATTTAGTCTTTCCGTGAATGTAACAACAATGATAGAAGATTCTCTTTGGGATTGATCTGCCCAGATTTCGGTAGATGTAACAGCCACCGAGCAACAGCCACCAAATGACCATTACATATATATATATAAACAAAATTTAAAATTAAAATATTTTTAAAATATATTTATATTTGTTTTATATATTTAATTTTATATTTTATTAAAATATTACATTTCTATTTTAATCGTTTATAAACTATATAATTTAAGCGTATGATTTTAAATGAAACTTATTAAAACCAAAATGAAAAATATTATTAAAAAAATAATTTAGTTTTCTAAATAACGAAGCTAACTTAAACGATGGTGTATCCCAATACATAATGAGTTCATTGGACCTGCAGTTATAGATCAACGATTTAACAGCGGAAGCTGCTTCAGCAGTTAACAGAAACACAGTCAACCAGTGTTTCATCGGTAGGTTTCATTTTCTAATTCCCGGCTAATTCTAGTAAGTTTTAGTGTTTAATTCTGAGCAAAATTATGTAGTCCAGATTAGATTTCTGTAATTTTGAGTTTTAATGTTTAATTCTGAGCAAAATTATGTTTGCATTCTACTTGAAAGGGCCATCATTATCTTGATTGCGGTTGGTTCACATTTCAATTAATTCAGTGGTAAATACTGACCGTAAACTATTAAACAACCTTATAAGTTAGTTGTATTGCTTCTCTGTGTTGTTCCACATATCGTTAGTTCAGTGCTATCTCTAAATTAGACTTTAGATGGCAAGTTAGACCACAACCTAAAACTGAAAGATACATAATTATGCATTCAATAATCTTGCACTATTATTGGCTGTCATGCTTTTCTTTCTCCCCCTTTCATAGGCTGTCATGATTGCACATGTGAGGATCATGTATGTTTCACCAGTGAATTATTATTGATTAATGTTGGGGCCTGGAATCTGACATTCGAGGTGGTCCTTGGATTTTAAATTTATTTGGTTTTGAAAGTGAAAATTTGATAACGGTAATTTGCTCTTTGAATGTGAATGGCAAAATGTTCCATATAGGTTAAAACTGTTCCATATATGTTATTATTAACTAACTTTCATGTTCTTGTAAATTCTGCAGATTTGCTTATCGCTTTAAAGGTTAAAGATATTCTATCATATTTTTATCTAATTAAGAACAAAATTATAATAAGCTCCCTTCCTAAAACTTTATACAGTCCCATATTCTTCCAAACAAATGATGCAAAATTATAATAAGCTCCCTTCCTAAAACTTTATACAGTCCCATATTCTTCCAAACAAATGATGCTTTTCATATCTTTATATAGAAAGTTAAAATTATCATATAAATATTAAAATATAATATAAAATTATGAAATAAAATTCCAAATATTTTTTAAATTTTAAAATTCAGAATAATGATCCTCATTCATTCTTAAAAAATTATTTAAATATATATATATATATAAACTAACATTAACAATTTCAAAGAATATTCCCAGTGTAAATAACTTTGTACATACCTTACCTAATATGAGTAGTAACATATCCCACTTACGATTAATTTATATAACATATCCCACTTACGATTAATTTATATATTTGGATGTCAAACTTAAAGTTTTCAGTTTTAAATTTTTTGCCGTTGATGTTGTAAAATATTTACTTACTCTTAAATATATTTAAAAAACAAATATATATATATATTTAGTTTATATTTTTTCTATTATTTAAAATTTAACCTTAAGTAAAATTAGTGCAACCACAAAAATAAATGTGGTTTTATACAAGTTGATCATGCTATTTTCACTTTGAAAAATTTAGTGGCATCTCCCTCTAACACTTTTAATAATATGTTAAAAAGATAAATTGCATCAATCCATATAGTAAATACTTTTAATAATGTGATTGTTCTACTTGAGGGTTCTAATATGTGAGGAGGATTAGTACACCATGATTAACTATGGTTGACCTTTGTTCACTATGGTTGACTATGATGAAATATGGTCAAGTTATGGTTGATGAGGGTTTATTATGTTAACATGAGGTTGGGTATGAATGACCATGGTTGACCATGGATGTCCGCATTCAACTATAGTTGACTATGGTTAACCATGTTAACCTTAGTTTGACCATGGTAAGAATTGTTGAATATGGTTTGACCATGGTTGGCAATGTTGTCCATGATTGATTATGGTTAACCATGTTTAACTATGGTGACAATGGTTAACCATGGTTGAGATGGTTTAACTATGATTGAACTTCTTGACCGTGCTTAACCATGTTTTGACATGGTTGGAATTAAGCTTGTTTGAACATGGTTGATTATGGTTAATCACGTTAACCAGGTTGGCAATATAGACCATGTTGACCAAGAAAACAATGGTTCAGCAAGCAAACTATGGTTGACCAAGGTCAATCATGTTTGACCAAGTTAACTATCGTTGACCATATTTGACAATGCTTTTGTTCGTTGCATTGTGATGTCATTTCTTGTTGGTCAAATTGTGATGCTATATTTTGTTTTCTACATTATCATGTCAACTTATGTTGTTTGTCCCAATGCAGTGTCAATTTTTGTTCATCGCATTTCAATGATGATTTTAGTTTATCACATTATGATGATGATTTCAATTCACCACATCGTGACATTATTTTTTTGTTTGTCATATTGTGATGTCATTTTTTTTAATTACATTATGATGGCGATATATGTTTGTCACATTGGAATGTTGATTTTTTTTTTCTCATTCAAACATCAATGGTTTTGTTCATAACATTGTGATATTGGCTTTTGTTCATAAAAATGCAATGCAACATTTTTCTTATCACAATATGACTTGATTATTTTCATTGCATAGTGGTGATGATTTTTTCTCATCACAGTGCAACATAAATTTTGATTCACTACATTGAGATTTCATATGTTGTTCATCACATTGTAGCGTCACATTTTCTTCATCACAATATGATGTTGGTTTTTTAGCATCATAGTGCAAAATCAATTTCTTTTTTTCACATGGAGCTATCAATTTCTTTTTCATCATATTGCAATGTTGGATTTTGTCCATCACAATGTGACATGGGATTTTGTTCATCACATCACAACATTGATATTTATTTGTTAGTTTGTGACATTGGTTTTTGTTTGTCACAATGTGATGCGGAATTTTGTTCATCACATTACAACATTGGTTTTTTTGTCGCATCATTAAAATGAATTTTTCATCACCTCACACCATCTTTTTTTTAAGTGGTTTACCATGGTTGACTTTTAATGCTTTTTGTTCATCACATTGCAACATCGAATTTTGTTCATCACATCCAATCTTTGATCATTGTTTGTCATATTGTGACACTAATTTTTGTTCATTACAATGTAATATTGATTGTTGCTCGTCACGTTATGACATTGATTTTTGTTCATCTCATTGAAGTAAGTTCTTGTTCATCACATTGCATGATTGATTTTCTTTTACCACATTGTATTATTGTTTTTGTTCATCACATTGTGACATATTCTTCTTTTCATTAGATTTTCTTTCTTCCTCATGTATTGGGCCTAACTCTTTCTATAATTAATTCAAGTTTTATTTCTATAATAAATTTACAATTTTCAATCATTGAGTGTTTCAGTAAATTTTCTCCTCTTATACTCTTATTATCCTTTCATTATACAAAGCGTCATAGTGATTTATGTTCATCATACTCATACTGTGACATTGATGAAAGGTTATGTCACATATGACTCATTATTACATTTATCTTGTCACTAATATCAACTATGTTAATCAATAATTATTTCACAATGTAAAGCTCATGAAATATTTACTTAGTTTGTAAAGTTGCCCAATTTTTTTTTTCATAGAGTGATGTTTATCATAATTGCATATATTTACACACCTTGCAATATTTCTTGCCTGGAAACATTCTATGCTTCAATGAGATATAAAACTATTAGTTCTTGATATGAGTACATTTTAATTCACGTTCTCACCTTGTTTGGTTATCGATACCTGATCAAACTATTACGATAATCAATACATTATGTGACCATTCTAATTATCAACTCATTATGAAACCATTATGCTTATCAAACTGTTTGATTATTAATACATTTTAATTGGTTTTCGTTCTGAAATCATTGAGTATCCGAATACATTATATTGGTTCGTTCTCAAATCATTGATTATCCGAATAAATTATAATTGGTTCTCAAACCATTTGGTTATTAACATATTTTAATGGGTTCTCAAACTATTACTTAACAATATATTTTCATTTTCATTTTTATGGTATTAGTTCTCAAACTATTTGACTGTCAATTAGTTATTGAATTATTTAGAGCTTTTGCTTCAATATGTGTTGATTGCCAAACTATTTAATCATCTATGCGTTTTAGTTTTCATGTTTTCATACCATATAAACATATTGGCTACATCTCGGAAAAACAATAACATATTTTTAAATGACAGGTTTAAAGTAACGTTTGTTTGGAAAGTTCTTTCTTGTTTGGTGCTCCTCTGCACTTAAATTGATTTACTTAAATCTTATTATTAATTAGCAATTGCACCAGATGTTGCAATGGAAACGCCGTAAGGCATAAATTGGGGAAGAATCGTGACATATAAAAATCCATTACGCAGGTGCATACTTTGTCATTAATTTGTCCTCTTGGATCTGACGACCCAAACCACTACATATTTTGGGAGCTCTGGAGATGATATCAACCTCTTTCCCATTTGCAAACTGCTACACCACTGGATATGCCTCGCAAATCACTGCATATTTTAGGAGCTCTGGAGGTGATATCAACCTCTTTCCCATTTGTAAATTGCTACACCACTGGATATGCCTCCCTACATTAGTGGTTGGCTGATTGATAAGCCATAACATTCAAATGTTGAAGATGAAAACTTGCAAACATAAGCATAAGAATATTGATTCCCAAAACATTCTTATGTTTCTAAGCAAATTCCTTTTATAATATTTTACTTAAGATGAGATCTGATTAGTTGATTAGTTGTTTTGGCAAAGTGATCACTAACTAAGAAATAATATAAATAAAAAATGCGTAGTGCTTAAGATTAACCATGCCTTCATTATCCTACAACTAACTATTAGGAAACCTGGGACAACCATTTGTCCTAAGAAGGAAGCTGGCTTTGGTGCCCATCAAGATACGTCATAACTGTTGCTACAAGTCTAACATTGTGTCTTCCTAAGGAAGTTGTCTTTGGTGCCCATCAGGCTTTGGTGCCCATCAAGATACGTCATAACTGCTGCTATAGGTCTAATCATGTGTCTTCCTCCAAAAACTGCTAAAAATCCAGAAGTGGGAAATGTGAACTTCCTCTTCCAGAATAGGAGGTTCATAAGGCTTGAGATGATTAAAATTAACCACATTGTGGAAGCAAAGCTAACAAGTGGGAAATGTGAACTTCCTCTTCCAAAATAGGAGGTTCATAAGGCTTGAGATGATTAACATTAACCACATTGTCGAGGAAAAGCTAACAAGACAAATCTAAATGACATGCATTCACACCAACCCGCTTCAAAATAGTACATGGACTAACCTGCTTCAAAATAGTACATGGACTATAGTAGATGGGCTTGAGTTTATGATGTCACTTGAGCTTCCTAGATGACATGCATTCACACCAGCCTGCTTCAAAATAGTACATGGACTATAGTAGATGGGCTTGAGTTTATGATATCACTTGAACTTCCCTTTCAAGAATAGGAATTTCATAAGGCTTGAAATGATTAACATTAACCACATTGTGGAGGCAAAGTTGGCATGGCAAATCTAAATTACATATAAGGCTTGAGATGATTAACATTAACCAAACTGTGGAGGCAAAGTTGGGCAAATCTAAATGACATGCATTCACACCAACCCGCTTCAGAATAGTACATGGACTATTGTAGATGGGCTTGAGTTTATGATGTCACTCCTCCTTAAAACACAATTTATCTAGATAAAAATAGACTCAGTCACCTATGTAACCATTTTTATTTTTACTTAGTAACATTTACAAAATTATAAATTTTTTTATCTCCAATCAATTTTTGAGATAAATTTTTTTAGGGTTGCCACCTATTAATACCTAAAACAATTTTAAAACATAAAAAATATATTTCCAAATCATTTTTATTTCCATTTCTCTACTTAAAAACCCAAATCTATAATAGAACAAAAGCAAGAGTCTGCGTACATATTCTATATTCGTTTAGATGTTTAGTTGTTCACGTCTTTGATTAGTTGTTCACCTCTTTTATTGCCAAATTTCCATTTCTCCACTTATAAACCCAATTTCCTTTTCTCCACTTATAAACACAAACTTATAGCGAAACAAAAGAAAACAAGAATGTGCTTGGTTCGGCAGTTCACATCTTTGATTAGTTGTTTGCCAAATTTTCATTTCTCCTAATACCTAAAGAAATTTTAAAACATAAATAATATATTTCCAAATCATTTGTATTTCCATTTTTATACTCAAAATCAAATTTCCCTTTCTCTACTTAAAAACCCAAATCTATAATATAACAAAAGCAAGAGTGTGTGTGCATATTCTATATCCGTTCAGTTGTTCATGTCTTTGATTGGTTGTTCACCCTTTTATTGCCAAATTTCCATTTCTCCACTTATAAACCCAAATTTATAGCGAAACAAAGGAAAATAAGAATGTGTGCGCACATTCTTTATTCGTTTGGTTGTTCACATCTTTGATTGGTTGTTTGCCAAATTTCCATTTCCATTTCTCTTTTATTGCCAAATTTCCATTTCTCCACTTGTAAATCCAATTTCCATTTCTCCACTTATAAACCAAAACTTATAGCGAAACAAAAGAAAATGAGAATGTGCGTGCACATTCTTTATCTGTTTCGTTGTTCACATCTTTGATTGGTTGTTTGCCAAATTTTCATTTCTCCTAATACCTAAAACAATTTTAAAACATAAAAAAAATATTTCCAAATCATTTTTATTTGCATTTTTATACTCAAAATCAAATTTCATTTCTCTACGGTATCTTGGCCGACACAACCATTGTTGTTTTAGGGAGTGCCAAGAGAGGAGCGAGAGAAAAACGCGCAGCTAGGGTTTTTGAGAGTTTCAGTGCTTGCTCCTACAAGGAGGCTGTAGCCAGCAGAAGCAAGTCCCCACTGGGTAATGTCAGAGGTTCTGTGGAAGAGGAAAAAATAATAATGAAAAGGAGACAGATGGGGTTAGGCCCAAGGAAAATGTCAGCACAGGGAACAAGGGACAATAAACAAAAGGGACCATGCAGACCCAAAAGAGTAGTGCTAAATGATCCTGCACTGCAGGCACACAGGGAACATATGGGTACTTACACTATAATCTGCAAATTCATGGGACTATGGTCCACGGAAAAGGCTTTACAGATATGGATCAAGTACCACTGGAAACCCAAAGGAAGCTTCAATCTGCATCTTGGGTCAAAGGGATTCTTCACCATGGTGTTCACAAGCGTCCAAGACAAAGACAAAATATTCAAAGGAGGACCCTACTTTATGTAGCAGCTATCCTCTATATGCGGCCTTGGATGATGAACTTTGTTCCAGAGCGAGAGACTTTCACTTTGGTACCTGTCTAGGTAAGGCTCTATTCTCTACCTCTTGATTACTAGCAAACTGAATCGCTTGCTGCCATGGCAATAAACTAGGTCATTTTGTCAAAGCTTCAGAAGCCACAAGAAGGGGCAAATACACTTCCTATGCAATAATCTATGTAGAAATGGATCTATTAGGAGCCCTTCTGAATGAAGTCATCCTGGAAGTTTTTGATGAAGATTGGGTGCAAACAGTGGACTATGAGCACATCCCGTTCAGATGTCGTAAATGCCACAAACATGGACACTTGTTCAGAGATTGCCCTCTTAGTAGAGCAGACAACAGGAGCAAACAAATTGCAATAAAGGACACAGAAAGCTTTCAGAAAGTGGCAAGTAGAGGAAAAGGAGGAAAAATAGGACCAAAGCATCTTTGTAATGAGGGTCAAAAGGCCAGTCAAAATAGGTATCAAGCACTGGAAGAGAATGAAGAAATGGCAAATGAAGACCAATCTATGGAGGACGACCCTAATGAAAAGGAAAAGGAAGAAAACTACAACCCTACACAAGAGATTGGTAATAAGAAAGAAACTATGATGAGTGAAACAGAACTAGAGAGGGATCAAGAAATGACCCAGAGTGAAACAGATCTGGAGGACCATGAACTTCAAGAAATTCTAGATAAGGAACACCTAGATCTGGAAGGGTTCTTGATGCAGGGAACCACGGGAGGGATAGATTCAGTTCCACCATAGCTAATAGAGCATACAACAGAATCTCTACGATAAAGAACGAGAATGGGGAGCTTCAGAACACTCATAAGAATATTGAAGCTGTGCTTGTTAAGCATTTCCGAAACATCACTCGGGAAAACATTCTAGATAGGGACCAATCCATCAAGGAAATTATAAGGCATATCCCTAAGTTGGTGTCTAGAGAGGACAATTTTAACCTCAATAGACCGGTTACTGAAGAGGAAGTAAGCGAGGTTCTCAAAGACATCCAGAACTACAAAGCACCTGGCTCGGATGGTTTCAATGTGGATTTTTTAAAGCTTGTTGGCATATTGTCAAACAAGATATTCTGAATGTGGTGGAGGATTCCAGGTGTAGCAAAACCATCCTGAAAGCCCTCAACACCTCCTTCATCTCCCTAATCCCCAAACAGGATTCAGCTCAAACTGCAGATAAGTATAGACCCATAGCTTTATGTAATATAGTTTACAAGATAATATCCAAGGTTGTTGCAAACAGACTAAGACCTCTCCTTGCTTACTTAGTGACAGAGGAACAAGCAGGTTATGTGGAGGGCAGACAAATTTTAAATAACATTATTCAAGCCCATGAGGTGATACACACGCTTACTAGTAAAAAGCAGGTGGGGATGATCATGCAATTGGATATTGCCAAAGCATATGACAAGGTGAATTGGATTTACATCATGAAGGTTCTCACTACTTTTGGTTTCGATCACAACTGGGTCAAATGGGTCATGGCTCTGGTGACTTCATCCAGCTTTTCAATTTTGGTGAATGGCTCTCCCTCAAAGATTTTCATTCCTTCTAGAGGCCTCAGGCAGGGAGACCCGCTCTCTCCCTTTCTTTTTATTCTCATGATGAAAGGACTTGGTAGATCCATTAAGCATGCCAAGGAAACGGGAAAAATCAAAGGTCTTCAATTATCTGAGAATGGTCAAGCTCTGACTCACCAACAATTTGTTGATGACACCATGTTGCAAGGAATCCCCACAGTCAAAGAAGCTTTAGCCTACAATCAAATCCTGAAGGAATTTTCCATGGCTACAGGTATGGAAGTCAATCTCTCTAAGTCAAAAATCTTCTTCTTAAACACTAACATTGCTATTCAGAGAAATATTTCAAGAATTCTTGGCTTCCAAAGGGATTCACTCCCCACAGAGTATTTGGGAATCCCTCTCACTGCCAAACCTATGCACAAGAGTATCTGGGAACCGGTGCTCAATAAGTTGCAGGACAAAGTAAAAAATTGGACCTTCAGAGTCTTGAACCTGGCAGGCAGGTTGGTTCTGACAAAGGTGGTTTTGCAATCTATCCCGGTTTTTATGTTATCAGCCCTCCTAGCTCCCAAAGGAGTTTTAGAGCAATTCAAGAATATACAAAGAGATTTCCTCTGGGGTAAGGAAGAAACAAAGAAGAAGTGGGCCCTGGTCTCTTGGGATAAAATCTGTAAACCCAAGAGTCATGGGGGTCTAGGCTTGGATGATCAGGAGATTCTTAGTAAAGTGCTAGGAGCCAAGCTTTGGTGGCGATGGGTTCAGGAGCCAATAGCCCAGTGGGCAAGGATCTGGAAAGAGAGATATGCCAGCTCTTGGCACACTAATGATCTCATAAGAATGTCTGGAAATTTAAAAGGATCTCACATTTGGAACAAAGCCTAGGAAAATAGAAGCCTAGTTCAAAAAAACAGTTTTTGGGAAATCAAAGCAGGAGATCTTGCACTCTTTTGGGAGGACAAATGGAAACAAGAACCAACACTGTTAATAGAGGATTTTTTAAGCCTCGAGTAAGAAATAGATTCCCAAGGGTTAAACAAAGTTAAGGATTTCTAAAATCCTTGCTCAGAACTCCAGAAAGTGGAGAAGCTGGAGAAAAATTGACTGCAGAGATGATAGCCCCATTAAAATTAAAGCAAAGGCTCTTGGGAGCTTGCTTAAACAAAGAATGATTTTAGTAACAGGGGGGCAGGATCAATTGGGATGGGGAAATAACAATAAAGGCACCTTTAATCTTAAGGAAGCTAAAGGTATTCTCCTTGAGCTTGATTCCAGTGTTCCAAAAAATACCTGGCAGCACCTCTAGAAGCACCAAGGTTGGATGAAGATCAAGCCTTTCACGTGGTTGGTTCATCATAAGAAAATTTTAACTTGGGACAACATTAGGAAAAGGGGGGTTATGGGGCCTTCCAGATGCCAGCTCTGTGAAGAGCAGGAGGAGACCATGGAGCACATTCTTAACAACTGCTCTTACACCACCTAGTTGTGGGATTCTTTCTATACCATTTTCCAACAGACAGATAGGGATAGAAGTAGTATCAAAAATACCCTAAACAAGTGGAGAGGAAACTATTCAGAGAATGAGTTCCTCAATTTGGCTTGGGCCTTCATGCCAAGCTTCATTATCTGGAATGTTTGGAAAGAAATAAATAAAATAATTTTTAAGAATGAAAAGGTTATTCCTCATAGACTATTTAATCTGATCCTAAAACAGCTCAGGGAGACAGTTTGTATCACAGTATGCAATCTCCCTAAAAATCCCCCCTCTGAGACTGAGCTGAGAATTCTCAGACAACTGGGAATGAAAGGGATTATTCCCCAAGGATTGATCAGGAAGGACATAACTATGGATACAGAGAAGGATTTCTGGAAACCACCACCAAAAGGCTATCTGAAATACAAAATTGATGGGGCTTCAAAAGGCAACCCGAGAACAACTGGTTTTGGAGGAGTTTTAAGAGATGAAAATGGCAGTATTATCTTTATCTTCCACTGCCATTTGGGAAGAGCCACAAATAATATGGCAGAATTAATGGCTTTGGAACAATGTCTAGAGTTTCTGATCCAGAACCATGGCTCAAATGTCATTGTAGAAGCGGACTCAGAGATTACCATTAACTCTGTGAAAAGAATCAACTGCGGTACTTGACCAGAGAAAGTCTCTACTCATTAGAAACTAATCCAGGTCTACCAAAGAATCCACGTTCACCTCCAGGAGCTTCGAACGGTTAGCTTCAACCATGTTCGACGATCTGCCAATAAACTAGCGAACCTTCTGGCCAACCAAGGGGTGAACAATTCTGATGGCGAAATGGTGAAAAAGTGGTAGGAGATACCTCAAAACCGTTTAAAGGTTCTCTGCAAAGAACAAGCCGCAGAGGACAGAGAAGTGTTTAGATATCGGGCCCGGTTGACAAGCATGAATTGATTTTTCCAGCAAGAACTTATACAACCTATCAGTATGCACTTGGTAGAAAGGCAAGCTAAAGTATGTCTCATTTTATCCTGGAATCAGTTGAACGAGGTTCTCAGTTCATCGGCAGACAAGTTGTCGAGTCTTTTCCCAAACAAGCACAGTATCAGATTCTGATTATGTAGCAAGAATAAACAGAATGCGTGGTTAGTTTTTCCAACAACTGGAATTTTCCCTCTTTTTGCTTTCGGGCTTGAAAACCACAGCATGGTCGATTTTCCGGAGATCGCGCGATTCATGAGCGATTTATGGTTTTCCAGTTTCAGTGGTGATCCCATAGAGATTGTAACACGTGGCAGGATGGTTGACTTTGAAACTGCCTTTTATCGCACACCATCTCTCAGTCGTGTTAGGTTGTGCGATATGATTTCTAGTCGTTGGATCTAGCAGCCAGGATCAACAGTTGGGATCAAATGTGTTGTTTTTGTGGGGCTAGGTGGGCTCTATCCATTCATCTGGTTTGGAACGTTTTTTCCCTCTTTCGTGGTGTATGGATTTTGCGCAGTCGAGGGTGTCTATGGTCGTATGTTGGCTCTAGGAAGTGTGTTTTATCCAGAACTTCCCTAGTGGTTGGGGGCTCTTGTAGCCTTTCCATGTTTATTTCTCAAAAGTTTGGTGATCACTGTAGTAACTTGGGGGGTCTTGGTCATTGGCAGGGATTCCTTTTTTCCTGAATTCTTATAAAGGATCAGGTTTTATGTACAATATGTAATTTTTCTTTTGAATTAATGAATTAGAAGGATACCGGTAACTGGTAGGGCTCTGTCTATTGTGTATTCTCGGCTATTGGTTGGTAGGACCACTCTTCTTCCTCTTGGTGAGTCCTCGCTCTAATCCCAATGGGCATATAGTCAGCATAGGTAGGATAGGTGGTGGGTCGGAAGGTGGGTCCAAAATAGGTAGGGCTTTTTCCTGAATTCTTATAAAGGATTAGGTTTTATGTACAATATGTAATTTTTCTTTTGAATTAATGAATTAGAAGGATCGGTGCTTGCTGCAGCAAAAAAAACAATTTCCATTTCTCTACTTAAAAACCCAAATCTATAATAGAAAAAAAGTGTGTGTGCATATTCTATATTCGTTCAGTTGTTCACGTCTTTGATTAGTTGTTCACCTCTTTTATTGCCAAATTTCCATTTCTCGTTTTATAAACACAATTTCCATTTCTCCACTTATAAACCCAAACTTGTAGCGAAACAAAAGAAAACAAGAATGTGCGCGCACATTCTTTGTTCGTTCGGTTGTTCAGTCTTTGATTGGTTGTTTGCCAAATTTCTATTTCTCCACTTATAAACCCAATTTCCATTTCTCCACTTATAAACCCAAACTTATAGTGAAACAAAAGAAACATTCTTTATTCGTTCGACTGTTCACAACTGTTCACGTTTTTTATTGGTTGTTTACCAAATTTCCATTTCCATTTCTCTTTTATTGCCAAATTTCCATTTCTCCTAATACCTAAGAGTGTGTGTGCACAAAATTTTCATTTCCCCTAATACCTAAAACAATTTTAAAACATATATATATATATATATAGATATATATATATATATATATATATATATATATATATATATATATATATATATATATATATATATATATATATATATATATATATATATATATATTTCCAAATCATTTTTATTTTCAATTTTATACTCAGAACCAAATTTCCATTTCTCCCCTTATAAACCAAACGTATAGCCAAACAAAAGCAAGAGTGTGCACGCACATTCTCTATTCGTTCGGTTGTCCACGTGTCTTTGTTTCACTATTCACCTCTTTTGTGGTCAGAATTCGTTCGGCTGTTCACGTGTCTTTGTTTCGCTGTTCACCTCTTTTATGGCCAGAATTCGTTTGGTTGTTCACGTGTCTTTGTTTCGCTGTTCACCTCTTTTATTGCCAGAATTTTGAGCAGGTTATCACTTCACAGAAATGTAGATTTAGTTGAACCCAGTCCAATTCCAGTCCCATATCCACCGGTTGAAGTCGATCTAGTTATTGAAGATAAAGATCCAGCGCTCACAGGTGCAGTTCTAGATCTAGTTGGAGATTCATATACAGAGAGATCCCTTCTCATTTGATAGATTTTGAGAAAGTATGGATGCAGATAAAGTCTGAATGGGTTGTCAACATCTCAATTTGGTATGCCCTATCTTAATCTATTTTGTCTAAACTTTAATATCTATTAAATCATAAGTCATGTTAAGGATAGAGAAATTTACCAACAAAATGGACGAAGTAAAATAGGTAAGATTCGGATTCGAATTAGTATACATAAGAACCATATGGATAACATAATTGTCAATAACATATGCTCTTTATCCGTAAATAATGCAATATCTTTTTATAAAAAGTGATCATTATTATAACTTCTTTTTTGATACAACACAACAGAGATTTCAGCTAAGTATTCTATGATGATTGTAGACAGAAGCACTTGTTTTTTCCCTTTGTATCATGTATTTTACCGTGGTGACCCTTCTCACAAAATAAAATTACAACCAAACTAATTTTTTGAGTGTAAAAGAAAAAGCATCGAAATATAAATTCTCTGTTCAATCGTGTCTAAAAAAATAAATATTCCAATTTATACTTTGAAAATCCATTTTCTTAGAACAAAACATTAGGGATGGTAACACGGCCTTTCCTTTTTGAAATAATATAACAACAAATATTCAGGGTAGTAAATTCAAAACCAGACTTTTAAGTGAACTTACAGACACATAATGTTATAATGAAAATAGAGCAAAGGAGATCTAAATTTAATGATATATATTAGATAAAAATCCAAAAAGACACCAAGCGTTCTCTTATTGTAATAAATTCTGTTGTAAAAGTAAGAAAACCGAATACATGGTCCAAGGTGTTGTGACCACTTCAGGAGAAGGTCTATGGTTCAGGACACATCAAAGAAAATTTAGTAACGGTTTTGGAAGACACTGACGGAAAGCGTTTTACCTTACTTGCTTGGTCTTGGCTCTGCTCGATCGGATGCCCTGGGCGTTACATAGATTTTCCAACAATTGGTCTTTGCCTGCTCATATGTTGTATTAACATCGGCACTGGAATTCACAATAAGACGGTATGTTAACTGCTTGTTATTTTCGAGCAATCCATCAAGAACTACTCTCTGTTGAGGCAACTCAATTAGTATTTCATAAATAATACAAAGGTCAAAATGACACCATACCAAGCAAAAAACAACATATGAATATAAAATATATAGTCGTCTGAAAATGATTAATTATTCTGCTTCATCTCGATCTTTATCAATATCATCCTCAAAAGCCATGGCTTCTAAACCAGACAGTGGCATATCCATGAATCCCTCTGAAATCTCGAAGCCTTGAGTACTGAAATTTGGTCATCTTGAAGCCTTGAGTACCGAAATTAGGTGTTACAGTTGTTGTGTCATTCACTGTAATGTAGTCCGAAATTCGGTAATCTTGAAGCCTTGAGTATCTAAATTCAGTGTTATAGTTGTTGTGTTGTTCACTGTAATGTAGTCGAGCACAGAGTCGATTCCAGCACCTGGAATTACTGTATCTAATTGTTGTAACTACCCCGCCTCAACAAAAACTCGAAAACATAATGAAGGAAGCAGGCTTATAGCCATATTTAAATGGCAGGAAGGGGAAGACGGTTCGTTCGTAAAGCGACAGGTATAGTCGTTCTAAACCACAGAGTAATCATCGGAGGCGGTTAGTGCCTAATTCTTGTCGGAGGTTCCATGGCTTTTGATGATCCAATGACGAAAAGTTTTCTAATAATCTAACACAAAGATTGACGACAGGAGAGAGATGGTCTCAAAAGGAAACCAAACGGTATTCATGTGATGAATACACATTAATTCAATCCACTAAAATATGCACGAGGAATGAATTATTTCAAGTTGTATTAGCTTGATACATACAAATGTTATACAAAACCGATCTTAAGCGGTTTTTATCGCTAATCCAATCAAACGTACAACAAGAAATAAATTCTTCATCGTTGTATTTTCTTAATTACATAAAGTTGTAAGATCTGTTTCGTTTCCCTAAATAATTGCAGCAAACACTTTGTTGGAGCACTTGGAGCGTTGTTCTTTGCGCAGATTTCACCTCTGCAAAACTTGGTCCATATATATTCAGAGAAGGAAAGTAATTTTTGAAATACAATTTCAGATCATTTACGAAATAGAAATGAGTTTTTGACCGAGAATGTAACCATCTAGATAATATCAATCCAAGATTTTACCTTCATTTTTCAGAATCAAAGAAACTGTTAGTGTAAAATCGTTAACAGATATTTCTACTCCAAAGAAAGCTATAAAGATTTGGCAGAGTTTATAGAGTTTCCTAAATTTCCAATGACTTCAGATGTAGAAAAGAAAGTAGCAGTTTTTTAAAGCAAAGAAATTCTGTAGCGCAAAAACTTAGTTGAATATTTGCTTTGAAATCTTTAAACGTTCTTCGAGAAGTTTGGGAAAAGAAGGCATATGAAATTCTTTAAGGAAAATAACCAAAATGGCACGAGTTATATCCTATAAATATCTCTTAAATTCATCATAATTACAGTCTCTTTCGGATTCATTTGGAAATTATATGCACCAAGCATAATTTAAAACAACGATACTAATACTTGCCAGCACTGCAAGCTTCCTACTCAATCTGTCTGCGGACCTTATCGTGCTCGCCAGCCGGAAACCTTATGGTGCTCGTGGAGTTCGAAATCCGTCCGCAGTTTCAAAGAACATCCAGCTAAACCAAGTAAAAGCCCAAAATTACTTTCTTGCAGATGAAAGGAGGAAATGTTGTAAGATCTGTTTCGTTTCCCTAAAGAATCTGCAGTAAACACTTCGTTGGAGTACTTGGAGCGTTGTTCTTTGCATAGATTCCACCTCTACAAAACTCGGTCCATATATATTCAAAGAAGAAAAGTAATTTTTGAAATACAATTTCAGATCATTTACGAAATAGAAATGAGTGTTTGATCGAGAATGTAACCATCTAGATAATATCAATCGAAGACTTCAGATGTAGAAAAGAAAGTAGCAGTTCTTAAAAGCAAAGAAATTCTGTAGCACAGACTTTTTATCAAATATTTACTTTGAAATCTCTAAACATTCTTCGAGAAGTTTGGGAAAAGAAGGCATATGAATATTTTTAAGAAAAATAACCAAAATGGCGCAAGTTATATCCTATAATTCTCTCTTGAATTAATCATAATTACAGTCTCTTTCAGATTCATTTCGAAATTATATGCACCAAGAAAAATTTAAAACAAAGATATTAATACTCGCTAGCATTGCAAGCTTCTTACCTCAATCTCAGTGCAGACCTTAAGGTACTCGCCAGCCGGAAACCTTACGGTGCTATGGAGTCTGAAATCAGCCCGCAGTTTCAGAGAACATGCAGCTAAATCAAGGAAAAACCACAAATTACTTTCTTGCAGATGAAGGAATTGAAATACACGATTTCCCTATCTGCAATGGCAATGAGAATTCAAAGCAGATGGGAGGCCGAAGTATCTACAATGGTGATGAGAATTCAAAGTATATGGAAGGCCAAAGATGGAAGCAGATGCGCAAACGGTTTCCCAAATTAATTTGTAACTATTTTGTAACCTGATCGAGCGGTTGAAACTTTTGCAATCGTCTAACATAGGATCCTATGGCGTATCCTATGGCGTAGGATGACAGGTGGGCAGAGATAGGAATTGTTTTCAGAGGGAACGACGTACGACATAATTACTAATCATTATTACATATATGTAATATATAAATTAAAAAATTATTTTAAATTCAAATTAATATAAAATTAATTAAAATTAAAATAATAAAAGATAAATAGAATATTATAAACTCTTTGAATATTGGAAAATAATATTATTGAATCCCATATATGTTTTATGGTTAAATATAAATAATTTAATAGGAATACCTATTAAAAATAATATTGTTAAACGTTAAGTTTTATTTGATGGTATTTATTTTTAGGATATATTTCCTTGTAGCATGAGTATCTAAATGTTTGTATAAAGAAGTTTTGGTATTTATTTTATAATATATAGAGAAATATATGAATATTGAAATCGTTATAAAATAGGGTGAATTTTAATAAAAATATATAAAAATATTGATTAGATAAAACTAAAATTATGGTTGAAGTTTTTTTTTAATGTATTTGTTTTATAAGATATATATTTCTATGTAATATTACATAACAATTATGTAAATATGTCAAACCTTGATAATGGTATAATTGTTAGAGTTTGTAATTCTTAGTTCAATTAATATGTGTGAAGTAATTAAATTATTAATTTTATTGATTATTATGGGTAGAGTTATAAGTTTTTATAAGAATAAGTTTGTTTTTTTCGGTTAGGAGCTTTTTTGGATTTGGTTGAGAGATTCTCTCTAATTAACAACTCTACACTGGTGTGTGGTTGAGATATTCTCTTAACTAAACTGAGATATTTTCTCAACAACTAAATAATTAGGTATCCAAAATAGGTTGCAACACCAAAGCTCATCGAACAAAGGGGGAAAAAATGAAGCTCCGGTCTGACTTGCGGTGGGAGCACAGATAGGGTTTCTTCAACATCGATTGCAAAACCACAGATGCTTACTGCCATCCCCTCAGCCGTGGTGTCATATTCACCGTCAAGGTCAACGACTTTCCCCTTCGATTTCGCTGTCAATGGACCGACTCTTTTATTGTCTTCGGGATTATCTGTAGGATGTCGGACATGGACGAAGACGTGGTGGATTAATCGGTAGGCCCTAATCCCTACGAGCCTATCTAGACGAGCCCTAATAATTTTCCGGAGGTACCGGTTGCTCGGTCCTTGGGAATTCCATTTCCATTATATTCTATTTTTCCGCCTGCCCATTCTGACACCGGTCCTTCCATGCCTAGTTTATCGTTGTCCGCACTCTCTATTGACTATCAGGCCTTGACGACCCACCCCTCTCTCCGGCTACACTTCACCTTCTCGCCACTTCTATCCTTCCCTCCCCCTCATATGACTCATTGCATCCAGTTTCATCACCCCATCAGGTCTCCAATGCACTTCCCACCTCTGTAGGGCTTGTTTCAGCAGTGGGCATTTCTACACTCTAGTCGGTTTCCCTCCCCTTTACTCACTTCGCAGCGAAGCCCGGTCCATCTTCCTCCCCTTCTGGTTGCTTCGACACACTAATAGTAAACCCCCAGGAGAGTAACCATATACCACAACGGGAGAATCAAGGTTCACAGGATCCCTTGCAGGACCACCTAACAATGCCTCGCTATAGTAAGGTAAAAAACTTGAAGTGTGTTAAGGCCTCCCGAAAGGATCTGTCACTCAATTTTGGAGAGGGAGTACATATGGGGCAAGTTGTTGATATGGCAAGAAAGGTTTTAGTGGGAAGAACCAGAGGTAGATCATATTCAACTACTCGTCTACACCTCTAGGTCATGGAAATTTGGGGGAATATCTTTAAGGAACTCCCTAAAATTACTACCCTAGATCAGGGTTGGTTTGTGCTTAACTTCTAAAGGGAGGAATATACCTCTTGGACACTCTCGAGGTATTGACATATAGATTTGGCTCCTGTATTGCTTAGGCATTGGAGCCCGTTATTCGATTCTGAGCGGGAACAAATTGGACCAGGACCACTTTGGGTTAGGCTGCCTAGGTTACCCCTCCATTTCTAGTCTAAGTACATCTTCACTCACATTGGGAATGTGCTTGGCACCTTGCTCGACTACGACAATACTTACACTACCTCAGGAAATAAACCAATGGCTCACATTTTTGTATACTTGGATACCAGAGAAGGTTTGGAGGACAAGATTACACTGAATTGGAAAAGATTCACATGTATACAAATTCTGGAATACGAGGGCATGTCATTTAGATGCAGAAGGTGTCATAAGGTTGGGCACTTCTATAAAGAATGCCATCTGGTTTGTTGTGCTACCTCTCCTTCCAATGAAGTGGATGAAGTTGATCCTATTGCACCTTCATCTTCAGAAGGTCAGATATCTCGATTAAAAGGTCCTCTAACAATAGAGTGTGGATCGACACAATGACCAACTTCAACCTCCCCCCACCCTCCCTCCCCACCTATGACAAGATCCAGGGTAGAAGTTGCGGTCGCTCGCTCATCACATACTCCTCCTCCCCTTTACTTTGTATTTTCTATTTCTTTAAATTGTACTACACAACACTTGCATATTGCATATGCATCCATTCCTGTCATATATTCTTCTTCTATTACCCACCCAATAGATCTCCACCAAGCATCTATCTTGACCACTCCACCATCTATCCCTGGATTGGCTCTCTCATCCTCTCCCCCAGATCTCTCAACCACCTCTAGGCACTCTCATTCATAAAATCAGATCCCGAGTGTCTCACCCTCCTGAGCATGTCGGGAATGGGTTGACCTCCCCTCCTCAAATTTCCAAGAATGCCAAAGGTCAACACTCGCTCATTTCGAAAGCTATCATGCAGGTTGGGGTGGAAGTGGCTCATGGCAGACAATCCACACTTGAAAGGGTTCTTAGAGCAATGAACACCCTTCCTCGGTCCCCCCCATGAAGTGGATCTCATTTAATTACAGAGGGATGGCTAGCCCTCCCAAAAAAATAGCCCTCATAAGACTATTAGACTCTGAGCCTATTGATATCATTTTCCTTCTAGAAACCCTTGGTTTGGCTGACCAAGTTATCCCTGTCCTGCAATCTTTGAAGTCGAGATGGACCTTCCATGCACTTGACGTCATTGGTAGATCTGGAGGCATTGCCCTGGGCATTAATTCTTGCACTATCAAACTCAATGCTTCTTGGGGAGGGTTTGGTTTCGTTGGTATGGATATCTTCTCCTTGGAGCTCTGCATGGACTTCAGAATTATCAATGTATATTCCCCCTGTCATAATAGAGCTGCATTTTGGAACCATCTCCTCAACTTAACTCTAGCCAACTCCGACAATCTTATTCTAAGTGGGGACTTGAATTTATCCATTGGATATGAGGAATCTTGGGGAAGAAATGCTTAATTGGATCCTTTGTCAGACACTATGGAACACCTTCTGGAGCAACACCACTTTATTTATATACCCATGAATAAATCTCAGCCTCGCTGGCACAACAAAAGAACAGGAGATGCAGCTTTGGCCATGCGTTTGGATAGATTCCTCATCAAGGAGCATCTAGTAAATGTCCTGTCCAATTACAAACAATGGGTGGGAATTGGTGGCATAACTGACCATTCTCCTATCTCCCTAGAGTTGTCGAGTCCCTTCCAGAAGCCCATGGCACCATTCAAATTCAAATCTACTTGGCTAAAGGACCCAAATTACATCAATTTGGTCAATGAATGCTGGTGCACTCATCCACCTGCTCAAGGGAGATCCATTGCAGAAGGTTTTTGTCACAACCTTCTAGAAATTAAGAGATTATCTATCAAATGGGCTAAGTATAAGCGAGACCGGGATGAAGAGGCTCTCATTATCATTGAATCCAAGATGGCAGATCTCTTGCATGAGCAGGGATGAGGGCTTACATTTGAAGAGGCAAAATGAATACTCATTGACTTGGAGACTCAAAGATCCAAAATTCTCAAATACTGTGAAGAAACGTGGCACCTTAAGAGTCAAGCTATTTGGCTATAGGCGGGAGATGAGAACACCAAATTTTTTCACAATTATGCGAAGGGAAGAAGGGGCAACAACACCATTTGGCACATGCCATTTGATGATGGCCACCTCGCCAAATCCTTTCATCAATTGGCACACTTGGGTAATTCACATTTTCAAAAACTTTTCAAGGCCCCCCCGGGTGCTTCAGTTGCCGAAATTATTGTTGTGATGGGGTCCCTTGGGTTAATTTGGGGTTAAGATAACCCAATTTTTGGTACAATTTTGTAAATAATGTAAAGTCTCTGCGATTTGTGGATGCAGAGTGCGTAGGTGAATAGGAGTCAAAGGGGCTTAGCGCCTTGTTTTGGATAAGTTTCAAGTCAATTCTGAGATTCACCCATGGTCTGTGGACCATGGAATTGTATGAAAAAATCCATAAATAGTGAGTCTTAATCAAAGGAAGAGGTAACTAAGTAAGATAGAGAAAAAGAAAGATAGAAGAGCAAAGGGCTTGAAAGGGCTTAGAAGAAGAAAGGCTCTGCAACTCAGTGCGCAGAGGCCTAGAAAGAGTCTGCAACTGAGTGCGCAGATCACTGCAGTTGTGTGCATAGGGTAGTTTTGAGTCTATAAGCTTGAATTGAAGATCAATAATGATAACTTTCCGAAGAATTCCTGGGTATTTCTGTTTATATTTATAAATGTTATATGTTGTTGATGAATGATTTGTTTTATGAGATATTGATTGAATATTACATGATTCTCTTGAACAAGTCTTAATAATGTTTAGAAAATCTTCGGCAAAATCACATAACCAATCTTGTGTCGACGCGTTTCGAACCAACCAATGTGGTTCATCGTCAGGACAAGTTGAAGACCAATCTGGCTTAGCTTGATTAAATAGAGTGTGCAGAGATTCCAACGGCTATAATGCCAACGGCTAATTTTGACCTAATAATCTTGGTCAAATCACTAAATTAGTTAATTAATATTCCTAGAAATAGCTAAAATAGGTAAAAAAGGAATTCATTTGTTAATTTAAAAATAAATAGATATATTATTATTATTTACGAAAATTCATATCCATATCTAATATTTTAATAATAATGGTCATTCATATTTATTAAATTAATCTATATTTATTATTCCAATATTGTTTAAATGGTAATAATTCTCTATTAATCTTAGAATATAGTTACATTAGGTAATCTTGTAATAATTATTTAATGGTCCATTGGTAAGATGGATCATTTTTATTTATTATTTAAGTATAATGGTTCATATTAAAATAATAAGTTGTATGAAATAATCTAAATTTATAATTCCACACAAATTTTTAAATCATTATTATTCCTAGAATTTAGTTACATTAGGTAAATAACATAATTTAGGGTTGTTAAAGTGTAACTAATATTATTAGTATATCATAATTCATCCTTTAAACCTAATGGTCAAATAATCAATATTAATTCAATATTTATTTATTCCAATAAAAATATTAAAGTTAACTAAGTCAATAGGTAAATATAATAATACTTATAAGGTAAATACCATAATTTAGGGTTGATATGTATATTAATAATAGGGTAACTAATATTATTGGTAAATCATACTATTTCTATAAACCTAATGGCCAAATAATATATATTTATTACTAATCAATATTATTTCATATTTGTTTATTCCACTAAAAATATTAAAGATAACTATATCATTAGGAAATATAATATTATTTTTAAGGTTTTAAAAGGGGGGTTTTTTTAAGCGAAAGGGAAACTCAAATTATAAAGTATAAATAATGAATTCTGAAAAAATCAAATCTAATTATAATATGCACAATAGTATCACAAACAAGATTAGGTCCATAACAGATAAAGACCCAGACACTCCATAATATTAGGACAAACCCGCCAAAAGAAAGAATTGAATAAGGGAGGGGAAGACAGAAACCCCAAGACCTAACAAAAAGGGGAATGAGGAGGCTAGGAAGACAAGGCTGGGACCCAGCAACTGCTAATCTTCCAGCCATCATCCCTATTTAGATTGTTCGGTCTTTTCTCAATCTCCAGGGCCTCTCTAAATTTGCGATGGTGAAACTGCGCAATTTTGGCAATGACTTGAGCCTCCTCTATACATACATGATGCATAGTCTTCCCTGCATGCTCAGCCAGGGCCGAGGACTTGGTCCTACCATGTCTTAAGTCAGCCGAATGCTCGCTAATCCGCTGATTGATAGAGCGACCCGTCTCACCAATATAAGGGGTCCCACAGGAACAGGGAATGACATAGACGCCCTTCATGTCCTTAGGGTCAATCGGGTCTTTCACAGACCTGAGGGAGCTACGAATAGTATTGAGAGGTCTAAAAGTAGCGGGTACATCATACTTCCTCAGAATCCTCGCAATCCTGTGGGACCCCTTATATTGGTGAGACGGGTCGCTCTATCAATCAGCGGATTAGCGAGCATTCGGCTGACTTAAGACATGGTAGGACCAAGTCCTCGGCCCTGGCTGAGCATGCAGGGAAGACTATGCATCATGTATGTATAGAGGAGGCTCAAGTCATTGCCAAAATTGTGCAGTTTCACCATCGCAAATTTAGAGAAGCCCTGGAGATTGAGAAAAGACCGAACAATCTAAATAGGGATGATGGCTGGAAGATTAGCAGTTGTTGGGTCCCAGCCTTGTCTTCCTAGCCTCCTCATTCCCCTTTTTGTTAGGTCTTGGGGTTTCTGTCTTCCCCCTCCATTATTCAATTCTTTCTTTTGGCGGGTTTGTCCTAATATTATGGAGTGTCTGGGTCTTTATCTGTTATGGACCTAATCCTGTTTGTGATACTATTGTGCATATTATAATTAGATTTGATTTTTTCAGAATTCATTATTTATACTTTATAATTTGAGTTTCCCTTTCGCTTAAAAAAACCCCCCTTTTAAAACCTTAAAAATAATATTATATTTCCTAATGATATAGTTATCTTTAATATTTTTAGTGGAATAAACAAATATGAAATAATATTGATTAGTAATAAATATATATTATTTGGCCATTAGGTTTATAGAAATAGTATGATTTACCAATAATATTAGTTACCCTATTATTAATATACATATCAACCCTAAATTATGGTATTTACCTTATAAGTATTATTATATTTACCTATTGACTTAGTTAACTTTAATATTTTTAATTTTATTGGAATAAATAAATATTGAATTATTATTGATTATTTGACCATTAGGTTTAAAGGATGAATTATGATATACTAATAATATTAGTTACACTTTAACAACCCTAAATTATGTTATTTACCTAATGTAACTATATTCTAGGAATAATAATGATTTAAAAATTTGTGTGGAATTATAAATTTAGATTATTTTATACAACTTATTATTTTAATATGAACCATTATACTTAAATAATAAATAAAAATGATCCATCTTACCAATGGACCTTTAAATAATTATTACAAGTTTACCTAATGTAACTATATTCCAAGATTAATAGAAAATTATTACCATTTAAACAATATTGAAATAATAAATATAGATTAATTTAATTAATATGAATGACCATTATTATTAAATATTAGATATGGATATGAATTTTCGTAAATAAGAATAATATATCTATTTATTTTTAAATTAACAAATGAATTCCTTTTTTACCTATTTTAGCTATTTCTAGGAATATTAATTAACTAATTTAGTGATTTGACCAAGATTATTAGGTCAAAATTAGCCGTTGGCATTATAGCCGTTGGAATCTCTGCACACTCTATTTAATCAAGCTAAGCCAGATTGGTCTTCAACTTGTCCTGACGATGAACCACATTGGTTGGTTCGAAACGCGTCGACACAAGATTGGTTATGTGATTTTGCCGAAGATTTTATAAACAATGTTATGGATCACAGAAGTCTAAATTCCTTAAGTCTTAATAATGTATGCAATGCATGTTTAAGTACTTTCACGAAGACTCTAATGAACTCTCTTACGTTTGCTAATAACTTAACAAAATTTGTGTGAACACGAATTTAGGACTGCTCTCTGATGCATGTAAGTAGGAAAATTGACTGCTAAAGGTCCGTAAGGACTGATCATAGACCTTCATGAAGGTCTAAAGGCTATTTAACAGAGTTGTAGTGATGTGCCCTAAGAATTATCGATCTGCGTGAAGGAAGATCTAAGGCACTCAAAGACATCACACTAGTCTCTAGATGTAGAAACTTGGTTCTTGCATCCCCCCACACTGCTTTGGTTGAGACTGCAGCCTGCACTACGCAGGTTTTTGCCGAAAGGGCCAGTAGTGTAGGGTTTTGTTGGTTAGTGAAACTAAATCCGAACTTGGGTCAGGACCCCCTAAGCCAACAAATGGTTACATTAATAGGACTGGGATTTGCTTGAAAGAGATGTGTGATTTCGCATCATTGGAATCTGACCAAGAAAGAAATTGAAAAGTGGTTGGATCGGAAGATTCACGAGTTCGTGGAGCAACAAAACATGAATCTATGCCTATCGAAGGAAGAGTGGTTGAACAGGTATCTGTATATAGAGATACATGAGATTTTCTTCTGCACCTTCCCAATTGAGTTGTATGAGTGGTTAGCTAAATTGACAAACAACGAAGGAAGGTGAAAGCTTGATAATCCTATAGTGTGGACTCCAGAATTAGTGCGACAGCTAGAAACCTCTGAAAACAAGATCGTGTGGGCTACCAATCATTGGATCGATCGAATTCTAGGAGGATTTGTTACAGAATTTGCAGTTAATACCTCAATCAGCTATAGCCAAGTAGAGTGACGATTTTTCAAAGGATCGTGAGGTAAGTATTGAAGATCATTGAATACTTAGATTAAAATGTTGTTATGTGAAAAATAGGTGATGTCGTTACCAATGTTCGGAGCTAGGAGAAGTAGACGATTCTTTAGAAAGCGCGAAGGCTCGGGACCAGAGCATAGTCCATTGATTAGACCTACCTCAAGTGATGATGAAGGAGCACGGCAGACTATGTCGTGCAGCGCTATTCATCTAATCACTCAGGGAATTCCTCGAGCAAATCATCCTTCCACTCCACCTCCACCCCCACTTCCATCACATACACCTTCTCCACACCTCCATCTCCACCACCACCATTCAACATCACATACGCAATGAAGATGTCGATCTCCAAAGGCATAGGAAGTGAGGACGGAGAGTAGTTCTGGTTTGTTGTGAATGTTATATGGACAGCACAACAGATTACTGATGACAATATAAAGAAGGCACAATTGGTCACTGCTTTACAAGATCGTGTGCTAACCTAGTACATTAAGTATTTTTCTGATAATCCTCTTTCAACGCTAGTAGAGACTAAGGCAACTTTAAACAAAGAGTTTAGTAAGCCTAAGTCTGACTCACAATCAGTAATTGGATTTAAAGAAATCATGATGAGGGTCGATGAGATTCCCTGAGAATTTAATCAGAGGTTGAAGTGTCACATCAAATAAGCTAACATGTAGATCATGAATAGTCAGCATCGCGAATGTTTTATAGCATCGCTCTTGCCCCACTTGAGAATTGCCCTATCACAACAGAAGATAAAAACACAGGCAGAAGCCTTGGAAGTCGTGATGAGACTACATGCACCACCTATTTAGGATACAAACTTGGGATTACAACAAATACACTCACATTTAGGAAGATTACACTTAGAGTTATAGAGTTTGAAGAAAGATAAGGAGACTAAACCAGAAGTGTGCACAAAATTCTGGTGTTTGAAGTGCAAGGGCCATGGCCTTGATAAATATCATTGTCCCTTGTACACGAATTATATTAAGGAGGGGGGGAATTCCCCTAAAGCCAGAAGCTCAAGCAGGGCTGAGCATGGGGTTGCGCTACGGTGTGCTCTTTGTCAGGTTGTTGGAAAACATGTGATGAATAATTGTCATTCACTTCAAAAGTTCATCCAAACACCCCAGCAATTGTTCTGTAACTTATGCAAATCTGTGGGCCATGATGAGCGCCACTCTCGAAGCTATGAGATGATGATGAAAAGTACACCTAAGTACCATATGCAGGTAGAAACTCGGCCTCTAGATCAAGGCACCAAAGGAGTCTGCGAAGGATATCAGGGTCGAGGATGGAGTCGCAGAGGAGGAGGACTTGGTAGAGGTCGTGGCCACATTATCTGCTATAACTGTGGACAATCAAGGCACTACGCGCGAGAGTGCCAAAATCCTATACACCTGTCATGTTAATAATGTGAACAGTTTGACCATACCATAGAAGAATGCCCAATGCTAATAGCTAAAATATAAGAGAAGAAAACACAGCCTACACAGAATCTACAGATGATGAGGGCAAAGCCCCACGAAGAAGATCAAAGCTTTAACATTGTGTTAAGAAGTGGAATAACGACTGCCGCTGATAAGGCTAAATAGCCTGAAGAAGAAGGATTGGTCCACAAAGTGCTGGAGAAAGAAGTCAGCTTTGATTTGGATCATGCTAAGGAAACATTTATGTAAACCAAGAAGAGCTTCATTGAGGCCTCCACCTCAGGGAGCCAGGACAATATGCCAGAAATTAGTGCGCCTGCAGAAGTTGACCCCTTTGTATTCACTAAATTTTTGGAGACCTGCATGAAATTGCTCCACGATAACAAGGCTATGGAAGACCTACAAGAATTAATAAATAAATGCATCAACAAAGAGAAAGCCCCTAATAGACACTATGTACTCAGAAATATTGGTAAGCATAAGGCACGAACAGGGCGAGAAATGAGGCTAACCACGTAGATAGGAGACTATGAAATGGATTCGGTCATCTTGGATCTGGGGTCCGATGCGAATGTTTTACTAAAACAGACATGGGAAATGAGGGAGGCCTATGCTGTAGTGGTCTTTGATTCAACTCACAATGGTGAACCAATAGGAAATCACCCCCATGGGATGATTGTATGGAGTAATAGTTGATATTGAAGGTGTGAGTACGATAGAAGACTTTGAAGTTATATAAATTGTTGATGATAGTAATCGCTACCCTATGCTCTTCGGAACTAACTGGCCTATTGAAATGAATGGGGTCTTTAATTTGAAGAAGAGGACAATGTCATTTGAAAGGAAATTTCTTTGGATTATAGTACCATTGGACCCTGAAGAAGGGGCAAGATATATTGAAACAGTCCGTGATTATGAAGAAAGTGATGATGAATTAGATCAAATCTATAAAATAACATCGCGAGATCATGACTAGATCAATCAGACGAAAGATGGGAGGATTGTATGGGACGAGGAGTGTTCCTGTACCTTTGACTTAGATAAGGAGTTGGAGCATTGGAAGAATCACTTGCATGAAGTTTCCACATTGTGATGCAATATAATGACAAAATCATTGCACCATGTTTCGTAGGAGGTAAGGAAATTACCCTATTATGATGGTTTAACTCACATAGATCTATTTTTGGATGAATTTGATTGTGAAGACCTTGAGGATCACCACTTCCAAGCATTAGAGCTAGCATTGCACGCTATGCCCGCACGATGGTGGGGTACACATAATGATAGTTTTGTTGGATGCTGAGATTACAAGAGGATGATGAAGCTACAATTTGGGCATGCTAACACCAAAATGACTAAGAAATATAATGGAAGGGATGATCCACACGATCACCTAGTGAAATGGACTAAAGCATGGAGAACAAAATCGCAACCAGAGTGGGTACACATATTTTTCTATACTTTGGATACAATTCCCATGAACTAGTATCTAGAAATGGAGCTCTGCCATAGCACCGTGGAATGGGACATACTAAAGGAAGGGTTCTTATTGACCTTCAAATTTGAAGACAACTTCGCAATCACCAATGAATCATTGCAAGAAATTAAGGTGGTTCTATTTAGAATGCCTAAGGAACCTAGGGAATGGATCCAACAAGACTGGAGCACCTAGTTGTGCCATGCGTTGGAATGCTATAATGTGACCGCTGAAGAGGACGATGAAGACCCAAGAAAAATTAATATTCTAGAGGTAGAGGGGCATCAAAAAGTAGAAGTTCCACAAATAGAAAACCCAGACATCTCTTCAACTTTGAAGACAAAGAAAGTAAACATTGGCACTAAAGAAGAACCAAAGTTCGCGAAAATTAGGGATTATTGGGATGATGCTACAATGGATAAAGTCGCTGAGTTACTTCATGAATATTAGGATCTCTTCCCCACTAAGTTTTCAGATTTAAAGGGCATAGTTGGCAATTTGGGCATTATGAAGACCACTCTGAAGCCAAATGCAAAGCCTATTAAACAAAGGTTGTATCGCCTTAATCCTAATTACAAGGAAAAGGTTCTCCAAGAGCTGGATAAAATGTTGGTGGCAGGCATCATAGAACATGTTGAAGAATCTGAATGGGTGAGCCTGATGATGGTTCAAGAGAAGAAACAAAAAGATGAAATAATGATTTGCGTAGATCTGCGGAAGCTTAATGATGCATGTGTTCACGACCCATTCCCAACATTGCTTACAGGCGAAGTGTTATACGATGTTGGAGGGTAGGAGGCCTATTCATTTACTGACAAGTTTTCCAAGTATCATCAAGTCAATATCGTGCCAGAGGATAGGAGAAAAACTAACTTCGCAATGGAATGGGGTTGTTTTGAGTACAGTGTGATGTCATTTGGAATCAAGAATGTGCCTGCGATATTTTCCCGCGTAGTCATAGCAAAATTCAAGGAATTAATTCACAAGTTTATGGAAGTATACTTTGATGACTAGACGATGTTTGGATTAGTGAAGTGCCATTTAGCAAGTCTATGCCTAATGTTGGACACATGTCACCGATACCAAATCATGTTGAATTTGAAAAAATGCATACTCTATGTTCCTTTTGGGATCTTGCTGGGTCATGTTGTGTGCAAGCAAGGATTGATGGCGGAAACTGCAAAGATTGTTATAATTGTGAATTTGGAGGCCTCTATTAATGTCAAACAACTGTGCTCGATGTTGGGACATATAGGATACTATAGAAAATTTATCGAAGCTTATGCTCAAATTACTGCACCCATGGAGAAACTACTAAAGAAGGATGTGACATTCTATTGGGACGATGAATGTCAATGCAACTTAGATATGTTGAAAGAAAAGATGGTCATTGCACCGATCTTGGTATTCCCTGATTGGAAAAAGGAGTTTCATGTACATGTGGATGCCTTTTGCATTGTGTTGGGTGCAGTGCTCACACAGACCAGTGAAGGCGAAATGAACCATCCTATAACCTTCACAAGTAGGAAGTTATCAAAGGCCTAGAATAATTATTCAACGACTGAGCACAAAGGGCTGGCCATGGTGTATGTGATGCAAAAATTCAAGCACTATCTGTTAGGAGGGAATTTCAAGATGTACACAGATCATTCTTCCTTGAAATACTTGGTCAACAAGCCTGTGTTGGGGGTGAAGATCTTCAGATGGTTGCTACTATATCATGAGTATGACTTTGAAGTCATTGTGAAGTCAGCGAGGTTAAATGTGGGACTTGACCAACTGTCGCAGATCAAAACAAGAGAAGAGCCTAATAATCTGGACGAAGGGTTGCCAGATTTGAAACTCTTTGTGGTGTGTGTAGCGGATGACCATTTTGTAGAAATTATTCACTTCTTAACTACAGGGATAGCACTTGAAGGATATACAAGTCAGAAGAAGAATGAATTAGTAGTGCGCGTAGCCAATTTTTCAATTATTGCGAGACATTTGTATAAAATGGGTGCAGATACAACCAAACACAAGTATTATGTTATATAATTTGTGGACCATTCTCAATAGCATATACAACCAAACACAAGTATTATGTTATATAATTTGTTGAGGACTTTTCTCGTAAATGATGGATATTTTTCATGTAGACGAATGGTTAAAATTTCACAGAGTTTTGTGAATTTAAAGCATTGGTTGAGAAAGAGTCTGGAAATAAGGTTAAAGCTTTGAGGAGTGATAACAGTGGTGAGTATGCCTCAAATGAGTTTAAGAACTTTTGTGTAGTAGAAAGTATTAGAAGGGAGTTGACGACACCCCATAACCCACAATAGAATGGGCTGGCTGAGAGGAAGAACAAAAGCATTGTAGGGGCTGCATAGGCGATGTTGCATGATCAGGACCTACCACTACACTTATGCCCTGAGGCATGCGACAAAATGAATAATTTTCAGAACCGTAGACCACATTGGATACTTGGGATGAAGACACCAGAGGAGGCTTATTACGGTAAGAAGCCAAATTTTGGTCACTTCAGGATTTTTGGGTCATCCCTATATTTCCATGTGACCAAAGATGCATGGAAGAAGCTTGAGCTGACAACAGAGTTGGGGATATTTGTGGGGTACAATGATACACCTCACAACTATTGGGTGTACTTGCCGACCAGGAGGATGACAGTGGTTCGCATGGATGTCAGATTGGATGAGTAGAAGGCCATGCGAGTTTCCCTTGAGAGGGACCTTGAGCTACATGCAATTGAGGAGATCTTAACACCTAAGGTTGAGGAGCCGTAGAGTGATGTGGAGCATCCACATGTAGAGGATCCGGAAGTGGAGACATCCACTAAGGTAGAGTCTTCCAGAGATGGTAGAAAGTGTACCAAAGAGGTTGACAGGTTATTGCATGATGCATGGGAGAATGTGGGAGCACCCACATCTCAGCGCAGGAAGAGGAGGTAACCTGAGAGGTACAGTGGATGCATGGCTCTTATGAGTGGATGTGTTCAGACAAAGCCATCGTCCTTTGAGGAATTAGTGCAGCATCCAGTTTGGGTTGATGCCATGGTGGAGGACTATGACTCCATAGTTCGTAACAGTGTTTGGGATGTGGTCCTGAGACTGAAGGACAAGTTAGCAGTGAGGTCCTGAAGGCTTTACAAGGTAAATCAAGCTGCATATGGTAGTGTGGAGAATCATAAGGCTAGGTTTGTGGCCCGTGGCTTTTCACGGGTAGAGGGGATTGAATATGATGAGACCTTTGCTCCTGTTGCAAGGTACTCATCGATGAGATCTATATTGGCACTATCAGCACAGATGGGTTGGAAGATACATCAAATGGATGTAAATACAACCTTCCTTAATGACATGATTGAGGAAGAGATGTACATAGAGCAGCCTGAAGGTTTTGATACCTTCGACCATGATTCACATGTCTGTCAGCTTAAGAGGGCATTATATGGGCTAAATGAAGCACCCCATGATTGGTACACCATGATCGATAGCTACTTCACCGTGTTGGACTTCACCAAGAGTGAAGCGGATGCGAACCTATATCACATAGAGGTGGAAGGTAAATTGTTGATCATTGTGTTATATGTCAATGATTTTATTTTGATAAGTGATGATCAGTTGATCAAGTATTGCAAGGAGGACCTTGCAAGGGAGTTTGAGATGAAGGACATGGGGCTCATGCATTACTTTATGGGCATGTAGTTAGGGTAGGGTGATGGGGAATTGCTTGTATCTCAGGGCAAGTATGCTAACGAGATACTCAAGAGACTCTACATGGAGAGCACAAACCCATGGAGACTCCTCTAGCAGGTAACTCGAGGAAAGAGGATGTTACTTCTGGGGAAGTAGTGGAAGTTATTGTTTACAGGTAGCTTGTGGGTTCACTCATGTACTTGGTGAAAAAATGACTGTATATGTGTTATGTAGTTAAGAAACTTAGTCAACCGATGGTTAGGCCTACCAAGTTGTATTGGAAGGCGGAAAATCATGTCTTGAGATACCTCAAGGGCACTAATCAGTATGGATTGTGGTATAGACAGATAGAAGGAGTGAAGCTTCAAGGCTTCATCGATGCAAATTGGACAGGGAGTCCATCTGATATCAACCCTCAGCTATGGATCTCGTTCATGAGAATAACCTCTTCATTTCTGAGAAAATACAGGAAGATCACATCAAGATGGATCTTTAGTATTGGGTCAACAACACTTTCTTGGTATAGTAGGAAACAGAGAATGGTTGCACTTGGTTTGGCAAAGGTAGAGTACATGGCTGTGAGCCAGGAAACATGTAAGGCCATATGGATGAGGAAGATTCTGCTTGGTTTGTTTGGTCAGCAGACAGATCTAACTATGAGTTACTTCGATAATCAGAGTTGTATCAAACTCTCCGAAAATCTAGTTTTTGATGATTCGTCCAAGCATATTGATATATGATATTGTTGGGATGGGGTCCCCTAGGTCAATTTTGGGGCAAAAGCCCAAGTTTTGATGTAAAAATATGTAAAGTCTCTGCAAATTGAGCACGCAAAGAACAAAGTTAATTCAGAGTCAAAAAAGCTTTTTACCCTCTTTTATGTAAACTTGAGTTAAGTTTTGAAGATATACGCATGGTCTGTCGACCATGGGATTGTATAAATAGGTGTGTCTTAGAGAGTTTAAGAAGAGATAGAAGTTTTTCTATGAGTAGGATGGAAGGATTCTAGAGAGTTAGCGGAGGCAAGTAAGAAGGAAAGGCTCTGCAGCTAAGTGCGCAGAGGCCTAGAGTAGTGTACGCAATTGAGTGCACGAACTCCTGCAGCTATGTGCGCAACAAAGTCTTGAGTCTATAAGCTTATAATAAATATCAATAAAGAAGACTGTTACAGAAATTCCTGTGCTTTATCTCTCTATTTTTGTCATGAATGATTGTGATGTGTTGTGATGAATGATGGTTTTATAAAATAATGTTGTATTGATGAAAAAATTTACTTGATCTGTCTTATTATCTATATTCAATTAATGTGAAGTGATTACACGAAGATCATAACACTTTCTTTTAGAGTTATTGAACACTCAGGTAGATCTGAGTAAATACTGATCTAAGGGTAATCTATGGTGTGCGTAAATATATAATTGATTGGTTTAGGGTCTGCAAAATCCAGTCATAGACCTTCGCAGAGGTCTAGAGGATGATTGAGGGAAGCTACCGCAATAAGCCCTAAGAGTTTATAGATCTACGTGAAGGCAGATCCACGTCACAAAAGGACATCACACTGGCCTCTAGGTGTTGAAACTTGGTTCAAGCATCCCCGCATACTGCTTCGGGAGATACTTCAGTCCACGCACCGTGGATTGATGCCAAAAGGGCCAGTAGTGTATGGATTTCTTTGGCGTAACTAACTCTGAACCTGGGTCTAGACCCCCTAAGCCAACAAATGGTTTCGTTGCTGGGACCAAGATCTACATAAAGAGATGTGTGATGTCACATCACTAGAATCTGACCAAGAAGGAAATTGAGAATTAGTTGGATAGAAAGATTCACGAATTCACGACGCAAGAAAACAGGAATCTGTGCCTGTCAAAAGAACAGTGGCTGGAAAGATACTTATACATAAAAATACATGAGATTTGTTTCTGCACCATCCTGATCGAGCTATATGAGTGGATAGCTAAATTGGCAGACGACCAAGGAAGATGGAAGCTTGACAGTCCAATAATGTTGACTCCAGAATTAGTGTAGAGGTTGGAAGCTTCCAAATATAATATCGCGCTCTATTGACCATTTGCTTGATTGGATTATAGGAGGATTTGTTACAGAGTTCATAGTCAACACCTCAGTCAGTTACAGTGAAGCAGAGTGATGCTTCTTTAAGGGACCTCCAGGTAAGTATCTGAGATCTCTAAATTCATGGATTAAGATGTTGTTGTGTGAGAAATGGGTTATGCCACTGCCTTGATATTTTGAGTTACATGAAGTGGGAAGCTCTTCAAAGATAAGGGAAGAACAGGCCCTGAATACAACCCGTTGATTGGACCTCCTGTGAGTGACGATGAGGAAGCAGCACAAGCTTCACCGTAGAGTGATGTCTAGTTGGTAAGGTAGGGTTTTCCTTGAATACATCATCCGTCCACACCACCTCCACCTTCATCTCCACAACATACACCTTCACCCACACCACCACCACCACCATCGATGTTCAACATGTCAAATACAATGAAGTTGCAAGTTCTTAAGGGTTTAGGAAGTGAAGATCCAAATCAGTTTTGGTTTGTTTTGAAGGTTGTACGGACAACATAACAAATTACAGATGATAATCTAAAGAAGATGCAGTTGGTTACTTCTCTATATGATCGCGCGTTAACATGGTACATTAAGTATTGCACCGATAATCTATTGGCGTCGTTAGCAGACACACAAACCGCGTTGAACAAAGAATTTGGTAAGCCTAAGTTTGAATTACAATTAGTATTTGGATTCAAGGAAATCATGATGAGGGCCGGTGAAACACCCTAGGAATTATATCAAAGATTGAAGTGTCAGATCCGCGAAGCTAATATGAATATCACGGATAGTCACCACTATGAATGGTTTGTAGCTTCGCTCCTACCACACCAAAGGATTTCTTTATTGTAGCAAAAGATAGGGACTCATGCGGAAGCTTTGGAAATCGCGATGAAATTGCACGAAACTCCTATTTAGGATGCTTCGTTGGGAGTTCAACAGATTCACGCAAAGCTACAAAACCTCCGCTTGGAATTCTAGAGCTTGAAGAAAGAAAAAGCATCTCGACAGGAGATGCATGAAGAAGTTTGGTTCCTCAAGTGTAAAATCCAGGGGCATGATAAAGATCATTGTCCTACCTTTGCGAATTATATCGTGGGGGGGGCAATGCCCCTAAGGAAAGAAGCTCCAGCAGGACCAAGTAAGGGGCCCAAGCTATGGTGTGCTATTTGTCAGGTGGCTGGAAAATATGTAACAAATAATTGTCACTTGCCGCAAAAGTTCGTGTAGACACCACAACAATTGTTCTGCCATTTCTGCAAATCGGTGGTCCACAATAAGCGCCACTTCTGAAGCTATGAATTAATGATGGAAAGGAAAACTACATATTGAATGCAAGAAGAAACTCGGCCTCTGGATTAAGGCGGTGATGGAGCGTGCAGAGGATATCAAGGGTGCAGATGAGGCTGAGGAGGAGGAGGACCTGGTAGAGGTCATGGACAGATCATTTTCTACAATTGCAGAATGCCAGTACACGATGAGGAGTGTACGAATCAGACATGCCTGTCATGTCAATACTGCACTCAGTTTGACCACGCAATCAAAGAATGTCCTGTGTTGATGTCCAAGATGCAGGAGAAGAAGGCTCAACCTCATAATCCTACCCAGAACTTATAGATGATGAGGTCTGAGCCCTATGAAGAGGATCTAAATTTGAATATCATGCTGCGAAATGGGATCACGACTAGTGACGATAAGGGAAAATAGCCTGAAGAAGATGGATGGGTCTGCAAGCCTCGAAAAAGGAGACTGGTTTTGATTTGGAGCATGCGAAAGAAATGTTTATGGAGGCAAAGAAAAGATTCGTTGAGGCCTCTATCTCAAGAATTCAGGACAAACTGTCGGCAATCAGTGCACCTACAAAGGTTGACCCCTCTGTGCTTACCACCTTCTTGAAGACTTGTATGAAACTACTACGCGATAGCAAGGCTGTGAAAGGGCTACAAGAATTGATAAATAATTGTGTTGGGAAGGAAAATTATCCTAAAGGACACCGCGTAGTAAAAAATATTGGCAAACATAAGACGAGAAAAGGGCACAAGATGAGGCCCACCATGCAAATAGGAGACTATGAGATGGACCAGGTTATTTTGGACCTGGGATCTGATGCAAACGTTTTTCCTAAACAAACCTGGGAGAGAATGGGGAGACCTGTGCTGCAGTGGTCTTCGATTCAATTAAGGATGGAAAACCAACATTAGATTATCCCTATGGGATGATTGCATAGAGTGGCCGTAGATACAGAAGGTGCGAGCGCGCAGGCTAATTTTGAAGTGATAGAAATTGTTGATGACAACAATCCATACCGCGTGCTCCTTGGAATTGATTGGGCTATCGACATGAATTGGGTCATCAATTTGAAGAATAGGACAATGTCATTTGAAAGGAAATCACTCCACATTGTATTACCATTGGACCCTGCAAAAGGACTGCGCCTGAACCAGTCCTTGACTATGAAGAAAGCAATGATGATTTGGATTAGATCTATAAAATAATAGTGTGAGACCAAGATTGGATAAATCCAACAGCTAATGAATGGATTACATGGGACTACGAAATCTCCTGTACCTCAGATTTAGATGAATAATTGGAGCATTGGCAAAATAGTTTCCACGAAGTATCTACATTGCGCTGCAATATGATGACTAAATCGTTGCGCTGTGTGTCCTCAGAGGTAAGAAATTTACCTTATTATGATGGTTTAACTGATTTAGACAAGTTTCTGATGGCTTTGAAAGAGGAGTACCTAAGTACCATTGCTTTCAAGCACTGGAATTGATGTTGTGTGCTACACCCGCACAGTGGTGGGGTACGCACAAAGACAGCGTTGATGAATGGTGCGATTATAGGAGAATGATGAGGTTGTGATTTGGTCGCCCAAAAGTTCGGATGAATAAGAAATATGATGGGAGGAATGATCTGCATGATAATTTAGGAAAATGGACTAAAGTTTATGGAATGGAACCACAACCAAAGTGGGTGCACTTATTTTGTCACACTCTGGATAGAATCCCCATGAATTGGTACCTGGAAACGAAGCTCTGCCATGGAACCAAAGAGTGGGATATATTAAGGGAGGGATTTTTAATGACCTTCAGTTTTGAAGATGGGTTCAAAAGCATTGGTGAAGCCTTGTAAGAGACTAAGGCAATGATGTTCATAATTCCACAGGATCCTTTTGAATTGGTTCAACAAGATTGGAGCACTTAGTTGTGCCATGCACTGGAATGCTATAATGTGACTGCTGAAGGGGAGGATGAGGATCCAAGAAATGTCAATATCCCAGAAAAGGAAGGCCATTGCGAGGTTGAAGGTCCACAAATAGAGAATCAAATATCACCGCACCACTAAAGACTAGGCATGTAAACATTGGTACTGGAGCAGAGCCTAAATTCACGAAGATCGGAGATTATTGGGATGATGCCATAGTGGATAAAGTTGTTGAGTTACTACACGAGTACCAGGATCTTTTTCCTACAAAATTTTCGGACTTGAAAAGCATCATAGGCGATTTGGGAGTGATGAAAATAACTTTGAACCCAGACGCGAATCCCATTAAGCAGAGGACATATCGCCTTAATCCCAAATACAAGGAAAAGGTCCTCTTGGAATTAGACAAGATGCTTGAGGCAAGTCCTATTGAACCAGTGGAGGAATCTGATTGCGTGAGCCCAATAGTAGTTCAGGAAAAGAAGCAGAAGGGAGAGATAAGGATTTGCATATATCTAAGAAAGCTTAATGATGCTTGCATCCATGATCCTTTTCCGACACCATTTACAGATGAGGTACTAGATAATGTTGGAAGGGAGGAGGCCTACTCATTCACTGATGGGTTCTTTGGGTACCACCAGGTTAAGATCGCACCAGAAGATAGGAGTAAGACAACCTTCATGACAAAATGGGGTTGTTTCCAGTATACGGTAATGCCATTTGGACTCAAGAATGCGTCAATGATATTCTCTCGTGTAGTCATCACATCATTCAAAGAGTTTATTCACAAATTATTAGAGGTATATTTTGATAGCTGGAAAATATTTGAGTTAGTCAAGTGCCATGTAGCCAGTCTACACTTGATGTTGGATACGTGCCGAAGATATCAAATCGCATTGAACCTGAAGAAGTGCTTATTCTGTGTCCCTTTTTAAATTTTTATGGATCAAGTGGTGTGAAAACAAGGACTAATGGTGGACCCTCCTAAGATCGTGGTCACAGTCAATTTGGAGGCCCCAAGGAGTGTTAAACAACTGTGTGCAACGCTGAGCCATATTGGGTACTATCAAAAGTTCATCAAGGCTTATGCTCAGTTTACTGCGCCTATGGAGAAGCTATTAAAGCAGGGCTCTACATTTTGTTGGGATATATAGGTTTTAACCCCCTATAGAAATTACCTGCATACGAATTCTAAAACACAGAAAATAAACAATGCGAGAGCATAACACATAAAACACATATACACAGAGATTTTTCCCTGGATCCCGAAATCGGGACTACCAACTTGATTTTCCATTATGTTCCTTTCAATGTTGTAATACATATTTATACATGCCGAAGCATCCAATACCATGGACCAAAAACCATCGCGTCCAATACCATGGACCGAAAACCATTGTGTCCAAAAACATGTACGAAAATCATGCACAAAACCATAGGTGGGTCCGCCCATCCTAACATAGGGTCCAAAACCAAAATTTTCCAAGGCGCTGCCCCAGACCCCATAAAGTGGGGTTACCGGTATGCCTCAAACCCCCTATGATCCCCCCGGCTACACAATCGGCGCAACAAAAGGGGGGTAGCTCTAACCCCCCGGTTAACTACATGGGCTAGTTGTGGAAAGAATATAACACAACCCAACATGATGAAGAATGTCAGTGCAATCTGGATGTATTGAAAGAAAAGAGGTCACCGCGCCGATCTTGGTCTTCTCGGATTGGAAGAAGGAATTCAATGTACACGTCGATGCCTCATGTATTGCATTGGGAGCTGTACTAACACAGGCTGGCGAAGGAGTGATGGATCATCCTATAGCATTTCTGAGCAAAAATTTGTCAAACCCTGAGAAGAATTACTCAACAACAGAGCGCGAAGGATTGGCTATGGTGTACGCGCTCCAAAATGTTAGACACTATCTGTTGGGTGGACATTTCAAGATGTACACAAACCATTTTTCCTTGAAGTATCTAGTCAATAAGCCTATGTTGGGGCGGAATATGCAGATGGCTGCTGTTATTTCAAGAATATGACTTTGAGGTAATTATGAAGCCAGGAAAGTTGAATGCAGGACCTGACCATTTGTCTTGCATGGAAATAGGGGAGGAACCTACTAATTTGGAGGAAGGACTACCCAACGCATAGCTCTTCATGGTGCATGTCACGGATAACGATTTTGCGGATATTATCCACTTCTTGACTACTGGGATGGCTCGAGAAGGATACACCATCCAGCAAAAGAAAGAGTTGGTAGTGCACGTGGAAGATTTCTCAGTAATCGCGGGAGATTTGTATAATATGGGATCAGGCGAAATACTCTGATGATATGTGCCCGATTTTGAATGAAATAGCATCCTCACTAAAGCTCACAGAGGATTTGTGGGAGGGCATTATGTAGGAAAAGCAACAACGCAGAAGGTTTTGCGCGTTGGGTTGTGGTGGCCTATGCTGCATAAAGATTCTAAATCATATTGTAGGGCATGCGATGCATGTTAAGGAATAGGAAGGCCATCACAGAGGGACAAGCTGCCATTAAATCCTCAGGTGTCGTTGTAGCCATTTGAGAAATGGGCAATTGATTTTGTAGGACCAATTCAGCCCCCAGGTAAGAAAATAGGTGTGCGCTATATCATCACCGCAACAGAATATATGACTAGATGGGCGGAGGCACAACCTCTGAAGTATTATACGGGGACTACAACAACTAAATTTTTGTTTGAATACATGTTAACCATGTTCGGTTGCCCGCAAGTGTTGATGAATGATCGTGGTACGCACTTCCTTAATGAAATGATCAGTGCACTGATAGAAGAGTTCTAGGTGTATCATCAAAAGAGTATGCCATATCATCCTCAAGTTAATGGAACAGTTGAGGCCTTCAAAATAAATTTGGAGAACACGCTGACAAATATTTGCAACGTGCAGCAAAATGATTGGGACATGCGTGTGCTTGCGTTGCTGTGGGCATATAGGACTACTTGCAAAATGCTAACAAGTCAAACACCTTTTCGATTGGTCTATGGCATAGAAGCTGTGATGCCCATGGAATATATCATGCCCAGCCTACGCATAGTGGCTTTCATAGGAATGGCAGATTGCAAAGCCTTGGAAGAACGGCTCACACAATTGATGGATCTTGAAGAGGACAGATTCTTGGTTGGATTCCACAAGTATGTCTAGAAGGAACGTGAGAAATCTTGGCATGATCAACACATCAAACTGCACACATTCAAGGTAATTTACTTGGTATTATTATATGATAGTAAGTTCACTCATTTTCCAGGAAAGTTTCCGATGCACTCGTTGGGGCCATACATCATCAAAGATATCACAGATGGGGGTGTAGTTCATCTTGCAAAGTTGAATGGAGAACCTTTCCTAGGAAAGGTGAGTGGCAGCCGATTGAAGCCATACACAGGAGATCCAACCCAATGAATAAATGATGGCAGGATAGTCTTAGTGCTCGGGGCAGTTTTGAGGGAGCATGGGACTATAAACTACCCTGCCACACCTAGAAGACTACGTAGCAGATTGGCTGCATAGAATCTAGTGACAGTGCCTATCAAGTTGTGCACGAAGATAGCTATGTTGTGGATGACGATACTTTACCGCACCACTAGAAAATGACCGTTGACAATTTGATGGACCGACAACAGGTACAAGGAAGGGGTGGGTGGCATTTCAGGTCAAAAGCTGTATAGGTCCGCCGCCAATATAGCATTAATGATTGGATTTTGGAGGGAATAGTTGGATGTGACTAAAAAACTTCTATAAATTGTGCATGTCAATCCCAAAAATTACACTTTGCACCTTTCGGGCTTTCTCTAAAATTCATCGTCCATTGATGAGTTGAGCCTTTTGGGAAGAGTTCTTTACCCTCACAAACGTTTCTATTGAGGCCTGTAAACTATTTATGGAGAAAATGAGTATGGACACAACAACATATGACACCCCAGGCCCTGAAGAATCTGGTATTGAAGCTACGACGCCACCCTCCATGGCTGAAGAAAAGAGGAACAAGCTGGTACAGACGCGCGCTTACCCAAGGGGGAATACAACGACTCCAACCCAAAAAAAATGCAAATAGTTGGCCAAAGGCAAAGAGAAGGTTATTGACTTGGAAGTTGAAGACAACTAGGGGTCCAAGGATGTAGAGGATGAAGGCACAGAGCCCATCACAAAGCCTCCTCAGTATGTCCCTCCGAGGAAGGGAAAGGAAAAGATTCCCAAAGACCCAGATTCTGACAAATTCCTTGGATCCACACCCCTACTACCCAAATAGGTGTCGTTTGATGGACCACGGCTTGCTCACCTCTCGCTGTTGAAAATGGAGGATTGGGATTTAGTGGATCTCACAAAGTTCCTCCACTTATTGAAAGATACCTTCATGAAGAGCGTAGTCTACGAGGACATAGGGATGACATCTTTGGAGATAGAGGAATGGGCCGAAGGTGTTGAACAATATGGGTTGCTTAACTTGCTTTGGGTGCCACACTACCATCGCACCCCAATTAACATTGCGTGTATACGCCAACTACTCACATTGGTACATGATGGGTGTTTATGGCTCCGAGGACCTATCCCCATCACTGATATGTTGATTCATAGGCTCACCCACCTTCCGCATGATGGTCTGAATTCGGCCAAGGCATTTGGTGGAAAAACAGGGGAAAGGGACTTGGTTGAGTGCATAAAAATCAAATATAAGCTGGTAAAGAAGATGTGAGGATACTCCATCCTAACCATATTTTACCCTGCAGTTCAATTGGATATGTAGATATTGGCAGGCAAGGTTATGAGGAAGTGTCGCACACACGAAGTTTTGGTTCCTGTAATTTCTTTAGTGACCTACTGCGCGGAAGGTGTCCAATTTAATTGGTCCCAATACCTCTGCCAAGAGTTCCTAGAAAATTGTCGTGAAGTACAAGATGATACCAAGTTGTCCCATTATGCTTGGTTGCTACCATCTATTGTTCTGGTTGCGTGGGAGTTGTAGGAGGATAGTCAGTTCCCTCCACTGGAAAAAGGGTTTCTGGAGGCCACACAGTTTGCATCCCTATGGGCTACGAATAACCCAATGCGTGTTCTAGGTCTTGATGGAAGCAAGTTTCTACATGGCCATCTACCAGCAGCCAAGGTTGTCCCCAACCTTGTACATAGAGATGTCTGTCATTGCCATGTTTAAATCTGAATTTAATAGAGTTTACATCTAGGCACGGAAGGACCCCGCATGGAAATGGTATGACCTACCCTATTTGGTTTCGGATTCTGAAGTGGAGGAAGTCATATCACGCTGGCTAGCCGAGTGGCACGCCCCTTTAGATTTTGCTACCGGGCCAAGCATTAATCTAGAAAGTACAGCCGCCAAGAAACGAAAGGAGACAGCCAAGAAGGTTGTGCAGAACTTGGCAACACCAAAGGAGAAAGACGTCACAGACAAAGCGTGACTCGAGGAAGAAAGCGCTGCCAAGGAAAAGGCAGAGCACAAGCAACGCGAGGCCAAAAAAGGTGACTATTCACCTTCAATAGAAACCCAGATGGGAACTGGGCAGGATGTTGCAACAGGTCAGTGTCCACCCTCTAAGCAAAAGAAACGAGACTTGGAACAAAAAGGAGGATAAAGGAAGAAGCTAAAGGCACAGAAAATGCAAGGTGATCCTTTAATGATTACAAAAAGTGACCGGGATGTGATCAGTGATAAAGTAAGAGATGTTGCCACAGAAGTAGTGCAAAAACTGGAACAACAGTACACTCAGTTCTTTGGAGGATTCCGAAAATACCTCCGCGAGTTGCAGCTTCAAGAAACTCATATCCAGACCAAGGTAAGTAAGGTAAAGTGTGCAGCAAGAAGCTCAGTGCAAGAAACACGTACTGACTCAGCATTAGCTCTATGGCTAACGATGGAGGTACGAGTCTTTCCCTTGCCTATAGGGGCGGTTCGTGCTGAGACTGAGGAGCAGTGTGCCCAGCTAGCTAGCATTCCAAAAATGGGCTTGAACCTAGACGCATTCACATTAGAGAAATTGCATGAGTTGCTACATGTAGTCACAGGTGACCTTCACCTTCGAAAGCAACACACCATTAGTGTTGTAAGCGACATCAAAGTAAATAACCAACAGTTGTTCGCTGAGAAGGCTTGGGTTTTGGAAGAAAAGGAGGTTCTTTAGGCACACACCTCATGATTGGAGTCCACAGTTGTAGAGGCATGCTGAGCAGTACCAGAGCTCCATATTCCAAAGGATGAACAGCCGAAAGCAAAGGTTAGAAAATTTATTGCCACTGTGCGTGAGGCACGGGCCAAGGTTAGTCGAGTTGAATTTGAACTCAACATGCAAATAATTGAGCTACAACTGAAGGTGAATCCATCGACTCTGCTAGCGGTCCAGGAGCAGTGCAGAGCTGAGATCACAAAAGGATTAGCCACTCTAGATGCTACCATTACAAAGTGCACAACATTATTCGAGCAGGCAACGGAACTGGTAACTACTCTGAAGGAAGACCCAACCCTACAGAAGTTGAACACAGAAGCTAAGGAGCTACAAAAGCATTGTGAGGAATTCAGTGCACTGGCATGCTCTATTGTACCAACCCAACACCTAGCCAAACTACAGGAAGGCAACAAGCTCCTCGCCTAGGTTGAGGCAACGCAGAAGAAGGAGGCCTTGCTTAAGGCCAGATTGGAGCCTTGGTTGGATGAAGCCTACCAGGTCATGAACAAAATTCAAGAAAAGCTCACGAACTTGTAGCTCACACAGAAGAAGATCAAGTTGGCCATCAAAGGACCAGCCATGGAGTAGCTAGTTGAAAAAGTTAAGTACGTAGCCACGAAGAGCATGACTGAAGTCGTGTTTGTACAGGTAGAGCTGGGGGATCTTTGCAACAAGATCACTGCTCCAGCTGAGTGACTTGAGGGTGAGTCACAACCTTTGTGTTGGGGGCCTGTTGGGATGGGGTCCCCTGGGTCAGTTTTTGGGCAAAAGCCCAAGTTTTGAAGTAAAAAGATTTAAATTCTGCACAAATTGAGGATGCGGAGCACAGAGTTAGTTAAGAGTCAAAAATGGTTTTTACCCTCTTTTATGTAAACTTGAGTCGATTTTTGAATATCTACGATTGTATAAATAAGTGTTTCTTAGAGAGTCTAAGAAGAGATAGAAGTTTGTCTATTGGTATGACGGAAGGAGTCTAGAGAGGTAACGCAGGAAAGTAAGAAGGAAATGCTCTGTAGCTAAGTGCACAGAGGCCTCGAGTAGTGTCTGTAGCTGAGTGCACGGACCCCTGCAACTGAGTGTGCAAGGAAGTCTTGAGTTTGTAAGCTTATATTGAATATCAATAAAGAAGACTGTTACATAAATTCTGTCTTTTATCTCTCTATTTCTGTCATGAATGATTGCAATATGCTGTGATGAATGATGGTTTTATAAAATAATGTTGTATTGATGCACAAATTGACTTGATCTATCTTGTTATCTGTACACAATTAATGTGAAGTGATTACACGAAGATCATAACACTTTCTGTTAGAGTTATTGAGCACTTAGGTAGATCTGAGTAAACACTGATCTAAGGGTAATCTATGGTGCACTTGAATGGCTAATTGACCGGTCGAGGGTCCGCAAAAGCTAGTCATAGACCTTCACGGAGGTCTAGAGGCTGATTGAGGGAAGCTACTAAAATAATCCCTAAGGGTTTAGAGATCTGCACGAAGGTAGATCTAGGTCAAAAAAGGACATCACACTGATCTTTGGGTGCGAAAACTTGGTTCCAGCATCCCCCCATACTGCTTCGGGTAAGACTGCCGAAAGGGCCAGTAATGTAGGGATTCGTTTGGCGTAACTAAATTTGAACCTAGGTCAGGACCCCCTAAGCCAACATATATCATCATCTCAAACATTGTGTATTGAGGTGGATTATGTTGTTGGAGTACATTCCCACGGAGGAGCAAGATGCTGACATTTTGACAAAGGAATTGTCAAGATGTAAATTTGAGTTTCATAGAGACAAGATCAGGGTAGCTGATAATCCCTTTCTTTTTGAGAAATGGCAACAAGAAATTCTAGTTTAATTTATCTTTGAATTAAATTGTGAATTAAAATCGAATTATATTCTCATAGCAAAAATAGTTAATTAAGGTTAATTGACTTAATTAGCTTAGGAATTTCAAGTCGAAAGTATTTATGTAGCCATTTATATGTTCTCCCTAAATTTTAGGGGTCTAGGATGAGTTTATTTGAGTTCTAATTAGATAACTCAGTCAAACTGAGTTATAGATAGTTAAACTAGTTCTAACTGTTTGTGGAACTAGTAGAGGATTAGTAGTGAGTTGGTGCACTGGTGCATCCTCAGTGCTACTCCAGCTAACTAGAGATTCACTCAAGAGAAACTCATGCATGTCAATTCAAAGAAAGACCCAGTTGAGACTAGAGTGAATGGATAGTGTACTATCAGTTGTAGAATGATTCGATTTGTATAGATCATGCATGCAATCAGAAGAGGACCTAGATTTGGATTGTGCAGTTTTGGAAGAAGGAATTCCCAATTAAATATGGGATATTCCTCACAGGAATTACACAAGGAAATAGGGGCTCAACAGGCAGCAAAAATTGTCTAAGTGTTGGTTAGTGCAGGCTTGTGAGGTAGAGAGTTGATCATACTTGTGTGGAATTGTTCTTGCATAAACAAGCTTTGTATTATCACTTAGATTTCTGATTAATGTAATAACTATTCAGTGTTTGATCAATGGATTTCCCCAGAGAAACAATTGATTTATGTGTCTTTTATTATCTTCCTCTTGCCGATTATTATTTTCATTGGTCTATTGGTTTCCGATGTTTAAAGAGTAGAGTAGATTCTTGTCTTTTGTTTTAGTACATTACATGAGTTGTGAATCTAGAGGAAAATCTAACTGTAGGTTTCAATCCTATGTATGATTATCAGACACCTCCTGGACTTAATGTATGGGTTAGTAGTGCAAGTGTGAGTTATGGGTACTCAATTCCTCCATGGCTACAAGGGGAAAACTGGACTCAATCATATGGAAACAATGCAGCACATCCTAATTAGCCGCTATTAGGTAGGCCAACCTACTTGGATCAAGTAGCGAACCCAAAAAGTTTGGGCACTGGAGATTCTAGAGGCAATCAAGAATAGGCGTGTGATATGATTTTTGTTGTAACCACATTATGATGTGGATTTTGGATGGATCACCTATTTTTCTTGTCACATGAGGATTTTAGCTTATAATATAGGTCATTTTATTCCATACCTTTTGCAACATTGTAATCAAAAGCCATTTTGAAAACAACATTCATAGTCGAATTGAAGGGAGAAATCCTAGCTGGGAAGGAAAATGAAATTTTCGTTCTTCCTTTACATACCAAATGATCCACAACATCACATTTTTCTCTAAGTTGTTAAATAAATGAAAAACGAGGGAATAATGGAATCTTGAAGAACTTACTTTTTATAATTTGAAAACTCCATAAAACAGCGAACACTAACAATAAAAAATTTTGGTTGATGCAAACACCATGAATCCATTTATTTTTGTGGTCATTTTCAACCTCCTAATTTCTCCCTCACTATCACAAATTGAAAATGCATTCAATTCCATTTGGCAATACATATATGGGATAGCTCTTCTCCCATTACAATTGGGTTAATTAGAAGCATCGTGACTCCATTGAATAAAAATATTCAAAAAAGATTAATCAAACAAATTCACAACTGTCTTGTTATAACTAGAGAAGAAACTGCGAGGAAAAGGTAGTGGATGACAAGAAATAATACCACACAATTCAATTCAATTTTATTGATATGTCATGAATTCATTGAATCAAACAATTTCAAAAAAAATTAATCAAACAAAGTCACAATAGTCTTATTATTACGAGAGAATAAAATGTGATCAAAACATAGTGGATGACAAGAAAGCATACCACACAATCAATTTAAAAAGTTGACTTTTCATGACTCCATTGAATCAGACAAATTAAAAAAAAAAATCAAACAAATTCACAACTGTGTTGTTATGACTAGAGAAGAAAATGCGATCAAAATGCAGTGGATGATAAGAAAAAATAACACAATCTATTAAAAAGATTGATTTGTCATGACTCTATTGAAATAAACAAATTCAAAACTTTTTAATCAAACAGAGTCATAATTGTCTTGTTATGACCAAAGAAGAAAATGTGGGCAACACACAATGGATGACAAGAAATAATCCTAGAAGCATATGGGCATGTTGAAAAGTCACGAACTCAAAATGGAAATCATCCTCAACTTTCTTAGTATTACAAATTATGCAAATTTGTTATTCCAAGGTGTTTTTAACTGCACAACTCATGTTAATAATTAATAGTTAACTGAAATGTATATCATGATTCAAAATCAAGACAAACAAGTGGATTAAATATGCATGTCAAGTGTAGATTAAATTGTTGAGCACATTTTTACATCACAATAAGGCACATTATACAATGGAAACTTTCATCTGCAGAGCACAATTTGGCATTTTCTTAGTGATTTACTCTAGTAGAATTTAGAGCACAATTTGAGGATCTAGTATATTGAGCCACACACAACAATGCAAGACTACAAGATATATGGTGTAATCCAACATTTGAAAATAAAAACCATTGGTACACCACTCCCTATCAATATATGGATCTAGTATACAAACACAACAATGCAAGACTACAAGCTATATGGTGTAAGACAACATTCGAAAAGAAAAACCCCTTTTGAAGAGCTATATGGATCTTCTCAGACATAAGTTATTTGTAAGGAGGTCTCTCTCTAAGGATTATTTTTCAAACAGAGGGCTTGAGCAAGGAGATAGAAAGTATGAAGTTGTCAAACAACTATGATTCTTTTTCTTAGTAGATTTGATGATTATGATGGTTGAACTCGACAATGTATCCTAGTTGGGCATGCTCTTGGTGTTGAACTAGAGACCTAGCACATGGTTGGTAGCCCTCCACATTAATTAGGTGCTTAAGAGAGACGTATCACCATGAACCCGAGTAGATTGAATGGAATGGCTGGCATGGATATTTTTCTAACCTTGTTAGAGTAGTTGAGGGTTTTTTATCCATGCTCTCTGTTAGAGCTTGCAAAGCCCCAGAATGCACAAAATATTACAACATGGGGTCTCCTTACTTTACTAGTGGCATTATTCAATCGTCCCGAGACACTCAGAAAAGCATTCAACTCCTTAATCTACCCTAGACACTAAGCTAAGCAATTTATTCAGGAAATGAACCACATTGTTGGTATCCCTCCACCCTCATGAAGTCCTTAAGAGAGAGGTATCACCATGAACCTGAGCATATTGAATGGCATGGCAGGCATGGATATTTTTCTACCTCGATTAGAGTGGTTGAGGGGTTTTATCCATCCTCTCTACTAGAGCTTTCAAAGCCCAAAAATTCACAAATTATTACAACATGGGATCTCCTTACTTTACTAGTGCCATTATTCAATCAGCCTGAGACACTCAGAAAAGCATTCAACTCCTCAATTTATGATGGACACTAAGTTAAGTGATTTATTCAGGAAGTGGACCACAAGGAAAATTCACAGTGAACCCCAAGCATAAAAACACTGCAAAATTTATAGTGCACCCCAGCAAAATTTACAGTGAACCCTAAGCATAAAAACATTGCAATTTTTACAGTGAACCCCAAGAAAAATTTATAGTGAAACCTAAGAAAAATTTACGGTGAACCCTAAGCATAAAAACACAGAAGAGCACAGACTTCCCATGGTTTGAATGTGTTTACAAACACAAAGTTAACATCTGGTAGGAATGAAATCCTACCAGACAACCATCAATGAAGCCACCAAGCTACAGAAACCCCATTGCATCAACATTGAAGACCTCGACCCCTCTCCATACCTCAACTGCAAACCCAATCGAGTTCACCTGCAACACAAATCACAAAAGTATAAAGAAAAACAATAGAAAAACCATCAAATGAAGTGAATTGGCATGAAACAATCATATGAAATACCACTGACCCTCGAAAAAACCAAATGAAGTGCAGAAACACCATGTCCACTATTGAACTGACTAAAATCGGGGAATGGGTTGAAAGAAGACAATTTTACCAAGCACTGGTGCACCACAACCATGGAGCAATGAGGAAGAAAAAATGAAACCCTAAACCACAACAGGCGAACCCATAAACCCCCCATAAACCACTTCACTTAGCACACAAACCACTCCTCTCAACAAAGAAACCAGTTGAGCAGAATAACTAAGCGTCAGGTGGCCAACATCAAGGCATCGAACGAACAAAAGTCAGGGCAGCAGAATGCTCACACATCGACCCCAAGTAAAATAACACCACATCCTCGACTATGTATACCCTAAACCCTAAGTTACAACCAAAAATGAGTGAAATGAGGTGGGATTTAATTCCCTAGCTACTGCAAGACGTGGGACAGTGCATTGGAAATGTGTCGTACATGAAATTCGATGCCGAGGTGGTCATAATCCTACGTGTCAGGGAGGGCACCCAACAACTAATGTCCCTCCCCTAATTGTTTCTTTCGAGAGAAACGAGGTCCTTGTTAGGTGTATGGTGGTCAACTTGCCTTTTTGTTTTCAATTTTTTTTTGTTGGACATTCCAATTGATACTAGCGAGATAGTACACCATATACACCATATATTCTAGGTAACTTAATTCCCTAACTAATCTATTAACACTTTCACATTCAAAGCAATGTGCTCATGTTTTTGTTCTAGCATCAAATCTATGCACATGAGTCATAGATGAGTAGATTTATTATTGCTTTTGAATGAAGCAAGGAAACATTAACAACCTTGCATTAAGTGAATCCTTGATATAGTGCATGGCACTATCATTATGCATGCCCATACATGATAATTTATTTTCTAGAAAACTTAGATGATTTTACTCACTCATGAAGTTTGACATCCCATCTAATGTATTTTCAATTTTAGAACATATTGACAGTGTGTTATAATGGAGGATGTTAAAAATGACATTCTCTTTGAATTTAAGAACATATAAATTGGAGTAGGTTTATAAATTGTAAATATTTGGAGGAAGGGTTTTCATATTTTATGAATTATTATAAGTTTGGGTTGTGTAATTTATATAATTTAAATGTTTTAAAAATATTTAAAATTTGGAATTTATTTATTTATTAAAAAAAGTATTTTAGAAAATAAAATTTATAATTTTATTAAAGATAAAGATAAAAACACAAAAATATTCAAGAATTAAAATCTAATAGAAAATTGGGTGATGCCTTTGAGTTAATTATGAAATTTATAAATATTTCTGTGTTATTAAGCATCTCATCATAATATGTGATTGCGGTATGAAAACATAATATGTGATTGCTCGAAGAAAACTCTATTTTAATATATTGAAACCATTACTGGTAAAATTATTTTTTATTTATATCATGGTGTCAATTGTATGAATATCCTGTTTAATGTTTGCTTTAACACTGTAATTATTTCCAAAGTTAAAATAGACATATATTCATGCTTGATATAAATTAACTATGAATTAGTGTGTTGATTAACTATAATTAATTAAATTAATTTTATTAATGTTTTGAGTAAATATAATTAAATAAATTTTACTATTATAATTAACTAATAATTAAATATTTATTTGATTATTAAAATTTGAGGAGAGTGGACATAGGTTAGAGCCTGATGGAATGGGGCTAATGTTAACTCCCATAACTATCCCATCTAATTTAATGTCAACCTCCCAAGTCTAATTTAATGCCAACCTCCTCCTTCCCCAAGAGTAAAAGAACCACTCAAATATGTGACCTGGGCATTAATACAAAGGTAGTGCCATTCCAATCAATGCCTTTCTTGTGAATCGAAAGGGTGTCATGTTTAGGAAGGCAATGCAGGGGAAAAGCGTGTGGCCTATTTTTCTCAGTTTTATCTAGTATTGCCAAATCGTCTCTAGCTAAAAAACCACCTATAGAACGGGTCACTGGTGCTTGTCCGAACTGTTTATCCCTGGCTAATAAACCAAACCATCTATAGAACAAGTCATTAGTGCTTGTCCAGACTATTTGTCTCTAGCTGATAAACCACCTATATCACCTACAAGTGACATCACTTCGTTTATTATGAATAGTGCATGGGTACAACGAGCCACTAGTGCTTTTCCAGACTTTTTGTCACTAGTACCTTTCCAAATTGTTTGTCTCTCGCTAATAAACCACTTAACAAGTGACATCACTTGATTTATTATGAATAGTGCATAGTTACAATAAATCACTACTATTAAACCACCTACCAGTGATATCACTTAATTTAGTGATGATATGACTTAATTTATTATGAATAGTGGATGGGTACAACTTGAACCCTCCATGTATGATGCGATTTAGAGGTATCATTTATATATTACACACATCTATTTTGAACTTAAATAATATAATTCATTTAAAAAACAAAAAAAACTACCCCACTTTTTATTAAATTAAATTATCAATCTATCAATTAAAATCTATTTTAACCATGTTAAAAATCTACAAGATACTTGCAGCATTAAACCGATAAAGGTAGTGGATCAGAAAATTGAAAAGAAGTTTACATTGTGATAAGATAGGAAAAAATATTGGTCATGTTAGAAAGAAGGGTAATGTATAGAGGTAGGGCCATGGTGGTCATAAGGAAGGCCAAGTACATTTTCCTTATTATTTATCCTTTGATCTTGTGAGATGAATTTTCTGAAAAGAGAAATTTTGATCCTTTCTGATGACTTTTCTGAAAAGAGAAAATTTGACGTTGCATTTTTGAAATATTTATATTGGATTTTTTTTTTGGATATTATTAAATATTCTGAACTAATATTTTAGTTTATAGAAAATTTCTAGGCTAAAGTGTAATATTAAAATAAAATAATATTAAAATAAAATAAAGTATTATACAAATTTCTAGGCTAAAGTGTAATATTAAATAAAATAAAGTATTATACAAAACAAACACCATCAATTTACAATAGCCCCACAAGAAAAATGATTTGCAGTGCGTTTTTCTGTACATATTATTCCAGGAAACATATGTATGTTGTCGTGCACTACTAAGCAGAACCTTGAGTGTTTGTCCTCCTCTCTTTTTGGTACGTTGAATTATGGATACCCATGACAGATTCATGAATGTTGAAGCAGTGCACCATTGCTTAACGTGGTCCACCGGGCCTGGAATTTGACATTTTTTAACATATTTGACTTGTAAGTTGCAATCCCACACGACTTGTCCAAAATGATACCAGGTAAATAATAACACCGTTGGTTTTACATATTTTTATTATTGATGTTTTTACTATATTGAAAATTGTCCAAATTTTTCAATATGGGTCATATAAAACTAAAGGACTATTTATTGAATAGACATTTTAAACTCAAGTTATATTGTTGATATCAATTTATAATCACCAATATTATTTTTTCTTAAAAGGTACAACGTTTTGAATGTTTGATGGTGTTACAGAGGAGAGGTTTTTGAAAATTTGAAATTTTGAAAATGTTTTGCAAATAGGCGAGGGGAAATTCAAATTATATAAAATTAAAGCATATCATTAATATAAATTTAAAGTTTAAGTTTTATATAGTTTGAGTGAGTCTAATGGTTAAGAGTATGTGTTTCTTTTTAAGAGGTCACAACTTCAAAACCGGAAGGTAGAGTATGTTGTGTATGTTTTTGTATACTTGGCACTCAAATCACTCCATAGAGGTGGATTAATTTACTTTTATTATTAATATATTTTTCAACCACCACTTTAACTCAACATTCATCTACACATTAAGAAACACACCACATATATATATATATATATATATATATATATATATATGATCGGTCATAATTCTATTATCATTCAACATATAAAATAAATGTTAACTCAACATGCATCCACACATTAACACACCCTATATATAATATTGATCCTGGATATCCTCTTTACGGAGAGGGCTCGAGTGATATTGCTCATAAGTAGGACCTTAGACCAAATTTCCCAATGGTTACAGTTTCTAAATGAAAATTATGTCTTTCAATATTCAAGGTCTGGGCTTGTCAACCTCTAGGAGAGCCCTAAAAAAAATTATAATTACCAATCTACTTGTTGTAGTATTGCTCCAGGAGACGATGTTAGATAATGTCACACAAATCCTTTTGAAAATATGCCCAGTCTAGGTTGTATGTGCTACTAATGCAAGAGGGACCGTTGGTGGATTGACGGCTATGTGGAACCCAAAACTATTCTCCCTGAAGGCGTACAAGACATAATTCAATGTAATTCTAATGGGATTCTATTAGCCTAGATCCATCTAACTCTGGATTTATCATGTGCCGAGAGGGATCAAATCCCTCGAGGTGTAATCCTTCTTTTTGGAGTGTAGAATTTGAGGAAAGGTTTGCACTTCAAGGGATTCGATCCCTCGTGACGCATGCTAGATCCAAAGTTAGATGGATCTAGGCTGGTTCCAACTGAGGGCATTGATGCCATATTTTTAGATTAACATTATTATGTATATGTTTGAGATAAATTGATACTTTGAAATTTATATTATGTTTTCTGACATGACCATATAAATATGTTCTTTAATTTATCCTATGTTGCTTGCCTTGAATGGTTTATACATCTGTGTTTGGATGTTTTGAGTGGTTTGTGTGTGTTTGTATTTGGATGCTTTGAGTGGTTTGTGTTTTTATGTGTTTGGATTTGGATGGTAATGTTTATGAATGTTACAGTTTTTGTGTTATATTTCTATATGTGTATGTAATTGACTATTAGTAATTAGTTGTTGATGAAGAAAGACGACAATGTTGTCAATAGCTTGTAGGAGGACTGATATTGCACATCTATTTCGTTTAATTTTAAGTATCATAGTTTTTGACAACTAATTAATTCTTAATAGTGTCCCTCTAGGTATTACTAAATATATCTTGAATAGTAATTTTAATTTTAAGTTTGCTAAGTATTATCCCCCCTAGGTATATAACGCTCTGATACCACTTGTTATAGGTCTGATATGAAAATATAAGACAATGAAAATAAATCCCAAAAATAATATGAAATAATTCTTTATTGATCAAACCTTTAAGATAGGGTAACACCATACATTCACTCCTTAAAGAAGGAGAACACTCCACAAGCCATATGCCTATTCTTACAATAATCCTTGACACCTCTCAATGTGGAGTCTCTAGCCTCTATATAGGCCTCATACATACAATACCATGGGTCATTACCATGGTTCCCTCAATACCATCTATCTAATACCATGGGCCCATAACATTATTACTAACTACTTGTGGTCCCTTACATCATACGGGTTAACCACCTTATTTATTACTATGGCCCATCCCATTATTACATTATTCACTTGGGTACCTCCCTTTGTACCCCATATTATCCGCACTAGGTATATAACACTAAGTTACCTCAATCTATTGAGATGATAGATATTGTTTATAACTTTAATTATGAAAAATGAAGAAATAAAAATTTTGAATGCAAAGTGACAATGTAATATTGTTTAATGACAAAAAATGTCAATAATAAGAATGTATCTAATTACAAATAGTCTTCATTGCGATCAATCTCAACTATTTTCTTCTACTATTCTCATTGTCACCCTTGTTAGTTTTGCTATATTTTCATATTGATTATATAAAAAGTGCACTTGAAATTTTAAACCAATCAAATCTTTAACTCAATCTATTGTAGTAAACATCTTACCTTTTCTCTCTCACTCTCCAATATTAATAGGTTGAATTACTATAACACAAAAATCGATGAACATTGTCAATAATTTTTTGTGCTTACACTAACATCAATCACATTGTAATCCAATCACTTTAAAATTAATGTACCATCATACATCCAGTTACATCAAATCAGAAATAAACATATACATTGAAATCAATGCATCTAATGCAAGCATTCAAACATGATTAGAAAAAAACATCTACATTGAAATCAATGCATCTATCTCTCTCTCTCTCCATATTTATCTATCTCTACCGCTCTCTATCTCTCTCTTCTTCCCTCTTTTCACCTTCCATTGATATCTCTATCTCCCTTTGTCTCTCATTTGTCTTTCTATATCACCCCCAAAACATACACGTTCTTTCTCCATATCTATCTATCTGTCCCTCCCTCTTCCTCTCCCTCACTCTCTCTCTTCCCCTTCTCTCCCTCTCTCCCCCATTCTATATCTCTTCCCTCCTACTCTCTTCTCTCCCTCTCTCTCCATATTCGTTATCACTCCATTTCACTCTCTTGACCTTTGTCACTATGTGTCTTTCTTCTTACCTTCCTCTCCTTCTCTCTCTCACATCCTCACTATCTTCCTTCCTCTCTCTCCCTTTCTCTCCCACCTCCCTCTATCTCTCCCCCTCAACTCCCTCTCTCTCTCTCTGCCCTCCAACTTTGTCACTATCTCCCTCCCTCTCTCCTTCTCTCCCCCCTTCTCTCCATCTCTCCTTCTTTGTCTCTCTATCTCATCCCCAAGCATAAACATTCTCTTTCCATCTCTTCCTTGTCACTCCCTCTCTCTCTCCACTTTTCTCTCTCTATGTCTTTCTTCTTTCCTCCCTTTCTCTCCTTCCAACTCCCTCTCTTTGTCCCTCCCTCTCTCCTCCTTTCTCTCACTCCCTCGATCTCTCTACCTCTATCACCCTATGTATTTGTTCTTCCCTCCCATATATATGTAAAATTAATATATATCATTATAATATAAAAAAATCAATATTATATTAAATTTAACATTGTATTAATTAAAAGTTATTAAGTTGAATAATATTAATATTAGATTTAACAATAATAATATTAATATTAGATTTAATGATGTTTTTTACATGGCATGATAACAAAATTTATAATAAAACTACATCAAATGAATATTTTTTAATATTACAACTTTTACATGGAAATATTTATGTGTATAAAATTTTTAATATATCCATAGGATATGGTTTTCCTTTTAAAGATTTATTTTACAAATAATTAATTAAAAAAAATATTAAAAGATTTTAGAGCAAGATTTTGGATTCTTTGTGTTGAATTAACCTTTTTACTTTGATTTAAGAAATGGTAGTGGCTTTAGTAAAGAGTAAATATGTTTAAAATTTTACCTAATTTGGAATTTTAATGTGGTAAAAAAAATTGTTGAAGGTAAATTTATGATCCATTCAAATTCAACCTATATGATAAAAGAACTATTAAAAGCATGAGATAATTGTATTGTAAATTTTTTAACTAAACACATGAGATAATTGTATTGTAAATTTTTTAACTAAACACATGAGATAATTGTATTGTAGTTTTTTATCTATATGGTTATTTTCATTTTTGTTTAGGGCCAACATTAATTTTTTTCTATTTTCATTATTATTATTTATTGGAGAGACAAACATAAACATTATTTAGATTTCTAATTTTTTATTTTTATGTTGGCCGACATTAGCTAAAATTTAACTTTGAGCACAGACATACTTACACATCGGGGTCATATTGGGCTATAGAATGCGCCTCTCAGCGCAGCAAGGGATCTTTGTTCAAAGTTCAAATTTGTAATATATATGTCCCATATGCTAATAGGAAGAAATTTTGGAAAAATGTGGAGGATAGCGGAATTTTGGATCTTCATTGTCTAATAGTAGCTGGAAACCTCAATTTTACTTGGAACCCTAAGGAGATTTGGGGTCAAAAAAGCAATATGGATCCACTGTCAAACTTCTTCAACAAGATTTTTTGTTAGATAATGTTTCACGATATGGTTCCTTGGGCAATTTTCCCAACATGGAGAAATGGTCATTCTGGGGAAGAGTACATAGTGAAGCGACTAAATTGTTTCCTTGTCCATTCTTCGTTGTTCTCAAGGATAAATTCCCCTAAATCGTAGACTACATTTCAAGGCTACTCGAACCATGATGTCATATTTATGGATTGGATTAGGGAATAGATGCCCATGGCTCTGCCTTTTAAGTTCAACCATGTGTGGCTGCAAGAAATAGACTTTTAGGAGATTGTTAGAACATCTTGGTCGATGCCAGTGGAGACTGGCTCTTGTCAAAATAAGGGATTGGTGACAAACAAGATGGGAAGGTTGAAAGTGGAAGTGAAACAATGGGTCAGAAAAAGTAAAAGGGAGTTATCCAATGAACCTTTTGAAATTGAAAGGGAGATCAATACCCTTTTGGATACTATATTAGCTTAAATATTTTCGAAAGAAAGCAAGAGGATTCTAACTAACCTTGTAAGAAGGAAGAAATAAAACTTAAAATTCAGGAGGAATATTGGAGGATGAAAAGTAGGAAAGCTTGGGTTCAAGGTGGAGATAGGAACACAAGGTTTTTCCACAAGGTTGCCTCCAAGCGAAAAAGTGCACACTAGATATGGAACACTCAAGATCAACATCAGGCCATTCTTACTTCTTTGGAGGATATTCAAAAGGAGGCATTATTATACTTTTCCAAACGATATAAGGAAAATGATTCACTAGACATTGAGAGTCGAATGGATCTGGAAAACTTATTTCCCTTCATGGTGGAAGCAGATGATATAGAATTCCTAGATGAACCTATCTTTGTAGAGGAATTGAGAGGTGTGCTAAATGAGTTTTTCTATGGAAAAATGTTTGGGGCCTGATGACTGGTCCGGTGGAACTATTCCTATCTTTTTTTAAGATGATGGGATCTGATATTGTTGTGATCGTGGAGGAGTCTTGACTATAGGGGCATATATTAGGTGTTATTAATGCTTCCTTCATCACTCTTATTCCCAAAAATTATAATCTGACCAAGTTTCCTGAGTATAGACCAATCTCGCTATGTAACATTGTTTTCAAAATGATATCCAAAATGATAGCGAACAACATGAAGTTGTTGCAATCTGATCATGTTTCATTGGAGAAATATGGTGTTCTTACATGAAGAAGAATATAAGATGTTGTTGGCATTGCACAGGAGTGCATTCATTCCATCAAATCTGGAAAAATGAAGGCATCCTGATGAAAATCGATCTACTCAAAGCCTAAATTGTAGGGTGGATTGGGAGTTTTTGCGGTTGATCATCCATAATCAAATTCCAAAGAAGGCACATCAATTGGATAATGGCCTGTGTTACAATGGTCAACATTGCAGTGTTGATTAATGGAGTTCTAACATATTTCTTCCGCATTGGTATAGGGTTGCGCCAAGGATGCACCCTCTCCCCTCTGCTCTTTATCCTTTTCATGGACGCACTTAGCAAGGAAATTTACGACGATAAGGAAGTTGACATATTCATGTGTTGCAGGGTCATAGCAAATAACAGTTTGTCTCACTTAATGTTTGTGGACAATGCCCTTGGCCTGTGGGAGACAAATATTTTGGAATGGAAAGTTTTTTTTCCAAATAATGGATAATTTTGTCAAAGCTTCTGGGCTTTATATGAAAATGAACAAATCTAAACTTGTTGTCAGTTATATGGAGGATGAGGAAGGTAAGAAGATTGCGGAACTATTTGGGATAAAAAATAGACCCCTAGCTTAAGGCTTCAAATATTTGGGGTTTCACTTCAAGCCCAAAAATTACAAGTTGTGTGACTAGACTTGTATATTGAATAAATTTGAGAAGAAATTAATGTTGTGGGAAAACTAGTGGCTTTCACTGGACGAAAGATTGGTGATGGCAAAGGTTGTCCTCCAGGGTATCTCTGCATATTGGATGCACTCGTTCCATCTCCTAATGGTGGTAATCCATCAAATTAATTCCATTATAACAGATTTTATTTGGTCTGGTGTTGGGGAGAAATCAAAATTCCACCTGCCCTCTCTGGCATCCATTTGCAGACTTGTTGGGAGTGGGGGATGGGGTATAGGGGACATTAAAATTTTCAACTGTGCCCAACTCACCTCAAATATTTGGAGGGCCTTTAGGGGTCAAGGAATCTGGAAAAATGTAATTAAGTATAAATATCTTGATGGTGCTAGTTTGGAGGAGTGGATCATGGCAGGAGCATTGGTGAAGCGCAATGCCTCCTTTGTGTAGTGCAACTTGATGAACAGTAGGAAATAGATGTGTAGTAATCACTGTTGGGTTGTTGACAGAGGAAGCCAGGTCCTACTTGGTGATGTCATTCTTGGAATGGAGGGTGTCCACTCTCTATCTTTTCCCTTCATCCAAATCATCAATAGCCAAGGCCTTTCTACACTAGGGTAGATTGGGGTAACATTGACTGGGGTTTTCCCCTCTACCCAATGGTTGTGATCGGTTGATCTTGATTTGGAGTCAGAGTTATTCTTTGAGTGGGAGATCTTTTGCTCTCACCTCAAATAGGCCGACATCTCTCTATTAGACAAAGTGGACAAACTCACTTGGGGTGGGACTTCGCAGGGCGGAGACATCTCTGCCAAAGAGGCGTATGAATATATATTTACTTGGCCTATGTTGGAACCTATATATGCTTCGCTAGCCCAAATGTGCAGCTAGGAGGCCCCTACTAAGCTGAAATGTTTCACTTGGCTTCTAGTCCATAATAAAATCCTTACATGGGATAACCTCACAAAAGAGGCTTGTTGGGCCCAATCATTTGCGCATTCTATAGATCAACTTCTAAGGATGTTTCTCACATGTTTTTGGAATGCCCTTTTTCTCTATCGCTTTGAGAATGTGTAGCTTCGCTCCTCAAGATCAACCTTATCTTGTATAGGCAATCTATTATTGATTGCTTACAGTGCTGGTCTTCTAGACATCTGGAATTTAGGACACTTCTTCTTTACACTTTCTAGGAAATTTGGTGCTACATAAACATTGCTAATTTCAATAATTTGACTCTTAATTGGAGTGGAATTGTTCTCATAATTGTGAACTATTTAATGGAGCTTGGGCCTCATAAAATTTCCTGCAACAGGTGTCCTTCGGTTCATAGGCCCCTTGATAATGTCTTTTCGATTGGGTATTTTGATGGAGCCTCATTTTGAGTGAAGTGCGGTCGTTGAGCTATGATTCCCCTTTTTCGTTCTCGTTCCTACCATTTATTTTAGTCCGATGGTTTGGGATCCAATACTAGCGCTGAATTTTTGGCCCTATGGGGAGTTTCCAAATGAGCACTAAGGCTTGTAATGGAAGAGATAGTGGTGTTTGGGGATTCAAAGGTGGCCATTGACTGGATCAAGGGAGTGCACTCTCTATTTGTGTCATCACTCTCCCATTAGATCTTGAAAATCCTAGTGATGAAGGACGGTTTCCAATCGATTTCATTCTACCACGTCTTTAGAGAGCAAATTTCTCAGGCGGAACAACTATCTAAGAGGGGGGTCTCTGTGCAGTATGGATTGATTAGATATGAATGAATTGATGAGGGATCAATCATTAGTGCAGGGTCTTTTTCTTTTGCATGAAGGTGGTTTCTCTTGCTTGCCAATTTCTCCTCGTAGGTGAATCTTGATGCTCTATTTTGATCCTTTGTGGCTTATACTATCTAAATTGCTAACCACTTGGTAAGCTTTTGTTCTATGTTTTTTTTTCGCCAAAATCAACCCTATACCATACTAAGGTTTTTTTAATCTTAAATCTCTACCTATTGAAAGTGCTATAAAAACACTGGCATAACATCCTTTATATTGTTTTTCCATTTGAAAAAAAAATTATATATATATATCTATATATATATGAGATGTCATAATTCTATCATTACCCAACATATAAAATACAATGATGATATTACTTATTTCATATGTTTATTCAATGCAGTTGTTCAATGTTGGTGAGATCTCTAGCCAAGGACTATTGCATAGTAAAAATATGTAAAAACAACGGTGCTATTATTTACCTGCTATAACTTTGTATGGATCGTGTGGGATAACAAGTCAAATAGGTAAATAAATGAAAAACAGGCCAAATTCCAGGCCTAGAGGCCCACGTTGATGAAATAAGATTATTATTTGTGGTTAATAGTTAATACATATTACACAATAGTTAATATTGCATGTTTTTTTGGTTTGAATTTAATGAAATAAGATTATTATGTGTGATTATTTGAAATGTATTTTTATATACATTAATATATTTAAAGATAAAAAAATTCAAAATATTTACTTTATATTTAAAACATAATTCATAATATATAATCAAATTTAAAATTAAATTTTTTTATGAGATTTAGTTTTTACTTATTTAACCGCTCAAATTTATGATTTAAATAAATTAACAAATTTATTATTTCAAGATTAAATTTGAGGGGTGGTTTGTCTGTCATAGTTGCTCGTCAAATACAATTTAAAAATTTATAAGATTTTTAAAATGATGAAAACTGTGATGGGTTATGAAAAGTGTCAAATTTGACAAGTGAATTTGTTTTGAAATTCTAATTCTAGAGAATTTGAAGAAATCGTTGAAGGAATACATAGTCGTATTAATAATTAAAATTAGAATTTCAAAATAAATATATTTATCAAATTTGATAATTTTCACACTCTCTAACTAATCTCAATAATTTCAACAAAAAAATATTTACAATTTTACTAATTTTTTTAACTGTATTGGAAAGACAATTCACCCTTGATAACAATGATTTCAATGTCTTGTCATCAGATCTGACCTAAATTAGGAATCTTAGTTTATCAGAGGGCCAAGGGAGTCCTTCGATAATTCCACTCACACCTGAAGTGTTTTTTTTTCAGCACGAAAAAAGCTTGATTGCATTTATATCATAAATATAAATAAAACATTATACCAGTACAGCTGCTCTTTCATATATATGAAATAACGCCAGAAAGAGCTCCAGCCAAAACTGAAAGGCACAGCTGTTCCTCATATATGAGCCTATATATAGGAGCAGAGAATTAATACCAAAATGAGCTCCCGTCAAAATTTGAAAACATCTGAACAGGAACTACCAAGAGAACCCAAAAATATACAGTCATTAAAGGGCCAAGGCTAAAATAGGCTCGCTGATCATAGATAAGACTAAAATTAACCACTGAGAAATAAAAAAGGCTCATAACAATCTTCTCCTCGCAACAGGAAGGACAAAAACAAGCTTGGAGAACCAAAGCAAGGTTAGAAATCAGGAGGAAAGAAGTCCTGAATGGATAAGAAATTGCCCTCATAGGAAACCTGCATGAACCATAAGCCTGGAGTCGCCTGAAGACCTCTTTTTGATAAGTCATCTGCACGCTGGTTAAGATCCCTCTTGATGTGATGAATGGAAACTCCCTTTGATCTGTTCCACAAAAATTTGATCTTATCGATCCATCCAGAGAGCTGCGGCTTCCTAATGATGTTCTTCCCAAGAACACCATCAACCATGACCTTAGAGTCACCAAAAATGGAAACATCCTGGAGATTGATAAAAAGACAAAAATGAAGGAGGCCAGCAAGGGCCATCGCTTCCGCCTTGCTGTTTGATCCACACCCCCCGTTCCAGTAAATGTGATAATGGCAATTTTCATTTACCGAGATGATGACCCCACAGCCACATTGACCGCCCTGTTCAGCCCCGTCGAAGAAGGCCCTCGGCATAGAAGACAGGTCCTGCTGAACCGCATTTCCTTTCTGTTCTGGTTCCTTGGATAGGCACTGCGGGATCGATTCATAAATGGAAGAAATGATGGAGATAATTTCCAGAAAAGGGGAGACCTTACTGTTGAATATAAACCTATTGCGCCACTTCCATATACACCATACAGTAATGATGAAGATTGATCTCCATGATTTCTTTTGAAGACTGCTCCATATAAATGCGTCTGAAATAGAGGAATGAGACATATGCTGGATGCCATGGGACTCCTCCAGCGACCACCACAGAAGACGAGTTTTCTTGCAGTCTAGAAAGAGGTGGAAGTTGGTTTCTTCTTCAGACCAGCAGATGGAACAAACACCCGGACCCTGCCATCCGCGTTTTCTTAAATTTTCCCAAGAGAGGTTCCTATTGTGGAAGGCCAACCAGGAGAACAGGATCATTTTTGAGGGACATCCTGATTTCCAGAGGATGGGTGGAAAGGAAGGCTTGAGGAGAGAAGGCTTTAGCCTAATCAGGTCTCTATAAACATCTTTTACCTGTATAGCAGATAAAACTTTCGAACTTCTCCAAATGAGACCATCGTGATCCTTTGTGCGAAAGATTCCACAATTTCTGAGACTGATTCTGATTTGATCCCACTGAAAAGCTATGTTTGATGGCATCCCCATACAATTAGCTTCCTTCCAAAGAGGAATTGGGCCTTGCCAGCCTGCAATTAGACTCTCCCAATAAAACAAACCTTTCCTGTGGAGAAACTTTAGAAGTGAATCCTGAATCTCAATCGCTTCAGCACCACTCATGAAACGGTCTTTTCCAATGAGAATATTTTTACCTGTTTGGAAATGCCAATATAAATTTTCCAGAAAAAATTTGCCAATTTTTCGGAGGCTTAGCCAAATAGGAGACCCCCTAGAAGAGCCTAATTTTTCCTTTCTGAGCCAATATGCCAGATCCTTCCTTCTTAGATATTTGAAACGAATTATGTTACTCCATGGACCATCTTCAAAAATGCCTCTCCACAGAGTTTTACAGAGTAAAGCCCTTCCAAAAGATTTCAAGTCTAAAAGACCCCATCCGCTGCAGCTCTTTGGTTTGGAAATATTGGCTAGAGATGAAAGATGAAATTTCTTTTTACCCACTTGACCTCCCCATATGAAATTCGTCATAAGCTTATTCATTGCCATAATTATGCTTGCTGGATGAAGAATAAATGAGCCCAATATACCACCATCTGATTTAAAACCGATTGGGCGAGGATCACTCTTCCTGCAAGAGAGAGCACTCACGCCTGAAGTTTGACGTCCCATCACATGTATTTTCATTTTGAAAACTTATTTGGCAGCTTGCTGTAAATGGAGGATGTTAAATATGGCATTCTCTTCAAATTTAAAAATATACATCTACCTAAATTACTAAGCTCTGTTTTTTTTTGAGAAACATATTAAAATTAAAATGGATACAGATTGGAGTAGTTCTGTAACTTGGAAATGTTGAAAAATTGAAGTATTTTGATGGCTGAGATGTTTTTATTAATTATTAGAATAAGATTGAATTGTCTGATTTATATAATTTAAGGATTTTAAAGATGTTAGTGTGAAATTTATTTGTGTTAAAAAATATTTTTAAAAATAAAATTTTATAACTTTAATAAAAATTTAATGTTAAATAATTAATTATATATTAATTATAGTTATTAAATTTGATAGTTTTTAAGGAAATTTTGGAAAATTTTATAGTTGGATTTAATATAGAAAGAACAAAAAAACATTTCTAATAATTGGAGGGACAACTTCAAGTGTGTTAAAATTAAGATTAAAAAAATTTAAATATTTGGTTAATATAAAAAATGTCTGCTCTATTCAAAAACAAAAAAACAAAAAAAAATATACAAGAATACAAAATATAATTAATGATTTAACAATTTTTTGAATTGTTAAAATCTTGAGGTGGTAGAATGGGGCCAATAGGCCAAACACATGTATGTGCCTTGTGCAAGTGATCAATATGACTAAGATGTAGGCTCAAGATGTAGATCGTAAAAGGTGTTGATTAGTCCCCAACTTTGGAGATTTAATACCTTGTTTTATGGCATAAATTGCAATTGTGATTTTGAATTTGAAGTGTGACCTGCATAATGAAACTACCAAAAAAGTTTTTTTTAAGATGCTAAATTCGTTTATACATCTAAATTTTACATTTTAAATAACAACAAAATCACAATACAATAAAAAATTGTTTAAGTAAATTTTAACACATCTTGAAAAATTAGAATAGTTATAAAACCATTTTGTTGAAGCTCATAAAGTCATATTAATGAGCGAAAAATTAAAATAACTTGGTCTGGAATGAAATTTAAATTATTATTTTTTCAAATGGAGTGGGGCCTTACTTTAAGGGTTTTTCTTATAAAGAAATTGAAACTCAATGTTCGTAGTGTGAGATAATGTAACCACCCTTCCCACATTTACCAACTTTCATTGGTTTGTTGGGCTAAAATTGAGCTAAGGGATACTATGACTTGAATCAACCTCGTAAGTACAATTAAGGAAGCAGAATTGACAAACTGGAACTTTACTGACCTTCATTAGGACCTATAGGACACCTAAGAGCTGAACAATCGCTCCCAGTGCCCAAATCCTAAGTCAGAATGCATTTTTGTTGACCTGTTCTCCCAACTGCAAGCATGTCAATGCCTCCATGTGCTTGAGGGCCTCAAACCACATGCATAAGCCTACTAGGTTGCAGTTGTGACCCAAATTCTTTAGTTCAAATGGTACGATCCTCGATTCTGAATCACCATTTTAGGCTAGCCTCCGTACCACTGCCCAAAACTCGGTGAGACTGTCCGCGATGATAAATAACATCAGGACAAAGTCAATCATAAAAAACTTGATCAAATACTTGACCTAACCAAACCTAACCATGATAGTCATTTCGTCAAACAAATTGAGAACATGTAATCTATAAGTCATGAATGAATATCTAAACGTAGGGGTCTAAAACTTATTTGACAATCACCAAGAAGGTCTAATGTCATCTAATAATAGTTGCAATAACACTTATTAGCTCATGCATTCAATAACCATTCATCAGCTAATCAATACATGCCAAAAGACATAACTAGAACTTGTTATCAAACCGTGTTTATAACCAACGTATAACCAGAATAATAACCATGATAGAATAATCATCAAAGCCACATAATAACAAGTACAAGTAATCATGAAATACAATAGGAAGAGAGCTCTTATTAAGATATGCAAAAGCCAACCAAGTTAGGTACTTCCACGTACCACTCGACCATAGATTGAGTTGAACCAAATATTTCTTTCAGGTAATCACCCCTGTGCCATATTCCAAGCATGAATGTGGACTCAAGACATAAACAACCAGGGCTTCCCTAAGATTAAACCACCTCCACCCTCATGCTTCCACAATCTCGCAAAAACCAATCAAGATTTCACATAAGGAAACTAATACATAAACAACCAAGGCTTCCTAGAGAATGAAGGAACTCCACCCTCAGGCTACTGCGATCCCACCAAATCCAATAAAGAGATCGCGAAGCCCAAAACAAGATTGGATGCCTCAAAATTTATTAACCATTACCTTGAGGAAATTTCATGTCTCCACCCACCTGTTTGAATTTTTTCTGAGACCACCTCACCCGGTTCCAAAACCATTTGGGAATCCAAAGCTCAACCAAATAAAATAACTCCATCACACCATGACTATCCGAAAATGGCAAGGCAAAGTTCAAACCAATGTCACAACTAGAAAAATCCATGCCAATGACAACAAGAGAACCAAATATATACATGCATGTATCATGCATTCACAAACCAACTAGGAAATTACACATACAACCTATTACCTACAAGTCTTCCTGTTGAAGTTGCTTGATCCAACTTTTCATTACTTGTCCCTTTCTTTCCTTTGATTCTTCGTCGTTCCTTTGCCTTCCTTTCTCCAATGCTATAATGTTCCAAGAATGCTCTAAGTGTGCAATAGTATGAGAGAATAGAAAGAGCTCAGAAATTGAACTGACAAAAGGTTGTGAATTTAACCACAAAAGCCTTTTTATCATTGAGGCCTATTTTTTTTCAATTTCCTCTTCAGTTTTCCTCTCATGAAAACCTGTGACCTTTCATCGTCCTTTTCTCATATTTTCCTTTATTTTCACAAATAAAATGCCAATTAATGCATCTTTTCCTTTTCCAATGCCTTTTCCAAATTCATTAGCCATAATAAACTGAAATGAACACCAAGTAGCATGTTTTTCCCAATATTCATCTTGGAATACGTGTCCCATGACCTTGGTCTTATTTTTTCTTCATTAACTTTTATTACATGAACTTTTAACCCAGGGTTATTACAGATAAAATAGGAACTAGAAAGAAATTTAGTAATGTGTTAGTAAAATACCAAATTGATGTCTCATGGAATTCCAATTTGACTTGCTATTTTGTAAGATTAGAAGTTCGAAAATGATTAAGCTATAGACAATCTACGTGCCCAACGAGATTTTCAACGATTCCAATTATGCATTTTAATTTAAATAAATACAATTACAATAGAAACACGATGAACTTTTTAATTTCTATCCCAACGTAAAGATAGTGAATATACTCTACAAAAAATGAATGAAAGAGGTAGTCAAATAATTAAGGTTATTGCACAGTCATAATTTCAATTTCGAGTATTCTACAATTTTAGTAAATATCATGCTGATCTTTGATATAAATTTGAAAGTCTTACAATTTTATACATGACGTTTAATAAATTAATTCCAATTATGCATTTTAATTTAAATAAGGACAGCTACAAGAAAAACATAGTGAACATTTCACTTTCTATCTCTAGTTAAATATAGTGAATATGCTCTACAAAGATTGAATTAAAGAGGTAGTTAAATAGTTAAGGCAATTGCACACTCATAATTTCAATTTCGAATATTTTGCAATTTTAGTAAATATCATGTTGATCTTTGACATAAATTTTAAAAATTTACAATTTTATACATGACCTACCTAATAATCCAAGAATTAAATTAATCATTCGCAAATATAATATAGTGAAATTCATAGATAAAATTATATAAGAATGACAAAAGCCATGTCACACTAGTTAACTGCCTCCAAGTTGTCATGTTATTATAGACATATTTGGGCACTTCAACCCCAAACTTATATGTCGATAAACTAGGGCTCATCAACCCCTAAAAGAGTTGTTTCATACCCTAAAAGTACATGGTCATCTGATTACATCATTCCCCAAAAGTTCCACCTAAAAAACCATCCAAAAATGGCCTAAACTAAACCATACTAACTGCTACACTGGCCAGGTGCAATGCATACTGAGTGATACACTGCTCAGGTGCGATGCATACTGATTAGGCCTTTTGTAGGGTGTGATAGGCGAGGATAGACAAATGTCTGAAACAGTTTGCTAAGTGGTTGCTCATGGAATCTTCTAGAAACTTCTCCTATGACACTTGCCTCTATGAATTCGCCCAAGGATGAGTAAGGGATCTAAACTTCAGTTATCTCTTCTCTTGTGGAACCAAATGTAACAAGTGGAATGACACTAATTAAACCCCAGAGATGACTCACACCCTTGCACACATCTATAAATGGATCCCTCATCTAAGAGATCCGGAGGCTGGAATGTTGTGAATTGCAAGGAAGTGCTGATAGTTTGTAATTTAGGAAAGAGAATTGTATTGTTGGTGTGATCTTTCTATTTCATGAGGTGAAGAGGGCTTGATGCTGGATCAGATAATTGGGTTGTAATTCTCCCTTCTATTTAATAAAGTTCTTCAAGTTTTCTTCCATATGATTGCGTAATTATGAATGTTATCATTTGTGAATGCTATTATATGTTCATTATATATCTAATTTTGTAATGTGTATGTTGTAATAGATCAAGATGCTTTGACGGTTCTTTTTTACTGTGTTTCTACAGGTATTCTCCAAGCAGGATAAGTACAGGGAGGAGTTGCAAGCTCTGTCAAGGGGGAGAGAGATCAAGAAAAGGATTAAGCGGAAGTTCCAGGTTGGTCCCATTATCTTTCTCTTATCCATTACACATAGAAGAAATCGTTGAATTACTTAAAACTGTTGTTTCTAGGGTAGCTGCCAAACCTAGAGGGCTAGTCGTTTGACAAGACACTAGTTTTCCCGGAAAACAAATTGGCGAATCCGCTAGGGATCGAATAGATGTTCATTTGTTGTTATTGTTTGTTTTATAAACTATAGACAGAGCCTGAAGTCAGCCAGCTAGCCTTCAAACTGCTCTTGCTTTGCAATTGCATAGTAGATGAATGTTGCTTTAGTTAATATCTGGCTTAGTTTATGAATTAAACATTTGACTTACAAGCATTCTAGATGCCCTTTTGGTAGCTCAGTAACCTCTCAAGACATTCCTCTGTACTTTGCTCTTTACTGTCCATCATAGCTCAGCTTAACTCACTAAAAACAACTGCACATCTGAGCCAAAACCCACTTCAGTTGCACCCCCTTGCCCATCGCACTGTCTATTACTATAAACCAGTATGCATCACACCTCCCGAGTGTGTAAAGTGTGATGCATCCCTATTTTTTTGAAGCCCAGGTGTGATGACTGACTAAACCTATTTCCGTTCTAGAAATTAGGGGTTTTTGTCCTTGTTTTCAGTTTTGTTTAGTTGTTTCACTGCTTATGAACAATGCCTCCTTACTGAAGCCTGCTTGTTTCACATAGATTAGCGTTCATTGATTAGGATTAGTGAAATTTTTTTGTATTTGTTCATCATTTACAATCCTTTGTCGAAAAGTTGTTTAAACCGATTTGTCACTTTGGTACAAAAAGTGTCGTAATTTTCATTTTGTGTCGAAAAGAGAAGTGTCGTGGAATTTTCCTTCCCTTGATAGTCGATTGAACTTTTCTTCATGTATTTGATTTGATTTTTATTTTTTTCGAAGTGTCGAAAGCATTTTTTTTATTTAAAATTGAAAAGTGTCGTTTAGTCTTCCTTTCTCTTTTGAAGAAGAATTTGTCGAAAATGTCGCTTTGAAAGAAATATTTCAGATTTTTGCCTCATTTAGTTTCCTTTCTGGCATTTTTTCACATTAAGGAAAACAAAAAACGAATACATGCATTTGCATTTTCATTTATTTTGTGTGTGAAAAATGACTTAGGAAAATGCACTAGTGTGTGCTCTTTGCTCTTTGTTTGAAAGAATTGTAATCTTCTTTCCCTAGTAGTTAGGATTTTCATTGCTCAAAATAAACAAAGATTGTTTATCATTGTAGATTGCATTTTAGGAATTTGAAAATCATCATCACGCAGTGAACCATTGGAAGGAAAACTTTAAACAAGATCAACTCTAAAATAAATTTCAATGAACCTAACAACACTTCGGAACTTAACGCAACACATCTAGACGTCTAGGCTAGAGACGTGTTCTGGCGTCGTAAAAACTAGTAACTATCATTTTCATTGAAGGTTGGGTGATTCCTCCTCCTTGATAAGACAAGTGCTAGCACGGACTTGTGCTCCCCGTACCGTCACGTATATATTGGGAGGCCACAATAGGCTTATATCCTTTATCCATAGGAAGCTGAGTCTACTGCATTATTGATCGCAATGCATTGAACACAACATTCAGGAAGATTGACTGTCATACATAAGTCCTTGGTAATTTCTCTTTAATTTATCACCAAGGTGTATATTGCAATTTTGCAATTGGTTTGGTAATCCCTCTATCTAGATTTCCAGAGTAGCCACTTTCATTCCTTTTCGAATCTTTAAAAGAAAAGGTCTATCTTAGCACTTTCCACTTCAGGCTCGTTAAAAATTGAAGGGGACTAGAGTCATATTTAGCTTTTTCTCGACTCTTAAAAACTGAAAAAAGCAAAGTTGTGTCAAAGCGTATTTAAAATTAATTGAATTCGGAATATCATCATTTTTCCCTTAATTTTGAGTTGATCAAGTAATCCGCAATCGTGGAAGAAAGTCAATCAAAACCCCATCGTTCGCGGAGACTAGCGAGTCAACCGTCTTTAACTCTGGAAGTAAAGCCAATCCGGGCAAAACAGTCTTGTTTAACTGAGTCCAATTCATCTGGTTTATTTGAAACTTTTGTTTCAACATAGTCAGAGACTACAACTACTCCGATCATTTCTGGTACATCTGCCTTTAGAGAAGAACTTCCGCAGTTACAAGAGGACATTAGAACTGATCCTAGTGTAATGGTAGATACTTCTATACCTAAAACAACTCCATATAGAGTTGATCCAGAACCCATCTCAGTTCAAACCGAGGCTACATTTGAACCAGTAGTTGTTCAAGAACCTTCCTTTGAGACTGGGGTTCACTTACCTGAACATCTGGAAGTACAGTTTCAGAGTTCAGAAGGTGTCACCCCTCTAGTATCTGTCACTCCAGAAGCTATACCTTCTTCGGCTCCAGAATCTTTTATGGACCCGACGGTCTACCTCTTCCACCTGGTCTGATTGCTATAGAGGAGATAGTATAGGATCCTCCATCCAGTTCCCCGTTACATTTTGGAACTTCTGAGCAACCATCAACATCTAGGACTGTGTCATTTGATGCAGCTATGGTAGAACTTCCTGCTGCCATTCCTACAATGTTTGTTGGTATACCATCTGTTCTAGCTAGTTATCAATCACTAGCTAGAGTCCACTCAGGGGCTGCTTTGGCAACATGGTCTACTCCTATTTATTCATCCGGAGTCCTATCTAGTATTTCTTATGTTGAAGCTCAGCAATTTGATCCTGCATGCCAGTATCGATTTGGGCAGGCCAGTCTTCAAATACTGGTATATCCTTTGAACACTGGACTGCCGCCATATGGAGGGAAGTATGCTTTTTCATTGTTCCCTCCTGGGGAATAACCATATGACAGTTTACAACAAAATTCAGGTCGAACTGGAACTACATCTAGTGGTTGGGTACAAATACTGCCACGAAAACCGAGGGTTGTATATTCAATGCAACTGATCCAACCTGTGTCGAATATTCCCACTACACCTACTATTATGACTATGTCGCAAGTACAAGTACTGCCTATTGTGTCTCAACCTTAAGTATCTCAGGTTGCAATACAACAACCTCTTGTCTCTACGGCTCAATCACAACCTCAAGTTAGTGCTTCCTTATCTGGAACGACTCAGGCTCAAACGGGTATTGTCACTCCGCGTCTTGGTCAATCTTCTAGTATTGGGCAAAAAAAAATGGTCCAACAACCATTGCTAGTACAATACCAACAACTGCAATTCCAAAAAACCCAACCTCAGCTTGGGCTTGGTTTACATGCTCAAACTGGATTAGGTCAATGTCAAACCTACCGAGGACCTGAGCAACAAGGCTTTGTAGGTAATGGACAGCCACATTTTCAAAACGGTTATCAACAACCACACTATACTGGTTATGTCCAACAACCTTATCAAAGTTACCAACATCAGATACATTATTCTGGTATGAAAAGACCTACTGCTTAGGCGGTTCCATCTTATCCTGGGTATGTTGCACCAAACATGAACTAGCAGTTGCCTTTTATAGAAACTATAGAATTACCATATTTGAACCAGCTGACGAATGATCCAATCGCATACGCCCCTTGGTGGCGAATGATTCCTCATAAACTTCCCTCCGACATTCCAAAATTTAATGGAAATCTAGGTGAGGATCCATCGAATCACGTAATGAATTTTCATTTGTGGTGCTCATCTAACACCCTGAATGATGATTCGATTAGGCTTCGCCTTTTTCAGAGAATGCTCACTGGTCTAGCAACAAAATGGTATATTGAATTGCCTAGAGCTTCATTTGATAACTTCAATATCCTTGCCACTACTTTTCTAACCCACTTTCAGTCACCCATCAGGTACGAAACGAGAACAGAAATCCTTACCAACTTTAAACAGACCACGGCCACTCACATATCTAATCATATTCATGGGTGGTGACGTCGTCGTCGAATGGTAAAGACATATGTTCCTGATCAACTTTTAGCTAAGTGGTTTATTAAGTCCTTATTGCCATCTATCACTGAGGATGTGGAAAAAGGAGGAGTTGCCATTGAAGAGCAAGTCATTGCTCGTGCCCAATATTTAGACTTGATCTATACTCAGTCTGGCACACTCTACGAAAAGATTCTTGACGCTACTAGACCAGAATTTTCCGCTCCACCCTCTCCTAAATCGAATAGGGACTCTTATGTCGGTGACGGCATGATGGGTGCCTCAAGCATGCAAACCGTAAAGGCTCCATCTAGTAAAGCTCTTATTGTTTCTAGTTAGAATGAAAATGAAAAACCTCTTGCCTCGGAGATTAATGTTGTGTCATCTGAGAAAAGCAAAAATCCAAAACAACCAGGGGGCAAGAAGAAAGGGAAAAATAATAAGAAGAAACAGGAGAATTCAACTCCTGAAAAATATTCTGAGGACCCTGTTGGGCCAAAGAAACCTCCTTGTTTTCCATGTTACATATGTAACGAGGAGCTTTATACGAGAGATTTTCCACATCGAGATGAGGTTGCAAAATTTTTAAAGGCTTCAAATACCTCAGTGGTGTTGACTGATCCATTTCTGAACCTAGAAACTAATCTGGTTGCTATCAATCATGCTTCCACATCCCAAGTGCTTATGCGATCCATCTCAAACAAGAAAAATGATGTTTTGATATCAAAAAGGAATAAAGATTATGGGAATCCATCATTGTCAAACAACCAGGCTACAGATCAATCTAGTGGTTTGACAACAACTTCACTAGAAGTTGTTCCACCCATTATTCTTGAATTAACTATAAAGCTTCCAAAGGGAGTCGTACATAAATCGACATTTAATCCTCATTCTCGAGCCACTCAGAATTATAATATAGTGGAGGATCTGGCTCAATCTCCATCTGCTATGTCGACATTTGAGGTATGGCAAAATTGTCCCTCCCAAAGTAGGCTTTGTTATCAGTAATAGGTGGGATTGATCTAGCAGATTCCAATCTTGTGGCCTTTAATCATAAAGGATATACACCTCAGTTATCATCCCAACTCACTTTCCTTATAGAGGTAAAAGCCCTCAATAAAATCATTCATTGAACTATCATTGATGAGGGGGCATCTACCTGTATTATGTCAATGAGTTGTTGGAAAACTCTTGGTTCACCACCCTTGTCGTGATCATCAACAACATTAAAAGCATTCGATGGAAGAACATACACTCCGTATGGGATTTTAAGTGGATTGCAAGTTGAACTAGGGGACAAGACGATAGAAATTGAAGTTGAGGTCATTGATGGAAACCTTGATTACAATATTTTACTGGGAATGCCCTGGATTTATGCTATGGTTGTTGTTGTGTCTACATATTTTAGAAAGATTGCATTTCCCTTCCAAGGTGGAATTACAATCATTGACCAACTGGCCTTTTTTCCTAACAGTTCACAAGCTACTGGAAGCATTCCATTGATCCATGGAAGTTCTCAATCGCTTGAAAATGTCAGAGTAGGTCTCCTAAAATACCCTTCCTTAATGGTTACTTTTACCCTCCCACCTCCATCTGGTCTTATGGAAGTGGCCATAGTGGAAACCTGTCATATGATCTCTTCTACATCCTCTGAGTTTAAGAAGAGCTCTGATTATTTTGATAGTAAGGATCATCGCAAGGTGTTGCCACTAAGCCCCATCGAATCTTTGTAGCAATCAATTTTCTGGGCTTGGGCAGCAAACCCAAATCAGCACTCGATGAGTGTTTGGGTAGATAGGTCTTTAGAATATGGTACCTCTTCCAATCCTTGCTCTCATATACATTCTACAGACGAAGGAATCATCAAATCAAAGATGATAGGAGAGACGCTATAGGAAGATTACCACAATCATTCCCACCTTCGAGATGACAATGAAGATTATTCAAATGACCTCAATCATCCTTCAATTTTTTATTTTTTATCAAATATCTAAAATGAAAACAATAGATGAATTAGGATCCAATTTCGAGCAAAAACAGGTAAAAATTTGATGAAAAAACACTGTGTAAAATTTCCTTTTTGAGCCAATCGCACCCTGCCTTTGAGCAAGGTGAGATGCATACTAACTGGCCTATTGAAAACTCAGTATGAATCACACCTTTTGATATTGGCTAGGTGTGATGATTGGGGAACGAAATCTTTTAACTGCAAGGGCCCAGAAAAGTGGAAAAACATGCTCAGAATCAAGAAAAGATGGAATGAAAATGAAGAGCTCAGAGAAAGGTCCTACCTGGTCCTGACAGCGCAGAATGGTCCACAAAAACTCTCGAAATTAGCTGGTGAAATTTGAGGGGGAAAACTGCTTCAAAGCTCCAAATTCCCAAATTTGAAATGAAATGATGAAAGTGAAATGTAAAACTACCTTTTATGGTTACTATTCATGTACTTCAAGTAAAATGTTAGTTTTAGTTCATTTTTTCGTCCATATATATGTATTTCTAAACAATTTGATGGAGTTTTGAACAGGTTGAACGACTAATGAAAGAATCTGATGTGCTAAACAACAAATTGAACATCTTCGACCACCGATCCAAGCATACTTTCCCTATGGTTAAAGCTTGTCAAAAAATGAACCCACCGAGCATAGTTCCCCCATGGTTAAAGCTCGTTAAAAAATAAACCCACCTTTGGGTAATTAACCTTTGTGATTGCCATGCTATCAACCTTTTGAGCCTTGGTTGTGTACCTCTCATCACCTCCATTCTTTTGGCCGATCATACGCTTCTACTTGGTTGTTTACCCTTTTTGAGGAACAGTTGCGACGAGTGGTCTTATTAGCCAGCCTCTTCACAAAATTCAACATGTTTTGAGAAGTTCCAAATTCACCGGATCCAGTTGCTACCCTAGACACCACTCGTTCCTCAAAAATGAGTCTCCTTTAAACCCTTTTCAGACTCGTTAAATATGAAAATATTATCGAGCAATTGGCCTTTCTAGCTCATTAAAGTGCTTGGAAATGTCAACCCTCCTGTATGATTTTAATCTTTTTCACACTTGAGGGATTATCTCACGAAACAGTTCGAGCGCTTGTCTTTTTCAACTCGTTAAAGTGATCGAAAAAGTCATCCGTTTTGTATTATTTTAATCTCTTTCAGACCTAAGGGATTATTTTACGAAAAATAACTTCTGGAGTTTCCTTTTCATCCCTTTTCAAACTCTCTAAACATGAAAAGGAATGCGTTATCCTTGTTGTTAAACTCATTAAAACAATAGCGGTAAACTTTTCCATTCTAGATGAGACCGAGTTTCACTGTCGCTAGACTCGTTAAAACATAGCGATGGGTTTACCTGAAGGGAAAATTATAGAACAAGCATATGTTATCCTCCTCAAGCTTGACAAAAATAAAGAGGTATTGTTCAGCAATGACTGGGGAAAAAGGGAAGAAAACTTGAAGAATTTATGGTAGCAGGTCGCTCTTGAACATGACACTTTCACTTCATCACCATGATTGAGTTGGGTTGGCTTATTCCGTTCACTGGTCATCTCACCATTGGTCTTTCATACCATCCATATTTTGGGGTTAATGCTACCAATTCATCTCAATGTCGCCGACATGTTCAAGAGAAGTAATTCAGTCGAGAAATCACCACCCATTTAATTTCTCATCCACTGCAATACCTTCAACCTTCATTTTTCATGACCACCATTCCTAAACCTTGTGTCCTCAGATCGTTTTCACCTCCAGAAAATCATTTTATTCATTTTGTGTCGTCGATGTGGGACACATCAAGTCCCTCCTACGATGAGTCACTTCTTGTCGACATCAGCTGATTATCCAAGAAGTTGACTTAGAAACAACCCTTTTAGTGCTTTGAAGCTTGCATGCCTCAGTGGCAAGTTTCTCACTTTCAGTGACAGGTTGACATCAAGGGCCTTCAACTGAAATATTTTGCATGGTGTTCGACATTGGATCATATATTCACACCACGTGAGGGTCATTATCATTATCAGTGATTCCTCTCGCATCTGTTAACAACTCACATTATTGGCTGGTAATCAGGAGATGTCTTTCCATGTTCGACTTCAGAACATCTCTTCACATGGATTGACTTGTACATCGAGCGAAGATTGAACGAGTTTGAAGACCTCGGATCTAGTTTCATCCATCCGGGCTGCGATATATTCAGGGATATAAAAACATCAAATGTACAAAGATGCTACACAGATGGTCATCCGAACCAAGGATGATGACTCTACATCTGAAGAATCACCAGTCTGCATCTGTTGACAACTATCTGATCTATGTACATGAAATGAATTTATAAAGCTGAGAATGGGAATGCCCGCCTCAGCTAGATCATGAAAATTATATGATAATGCATCGTATTGTAACTTATGCAGGTCACCTTCCAGTTCCAAAACCTCGGATCCTCATGATAAAGCATTTCACCGAACATCAAGATTTACGACTTCATGCTTTAGGGGGAAACTGTTATAGACATATTTGGGCACTTCAACCCCAAACTTATATGTCAATAAAATAGGGCTCATCAACCCCTAAAATATTTGTTTCATACCCTAAAATAACATGGTCATCTGATTACATCATTCCCCAAAAGTTTCACCTGAAAAACCATCCAGAAATGGCCTAAACTGAACCATACTGACTGCTACACTGGCCAGGTGCAATGCATACTGAGTGATACACTGCTCAGGTGCGATGTATACTGATTAGGCCTTCTGTAGGGTGCGATGGGCAAGGATAGACGAATGCCTGAGACAGTTTGCTAAGTGGTTGCTCATGGAATCTTCTAGAAACTTCTCCTGTGACACTTTCCTCTCTGAATTTGCCCAAGGATGAGTAAGGGATCTAAAATTTAGTTATCTCTTCTCTTGTGGAACCAAATGTAACAAGTGGAATGACACTAATCAAACCCTAGAGATGACTCACACCCTTGCACACACATCCATAAATGGATCCCTCATCTAAGAGATCCAGAGGCTGGAATGTTGTGAATTGCAAGGAAGTGCTGATAGTTTGTAATTGAGGAAAGAGCATTGTATTGTTGGTGTGATATTTCTATTTCATGCAGTAAAGAGGGCTTGATGTTGGGAGGATGATGCTGGATCAGAAAACTGGGTTGTAATTCTCCCTTCTATTTAATAAAGTTCTTCAAGTTTTCTTCCATATGATTGTGTAATTGTTAATGTTATCGTTTGTGAATGCTATTATATGTTCATTATATATCTGATTCTGTAATGTTTATGTTGTAATACATCAATATGCTTTCACGGTTCTTTGTTACTTTGTTTCTACAGGTACTCCCCAAGCAGGATAAGTATGGGGAGGAGTTGCAAGCTCCGTCAAGGGGGAGATAGATCAAGCAAAGGATTAAGCAGAAGTTCCAGGTTGGTCCCATTATCTTTCTCTTATCCATTACACATAGAAGAAATTGTTGAATTACTTTAAACTATTGTTTCTAGGGTAGCTGCCAAACCTAGAGGGCTAGTCGTTCGACAAGACACTAGTTTTCCCAGAAAACACATGTTGATGTGGAAATTCAATTTACTCAATTTGACTAAGGCCAAAGTCAAATTGAACCTTATTGCTACATTTTAAACACATTTTAATCACAATTTCAACATGATTTCTCATTTACCACTTTCTCTTAACCTTGACCCAAAATTTAATCAATACAAAACATTGAAACACATTGCATACAACAATAATATCAAAATATTTATTAGAGGAAAATATATATATATATATTTATAAACATTCAAAACAAATGGTCTCTCAAAAATTTCATCAAAATGATATATATATATGTGTGTGTGTGTGTGTGTGTGTGTGTGTGTGTGATGAAATAAAAACATAGATTAATTTATTTTACAAAAATAACTCCAAAAGAAATCCTAACATGAAAATAATTTGCATAGTAAATCCCTATAATAACTATCTATAACATTGTCATGAATAAACATGTGTGCTTTTCTTTCTTAAAACTTGTATGTATTAGTTCTTAATCCTTAAAATCTAATATAATTGTCTGAAAGAGATAATTTAGAGAATTTGTGAATGTGTCCATTTACTAAAAAAATTCAAATACATTGTTTCTTGACTTTGCAAAATGGACTATAGAAATTGCAATGTAATTTCACATTGCCACAATGTTTGTCACATTTACTAATGTGGGTGACTATGTTTAACTATAAATATTAATCAATAATTGTAATAGGTGATTTTGTTTGACCGAAGTTGAAGAGTGTTGAATGTCAAACATAGTTAAACATTGTCGAACATAGTCACCCTTAATATTATAAACCACAATATTATAAACCGTAATAATAAACCCAATATTATAAACCCTAACATTAACCATACTATTATAAACCCAAATGTTATGAACCCTAGTACAACCACATTAGTAAATGTGGTTGAATAATTTTGTAATGTCGCATTACAATGTTGGAGAAATTGCAATGTAATGTAACAATGCAACAGTGTTTGTCACATATACTAACGTGGTTGTGTGTGTTTGATTATTATTATATTAATCAATAATATTGATAAGTGATTTTGTTTGGCCAAAGTTGAAGAGTGTTGAGTGTCAAACATAGTCAAACATTGACGAACATAGTCAACCACATTAGTAAATGTGGTTAACTAATTTTATATTGTCGCATTGCGACATTGGATAAATTTCAATGTAATGTAACACTGCAAAAATGTTTTTCACAATGTGGCAATGTTTGGAATAGTATGATGGTAAAGAAATATCTATCACAATGTGACAATATAATATTGCAAAAATGTTTGTCACAATTCAACAATGTTTGTCACATTGCAATGCTTTCCACATGGCTTGACCAAGTTCAACATGGTTGAACATGGGTTGATTAATTTGACAATGATTGATCATAATATTCTATGATATATTATGATTTCCTATATTGATAATGGAAAAATACAGAATGACCATATTTGACCATATTAACAGTGGTTGACCATGTTGAGCAGAGGTTGGCCATGATTTTTAAAGGTTGATGATGGTGACTATGGCTAACCAAATATCACCATGATTGGTCATGGTTGACCTAAGTCTCTCGCTTTTCAACATGAATGATCATGGTTGACATAGGTCAACCATGTTGAATAGAGTCAACTATGGTTTACAATGATTGACCATGGTGATGATAAATGACTATGGTCAATCATAGTCAACCATGGTGATCATAGTTGATGATGTTTGAGTGTGGTTAGACTATGGTTGACAATGTGTGAATATTGTTAAACATTGCTTGCTATGTTTTCATTATGGTTAATGATTGTTTGAATACAATTGAATATGGTTGATTATGGTTGTCTATGTTCATCCTTGAAAGATTGGCTATGTTTGACTATTTCATCATATTGGTTATTGTTAAATATGGTAAACATAGGGTTGACCAAGTATAATCATGGTCAAGTATTTAAACATTGACCATTATGGTTTGACTATATATATCTATTATGGTTGCCTATGTTTGACTATTAATAGTAATCAATAATAATAGCTTATTGTGTTTGATCAAAATTGAAGAGTTTTCATTGTCAAACATACTAAAGCATTATTTGGTTATGGTTGGATATGGTTTATTCAACCACATTTACTAATGTGGTTATGCATGTACTTGATATACATCGATCAATGTATATCAACGACATTTACTAATGTGATTGTGCTAGGGTTTATAAAATTTGGGTTTCTAAGATTGGGGTTTATAATAGTTGGTCTTTTGATATTGGGGATTTTATTATTGGGGTTTATAATATTGCATTTAATATTATGGTTTATAATATTGGGTTTGTAATATGGAGTTTAATATATAGGGTTTATAATGCTAGGGTTAAATATATAATTTTATTTTCTTGCATAATAGTTAGATCATTATATTATTTTATTCTATGTGAAATTTTATTCTTATGGTTACTCTCCTATATCATGAGGGTGGTGATCAACACCATGCTCAGTTGTTATAAGCAAGTTGTTGTGAGGGTACAAGTAACAAGTATACGAGGGCTAGGGATTATTGGGATTGTTAGATCTAAGATTTTTGTGATCCATAATGTAGATATAAGTCTTTCAGATTAATCACACTGCTAGGATTTGGTCGATGTTTTGAACCCACTAATGTGGTTCATCCTCAGGAAAAGGTGAGAAATCAGTCAATCTCAAGGAATAATAGCAAGGATGCATCATTTTCCAGGGTAAGCCGTTGGGAATTAGCCATTGGTGAATTAAAAAGGAAAATAAAATATTATTTAATAATATTTAACTTAAAAAATAGCAGTTATGGAGAATAAAATATATTATTTTAGTATTATCGATGACAATTATTAATTTATATAATATTATTAGTTATGGGTTGACTTATTCTCATAAAGTTGAAAACTAGCTGTTGGGAATATTCAATTCAAAATATTTTATTTATTAGAATACCAATAATTTGTTATTCTTATTTATTCATAAGAAATTTATTAACATATTAAATTTATATTTATATAATTATAATCCGTGATAGGTTAGCCTATAAAGTAAAGAAGGATTATATAAACCAAAGTTTTTAGGTTAATAATTAAACAAGATTAACATCATGATATATTATTAGGGGTATTAATGTACTTCGTAATAAAATAAAAGGGAGAGGGGGATCCAAAGTTTTAGGAAAAATAAAAATATAAAAAGGGTTCAGAAAAGCGAGATTGCTAAGGTGGGTTGCTAAAGGAATAATAAAAGCTTAAAGGGAGGAATTTAAAACTAATAAAAGACAAATGAAATTGGATCAAATTAATACGGAAAAATGGGGGAAGATGATGAAACTAGACGAAACAAGAATGCATCCTTGTTATTTATTCCTTGAGATTGATTGATTTCTCACCTTGTCCTGAGGATGAACCACATTATTTGGTTCTAAACGTCGACCAAATCCTAGCAATGTGATTAATCCAGAAGACTTATATCTACATTATTGGGATTATCGTGCACTCTTTGTTTGAGAACATAGATAATGTGTTGTATGATGAGCACATGTCCTAGAGTTAGAGCTAGGTGCTACCCACCAAAAATGGATAACCCGTCAGATAATTTTTTTTCTTAATGTGATAACATTCTAGATGGAAGCCCTATGATGGCCCATATATAGCCTTACATTAGATCTTTCCACTTATGTTATGGTTATTTTTATCTCCCATATGATATGTTTCTTGAAGGAAGGTGGGCCATCTATCAAAAGGTACATTAACAATTCTTGTAATCATGTGATGTCATTTAATGTTTTAGGGCATACTAATATAGATGACATGCCAATATGGAATATTGACAACTATTGATTGTACCCTTGTTCCCATGCTTCACTTGGGAGGCTATCCTTTTTCCCTTAGTCCAGTGTGAGATCCCCTAAGATCCTTCCTTTAGGAGGGGCACCAATATGAGGCATCAATTGAAGTATTGTGCCTAAGGTAATCCATACTTAACACATTCCATTTTTCCGTTATTATCCACGTCGATTATTTGGGTTGATTGAAATTTGTCATTAGGATAGACACCCTTTATCCTCATCTCCGAATCATGGATGTAAAATTTTACCTAAGAGGTTGATGTAGCTGAAAGAATGACAAAAGAATATAAATCCAAAAGAAAAGAAAAATACAAAGTATGGATGGAACTTAGTAAGAATCTTGGAAAACTCCGAACATGAGCTCTATCGCCTTCATTAGCCATCACCAAGTTCCTCATCATTTTGTGCTAAAACTAAAAGGAACTCTTCGATGTCCCAACCTCGATGAGTGATAAAATGCTACATCTTTAAGCAATATTTGAAAGGCATAAGGAAAGCTTAATATCTCAAGTGATGCATGAAAGAATGACAAATCAATAAATTAAAAGGCACACAAATGGGTGGAAAAAGTAGGCCAAGTTAAGGGGTAACTCATGACTCCATGATTTCTCCCTCATCTCATTATAGTACTCAGAATTGTTGGACCTCCTTTGAATGGTACCATGGCTATGTTCATACTCCTTGAAGTCTTTCCCACTCCATCACCATTATGGTCACATGCACATATGGATTGATGGGTCTAATTGTGACATGTCCTTCCCCTTGGAGGTTGGAAGAACCCAATACTGCTGAAGGCATAATCATCCCTAACACAAGTGTGGTAACTTTCTGTTGTAGAGACTACAACCACCCTCCAAAATTTTGCCTTAGCTTCGTTTTGGAGCCTCCCTTCCAACTTTTCACAGCAGCTTGTCTTGCTTCGTCAAGTTCACAAGCTTCAGTGTTTTGCTCATACAAAGGAAGCCTATCAATCACAGCTCGATGCATTCCACTCATAGGCTGATCACCTGAACTTAGTCCAGCAACAAGCTAAGCAACTCCCCCAAGAAATTACACAATTCTGGAGGGAAACCAGGCTTCCCTCCATAAATTGTGCAATCCTAACTGGCAGCCTGCTGGGCTCCAGAATTGTGCAATTTTGGTAGTCAACACTCACAGTGAAAATTGCAGAATTTTCCCTAGCAGGGCTGCTCAACCAAAAATTTGCGCAAATCCAGGCAGAAGTCAGCTGCTCTACCCAAAAATTGCACAAATCTCCTAGGCATCCAGCCTAGCTCCCAACCAAAAATGTGCATTTTCTCCCAGCAGTTGAACAACCTCTTGCATGTGTAGCTAAGTTGATCGGTTCCCTCCACGGCCGAGAAAAATAGACTTGCATGCATGGGATGCTTCTCCTAAGGTAGCATGAAAAGGCATTCCTTGTTTTAGGGATTTATTTTTGGGCAGTTGGAGGTTACATGCAAGGACCATTTCAGAAACCTCCCACCAACTGTCGCTTTCCCTAGATTTGTGGCATGCACGTCACAACCTCAATGTTATCAAAACTCATCAACCAGACACCACAGCGCTCATTCCTCACATCAACCTTGCAACTTTGACATCCCACATCACATCTAGGAGTTATCAGCACACTCAGCTCAGCTGTTTTGGGGTAAGCCCGCTTTCTATGACTTATGTTGCATTTCTGGCACTTTTTGTGTTTCGCTTCATATGAACATTGTCTTCTTGATTTAAGTGAGCACTTTTTGTCATTTTGATACATACTAGCTTGTACCAGTACCGTTTCAGTTCTCATTGCTATCTCACTGCTATCACATGCATGAAACTGTTTTGCATGAACGGTCGCCGATTCAGCGACTCGCTTCATCCACATGCATGTTGATCTGTTTACTGAATTTTTCATTCAATGTTTGCATGCACAATGAAGCACTTATGTTTTCACTTAGTTTCACCATGCATTCACTTCCACATTTTCTTTCAGTTGCCCATCGACGAGCCTAGCCAACTGTGGCCCAAACTCTACTTTCACTGAGACAACATTGCGCAATCCGAGGAAGGAAGGCTCTGCCTTCCACTCCAGAAATGCACATTTCTGCCCAGGCACTATCCTCCAGTATTGTTTTGCGCATTTCTAAGGGGAAGTGACTGCTAGCCTAGAAAAATGCGCAATGCAGTCCTTGAGCCTGCAGTCACTCCCAGCTGGAATTGTGCATTGCTCGATTCCAACAGTCAACAACTAGACTCGACTATGCATTGTGTAGTTCCCAAAATTAGTCAACCTCCTAGTAGCCCAAACAGTGTCTTGCGCAGTCTTGGCAATCAATCTCCCAACCACTCAGCCGAAATTGCGCAACCTTCATGATCAGTCAGAAAGGTATGTTGCAAGTTAGTTCTCAAGTTCATTTTGTATTTCGACTGATAGATTGCTTGACATGAGTGTTTCCATGTCTCCAAGTATCCCATGTGTTCATCTACTTCTCAGCAGTACATGTACAATGGTTTCCAAGAGAGCAGAGTCGAAGACACCGTTCAGATCACACTTGGGGATGCAATCGATCAAGTGTCTATGGACTTGCCTACCCACGAAGACATCAAGTTGTTTATAGACAAGGACATCAAGAACATCATAGTGGGCAGCATCATGAACAATAGATGAAGGCAACATATCGGATGTATCGAATGCAAGAGGAAGGTTGTTGACAACACAGAGGCAGAACAAAGTTGCAAGATCAAGAAGATCCACTAATGACGAAAGAAACTTTGGAGACTAGGGCTATGAGGTGATGGCGCGACATGAAGATTGCACAAAGACAAAGAATGGAACAAAGAAGGATTTTCATGTGTTGAAGCAACAACTCAAGGAAGAACATGAAGCTGCACAGGCAGATGAATGAGTTGCAACAAGAACAGGAACAGTAGTGGGCACAACATGCACTCACGGATGAAACTGCACCCGTACAAGTTAAAGATCCATCTTAGCAGCTGGCACAGAGCAGACATGGTGAGTAGTGTTGTTGAACGCATGCAAGGGATTCACCAACATGCATGTCATTGTCTGCACGATGTGATCCAACCCATTTAGCACAGTCACCAAGGCGAAGACAAGAAGCAAGTCCAATTGGAGCTGAACATGTACTTCGACAAGTTGATGCACATGACCACTAGCAAACACTTGAAGATCATCCCGAACACTATGCATCAGTGTGTTTCTAGTTTAGCTGCACCCAAGAAGACCATGTGCATGTTAGAAGACGAGTTGGATGAAGGAGCCAAACCAATGCACCGGTTGCAATAGAGGCAAGAGTTCACTTAAGCAAGATTTCATCGTTGAGTGAATGCACACCATCATGGATGACCAAGCTCAGCATTAGCTCACCACCTTCACCATCATAAGCATGTCAAAGAGTTGGTATTACCTCAACGGACTGAGTGTCATTGATGTCTAACATGACTTGCTCAAGACATTTTGTCTCACATGAGCACATGTGAATTGTAATGTAACATCATGTGACGTGGAAGTTCAAGGGTCAATAGTTGGATGTAACAATCATAGAGTAGATGAAGAGTCATGAGGGTAGATGAATTGTCACAAAGGGGAATGTAAAAGGTCACCTAACCCTTTGCTATAGATAGAACCTCATAATTCATTGTATGGGCTTCTATTCATCCAAGCTTCAACAGGACTATCTTAGATAAAGCTTGGAAAACATTGTAACAAGCCTTGGCTTCTCCACTGTGCAAATCTAGTACATCTCTTTGGAGAAGCAGGTGGATGTGGCTGTAACGTTCTACTATTGGAACTAGTGGGTGTACATGGATGTATTGTATGACTGGAACTTACACTTCTTAATAAAATAGAGCCAACACATGTTCATGCATATGTTGTTGTTGTAGTTGGACTATTCTGGTTGTTGTAGCAATGTATGTTGTTTAACTTATGTAGTTGTGTATGAATTATTTTGTATGCAGTTGTATGAATCTTGTCGCATATGTGATTTTGGTTTAACCATCACTTTGGATTGTCAGCTAACTTGCTTTCCAGCTTATGATGCATCTTCTCTCGTGTGTTCCCTTCCCATTTGAGTACTATTACAGGTTGTCAACGGGCACCCTCATCTCAACCCCCATGTGTTAGAACCTCTCATGCACCTTCCTTGACTCACTGCAACTCTCACACCCTTGCTACCAATAGAGTTATCTTACTTGCCTCTAAGTAAAATCGAGGTCAAGGAATTACCTTACGACCCACTACTAGAACTCCTACACCAAACGGTCTGAGGTCTAATTGGGACTTCTTACCGGGGAGATCCCCTGACATGTTGGCAGCTCCAGAACCATCAAAACTTTCCTACAAATCCTAATCTATAAATAGATTGGATGTTAAGGCTTATATATACTATTTTTGTGCCCCTAACATTCAATATTCCTCACAATGGAACTTTAATCAATTATTTTACCTAATGATGTTGATCTCGCTTGATATTGAAGGTATGTTTTAGATGGTTCATTATTCATGCATCAAATATACTTTGAAGTAAGTATTCATACACCTCCAACACCCTTTATAGGATGTTTTTCCCATTTTTGAGAGTACGCATGACCTTCTAGCCTCAACATTTCCCTCATGAGATGAACGTTGGGCCTTGATGACAATCCACATAGTTATATTCCCATTAATACACATCTAGATGTTGAAACATTTGTACTAAGAGGCCAAGGCACTGACTTGTTTGATGATGTGCCCATATGGACCTAGGACACCCTTAGGCTAGAATTGACCCTATTTGATGTAAGTTTCCTTTCTATAGAGTGTAGATGAGGATGGTTACCAATGATATGACCTAGGAGGGCTAGTACATCATGATCGTGTGCTCAAACTTGCATCATAGCTTTCCATGTCACCCCATGTGCAATTGAAGAGTGACATGAGCCTTCATGGATAAGACATCATGGTGGAAGAAGAGTTATTTGGAGATATACACATGATGTTGAGGATTTATTAGAGTGAGGAACACTCATGACCCTCTTTCTTACTTGCTTGATGGAGAATGTCCATTTTGAGAGGATGATGTCATCATGGAGATTATTTATTCCCACACGTGCGGGCTATTTTGATGTATTTATCATGTTTTGAAGTTATTTGAGGTCAAATTTTCACCTTTAGGCCTGGTTGAACACAAGTAAATATTTTAGGGTTTTCACTTGTAAATTAATGAAAAGAAACATGGTTATGATCGCATAAATAGAGGGGATTCACTTTCATTTTGGATCATCACACAACACAATACTTTTCTCTATTAATAAGTGTGCACTAGCTCTTTTTCTCTTTTCTCTTAGACACAATGTAATATTTGCAGAGTGAATTATCTCGAGAGGGATATTTTTGCATGAGAAGACTTGTCCTGGATTGATGAGGTGATTCTTGATTGAATGGTGTAAGTTTATTACTTATTTTCTTTCATTTTTCATGCAAAACTCTAAAATTAGGGCTTCTTGTGCCATATTAAAAAGTGTAATATCTTTCATGAAATATTTTTCTTTATGCTTTACAAAGTTAGTCTTTGAAATATCCATCAAGGGAACTTGGTTCATCTATCTCTTGATCTTAAATCTCCACTTATAGAAAGTTGTTATGGTTTACAAGAGAGGCATTTTTTTCCTCCACCCACCTCATCCAGGTTCCTTTATCACTGACCTCACCATCATTGACTACATTGTTAATTGAGAGAAAACACTAGATTGGCTTATGGTGGTCATTTAATTTTCTTCTTTTCTTTCTTAAATTTATTTTATATTAGGTTAGGATAATCTTAAATATACATTTAATAATAATTTACTATCCATTTGTTATTTCTCTATTGAAAGGGATTGCATTTAATAAATATAAAAAATTTAAAATCTACCACTAATCTCATGTTTGTACCCTAAAATAAGGGTTGACATATCGATTTAAATTTCTTTCATATGCATTTTCAACCTTTCAAAACGATTTTTTACTTAAAGCTAGCTTTCCTACTTCATATCCCTTAGTCCTTTGTTGATCCTATCATTTATATGTTATTTTTAGAGTTGTTATATGACATTGTGTCCCCTAAATTGCAAATTATAGAAATCTCCACTTATAGAAGCCTTCTTCTAGGTTATAAAGGTTTTATAAAAGTGTACTTGAATTTTAGGCAACTCTTATTTCATCCAATCAAGGCTTGGTTGATACCTTTTCCTACAATTAGTAGATGTTGCATCACTATTGAGCCCTCCTTAGTTGACTATATTATTGGTGATGTTTTATATAGAATCCTTCCATGTGGGGTTAAAATCCACAACTTAATAGTTGGAGAGAAGCCACTAAAGCGATAACGATGGTTGATCTCCTGTTTTCATAAAACCTAGTTTCCTAGTGAGGCTTTGCACCAGGGCTACTAGATCTTATGGTGATAGTCCTAAGTGGGTTTTGAAAAGGAAATGAAAAACTTGTAAATTTTGTGGTAGATGAAGATAAGATGGAGGATCAAATATTGTCCTTTCCTAGTAAGATATTGATTAATTGTTTTTTGGAAAAACACTATTTTCATATCACAACTTGTGGATGCATAAACTTATCTTTTTTCATAGACAAGGATTCCATGGTAATGTTTTCAGGGGGGGACTATTTTAGTTCCACTTACCTATATTTCAAATCCTAGAATCCATGCTTTGATCCTTGATTTGAATCATCTATAAATTACCCATCCGAGTAAAGTTCCATGGAATCCCCATTGAAATTTTGAACAAGAAATTTTTTAGTGGACCATGAATCTCTATTGGAAAAAAACTTCAAGTTGATTCAAGGTACAATAATATTTGAATTGGATATATGGAAAAGTTATTGTTTTAAGATGATATTATGGATGGACTTTCCAAGTCTATGAAAATAAAGGTAATGGAGGTGATATTTATTCAAAGTTTAGATTATGTCAATATGTGTTTCCATTGTGTACATTATCACCAATATGGTCTGTTATCACTTTGTAATTTGAAGGCTGTAGGAAAAATCACAAGAATGTAACATCAAACCAACTTCGGGATGGGAATCTAGCCCTTCCAATCCCAGAGAGGCTCTCTCTGTAAAATTTATCTTTGTAGTTTGAAAATCTTAGACTACTTATGGTTGTACTTGGGTTTTGGGTTTTGGAAGACTGGTTGTATTCAATTTAATTAGCATCTATTGGGCAATGGAGTCAAAAGGTAAACTGGATGGTTGCATCAATTTTTCACAGAGTAAACTCAGGGAAAGTTAGGAATATTTACTAGATCTTTCAGAATAATAAGTGGATGATGGTAGAACAATGAAAACCTTCAGCAAAACTAAAGAGAAATTAAGAATTCTTTAGTGTGGCATTCAGTCAATCAGGCAGAACTAAAGAGAAGTCAAGAATTCTTTAGTGTGGCCTTGAGTAGAAAACATACAGAATGCAAAAGCAACCAGAATAAGGTACTCAAAAGTAAATCCTATTCATCACAATTTTGTTTTTCAATTGGAATTTAGATGATTATAGTGAAGAGATGACAGTGAAACACTTTAACATAAGAAAAAAATCACCAGTATTTAAGCTACAAGAATCCTATGAATGGCCTACTTAGTATTGATGCTGGACAGTTCTTTTTAAGAAAAAACTTACAATGCTCCAACAGATCACTGATATTTCTGATATCAAACAATTGACCCCTAATACTTCAAAAGCAGAAGTATTTAAACAAAATTTACAAAGTGTTTACAATAAATGTTGTCTCTAACAACCAGGACAGTTTTAGACTATAAATGAACTAAAGAGCTCTAACTGCTACAGATTAATAGTTCTTGTGGAATGTGCTGTGCAAATGTTGTTGTTGTCGAAGTGGGAGCAGGTAGGATGTGGACCCAAATTTGTGGTTGTGCTGGCAGATCAACTAGCATATGCATACGCATCTCTATTTTTCTTAGTAATTCACTCAACTGCTTGTTGATACTCTGACTTGATAATATGAGACTTCCCTCACTGATAGTTGATCGTGTGACTGCCCTGTTGTTTTATTATCCATTAGTGTCACAAAATATTTTGGAAAATATATAATAATATATATATTGAATAATGTTTTAAATGCAATTAATAATTAAATTTTTACAAAACCATGTGTTGTTTCCAATCCGTGGTTTTGTTTTCTCTTTCCATGAATTCACAAAACCATGTGTAGTTTTGTTTCTATTACTCTTTCCTATGTAAATTCCCTTGTAGAATATCTCGATGGTTTTGCAAAACCATGTGTTGATTTGTATGGTTGGAAGAGTATTATCACTTTACTCTTTTACTTTCACTTGCAACATGATTTTACACCTGTAAATTGATTTCACCATGCTTGTAAATTGATTTCACCTTAATATTTTCTCGTGGAATGCATTTACATGAATGCTATCTTTTCTCTCCTATACATTAATTTCATGTGAAATTTTCCCTTTTATTTTCTCTGATAAATTCATGGCGTGAATTTTATTTCATGTGTCGCTATAAAACCATTTTACCTTTGAATCTCATTCCACAACCTTAGTCTCATATTTCCTATAGCTATATAATTTTACCTCAAGTATGGTTTCACCCACCGCAATATCTGTATTTCACTTGAAATTAATCCACCCTTTATTCCCATAACATTTATAAGATTCAAAATCAAAACAATTAATGGTTTATCACACCGCTTTAAAGTGGTAGGTGGTACTATTTTGGAGGGCACAATATAACGTGGTGCTGCCACGTAGAAAAAAGTGGGCTGGGAAAACCACTAATATTATGTGCTTTCTAAGTGTTAAGTGTTGGATGAGCTAAGCATGCAATAAGGACTTTTAACCGTTAATTATTTTTTACAAATCTTGAGGCAAATAAAAATGAAGGGGGTTTAATTCTTAGTGCGGGGTGGGCCATTGGTTGACTTTGCAGGGGAAGAGGTATTATAGGCTTCCAGGGAGAAATTAATAAAGTCAAAAACTTTATATTAATAGGGTTTTGTGAAGTAAGGGGTAAAAAAAGGGATTATATATATATATACTTTATGGGATTTATCCCACATTCACAAGGAAACATTCTTCATGATGGTTTATATAAGCCCATAGTTACATTGTGTTTTGACAGAATAATCTAAAGGCTACCCACTTGTGCACTTGGTGTTAGGTGTGCTAGGCTTAGATATTGTGAATGCATGTCACATGGAGATGGAGTAGGAGCTAAGCTTTCAGACTTAATTTTTATGCAAATTTCAATAAATCCAAGGCTTTAAAACCAGAAGCTCTGTAATATATAATCTTTTTGTCACACAAACCTATTCTTAATGATTTGAAAGCAGGTATTCAACTTATGCTAGGGTAATATTCAGATGAATTAACAAGGAAATTGGGTGATAAAGTAGGAATCTGAGTAAAGGATGATGCAAAAAGGAGAGGAAGCGGGGTGAGTTAGCAAGCCAAAAGCTTCTTCACAAGAGCAACAAATAATATCTGAATCATGAGATTTCCTATAATTGTAGGACCCTAACATCAGCTCTAGCTTTGGAATGGAAGTCTCCTTGGAGGTGCCAAGAACCGCAAATCTCTGAGTTTATAGATCAGTGCCTTATCCAATGGGTTGTTCCCAAATCTGCAACCTGTTTTGCCAACTCTCAAACTGAAATCAAAACCACTCTGCATACTGAACATTGAACTACACACTAAACCAAAAGTTGAGAAGAAAACTGAATTGAAACTAAAAAACGGCCGAGAGTCCTGAGCTTATTTGCACCCTGCTACCTACCCTATATTGTTGAAAATTAGTCTGACTTAAATAATATAGAAATGCCATGAAGCCAGTCAAGTAGCTGTAGAAACAAATGGACTGCTTGACTGATTGTCAATAAACCTAGAAGTATAATTTGATCATGTGTCCACATAATAAACGCTGTGATATATAATGGAAATTGTTGATGTATGTGGTTCTTAAAGAGAAAACATGTTTGAAAACTTGAGCTAAAATAACCTGCATGTAATCTAATATAGGATCAACAAAATCATAATGTATGATATTTTCTTCTAGGCCTTCAATGAATAATTGATCAGTTGTATCCTCAATATTAAACCTTGAAACTACTTCTTCAGTTTTGTACTTGAAAGCATAATCATCCTCAATCTGCCAGTCAAAAGGTAGTACAATTTCCTCTTGCTTTGGAGAAGGAAGATTTTCCAAGAATTCTTTAGAGTCTCAAAAATTATATCACTGATTTGAGAATGCAAAAGTTTAATGCCATTTTCATATTTTTCAAAAACTAACTCAAGAACACATATTTTAACTTCAGGAGAAAATTTTCTTGATTTGAAAATAAGAAACAAAGCTCTTAAAAAATCTTCATCAAGCTGAAATTCTGATAACCCATCCCTGAATTCATTTAAATTTTCATGAAATGAAAGGTTTTCCACAAACCCTGTCATCCTATATCACCATTAATGCTTTGGAATATGGATTCTTTGGTTATGGAATCGCTTTAAACTTTGAAGCTCTGGATCTTGAACAATGGAGTCACCAGGTGAAAGGTACAACCTTCTGGTGTCTAATCGTTGTTCACCATCAACAATCAGATCTGAACTTTGATGCACTTTTCTGAGGAAGATAAAACGTTCTTTCCCCAGTATGGTCGCCACTATGTTATCACCCTGTAATTTGAAGGTTGTAGGACAAATCACAAGAATGTAACATCAAACCAACTTCGAGATGGGAATCTAACCCTTCCAATCCTAGTGAGGGCTCTCTCTATAATATTTATCTTTGTAGCTTGAAAATCTTAGACTAGTTATGATTGTACCTGGGTTTTCGGTTTTGGAAGACTGATTGTATTCAATTTAATTAACATCTATTGGGAAATGGAGTCAAAAGGTAAACTAGATGGTTGCATCAACTTTTCACAGAGTAAACATAGGGCAAGTTAGGAATATTTACTAGATCTTTCAGAATAATAAGTGGATGATGGCAGAACAATGAAAACCTTCAACAATACTAAAGAGAAATTTAGAATTCTTTAGTGTGGCATTCAGTCAGAACTAAAGATAAGTCAATAATTCTGTAGTGTGGCCTTCAGTAAAGAACATACAAATTGCAAAAGCATCCAGAACAAGGTACTCAAAAGTAAATCTTATTCATCACATTTCTTTTTTGCAATTGGAATTTTAGATGATTACAGTGAAGAGATGACATTGAAACAATTTAACACAAGAAAAACATCACCAGTATTTAGGCCACAAGAATCCTATGAATGGTCTACTTAGTATTGATGCTCTAGTGCTTTTTAAGAAAAAACTTACAATGCTCCAACAAACACTAATATTTCTGATCTCAAACAATTGACCCCTAATACTTCAAAAGCAGAAGTATTTATACAAAATTTATGAAGTGTTTACAATAAATGTTGTCTCTAACAGACATAACATTTTTAGACTATAGATGAACTAAAAATCTCTAACTGCTACAAATTAATAGGTCTGGTTGAACGTGTTGTGCAAATTTTGTTGTTGTGGAAGTGGGAGAAGGTAGGATGTGGACCCAAATTTGTGGTTAAATTTGTGGTTGTGCTAGCAGATAAACTAGCAGATGGAGACGTATCTCTCTTTTTCTTAGTAATTCACTCAATTGCTTGCTAGTCCTCTAACTTGATGTTATGAGACTTCCCTTAGTGATAGTTGATCCTGTGACTGCCCTGCTATTTTATTATCCATTAGTGTCACAAAATATTTTGGAAAATATATAATAATATATATATTTCAATAATATTTTAAATAAAATTTATAATTAAATTTCTACAAAGCCATGTGTTGTTTCCAATCCGTGGTTTTGTTTTCTCTTTCCATGAATTCACAAAACCATGTGTAGTTTTTTTTCTATTACTCCTTCCTATGTAAATTCATTTTATCTGTATGTAAATTCCTTTTACCCTTGTAGAATACCTGGATGGTTTTGCAAAACCATGTTGATTTGTATGGTTGGAAGAGTATTCTCACTTTACTCTTTTACTTTCACCTGCAACATGATTTTACACCTGTAAATTGATTTCACCATGCTTGTAAATTGATTTCACCTTAATATTTTATCGTGAAATGCATTTACATGAATGCTATCTTTGCTCTCCTGTACATTAATTTCATGTGAAATTTTCCCTTTTATTTTCTCTGATAAATTCATGGCATCCATGAATTTTATTTCATGTGTTGCTGTAAAACCATTTTATCATTGAATCTCATTCCACAACCTTAGTCTCATATTGTTGTAGCTATATAATTTTACCTCAAGTATGGTTTCACCCGTAGCTTTGAAATATTACCACATTCTCATATCTCTGTATTTCACTTGAAATTAATCCACCCTATATTTCCGTAACATTTATAAGATTCAAAACAAAAACAATTAATGGTTTATCGCACCACTTTAAAGTGGTAGGTGGTATTATTTTGGAGGACGTGATATAACGTGGGGCTACCACGTAGCAAAAAGGTGGGCCGATAAAACCACTAATCTCACTTGCTTTTTGATTGTTAAGTGTTGGATGAGCTGAGCGCGATATGGAATTTTAGCCGTTCATTTATTTTTACGAATCTCGAGGCAAATAAAAATGAAGGGGTTTAATTCTTAGTGTGGGGTGGGCCATTGGTTGACTTTGCAGGGGGAAGAGGTAGTATAGGCTTGCAAGGAGAAATTAATATAAATTCCAAAACTTTGTATTAATAGGGTTTTGTGAAGTAAGGGGTAAAAAGAGGGACTATATATATATATATATATATATTTGACTTTATGGGATTTATTTGAGATTCATAAGGGAATATTCTTCATGATGGTTTATATAAGCTCATAGTTACATTATGTTTCGAAAAAATAAGCCCAAGGCTACCCACTTGTGCTTGGTGTTAGGTGTGCTAGGCTTAGGTATTGTGAATGTAGGTCGCATGGAGATGGAGCGAGAGCTAAGCTTTTGGGCTTAATTTTTATGCAAATTTCAATAAAATCCAAGGCTTTAAAACTAGAAGCTCTGCAATATATAACCTTTTTGTCACACAAACCTATTCGTAATGACTTGAAAGCAGGTATTCAACTTATGCTCGGGTAATATTCAGATGAATTAACAAGGAAAGTGGGTGATAAAGCAAGAAGCTGAGTAAAGGATGATGAAAAATGGAGAGGAAGCGGGGCAAGTCAACAAGCCAAAAGCTTCATCATGAGAGCAACAAATAATATCTGAATCATCAGATTTTCTATAATTATAGGATCCTAACATGGTCTTTTATGGGCTAGCCATGTGTGTATTTTCAAGAATATTCTAAAGGTCCAAAACCTTATCAAAATTGAGGTTTTAGGAAGTCAAAACCATACAATATGTTTATTAGGTTGTGTTAAATACCAAGTTGTTAGGAGGAGAATGGGTTATGTTATTTTGCATTCTATCTTGTTCCATAGTTGAGAAAACTTTTGAAGAGTGTTATTTTGTTAGAATAACATAGGAGGAGATGGGTTCTATAACATCTATGCAAGCCATAGTGTCAAAATATAACTCCATAGATGGTTCCCACTCCTTTTTATGTGCATTTTTACAACTAACACAAAAATAGAAGATAATAAGCCTCACCTTCTAGATGGGTTTTATCCCATATTATCATTCTTAGGATAAATGTGTTATTCGTTTGTGTGGATGAAATTTTCATGTGCTTATTATTTTTATTTCTTATTTCATTTATTTCATAAATTTGGGCAAAGATAATAATTAATTAATATAGATCAAGGAAACTTAATCTTCATACTCTAAGATTTTAGAATATTATAAGATCTATTATGAAAAACTATTCTAGTGGAATAACAATGCTAGTTTAATGATCACATGTGTTCCCATCTTGTAGAGTCTTCACGTCATTCCATTGTGATCCGAAGGAAGAAATTCCACTAATTTAAATTCATGTGAAGTTAAATGTCTATTCATGTAGGTAGGGAGATGAAGTACTTTCACCATAGTTGAACAACTAATTGATGTCGATACTTTGTACTTGGCCATTTGTTTTATTGAATAATCTCTACATTCCAATTTTATTTTGAGAATTATGGAATGTTTTTGATGGCTATTTCCATTGAAAATAATAATCCCCATTTTCAAATGTATTTATTTCTTATTGTAGCATATATACAATTGGGCATTATAATCTCTCAAAATAGAATAGAAATTCACTTCCAAAAGATTTTACCAACTTAAATGATCCTTTCCAAAAAAAAGTTTCAAAGTAAATCAATTACCTGTTTAAAATCAAATGTATTATTATGTCTTTCGAGTCACCTCTCATGTTGGATTCATAGTTATATTGAGTTGGGGGGGAGGGGGGTGAATCAATATAATATAATTTTTACTTATTTAAAGAATTCAAGCATTATAAAGCATCAATATCATAAGCAGAACATGGAACATAGGATATACAAGGAAACCATTAAGGGAGAAAACCAAAAATATTCTTTTAAATAATAGTTCTTTGTAAGAACCGACCCATTATTGCAATATTTGTAAGCACCAACATACAACATACACCAATCAATATAATACAATGTTTTACTTATTTAAAACAATTAAGCACCATAAAAATTCAATCTCATTTACAGAACATGAAACATATGATATATGTGGAAACCCTTTAGGCATAAAACCACAAAACTTCTTTTAATTAATAGTTCTTTGTAGGCACAAACCTATTGTTAAAATAGTTGTAGGAAACAACCTACAAGCGACATCAATCCCCTATAAAATATTCTTTGCGGTCTTTTATTTTCTTGTACACTCTTATTTTCTAAATTTTGGCAATCATCTCATCAAATCTTCTCTCCTTGATTTTTTGCAGTCGTCTCATTAAATATTTTCTATAAAATAGGCGCTTCCTTTAGATCACTACTTCTGAAGCTATAAAATTTGTTATCTTACACTCTTGAGTAAGTTCTCACATCATCATAACTTTTAACAACGTAATACCTTCTTATTTGGCACTTTATTCAACCCACAAATCAAATTTTGGTGCTCCCTTTAATCCAAAGATTTTAAATCTATGCTTTACAAGCATAACACACATTTAATTTGGCACTTCCTTCAAATGGTATTATTTAAAATAAGCCCTTATGAAGCTCAGCGATTTATTCCACCTTTGGAGTGTAACTACCACCTCCTAGTTCTTTAATTCTATTCCACATATATCTCTATCATGTTTCCTTTGAGCTTATACATGTATCTAATTAGTACTATGCCAACACTTACCATTCCTCGGAGCTCCCTTCAATCCAACTTGTTTATTACTTGGTGCCTAAGTTTCTTAGTAATACGCAAATCTTCAAACAACATGTTTAGGTGCTTTTATAGCAATAACTTGAAAATCATCAAAATTCATTTACACTAAAAGTGCTTGCAAAAACTATTTTTTTTTATTCTTTTGGTGGTTCCTTTTTCATCATATTCTAGCATTTTTTTTGTTACTCAAACTCCTCAATTAATGAATATAGGGATATTGTGGGATCCATAAATTTTGACGTCTCTGGAATCGTAGGGGCTATGGACTATAACTATATATCTCTATGACCAAGCAGTGGAACCTGGTGGAGGAAACTAAAACTCAGTTTTTTCCTTTTATACTGGGATATTGGGAAGTCATCCAGAAAATTTAACACGCAAAAATTTGTAAAACAAAGACCTTTGAAGTATAGATGATGGGAAATATATTTTTCAAATGACATCAAAATTCCTATTAGTTAGTGGTGTTAGTGTCGGTATCTTCATCCCTCCATCAGTGATCAAATTCTCTTGTTGCATTGCATGTTAGGTGTCTCATCCGATCAGCTGCATTCCATTAGGGTCATGGATCATCTAATGGTAGTGGCATACTATACATTTTCCCTCATATTCTTTACCTACTGGCCCATTTACATACATCTAGATCAGCTGCAGTTATTTTTTGTCTTTAAATTTGCAAAATTCATTTTAGGGTTTTAGGTCTCATTAGGTCTAGGGTTTCGTCAATAAGGTCTTGTCAATGCTTAAAAATGGTCAGCAGATGCATGAGGAGGTCAAATAAAGTCTCGGCAACAATAAATTCCATAATCACATGCTCAGTGATTGATTTTTCCTCAAAACCATGTTTTGAGGAAAAACAGAGTTTTGTATGTTTCATGTACTAAATTTGATGTAATTTCATTTTTTCCATATGTAATAATTTCAGAGGTAGCCTTGGTCACCTTGCCAAAGCCTCTGCAACTCCACCACCTACAAAAGAAACAAAATGCCAAAGCATTTAGTCCATCAAAGGAAAAAAACTTAGCAAAATGCCAAAACAAAGTTTTAAAAGAAAGTGAAATGAGAAAAAATTAGAAGAGTGGGGTTTTGTAAATGAAAAATCAAAACCATATGTATATAAAGTATTATTCATGTTTAAAAAGTTCATTTGTGCCCAAGGGAGAAAGAGTGAGCAATCAAGAAATCGTGTTGAGGCAAAGGAGGCAAAAATCGTAGCAAATTTGACATTCTCCCTAGCGCGGCGCACCTATCCAGCGCGGCACACCGGGAAATAGTTTACAATGAATTTTTATAAGGGGCGCGATGCACCAAGCTAGCGGGGTGCACTGTGAGGTGGCCAGCGCACAGGTCTACAATGCCCAAACTTCACACACAACTTCCTCCAAACTCTCAAAATCACTAATTCCTCATTTTCCCAAGTAAGTTCACACTCCAATATGCCTAATGCATAATTTTTCTTCAGTCTTCTTGGTGATTCCATAGGGAAATATTGAAACCCTAGTTACTTGCACAGTTTTTTGAAAAAACACTGCCTAGTTTACAATTCACTATTTTTGCTGCTAAATCCTACCCTTATCATTTTCACTCTCTCACTCCCTCACTTCATTTTCTCCCGCCCTTTTCATTCATATTTACCCATTCCATATTCCCCATATCCCTAAATTACTAACTCTAATCCCTACTTTTACTTATCCAAAACCCTAATTAAACAATCCCAAACCCTAAATATTATTCCCTAAACCCTTTCATTCCCCGAAAACCCTACAAACAACATACCCAACCTCTCATACATAGTCCCTCATTAATTCTTATCTTTTAACAACAATTTCCTATTGTCACTTTAAAATCTCTTCATACTCATCTAAGAAACTCAAGAATTGGCAAACATGGAGTCAGATTCTTCCTATGACAGAAATGAGTAAATAGTCAATGATTCTTCCAGAGAAATTCATGCACCAAAGAGACCTCACAAGAGTGGAAAACATAACCAGGAGGAGCCTACTTCACTTGCCGAACTGTTGGCCTGTCCTCTTGCTATCACATGTTTCCAACACCAATATTGTTATCAGTTTTGTGAGATGGTGGAACGAGTCAAATACCACCATGAGTTGGCCAGACTATTTGTGCTTCATCTTCATAATGGCCAAGTCAATTTGGTAGGTGTGACATTCACCTTGACACCTGAGACAATAGCTCAAGCAACCAGTATTCCGAATGTAGGTGAGCAGTGGAATAAGAGGCAGCTGGTGGACAGAGATCATTATGAGCCTTATATCAAGGCTGGTTTTCAGAGACATGTCAGTAGGGTCTTGCCCTCAAGTACCTACAGGACACATATGCTCCCTTGATGAAACTCATAATTAAATATTTTAGCTGTGAGGGCAGATTTTCTCATATGTACACCTATCATATCAGATTGTTGATGCACTTTACTAGGGTGAGGATGATGAACCTCCCTATTTCATTTGCCGGAATATTGAGAAGATGACCACATTAGTGCAAAGGAAGCCTCCTCATCGGCAGTATAACAGTATCTATCACTTTGCACTAATCAAAATTGTGGTTTTGCATCAGCTTAGTCTAATGAATGTTTCATGGGAGGATTTCATCTCACATGAGGTCTTCACAGGTCCTCAAGTGCCCCCATCAGTTTTTCATGAGGCAGGAGAGCCTTCACATTAGTAGGATGTGCATGAGACACAAACCACTAGTGTGCCAGTGTTTGTCACATACCAAGAGGGCAATAGGAGGTTGTTTGCAATAGCAAAATGAGTACTATCTCCACCCGGGGTGGAAGGGGTCTCATTTCCTCTATCAGCAGAGTAGGTACAGGACAAGGGTAAGTAGCCATTACATGATGAGGGACCTTCAGGAGGTCAAAAGACAAATTTCATTCTTATCCAAGATGATGACACTGCTTTGAGCTCAAAGCTCAAAGAGATCATTCGGGTGTAGCAAGATGACATTCATCATTTGTCTCTCAACCTAGAAAGAGCCAAATGGATAATCAACTATTTGGAGTAGAGGAACCAACAATTAGAGGACCAGAAAACCATTATGGAACTCCAAAACATAAGGGTAAACTGGCAGGCTGCCAAGAGGAAGAAAATTAACCTGTCATCACTTGAACAATAAATTCAAGTTGATCGTGAATCTTGGATTGAGAGGAAAAATTTGCACTTGGAAAAGATGTTGGAGAAGGCCAACCGAGAGAAAAGGATGTTGAGGCACATGGCCTACCACTACTTGGCGAGAAACAATGTGTGCAAAGCGAGAATCAGGATTTTGAAGGCCAAGTTAAGGAAAGCATTGAGGAAGAGAAAAGAGAAAGATAGACTCCAGATCTTGGCTGAGGCTTCCTTAGCTCGATACAACACTTAATGAAGGACACTCAGCCCAAATTTCAAGAAATTTGGAAAACATTTTGCAAATTTTGAATTTTTGGCCTAAAAAATAGGTTTTTCTTCCTGGTGCGCCACACCACCTGGCACGCGCTTTTGCTAGGGACCTCCTTTTGAGGAAAACTTAGTATTTTTGGATTGTTAATGGAAAAATATGAATGCCTTCACATTCCCAAGAAATTTTGACGATTTTTGAGCTTCCAAAAGGGTCAAAAACATCTCAAAAATGACCTTTTTGCACCTTTTTGGCCACACAGGAAGAAATGTTGGGAGAACTCATTTTTGGAGGGGAAAATGGAGATAAAATTTAAGAATTCCACTTTTTCGGGAAAGTATATAGGTATACCTTTCCAACAAGCCCACTTGGAGCAAATTTGGTGCATGGGAAGGCCTCCAAAACTAGCTCCAAAGTAGCACGGTGCACAAGGACAGAAGCGCGATGCACAAGATGAAATTTTCTCATTTTGGCCAAAAAACTTTGTTTTTTCGCCTAGTTTCTTCTCAGTTTGACTTTACTCTTTCTAATAGTCAAAATTGTGATGTAATTTGATGTGAATTGATGGATTTTGGTGTAATTATGCTAAATTTTCACTCATGGAGGTAGATACATCATGAAAAGGTAGTTTGCAACTGAATGAATTAGTTTCCTAGGTTTTAGAGGCAAGTTGTTCCACTTCCTACTTTTCAGTTCTTAGTTTAGATCTTGTTGAAACAGCTCCTAAACTCATGAATTCCACTCCTAAATCCTAGCATGATTTTTTTGTTGCCTATATCTAGTAGTTTTTCAGTCGTTGGTAAAGGTTGGATTCTTGTGAATGCTTTGAGCATTATTGTACACTCATTTCAACAGTTTGGCAAAGGAATATACCATGGTTTGCAGCACTTCATGGGATTCTTATGGAAACTTGATTTAGTATTGTGTTTCCTTCTGTAATTGCAAGTTTACATGTGCTTTATCTATGCCATCATCTCTCTCTGTTCATCTTAACTAAATGAAACAACGATAAAGGTAGAATTCATTAAAGTTGTAGTGCTCTACCTAGGGTTTGTTTAGTTATTTATGTTTTCAGCTGTTTGAAGAAGATCCTTGAGACTTTCATGCCCTCTACAACTCCTCACTAGTCTTAAAGCTCTCCATCTCACTTAGTTTGAAGTACTAAACCATTTGCCTATCTCACCCCATAGAGATCTCTGCAAGACTGTGTCCATTCCCCGGACCCAAAACTGCCTTTCACATTTGAGCCAGCAAACCCATATTAAATTCAATCAAGCTCCTCTGTGCACATACCTAGCCTAAAATCAGTCTTTACATCAGTCATCTCAAGCTTTATTGGCTATCTTTTCTGAGATTGACAAGGAGAGAGCCCTCTCCTGACCTGGTAGGGCTAGCTACCAGGTTAAGCGTGGTTTGATGTTACCCTAGATCCTGCCTTTCTCAGCCTAAGGTAGATTTAGGCCATAACATAGTGGCGACCATACTGGGGAAGAAAGTTTATTATCATTGTTTTTCTTTTTAGACTACAGACGGAGCCTGAAGTTAGCTAGGTAGCCTTCGAAACACTCTTGCTTTGCATTAGCGAAAGTAGATGAATGTTGCTTCAGTCAATCTCCGGTCTAGTTTATAAACTAAACATCTGATCTAAACGATTACCCCACTCTCATTAAGTAATTCTAGACTTTGGATGATGAGTTTATAATTTGATAGGCTGAACAAGTTGTTTTTGTTCATTTGATTTTTGGCAATAATTCAACACACTGGCTTCCAGACAATACACCAGGGCCAATCTTGATCCTGATCCTCCTCCTATGTATGAAAACCCAAATCTCATCCCAAGAAATCTCCGACAAGAAAATTTTGTGATTCCTGTGTTCAAATATCATTCATGTCCCGTTGTTTTTTAATATCTTGAAGATCTTGAATTTGACGAACATTTTGATCTGTCGTTGTTTGAGACTAAATCTGAAAGTGTTGTTGGTTCTACTGTCTTAAATCTAGAGTTTGTTAAAGATCTTGAAACTGAAAGGGCAAATAGATCAATTGATATTTATATCTTGAATCTTCAGACTTCAATGTGGCTTCGAATATTCTCGAGTTCTTAGAATCTACATCAGCAACTCTTGGTTCATCCGCAATTGTAACTGGTTCAGGAAATCCTACTGAACCTCCTTTCATTCCCACCATTCCTGTGTAGCCCACTATATCAGATCCGAGACCTCCTATCTCTTCTCTCCCATCAACCCCATCAACACCTCAAACATCTCGTATTTCCTCTCCTCATTCGACACATCATACACCAATTACATCGTCATCTGCCATCATTGTTCCGACTCCTCGTACATCCCCAAGGCCAGTTGTAAATCCACCTAGAGAAATGGCTGCACGATATGCACCCCTTGTGTTGCCTCAAAACTTGGATGCCATGCCTGCTGACTACCAAAGCAAGATCCCATTGTTTGATGGCACTCCTCAAAGTATCACAGCTCAGTAGCATGTGGATAGGATGACTGATTTCTTTGACCTTCATGAGATTCATGCCGAAAATGTGACTATGAGATTATTTCTGCAAACTTTTGGGGTGAAGTGCGGAAGTGGTTCAGAGCTTTGCCATCTGCGAGTATCACTACACTGACAAATCTTCAGAGATAGTTCTTGGATCGCTGGGAGGTAAATAAAAACCCTCTTCAAATCCTTTCCAAATATGAGAACATCAAGAGGAATGTTGGTGAGAGTGTCCAAGATTATTGTGTCATATTCAACACTATTTCCAATGCAATTCTTGCTGATATAAAGCCACCTATGGGGCTGGATTTGATTAAATTTCCTAACGGCTTCGATCCTGACATGGAATAATCAATTGAGGGAAAGAGATCTGGCTACATTGGAGGACATGTAGAAAATTGCAGTCAGCATTGAGGCAAATCTACTTGCCAAGAGAGCTAGAGCAAAGGCCGAAAAGAAGGTGACTATAAAAGAGGAAGCTTCTTCCTTCGATCATTTGCTTTGCAAGATTGAGAAGATGGTTGATAGGCTCACAATTGCTGATAAGCCTAAAGCACAAGCTAGAAATCCAAACTTTCGTGGTCAGCAGCAACCAAAATTCAGAATCAAGCAACAAGAACAAAGAGCACAAGACCAAGCAGCATAACAGCAAGTGAAGACACCCCTACAACAGAATTTTGTACATGGTCTGGAATCAGATGATGATGAGAATATAATTGGTGAGGAGAATCATTTCTTTACACTTGATGATCTGCCCATTTATATCATCGAAGATGAAGAATATTCAGAAAGCCCAGCTATACAAAAAGACGAAGATTTCATCTTGGCAATATTCACTCAAGAGTAGAGAAGTTCCCATCGATCCAATTCAGAAGAAGAAGGAAGTGTCACTGCCAAAGAATGATTCCCCGATAGCGTAGAGAAAGGGAAATGAGACAGTTGATCCTACCACCAGTAAAACACAATTAGCAAATGAAAGATCAAATCAGCCAATTGTATCAAAGGAGAAGACTAAAAAGAAGGATGCTCCAGTTAAATAGGTAGCGAAAACATCAACCTTTAGCTTAGAAAATGAAATTGCTAAGTTAAAAGTGTCAATTCCTTTGACTGAATTAATGAAGAACAACAGCTATAAAGGTTAGGTGTCTAAGATTTTGAATTTGGATCCATTATCTGATATGGTAAGAGGATGATCATCCCGAACTTATCTTTGGGCCAGCATTAGAAGGTCAATATGAGGACAATGATGTAGCTCCTTTTTACATCAGCCTTAGATTGCATGATTATGTATTGCACAATGCCATGTTTGATTTAGGAGCCTCTCATAATCTCATTCCTAAAGCAATCATGGAAAAATTGGGTGTAGATATCAACCGCAAGTACCATGATCTATATTCCTTTGATTCTGGTAGGGTCAGATGCATTGGGTTTATTAAAGATTTGGTTGTCACTTTAGATTAGATTCCGGCAAAGAATGTTTTGATGGATGTGGTTGTGGCAGATATTCCTCCTAGATTTGGCATGCTTCTTTCCAGATCTTAGGGAGCAAAACTCAAAGGGACATTGCAGCTTGATTTCTCCTATGCTACTATTCCCGTGTTTGGACAATTGATAAAATTATACCGGGAGAAAAAGATGAAGTACATGATCACTAGCAAGGAGAAACCTCTAAATCATCCAATCAACTATGTACATACTGATTTGGAATCTTTTGCTTTATATTTTGATAGTTTTAATGACGTAAATAGTCAAGTAGTTGAAGTAGAAGATATTCCAGAGACCATTGAAAATTTTGGAGCTGTACTAGATCAAGAAAGACAAAAGCTTGATAGTACCGCTGAGCAATCAACCTTCCAACAACAGCAAAAAGTTGATGGATAGCAAGCAAAAGAAGAAGAGCAAAAAGAATTTCAGCATTTGGAGGATGAAGCCGGGTTATGGAGCATGAAGTTTGATGGCGCAGTAGGTAGGGAAGGTGCTGGAATTGGCATTTGGATACGCAACCCTTCATTTCTTCCAAACAAAGTACCAAGTAATGTCAGGGTATGTTCGTATGAATTGGCTTTTGATTGTTCAAATAATGAGGCTGAATATGAAGCTTTAATTACTAGTCTAAAAATCCTTAAGAAGTTAAATGCTAAAATAATTTCAATATATGGCAACTCCGAGTTAGTTATCAAGCAAGTGAAAGGTGAATACCAAGCTAAGCATCCTCGCATGCGAGCTTATCATAATTCTGTGTTAGATATTTTGATATTGTTTCCAAACTACACTTTGACATGTGTCCCTCGTGTTTAGAATGTTATTGTAGATTCTCTTGCAACAGCTGCAAGTAATTTGAAAATTCCAAAGAATTCAAACAATAAGTTTGAAATTCATGTGAAACATCGCCCTATTGTCCTAGATAATCAAAGATATTGGCAAGTGTTTCAAGATAATAAAGAGATCGAAGAATTTATGCAAAATGAAGGCAAATACAAAGACACTTCTATAGATGGATAACATGATGATGGTGAAGCAGATATGGAAGTAAATCAGATGGAAGTTTTATAGCTCAAGGACAATGTCATTCCTAAAGGTCTAATACCTTTAGAGGAGTTTTTTGATCAAGATCATCTAGCTCAGAAATCGAGCTTGACACCCACCGAGAAAGGAGTTGAAGATGTAAACATTGGATCAGCAGAAAATCCTAAAATGGTCAAGTTATCAAAGGCCTTTCCTCCACAGGTAAAGGAAAAATACATTAGTTTATTATCTTCATTTACTGATGTATTTGCTTGGGACTATTTAGATTTTAAGGCATATGATAAGAGCATAATTCAGCACATCATCCCGATCAAGCCAAATCAAAATCCCTTTTGACAGAAGCTAAGAAGGATAAATACAAAGCTGCTGCCCTCAATAGAGAAGGAAGTGAATTGATTATGCAAAGCTGGTATAATCGTTCCCATAATATTTCCAAATTGGATTTCTAATTTGGTGCTCATGCGCAAGAAAATAGGTGAGATTCAATTATGTATTGGTTTCAGAAATCTGAAAAAAGTATCTTTGAAAGATAACTATCCATTGCCCAAGATGGATCACATAATTCAAAGAGTAGTTGGAGCATCCCGCATGTCACTACTCTATGGGTATTCTGGTTATAACCAAATTCTGGTCCATGAGGATGATAGAGACAAAACAACGTTCACCACTCTGTGGGGAACTTTCCATTATGCCAAGATGCCATTCGGATTGAAGAATGTTGGTGCAACCTTTCAGCGGGCTATGGATATTTCATTTGCAAATGAGAAAGTTGTATTTTTAGTTGTTTATCTTGATGAATTGATAGTTTTTTCTAATTCAGATGAAGAGCACCTTTATCATTTGAAGATTGTATTTCAGTGGTGTAGAAAGTATGGCATATCTCTCAATCCAAAGAAGAGCTTGTTTGCCATGGATGAAGGCAAGCTTCTCGGTCATATCATATCCAAGGAGGGCATACGCATTGATCTAACTCAAGTGGAAGCCATTCAGAAAATTGATTTTCCACAAAGTAAAAAGGAGATCCAGTCATTCAACAGTAAGATGAATTTCTTGCGTTGCTTTGTGCCAAAACTTGTAGAACATTTGAGGGAAATCACAAACATGTTAAAGAAAGATAGTGTAGTGAAGTGGACCGAGGAAGCTATCAAGTATTTCAATTTGGTAAAGTTAGCCCTTTCTTTAGCTCCAATTTTGATCAGCCTGCATTATTCCCAACATTTTATTTTGTTTTCATTTACTTCAGATCATACTATGGCAGTGGTCTTAATGCAGAAAAGAGAACAACTTGGGAAACCAATTGCTTTTTTCAGTACAACAATAAGGGATGTAGCTTTAAAGTACAATATTATTGAAAAGCAAGCTCTTGCTTTGGTAAAGGCATTGAAATATTTTCGAGTTTATATTCTGCGTTCTCACATCTTTGCTTATGTCCCTAACGCTGCCGTTAAAGATGTCTTATTGCAAACATATCCGAAAGGGAGACGAGGCAAATGGATCACAGCTTTGTTAGAATATGATGTGGAGATCAAACCAACAAAGCTCATCAAAGGACAAGGGCTGGCCAAACTGATGGTGGAATCTAATTTGCATGCCTTGGACATAAATCTCATTGCTGCTATGTTTGAAGAAGATGAGGAAAGTTCACCTGTTCAGGTAGCTAAAATGTTTCTTCTCTCTCCTTGGTACTCAGATATTGTTTATGTGCTCCAACATCTCTCACCGCCACCTAGATTGGCTAAGAACAAAAGTAGGACCTTGAAATTAAAGGCTGCAAAGTTTTGTATAATGAATAATGCACTCTATTGGAAAGATGTTGGTGGTGTCTTGTTGAATTGTTTGGTTAAAGAAGAAGCAAAACAGGTTACGGATGATTTTCACAAAGGAGATTGTGGAGATCATCTATTTTGGAAGACAAAAACCAATAAAATTTTGAGAGTGGGATATTATTGGCAAACCCTCTTTTCTGATGTGTACAAAACTGTTACAAGCTGCCACGAATGTTAGAATTTTCAAGGTAAGAGAAAATTACAGCCTTTGCCTCTTAAAACAGTTGAAGTAAGTGCTCCGTTTCAACAGTGGGGTTTAGATTTTATTGGTGAGATCCATCCTACTTCTTCAACACAGCATAAGTGGATCCTTACAATGATAGACTACTTCACTAAATGGATTGAGGCGATTCCTACTCGGCAGGCCACTGATTCGGTAATAATTCAGTTTCTTGAGAACAATATTTTGTCACCTTTTAGTTGTCCTAATAAGTTGATTACAGATAATGAAACGGATTTTAAATCTAAAAAGATGATTGATTTTTGTAATAAATATCAAATTAACTTGGGGCACTCAACTGCATACTATCCACAAGGTAATGGTTTGGTGGAATCCTCGAATAAATCTTTAGTCAACATAATCAAAAAACTGCTCGAAACAAACAAGAAAAGCTAGCATAAGAAATTGGTCAATTCACTATGGGTGGATAGAGTAAGTCAGTAAAAGTCAATAGGTATGTCCCCTTTCGAGATCGTGTATGGTGTGGACACAGTTTTTCATACATCTCTCACAGTTCCGGTTGTTAAACTTCTGGAGGAAGTTGGTAGTGAGGAAGATCATTTACAACAAAGAATCAATCAAATGATCCATTTACAACAGACTAGAGAGGAGGTTTTCCAAAATACCTTCAAGCTGCAACAAAGAATCAAGAAGATATATGATCGAAAGGCAAAGGTGGACAACCTTCAAATTGAAGACATACTGCTAAAATGGGATGCCCGAAACGAAGACAAAGGGAAACACAGCAAGTTCGAGAATCTGTGGAAAGGACCTTTCAGAATGCTGCATACCAGGGTCAGAATGCTTTCTTGCTGAAAGAAACGGATGGAGAAGATTGTCCAGGTGGGTTGGTCAATGGTCAGCTACTGAAATGGTATCATCTCTGAAATATTTTCTACTGTCATATGTATCATTGTATATACCATTTTATTTCCTTCATTGCAAATGTGTACTGTAATCATTCATTCAGTTTGGGGACTGAAGTGAAGGCTATAAAACTGAAGGTTTGATTTTAGTTTTGGTTTGGATTGTTTGAGTCAAGTTTTCAGTCGATTTCATTCTTGAAATTGAGTAAGTTTTGAGTCAGATTTCAGTCTTGAAATTGAGTCAAGATATTGTTTTTAGTTTGTCGAAGTTATTGACTCCATAGCCCAATGGAAGAAGGCATTGTTTGCTTTCTAGAGGTCTATAGTTCTTGGCACCTCTAAGGATCTACCATCCCTATTGGAACCAATGTTAGTGTCGGTATCTTCATGCCTCCATCAGTGATCAAATTCTCTTGTTGCATTGCATGCTAAGTGTCTCATCTGAACAGTTGCATTCCATTAGGGTCATGGATCATCTGATGGTAGTGGCATACTATACATTTTCCCTCATGCTCTTTACTTGCGAGCCCATTTTCATACATCTAGATCAGCTGCAGTTATTTTTTGTCTTTAAATTTGCAAAAGTCATTTTTAGGGTTTTAGGTCTCATTAGGTCTAGGGTTTCATCAATAAGGTCTTTTCAATGCTCAATAATGGTCAACAGACACATGAGGAGGTAAAATAAAGTATCAGCAACAATAATTTCCATAATCACATGCTCAGTGATTGATTTTTTTTATGTTTCATGTACTAAATTTGATGTAATTTCATTTTTTCCATATGTAATAATTTCAAAGGCAACCCTGGCCACCTTGCCAAAGCCTCTGCAACTCCACCACCTGCAAAAGAAACAAAATGCCAAAGTATTTGGTCCATCAAAGGCAAAAAACTAAGCAAAATTCCAGAACAGAGTTTTTAAAGGAGTGTGCAATGAGCAAACATTAGAAGAGTGGGTTTTTGTAAATGAAAAATCAAAACCATATGTATATAAATTATTTTTCATGTTTAAAAAGTTCATTTGTGCCCAAGGGAGAAAGAGTGAGCAATCAAGAAATCGTGTTGAGGAAAAGGAGGCAAAAATCACAGAAAATTTGACATTCTCCCTAGCACGGCGCACCTGGCGTGAGCACGGCGCACCGGGCAGTAGTTTACAGTGCATTTTTATAAGGGGCGCGATGAACCAAGCCAGCGCGGCGCACCTATGAGGTGGCGTGACACACCGAGCCAACGCGGCGCACCTATGAGGTGGCGCAGTGCATAGGTCTACAATGCCCGAACTTCACACACAACTTCCTCCAAACTCTTAAAATCGCTAATTCCTCATTTGCCGAAGTAAGTTCACACTCCAATATGCCTAATGCATAAGTTTGCTTCAATCTTCTTGGTGATTCCATAGGGAAATATTGAAACCCTAGTTACTTGCACAGTTTGTTGAAAAAACACTGCCTAGGGTTTACAATTCATTGTTTTTGTTGCTAAATCCTACCCCTATCATTTTCACTCTCTCACTCCCTCACTTCATTTTCTCCCGCCCTTTTCATTCATATTTACCCATTCCATATTCCCCATATCCCTAAATTACTAACCCTAATCCATACTTTTACTTATCCCAAACCCTAATTAAATAATCCCAAACCCTAAATATTATTCCCTAAACCCTTTCATTCCCCAAAAACCCTACAAACAACATACCCAACCTCTCATACACAGTCCCTCATTAATTCTTATCTTTTAATAGAAATTTCCTATTGTCACTCTAAAATCTCTTCATACTCATCTAAGAAACTCAAGAATTGGCAAACATGGAGTCAGATTCTTCCTATGATAGAAATAAGGAAACGGTCAGTGATTTTTCTAGAGAAATTCATGCACCAAAGAGAACTCACAAGAGTGGAAAACATAACCGGGAGGAGCCTACTTCACTTGCCAAGCTATTGGCTTGTCCTCTTGTTGTCACATGTTTCCAACACCAATCTTGTTATCAGTTTTGTGAGATGGTGGAAAGAGTCAAATACCACCACGAGCTGGCCAGACTATTTGTGCTTCATCTTCATAATGGCCAAGTCAATTTGGCAGGTGTGACATTCACCTTGACACCTAAGACAATAGCACAAGCAATTGGTATTCTGAGTGTAGGTGAGCAGTGGAATAAGGGGCAGTTGGTGGACAGAGATCATTATGAGCCTTATATCAAGGCTGGTTTTCAGAGACATGTCACTAGGGTCTTCCCCTTCAAGTACCTACAGGACACATATGCTCCCTTGATGAAATTCATAATTAAATATTTCATCTGTGGGGGCAGATTTTCTCATCTATACATATATCATATCAGATTGTTGATGCACTTTACTAGGGTGAGGATGATGAACTTCCCCTATTTCATTTGCCGGAATATTGAGAAGATGACCACATTAGTGCAAAGGAAGCCTTCTCATCAGCAGTATAAGAGTATCTATCACTTTGCACTAATCAAAATTGTGGTTTTGCATCAGCTTAGTCTACTGAATGTTTCATGTGAGGATTTCATCTCACATGAGGTCTTCACAGGTCCTCAAGTGCCCCCATCAGTTTTTCATGAGGCAGAAGAGCTTACACATCAGCAAGATGTGCATGAGACACAAACCACTAGTGTGCCAGTGTTTGTCACATACAAAAAGGGCACTAGGAGGTTGTTTGCAGCAGCAAAACGAGTACTATCTCCACCCGGGGCGGAAGGGGTCTCATTTCCTCCATCAGCAGAGTAGGTACAGGACACGGGTAAGCAGCCATTACATGATGAGGGACCTTCAGGAGGTCAAGAAATAGATTCCATTCTTATCTAGGATGATGACACTGATTTGAGCTCAAAGCTCAAAGAGATCATTCGAGTGCAGCAAGATGACATTCATCATTTGTCTCTCAACCTAGAAAGAGCCAAAAGGATAATCAACTATTTGGAGCAGAGGAACCAACAGTTAGAAGATCAGCAAACCATTATGGAACTCCAAAACATAAAGGCAAACTGGCAGGCTGCCAAGAGGAAGAAAATTAAGCTGTCATCACTTGAACAAGAAATTCAAGTTGATCGTGAATCTTGGCTTGAGAGGACAAATTTTCACTTGGAGAAGATGTTGGAGAAGGCCAGCCGAGAGAAAAGGGTGTTTAAGCACATGGCCTACCACTGCTTGGCGAGAAACAATGTGTGCAAAGCGAGAATTAGGATTTTGAAGGCCAAGTTGAGGAAAGCATTAAGGAAGAGAAAAGAGCAAGGTAGACTCCAGATCTTGGTTGAGGCTTCCTTAGCCAAAAACAACACTTAATGAAGGACACTAACCCCAAATTTCAAGAAATTTTGGAAACCTTTTGCAAATTTTGAATTTTTGGCCTAAAAAATAGGTTTTTCTGCCTGGTGCGTCGCGCTACCTGGTGCGCGCTTTTTCTAGTGACCTCCTTTTGAGGAAAACTCAGAATTTTTGGATTCCTCATGGAAAAATATGAATTCCCTCACATGGCCAAGAAATTTTGACAAGTTTTGAGCTTCTAAAAGGGTAAAAAACATCTCAAAAATGACCTTTCTGCCCCTTTTTGGCCACATAGGGAGCAGTGTTGGAAGAACTCATTTTTGGAGGGGAAAATGGAGACCAAATTCATAAATTCCACTTGTTCTGGATTGTAGATATGTAGACCTTTCCAAAAAGCCCACTTGGATCAAATTTGGTGCATGGGAAGGCCTCCAAAACCAGATCCAAATTAGCACGGCGCACAGGGACAGAAGCGCGGTGCACAGGATGAAAATTTCTCATTTTGGCCAAAAAAACTCTATTTTTTCACTTAGTTTCTTCTCAATTTGAATTTTCTCTTTCTAATAGTCAAACTCATGATGTAATTTGATGTGACTTGATGGATTTTGGTGTAATTATGCTAAATTTTCACTCATGGAGGTAGATACATCATGAAAAGGTAGTTTGCAACTGAATGAACCAGTTTCCTAGGTTTTAGAGGCAAGCCGTTCCACTTCCTACTTTTCAGTTCTTAGTTTAGATCTTGTTGAAATAGCTCCTAAACTCATTAATTCGACCCCTAAAGCCTAGCATGAGTTGTTTGTTTCCTATATCTAGTAGTTTTTCAGTCATTGGTAAAGGTTGGACTCTTGTGAATGCTTTGAGCATTATTGTACACTCATTTCAGCAGTTTGGCAAAGGAATAGACCAGGGTTTGCAGCACTTTATGGGATTCTTGTGGCAACTTGATTTGGTATTGTGTTTCCTTCTGTAATTGCAAGTTTACATGTGTTTTATGTATGCCATCATCTCTCTCTGTTCATCTTAACTAAATGAAACAAGGATAAAGGTAGAATTCATTGAAGTTGCAGTGCTCTACCTAGGGTTTGTTTAGTTATTTATGTTTTCAGCTGTTTGAAGAGGATCCTTGAGACTTTCATGCCCTCTACAATTCCTCAATAGTCTTAAAGCTCTCCATCTCACTCAATTTGAAGTACTGAACCATTTGCCTATCTCGCCCCATAGAGATCTCTGCAAGACTATGTCCATTCCCCGGACCCAAAACTGCCTTTCACATTTGAGCCAGCAAACCCATAATAAATTCAATCAAACTCCTTTGTGCACATACCTAGCCTAAAATCAGTCTTTACATCAGTCATCTCAAGCTTTATTGGCCATATTTTCCGAGACTGACAAGGAGAGGGCCCTCTCCCGACCTGGTAGGACTAGCTACTAGGTTAAGCGTGGTTTGATGTTACCCTAGATCCTGCCTTTCTCAGCCTGAGGTAGATTTAGGCCATAACAAGTGGGTCGAGGTGTCTAGGATATTGGGATATTGATTATTTTCAACACATTCACACTCAAAAACCTCCATTTATAGATATTTCGAGACTCTAATCCCTTAGAAATGGAAGTAGGCTCTTCCATGACTAAGAGCATAACCAAGAGTAATCATATTGTAAAATCACAAAAAGCCTCTAGCCTTCACCTTTTGCTATAATGATGATATTCCAATATGATAAGTGCTCTCAACCCTTTGGTGCTACACCGTAATTAGTCATGAGACTAAAGCTGTGAAAAGGGGTTATATATATTAGATATCATGAAAATAACAAGAATTCAAATTTTCAACTATATTTTGAAATGCTAAGGAGTTAGGTCCTCGGGTGTTATACCTTAGCACCACATAAACAGGGCATGGCCATGAGCTAGATAGATCGAAATACCGGAAATTATTCAACCTTTCAATTTTTATTATAACACCAATATGGTTATATGTTGAGGGGAACTTAGCACTTTGGTGTTAGGGATTAAGCCCCTTGTGACCATGGGTTGTGACCAGGGGCCACATCTATACTAGGATATTGGTGAATCAACAAACCCTTTCCATTAATACAAACACTAATGTGTTGATAATTTGGTAGACGAGCCAGTAGTTGACACCATAATGTTTGTCTATTAACTAATAATAAAGGCTTGAATACTTTGTATTTTGGATAACTTTCACTTTATAGAAAAAATTGAGGTTTTGGCCACTTTTTATGAATTTTGAGCTTTCCTCCCTTTTTATCTATTTGTGCCTTTGATCGTTTTCTTGCCTTTGGGTCTCCCCTAACTTTGACATCAATGAAAACCTTTTTTAATAATATCACTATTTTCCATTAATGCATTAGAGGAAATTTTAGCCTAAAAGTACCCATGGAATTTTCATGTAATTTCCATGTCATAATATGTAAACCAATCAAAATCCTTTAAATTTGAAGAGAGATACATGCAAATATTTTGTAGGGAAAAGAACAAAACTACTTTTCTTAATTGTATTTTTGGCTTATTTCTTTATAGGTTTACTCAGATTTCAATTGTAGATAGTCGTTGGATGCAAAGTTAAATTCCATATCCAACGAGTACCCATTATGCATACTTCTAAGAAGACACACATTGATAAAAATCAAAGATACATTAAAAAAGTGCATCCAATGAATTTTTTTAATGTATCTTCATTTTTTATCAATGTGGGTCTTCTTCAAAGTATGCATAATGCCAGTACTAGTTGGATGTGGAATTTAATCCTGCCTCCAATGAGTATCTACACTTGAATTTTGAGTAAACCAATAAGGAGATAAGCCAAAAATACAATAAAAAGTAGTTTTATTATTTTCCCTCCAGAATTCGTAACTCTTATTTTATTATTTTTCCTTTGGAGGTCACTTTTAGGTTGAAATTTCTTCTAATGGAAACCCTTAAATAAATTTGAAAAGTGTTGAGGGACTCCCCTAACTATAAAATCCTTTTATCCATAAAATTTTCACTAAAACTTTGCATGTCTTAATTTTTTCTTTTGTCTACTATTTCTCCCCCTTTAACATCAATGGAAAAAAGTTTCTCCTCTTATCTACAATTTCCCCTAACTATAAACTTCTTCTATCTGCAACTTCTTCATTTAATTGTAAGTAAAAATCCCCTCTAGCTATAATTCTTCATTTGTCTTTGATTTCTCCCTTTAGACATCAATGGAAAATGGTTTCTCCCCCTAAACTAATGAATCTCCTCAACTGTTATTTTCCCTATATTTTAGACTTCTCCCCCTAAACTCATGCTTTACAACTTTCTAGATCCAATTCCTTTTTTCCTTTCTACCAATAATATTCTTTGCTAATGAACAAGAACATGTTTTGTTTTCACATGTAATTCAACCAATTTGAATTATTTAAAATCATTATTCCCTTGCAACTCACTCTAAAACTTCCATGTTCTTAATCAGATATGGATTACTATAGTCTTTCGCTTCTTATACTTTCCTTTTATTGATGATATCAAAGAGATATCACTCATAATTTATTTTATAAATATTCAAACGTCTCTTTGGGAAATTTTTTAGTAAAGATACTTGCAATATACTCTTTAGTGGCAATGTATTCTAGCTTATCATTTTGATTAGCAATGTGTTCTTTGAGGAAATGATGATTGATATAAATATGTTTTCTGTGAAAGAATAATGGGGTTCTTTGAGATATTGATTGCACTTGTATTATCACAAACAATTGATATGGATAGATCATAATATACCTTGATATATTCTAGAGTCATATTCATTCAAAGGATCCGAACACAACATGTTGTTGCTGAAATATATTCTGCTTTAGTTGTTGATAAAGAGATTTATGTTTGTTTCTTACACAATAATGATACGAGAAAATTTCCTAAGAAGAATGATTAACCACTAATGTTTTTCTTGTCATCAACACTTCCACATATGTTTCATTTGTATATGCTATTAAGTTGAAATAGTTTCTTCTTGAGTACCATTAGCTAAATTCCTTAATATCCTTCAAATATCTAAAACTTATTTTTACTCTTGCACATGTGTCTCCTTTGGGGAAGATTGAAACCTTGCAACCAACCCTATATCTTGCATGATATCTGGTCTTGATGCTATCAAATATTATAAGTTTCTAACTATTGACTTATAACATTTTATTTGCATCTTGATATTTATCATCCTTCCTAAACTTGCATCATATAATCATGGGGATGTTAACAGGTGCATTTTTCTCCATTCCAAACTTCCTCAAAATTTTCTTAAGGTATTTGGTTTAGGATATGAATATAACTTTACTTGGTTTAATAACTTGTAATCCTATGAAGAATGACAATTCTCCCAAAATTTACATTTCAAACTCTTTTTTCATTTATGCAATGAAAGTTTGACTCATTATCTCAACATCACTTCCAGAAATGAGATCATCCACATAGACAATAATGATCCATGAATTTTCATCATAATTTTTATGTAAATATTTCTATCTACTATTTCCATTTTGAATCCTTGTTTTTATAAATATTTTTCAAATCTTGAGTACTCAAGCCTGGGAGCTTACTTTATTCCATAAATATATTTCTTATATGTGCATATATAGTATTCATGTTTTGGAAATTGAAATCATTTTGGTTTTTCACAATATACCCATTTCTTTGAATCTCTATTTAGGGAGGCTAATTTGACATCCATTTGATATACTTTGAAGTTTATAAAACATTAAAATGAAAAGAACATTTTTATTTCTTCAAGTCTAGAAATTGGAGCAAAAGTTTCTTCAAAATCAACACCTTCCACTTGTCTACATCCTTTGCACACCAACCTAGCCATATTTCTCAATACATGTCCTTCGTCATTCAATTTTTTCTTGAAGATACACTTAGTTCCAATTGCATTGTTGTCTTTTGGTATAGGCATAAGTTCCCATGTCTCATTGATTCAGTTATCATCTTCAGTATATTGTGAAAAAAATTTGAGCTATATTTTGGATAATAATGAAACATTTACATGATTTGATGTGTTTGTCAATTTCCTCTCGGTTTGAACCCCTAAAAATTTATTATGAAATATTTTATTTTTTTGGTGATACCTCTAAACATATTTGGATGCAGAATTTCAATGTTGAAGTTATAACTCCTCTTCCTCTTCATATTTTCATTATATTATTCCTCTTCATGCTCTCTTCTGATTATCTCCTCTAACTCTTCATTTCTTTTATTCTTTTCTTTTTTGTGTAGTTCTTAATTTTATTATTACAACAATTCTTTCTACTATAATGCATAGTATTTTGTTGTAGCATTTGAAGCCTTTTCTCCTAGATGAAAAGTCAATAAATATTCCTTCATATGCTCTAGAGTCAGACTTCCCCAATTTGTCTTCATTTATCTTGATGTAGCACTTTCTTCCAACTACATTGAAATGTTTGACTGAAGTAGGTATACCTTTCCATAATTCATGAGTCTTATTATTATTTACTTTGACCTTAGCTATATTTAAGATGTGCATTGTTTTATTAATTGCTTCTCCCCAAAAAGTATTTGGAATATCTTCTTCATTAAGCATTGTTCATTCCATTTCCTCGATAATTATATTATTTATTTCACCATTATGTTGAGGAGTCATTGCTATTGAAAAATATCTTCTAAGATACTATGTTTTTCACAAAATTCATTGAGTTAATATAACTCTCCTCCTCTTTCAAATCTCAAGCACTTGATATTTAGATTAATTTCATTCTCAACCTGAGCTTTGAATATTTTGACCTTGTCAAATGCTTCAAATTTTTCTATAAGTAAACTAATCCATGTCATTCGCGTGCATTCATCAAGTAGAAGAATAAAGTATTTCTCACCTCTTAATGTTTGTGTTCTTGTAGGCCCACCGAGATATGTATGAACAAGCTCTAATTGCCTTGTTGATGAGTACTCTTTTGTCTTCAAGTTTACTTTGGTTTGCTTCTAAGGTTGACATGGATTAAAAATATTATCACTTGGATCTAAAATATTTTTCATGTATTTTATTTCTTTTGTTTTGCAGAGTTTTACTAAATTGTCAAAATTGGTATAACCAACTCTTCTATGCCATAACCAATTTTCATCCAATTTCCCCATACAACAATTTTTTTTTTTCATATAGAATATATTCTTTACTTGAGGTCCTAGGTGCATTTATCACCAACCTTCCTAATCCTACTTTCTTGATTTCACATCCCTTAACATGAAATGTGAGATCATATCCTTGATCAAACTTTTGAACAAAATTCAAGAGAAATTCTTTTAGACCATCAACATATAGAACATTTTATTCTTTCCATTATGAAGGAAAAATATCCCTTTACCCATTATTTTGGTTGATTCATTATTTCCAAAAGTGACATTTCCTCCTTTATATTCCATTAGAGATAGAAATTTCCTCTTATCATCTATCATATTCTTTGAACACCACTATCAATATACCATTGAATTTCTTAGTTTTGAACATATAGATCAAATCCACATTCTTCTTGTTTAAATTTTTTCTCTCTCTTTCCAAACATTTTGGAATTCTTCTTTCTTGTTTTTCTTGGGTGGTATTATTGAGTTTCTTCTACATTCACATGATTTTTTCCCATAGTTATTACACTTGTAACATTCAATATGATCCAAAAGGGAATAAAATGAGTCGTATCATCTAACATCACCTTCATATGGAATTCTATATTTGTTGATTACATGGGAATTCATTGAGATCTCATAAGATCCTCTATTTCTATTTCTAATATAGTCATTTATTCTATAATCTATTTCCTTATGAAAAAAATACTAGGAGAAAATAAATAACCAAAGAATAAATTATGACACCCTGATGTGAAAGACCTTCTTGAAGGAACAATTCTTCAAAACCCATTCTAATTATCCTTATGATAAAAAAATAGATCTTTACTAATTATTTACTCCATTTATTGTGTTGTTTTTATTGTTTATAGGTTAATGTCTTTGTTGGTCCATAGCCTCATTTTCAAAACTACTTGTATTGCTGGTAGATCCTTTGAGCACATTAGCATAGCTTTTAAGTTCTTTATTTTCTAATGTCTTTGTGCTTGATTCTTATTTCAAAATCTCATGATTTTATTTATAGCCAAGATTTATTTTGATAGAAGGAGACCTATGGAAGATAATAATGTTACCTATTGTTTCATCCCCTATACAAACTTGAAACTTTGATTCAACTAAGCATTTTCTTTCTTTAGTACCTTTCTCAAGGAAACAACCATTGCTTCTAGCTTCTCACAATTTTTCCTTCCTTTTCATTCAATTAACTTAGTAATATTTCTTCTATTATATTATAATATTCTAGTTCTGTCTTTAGGATGATTGTTGCTTCATCAAAGTCATGATATTTCTTTTAAAATGGTTGCAATAGTAACATTTTATTTTTACTCCTTTTTCTGAGCTTATTGTTTTTTCTAATGTTTCAACAAGTTCTGCTTCAAGACATACTCCCCCCTCAAAATCTTCTTCTTCGATATCCATTTTTCTCTTTTTTGTTGTTTTTATTTTTTTAATCAATATTTTGAGCATACATGTCCATGAATAGTACTTCTTCTTTGCCATCATCATATATAGGTCCATCACTCTCTTCTAACGAACTACCATCTTCTTTGGAATAAAATCTTTTCTTCTTGAGATATCTTCCCTTTTTACATTTAGTAATATTTCCTTATGTCTTTAAGTTTTTTTTTCATCATTACTATCCTCCAATTTTGCATGTGGACATTTAGAAGCAAAATGACCTATTCTACCACAATTAAAACATTTGAATGCTAATTTAGCTTTATATTTTCTAGCTCATCTTTTCATATTTCTCACAATTTGATATTTTTAAACATTTTATTCATGGATGGGATAAGCATTGGCCTAATGTTCATTTTTTTTCTTTGGTGCTTTCAAGGTGGCTTTCTTTAACCTTGACTTCCCTTTTCTTATTCTCGTTTAATATGAAATGAGGATTCCATGTAGTTCATCCATCTTCATATCTTCCAAATATTTCATTTCTTCAATCATTGAAATATTTTCATTAAGTCTAAAGGGAAGAGATCTCAGCACTTTCTAAACAATTACTAATTCATTAATATTTTCATCAAGTCCTCTAATAGTGTTAACAAACTCATCTACACAAAGAAAGCAGCCCACATTATCTTCTTCTTCATTCATCATCAAAATTTCAAATTGTCTTCTGGGAGTTTGAAGCTTTGCACTCATTACCTTTTAATATCCTTCATATCTACTTTGAAGCTTGTCCAAAATGTTTTTTTGCAGATCCACCCTACATTACCTTGAAAAAATAAAATACTATAAGGCCACATAAAATGACATTCATTTCTTTCGCATTATTTATAAAGGCCTTTTTTACATCTTGGTTACTTGGAGGAGTTATAGGAGATTTACAACAATCCGCCACAAAAATCTAAGTTTCAAAACCAAGAGACATCATATTGGTCCTCATTCTTATCCTCAAAAAAGCATAATTTGTTCCATCAAATAGTGGGGCTCTAATTTGAGAAAAAACCATCCTTACTGGCCATTGGTCCCTCTAAGATCTACCTTCCAATAGTTAGACTACTTATCAAGGAACTTGATTTGATGCCAATTGTTGGATTCACAATTATACTGACTCTATTGGGGGGAGTTGGGGGAGTGAATTAGTATAATATATTTTTTTCTTATTTAAGAAATTCAAGCACCATAAAACATCAATCTCATAAACATAAAATAGAACACGATATAGACATGGAATCAATTCAAGGATGAAACCAAAAAACTTCTTATTGATATTTTTTCTCATCACAAAAAAGGTCAACCTTGTAGGGCCTAGGTAGTGGTACCTTTTCTCTTTAGAGGTGGTGCTCCTATTTTCGACACACTTAGATTTATGATATATATGTATATCAATAAATGGAATACATTCGAATCATATTCCTATGAGTGGACTAAGCGTGGTAACTTGAAATATAGAAAAATAAATAAATATAAATATATTTAATTAATCATGTCCATTCCATTCATCATTCATGAGGTAAGCATCATTGAATCAAAATAATAGATAAAGAAAAAAGGATAATGGTCTAGATTAATATCCAAAGAGTTATAGAATAATTTCATTCATGGAAATCATAAAGTGCATAGGAAAACATTCATGAGATTCATAATGCTTTAAATAAGTCTCTGAATCACAAATGAATATCCTTCCCAAAAGGGAATCTCTATGAGAGTCAAAATTAATTTTACAATTTTAAAGCCTTGGAAAACCCAAGTGCCTATTTCACTCTTCAAAATATTAATACTTGAATATATAAAAGTAAATTCATTGTTACTATAAGAGGACTAAGATTGGGCTCCGATGAACCAATAAATATTTAAGATACCTAAAAGAAAGAAATATTTGTAGTCAAGGATCAATTTAAATGATGTGAAGAAACAATCAAGAAATTTGGATGATCAAATATTCGGAAGAAAAAATGGAATTGCTTCAATATATTTGGATAATGAAAAAAATAATGCGGAAGGACCTCTATGTGTTAAAGAAGATGCTTCATTATATGGTTAGAAGTATGTCATTAATTTAACTCTTTGGTAGTTATTACAGATTAACAATATCATGGTATGATTTCTTTAGCCATTCTTCAATATATTCCTTCATTAGGGAATTATTATGTCCTCCTTGAAACATAAGTCAAATATTTCCTCAATATTTCGGTCACTTTCTTGCAACTATGCAGTTGTAGCTAACAAGTCTTCATTATAATTTAAAATGTAACTAACCACAATTTAATCTCATCTTCTGGGAAATCGGCCAAGCTGTCAAATTTAGAACCCATTAAATTCTTAATAACCTCTGCCTTTTCATGTAAAATATCTTTAGAGACGAGCATAAAGTATTTAATCATGCGGGGGGCTTGAAGTTATTGACAATTTGAATGGCCTTCAAAAATGCATTGCTCCTTTTAGTATCAATGTTTGCACAATTAGCAATTGCCTTCTCCAACATCTTAATTATAGAAAACCAACAATCTTTGATTTGCTTTAGTATTTTAGGCCCTTGGAGGCTCTGTTGTATCCTTTGGATTTCACTAATTAAGTTGATCTTGTTCACAAAGGTGAGAACTCATTATCAATGATTTTTTTATAATTTTCCAAATCCTTTTTAAGATAATTATAAAATGAACAAATTCTATTCACCAAATTCCTCAAATGAAGATCAATTTCTGACAATTATTCAATGATTTCCATTCTATTATTAATGGTAATTACAATATAGGATATGATTCTTGTCAATAGGTGTACTTATTTTCTTATCTAATGGGGTTTGCCAAGTCTGTTTTCCATAAATTCAAGTGGTTTGATAACTAAGGGGGGCATGAACAGGAGCACTGGATTAAGAGCCTCTTCAAGCTCATTTATTCTCATGTTTATCTTATATTTTTGGCTTCATGTTTTGTAACGGAACGAGATAGAGATATTTTAGAAATTTGGTGTAGTATCAAAAGTTCAATTGCTCTTATTCTATAAATATCCATTTTTTTTTCAATTGGTTGATGAATTTTTTATTTTGAATTTTTAGTCTTTCAATCCTTAGCTTTATATTACCTTGATCATAACACACATCCTACATGGTTTATCGATGGCCATCAAAGATGGTGGGATCTTCTACTATCTCTTGAGTCATTCTTTAGGTATCAACCATGTGGGATGTAACCCAATTACGTAGTGGAGTATTGTCAACTTCCATAAATGTTGCCTCTTTTATAAGTTGAGCCTCTTTAAATATTTTTCTCTTGGATAATTTAATAATGTGTGATCTTTCTAAGACCACATTGGGAGGTGTATCCACTACATATCCTCCACCAGAGTTTCATTACTTGTTCCTCCAACAAAATTAGATTCCTTTCTTCTATGAATAGACAATTAACTCAAGTGAGCATGAGATGTAAAAGGTGGATGAATGTTTGTAGGGTTTTTATCTATTTCTCTATTTTACCCCCTAAAAGTAATAATAGTTTCTTCAATAAGTTTTTCAATATGGGTAGGTGTTTCTCTTTCTATTGATGGGCTAATATAACTTACCCCACTATCTTCAATAATTCTAGTAACTATATTACCACATTTGACTATGGAAAGGTATCTTGAAAGTATTCCTTTTCGATCAAAACCTTGGATTGGATCTTCTTTAGTTAAATTTAAAACTTTCAACGACTCTAAATTCTACTAAGTATGCCACATTTTTTATAGTTAATTCTTCCACAGTAAAGACATTTTTAAACTCGTATTTTCAACTTATCTCACTAAGGTTTTACTCAAATTTTGTGCACGATTACTCATTGAGTGCAAAATTTAATTCCTAATCCAAGGAGTACCCATGTTGCATACTGTCGATGGACCCTGCTACATGAAATATTGAGAAATACATGAAAAAACACGATTGCAATCACGTTTTTCATGTATTTCTCATTTTTCGTGTAGTAGGGTCCATTGAAAGTATGCAACAAGGATACTCCTTGCATGAGGAATCATATTTTGCATCCAACAAGTGTTTCTGCTCGAAATTTAAGTAAACCCATAGGGAGATAAGTTAAAAATACGAGTTGAAAAAAATAGTTTTTTCTTTTTTCCCTCTCAAATTTGATGATGTGATCTAATCTTATTTTCTTATTTCCACTAATATTTTATAATTTCCTTAGGAGGCCCATTTTAGACCTCAAAATTCCCCTAAATATTATCATTTTTTTCATTCCAATAGTGTTTACAGGACCGCTCTGAAGCAAAAACTTTCCATAATTTCATAGTCAATTTTGTCAAGCAAAAAGAAAATTCGCCGGGTATTCATAAACTCGTTATCTCTTTTTAATTAAAAATGAGAAATCAGAAGGGAAAGCGTATGGAAATAATTGAGAACCTAATGGTTCCCATAGCCCCAAATTTAGATGGATTTCCCCTTGTAGATGTAGACTTTAAATTCACTGAGACCAAATATGAATTCGATTTACTCGACTTACAATTGGGCATTTCAGAAATATGAAGATGCAAGCGATGAATTTGGTATTTGGGAGTCCATGTTGGCCCATTTCATTTTTCCTCAAACAAACTAATTTCCTGAATTTGTTTGCTGGTGTGAAAACAATGACCTTCCCAGTCAAAAAATTGCAGTAGCTAGAAATGGAGAAATATTGTTTTATGTCACACTAGAATCTATTCTCTAAGCCATGCAAGTCAATCCTACAATTTCCATGCACATGTTTTCATTTGAATCCCTAATGGAAATCTATCGTAAAACAAACTTCCAACCAACATATTTGAAGCATTTTAAATAGGAGGAGTCGAATTGCCTCATAATAATCCACCCTATTCTACCACTATCTTTCCTTAAATGACTAGACAAAACATTTCTCTGCTTTGTTGTTATTAGGTTATCCAAGTGAAGAATGGGATGATGAAGTTTTTCTAGGTTTTCTATATGTGTTTTCATCTTGGAAGAAGCCTTCAATTTTGTTCAACTTTATTCAGTATAATTCAAATCGAATTCATGAACAATTTTTGAAGTTTAGTGTTGAGAGAGCTTTTAAACACCAATCTACATTAGTCTATTTGTTCTTATATAACTAGTATGAGAGATTCAAAATGCAACTTCAAAAGCTAGACTCAAATGGAAGGTCATAATATCTCATCCATTGGACTTCATTGGTCAGAGAGAACTCGAGAGATTATTCATTTAATGAATTTGTAGACTAGTTTCTTTATTTATCATTATGTCTTCTCAGTAGTGATGTAGTCCTAAGGATATCAACAAAAAATAAAATAATATTTCATCTAAGTGAGCAATCAAAAGTGGGAAACTAGTATTTATACCAAAAGTTTAAAGATATTAGAATCTATGGTTGTGAACTATCACCTTATAAATTACCTGAATTCCTTCCAATCTGAATATTTGTGTTGGAGTTCATAAGACAAATTCTAAATGCAGATGAAGTAAATTTTGTATCTAGGAAGAAAAAAGCTAAATTGAAATTGAAAGCTCAAGTTGGTACATTTATAGTAATACCAGAGAATTTGATAAGGAGGTGGAGAAATTGTTAAGTCAAATGAAGTTTAAATTAAGTTTCAGTTGGACTTATGATCCTTTGGGAGTAATTTCATCTCTTAGACTTGAGAAAAAGTATGCTCCTCATACTCACTTCTCTAAGCCAGGGATTGAAAAATATTCCAACTATGATGTATGGGAGGAGAATACTTTGCAAGAGGTTGAAGAGAAGGTTTCTAGTCAAACAACTTTGGAAACTCCTAGACGTAAAGAGAAGGAGATAAAAATACCAAGTGACATCATGTTTCCTACAGATTCAGGTTCTAAATTTGCAGAATTCATAGTTTTCAAAAGAAGAAAGACTAATAATATAGGGGAAGAATCATCAGAGGGAGAAAATACAAAAGTATCTACTATAGTGATGTTATCAAGCGAGCCCATGTTCACTTTACAACAAACCGAAGAAAGAATACTTGATCCAGTTGCTTCTCCTTCTTCTAGTGGACAAAGTATTATTACTAGATTTAGAGAAATGAAGAAGAAGAATGAGTTACTTAAAAATGCAACCTATTCTGAGTTCTAGAGACATACTTCTACTACCTCGAATAAGTTATTGTCTTCACTATACCTTGACAAAGGACAATTTCAATTGGAATTTCTTGAGCCAAGGGTCTAAGTTGCAAAATCTGCAGAGGATTACAATACTTCAATGCTATCCTTTGATACAAAATAGATCCATCCCATAGATAAAATTGATCTACATAAACAAGTTGGTGAAATGATATATTCTTCTTTAACAAGTTCTAACATGGTTGCTTCAAAGCTACAAGCTTCTTTAAATAATATTCATTCTCATCTTAAGTTAGAAAATATGTCATTTTTAAGAAAGGATACAAGAATAAAATATTTAGAATACATTGTAATCAAATTAGGATTGAATCCTAATGATGTTAATGCAGCTCAAGATATTATTAAAAACATAAATGCAGACATTCAAGCATTATGCAGACAATTAAAATTACCAACAACAGAGAATCCTCAAGCTCAATAAGTAGGGTAGTTAGAAAAGGAAAAAGAAAAGATGTTGCATATGATTGTTGAGCAAAACATTGAAATACAAAAAATGGAGCTAGACATGGAAAAACTTATGAAGGAGAAAGAACAACAAATTAGTGCATGAACTTCAATAATGGAAATAGGAGCATCCAACTATGATTCAACAGAACAATGATCTAAAGTAATGGTTGACTTTTAAGAAATTTGGATATTGAAAAGTTAAATGAATCACTGCAGGGAACAAAAGAAAATCAAATAAAGGCATATAATACATACATTTCTGAATTGTAGAAAAAAATTAAGCTTATGAAGTAGATTGAAAGTTTCAAGATGAATCAATTAGTGCCTAGAATTTGTCATAAGCTAAGGAGAAAGTCTGAATAGAAATTGATTCAGATATTCAATACTAATGGACATATATAGAGGTTATTTTTGAAGAGGAACAATTGGTGAATAAAGCAAAGGTAGCCATTGAAGAAATCAAAGAGGAACCAGATCATGTGCCTAGTGAAGCAACCAAAGTTATAAAAGTTTCAAACTCAAAAACCAGAGAAGAATTAGAAGGGATGGGAATCGAAGATAGAATAGATGTGGTTCTTGAGGCGAGAAAGGTGCAAACCAAAAAAAACTTGACGCTGAAACTAGAAAACAAATGTGCAAACCTGGATAGTTAAATCAAAAAGTTTCACAAGAATTTTTATGTTCTTCAGCAGAAAGGGCTCCCATCATTGAGGGATTCTCACGTTCAACTAATGGAGTAGGAGGACTATCAGAAAATGTTACATGATAAAGCTACAAATAAATCAATGTTTTCTAAAGTAAAAGGAATTCTTGGTGGTCAGAGTTTTTTACAATACTTAGCAAATGATTTATTTATTTTATATTAAGTTGATCAACTTTTTGTTACCAAGATAGCTTTTAAAAAGTATATTGAGGTAGATGAGGCTTATAGGAAGGTAACAAAGTTTTCATGTCTAGATGATGATCAATGGGATAAGTTCCTTGAACTTATCGAGTAAACAGAAAGCAACTTTGGAGGTGGGATTTGAGCAAAGAACTAGAGCAGAATCACTAGAGCCATATTTAAAGCCAACAGTTGGAAACGTTATCCTCGAATAGTCTGCAAATTTCAGTAAATCGGTTCCAAAATTTCTATTTTGAGTTATATTAATTAGATTTATCCAAATCATTTTGGATAAAACTTTACTTTTTCATGTAAAAGATTGTAATAGATTAGATATTTTAAGAAGAATCTATATATACTTTGTAATTCGAAGTAAGAAGGGTTGATACTTTGACAAAACCAAGAGACATTATTGTAATTTTGGAAATTTTGAAGATAATCAAAGACTTATGGGTTCAATTTTTAGAAGCATTTGTGTTCATGTGAGTTTTCTTTGTGTAATCATTTCTAGTATTCTTCGAATATTTGAGGTAATATAGAAGTATTGGGTAAGGCTAGGTCGATTTTTTCTCCCGGTCGATTTTTTATCTCCCTAATAGCCCTTGCAAAGCTATTATCATTATTGAGATTAGCTAATTGAAATTTTTATTTAAATTAGTACCTTTGTATCATAAAATTATTACCTTTTTTCATCTCTCAAATAAATATAATCGTTAGCTATAGAAATATTTCTATGCGCCTCTACTTCATTTGATAATGCAAATAATCAGGAAGGATATTTAGTTATCAGATACCTTCTTTTTCATCTATCACGAGATTTTAAAGATTGTATGGTATTAGTACTAGATACAACACTTTGATAAATCTTTGGATCATTTATCATCCATTTAAAATACATCCTCATTTAGATGCTTTGGCAAAGTTCTTGAGCCTAGAACTGTCTAGAAAGAAACAACATCAAATTGGAATTATTGTCGGAGAATATGGTTTGAAGTTTATTTTCCTAGGAAAATGATAAGTCTTACCTCTTAATGTTGAATAAGAGGTTAGCAGGATAAAAAAAAATTCACCTAGTGACTTCATAGATTAAATTTGGCTTCACATAGGCATACCAGATCTCATTTTGATCCTGATCTCTTCACTCCATTAGCAAATCCAGAGAGACTTGTACGATGCTTCCTTTAGACGTATACTTGAAGCTTCTACCTCAGCTTATCTTGCACCAAAATTAGTTTCATAGCCTAAAAAATTTGAACCAATTCCCATACATCTTGATTTATCTAATTTACCACCTAAAGTCTTAGAACTTATTTCTAAAGGAGTATAACTATAATCTGATTTACTAGTCCATCAACTTGAATCCTTTGAACTTCATATCTCCCTTTTAGAATCGTTTGATACATAACCAAACCTTGAATCAAAATTTCATGAGCTTAAACCTGGAGATTTTATATCCTCTATTATCTCGACTTATTCTTCTACTTCTGATCAAACAGAAGAGAAGCTTAAAATTATTCAAACCCTTTAGCTTTTGAATATCAAGGTAAGATTGTACCTGAAGTTTAAAAGTTAATAATTCACCATCAATTCCCAAAAATTCCTTTTCATTGAGGGCATCCATCTTTCAAGAAACTCGTGTCTCCTAGACAATCAATTTCATAACAACAACAAATGACTGGAATCATACCAATTCTGGTAGCTAGATATGTAGCATTAGTACTACCACCAAAAACTCAGATTCATGACTTTCCTAAAGGTTATCTAAAGAATTTTCCTAGATACAATGGGGAAATAGGACCGAATGCAGAAGATCATTTATCTGCATTTTTGGATTTTGCAGATAATATAAATATAGAACATGAAGATGTTCATATGAGGTTATTTGTTCAATCATTAGAAGGAAATGTTAGGATTTGGTTTAGACATTTATAACCAAATTCTATTCATGTGGGTAGATTTAACCAATATTTTCATAAATTAGTAGGGAATAAAGAAACATCTTGTTTATTATTTGACTGAATTTGAGGACCTGAAAAGGAATCCTAATGAACCTGTGTCAAACTTCATCAAGATATTTAACAAAATTTATAACAAGATGCTAGTAGATTGCAAACCTCTAGTCACTACAAAAAAGGTGATATTTTCTAAGGCATTTGACGATGATTTTTCTTTAATGTTGACAGAAATAAAATATAGAAACTTAGCACATATTCAAATTGATGCAATTTAGGTTGAGGCCAACACAAAAACATCAAGTAAATTGAGAGAAAATGTAGAAAAAGAAAAAAGGAAATTGAAGGCAAGAACAAAAACTGGCTCATCTTAAAAAAGTAATGGAGAATAACATAAAATTGATGAAACCACTTCAATGTTGAGAAACCTATCTAATAGAATTTCAAAGATGGAAACGCAACCTAGAAAAGTATGACAGAATGTGAATAGGCCACCAGGAGCCTACATAAGACATTTTCAACAACTTTTACAGAGCGAAAATAATGGCCAAAAAATTCAACCTCCATTGATGATAGATGACGCGGATATGGAAGAAGCAATATCTGTTGTATATGACATAAATTATTTTGGTGATCAAAATCAAGAAAAGTATATTGTTCTTGTGGATCAATTTCATCCTGTAGCTCAAAATATAGAATCTTCCAAAGTTTCTAAATCCCAATCCTTTTCTGAATTTATAATTGTTGAGCTAAACAAAAGATATGATCTTAGACCAAGACAAGGTCCAGGTACACATGTAAAGACAATTACCTTTGATTTATCACAAGATAAAATTTCTGAAACTTTATCTTCATAGTCTCAAAGTCAGCCACTATATCAATCTACAACAAAAAAAACTTGTTTCTCCTGCTTTTAATGTAGAAAAGGAAGTAGAAAAAGTCAAACTTCCAATTCCTTTTTCAGATTTCAAGAGAAACCCTAGTTATAAGCAACATGTATCCAAATGGATTTAGTGTTCAAGTGTGGATTCTGAACGAGATCTGATCAATTTGCAAGGTGAAAAACCCTCTATTATTTTTGGACCATGCTTGGATGTTTAAGATGAAAGTGTTCCTCCCTTCTATTTGACTCTACAAATTCATGAGTTTATCCTCTATAATTCTATGCTAGATTCTAAGGAATCCCATAATCTAATACCCAAAATTATTATAAATCAACTTCATTTGCAAGTCACAAGGCCCTACAATGATTTATTTACATTTGATTCAAAAAAGGTGCAGTGTTTCAGATTGATCAATGATATCATAGTAACGTTGGTTCATATTCCTATTAAAAGTGTTGTAACAGATATAGTGGTTATACACATTTCCCAAAAGTTTGGTATGTTTTTATTAAGACCTTAGTGTGCTAAACTGAGAGGAAGTTTACAGATGGATATGTCATATGCCACTATTCCAGTCTATGGAGGAGAACATTAAATATTTTCTAAGAATTAAGGTTTATAAATAATGTATGTAATGTTAGCCAAGCTCTAAATCACACAGTATATGTTGTGGACCAAGATTTAGGGTGTTTCATTTTAGCTGTAAATGATGAGTGCAATGTACAAAACATAATTGAAGACACTGTAGATATTCCTCAATCTTTAGATAATGATGTTTGGAAGATGTATTTTGATGGGACTTTTTCTAGAGATGGATCTCGAGTTGGGATTGTTTTAATTTCACCTGAAAATAAAATTATTACTCAATATTTTAAACTAGACTTTTAGGTCACTAACAATGTGCTAGAATATGAAGCGTTAATACTAGGATTGGAGTTGCCCAAGAAAATCAAGGTTCAGAGATTGTCAATGTTTAGTGATTCAGAACTAGTAATGAAACAAGTTAGCAATATTTGTGAGACAAAACATCCCATATGAAAATCTTATAGAAATGAGACAAGGGATTGTATAGAGAACTATTTCCAATCTTTTAACATTGAAGTTATACCAAGAGAGGATAACATGTAAGAAGATTATTTGGTTGTTTCCACAAGCACTTTCAAAGTTCTAGAATATTTTCAATTGCAATATCAAATTGGGGTTAGATACAGACCTTCAATCCCTTATGATGTGAAATATTGGAAAGTATTTGAAGATGATAATCAATTGAAAAAGTTTATGCATACTATTGAGGAATTTCCTTGCCTACATATTGATGAAGAGAAAAATGAAATAGTTACAGAAAGTATTCCTAATTCATAAATAAATTTCAAGAGGAAAATAGTTTATCTTGATATTATTCAACTATCTAATAATCATATTCCTAAAGGATTAGTTCCCCTTGAGAGATTGTTTTACCAGGATGATGTTATAAAAAATTCAACGCTAAATTCATAGTAAGATGATGTGTAAGACTGTGATATTGGTACAAAAGAAGAGGTTAGAAACATTAAACTTTCAACAACATTACCACAAGAGATAAAATATAAATATGTTCAAATATTCAAGGAATATAAAGATGTTTTTGCATGGAGATATGAATATTTGAAGACTTATGTCACATCTATCCTTGAACATAAGATTACTTTAAAAATAGGATCTAAACCATTTCAGAAAAAGTTCTTGCCAATAATAAAAAGAAGTAAAGAAACTACTCGACACAAAATCATAGTTCCTTTAAGATATTTTGATTGGCTAGCCAATCTAGTTCCTGTCAAGAAAAAAATGGAGATATTAGATTGTGCGTTGACATCAAGAATCTGAACAAATTTTCATTAAAGGATAATTACCGACTAACAAAGATGAATCATATGCTTCCAAGAGTAACAAAGTCAAATAAAATATGAATGTTAGATGGTTTTTCTGGATACAATTAGATATCGCTCAGTGGAGAAGACAAGAAAAACACGACTTTTACCACACCATGGGGTACATTCATGTATGTTAAACTACCTTTTGTCCTAATAAATGCAGGGGCAACCTTTCAGAGGGCCATGGACTTAGCATTTGTTGGAAAGTAAATAAATTCATAGTAATTTACCTTGATTATTTAATTGTCTTTTTGGAATCAGATGCAAATCATATCAAACATTTAAAGAAAGTTTTTGAGAGATGCGGGAAATTTTGGATTTCACTTAATCTCAAGAAATCAATATTTTCTTTGAAAGAAAGAAAATTGTTGGGCCATATCATTTCAAAAGCAAGACTCACAATAGATCCTAAAGAATTTCAGATATTCAGGTCATTAGTTTACTTAGAACGAATAAAGAAATTCAAGTATGTTTAGGAAAAATCAATTTCTTGAGAAGATTCATACCTAATTATGTTGATATTGTAAAGGATATCATTGATATGCTTAAAAATAATAATGAAATTAAATGGAATACACAAGCTAGATTTTCCTTTTCTCAAATCAAAAAAGAACTTACAGAAGCACCATTATTAGCCAATCTAGATTATTCAAATCCTTTCAGTATTTTATCTTTTTCATTAGATAGTATAATAAGTAGTTTTATTACAGAAAAATGAAGATCATTATGAGCAACCAATTTCTTTCTTTAGCAAATTTATGAGGGATGTAGAACTAAAGTATGATATAATTCAAAAATGGGCTTATGCTTTAGTTCAAGCTTTGAAAACTTTTAGAATTTATGTGTTGCATTCTCCAATAATAGAATTCGTACCCAATAATGCAGCAAAAACAATGCTAACTCAACCTGATACAGATGTAAAAAGAGGAAGACGGATAGCCAAAATTTTGGAGTTTGATTTGGATATCAGACCTACAAAGCTAAAAAAAGGACAAGGATTGGCTAAGTTTCTAGAATAATCAAATTGTAAAGTTTTGGGTATAAATTCATTAATGTAGATTTCAAGTACACTAGAGGAGAAGAATCCACAAGAACCTTCTCCTATTCCAGAGGAGAAGAATCCGGAAGAACTTGCTTCTAGTTCAGTACCACTCCCACTTTTTTTACATATTGATGAGAAATTTTTTTAATCAGAAAGGTATATGCATATTGTACATTTTCTACAAGATTTTGAATATCCTCTTGAGTTCAACAAAAATCAATGTAGGTATCTTAAGCTTATAGAAATGAAATATTGTATACTTAATGCAAATCTGTATTGGAAGGATCCATTGAATATTCTTTTACTATGTTTAACGGAAAGTGAAACAGAGGGTGTAATTGAGAAGTTTCATGAAGAAGTATGTGGATGCCACTATGATTAGAAAGAAACCAGCATAAGATATTGAGAGCATGATTCTATTGGCCTAAATTGTTTTCCCAAGTTGGTTTGAAACATGGAAAATTTTAGGGGCTAATATTCACAAGTGGGCTAATATTCCATGATTTTTCCAAAAAAACGATTCGCCAATTTCCATTTTTTATAAAAATGTTTTGCCCAAATTTTATAATATAAAAATATTTTACCTTCAAAATCAGCAACATTATATAGAGAGTATATATAAAATCAATATTAATTTGAATAATTTTACAAATACATCAATAAGAATTTTATATTTTGCATGTTAGGGACTAGTGTGATTCACCAATGTTTTTAAACTTCAAGAGAATTTTCCATCCTTCAAATTTTCCCTAGTTTCAAAGTACGGAGTTGTATACCTTGCAAAATATTTGCAGGTAAACAAAAATTAGTTTCTCTCCCTCTCATTCTAGTATTAGTAGAAGCTCCTTTCTTATAATGGGGCTTCGATTTTAATTGTGAAATAAATCCTTCTTCTAGTAATCATAATAAATAGATCCTAATAACAACAAATTATTTCACAAAATGGATAGAGGCTATCCCTGTGATAAATGCAATTGATTTTGTTGTCATGAATTTTATTTAAGAAAACATTTTATCTAGGTTTGGTTTTCCAAGACAAATAGTTATAGATAATGCTCAAGATTTCACTTCCATTAGAATGATTGAGTTCTATCAAAAATACCAAATTTCTTTACATCACTCTACACCATATTATCCACAAGGGAATGGACTTGCAGAGTCATCAAACAAAATCTTGATTAAATTTATTAAGAAGGCGTTAACAGATCATAAAAGAAATTGGGATAGTGATTTGGAGTATGCAGTTTGGGAAAACTGAGTTTCACCTAGAATATCTATAGGTAAATCTCCATTTCAACTAGACTATGGTACTGAATCCATTTTTTCTACCCAATTGGCATTTCCAGTCATGAAAATATTACATGATTCTTATGAGGAAACTCATGATTTCTCAAAAAGGATCAATCAAATTATTGAACTAAATCAAGACAGAGAATAAGTTTAACACAAACTCTTGCAGTATCAGGATAAAATGACAAGTTTATTTGAAAGGATAGCCATGGAGAGACATTTCAGACAAGAGACCCAATATTAACATGGGATGCAAGAAGAGAAGAAAGAGGAAAGCATGGAAAGTTTGACAATATTTGGTTGGGACCTTTTAAAATTGCAGAAATCAAGGGAAATAATACTTTCATCCTTCAGAATTTGCAGGGAGAATTTGACTCATTGCTAGCCAATGGGAAATATTTGAAACACTAGATTCAGTAGTGAGTATGTTTCTTTCATTATCATTGTAAATAATTAGTATGGTTTATATTTTCAGAGCAAGTGTGATTTCCTACAACACTGACTCCATAGCCCGAGGAGAAGACACATGAATTTGCATGTTCTCTGCATTTCGCCGGTGGAAGCAATCCCCAGATGGAGCCATTTTTTGTAGATATTTTTACCCATGCCATTTATTTTGAAATTTTATATTTTCAACCAAAAAAAAAATATTGTACTTTGTAATAAAATTTAGGCATATTTCTCTAAATTCCACCTTCAATTTAAATTTCAGAAAATAATTCTATGATTTACTTGCTGCCACATCACTTACCTTTCGCACATGTTCCAACGACACTGATTTCCTCCACCATAATCAACAATCAAGAATAGAGTGTAGAACCCCCCCCCCCCCCCCAAACGCACTCACGATGTTTAATCAGAAGGGCGGTCCACAATCCTGTTTTATGAAAACCACTATAGAATAAGTGTCACACACTTTTTCATTATGGGAGCCCCTCTCAAAAATAGCTTACCACCACACCCTCGCAAACCACCTTCTGCCTAACCATTACTTCCGTTATCACTCCCCCCATTTTATCCTCTCTACCAATTAAGCGCCAACTTAACCATCAATATTTCCTCTCATATTTTAAATGATTTAACCATTAAATGATTAAAAGTATTCCCGCCAATGTTCTCAAAGTCATTTTTTTGATGCGCCAACCATTAATTTCATTAATGGCTATCCAAAAACATTTTCTAAACTATATTATACTCCATAAAACTTATCATTTTCCTTCATTCCAACAATGTTTACAGGAGCGCTCTAAAGCATAAAAGTTCTGAAATTTCACATTCAATTCTATCAGGAAGCAAAAAAATGAACCAAGTATTCATAATCTCCTTCTCTCTTCTTAATTCAAAATGAGTAATCAGAAGGGAAAGAGTAAGGAAAAATTTGAGAACCCAATGATTCCCACGGTTTTAATTTTAGATGAATTGTCCCTTGTAGATCTACATTAAAATCACTAAGACCAAATGTGAATTCAATTTAATCGAATTACACAATCATTCATTCTATAAATAGGAAGATGCCAGCGATGAATTTTCTATTTGGGAGTCCATGATGCCACAGATCATTTTTCCTCAGACACATCACTTTCCCAAATTTGTTTCCTTGTGTGAAACCAAATACCTTCCTATTCAAAAAGCTATAGTAGCTAGAAATGGAGAAAAAATGTTTTGTCACACTAGAATCTATTCTCCAATCCATGCAAGTCAACCTCAGAAACTAACCTTCTAAGAATGAACCAACATCTTTGACACATTTTTACTAGAAGGAGCCGAATTTCATCATCATAATCCACCCTATTCCTCCATTATCTTTCCTTAAATGACCAGATAAATCATTTCTATGCTTTTTGGTTTATTAGGTTACCTAAGTGATGAATCAGTTCATGAATTTGTTCGAAGTTTTCTGTCTGTGTTTTCATCTCGGAAGAAACCTTCAATTTTGTTCAACATTAGTTAGTATATTTCAAATCAAATTCATGAACAATTTTTGAAGTTTAGTGTTCAAAGAGATTTTAAGCAGTAGTCTATATTAGCATATTTGTTCTTATATCATTAGTCTGAGAGATTAAAAAAGCCACTTGAAAAGCTAGACTCACAGGGAAGGTCGCAACCTGTCATCCATTGGACTTCACTGGTCAAAAAGAAGTCAGAAGATTATTCATTTAGTGACTTTTTCGACTAGTTTCTTTATTTATCATTATGTCTTCTCGACAGTGATGTAGTCCCAAGGATATCAACGGAAATTAAAAGAAATTTTCAAATGAGTGAGCAGTCAAAAGTGGGAGACTGGTACTTATACTAAAATTTTACAAACATCGAAACCTGTGGTTATTAACTATCACCTTATAAATTACCTGCATTTCTTCCAATCGGAATATTTTCCTTGAAGTCAATAAAGCAAATTCTAAATGTATATGAAGTACATTTTATATCTAGGAAGTAAAAATCTCAATTCAAACTGAAATCTCAAGTTGGTCCATTTATAGTAAATACCAGAGCATAAAAGGAGGAGGTGAAGAAGTTGTTAGGTCAAATGAAGTTTAAATTGAGTTTCAGATAGACTTGTGATCCTTTGGGAGTAATTTCATCTCTTAGACTTGAGGAAAATTTGGCTCCTTATACTCACTTCTCCAAACCAGAGATTGAACAATATACCAACCAAGATGTATGAGAGGAGAATACTCTGTAGGAGGTTGAAGGGCGGGTTTCTAGTCAAACTACTTTGGAAACTAATAGACATAAAAAGAAGGAGTTAAAAAGACCAAGTGACATCATGTATCCTACTGGTTCATGTTCGAAATTGACAGAATTCAGAAAAAAACAGCAAGAAATTCTCAATTTGATTTTTCCTTGTGTTATCACCAAAATAAGGGTTTACATTGTTCTTAGTCATGGTCTTAGATAAGTGTCAAGTCACCCTATGTTTTAAGGGGTAGGTGATAGGTTAGGAGTCTCAAAGGTCTCATTTTTCATATCCAAATAAAGTCCAACAACCTTATTCCATGTTTCATGAGTCTTACATTCTTTTTAGAAACTCATAGCTTAAACCATTTTGAAAATTTTTGGAATTAGCCCCAAAACCACGTTTTCATAGCACAGACAGTGTAAAATGACTATTTTGTGCTACGAAAATGCTGCTCTTTTCGTAGCACTTTCCTTGTGCGCTATGAAAGCGCGGATTCATGGAACAGTCTTGTTTAACATCAATCCATTAATATTCCGTTAAAATTTTCATTATTAGGTGTCAGATAGGAGTCAGTCCTTAAGCATGTCGTCATCCAAAACTCATCATTTCGAATTTAGGGCTCATCATGAAAGTTAATTTCAAATTCGAAAGGGCTGGCTAGTCTCTCGTTGTAGTTTGCATGCAAACCCTCAAACAGAATAAGCTTTGGTAATTTTTCACCAATGTTTCTCTCATCCATAATTCAAGAGAGGCTGACCACCATAGGCAGGCAAGGCTAATCAACAGAATTTCAAGCGAGGCCGGTTTGTTATAGGAATTCAGAAGGAAAGATGACAGAGGAGAAGAAAAGTCACAAGTCTGGTCATTGTTTAAGATCAGAGCCTAAAAGCACCAAGGTCTTAGTCAGAGATAAATCAGTTGTAGAAGCCTTCAAGAAAGCAGGATGCTAGAATTTTTGTAAAAAATTGCAAGGAGGACATACTCAAGTAACAAAGGAGTTTGCACTACATTTCACTAGCTCAAGCACAAAGGTTGGAATCCTAAACTTGCAAATTTCTCCAGAAATCATAGCTTTGGTGACAGAGATTCCTAGGGGACAAGATATATGGTTCAAGAACTTCATATTTGACATGAACCATGTAAAGTGTTTCTGAAGCCAGAGTTTGCAGAAACAGACTTAACCAAGGTAGTTCCCAAAAACTACATTAAGGACAGCGATGCCAACCTACTCTTCAGCATTCAACATTATTTTACCTGTGAGGGAAGATATCAAAGGGTTTATTCATATCATTTTAAACTCCTGTTTCATTTTACTAGTATGATTTATTTAGATTTTCCTTACTTCCTGTATCGAAGTGTAGCTAAAATGGCAGATAAAGTGCAATTGAAATCTCAAGGACATGAAACTTCCCTCTTTCATCATGGTCTAATTAAATTGATAGTTCTACATGAACTCAAAAGGATCAACAAAGATTGGTCTTCATTTTTGTCTTTATGTGATTTTGGAGCGGAAAGTCAAGATGCAGGCATTAGCCCTAAGGTTCAACGAACTCCATCAACAGAAACCAACAAGTTTATAATGTCTAGGGAAAAAAGATTTGTTAAGTTGAAACCTAGGAAACAGGTGAAAGAGCAAGTAAGAAAAACACCAGTAGTTATTCGTGAAACTCCTAAATCTACAAAGGAAAAGATATCTGAGGTTAAAGGAATGACACATGAATAATCAGCGAACAAACGAGTTCAAAGGAGATTGACCAGAAGTCAAATTGCAAAGGAGAAGGGTAAATCAATGATCTCAGGAGAAAGTTAAAGCTTGAAGGGTGATTTAAATGATATTTTAAAGGCCATTGATATTGCAGAATCCCCTTCGGTGTAGGCAAATGTCATAGAATTTGATAAAGGAAAGTCGAAGAAAATGAAACCCTCCAAGAAACTGGGTTTGAGGATGATGTTGCAGCTTTTGTTTTCAAGCCCAGAAAGCCCTTAACCAAGCAATCCAAAAGATGCAAGAGTACAATATTGAGTTGGGGAAAATAGAAGAAGCTTCCGCTGTTCAAGAAGAGCTGGCAAACTTTTCATCACCAAGACCTGAAGGTGACAAAAATAGAGTTTTTTCCACTCAAACAGGAAAAGCCAGTTACGAAGAAATGGAAGGAAAGTTAAGAGCAGCTAATTATGAAATTTCTAGACTAAGGATGAGAGCAAGAAGGCATGTTACTAAAAAGACAGATTTCAAAAGGGTAAAGGCTCTCAGGGAAGTTGAAAAAGTTTGAAAACCAGAAATAGTCAGCAGTGAAACTCAGTGCTTTACTTGGACTGTTCCTGCAATCAAAGAAGCCAAATTTGTAAGGAGGATTAATGCTCAATTGAGAGCTTCTAATAGGAGATTGAAAAGACAAATTGAAGACCTAGAAATATGGTTAAGAAAAGCTGAAGAAAGGCTATAGCAATAATGAAACAAAGCAATGAAAAAAAGGGCAGTAAAGGATATATCTTAAAACAGTTTTGGTATTAAAAAGAAGTTTATCTCTGAAGAAGAACAATCTTATAAGGTTAAGTTGTTTTGTTTTTGGTGATCATATCAGTCTTTAAGAAATATTGAAAATTCCCAAACTGTATATTTTGAAGGCTGTGTTGAAAGAAGAGCATACATAGCGGTTTCGTAGCGCACTACGAAACTACTGAAGGTGACTTTTTAGCACTTTATAGATGCATTTCGATGGTAAGGTCTATAAAGTCCAAGTTTTGATGATTTCTAGTAGAAATATGAGGATCATTGATGAAGTTTCAAATGGCAGTGATGCAGAATGGTTCAAAGAAGTATTCCATAAATGATATAAAAGTTGTGCTACGAAAACAGGCTATTTTCGTAGCACAGTCATGTTTCATGCTCTTTTTCATCTATTCGAGAGTTATTTTCTTGCACAAGTGGGCAAATGAAGTTTAAATGGATTACTAACACATGCCATATATGAAACTTCTCGAAGATAAGCATAAATGATTAAGGGCCTTAAAAGGAGGAACTATGTCTCCTTGTTTTCAGGACAGTTAGGTCATGATTCAGCAGGGTTAGCAAAAATACTAGAGACATCATCAAGATTGAGGACATGGATTGGCAGCTGATTAAAGAATGTATTTATGTCATAGATAGGGTTGTTGAAAGCATGTTTTAGGAGTTTCACTCCTATTTGTATTTGGACTCTTAAAGACAACTAGCTGTCAAGTTGTAATTAAGTAGTTTGTTTTATGAATAAATAGGTGTCATTTATAGGAATTTGAATTCCCCTAGAGATGGATCATAGTATCCAAGATTGTAAAAACTCTATATTAAGCTTGAGAATTGAATTCCTTAGGGTTGGTAATTTCATTAGCAAAAAGAAAGTTGTGTTATTGTAAGAAACTTTGGTTTTCTAAACTTAATACAGAGATCAGTTTGACTACTCAAGATTCACAAGGAGTTTATGTGTCTGATGTTCATATGGACTTTTACAATTACTTATTTGCAGTAGTATGAGCTTGTGATACTTAGAATTCATTCAAAAATTCTCTAACTTCCTTCACATGCTTGTAAACTATGTTGATTCATTGTGTTACAATTTTATTTATAAATCTAAACTCGAAGTGCCTTGACTTCCATGTTTTGTTGATCATGTTTCTTTGTTGAAGACTATCTTGACTCCATAGCCCAATAGATGTTTGCTAATCTTTGATTCAACCAGCCAACCAGTTATACATTTGTCCATTTTTGTTCCTAGATTTAGCCATCTAATCATTAATCAAAAATCTTAAACCTATTGAGAGAGCCCTCTCAAGTTGAGGGGCTAAGCCTCAACCAAAAGATTGGTTTGAAAGAGTTACTTAGAGTCTACTTGATCAGCAACGTATTAGGGTTAGATTTTGTGATAACACCTTGATTTAATTGAGAAAATTCGAATTTTCAAATCAATAGATGACTTGGATGCAGTTAAATTGTGTGACATGGCTTGTGCCACCTAGTCTAATGAGTAAATTCGAGTTGGAGGGGTTAGAGTTCATTTAAGTATATGTGATTGCTAATTTGTAGCAATTAAGGTTAGTTATATCAAGTTGTTTTCAATTAAACTAGTTCCAACTGTGGGAGAAAATAGTGGAAGGTCAATTGTGCAGTGGACTTCAGTCAAAATCAATGATCATCTAGTTAACTGATCAATTAGCTCAAAATAGCTAGTGCATGCAAAGAATTAGAGTTACCCAATTGAGGTGGAGATTCTAAGGTAGTGTAACATCAGTTGTAGACTATTCCAGAGTGTGAAGGTGTTGCATGCAACCTTATGATCAACCTTGAGAATTTCGCAATCCATTTTGGTGGAATTCCAAAATAATAGGGGTATAATTTCTCAATGAATTGCACAAGGAAATAGGGGCTCAAGCAGAGGAAAAATTGACTAAGTTTGTGTCAGAGCTTCTTGGTGTGCAGAGAGATAGGTTATTCACTTACAGTTTGTGCTTAGTTGAGAAAATCAATTGTAATACATCTATATTTGTCAGATTAGTGCAAGCAGGAATTTGGGTTTTTAGTAGATTGCTTTCCACAGGAAAAATATTATGTGTGTGTTATTTCTTATTGCATGTCTGATTTTTTTTTTCCAAATTGTGAATAAAATTTCATAGAGAAGTAGAGTAGGTTTGTGTCTTATGATTTTGATCAAAAATTCAAGAGCATTTTCAAATCTACATCATAATTTATATATGGTATTAGAGAAGGATTCACACTAGAGTATAAATTTCAAAGTTGTTTCTCACGAGGTTAGAATTTGGAATTCAGTGCAGTAGGATCTCTTCAGAGCTGAGAAGATGGATTTCAATGGACTGAGGCTAGAGGATGCCTTGGAAGTCAACTCTAATTTCATCGCATGGAGGCAATATTGGATGGTAATGGATTGCTAGAATACATCAAGACAGATGTTACAAAACCATTGGAATTTGATGCCTAGAACCTTTCTCAGTGGAAGAAATATGTAGCTAAGGCGACGGGAATAATATTGGAGGGAGTATAAGATCACATTGTCTCAAATATCCGTGGCAAAGAAACTGTGTTTGCAACATGGAAAACATTGACATAATTGTTCAAGAATAGTAGTGACCATAGGAAGCTAACACTCAAGGATAAACTTCAAAGTATCAATATGTAGAATAATGAAACTATTCCGCAATATCTATGCATATTCACAGAATATCGTGATGAACTTGGTGGGGTTGGTGTTAATGTTCTAGAAGATGACTTGGTAAGCCTAGCCCTACTAGGCCTTCCCAAGAGCTGGAATAGATACCAAGATTTAGTGAACGAGAGGGAGAAAATACTGAATTGGGAACATTTATGGTCTGATTTGGTACAAGAGGAAATAAGGCAGAAAACCAGAGATGGGACTTCATCCAAGGGTGAGGATGAAGAAATATTTTCATTAGTTGGGAAGAGAAATAATAGAAAAGGGAATAAATCTCAATCCAAAATAGAATCTAGTCAATGGGGAAAGAAGAATTATTTGTCCACAATTAAATTCTTCCATTGTCATGAATTTTGGCACTATGCCACAAAGTGTCCACACAAAAAGGAAAGAAAGAAAACCTTAAGAGAAGCAGTAGGTGAAGACTTGGCTTCACAGTTCGAGCTTGACTTTACCCTTATCACATGCATGGCTAACACAATGATGGGGAGCATGTGGTACTTGGGGTCAGGTGCATCGTTCCACAAGACAGGGTGTAGAGAGTTTTTCAGTGACTGAGAGGAGAAAGAACTGTAGATGCACATTGAGCTAGGGGATAGAGGAAGGTAAAACACGACCGAGATTGGTACAATCACCTTTCATAGGGAGTCAAGCTCCCCTCTCAGGCTCAAGGATGTCATGTTCGTTTCGGCCCTAAAGAAAAATATCATATTTTTGTTGTTGTGGAAGATCGTGGTTATGATGTGATATTCAACAAAGGAAAATCATTCCTAAGACAAATAGCCATGAGATAGGTGAATCAAATCAGGGTTCGTGTGAAGAACCTATTTAAGCTAGATGTGGAAAATTGTGTTGTATTAAGAACTAAGGCAAAGAAGGTGCAGAGACACAATCTCAGTGAAATTTGGCATAGAAGACTTGGCCATTTGCATCATAGAACCTTGAATATTATGTAGCAAATAACCACAGGCCTCTGCAAAGGAGCACTTGAGTACCTTCCATGACCGGGACAACAAAGCACATGCAGTCCTAGAAAGGATACACTTTGATGTTTGTGGACCTTTCACGATAGCCTCCACTACCAGACACAAATATTTCACTATTTTTATTGATGACTTATCATGGAAGTGTTGTATCTTCTTCATGTAAAAGAAAGATGAGACATTCTCCAAGTTCGTATAAGTCAAGGCACTGGTTGAGAAAGAAATCGACAAGAAGGTGAACACTCTCGGGAGTGATAGTGGAGGTGAGTACATTTCGAATGAATTTAAAATTTCTATGCAAAAGAAGGCATTCAACGAGAGTTGACAACACCCCACAGCCCATAGCAGAATGGGGTGGCTAAGAGAAAGAACCATAGTATTGTGGGAGAAGCGATGGAAATGTTGTATGACCAAGGCCTACCTATACATTTGTGGGTTGAGGCATGAAACACAATAGTCTATTTACATAATTTAATTCCTCATCGGATTATGGGCATGATTACACTGGAGGTGGATTTCTCGGGGAGGAATTCAGATGTGTCACACTTCAGGATTTTTGGATCCTTTATTTACTACCATGTCTCCAAAGAATCAAGGAAAAAGGTTGAGCTGACCGTGGAATTGGAGGTAATTGTGGGTTACATAGAAAATCCACACAACTACCGTGTGTACTTTCCATCCCTTGGAATGATAGTTGTGTGAAGGGATGTAAAATTTGATGAGGAGAAAGCAATGTGGTGCTCCCTTGAGAGGGAGCTTCAGATCCCACTAGAAGAGGAGATTTTAGCTCCAAAGGAGGAGCCTCAAGATGTTGCAGAGCAAACATAAATTGAGGAGAAGGGAGTGGAGACATCCACTCAAGAAAAACCATCCAAAGAAGGAAGGAAAAGAACTAGGGAAACTGAGAGACTCTTGCATGATGCGAGGGAGAATGTGGGTACTCCTTCAAATCAGTGCATGCAGATAATGTAACCTGATCGGTACACTGGCTACATCGATCTAATGATTGAGCTTGTATAGATTGATCCATCATCTTTCGAGGAAGCATTAGAAAAAATTTCATGCATTGATGTAATTGTGGAGGAATACAAATCCATTGCAAAGAACAATGTTTGGGAAGTGGTCCCAAGAGCAGCGGATAAATCAATTATGGCTTTGATATGGATCTTCAAGGTTGAGCATGTAGCAAATGGAAGCATAGAGAAGTACAAGGCTAGATTTGTGGCGAAGGGATACTCTCAAGTTGAGGGAATTGACTATGAGGAGATGTTTTCTCTCGTAGAAAGGTACTCATCCATTAGATCAATTGTTGCTTTGGTTGTGCAAATGGGGTGGAATGTCCACCAAGTGGATGTAAAAACAACTTTCCTCAATGGGGTTATTGAGGAGGAGGTTCTAGAAGGTTTTGAGACATTTGATCAGGAGTTTCATGTCTGCAAACTCAAGCAAGCGTTGTACAATCTCGAAAAATCACCCTGTGCCTGGTACAACTAGACCGATAGCTATCTCACCAATTTGGGCTTCAATAAAAGTGAAGTCGATGCAAATCTCTATGAAATCTTGGTAGAAGGTAAATTGATTATTATTGTCTTATATCTTGATAATTTGATTTTAACAGGTGATGAGAAATTGATCAGCTATTGCAAGGAGGACCTTGCAAGAGAATTTGAAATGAAGAACATGGGTCTCATGCTCTACTTCCTTAGGTTGGGAGTATGGCAATGCATTAGGGAATTGTTTGTCTCTTAAGGAAAGTATGAAAATTAGATACTACAGAAGTTCCGCATGGAGAGTTGGAAACCCATGGAGACACCTCTAATGTTAATTTTTCAGATTTTTCTATGTTGTTTCAATTACTTTAGCCCAATTCAATTCTTTAATTAGCAATTACTTTAATTATTAACAATGTTTCAAACCATAAAAAATAGTTGAAGATAGAACAATAAATGCAATCATCAGAGACACCAGCTTGGTCAAAGACTAGGGGAAAACCCCACTGGTGGGGAAACCCTTTCAAATATTCTAATTAGATTGTCATAAAATATTTTAGAAGAGAATACAATGAGCCCAATACAAAATCTTCCAAAAAATATTTACCTGATACAAATCAGAAACAAACTTCTTGAATTATTGTACAACAGATATAAACCTTCCAGCCTTCAGTCATCTGTGGTCAGCAACTATTCTAGTGTTTTTTCTCGAAGATTACGAAAAGAACCCACTTAAGATTATGGATAACAAGAAATCTCAACAATATAAATGGGTGCTAAACATTGTATATCTGCAACAACTGATAGAAACAAAACCTGCCAAAATTCTTATCTATGCCACGGTCATAGTTAAACAACAAAAAGAAATAGTAATAACTCAAATTATCCAATGGAAACCAGATATACAAAGAACAGTTTTATTATAACACCTGTGAAGGGAACAAATAAATTTTACCAGTCCCCCTCTATGGGATCCGTTCTTGGCTATCCTCAAACGTATTCATCTTGTGTAGAGTCTCTCTTCTCTATAATTTGTAAACCCAACAAAAATATGGTGTGTGACAATTAAAATAGTCAGAGTTACAACAATGAGTGCAAGAATGAATATAATCAAAAGTGAATAATGAATGGAAAACCCTTCTATTTATAACAAAATATTGAGTTATCCTTGAATAATGAGCAATAATAAAATACTAGTAACCTATTCTTGGAATAACCACTTGGAATATTTTATTATATTTGGTTATGAGGGAAAAAGTATTGAAGATTTTATTTCGAAATAATAAATAAATAAATAAATGATTTATTTATCATCTCAAGGAATTGGTTAATGAATAATAAGTAAATAATGATTTATTTAATTATTCCTAAGGTATTTAGTCAAATTTGACAAAGAATAATAATTAATTAGTGATTAATTAGTGATTAATTAATTATTCTTAGAGAAAAATAAGATAATTAATGATTCATCTGTGTATTTTTCATGATTGGGTCAAATATGACAAGGAATAATAATTGAACAATGGCTTAATTAATTATTCCTAGAAGAAAATCAAATAAACAATGATTTATTTAATTATTCTTCATGGGTTTAGCTATAAATTACTTAACAAAGGTGGTTTATTAAGTAATTTCTCACAGTTCAAGCAATTTTACTATGGTAAAATTGGCTTTACATCATGTACTTCGATCCATCTAGTAAATTAGACTAGATGATCAATTTTTTGGTGATAACAGATTTCTCCCCAACATACGAGCGTTAGGAGCAAAACGTATGACCGAAGTACGTTGTAAAGACACAATCACTACACAACACAGGGGAGTTAGACAGAGAGAGAGACAAATAAAGCTGAAGCAAAAGAGGATAGGGACAAAGGGGGAGAGACTAATGCAAGTCTCCTTTTATGTTGTGGTAGCAGACCTCAATGAGACGGGGGAGGCATACCCATAATCACCGAGATAACTTAGTATAGATATAATGGTGCACCCAGAAACATAAAACTGAGCAATGAAGTACTTGTTGAATGGTACATGACGTGCTAGCATAACAGAGCCAGAAAATAATAAAATGTATCCCATATACATAATGCACCTCCAAAAACATGAGCCAGGACCAAACATGATAATATCTTAGTACATGCGATATAATAGCCCTTCCCTAAAAAAATGGGTGGGGGAAGGGTAGAACAACCGGAGAAGCCCTGCTAAACAGGAAAGGGCTTTGCAAAACTGAATGGATCATCTGAAGGAGATGTGCATGCTATGAACACTCTGATCGGTAGGAACCAAACCCATCAAATCTATGGAAGTACATCTAAGGTTGTAGAATAATAGGAATGCATCCGAGCATGTGGGGGGCTACCTGAAGGGCCACCCCCTCACGAGGTCTATGATGAGCCTAGGTATTGCAGCAAGAATGCTGCAACTCCTAGGGCTACCAGCTTTACTTATCAACCCAGGGTTCGTACAAACTTGGAGGTGATTGTTAGGCCCCTATACTACTAGTGTAACCCCTTATTGTTATTAGTATAACCCACTTATTATATTGATGTACCCATGTAGTGCCCATATTGTTACTATTGTGCCCCATAGAAACCCACTATTGTTATTATTGTGCCCTTACATTATTATTGTTATGTCGACTCTGATTATGTTATGACCCCTTAGACTCCTATATATAGAAAGGAGGTCTTTTCATTTGTATCATCCAAGAATTGTTCATTTTTGTAATGTAAAGGAGGTTGCCCCCTCGAAGAGGTTGAATTCTAAGGCGTTGATCTATCTTTTCTATCTTTTCTTGAGCTGGTTTCATAACATTTGGTATCATAGCTTTGGATTCTAGGGTTTCGCTGCTCCAAACAGGTCATCGTGGCATTTTTGCTATAACTTTTTTCTATGACGTTTCAGAAGTCGCAAAAAAAACCCATTTTAGAAGAAATCGCGCTGAACCTTGGGTCCAAATTTCAGAGCTTTTCGCTTGATATTGGCGGAGATATGATCTGAGGAAGTTGGTCTTTTTGAAGAATCCTGAATTACATTCAAAACAGGTGACCTGGGGAAAATCATCATAACTTTCTCTCTGGGGATCGGATTGAAATTTCATAAGAAGGTACAGAAAGAGAACAGACTGTAGTTTCTTGTATGCATTTTTCAGATCCAAAGGTCGAAATAGTGACACATGGCACTTCATACAAGTTCGCTCTTCTGGAAAGGTATATAATCAGGTCATCTTGGGAGATTGTGCATAACTCTTCCTTAGAGAATCCAATTTGGATCAGACTGGTGGCATTGGAAAGAGGACACGGAGGGCTACTATAGGTCACAATTTCAGAACTTAAAGATCTGAAAGTACAGAGTTACAGTCATTTCAAGGTCGAGCTCCTAAAATCAAGAAAAAGCAAGATGAGGAAGTTTGATGGCAAGGATCCGGTAAATTGGATACTTCAGATGGAGCAATATTTTGATCTACATGGTGTACAACTGTTACAAAAGGTATGTATTGCATCTACATATTTAGAACCAGATCAATTTTTATGGTACGAAGGGCTTTGTTCTCGTAAACAACTTGTTACGTGGTCAATTTTCACGGAGGAAATGATAGCACATTATGAGGATACAAAGAGAAACACCTTCTTTAGAGCAACACCACAACAATTGGAAAGAGTAAAAGGGCTTTGTGACATAGTGGAAAGAAAAATTATGGAAAGCAGCAAGCATACCCCTCACAACTATAAAGATGGAAGTGTTGTTTCTCCTAGCCTTCCACAACCTACAAGGGTTACACCACAACAATTGGAAGAAAAAGGAGAAAAAGGGCTTTGTTACAATTGTGATAGCAAATGCACTAAAGGTCATAAGTGTGTTGAGAAGAAATTATTTTACATAGAATATGAAGAGGAGGAAGAAAAGGATCAAGAAACATCAAAAGAAGAAGATATACACCAGGACCCCACCCCAGAGAAAGAAGAAATGAATCAGACCATATCTTGTAAAGCATTGGCAAGAATTACCACTCCTCAAACTCTCAAGATGGAAGGACATATCAAGAAGAAAAAGGTGCAAGAAGTGAAAGATCACATCAAGAAAGAAGAAATGAATCCAACCATATCTTGTAATTCGTTGTTCGAAATTACCACTCCTCAAACTCTAGAGATAGAAGGACATATCAAGAAGAAAAAGGTTCAAGCAGTGAAAGATCACATCGAGCATCAACCACAAGTTCTCCAACTTTTAAAGGATAACGCCACTTCGATGCAAAATCAAACGAAACAACAGGTAGATCAACATCATAGTGAAAAAAAAATTGATGTAGGTGATTGGGTATTTTTACTGCTACATCTCAAGCAAGCTATTTATGAGAAGGAAATGTTGGCAATACTACATGCACTTAAAAAATGGCGACCTTACCGAATGGGAAGACTCTTCAAGGATGAGGATGTGGAAGCATTGTTTTGTGCTATTTATATTATCCAAACAGATTGGATAAACGAAGCAAGGGATGAATGGAAGAAGGACGAAGAAGTATGGCCACTTATTCAAAAGTTGCAAAAGATCCCAATTCAAACAATATTGCCAGAAATTGAAGAGGAAGGAAAAATCATATTGGAACCTAGAGCAGTCACAGAAACAAGAACCTGACAGCTATGAAATCGATTAATTTCAGAGTATCTAATCAAGTGGAAAAACTTACCTGTTGAATATTCCACATGGGAGGACAATAATTTTATACAAAAGCATCAAGAACTACTCAAGCGTTGAGGACAACGCTTTTTGAAGGAGAGGGGAATGTTAGGCCCCTATACTACTAGTGTAACCCCTTATTGTTATTAGTATAACCCACTTATTATATTGATGTACCCATGTAGTGTCCATATTGTTACTATTGTGCCCCATAGAAACCCACTATTGTTATTATTGTGCCCTTACATTATTATTGTTATGTCGGCTCTGATTATGTTATGACCCCTTAGACTCCTATATATAGAAAGGAGGTCTTTTCATTTGTATCATCCAAGAATTGTTCATTTATGTAATGTAAAGGAGGTTTCCCCCTCAAAGAGGCTGAATTCTAAGGCGTTGATCTATCTTTTCTATATTTTCTTGAGTTGGTTTCATAACAGTGACTGTGCTATATACACAAGTAGAAGTGAAGGTACTACCTGTTGTCGCTACTCATTGGCAAGAGACCCTAGCGGTTCCAAGCCAGAGTTCTATAGGGTCAGAAGAAGCTTGATTTTGATGGATGGGGAGAAAACCTATTCTAGGGGAAATCTATTCTACTGCAAAAATGAAGAAAGCAATCATGTAATGCTAAACTCACACCAGACCCTAGCTAACTAATTAAACAAATATGCTAAGCAAAATTACTAGATCAATCACTAATCTAATGCTAATTATGTAAGTTGCAGAAGTAAAAGCATCAAAAATAGACTAAAGGGTAAACAATGGAAACTAAGCTAAGCCTGTGTCTAATCAGAAGAAGCAGTCAGATTTCAAATTGGTGAACAAAGGACGTGAGGGAGAAACAATGCCTGAGAACCTTTGGATCGGGCGGGTGAAAGGAAAATGAATGGCTAAGATCAGATCGAAAGAGGGTATGTAGGTAGATGGGCGAACAGGGTGAACCAACAGGATGAACAGTTGAGATTATATCTTGCGGGTGGAGTGAGGAGATGGACAGATATGATTAATCGGCAGATGGATGGTGGAGATTAGATCATGGGAAAAATAAACGTGCGGAAATGGTATCGAGTGATGCAATGGCCGTTAGATCAAGAGACAAATCGACGGTGGAGATTGGAGTACTTAAAGGAACATGCAGAAATGAGGGAGTGGGTTTAGAGAGCGGTAAGCAGTATATCACGCACCCTCAAAGCTGTAAGCGGTTTCCTAAAATTTTACGTGATTAGCCTCCCCAGTTGACACGTAGCACAGGGAAACCACCCATTTCACGTGCTCTCGGGTGGATAACAATCAAACAGAAATCCACACGATATCGCGTGATGGTCATCGGATCTGACAAAGAAGATTGACGGTTTGGATTTAAAGTGCAAGAAGTATAACACTAAAAGTGAATTCGGGCGGTGATTGGACAATTTTGCTGTGTGAGGCGATCTACGGTTAAAAACCGTTTGGACGTGTATTAACAGCGTCCGCTCAGCTTTTCATGTTGAAGGAGAATGAAAGGGATGTGAGGGAGATCAAATGACAGGAAGAGATCGAAGGAGTAGATGACCATTAAAGGAACGGAGTGATATGAAATGAGCTCAATGACTGTGTTAAACAACAAACTCCCTATGAAAAACAAAACCCTATGGATTTTGGGGTTGTTGTTGGGTTTCTTCCTCACGTCATGGTCCCAGAGGGAGGAGGTGAGGCTGAGACACCTGTGGGCAACCTTGTGGATCTTTCCTTTGCTACCATGCTAATTGAATGAAAGCATAAATGAAGCAAACTGAAACAAAACTAATATGTTCTACCTTGCTATAATGGAAATGTAGCTACTTAAACAAATAAACAAAAAAGTAGGAAACTACTTAAGTAAATGAATAGAAGCAGAAATCTATGCTATCATGCTATAATGGGAATGAACTTCTTCAACTGATGAACATAAATTTATGCTACTTAACAATACAATAAAGAGGAGCTTTGGCTGCTAGGTCGGGCCCTAACCCAAGAGCTTCAGCCCCCTGAGTTAACTCAGTGCTGGCTCAGAAAAAAACTCATCTTCATTAAAAGCACCATATTACATCAAGAACTATTACAGGTCTAGTTCTATAGTCAAAAGTTCGAATTCTTGCTAAATCTTGGTAATTGACTGCCAGTGACTAACTAAAAAAACTGAGGTCCTAAGCCTCTCTACTTATACATCTGAAGTCTCCAACGACTTCTTTCAAAATTAGGGAGGCACAACTCCCAATTCAATGATAAACTTGTGCTTTCCCTTTCACTAGCTCGGCTGCCTTCTAGTAGGGAGGCTTGGCTCCCAACTCAAGATAGACTCATACTTTTCACTTTCTTGGATGCCTTCTAGTAAGCCTGATTTGGCTGTTTGCACCTTCACTTGCTTGGCTACTTTCTAGTACACCTGATTTGGCTGTTTGTACTTGCAGCTGATGGAGGGATATTCAAATGGAGGGGTAGTAAATGAGGAGGATTTACCTCCTGTAATTCCTCTCCTTTGTCCCATTCGATTTCTTACCAAGGTATTTACCATAGTTCCTTGCTTTTATCCTTTATTCCTGCATTACATGCACATTAGACCGCAAAGCAACATATCCAACTCTACTCATCTCATAAACAAAATATAATCAAAAGTATGTAATAAGTTGTGAGAATATTTGGTTTGACTAAGCTAGGACGTGAATTAAGGTCAATTAAGGCCCATATAACTACTCAATGATGAGGCTTATCAATCTAAAACATCTCACACACACTCAAGAATCACTAGTACAATCTGATGTATCACTAGACCATCAAGTGTATGAATCACGAACATGAAACAACCAAGTCAAAGGGCAACAATTAGTCCCTTTGCTTGATCTAAGGCACCAAACAAGAATGGAATATGGAACCAAGATACACCACCCTCTAGGTCATTCTTCTGGAATAAATGAGTTTATTTCGACATAATAGGGCCCGCGATAGATGAGGCAATGAGGGTCCACAACTAAGGGACGAGGGAAAATAGTAATGTGATTGATGGACTGACACCAGGGATAATGGGAAAAGTGGTACTAAGGGACAAACATACGATTTCCCTTGTCAAAGCATAAAGTGCATGGTTGACATGGCAGCGACTGACTCAACCCAGAGGGGATAGGGACAGTATGACTGGAGGCAAAAATGGGCAACACAGGATGAATGGTATGCAAATATGGATGGAATACTATGACATGATATAATGGGATGTGAAATAGACTCCATGAATGCAAGGGTGACTCATCACAGATGCTTTGAACAAGGGTGACTCGATGATTCTTCCACACAGAATAGGCCCAATGAAGGCATGAGTAAGTGATGGTTTCTCATGACGAAAATCGACACGTGAGATGAAAAGCACCAAGGGAAGGTGGTCCCCAAAGTAAAAGTGTTGCATATGAATAAATTCAATATTGAGAGGCGATGAAGTGACCCTTCTTAGATAAATGGCTTCCTGGAAAAGTGTCAAATCATGAAAAACTAAGAAAGACCCATTATAATACTCAATGAGAGCTTTCCAATGGTGTTGATGGTTAACCAAACTGAGCTACAGTTTGGTCGTAATGGGTGAGAGAAAAATTGTGGATTTTTCTATGAAAGGACGTTTTCCCCCAATTTGAGAGGAGGAGAAGGCCCTAAATCTTGTGGAGATCATAGCAAACAAAATGACCATCGGAATCAAGATCCACGACTTTCAGGCAAGTGACCTTACTTGTCTAAATATGGCCTTAATGCTTATTGGAGCGATGGTTCGTAGTGAAGAATTAAGGGAAGAGGAAAATGAGAATGAACTACTAGAGGAGGTCTAGAATCATTATCACCCACTAAGTCAAACATGGGGACTAGGTGGTAATAGAGTAGAATATTTGAAGATATGATATAAAACATCTACGATATGTGATGAGCATATGGCTCGCTAGAGAGGCTGGTAGGACAAACTATCCAAGGAATGGGAGGATAATCGACCATACCTAGATTCGGTGGGATCTAGGCCAAGACTTATGTTAATCAATTGAGAAGATGGATAGTGGAAAACCATCATGCCCCCATGCATGGGATACTACCTAAAAACATATGTGATGGAGGGGACTAATATGGTATGCAAAGGTAGGAATGATGCCCCCTAGCACGAGGATTTTGTGGAGTGCCATTGTGCTCTGAGTGCTCGAAAAAAGGATTCAAGCATCTCGGCCCAACTTGGCACACGATCTTCCAAAGGATGATAAGGAGATGTAGGGGCCTATGTGCCCCCCAATATGCTATGGGCATATCGGATGTATTTAGAGCTATGGGCTCCAAACACTTATATGATACATAATATGATTATGCATTTTAATATGACAAGGATGGTTCACCATGTGTTTTTTTTATGGTTGTCTTTTGTGGTATACATGTGATAAATTCCAATGTAGAATGTTATTTGCAATGGTATTTACATAGTTATTTTGGGATCTAGGAACATGATTGAAAGTAATGGTTTCAAATTCACGTACTAACATCTTATCTCGTAGATATTTTCTAAATAGGATTTGGTTATCCACATGATACACACCATTTAATTACATGGCAAGTAGCAAGGAATCTAAACGAACATGAAGATGAAGGATACGATGAGAAAGGTCATTGACTAAAAAACCTATCACTGCATCATATTTGGCTTGATTGTTGGTGGCAGATCCAATGCACACGCCATTTGAAAGGACTAACGTATGAAAGTGGGTAAAACTGGCCCAAGCTGTCGAGTCTAGATTCTAGGGGAAGCGACTCGCACCGTTAGCATGACCAATATACGATGTGGATGATGGATCCATTTGAAAGGTGAAAAAGAAAATGGATGAGATGATGCAATCTAGCTAACCTCATGGAAGAAATAAAGACACGCAAATCAAAGGGATGTGATATGATCGACATTTCTTGAGGTATAGTGCACTGGGAGAACTAGGAAGGAAATGGCCTTAAGAATCCTCCAAAAATATGTCCCCTTTCCTAAGTGCAAGGGTAATCAAGGGTAGACATAGCTTCCGTGATGTCCTCATCAGAATGGAAGATCGACAGATGAGAGGAATACTAACTACATGATGCGGCAGTGTTACCTAGTGCATCAACCTCAGAAATAAGGTTCACATATGCATCATCTGGAGTCATAGACGACGAGCTGGTAGGTCTAGGATCTACGGATATTGAGACCTAGGATTTTGTCAAAAGAGGTTCGATAGAAGGGTGCGCAGAAACATCAGAAAGGTTTTCCTGCGAGGAACTCAAGGATGATGACAGGTAAAGGATATGGCTAGTGGTGTCCGTCATCTCGACATTGTGGGGAGGGATCACGATGGTGGGACTGGAGTCTCCCTATTCTAGTTTACTAGTGGTACAAGAATCCACAATTAGAGAAGTAGGTGTTCCGCTACGAGTGTTCTCATATTCACGAAGCACCTCAAGGCAATCGTGAAATTTGTCGAGACAAGGGAAACAATGGGAGCAGTGACCATGATGATCACACAAGGCACAAGGGTGATTTGTGCATAACGTTCTGAGTTTCTTGGGTGGACCGAGTAAGTTAACATGGAATTTAGGAATATTTGACTCAGGGAACGTTTCATGAGCCAAAGGTTTGAGATGAGGAAGTTCGGGACAATTATTGGTGGCATGCCCAACAAATTTACACAAACTGCATAGGGGTGATGACTTTGGGGCTGTAGGGGCTAGAGAAGATTGGGAAGCCTTGTTCATAGGTTCTTTCCTCTTAGCGTTTCCCCCCTGTCTAGATGCTTGTGCAATAGGAGTGGGTTCTTGTTGGGGTTGTGATGGAACTGAAGTAGCAACAAGGGTTGTAGGGATCGGTTGAACCAGGGTCAAAGCATGATAAGGTCTTAGCTGACCAAGCTAAATGTTTGCAGGGGGGTCAATGTATCTTACTGGGATCCCCAAAGTCATGTTAGAAAGGACCAGCATGATAGGGACAAAAAATACTCCCAGAGGGGGAAATAAGAAAGGTATTTGGCCTGCAGGGTAATGCCCTGATGGAAGAGCTCCTGGATGGTTGAGACCTGGATGAATAGTTCCTGGTGGAAACATAGGAGAGGCACCCACAAACAGACGAGGTAATCCAGATTTAAACAGGAACGCAACAAATTACAGAGATAACCATATACACAAAGATGCAGCAGAAATAATACTACATTTCATTAATGGAAAATACTGACATATGCTTACAAACAGAAATGGCAATAAACTAGCTAGGGCGATGGTAGCTTATCTCTGAGAAGAGATGTGATGGCTACATGCCTCTGAACTGTTCTGAACTGTATTACAATGAGGCTCGAAGGCCTATTTATTGTTGAGAAACAATGGAAAACCCTTCACATACCGAAACCTAACACTAGAAGATGAAACGCCAAATTGTGGGCCCCGTTTGGGTAAATTGGTACATCAATTTCCCGGGGTCGTAACTTTGGCATACGATCTCCGTTTGACGCGTACGATAGCTCGTTAGAAAGATCTATCCGAGGTCGCCCCAGAATTCCAAAAAAACGTCGTTTAGGGCCTCAAAACGGCTCCGGAAGTTCAGGACCCGAAAAACTGCTAAAAATAGTAAACTGTGCTACAATTAAGGAAACTGAAAATGCTGAGAAAGACAATGGTGGGGGTCCAGGTGGACCTGGCAGGTGGCCACCAATATCCACCTGGATCATTCCTCCCCCCTTAGGAAGCAATGGTCCCCATTGCGTTGAGCTCCTCCATGAGATGAGGAAACCTCTGCTGAACTTGTTCCCTGGTGAGCCACTTGCCCTGCTGAAGGAGTTGGCCTGCTTTGACAACTCGATACAGTTGGATATGCTGTTGGCGAGTGTTCTTGATCTGTGTGTCCATGATCCGATCAGTTGCAGCTTGTTCCATGCAATCGGGATTTAATTCTGTGGGTTTGAGCTGTTCTGCAATGTCGGATGTGTCTAGCAATGGTGGAAAGTATGGCCGAAGGCGGTCCACATTGAACACTGGGTGCAGGCCAAGGAATGGGGGAATGCTGAGCTCAAATGCATTGTCTCCCATAGCCTTAGTAATGGTGTAAGGACCATATCGAAGTGGTCTCAATTTCCGATAGGCTCCAGTAAGGCGTTCCTTTTGCAAATGCAACCAGACTTTGTCGCCCACCTGAAACTTGTGTGGCACCCGGTGTTGATCATGTCGCTGCTTGTACTTGGCATTTGATTTCTCAAGAATGTCATGGACCTGCTGGGGAATATGTTGGATGCGCTCAATGAAGCTGGTGGCCTTATCTGTTTCAGACTAGACATGAGCTGAATTCATGTGAGTAGCTGCAAGTGGCATGGCCACATCAATGGGGCATAGTGGCTGGAATCCTAAACCCACCTGAAATGGGATATGGCCAGTGGAGCTGTGAAGAGCTCGGTTGTAGCTGTGCTGAACGTAGGGGAGGATCTCGTCCCATGTGCGTGGATGCTTTGAGTTATACATGCACAGAATGTGCACAATCATCCTGTTGACAACCTCTGTCTGGCCATCAGTTTGAGGATGGAAGGCTGTGGACTTCGTGAGTTTGGTGTCCAGCATTGACCAGAGACTGGACCAAAATGTGCTGAGAAATCGACTGTCCCGATCTGAGATGATAGACTGTGGGATCCCAAAGTGCACCCACACTCGTTCAAAGAAGAGTTTAGCAGTGGCTTCTGCTGTGATATTCTTCTTGCAGGCCATCATAATGGCCATCTTTGAGAACCTGTCGACGACCACAAAAACACAGTCATTTCCATGCTTAGTGGAAGGAAGGCCTGACATGTAATCCATGGAGATGGATTCCCAAGGTCGACTAGGGGTAGGCAACGGGGTATAGAGGCCTTGCTTCTTAATGGTCGGTTTGGCAATGGCACAGGCAGTACATGATCGGATGTACTTCCCAACATCCTGTCGAAGATTCGGCCAATAGAAATAGTTTTGCAGTACTGCCACTGTTTTCTCGACCCCGAAATGCCCAGCAGCCCGACTGTAGTGTGCTTCCCAAATCATCTTGGCACGCTCGCTTGAAGGAACACAAAGGTGACCGAGGTGGCATAATAGGGCATCCTGGAGGTGAAAATCTGCAACCTGCCGACCCTCCAAGAGTGTCTGGTATGTGTGGCCGAATTCTGGGTCGCTTTTGTAGAGAAGTGGCCAATCAGAAGTCTCGTGCCCGCAAGAGTTGAGCACGGTGGTTAGCGCCATGATCGGTGGTCGACTGAGGCAATCTGCAACATTATTGGTGCTGCCCTTTTTATACTTGATATTCAAGTGAAACTGTTGCAGGTATGTAGACCACTTCTGATGGCGATCATTCTGCAATTTCCCTTGGGTCTGTATGAATTGCAGAGGTCGGTGGTCTGTGTGGATGACCGTTTCCTTCCCCAAAATGTAATGCTTCCATTGTCGGCAGGCCTGTACAATGGAATACATCTCTTTATCATAAGTGGGGTACTTCCAGACTGTGTCTGAAAGTGTTTCACTGTGATATGCCACTGGATGTCCATGTTGAGTAAGGACTGCCCCAATAGCATAGTCAGAGGCATCTGTCTCGACCTCAAATGGTTGTTGTAAATCTGGTAACGCGAGCACTGGTGCCGTGCAGAGGCGATCCTTCAACTCCCTGAATGCCTTCTGTTGAGATTCAGACCAAAAGAATTTTGCTTTCGCCCCGCCCTTGGTGACTTGACTCAAGGGCCAAGAAATATGAGAAAATCCCAACACAAACCTGCGGTAGAAGTTGGAAAGACCTAGAAAGCTGCGGAGCTCTGTTAGAGTGGTTGGAGAGGGCCAATCCCGAATGACTTGGACCTTGGCTGGATCGACATGCACCCCCTGTTCATCAATGATGTATCCCAGATACTGGACCTCGGTCATGCCAAAAGTGCATTTCTCCAAATTGGCACATAGCTTGTGTTGCCGCTGTGTTTGGAGAACCTGTCGGATGTGGTGGAGGTGCTCTTCCCAACTCTGGCTGAAGATCAGAATGTCATCCAAGTATACTACTACAAAGGAGTTGGTGAATGGCCGCAAGATGTCATCCATTAGCATCATAAAGGTTGCAGGAGCATTCGTCAATCCGAAAGGCATGACCAACCATTCGAAGAGGCCCTCCTTGGATTTGAAGGCAGTCTTCCACACATCTGAGGGTTCAATTGGTACCTGGTGATATCCTGACTTCAGATCGATCTTGCTGAAATATTTCACCCCCTTTAGTTGGTCTAGGAGGTCATCAATCCGCAGGATCGGGTACCTATTACGGACAGTGATCTTGTTCAGCGCCCGATAGTCAATACAGAGTCTCCACGTCCCATCCTTCTTCTGTACCAACACTATCGGGCTCCCACAGGGCGAAGAACTCGGACGGATGTGACCTTTCTGTAGGAGCTCCTGAATCTGCCTCTTGATTTCATTGTTCTCCAGAACGGAGCGCCGATAAATTGGTCCATTGGGTAGCGGCGCACCTGGGGTCAGATCAATGGAGTGCTTGACTTGACAGTGCAGAGGAACCCCTGCCGGGGAGGTGAAGATGTCTTTGTACTCCTCCACAATCTTGTCCATTTGTAGCTGCCGTGCAAAGGGACCTCGTTTGGAGGCCGCGGCCACTGTCTTCTTCTTCCCTTGAGGGCGTATCATCAGGAAAACAAATTTCCTGGTTTTGGAAATGATCTTACTGCATTGTTTTGCAGTAATCAAAGAGATGGCGGCAGGTGGTGGTACCTCTGGTATCCTGAACAACTTATTTCCCAATGTAATAATAACAGCACGGGGCCTTGATTCATACACAGCATGTCGCTTCCACAAGTATGGTTGTCCTAGTAATACATCACAAACTTCAAGGGGAGCAATGTCACACAATACCTCATCCGTGAAGGGCTTGATGTTGTATGGAAGGCGACACTGCTGGCTCACGCGAAGATCTCGCCCTTGGTAAAGCCACCCAATGGTGTATGGTTGTGGATGTGCTGTGGTCGGTAAGCCCAACCGCTTCACGACCTCTGCCGAAATGAGGTTCTTTTGACTCCCGCTATCAACAATGAACTGTATCGGGGAGCCCTTGACCCACATCTGGGAGTGAAAGAGACGCTCCTCCTCCTCTGGATCTTCGGGTTCATTTTTCTGGATCTTTGCGGTAGCAACAGTGGCGCTGGGATCCGCATCAATGATCTGCTTCCCTTTTTCATACCCCTTATCGGGTTCTGACTCAGAGTCGGAACATGCATCTGATTCTGAAACCTTTAGCTCAGCCACCAGTGACTGTTTGGCCCGACACTCACTTGTGTTGTGAGTGGAGCTCTTATGGAACTCGCACCATTTTCCAGTGTCCTTTCTCGGCTTCGCGGCGTTGCTCTTTGCTTGCAGCTTCAGCTGGTTGTCTTGGGCTGTCCCGCCTTGGCTTTGTCCTTTGTTCTGTGGTTTAGGGGCACCTTTCCCCTGTTTTGGATTCGCAGATCCAAAGTCTCGCTTCTTTTGTTTAAACTTCTGCTCGACTTTGACGGCATACCGGTATGCTGCGCCGAGCGAGGGGATGTTTAGGAACTGTATTTCTTCCTGGATGTACTTGTGCAGGCAGCCACGGTATTTGAGTATCAAATGTTGCTCCGAATCCTTGATACCCAACTTTGTGCGAAGGGTATGGAAAAGATTGGTGAACTCCGGCACATCTTGGTCCCTTCCCTGCCGCAGCGTGGTCCACTTTATGTATTCATCCTCATAGCTTCTGACAGGGTAGTACTGCTCCTTGATGGCATCCCGGAACGAATCCCAGGTGGGTGCGGCTGAAAATAGTGAGCCAGTACTTTCATCCTTCTGCTTGCAGTAGGTTTCCCACCAGTCCTTGACGTGGGGGGCTGCTTTGAGAAGAGCAAAAACAATCTTTTCCCGACTCGAAAATTCATGAACAGAAAAATAACCCTCTAGCAGATTTAACCATTTATCTACGGCATCGGCGTCTATCTGACCCTCGAATATGGGGATTTCAAAATTAACTTGTACCTTAAAGGGTGTGGCGTTTCCAGAGGAGCTGCTGGAAGCCGATGCGCCGCTTCTGGGTAGCCGCTGAAGGATCTGCGCAAAGCTATCCATCATCGCGTTCCGTTGTCGCTCGAGCGCTTCTTCGAGCAAGATTTTGATGGGATCTCCCGCCCCCTCGTCTTTCTTCTCATCCGCCATGGGAGGCCATCGGGATTTGCGAGGCTGGTCTTGCAAAGGTTCAACCAGTTCAAGCCCTAACTCCTTATATCCCGACCTTGTTGGGGACATGCAAAGAAAAACAGAGAAAAAGCAGACCGCTCTGATACCACTAATCCAGATTTAAACAGGAACGCAACAAATTACAGAGATAACCATATACACAAAGATGCAGCGGAAATAATACTACATTTCATTAATGGAAAATACTGACATATGCTTACAAACAGAAATGGCAATAAACTAGCTAGGGCGATGGTAGCTTATCTCTGAGAAGAGATGTGATGGCTACATGCCTCTGAACTGTTCTGAACTATATTACAATGAGGCTCGAAGGCCTATTTATTGTTGAGAAACAATGGAAAACCCTTCACATACCGAAACCTAACCCTAGAAGATGAAACGCCAAATTGTGGGCCCCGTTTGGGTAAATTGGTACATCAATTTCCCGGGGTCGTAACTTTGGCATACGATCTCCGTTTGACGCGTACGATAGCTCGTTAGAAAGATCTATCCGAGTACTACCACTTTGGGAGGCAACATTAGGGCTCGGTCGCCCCAGAATTCCAAAAAAACGTCGTTTAGGGCCTCAAAACGGCTCCGGAAGTTCAGGACCCGAAAAACTGCTAAAAATAGTAAACTGTGCTACAATTAAGGAAACTGAAAATGCTGAGAAAGACAATGGTGGGGGTCCAGGTGGACCTGGCAGGTGGCCACCAATATCCACCTAGATCACGAGGTCCCGGGGGGTTGGATCCAGAGGGCTAAACTGGGATGGAAACAACAGGGTGCTGAGCAACTGGCTGTTGATAAGATGTACTAGACTACTTGAGAGCAACCTGTGACACTTGTAACATGCAAACACTCATAGATTTAGGCTCCAATATGGGAGGGGGAGGACTAGGGAAAGCACCCAAAAATGAGGAATCTTTATAGACTCCAGGTGAGACATTGGTGAGAGGAGTTGAAGACTACTTATCTGACATTGACGAGATAACGGACTCGGGGGAGGTCACGGATGTCGTCTCATAGTAAGTCAACTGATCGATGGTAACGATTTTCACTTCATGGGGGAAGAATATCTTGCAGAAAACCACAGATGTGATAGACGACATGTCGTATATGTAATTATGACCTAAGAGAATGTTGTAATCCAAAGGGCATCAATAACCTCAATGTCTACATGGACAGTCTTGTCTGCAAGGGTCATTATAAGTTGCAGTGCATGCCAAGAGGCTAGAAGGAGTGTCCATCCCAAGCACGCAAAGTGATGGTGGAGGGGGACAACTCAGGTGACTTAAGTTGTTTCCAAACAACAGCGGACATCACGCAGGTGGATGCACCTTTGCCAATAATGCATCTGGAGATGATGGCATTAAGGACTCGGACTGGTAACTTGACAGCAATGGATGAAGGCAATGGGGATGTTCAAATGTATCAATAGGGAATACAATCAAGCAATCATTAGAAGGATGTACTGCACCTAAGGCAATTAGTATAGCTTTCTTTTGAGATGGGCATGACTAGAATACTTCCAGCGTCGACATCGCAGCAAGTGATTGCGCCAAGTGATGAGCCTCATAAATGGGTAATTATATGGGCTCATTTTACCTCCTAAGACTCTCTTGCTGCCCCAAAAACACAGATTTTCCTCATTCATAGGACTTCTAGTGTTTGCAGCTCTTTAGTAGGTTGATAGTCTAGTATTGCTTTGCTTTAGATCTCCTTTATCATGTTCACTTCCTGATTTGAAATAGTCCTCTTTCATGCTTTCCTTTCTTGTAGCATTTCTCAGCATTTCCTTTCATACATCATAGTTTATACCATTTTTATACAAAACTCTGTTTTTTCCTAGGATGCACTCATTTCATTTGTTTCTTGATTTTTTTGGTTGACTATCAGTTCCTATGCAGTATATCTCTTCCAGCAATAGGCCATCTTACCAGAAATCACACCTCCATCTGATCCATGCCCTATTGGTCTCCCAAACCTCGCCTCAATTCTGCCCTAGTTCCCTTTATCTTCCATAGAACTTCTTCCTCTCTCCTTGAGCAAACTCAATCATATTTCTCTCTCCTGGTGGTTCATGGTAGACCTTAGGAACCCTAACACCTTATCCCAACCTTCATCCACCTTTTACACCCACTCTCACACCCTAAAAATAGCTAAAAAATTTCTCGGCCTCCCCTTGTAGGCCTCCTATATATTTCTTGTTTTCCTCCTGTAGTTTCCATGTGTCCTCCTGTAGTTTTTCCTATAGGATTTCTTTTGAAGGACGAGTGTGGGAAAAGCCTTTAGAAGGCCACCTAAGACCTCCTAGGACCCATCCACACCATCCTACATCCTCCCAAGCTCGAAAACCACCCTCTAACGCCACCTATTCGCTGCCACACTCACACACAATAAATTAGATGCATGATTAAATTCACATAAAAATCGAAAAATATGTTTTTCTGCTTATTTACTTCCAGAAATAGCATGCTTAGATGCTTTTTACTTCCTTGAGTAGGTAATGGCATTTCTTTCATGGTTTTCATAGTGTTTTTGGCAGAAGTAGAATTGGCTTGTTAATTAGGCTTTACTAGGTTTTGCTTTACATTCAAGTCTTTCTCCTTTCTACAGTTAGAATAGAATTTGTAGAGTAATATTTCTTTCCTTTCATCACACATAGAGCTTGTTCTAAAATCTATAGAAGTTGTCTTGAGCTCCTAGTGATCTTACATAGGCTGACCAAGTGGCAACCTGAAGTGAGAACTAGTACTTGTGCATACAGCACCGACGCTTCCAAGTTTGTTACGAACTATCTGGTTGATAGAAGTAAACTTGGAAGCCCAAAAGTTGCAACATTCTTGCTGTAATACTAGCGCTCACCACTTTTTGGCGCCATCGTTGGGGAATTGTTAGAGTATTCTATGATCACTGCTTTCTTCTATTTTCTATTGCAACATTCTGCTAATAGTTTATTTCAACAAAATTAGACTAGTCATTTCTTTCCTTTCAGTTCTACATTTCCTTCCTTTCCTTTTCAATTCTACAAATTTATATTCAGCAAGTTACAAATTGTTTTGTTCAATCACAATTTCAGTTTCTACAGGTACTTTCAGTGTGGGGAAAAAGAAACAAAAACCATTCAAAAATATTTCCTTTCATGCCTCATAGGAATAGAGATAACTCAAAAAAAAAAATTCCCAACACCCCCACTACTCCACACAGCCAACCTTCTCTCTTCTTCGGTGGTTGCAATCAAGAAGAACCCTTAGGTGAATATCCAGACATATTTGAAGAACCTATAGGGGAAGAATAAGAAGAAAACATTCCTCTGGAGCCAATGGCTGAAAACAGAAATGCTAGGGGGAATGGAGAGAGAATAGAAGGAACCTTCCCCATTCAGGAGACCAAAGGGGACACCAAAATGAAGAATATAAGCCCTTTAGCCCTACCTCATTTCCATGGTCTATAGAAGATCCTGACACCTTCTTGTTCGAGTTTTTTTTCATCTGTCAAACCTATGACTATGCAGAAGGCAAGAAAAATTTGAAATTGTTTCCTTCTACTCTCAAGGATGCAACACTGCATTGGTTCATGGGATTACTTGGCAATAGCATCACAACTTTGACTCATATGCAGCAGGCCTTCAACAACAAGTATCGAGACTATTGTAGGTCAAAATATACTAAAGAATAAATATTCCGAAGGACCATGGGAAGTGATGAGTCCCTAGAAGACTATGAATAGAGGTTCCAGCTTAATTACAAAAGGGTGGGTGTACAATTGACCCTGAGTCTCTAAAGTTGGTCCTGCTCAGGGGATTTCTGGAATACCTTTTAGACACCCTCCATCTATTGGCTGGGGGAGACATCTGCCAACTATCCTATGAGGACATAAAGACTATTTTTAGAAACTATTCTAGAGCAGCCAGAAAGAAAGGTAGGGGGAGTCAACCCATAGCCATTGCCTCTTCTTCCAATTCATCCATAAAGGTGAAATTGGAAACATGCTGGAAGACTTCAAGATTGAGATGTTGCAAACTCTTTCCATGCAAATGGATACCTTTCATATCAAAAGAAAACAAGAGGAAGCAGAGAGGGCTTTGACCATCTTTTTTCCTAGATGCACCAGGAGGCATCCTAGGAATGAATGCCCATTGTACTCTATAAAGGTTTGTTTAGTCTGTGAAGAAAATCATTCTACAAACAAGTGCCCTTCCTTGCCTGGACTTAAAGCTATATACCAAGGGGCTGAAGGAGTCACTGAACATATCTATTACATAAACCAAAGGAGGCTGCATGGACCTAGACCATACCATGAAGGGATTAAAGGGACATCTCAAGTGTACTACAACCCCAACCAAGTCACCTCCATACCTTCTTGGGGTCCCCTTGCTCATCCTTCCTGGTCCATGCTTCCTCCTTGGTCCTTCACATATTAATATTATGCCCAACCAACCACCCATCCATTTGAATCCTATGCTCAGCCACAACCTCAGTGGAATGCACCTCATAACTGGTGGAGGCCCCAATATAACTCTCTTCTGGCTCTTTTGCCTCCACCATCTACCCAACCAAAACCATTACCTTCTGCTCCACCAAGGAAACCCCAAATCCCTACCTAGCCAAATCTGAACCCGAAAAACAGACAGGCTCAGCAAGTGTATAGTGGGGAACCATCTTGCCCAACTTATGTTGTGTAGATTCAAGAAATTAACTTGCGATCTGGGAAAGTTCTCCCTGATATCCATCCTCCACCCAGGGAGGTTGAGGAAGATAAAGAGGAAATCGAACCCAAAGCAAAACCGCTCTTTCCTGAGAAACTATCCATGACAATCCAGCCTACCCTAGAAGAGACTGAACTCCTGGGAGAATTGAAACACTTATGTGTAAATATACCACTTCTCCAAGCCATAAAAGATGTTCCTATCTATAATAGGTTGATCAAATAGAAGTGCTTTAGGCATCCAGGAAGGCATAAGAGAGATTCCCCAACCATCAATGTCATAGGACGACTGTCCGACCTGATGTTGGGGCAGATACTCTGTCCAAAATATCTGGATCCTGGAAGCCCAGTAGTTGATGTCCGCATCAATAGCACAATGGTCCCACATACCTTGATTGATCTGGGAGCTACCATTAATGTGATGAAAAAGGACGCAATGCTCAAACTTAACCTCCAAGGCTCCTTGAGGAAGACCATGACAGTGCTGCAACTAGCAGACCACTCCACAGTGACCTATAAGGGGATTGTGGAAGAAGTGATGGTCTCCATTGATTCTTGGGAGTACCCTGCTGATTTCTTAGTTCTCCAGACAAAGGCAAAGATCACTGGGTATCCTCTCATCTTGGGAAGACCCTGGTTGGCTACAGCTGATGCCTACATCAGTTGTCGAGCTGGGAACATGACCATAAAGAACAGGCATATGTCCAAGCAATTAACCCTATATCCTCCTGCCCAATCCTTGCTAGAACATGATCTACCTCTCTGGTTGGAGGAGGAGGATGAGGATGAAGTTTATTCTGCACCACTTTGTGCATTAGAAACCGCCATGGGGGGAAAACCGCAAGATGAGGATGATATGATTGAAAATTTGATTCAGAATCCACCTCCCAGTGTATCACCATTAGAAGACATAGTAAGAGAAACCCAAAACAACCCCTAAACTGATCTTTGTGTGGCCAACCCTACTTCTCTCTGTGTCAAAAATATAGAGTTCAACCCAGAAAGAACATTGGAAATCAATCCATCCCTATCTACTTCCCAGGAGAAGGAGCTATGCAACCTACTGAGAAAACATCTAGAGGCCTTCGCCTAGAGTTATAAGGAGATGAAAGGGGTGCACCCTTCAGTCTGTAGTCATCATATATAAATCAAGGAAGATTGAAAACCATTCAAGCAGCCTCAAAGGAGGATGAATCCAGCACTTAAATATATTATTAAGGAAGAACTGCAAAAATTGTTTGATGTGGGATTCATCTATCCCATATTTGATAGTGAATGGGTCTCTCCTTTGGTGCTAGTGCTAAAGAAAAATGGTAAGTGGAGAATCTGTGTCAACTATCAAGAATTGAACAAAGCCACTAAAAAGGACCATTTTTCTTTACCTTTCATAGATCAAGTGTTAGACAGTCTGGCAAGGAAAAAGTTTTTCTCTTTCCTAGATGGGTTTAGCGGGTACAATCAGATTCAAGGTAGCCCAGAAGACCAAGATAAGACCACTTTCACTTGTCCTTGGGGTACCTTTGCATACCGGGTCCTTCCTTTTGGTTTGTACAATGCTCCAGCCACTTTCCAAAGAGAGGTATTGAGTATATTTTCTGAACTGGTTCATGATGCAGTAGAAATATAAATGGATGATTTTAATCCTTATGGCTCTAACTTTCAGGAAGCTTTATCTAACCTAGGAAAATTTCTAGATAAGTGTATTGAGATGAACCTATCTCTCAGTCCGGAAAAATGTGAATTTTTTATGACTGAAGGGATCGTGCTAGGTCATGTAATATCTAAACAAGGACTACAGGTGGACCCCCTCAAAAGGTGAGAGATGTCAAAGGTTTCCTAGGCTTAGCCGGATATTACAAGAGATTCATTAAAGACTTCAGCAAGAGAGCCTCTCCTTTGTTTGGCCTCCTAGGTAAAGATGTTGAGTTCATATGGTCAGAAAACTGTCAAGAAGCCCTAGATACCTTGAAGAGCAAGCTAGTGACTGCCCCAATTCTCAGAGGCCCAAACTAGGCCCTACCCTTTCACATTCACACAGATGCCTCGAACAAAGCAATAGGAGTAGCCTTAGGACAAATTGAATGAAATTTACCTTACGCCATATACTTTATAAGAAAAAACTTGTCGAAGGAAGAGCTAAACTATACAATGACCGAGAAGGAACTCCTAGCTGTCGTGCATTCCTTAAAAAAATTCAGACATTATATCACAAGATAAAACCTTTGTGCACATTGATCATGCTGCAATTAGATATTTAATGAACAAACCAGATGTAAATGCTCGCATTATTAGATGGTTGCTTTTACTGTAGCAGTTTGATCTGACCATTATTGATAAGCCTGGTAAAGAAAATGTTGTTGCTGACTTTTTGTCTAGAGTAAATTTGCCTACATGTGAAGAAGGAATGGTGGATGACCAAATGCCAGATGAAAACCTATTTTCTATATCAGTAGTCTCTCCATGGTTTGCTGATATAGCAAACTACTTGGTTTCAGCATAGTTCCCACCATACCTATCCTCAAAAGAGAAGAGAAAGACAGTAAGTAAAAGTGCCCCTTTCACCTGGATTGGAGGAAATCTCTTCAAACTTGGCCTAGATCAGATCTTGATAATATGTGTTAGGGAGGAGGAAGTATTTGACATCCTCCTGACCTATCATTACGGGCCTTGTCGAGGTCATTTTGCAGCAAAAAGAACCGCCTTCAAGATATTGCAAGCGGGCTACTATTGGCCCACTCTTCATTAGGATGTGAGGAGATACACGAGCCAATGTGATTGGTGTCAGAGGATGGAGAAACCCACTCCAAATGATGAAATGCCCATGCAACCTCAGGTGACCTTTTAACCATTTAAGAAGTGGGACATGGACTTTGTGGGGCCTATCAACCCCCCCTTCAAAGCAGAAGCAATACATCATTGTGTGCACCAACTACCTGAAAAAGTGGGCGGAGACAAAAGCAGTCAAAGAAGCAACAGAGGAAAAGTAGCTGAGTTTTTGAGGGAAAACATATTCTACAAGTTCGGGTATCGGAGAGAGTTGGTCACAGACCAAGGTAGTCAGTTCACTTCCAGCATGATTGAAAACCTGCTCACACATCATAAGATTAAGCACATGACTTCCACCCCTTCCCATCCACAAGCTAATGGGCAAGTGGAAATCACTAACAGAGCATTGGAAGGGATCTTAACTAAGGTAGTGAGCAGCAGCAGAAAAGACTGGGCAGACAGATTAGTTGAGGCCACTTGGGCCTACAACACAACATGGAAGACCACCACCGGGTTCACACCCTATGAACTGGTCTATGGGAAGAAGGCTTTGTTGTCAATAGATTTTGAATTCAATACCCTAACGATGATAGCCCAGCTGGACCTAGACCTCAGCCATGCACAGAAGGAGAGATTACTTCAGCTCAATGGATTGGATGAATATAGATTACAATCCCTTGTCCATACAGAGGTAGTTCAGCTTTAGAGAAAGAGATGGCATGAAAAAAATATCAGGTAGAAGCAATTCCAAGAGGGAGATTGGGTACTACTCTATGATTCAAGATACAAGGATTTCAAAGGCAAGCTGAGGACAAGATGGTTGGGACCCTACACTATGGAGAAATGCAATGACAATGGTTCAGTTCTAATCAGAACCATTGATGATGAAGCCATCACCATGCTTGTCAATGGAAATTGGTTGAAAGTCTACAAGAAACCCCTCTCCAAGCGAGAGTTTATTGAAGATTTGAATAAAACAGTGATGGTAGTGGAGCATGTCTTAGCTTCCACTTCACCCACTCACTGAAGAAAAGAAAAAAAATAAAAAAATAAGGACTCAAGTGAAAACCTCCATGAGGCACTTGAGTCCCATCATTGGGTTGAAAACCTCTTCTGAGGCGGCCCAGTGATTTCAAAAGAAAAAGACGAAAAATAATAAAATCCCTGGGTGAAAACCTCCCTTGGGGGCACCCAAGGCAGGCAATTAGGGTGAAAACCTCTCTGAGGCGCCCTAAAAGTTTTCAAAAAAAGAAAAAGAAAAAAATGAATTTTTATTGCATTGTAGGTTTGCAGGAGGACTATAGGGAGCATAGGAAGGTGCCAAGGGGACCCTGACATTCACACCAGCATCCATCTCATCTCCTCCACACCTTCCTCCATCATTTTTGGCATCTTTTTCACCCCACTGTACCTTTTTCTTCCAAAACAGTGTTTTCTGCAAAAGGCTTTGTGTTTTCTATAGGAGGCTCCTGTAGGAATTACAGAGAACCAAAAGTGTCTACAGAAAGTAGTTTGAGGGAGAAAAAAGCTTCATGAGGAACCTATAATCCCTCCAATCATCCTAAAACCTCCTTTCCATCATTTCCAAGCCTGCATCACACCCCAAGCATCATTATTTTGTTTCCCTATCCAGGAAAAAAAACATAGAAAAACTGTTTTTTCAATTTTGAAAAAAAACAAAAAAAAATAAAGGAGAAAAGGCACCATCAACTTCACCTAAAGCTTACCTAATATCCCTCCATCTTTATCTACACCTCTAACATCATTCTCAAGCTCCAAACACAGGAAAAAGCTGAATTTTCAAGGGGCGAAGCAGCTACAAGAGCTTCTGTAGGAATTCCTGTAGCAGCTGATCCCATAATAGTCCAGCACCAGTAGCAAAAGAGTGCACATCTGTAGATTTAAAAGGCACATGAAACTCAGCTCCAGCAAAAGAAAAACCTACAAAAACACACAACAACACATCAACAAGTAGAGATAGCATGCATAAAGGAAAATGAAGGCATGCAACAGAGAAAGCCACAACACCTCACAACAAATACACTCAGATCACAGGTAAGTAGCTAAGTCACTCCTCTCTCTACATTTGTGTAATTAGGAGTAATACGAAGGCAATGAGATGGTTGAGATCGAATGAGGGAAAGGTGACCAGTTAACTTGGCCACCTTCATTTAGTTGACTCCACTCATCCGAGATGTCACCCACACATGTGCACAATCAACTCAAGCATAAGATGCCAAGGACAGGTAGTGAGTAGAAGAGTTACCTTTGAGGCAATAATGAGGGATGATTACGAGGAGGGTCGTGATGACCAAGTAATTGGGGACCAACAGTCCTAATTCAGGCAACGTACACCTTGCCAGCTCAGCACTCATAACCAAAAATATCCATAAATGGTAATGAGCACTCCTCCCCGCGCATTATCACCACCTTTTCTTCATTTTCTCCTTGTAACTCAGCCACACAGCAGTCTTCTTGTGCCCCCATAGCCTCATAACCACCATCCTCCATCGATTTGCTCCATATTCTTGCTCTCGGCATTTTCTACAGGAGCACCTACAGGAAATCTATAGGAGGGACAGTGGGATTCTACAGGAGGGGCAATGAGTCATTTTTAAGGGAGAAACCACGATTTTTGGTATGAATTTCGGTCTCAAGAGGTAGGGTTCACGAATGCCCCCTGTTGAATATTAGTATATGAAGGAAGTGGTCTCAATTTGAGGATGAAATAAGTCTTTAGAAGGGTAAAAATACATAAAAGGATTTTTTTTTTTTATACACAGTCTCCTCTGTTTCTCTGTTTTTCTCAAAATTCGTTGTCTCCACCTCCATATTTGGTTTCCCAAAGACGTACAGGCAGTATGAAAGGGGGTTTTATGAGAAAGGAGCCCACTAAATCCACTAGGCTCCATGCATATCCTCAAGTGGTGGACATATTCACAAGGGCAAACTAGATGAATTTCTTTGAGAAATTTAGAGGGTTTGACGATGAAATTGCCCAAGAACTTGCTCTCTATTTGGTCCCTCGCACAAGAACTCATGCTAATGTAACCATTATAGGACTCTCCATTGAAATAACCCCTGATTTCATCAGTAGGGTTACTACCCTTCCTCTTGGGCTGCTTTGGAGTAAAGATGAGAAACCAATTGGCCAAGCTGCCAAGAAGAAATTTTTCCAAGATAATGAAACACCTGTTGAAGACAAAAATGGAATTAGGATGAGGTTAGCTACCAAATAATCAAATACATTTCTTTTGAGGGGGGCACAACATTTTGTATGTATATCATTTCACAATCCTCCATGAATTTTTTGAGAATGCAAAAATATGACGGAGCTTAGTGGAAAGGAGTCGCCTTCACTAAGTGGGCCCGCAGGCAAATTATGGCGCAAAGTCTATTTTTAGACTGTGTCTATTTTTAGACATATGGATCATAGTCTATGAGCTGAAGAATGTTGTTTATGGATGATTGGTCATGTTGGGAAAAATAGATGGACTTCTATTTTTTGATCACAGTAGGAGTGATCACAGCAAGAGTGATCAAAGTCTATTTTTAGACTGCTAGTCAAAAATAGAAAATTTTAATATTATTGTCTCATAATAATATTTGGACTATAAACTTTATCTTATCCTCTTGGAGCACTTCAGTTCAAGCTACAGATGTGGCACATGCAGCTATCAGAAGGAAATACTCTTTCTTTGTGGGTCAGTTGAGTTGTTGCATGCAAGACTTCAGTTAGAACTTAAGCAGTTGAGTTTGGTGGAGTTGATTGTGGAGTTGATGGAGTTGTGTTCAGTTTGACTTGGTTAAACTAGTCGTAATTAGTATAACTACAAATAGACTGATGATGAGTTGTTAAAATAATTATTAACTCATAAAGAAACTAAAGAATACATCAGTTAACTCAGTTGCATGTCAGTGCATGTACAGTTCAACAGGGACAGATGTTGGAGGTTGAGATTGCTATCAGTTGTGACTATAGTTGTGCATGAGGATTTGCACAAGAAATGTATTGAGTATGCCAATGAGTATTGCGTTGATTTTTCCCAGTAGAATAGCCTGTGCTCACGTGATTTCCAGTGTGAGTAATTCTCAGCAGGTTTATGCAATAGAGGCAGGCAAAGCAATGGAGCAAATTTGAACTTGTGACTTGTTTGGGTCTGAGCTGGTTTGTGTGTAACAGGTGGAGATAGTGTTGGATACTTGTGAAGAGTATTGACTATGTAATGTTACATGTTCTCAATCATTAATATACATATAGTGTGGGGTTTTTAGCTGTAAGCTTTCCCTGGGTTACATACTGTGTTAATGTGTGCATGCTATTGATGTTTTATTATTATTGATGCTGCTAAATTGATGATCAACATAGAGGAGCTTATGCATTGTGTATGTATTCTGAAATAGTACATGATGAAGATAATCTCCGTTGAATATGTGTTTATTATTCAAAATTTCTACTTGGTATCAGAGTTGTTGATCATAATATCTACTATTCAGGAAGTGTTTACATTCTATTTCTTCAGGCAGAGTCTGTAATCGGCCAAGTAGCCTCTGGATTCATCCTTCCTTTGGAAGGTGAGGTATCTGGTGAATGCCCATACAGTCAATCTCTGTACGAGAAATAATTTTTTCTCACGAATCTTAGATCCAAGGTGGTTGAGTTTGGAGCTGGTGGAATTCAAATTTGCAGAAGTGTTTTCTTGGTGTCAAAGAAGCAATTTCTTTCAACGGATTGCGATTGGAGTATGCTCTTGAGGGCAGCTCAAACTATATTGCATGGAAGGACAGGATGGAGGCAGTATTGGATGATAACGGGCTAAAGGAGTTCATAGAGACTGATGTCCCGAAGCCCACTGATGCTACTCAAGCTGATGCTTGGCAAAAGAAAACAGCAAAGTGTCGAAGGATTCTGTTGGAGGGCGTGAAGGATCACATTGTGTCTAGCCTGCATGGAAAGACTTCTCCATACTTGATGTGGAAGGCTTTAACAGATCTATTCCAAAGCAAGAGCAATCAGAGGAAGCTGGCGCTCAAAGATAAACTTAGAAACATCAAATGCGAGAAGGGTGACAGTATGCCCAAGTATCTCACGAAGTTCACTCAGTGTCGAGATGAGCTGGGAAGTGTGGGGGTTACTATCGATGATGAGGAATTGGTGAGCTTGGCTCTCCTTGGTCTTCTGAAGAGTTGGCATTCCTATCAAGACTCTGTCAATGGTCGGGAGAAATTTCCAGGATGGGAGAGACTATGGTTAGATCTTGTGCAGGAGGAGATCAGACGAAGTACCAGGGACGGATCTTCATCAAAGGGAGCTGATGAAGAAAATTGTGCTTTGGCCGCCAAAGCAAAAAAAGGGAAGAGCAAGAAAGCTTCTCAGTTTGGTGTGAAAGGCAAGAAGCAGGACATGTTCAAGGTGAAGTGTTTTCACTGTCACCAGCACGGACACTATGCCACTAATAGTCCGCAGAAGAAGAAGAACAAGAAATCTGCTGGATCTGCAGCAGGAGAGGCTCTAGCCTCGCAGTTTGAGCTTGATTTTTCATTTATCGCATGCTTGGTTTCAAGTGTGATGGGATTGGTATGGTTCTTGGATAGTGGTGCGTCTTTTCACATGACGGGAGATCGAGATTTGTTTTATGATCTGGAGGACAAATATCTTGGAGTGCACATCGAGATGGGCGATGATGGTAGATACAGTGCGACCGGTATCGATACCATTTCCTTTGAGAGGGAGTCTGGTAAACCCTTCGTATTAAAGGAAGTCATGCATGTTCCAGGATTGAAGAAGAATCTTATCTCTGTGGCGATGTTAGAAGACAAGGGATATGATGTTGTTTTCAGTGAGGGAAAGGCTTTCCTGCGCAACAAGACAACTGGAGAAACCCGGAAGATAGGGGTTCGAGTGAGGAACCTTTATCAGTTGCATGTAGATGGATGTGCAGCAATGGCATGCAAGGTAGAAGGAGTGGTGAGCCGGGATGATGGCGAGTTGTGGCATGGGAGATTGGGTCACCTTCACCATGGAGCCTTGAAGATACTGCAGCAGATCACTACAAAGCTTCCTAAAGGCACTCTTGCGCAATCAGATCAGTGCAAGGGGTGTACTTTGGGGAAGTTTGTGAAATCCACCTTTCACGAGAAGGATAGTCACGCCACGACGATCCTTGAGAGAATTCACACAGACATGTGTGGACCTTTCGCAGTTGCTTCGACAGCAAAACACAGGTATTATGTGATTTTTGTTGATGATTTCTCTCATAAGTGTTGGATCTTCTTCATGCAGAAGAAGAGCGAGACATATTCAAAGTTCTGTGAGGCTCTTAGGAGCGATAATGGTGGTGAATACATCTCTGACGAGTTCAAGGATTTTTGCAAGGCAGAAGGGATTCAAAGAGAGCTCATAGCTCCCCATAAGCCACAGCAGAACGGGGTTGCTGAGTGGAAGAACAGAATGATCGTGGGTGCTGCACGGGCGATGTTGCATGATCAGGGCATACTCCTTCACTTGTGGGTGGAAGCATGCAATACATCAGTTTATGTGTAGAACCGTTGTCCTCACAAGATACTTGGCATGAGTACACCCAAGGAGGCTTATTTTGGTAAGAAGCCTGATCTTTCTCATTTGAGGATTTTTGGTGCTAACTTTTACATGCATGTGACGAAGGATGCCAGGAAGAAGTTGGAGCTGACCGTAGAGGTTGGGATATTTGTGGGGTACACTGATACGCCCCACAATTATCGTGTGTATTTTCCAGATAGTGGTAAAACTATTGTGCGATGGGATATAAAATTTCAGGAGGAGAAAGCCATGAAGTCTTTGCTTGAGAGGGAGCTACACTTGCATGCAGATGAGGAGCTATTAGTTCCTAAGGATGAGCTTCAGGATGTGGATCAACCACAGGACGAGGTTCATGAAGTGGAAGAGACCACTCATGCAGTGCCAACCATCAGAGGGCGAAAGCGCTTGACAGAAGCTGAGCAACTAGCTCAAGATGCAGAGAAAGTTATAAGACCACCTACAGCCCAACGCAGGTAGAGACGGTCACCTGATCGGTACACTGGATATATGGCTCTTATGAGAAAGTGTGTTGTGACTGAGCCATCCTCTTTCGAGGAAGCTGTGGAGGATCCCGCATGCGTAGACGCCATGGTGGAAGACTATGATTCTATCGTCAGAAACAGTGCATGGGAGATTGTTCCTAGACTAGAAGGGAAATCAGTGGTGGGTTCGAGATGGATCTACAAAGTTAAGCAGGTAGCTAACGGGAGTGTGGAGAAGTACAAGGCAAGATTTGTTTCCCAAGGCTTTTCACTGATAGAGGGGATCGATTATGAGGAGACCTTTGCACCTGTCGCAAGGTATTCTTCCATATGGATGATTCTTGCTCTCTCAGTGCAGATGGGGTGGCACATTCATCATATGGATGTGAAGACTGCGTTCCTCAACGGAATCATTGAGGAGGAGTTGTACATTGAGTAGCCCGAATTTTTTGAGATCTTCAGCAACAATTCGCATGTGTGCAGGCTCAAGAGAGTGCTGTATGGGTTGAAACAAGCACCACGTGCTTGGTACACACAAATAGATAGCTATTTCACCAGACTTGGATTCTCCAAGAGCGAGGAGGATCCTAAACTATACCAGATGGTGGTGAAGGGTAAGTTGCTTATCATTGTACTGTATGTAGATGATTTGATTCTAACGGGTGATGAGCTGTTGATACTTTCATGCAAGGATGATCTTGCTAAGGAGTTTGAGATGAAGGACTTGGGCCTACTTCATTATTTCCTGGGATTGGAAATTTGGCAGCGTAGTGGTGGACTGTTTGTTTCTCAGGGTAAGTATGCTTCGGAGATACTGGAGAAGTTCAAAATGCATGGCTGCAAGCCTGTTGATACTCCTCTTCCTGGAGGTTGGAGGAAGGAGGATGCCACTTCTGCAGAAGCAGTGGATGCCACTATTTATCGACAGTTGGTGGGGTCGCTTATGTATCTGGTCAATACACGACCCGATATATGCTATGCAGTTAACCAGCTTTCACAAGCTATGGTTAAGCCTACCAAGCTCTTCTGGAAGGCGGGCAAGCATGTATTGCGTTATTTGAGAGGCACATCGGGATATGGATTGTGGTACAGACAGGAGGATGAGGTGAAGCTATGTGGCTTCATAGATGCAGATTGGGCAGGGAGCCCAACAGACAGAAGGAGCACATCAGGAGGGGTCTTCAGTATTGGGTCGACAGCAGTTTCTTGGTACAGTAGGAAGCAGAGATCCGTGGCACTCAGTTTAGCAAAGGCCGAGTATATGGCAACAAGTTTGGCTGCATGCGAGGCTATATGGATGAGGAAGATCCTGGTCAATTTGCTCGGTTCTCATTTGGATCCTACTGTGATTTACTGTGATAACCAGAGTTGCATTAAACTCTCGGCTAATCCTATATTTCATGATAGATCTAAGCATATTGACATAAGGTACCATCATATCAGAGATTGTGTGCAGTGTAGAATCATGTTACTTTCATACATTCCAACGGAGGATCAGGATGCTGATATTCTGATGAAGGCGCTCACCAGGAGCAAATTCGAATACCACCGAGGCAGGATAGGGGTTTCTGATAACCCATATCTTGTTGAGAGGGAGTGTTGAGAATGCAACAAGATGATGGAGCTTATTGGAAAGGAGTCGCCTTCACTAAGTGGGCCTGCAGGCAAATTATGGCGCAAAGTCTATTTTTAGACTATGTCTATTTTTAGACATATGGATCATAGTCTATGAGCTACAGAATGTTGTTTATGGATGATTGGTCATGTTGGGAAAAATAGATGGACTTCTATTTTTTGATCATAGCAGGAGTGATCAAAGTCTATTTTTAGACTGCTAGTAAAAAATAGAAAAGTCTAATATTATTGTCTCATAATAATATTTGGACTATAAACTTTATCTTATCCTCTTGGAGCACTTTAGTTTGAGCTACAGATGTGGAACATGCAGCTGTCAGAAGGAAACATGCTTTCTTTGTGGGTCAGTTGAGTTGTTGCATGCAGGACTTCAGTTAGAACTCAAGCAGTTGAGTTTAGTGGAGTTGATTGTGGAGTTGATGGAGTTGTGTTCAGTTTGACCTGGTTAAACTAGTTGTAATTAGTCTAACTGAAAATAGGCTAATGATGAGTTGTTAAACTAATTATTAACTCATAAAGCAACTAAATAATACATCAGTTAGCTCAGTTGCATGTCAGTGCATGTACAGTTCAACAGGGACAGGTTGACATTGCTATCAGTTGTGACTATAATTGTGCATGAGGATTTGCACAAGCAATGTATTGAGTATGACAATGAGTATTGTGTTGATTTTTCCCAGTAGAATAGCCTGTGCCCACGTGATTTCCAATGTGAGTGATTCTCAGCAGGTTTATGCAATAGAGGCAGGCAAAGCAGTGGAGCAGATTTGAACTTGTGACTTGTTTGGGTCTAAGTTGGTTTGTGTGTAACAGGTGGAGATAGTGATGGATACTTGTGAAGAGTATTGACTATGTAATGTTACATGTTCTCAATCATTAATATATAGTGTGGGGTTTTCAGCTGTAAGCTTTCCCTGAGTTACACACTGTGTTAATGTGTGCATTCTATTGATGTTTTATTGTTATTGATGCTGCTAAATTGATGATCAACATGGAGGAGCTTATGTATTGTGTATGTATTCCGAAATATTACATGATCAAGATAATCTCCGTTGAATATGTGTTTATTATTCAAAATTTCTACAGACTTGAGATATGGCATGGATACCCCAACACCTCAAAAGCTCAATATCCCTTACTTTCTCCTTCAGTCCCTCATTGACTCCAGCACCAAGGTACAAGCACGAAATTCATAGCAGCTAGCTCACCCTGGCATAATCAAAATCCTAGTAGAAGAAGCCCTCCATACACTTACACTCCCTATAGCATGGGAAGTTTTCTGAAATATGACAGCTGAGGATGACATAAAGGCATTAACCTATGATGTAAATCCCGCTGTCAGTGAGGAGGAATAACAAAAAGACGGAGAAGATGAAGTCAGTGGTGACATAGCAGAGCAACAAAGGAAAGAGGAAAGAAAAGAAACAGAGGAGGGAAAAGTTGGAGAGACAGAAAAAGAGACAGAAGAGGGAGAAAAGGAGGCAGAGAGGTTAGAGAAAAGAGAAGAGTCCCCTTAAACTTGGGAAATAGAAGCAAAAGCTGCCCTCATTGCCCTCAGGACAGCAATCAAGCCAAAGCAGAAGAGGAAAAGAAAAACCTCCATGTATTTCAGGGCAAGGAAGAGCACAAGAATTAAAACAGGCAAACCTCAGCCATCCTCAAAGACTCCCATCACCATTGAAGATTCACGATCTACCAAGGTGAAAGAATCTCCTTCCGAGACACCCATAACCTATGAAAGGAGGACTCCAAGATATTCTACATGGAAGGGAAAGTTAATTCTATAGGACCCCAAACCAGACCTACAAGAGGTTGAAACAGTCCTATAGGAGACTACAGGAGACCCAAAAGCTTTAGGAAAGCATAGGAGGATAGTCAGAGGTGAAAGAGGAAGCAAAATAGCTACAAGAACCTAACTCCTAGCCTAATCTTGCCTCCTATTACAATCTACTTGAGGGAGGCAAGATAATCCCACAGAAATTTGCAATTCCATTGTTTTTCAAATTGGAGAAGGAAAGAGTGAGAACACATAGGTGGACGTAGATAGCCAAGTCAAAAGGAGTTGAGGATATTGGCCACATGGAAAACAAACTCTGGGAAATGGGCAGGGAATTGAGTGCTCCCAGAGATAGAGAAGCCATTACAAGAAGCCACCTTGAGAATGAGAATGAAATACTAAGGAGGCAGTTGTAGGAGAAAGAGACTCATTTGGCATACATGGTCAGCTTATCCATGGAAGCATTACAATGTAGAACACTAGCCAAATCTTATGGCCTCTATCTGAAGGATTAATGGCTTCAATTCCAAATAAAAAATTTGGCACAAAAAGGCACAATGAATCTCCAAGACTATAGGCAGTTCATGGATCTGTGTGACCAAAGCACCTCAGAGGATAAAGAAAATATGGTAAAGTTCTACCTACACAATATGGCCCTCATAGAAATGAATGTGTGGGACCCCAATGCCAAGCTAGGGGATCTGCAATTAATGGTCATGGCCTCATGGATGAACCATAAAGAATTGAGGGAAGAAGAAATGAAAAGAGTGATGATAAAATAGTAGAATGAACCATTAATGATTAGAGTTGAGCTATCAGATCCTATGGCACTCATCAACACACACAACCTGCTTGCCAATGACCCTCAGATTGCCCCTAGATATCTAGCCAACCAGGCACAAGCCATTGCACACTTTGAAGATATGCTTAGGCTACTTGGGGATGACTGTGTGCATGCATGCATGAGGAGATGGAACACCTTACCTCATAGTTTACAGATCAGGGAATACCACTCCCCCATGAGGTTGAAGGACGCATTGAAAAGAGTGCCAATGTACAAGCGCTCCATGCAAAGGCTGAAGGTCAACTAGATTGGCCTCAAACTAAGTCCTCCACTCCTATTAGGCATGCTGGAAGGCAGCAGAGAAGAAGAGGAGGAGTAGTGGAAGGACATCAGAAGCCTGGGATGCTAGGGAGGCCACCAAGGCCATAAAAGATGGGGAGATTGATTAGGTTGCACAGAGGATGAGCAACACCTTCATTAGGGGGTGATGATGAGCCTCATAAATGGGTAATTATATGGGCTCATTTTACCTCCTAACCTAGTCAAATCAACCATTATCTTAGCTTATTATATGATTTTCTGATTATATTTATGCTTATAGGGTGAGTTGAGTTAGTTATTATGACATGTGGTCTAACATGTATTTAATGCAGATTATTGATGAATTTCGAGGACAGTCAAGGATTTAATGGTCAAAATGCACCAATAACTCGAAGTAGATAGAGGAGAGGACTTATAGGAGGGAATCCCCCTCATTTATTGCTCCACACTTCGAATTCCCCTTCATTCAGCTTGGAGTACAAGCAATCGAATCATGCACTAGAAGGCAGCTGAGCAAGTGGAAGATGATTGAGAGTTATCTTGAGTTTTGGGAGCCAAGCCTCCCTAATTTTAAGGAAGATGTTGGTAGCTTCAGATGTATAAGTAGAGAGGCCTAGGGATTGTAAGCTTGCTATTTTTTGATAATGAAGATGGAATCCTTTTTGAGCTAGCAATGAGTTACCTCAAAGGGCTGAAGCTATTGGGTTAGGGCCTAATCCAAGTAGCCAAGCTTCTCTTTACTTGTATTTGTATGCTTTACTTCAGTTGGTAGAACAGTTTGATGTTAGATGTATTTTCCTTACGGTTAAGAATAGGTTGCTTTTGATAATTTAGTAGTTTGCTTCCATTTGTGCTTTCTGTAGTAGGTTAAGTAGTGATCAGAAAATATTCAAAATGCTAGAAATAGTGCCTTGGCCTCTCTTCCTCCCTCTGGGACCATGATTTGAGGCAGCCCCAAAAACACAGATTTTCCTCATTCATAGGACTTCTAGTGTTTGTAGCTCTTTAGTAGGTTTATAGTCCAGTTTTGCTTTGCTTTAGATCTCCTTTATCATGTTCACTTCCTGATTTTTAATAGCCCTCTTTCATGCTTTCCTTTCTTGTAGCATTTCTCAACAGTTCCTTTCATACATCATAGTTTAGACCATTTTTATGCAAAACTCTATTTTTCCTAGGATGCACTCATTTCATTTGTTGCTTGATTTTCTTGGTCGAATGTCAGTTCCTATGCAGTAAATATCTTCCAGCAGTAGGCCAGCTTACCAGCAATCATGCCCTCCATCTGATCCATGCCCTATAGGTCTCCCAAACTTCGCCTCAATTTTGCCCTATTTCCCTTTATTTTCCACAGAAATTCTTCCTCTCTCCTTGAGCAAACCCAATCATATTTCTCTCTCTTGATGGTTCATGGTAGACCTTAGGTGCCCTAACACCTCATCCCAACCTTCATCCACCTTTTCCACCCACTCTCACACCCTCAAAATAGTGAAAATTTCTCTCGGCCTCCTCTTGTAGGCCTCCTATAGTTTTCCTCCTGTAGTTTCCCTGTGTCCTCCTGTAGTTTTTCCTGTAGGCTTTCTTTTGAAGGTCGAGTGTGGGAAAAGCCTTCAGAAGGCCACCTAAGACCTCCTAGGACCCATCCACACCATCCTACATCCTCCCAAGCTCCAAAACTTCCCTCTAACACCACCTGTTCGCTGCCACACTCACACACAATAAATTAGATGCATGATTAAATTCACATAAAAACACATAAAAATCCAAAAATATGTTTTTCTGCTTATTTACTTCCAGAAATAGCATGGTTAGATGTTGTTTACTTCCTTGAGTAGGTAATGGCATTTCTTTCTTGATTTTCATAGTGTTTTTGGCAGAAGTAGAATTGGCTTGTTAATTAGGCTTTACTAGGTTTTGCTTTACAATCCAGTCTTTCTCCTTTCTGCAATTAGAATAGCATCTGTAGAGTAATATTTCTTTCTTTTCATCACACATAGAGCTTCTTATGAAATCTATAGAAGTTGGCTTGAGCTACTAGTGATCTTGTACTGGCTAACCAAGTGACAACCTGCAGTGAGAACTATTACTTGTGCATACATCACCGACGCTTAAACGTTTGTTACGAACTATTGGATTGATAAAAGTAAAGTTGGAAGCCTAGAAGTTGCAGCAATCTTGCTGCAATATTGGCACTCACCACCAAGTCGTCTACTATACTATATGTATGAGCAGCTCGATCAGAAGTCGAATTACGGCATAATAGTCCCTTGGGGATCTTAGGAATGGCCTCAACTTTAGGTTGAGGGATCTGTAACAAATCATTTGGTGTTGTAAGAGGCTCAACATATGCTTTGGTTTTGGACTCAGTGGCAGACGAAGTCAATGGTTTGTCATATTGACGAGACCGAGTTTGAATGTTGATATCGGAGGGATTAACCTCATCAGAGTTCATCATAAGGATCTGGTAGTCACCAGGACCAGAAGGTTGGGGGGGATGGGCTGCTTGACCTGGCTGAGGTTGAGCAACAAAAAATTCTCGTTGAGGGAAAGGATTTATAAGAACGGTCGATTGAGATGGCACAATATTCTGAGGTGATTGTCGACCTCTAAAAGTTCCTTGAGCTTCCCACATTTGGCGCATTTGGGGTAAGAGAGGACACTCATGTGTATAATGGCCATGTACACCACAACATGCACAAGGCTTGTTCGTACGAATAACCTTGCTCTACTTGGGCTGACTGCCATGTTTCTCATTGTTGGTGTTAGGATGGTTCACTTGGGGTTCACTAGGTTGATTACCTTGATTACACTGGTTACCCTTGTTACCTTTCCCCTTATTCTTTTTCTTCAAAATTTCGGGATTGTCTCACTCTGTTGTTCAAACACTTGACCCTGGGAGGGGTGGATGCTGGGGCTGAGGATGCATGGGAGGCTGCGGCGCTAATGCTAGAGGGGATGAAGCGCTCGACTGTGAATAAGGAGAAGCAATGGTTTGGTAAACAGGTTCGAGACCTGTAAACATGTTGCTAGAAGGAGGGGCATGAGTGTTAGAGGAACTGGTGCCCCTCTGAGGATAGCCATAACTTTGTTGAGTATATGGTGAAGGATGTGAAATGGTTCCAATGATACCATTGATGGCGTGAGACGCCCCCAGTACATTTTCACTTCCAGGACGAGGGAGGTCTCGAATGACGGTATAGACATAACCGGATTACGCATAGATCAAGTAATATCTTGTTGCAGTTTGGAGATATTCTTCCTCGGTTTGAGGAAAATGGGACGTGACATATTTTCCAATGGGTGATAAAAGGCTCCTAAGAAACCAATCTAGGTAGACACGGTCTTCGAAGGGTGGGGCACGACATGTGCTCCTCCTTCGACACCACTCATGAACATGGTCGAAAAGGCGAGTGGCTTCTAGTACGCTTCCACCTTTATAGGAGGATTTTAGCTAAGTGTTGCAGAAACTCAGACTACTCACTTAGCTAAACTCCTCCTATAAAGGTGGAAGCGTACTAGAAGTCGTATGGGGGGCTAAATTCCACTTTTATGAGTAAATCATAGTATATCAAGGCCTAAGCGAGATTAGTTAAAGGTCAAACAACACAGCAAACATCTCTCAGCAAAACCTAGAAACAAATATGATAAAAACCCTGAAACCCTAAAATTGCAGGTGCTGACCTATTTTCAAGTGAGATCGCACTTTTTGGGCTGAAAGGTGCACTCTAGACTCTAGATCGCACTTTTTGGGCTAAAAAGTGTGATTTCTGCTCCTTGATTCCCAGTCAGAAAATCTTGGAAAAAACTGTCGTCTTTGTCGCGGCTGGTTCATGTGACCTGCAGAAAAGACCAGAAAGCTTGCGGAAGTCAAAAATTTAATAGATCTAGGGTTAAAAAGCTAGGAAAAATTAAGAGACTAAAAAAAGAATAAACCCTAAACTAAAAACAAAAGGTCACCTAGGTTTCTAGATCTAAAGTATAAAACCAGTGGAGTCGCCAATTTTGTGATTGGCAACAATCAGAAAATCCCTAGCAGAGTCGCCAATTTTGTTGTAGTGTTTTCTTCTCAAATATGTATGAAAAGAACCCACTTAATATTGTGGATGACAAACAATCTCAAAAATATAAATGGCTACTAAACATTGTATATCTACAACAACTGATAGAAACAAAACCTACCAAAATTCTGATCTATGCCACGATCATAGTTAAACAACAAAAAGAAATAGTAATAACTCCAATCATCTAATGGAAACCAAATATACAAAGAATAATTTTATTATAACACATGTGAATGGAACAAATAAATGTACCAGTCCCTCTCTATGGGATGGGTTCTTGGCTATCCTCAAATGTCTTAAGCTTGTGTAAAGTATCTATCCTCTTTAATGCATAAACCCAGAAAGATATGGTGTGCGACAATGAAAATAATTAGAGTTACTACAGTGAGTGCAACAATGAAAATAATCAAAAGTGAATAATGAATGGAAAACCCTTCTATTTATAACAAAGTATTGAGTTATCCTTGAATAATGAGAAATAATAAAATATTATTAACCCCATTCTTGGAATAACCACTTGGAATATCTTATTATATTTGGTTAGAAGGGAAAAATTATTTAAACTTTTATTTAGAAATAATAAATAAATAAATGATTTGTTTATTATCTCAAGGAATTGGTTAAGGAATAATAAATAAATAATGATTTATTTAATTATTCCTAAGGGATTTAGTCAAATTTGACAAAGAATAATAATTAATTAGTGATTAATTAATTATTCTTAGAGAAAAATAAGATAATTAATGATTTATTTATTTGCCTTTCATGATTGGGTCAAATATGACAAGGAATAATAGTTAAACAATGGTTTTATTAATTATTCCTAGAAGAAAATCGAATAAATAGTGATTTATTTAATTATTCTTCATGGGTTTAACTATAAATTACTTAACAAAGGTGGTTTATTAAGTAATTTCTCACAGTGAAAGCAATTTTACTATGTAAAATTTGCTTGACATGGTGTACTTCGACCATCTAGTAAACTAGGCTAGATGATCACTTTTTTGGTGATAACAACAACAATTAAGATTCAAACCCTAGCTTAGAGCCCTAGTCACACTCATCAAGTTGTCATGCAAACGAATTTGGCTTCCTAGTCTCTCCCTCAAGCCTTGAAAGCAAGCGATTGTGATCAGATCGATATTGTATCAAGCGTGCAACCGGAAAACAGAAACCCTAAACTCGTACAATGTAACATCCCTGGTGAAAATTCCATGTAAAAATGTATATAATCACCATGGTGATGGGACACGTATTCCAAGAAGAATGGTCGAGGAAACATCCTAATGGCTTCTGATTTGGTTTATTATGGCCAAGGTAATTGGCAAAGGCAATGGTTAAGGCTTTAGAAAAGCATGACACATTTATTGGCATTTTATTTATGAAAATAATTTAAACTAGGAGAAAAGAAAGGTGAAAGGTCATAGGTTTCATGTGAGGAGGAAAATGAAGGAAAATAATGGAAAATGAAGAAAATAGAGTCCTCATTAATAAAAAGGCTTCTAAGGATCAGTGGGTAAGTTTTAGTCAGTTTAGTTTTGGAGCTCTCACATTATACTCTCTCTCTCTCTCTCTCATATTCTTAGAGACAGATTTTTCTTGGAGCACTCTTGGAGGGTGTGGCATACTTGGATTCTTGGAGCAAGAAGGCAAAGGAAGAGCAAGAAAGTGCAAGAGGGCATTGGGATGAGCAATAAACTCAGATTTTCTTCGAGGTACTGAGTTGCATGTATGATTTTTTCATTACTTTTGGCATGCATGACACATGCATGTGGCTTATCGGTCATGATCTGTCACTGGCATATAGGGTTTCCTGGATTGACAGTGGATTTTCCTAGCCTTGCCATTTCCTAAAGAGCCATGGTGTTGTGGGTTTATTTTTTTGTTTTTCTAATTGGTTCTCATGTTTCCTTAGATTGAGTTATTAGTTTATGGAGCCTTGGTTGGACAAACACTCTCGAGCCCTTTAATGACTCAAGTTGAGTTACTATTCCTGTAGCCTTGGTTGGAAAGGCACTTTAGAGCCTTGTAACAACTTGAGTTGAGTTACTAGTCCCATAGCCTTGGTTGGACAAACACTCTGGAGCCTTTGGTGGGTTGAGTTACTAGCCATGGAGCCCAGTGTAAGTTGTTGATTGAGTTACTAGTCCTGGAAGTTGTTGATTTGGGGTAGCATCGGATGTGCTTTAGCCTTGAAACTTGGTGGAGAGGCTAAGGAACATGAGATCTCCAATACCCAGAAATGGTTTGGGCATATTCTAAACAGTTTGAGAGATATTAAAATAATTAATATTTTTAATGGAGTCAAATAAAATAGTAATGTGTTTTAATATAAAACTATGTAAGAATGGTCCAAAAGTCATGGATCAAGAAAGAGTTAATCTTAGCCATTGATTAGGGATTTAATCTCGGCTGTTGAATTGTCAACAAGAAAAGTATAAGAGGAGGCTTAAGGGTCACTTCGAGAACACACCAAGTTGATCAAGATTTCGATTTTCTGGGGTAGGGTTTGTTGAGGAAGTCAAAAGAGTGATCAGAGTTGTAGCTGAGGGGCAATTAATACAGAAATAGAGAGGCAGATATAGTACCAGGAGGATCAGCGTAGAAGCTGGGAGAGAGGGACACAGAGCAAGCCAGAGGTTCACGCAGAGCCAGCCAGGGCTCATGCAAAGGCAGCCAAGAGCTACGTAGTGCCTCAAAGAGCCAACTTGGGTGACACAAATGCTCTAAGGGCTTAAGCAGTGCCTCAAGAGGCTAATGCAAGGTGACCTAGGGTGATGTTGGGCAGACACTAGGCCAGAAAGGGTTGACGCAATCCCTAGAGGCTGATGTTGGGGTTTTCGTGGGGCAAATTGGAGCTGGAAGCTATCGGACTGTTTATCCGGGGTTTTAGCTGGAATATCTGTCTCTGAAGGAGAGGTACTACTGTCAAGATATTCTATGTTAGGTGAGACGATTTTGGCACCGATATTGTATTCTGAAACTTCTTAATAATTAGAACCCTCAGATAGCTACACTAGTTTTCCCGCATTGGGTTTTTCCAGGGACATTGGTCCAAAAACAATGGTGTCACTTATGTGCTTATTTTGCTTCCTTCAGTTGATGATCTGTAATGTGTTGAGCATGTACTTGTATTTATTTTCAGTATTTACATGGTAAATAACTTGTTAATTTAACAGAAAAAGTAAGCAGAAATAAATCAAAAAATTACATGAAGGGCTTCTAACAGTTAAACTTAGAAATTCCAAAATGGTATCAGAGGGTGGTTGTACATCATAGGAGAAATGAGGACACCAGCCGAGCAGAGCAGCAGTAGCAGAAAACAGATGTCCTGAGTGACTAAAGCTGTTGCCAGCAGAGAAGCAGCAAGGAAGGGGTGATGCAGTGCCTTCGTCATCAAGTTTGAGTTGAGAAGAGGATCAATGTAGTGGCAGAGGGGAGTAGACTTCACCTACGTAGTTCTCTATCATTGTGATCAGTAAGGAAGGATTGACACATATGGCCAAGAGGTGTGGATTTCGCTAGTGCTGGGATTGCGCAGAGCCTAGAAGCTCTAACCTTCAGTTTGTTGGGGCTTAGGAGGCTGTGGGTAAGTTGTAGAGTGAAGTTGGTGGGGTAATGTAGTCAGAAAAATACCTAACAGGGCAAGACCAAGGAGGAGGGAGTTGTTGCCAAGGATTTCTAGCCAAGAAATCCAGATCAATGATGTTGTTTCACTAACGATCAGAATTGGGGCATCTCGACATTGGTAGAGGGGTTTCCAGGAGGGAAATAGAGGCTCAGAGGGAGTCACACTGAGAAATTCCAGAAGGGAAGTAGAGGAGCAACGAGATGCCAATGAACAAGGTAAGAGACTAGGACAGATGGGACAAAGCCTCAAACTTCATAGTCTGGAAGGCCAGAATCTTGTCTGTTCTTAATAGCAATTGTGTCAAGCACTTTGCTTTAAAGACGATAGCGATCCCAGTTGACCCAGCTGAGAACAAGTGCGAAGAGAAAATGGCAAGGGCCAAGATCATAATACTTGATGGGGTCAAGGACCATGTAGTACGACATATTTCCAAAAAGGACACGGCAAATGAGATGTGGGAGGCCCTAAAGAAATTGTACCAGCATACTTCGGTGCACAGAAGTATGCTACTAGAAAATCAGATGCGGTCATACCAGATGCAGAAGGGAGAAAAGATCGACACCTTCCTCGGTCGATTAAAGGAGATCTGGGATCAGCTGACTTCCATAGGGGCCACGCCGGATTAAGAATTGATGGTGAGAACAACCCTAAACGCAGTCTCAAAAGACTGGGAGGTGTTTGTCCAGAGCATACTAGGTAGGGTGACCCTTCTAGATTGGGAGGAAATGTGGGTGGCTCTTCGTCAAGAAGATATCAGAAGGCTAACCAAGGCAGGAAGCAGAGGTAAGGGGATCATAATCAAGAAGGAGGAAGAGGAGGATGTTGCCCTAGCATCTGAGGAAAAGCAGGAGAAACAAAAGAAGAAGGACCTCTCCAAGGTCAAATGCTTCCACTGTGGGGAACTAGGTCACTATGCGAGCCAGTTTCCAAGGAATAAGACCAAGGGAGAGGCTTCTGAGACCAAGGCTACGCCAACAAGGGTGGAGAAAGAAGTGGAGCCAGATGATGATTTTTCCATGAGTGCTCATGTGCCACTTGAGAGGAAGTGGGGAGATATCAAGTTGTAGTCAGACAGACTATAAGCGATGAGGGGCAGGATCCTCGAGGTACCCAACCTCTTGGATTATACCTTGCTACGGGAGCTCCGAAGAGGAGTAGCAGTACTAGCGGATGTTAGTAGAGATGGATGCACATGGAGTGTTAAAGGGAGCTACAGTGCAGAATTCCCAAGACAACATAAGGTAGAAATGCGAGATGCATAGAGTGGTTGCAGCAGTGCAGAGGTCAGAGATGCAACACTTGTCAGTGACAGAGGGAGTTTCAACATCGAGGGTGTCTCTAGCCTGATAGAGATTTCAGAGTTGGGAGATCAGTTACTTACTTCTCAGTAACTAAGTTGTAGTGTAGCAGTTAGCAGTGGCAGTGCTATGGGAAGCATGATGCAGCATCATGAGAGGGATTGCAGTGCAAATGCAGTAGTGGCAGTGGCAGAGCCATGGGTAGCAGCACGAATGTAGAGGGAGTTGTTGTACATATGAAACATTGGTAGTGGCATCGCCATGGGTAGTAGTAAATTATGCAACAACTTTAGAGGATGTTGGGCAGCAGGCCTAGCATCAGCATAAGGACTGATGCCAGATGATCAGGGTGATGTTCAGTTAGGAGTATTACTAGAGCACAGTCCTTGCTAAGAGGGAGTTTTGATTTTGGGTAGCATTGGAAATTCCCTAACCTCTTGAAACTTGGTGGAGAGACTAAGTCACATGAGATCTCAAATACCCAGAAATTGTTTGGGCGGATTCTAAACAATTTGGGAGATATTAAAATAATTAATATTTTAATGGAGTCTGTAAGTCTAAACTTAGGAAAAATAAAATATTAATGTGTATTAATATAAAACTGTGTTAGCTGTTGATTAGGGAATTAATCTCAGCCGTTGAAATGTCAACAAGAAAATTATAAGAGGAGGCTTGAGGATCACTTGGAGAACACACCGAGTTTATCAACATTTCGATTTTCTGGGGCAGGGTTTGCTGAGGAAGTAGAAAGAGTGATCAGAGTTGTAGCTGAGGGGTAGTGAATACAGAAGTAGAGAGGCAGGGATAGTACGAGGAGGATCAGTGCAAAATTCAGGAGAGAGGGATGCAGAGCCAGCCAGAGGTTCATGCATATCCAGCTATGGCTCACACAGAGGCAGCCAGGAGTTGTGCAGTGCCTCAGAGAGCTAGCATAGGTGACACAAAGGCTCTAAGGACTAACGCAGTGCCTTCAGAGTCTAATTTAGGGTGAGCTAGGGTGATGCTGGGAAGGCGCTAGCCCCGAAAGGGCTTACGCAATCCCTAGAGGTTGATGTTGGGGTTTCCATGGGGCAGATTGGAGCTGGAAGCTGTCAAAGTGTTTATCCAGGGTTTCAGCCAGAATATCTGTCTCTGAAGGAGAGGTATTACTGCCAATATTATTCTCTGTTGGGTGAGCTAGTTTTGGCACCCAGTTTGTATTCTGAAATAGCTTAATAATTAAAACCCTCAGATAGCTGCACTGGTTTTTCCGCATTGGGTTTTTCTGGGGACATTGGTCCAAAAACAACAATGTCACTTGTGTGATTTTTTTGCTTCCTTCAGTTGATGATCTGTAACGTGTTAACCATGTACTTGTATTTATTTTCAGTATTTACATGGTAAATAACTTGTTAATTTAATAGAACAAGTAGGTAGAAATAAATCAGAAAACTACATGAAGGGTTTCTAACAGTTAGACTTAGAAATTCCAATAGAAGCTGGGTTGGAACAAATGCTCTCAAGCCGTGGAAGGCTTGGATAGAGACCGACCTAATGTTGGTTTTGTGATGCCCAGCTATGAGTTGGAATCATTATTTGATGGGTTGAGGTGGATGGCCTCTGGAAGCCCTAGATGAGTTTTGATTGATGTGTTCTATGAGATCCCACATTCATGCTTGGAATATGGCATGGAGGTGAATGACAGAAGAGATATTTGGCTTAGCCATTCTACGGTCAGTTTGAATGTGGAAGTCCCATCCCAGGTGTGGTTTTTGTGTCATTAATGAATGGTTATTTCTCCTTGTATTTCTATGACTATTATGATGGATTATATGTGATGTATATGGTTGTGATTTCATTGATATTTCTATCCCTATTATGCTGGTTAAGTAATATGTTTTATGACAACAACTATGTATGGCCCTCATCATGTTTTTACTTGTAAATGAATGAACAATGTATCTATGACCTAATGGATGGAATGGTAGTTATATTGACAAGGAAACAATGCTTAATGGAGAATCGCAAATAAGTATGAGACCCATATGCTCAAATCTTCTATTTACACCTATAGGTTACATATTTACTAAGTTTTTGACAAAATGTTTGTTATGGTTAGGTTTGGTTAGGTCAATCCCTTGATCAAGTTTTATGTTAGAGGATTTTCCTTGGTGTCATTTATTGTCTTGGAAAGTCTTGTCAAGCTCTAGGCATTGGTTTGGATACTAGCCCTGAAAGGTGGCTTAAATCGCATAGTCTCTGGCATAGAATTGGATGAAAAAGATTGCAGTCTCTCCCTTGCATGCATTGTGGGAGAGACAATAGGTTTCCAGTCGCATGCATGCCTTTTCATGGAATCAATTGTGGGTTTAATTAATTTAAATGCTAGGTTAACTCAAGGGTTGGGCACCTGGAGTGGTGGATTAGCTCCTGGGGGTCCTGAAGCACCCGAGGGAGGTTTGTAAGGTCCTGTTTTGTTGACTCCATTTCTTTACGGTTACCTAGGAGGTTGGGTCTTATCATAGTGGTCTCTCATCACATGTTTACCTTGACTTGCCGATTGCTTTGGTAGATGTGGGAGGAGGGTATTAAAGAGTGGTATCAAAGCGTGGTTGCACTCTCCTTGGGCTGTGTGTTGATCATGATTTCATGTCGATTGCATATGTGTTCGTTATTCTTGTAGTCCATGTGCTTGTTGCATTTTCATGGTGTTGGACATGGTTGTAGTGATGTCGCCATGTGAAGGTTGAAGGTGTTGTCGTGGAGTATGCCATCATGAGTGTAAGGTTGTATATGCATTTGTTATGCATGTCAGTGTTCACATATTCTCAAGTGCACATGATGTGGTTGTTGTTGTCATGCATGAGATTATGGTTTGTGCAGTTGTTATGTTCATGCATTGATGACTAGACCCTAGCTAGAATGATGTGTATATGGTTTCGTACTCATGTGTTATATGTCTATATGCAGTTGCTATGCATGCACGGCCTTGGTTATAGTTATGCATGAAATGTAGGTCAAACATGTCTTATGAATTCATGGTATGCAATTTATATTATCATAATGCTCTTGCTACATTATGATGCTAATGTATTGATTGAGATGGGGTAGGAGATGCAAATCATTAAAGTGAAGTTGAAGCATTAGACCTCAAGGCAAGAGCATGTCATCATAGATGTTTGTATGCTGTGCATTCAGGTATGTAGGTTAAGGATTGTTATATGCATTAGGGTTATATAAATTAGGTTTATGTGCATGTCTATTGATTTTATGGTTACATTCATGATAGATGTTAGTTGATTAGTGTAGTTATATGCACATGTGCCAGATAGTCATGAATGACAGTAACCTGTGGTGATAGTCATTTCTATTGTTGTTTTATGTTAGATAACTTGATGAAAATGTTATATGTTGTTGATGAGCATTATATATAGCTTATTGTTGTTATATGCTAGTAAATTTATGGTTAGGGTTATTTCATTAAGATCTTGATGTTATATGTACCATACTAAGTTGGATGGGCCTATGCAGATGGTTAGGGTTATGACATTCATGTATGAGTCGACTTTTTTTGTGACATTGTGTTGTACTAATTTATATTGATTATGCATATGTGATTTCTATGCATGAATGGAAAATTATTATAAGTTTATGATGTGAACATGTTAGTTGGTTACTCTTATGGATATCATGATCATATTCGTGCTTGAGACAATAAGTTGTAAATTTATATCATGCTAACTAGTTTGATTATGCAAACAAGATAGCCTCCCCTGAGATACATTAAGGTATGAGTTTGCTTGTATCATCTATTTTATGTTTGAGTCTTTGATTACATCATTTAGTTGATTTAGTTAACATGGTATGTTTGAAAGTTGTTTGAATGTTTGATGAATTACATAATATGAGTATGTGTTCCAATGATCTTGTTTTATGATGATTGTACTAATAAATATGTGTTGGGACAATTGATATGTACTTGAGTGTAAGTTGGTGACATTTGTAGCATTATGTCTGAGGACTATGAGTGGACTACGGATTATGGCATGATTACTAGTCTTGGTAAAGGTTGATTTAAAATTGATATATATGATTGTCTTGATATTTGGAACATGTGGTTGACATGTGTGAAGAGTTGCAAGAAGCATGCTTGGTATTAGCATGACAATGTAATAGTTGATATGTTTACATAACTAACAGTTGGGTGATGTGACAGTGACAATGCATAGTAAGCCTTGATTGCAACAAGGTAAAAAGGTAAAAGAAAGAAATTGGGAAAGAATTTCTTCAGTGATGTCTGGAAACCAGAATTCCAAACAAATGAGTGCCTCACATACAGGAAGTCTTCTTAACCTTAATTTTGTCTAACACTACGTGGATATGTGCTAGATTCATGAATATGTACTTGACATGTATATTAGCTAGTTTCTAGTTACAGGTGGAGGGAATTGGAGCCCCTTGATAGATGACTTGGATGTGTTCATTTGCAAGCAACGTGCTTGGCAAAACAAGGTAAGATAAATGGTATATTGCTATATTTATTTATGCATTGACATTTATGTGTTTATGGTAGTATAATTTAGGGGAATGCATGGCAAGAGACTTCCATGAAATATTGAAGAAGGCTCGAGTTGAGATTTCCCTGGGAACCATGGGGATTGATTCATAGTGTTTGTTGTCAATCTTGTGCTTTTGATATTTCATGATCTTTTGTGCTTGATTTGCGGCTATTTTTGTGTCTAGTGTATGGCCATACCACTTTGTTTGTGGAGTCATGTTGTTATTGGTTTTCATGGTTTTCTTCTTGTTTGTTTCTTGTGCTTGCATATTGAGTTTTGAGTCTTGGGAATTGGTTCAGAAAGAGGAAAGTTAATGGAGGTGAGGGATAGTTGTGTGGTACCCGAAAGGTAATGTAAGATTCAAATGAAGCACATTGGAAGGTAAGATTATGACAATCAGTTGGACTGGTTGGGTCCATTGTGGTAAATGGATGATGAAAAAATAATCATGGGAAAGGTAATAAAAAAGGGTAATTTGAATGGATTGGAGACGTCATATGCCTTGGATATAATGGGAACTTTCGTTCTCGATGTTGTGCATGTCTTGCGCGCATAAATGGAGTTTTATTAACCTTGACCTTGAGATATTTTAATTATGTTGTGACCATGATTATGTTGATGTGTATATGTGTGTACATGCATGTATGTATGTATGTCATGTATGACAGGTTCATCATGGATCGTGATTATTAAAGCTAAAGTTTATATGTATGTATATGTGCATGTATCTATGTCACTGCCTGACAAGGTCATCAGAAATCGTCCTTATGGAGGAACGATTGCTTACTCACGTGAACGACATAAAGAGGTTCTTGTTTATGAGGAATCATGTGGGAAGTGTAGTCTTGACAAATATACAAGGTCAATATCATGTGGTTATGAGTTGATATTATGTGATTATATTATGTCTATGTTATGGATAGGCTATACCGAGGGTTACATCAAAATTAAAACAAGCAGTGTGATCTGCGGCATGTTGGGACAAGAATGGAGAAGACATTGGAAGCAAGGTTGCTTGGTAGAGACAATGTTCTTAACATGTCACATCTATGATGTTGTACACATGCAGTGTTCTATATATATAGTGTGTGTACATGTTGTTTATGAAATGTTATGTACAGGATGGTATAGATAGTGTTGTGTGAATGTTGGAAATGTGTTGCTATGTACAGATGATGTTATTCACATGTTGGATATGTAGGTACATATGGTGTTGTGTCCATGTTTTACATGTGGTGTTATATACATATGGTGTTGTGTGCATGATCTTACAGGAGGTGTTTTGTGCATGTGGTGTTGTGTACATGTTGTATAATTGGCGTTGCGTGATGGTGGTGTTGTGTACATGTCATACATATGGCATTGTGTACAGGTGGTGTCGTGCAAATGTCGTGTATGTGGTACTATGTACATGTGGTATTGTGTACACATTGTATAGGTGGTGCAGTGTACATGTGGCATTGTATACACGTTTTGCAGGTGGTGTCATGTACATGTGATGTTGTGCACAAGTTGTGCAAGTGGTTACGGTGTATAGGGGGTATTGTGTACATGTGGTACATATGGTACTGGTGTACGTGTGGTATTGCGTGCATGTCGTACATGTTGTGTTGTGTAGATGTGGTACTATGTATGTGCATTGTGTAGTCATGGTACTGTGACATGTGTATGCATTGTGTTGTACTCTGTGTGGGTACATGTATTGTGTGGTGTTGTACATTGGATATTTATGTATGAGTTGTGTTGTATATCAGGTGTATGTGTATGCATTTTGTGGTGTCACATGTTGTGTGCGGATATATGTCTTGTGATATATATTGTGTGCATATACGTGTTGTGTTGTGCCATACACCAAATTTTCGAGTATGTATTGTGTTGTGTTGTACACAGGGTGTAGATGTATGTGTTGTATGTCAGGTATAGGTGCATGTGTTGCATGGTGTTTCATGTCATGTGTGGTTGTATGTGTGGGATGCACACTAAGTGTATGTGCACATGGTTGAGGAGAAGGCATTGCGTGTTTTTTGGGTGTGGAAATCAATTTAGTGTGCATATGGAATAAGGACAAATGTAGAATATAAGAATTTCTTAAAGGATAAGTATCAGTATTTTATTTAGTTTTATTATGCATATAATTTATGATTCTAGTCTATGATGATTACATGTGATCTATGATTCTGGTTTATGATGGTTACATGTGATTTATGATTTTGATCTTTGATGGTTGCGTTTTGCGTTATGATATGATATGTTTATACATGATGATTTGGTCAAAGATGCTAGTTTGACTTGTTGTGAGAGGAAGTAGATAGGATTGTGAGTGTACCTTGTTGATGAGCTACCAATGAGGTATGACCTGAAGTTATTTCAATTTATTTCAATTTATTTTAAATCTAATGGAAGTTATGTGCTTGGTATAGGAAGCATGAAAATGCTCGGTTGGATGGTCGAAACCGACTTCAAGAATTGGCAACAACACCAAAATCAATTGGAAAATGTAGTAGTATGTTGATAAACCACTTCAGGAGGAGGGCCATTGTGGGACATTGGTACCCAATAGTGTCCATTGATTTCCATGAGCACTCTATGACCGATATGATGGTTTTAGGCAGGTATATTCCTTGGTTTTGTATCTTTCGATGTAAGGAAGCCTTGCTAAGAGATGGACTGCCTGAGATGGGGGTGCCAGCAGAACTTGGAATGTGAGTGACTGCACAGAAGGGGTGGCCAGATTTCCCGAAGGACTGTGTAGCAGAGAAGGGAAGGTCACAGATATTTTTTTTTTTTTTGTAATTAGCATTGTGAGATGGAATCAAATGCATAATGGGACTATGCCCTCGAACAATGAGCCAGTAACTATTCACTGAGAGGAAAGTGGTCCTGGATTATAGCGCTTGAAATTGGATGCAAGTTTAGCTTTACAGTGGATTCTGGACTTCCTGGGAAGGAGGTGAATCCTGGTAATAATTTTGGGGTGGAGGTGTGAGCCTCTATATTCCCTTGTTGGAGATCCAGGCATCATATTATTTAATTTGTTGGTTGAGAAAATGTGCATATGTGTATATGTGGTTAATATTGTAAATATTGTAATGAGTTGTGTTATAAATATCCAGTAAATAGTATGTTTTAAATGTTTAGCAGATGGTCATTGCAAATACTACAACGAGTTGTGTTATAAGTATCCATGGGTAGTATGCTTTGTTTTCAGCAGTCTCGTTGGTTATAGGTGTCATTGAACACCAAGGATGATGTTCCTCCAAGGAGGGGGTTTTGTAACAACCCTGGTGAAAATTCCATGTAAAATATATATATAATGACCACGATGATGGGACACATATTCCAAGATGAATAGTGGGGGGGAATCCTAATGAGTGTTGATTCAGTTTATTATCGCTTAGGAAATTGGCAAAGGAAATGGCTAAGGCTTTAGAAAGGCATGAGGCATTTATTGGCATTTTATTTATGAAAATAATGGAAATTAGGAGAAAAGGAAGGTGAAAGGTCACAGGTTGCATGAGGAGGAAAATGAAGGAAAATAATGGAAAATGAAGAAAATAGAGGCCTCATTAATAAAATGGTTTATGAGGATCAGTGGGCGAGACTTGGTCAGTTCACTTTTGGAGCTCCCTCATTATTCTCTCTCTCTCATATTCTTGGAGACTGAATTTTCTTGGAGTACTCTTGGAGGGTGTGGCATACTTGGATTCTTGGAGCAAGAAGGAAAAGGAAGAGCAAGAAAGCGCAAGAGGGAATCAAGATCAGTAGATACATCATATTTTCTTGTAGGTACCGAGGTTCATGTATGATTTCTTCACTAGTTTTTTCATGCATGGTGCATGCATGTGGTTTATTGGTCATGATCTATCACTGGCATCAAGGATTGCCTAGATTGACAGTGGATTTGCCTAGCCTTTCTATTTCCTAAATAGTCATGGCATTGTGTGTTTATTTATTTGTTTTCCTAGTTGTTTATCATGTTTCCTTAGCTTGGGTTGAGTTATTAGTTCCTAGATCCTTGGTTGGACAAACACTCTGGAACCATGTAATGTCTTGGGTTGAGTTACTAGTCCCATAGCCTTGGTTGGATAAATTCTATGGAGCCCTGGAACAATTTGGGCTGAAATACTAGTCCCATAGTCTTGGTTGGACAAACACTTTGGAACCCTTGGTGGGTTGAGTTATTAGTCCCAGAGCCCTAGTTGGACAAATACTATGGAGCTTGGTAAAAGTTGTGGGTTGAGTTACTAGTCCTAGAGCCTTGGTTGGACAAACACTCTGGAGCCCATTGTAAAATGTGGGTTGAGTTACTAGTCCTGGAAGCTAGGTTGGAACGAATGATCTTGAGCCCTAGAAGGCTTAGATAAAGATCGATCTGATGTTGGTTTTGTGATGTTATACCATGAGGTGGAACCACTGTTTGATGGGTTGAGGTGGATGGCCTCTGGAAGACCTAGATGAGTTTTGATTGATGTGTTCTATGAGATCCCACATTCATGCTTGGAATATGGCACAGGGCTGAATGGCCGAAGAGAGATTTGGCTCAGCGATTCTACGGTCGGGTGGAACATGGAAGTCCCATCCCGGGTTTTGTTTTTGCATCATTAATGAAAATTTATTTCTCCATGTATTTATATGACAATTATGATGGATTATATGTGGTGTATACGGTTGTGATACCATTGATATTTGTGTCCCTATTATGTTGGTTATGTATATGTTTTATGATAGCAACTACGTATGGCTCTCATCATTTTTTTAATTGTAAACGAATGAACAATGTATCTATGACCTAATGGATGTAATGGTAGTTAAAGTGATAAGGAAACAATGCTTCAAGGTAAATTTGAGATAAGTATGAGACCCCTATGCTCAGATCCGCTATTTACACTTGTAGATTGCATATTTACCAAGTGTTTGACAAAATATATGTCATGGTTAGGTCAATCCCTTGATAAAGTTTTGTTTTAGAGGATTTGCCTTGGTTTCACTTATTATCTTGGAAAGTCTCATCAAGTTCTAGGCCTTGGTTTGGAGACTAGCCCTGAAAAGTGGCTTAAATCTCGCAGACTCTGGCACAAAATTGGCTGAAAAAGGCTATAGCCCCTCCCTTGTAGGCAATGTGGGTGCGACTATAGGGTTACAGTCACATGAACTCCTTTTCATGGGAGTGATTTTGGGTTTAATTCATTGAATTTCTAGGTTAACTGAGGGTTGGGCACCTGGAGTGGTGGATTAGCTCCTAGGGGTCCTGAAGCACTTGAGGGAGGTCTGTAAGGTCTTGTTTTTTTTACTCCATTTCCTTAAGCTACCGAGGAGGTTGATTCTTATCATAGTTGCATCTCATCACATGTTTACCCCTGCTGGATGATTGCTTCAGTAGATGTGGGAGGAGGGTGTTACATACAACCCTTAGACCTTATGCGAGCTTCCTATGTCTGACCTCTGTGAACCAATCAATGAAAGAAGAGAAGAAGAATATGCTTTATGATTGTGATATCCAAATGAGCTTGAGGTCACTTGTATTTATAGGCTTCCATGGGTGTCCATTTGATGTTGACCTGTCCAAATGTGCGTGTGTGGGTACATAAATTCAAAATCCATCTTCTTCTTGTCCAAATGAGATGATCTTTAGGTAAATTTTGGTCCTCTTGAAAAGATGAATTTAATGCAATCATAATATTCATCATATGAGCTTACAAAGGTGGACTTTGACCATATTTTCACAATTTAACACTCCCTCTCAACTAGGAAGAATTCTTCCTACCAATATTTGTTTGTTTATCATCATATCATCCTGTCATGTTGTTGTCATGTTGTGTCCATATCTGCTCAACTCTATCTGCTGAAATATTCTCAAATCTAAAAGAATAAGAATATGGGAGCATTAGATTCCACCCTTTATCTCATGGGGGAGTCACATATCTCAACCCCATATCGAGAAATATGATATCCAAACACACAAGGGAGAATATCTCAACCATGGAATCACATTGGGGAGCTCATTCTCAACCCATATCAACCCAATCATGTTTCCTTCCAATCTTCCCATTGAAAATTGTAAGGATTCCTATGGTAGAACACTTGCATCATAATTCGAGCTTGGACGAGATACTTGACTTACCAAGAGGTAAGGATCACATGCCTCTAAGTCTCCTCAACCCATTGGCCAGTCGGGGAGGGAAAATCCCAAAAATCCCTGCTTGTGGGTATGATGTGAAGTGGGGTATACTCTACAATGATGAAAGATGGGGGAGATACCTAACTTGTCAAAATGGAGAAGGATTACACACATCCCACAGGTGATATATAGGGGTGATACCCTATTTTCCAGAGTTCCCTAAACCCCAGGAGCCCTTTATCTGAATTCCTCACCCTTGAGCTCAATAGGGGGGGACAAGTTGGCTTAGTGTCCTCAATCAACGATGCCCCTTATGAGGAGGGGTCGCATCCATCAGTTGTAGACTACTCTTTGAAGGCCAATGAATTCCCTTTGGTAAAGCCTTGGTGAGAATATCTACAATCTACTCATTTGTCGATATGTGAGCGAGATGAACGACTCCTCTCCACATCATCTCTCGAATGAAGTGATATAGAATGTATATGTGCTTGGAATTGTCATGAAATATGAGATTCTCTACCAAGCGGATCCCACTCTGATTGTCACAATATATCACTATAGTATCTAGGACCTACTCAAATAGCTCTCCAAATAGCTTCTTCAACCAAACTTCTTCGCATCTAGTCATGCTAGCACCAATATACTCTACCTCGACGGTACTCAAAGCTATAGAGGTGCTTCCAACTCATCTAAGATATCATGGAAGATCCAAGGCTGAAACAACATCCAAACATACTCTTCCTGTTGACAATGTTTCTTTCCCAGTCAGCATCGGTGTATCCATAAAGTCGAACACCTCCAATCTAATATCTTAGACCAAGTGTGATATTCCCATGCAAATATCTAAAAATGTGTTTGGCAGCAATCCAGTGTGCATGGAGAGGTTAAGACATGAATTGGCTCAATGTATTCATTGCATAACATATGTCCGGATGGGTGTTCACTAGGAACATTAGAGACCCAATCAACTGTCTATACTCGGATTGATTTGCCAAATCAAGTCATGTAGATTCTCCACATATCTTATTGAAGTTCATTTCCATTGGTGTGGGTAGGGACTTGCATTCTGTCATTCCAAATCTTTCCAACAAATTGAGAACATATTTTCCTTGTGAAAGGAAAATCTCTCTAGGCGTTTACAACACCTCAAGGCCTAGAAAGCAGTGCATGAGTCAAATTTCCTTCATCTCAAATTTAGAGGCTAGCTCCCGCTTACACTTGATCATCGGGGTCTCACTACTTATTAGGAATATATTGTCAACATATAAAACCAAAATCAATGGCATGCCTTGGACTACCTTGAATTAGAGGTTGGTATTGGAATTGCTTCTTGTGAATCCTAGATTCACCAAATCATTGTCTATGTGGTGGTGCCATGATTGGGGGGGCTTTATTCAAATCATACAATGCCTTCTTCAGCCTGCAAAAATGTGTATTTCGATCCTCTACTTGAAATCCCTTTGGTTTTTTAATGTACACTTCTTTTTGTAGCATGCCATGGAGGAATGTAATCTTCACATCCATCTGGTGAAGGATTCATCCTTGACTTGTGGAAAGGTAAACTATCAAACAAATTGTTGTATATAGAGCCATAGGAGAAAACATATCATCATTATATTCTCCCTCTTTCTTGTAGAATCCTTGAGCCATGAACCTTTCCTTGTATTTCTCAATACTACCATCAACTCCATACTTAATCTTGAATAGTACTTACAAGTCACCACGGAATTCCCTTTTGGTCTTGGCACTACATTGCATATTTCATTATTCATAATCAATTCATATTATTTAGCCATAGAATCTTTCCAAACTTGTTCCTTTACAGATTCTTCGAATGTGGAAGGTTTGGCTTGAATTATAGTGCTCATGGCTGCAACATATCCCTGGTACCTACATGGATTCTTCCTTTCTCTAAATGATCTTTGAATGAGAGCTCGTCTCTCATCATCTTGTAATGTGTATTAAAGCCAAAGTGGCCTTTTCCTAGTGGGAGGATCTAAGGGATCCATGGGCTCCATGGGATCACAAACAATATCTGTTTCAGATTCGGGCATGCAAGGACCATCCAAAATATCCATATCATCATTCTTCCCGGGAGGAGGACGAAGAGGAAGGTCCCTTTATTTTCCAGGGATGACATCTTCATTGAATGTAACATCCTTGCTAATTTCAACCTTCCTTTGACAGGGAATATATATTCTAAATGCTTTATAATTTTAACAATATCCAACAAAAGTACCTTTTATTCTTGTGGCGTCTAGCTTGTTTCATTTGTCCTTCGGCGCATGAAATTATACATGGCATACAAATATACGGAGATGGCTAACATCTGGTTTGACACCTGTGAACACTTCTTTGGGGGTGTTTTTGTCCAATGCTTGATGAGGCACCCTATTTCGAACATATGCAACAACATTTGTTTCTTCTCCCTAACTAAACTTCTACAAATTTTAATCATGGAGCATGGAACAAGAAACTTCTACAATAGACCTATTCTTCCTTTCATCTACTCCATTTTGTTTGGGAGTATAGGGTACAGTCATTTCCTTCTTGATACTTTCCTTCTTTCAAAAATCAATGAATTCATTCGAAGTGTACTCTCCACCATTGTCAGACCTGAATATTTTCGATCAAAGCTTCAAAATCCTTGAACATTTCAAAGGCTTCATCCTTGTTCTTCAAATAATATATACACTTCTTTCTTGAAAAGTCATCAATGAAGGTGATGTAGTAGAGATGGCCACCAATAAAATGTACGAGCATCACACCACATAGATTAGAAAGGATGAGATGAAGTATGTCATTTATCTTGTTCTCGCTAGAGAGGAATGTTCCCCTTGTCTTCTTTCCACTAGCACAACCTGAACATACTCCGTCATGATGGGCTTGAACCTTGGGAATCCCTCAGACCAATTTTTCCAATTTTGGAAGAGCATCATAATGTAGATGGGCCAATCTTTGATGCCATAGCTCACTCAAAATGATTAGTATCATGGACCAATTCTAGAAGCGGTCTTCCAGTAACCCTGTATAGTCCTTAATATCTTGATCCCAATTTGAATGCATATCTCATATGTGAATCAACATGCCAAGAAAAACCTTTTCCCTTGATGAAGGAAACCCTCATCCCTTTATCTTCCAAAGTGTATATAGATACCAAATTCTTCTTTAATCTGAACACATACATAACATCATGTAACAAAACAGATTCCCTAGAATTCAAGTTTAATTTAATAGACCCAAAGCCTTTCACGAGATGAGTGGTATTGTCTCCAAGAATAATCTTCAACTTTGTCTCCCTCTCTACTAGATTAGAGAGAACTTCCTTATACCCAAAGAAATGATGAGTAGCCCCACTATCAACCAACCAACTATCCCACGAATCTGGAGGAGAAGAACTAGTAAGGGAAAAAATAAGAATATATTCAGATTGATTTGCAACATTACTTTCATACCTGGAAAATCTTGACTTCTTTTGAGGATGACGATCTTCTTCATGGTCGCTTGGAGCATCTCTTCTTCTTCTTTCATCTCTTCTATCACAGTCATTCCTTCGATCATATTTTCTTCTTTGATTATTGTACCTATTTTTGTTGCTTATAGCAATGTAACACATTCGATGGTTCTTCTAGCAGAAATCTCTAGCATAGTGGACTCTTTTGTGGCAATTGCAGCATTCAATGTGCGTTGATTCCCCTGTTCTATTTGAATTGTGAGGACGAGGATTTCTTGAGCATGATGGACCTCCTTTTTCTTTTCAAGGGTGATATATGTAGTGGGTTCTCCCTCTTCATGCTTTTGAATCCTTCCCCTTGATATCATTCTTGATTCTTCTTGAGTAATCTTTCCAAAAATATCATCAAATGACAGGAAGACATTGTTGTTTCTTATGGCAGTAATGAAGGTTTCCCAAATGGAAGGGAGACCTCTAAGAATCACAATTACCAATTCCCTGTCATACACAGATTCTCCAACTCTCTACAATTGATCTCTAAGACGAGATATCCTCATGATATAGGATTGCACAAATTCTCCCTTTTTCATCTTGGTGTCTTTGAGTTGATATTTCAAAGACATGATCTCATTCAAATTGTTGATTTCATACATGCTAGTTATCTTATCATACATGTATTTTGACTTCCTCAAATTCCCAACGTATGAAAGTAAATGATCTTGTAAACCATCATTTATAATTTTATTTTCTTTGGACTCACCTTTCTTGTACTTGTTTTTGATGGAAGTGGAAGCATTCTCTGGGGGCTCTGACACTTTTCCTTGAACGTAATCCAACACATCATTGTTGTCAAAAATGATATCCAACCTAACTTTCCATGAAGAAAAATTAGATGAGTCACCGAACTTCTCATGCTCCTTCAAGGAAGAGGAAGACATCTTGACTTTGACTAGATGAGCTCCTTCAACTTTCCAAAGATGATAGATTCAATGCTTGTTTCATTTTGGGCTTGTCCTTCACCTTAGTTCTAATTCCATGTTATCTTTTAAGATTTTCCTATGTTGTTTCAATTACTTTAGCCTAATTAAATTCTTCAATTAGCAAATATTTCAATTATTAACCATGTTTCCTATCATAAATAGTAATTGAAGATAGAACAATAAATGCAATCACAAGAGACACCAAATTGGTCAAAGACCAAGGAAAAAACTCCACTAGGGGGAAAAAAACCTTTCAAATATTATTTTTATTATATTTTCATAAAATGTTTCAACAGAGAGTACAATGAGCCCAATACAAAATCATCCAGCAAATATTTACTTCCAAAATCATTGTACATCAAAGAGAAACCTTCCAACCTTCAGTTGTTTGTGGTCAAAAATGGTCAAGAGTCAAACCCTATCTCAGAGCCCTAGTCACACTCATAAAGTTTTCATGTGAGTGAATATGGCTTCCCAGTCGCTCCCTTAAGCCCTGAAAGTGAGCGAGTGTGGTTGAATTGATCTTGTATCAAGCATGCGACCGAAAAACAAAAACCCTAAACTTGTGCGAGCCTCAGACCTGAAATTTCGGACCTTGTGCAAGCTTCCTCTGTTAGACCTATATGAACCAATCAATGAAATAAGAGAATAAAATACGCTTGATGATGGTGATATCCAAATGATATTGAGGTTAATTATATTTATAGGCTTCCATGGGTGTCCATTTGATGTGTATTTGATGTTGAGGTCGATCTATCCAAATGTGCATGTGTGGGTACATAAATACATCTTCTGATTATCTGAATGAGGTGATCTTTAGGTCAAATTTGGTCCTTTTGAAAATAGGAATTAAATGCAATCATAATATTCAACATATGATCTCACCAAGGTGGAATTTGACCCTATTTTCACAATTTAAAATCTAGATACCAACTAGACGAAGGAGGATGCCACTTCAGGTTAGGAAGTGGATCCTACCATTTATCGACAGCTAGTGGGTTCACTCATGTCTCTTGTGAACCATTATTTGAAAATGATGAAATTAGTGACTAGGTGACTAAAAACGTTGGTCATCGCAATTATTTCAAGTGAATTACTACTAAATTTGAGCAATTTTGAGTGACTGAACTAAAAATGATTGACTTAAACGACCAATTTAGTTTAGGGATAAATTATACAACTAGATAATAAGTGACCAAACTAAAAGTGACTAACTGAAATGACTAATTTAGTCCAGGACTAAAATATATGACTAGATAATAAGTGAAAAAATTAATAATGATTAACGTAAATGACTACTATAGTCCAAGAATAAAAATATGACCAAATAATAAGTACAAGTAGTATATGAATTAGTCTTTTATGTTAGTAATTTTTAATTGTGTCACTCCAAAAATGGAAAATTGCAATTTTGATACTAAAGTGTTTCATTTCACTACAAGGGTTTTTGAATCCATCTACAGTGTTAAAATTTAGAGACAAAGGGGTCTTTGAATCCATCTACAGTGTTAAAATTATGAATACCCTTTTGTCTCTAAATTTTAACATTGCATATGGATTTAGATATTCGCAACATCAGTTTGACCTTCCTTTGCCGTCAGGGCAAGGCTCTCTGTCTTCACCAGTTCATCCAAGGAGGGCAAGGAAAATGGCACTTGAGATGAAGGAAAAAAACAAATAAGAGAGTTGTAACTTCTGAAACTTCTTAAAACTATAAGAAATTCATAACACGTTGCATGTCTTTCTCCGATCTCTAGGATGAAATGGAAACCAAACTCAAAGCTAGAGAACCCCAAGAATAGTTTTGCAGCCCCTCACAAATGGCCTCAAGACGTAGGCAGGACGAAACTAGAGGACCCGAAATATGTGCAATTGGAGCAGGGGTTAGGGCCTCTGAATCGCTAGATGACTACCATATAAAATTATTAACTTTTCTTTCTAAAGACTTGGTATGCCCGAAAATTGAGGCATGGTTACCTCTCGATCTAACTTCCAAATGTGACTGGATAAAATCCTTGTGCTAGCCCAATTTTTTTTTAAACCCCCTCCTCCAATGCATAATCCACCAACTCCTCCTCCTTCATGTGGGTATGATAGTAAGAAACCAACATCTCATCTAAAAAAACATATTTGATGAGTAGTTATGTCTCTTCAAAGGGTTTATCATGGCGAAGATATTTGTACTAAAAAATATACACCTTGTGAATAAAATTCTCATGGTTATCATTTAATCTTATTTTTCATTTTGACAAGGATATCAGACCCTGACATTGTCTAGAACCCATTCACTCTTCATCAAAACTATGCATCACTCTAGTTAGAAACTCCACACCCTTTTCTCTGCCTGCAATTTTTCCATGGGCCTATATGGTTTCTCCATAACTATTGAATTCCTCTCCCATGGTAGAGATGGTGTTATGTCCTCTTTAACATTTTGACTCCGTTAAAAAAATAATAATTTATAACTATAACTATAATTAATAATTAAACCAATCTAGACCCATCTTAACCCTAGTTCTACCAAGCGTCAAGGTGGAGGAATCAAATATATTTCTTAAGGTGCAAATTCTTTAATAGTGAAAATATATTTGATACCTCTCAATCCGAAGTTCAAAATGATCTAGACTGGACATATACAATGAAAAAAAAAAAAAAATGAGAAAAAGAAACAGCTTGCAAATTCAACTACCTTTATTTTTCAAAAATATTAAAACATTTATAACCTTTGATAACTTAAAAAATATATATATATTATTATATTCAAATAATATTTTTTTTTACATTTCTGGAAAAAAGTTTGTTGACTGTGAAATAAATGTGGAGAAAAAAATAAAAAATTACATGAAGCTATTGTTCTTATAGGGTTTATGGTGTCTCTCTATCAGCAACTATAACCAAGAAACATCAATACCACAGTGCAACAGAAACATCAACATAAACCACACATTTTCTCTTTGTAGCATTCAAAAAAAGTATTTAAGGTCTTTACGATAGCTTAGCTTAGACACACTCATAATCCTAAAACCAAGATTGATGAAAATAAAAAGTTTGTTTCTGTCGGGATTCTTTGATCCCCCAAGTGTCTTCTTACAGCTCCAAGTCACCCTTGGATAGCTTATCAACTTCCCTGTTATTTTCCCCATATACACAAATGAAAGTGAGGTGAATAATCTTGAAAGTTTGAAAGAAGGGTTGTAACAATAAGTATCATCCATTGGAACATGAGGAGGGAATCCCATGGGAATTGTATTTTAGAAATCCTTTTTTCAAGAGAAAGTAGTAGAACTAATGTAGGGGAGAAGAGTTCACTATGGTTGTTTGAAGAATGACCAGTACTGGATTTGAAGGTGAGGAAGTGATTTTATGTGAGGTAGATTAAGCTGCATGATCTTCTTCCAGGTGCATATTTTTGGGAGGCTCCATCAAGAAATACCCATGAAATTTGAGTGTTTATGTTCATATCGAAGGTCTGAGCATGATGAGGGGTGGAGGAGAATTGGGGAAAATTGTTTAAGATATTCAAAGTTTGGAAATTTCACTTGAAGGGTAGAGTGTCCTTGTTCTCAATTTTTATTTTTATTTTCATTTCTTTCCAACCAGACAACCTAGGCCAAGGTGATAAGAAATCCTTTGTAAAATTTGAAAATACGGTTGAATACCTTGGCATTAACCGTTCATGGATTATTCCTTTGGGGTTATTAGATCATAACCTTATCATCTTACATTGGCGGGCTTATGGTGAATGACAAGGTCTTCCCTTTATGTTTAATCAACATTGGTTAAAAATACCTGGGTTTGATACAATGGTTCACACAATTTGGGTGCGAGACTTTGATCCTTCGATCAACTCTCCCCTTGAACTTATTGGGCATAAGCTCCAAACACTCAAGGAGACTGTTTGTAACTAGGTTTAGATTCAGAAAAAGAGTCGTATAAAAGAAATTGAAGAGATCGATTTGAAACTCAACATTATGGCATATCCATCCCATAAATATTATTTCTCAGTAGCTCAACACTTATAGGATACTTCTCTGGAAGGGCATAAAAGGGAAATTCTTAATTTCTAGGAGGAGGAATGGTAGATAAACATTCGGTCCATTTGGATCATTGGGGTGACAAGAATATGAAATTCATTCATAATTATTCCTCTAAGAGAAGGCGAGAACATCATATGGGAAATTATGGATATCAATGGAAAACTTTTATCATCCTTGAAGGAAATACAGGTGTAGGGTATGAGGTTTTTTTGGGCACAATAGCCTAAGCGATTTCCTAAGGGGGAGATGTGTGATTCCAAAAGAATCTTTTGTTTGATTCGGGAATTCTTACAGAGATATAAATGATATTTGTAACACAATGAATCAAGTTTCCAGATAAATGTATCAGATGTATTGGGATTTTACTGCAACTTTTAAATGATTGTCCACAACTCTTCGTCATTATTCCATTCATCTCTTGCTTCAATTATTCAATCGGGTTGGATAATAGAAATGACACAAAACAATGCTTCCACATCCTCATCCTTTCTTGAGAGTGCATCTGTAACAACATTTTTCTTCCCTTTTTTGTTGATGATCTCAAAGTCATAACCCAACAGCTTTGTGACCCATTTTTGTTTCTCTTCTAAAGATAATCTTTGTTCCAAAAAGTATTTAAGGCTATATTGATCCTTTTTTACCTTGAAGTGTCTTCACAATAGGTAAGGTCGTTATTTTTAAGGTGTTCATTTACCAAATCGATTTGGGTTGGAGTTTTAAATTTGTTGACTATGTAAGCGGATTGGAATTTCTCTTTAGTGGAAGATTGCCTTCAAGATTGGATTATATATAACATGGAGTTTGGTACTCTTCCATTATATATAATGTGTATTATTTGGAGGAGTCACAATTCTTTAATATTTGTGAACATTAATCCTAATATTTGGAGTCGATGCATTAGGATTGTATCATTTTACATAGATGTAGGGTTTGGAGGCAAATTATCATCAGTGAGACATATTACTCATATAATATTATGTGTGGTTTTTTTTAATGGAGCCACAAAGGAGGTGATGTGCGGATGTGATGCATACATATCCTTTTTACTAGGTACAATGTATCATTTTAGTTGGAATGGCGACAAGGGGTCTAATACCCGCACAATTTTTTTTTCTCTACGGGAATTATTATATTGTGCTTGAAAGTTTGATATTGAGATGTTGGAGGTATTCGGTGACTCCTAGAGGGGGGTAGATTAGGAAACAAAAAGTACATCTTTCAATCCACCTCTTTTATACAACTGGATGAGGAGGATCCAGGTGATTATTAAACAATTCAAGGAGGTGAATTTTTCTCATACACACTGGGAATTCAACATTGTTGCTAACAAGTTGTCATAAGATGGTCTCAAGATTCCATTTGGCAAGATATAATATACATACTTTATAAAATACAATCTACACCGAAGAGGGTAATTCTCCTATATATGATTCATTTGGTGCTTCACATTTGATGATTTCATTCTGGAGGTGTTTTTTGTTGACATGGTTTATGATTTCGTCTTCTACACTTCTTTTTGTCTGGAAGGATGGTCTTTCAGGGATATTGACACAAGGATGTTAATGATCTCTCTTGGATCAGTTTTATGCTTTGGGGCTTCTAGTTTTGATGGATATATTTATCTTTTGGATAATGTACATGTTTTTATGTTAGGTTTGCAACTCATAATATCTTAGCATATCTAATTTGTTGGCCTCAGATACTATCTTTATAACTCTCTGATCTTAGATCATATGTTTTGACGATTTTTGTAGATTTTTGAAATGTAACTATTCTCTAAGACATATATTGATACTTATATGGTGACATATTGACTTATGGACTATGTAAACAATGAGTTATTACATCGAGAGACGCTCTCCAACCCGGTATGATAGAGATGTTGTAATGTAATGTTTAACATTTTGGCTAAGTCAAATTACATTAAAATAAAAATTAAAATAAATAAAAACATTAATGTAATGTAAGTAAATATAAATAACCCTATAAAATTAAAATAATAAAAAAAAATGGCCCATGGTATTACTCCATGGTATTGACCCATGGTATGGTATTCATATGGAAGGGGGAAATTAAACCAACCTAGATCCACCTTAACACCAAGGGGAGAGGGATCAAATTTATTGATTTGGAAACCTTTGATCCCTCTTAAAGCTTGGTAGATTGGAAGTTAAAATGGATCTAGAAAATATTTTTGATTATTTATAGTTGAAAAAATAAAATTGTAAAGAGGACACTAACAATATCCTTTTGAGATCATTTTGATGTCCAATCACCTTAACACATCATACTTTACCCCTAGGTCTAAACCCTCCTCATCAATACACCAAAATAAGTTCCACTTGTTATACCTACTTTAACAACGAAGATAGGGGTGGCCTCAAAATTCAATTTATCCTTTGTTGTGGTTTAAACTAAAGTCCTTGTGGACTGTATAGGAAATTCTTTCGTCTTGTGCCTTGGCCTTCCCATATTTATCCTCGCTTTTCATTATCCAGCCTAGTTTCCCCACTTCTTGTCGACCCCCAAGTTTTTTTTAATGTCGAGGGCAATTCAACTCGACTTGAACATGGGAACGATCTTTAAACACTCATGATAGGAAGAGGCGAGTGAAGCTATCTCCCACCTCAACTATAAGGGAGAGGCAAAACGTTAAATGAGAATGTTTTTTAAATGAATTTCAACCCAACTTGGCCCAGGAATTCTATTTCAAAATAATATTGATGGCATGGCACCTAGCCTCATGTATATACATGCTCGTGAAGTAATTGACATTGCTCCAATGCATTCTCAATTCTTACACCCTATCTATCGTAAAGGCATCAATCAGTGAAAGAGACACAGATCTATAATATCCCACCCACAATCATAGCATCATAGGTAGAGGGAAATGTGAGGAAGGCAGTAAATCCTTCAGTTGACTAAGTCGATTCAATAGCAGTAGTTCCAATAGGGCCTGGAGGTTCACAGTGTTTCTTTACCGTAGACCTGCCTATCCAAGGGAAGCCTACGTGCTTTAGTTTTTTACTCAAAGACCTGCACAAAGACATAGTGCATCGAATATCTTGATTGTATGGATTATCGAAGCACTATCCAAGCCTCACGAACTTTGAGCACGGGCGTATGGGGTTCAAAACCTAGAACGCGAGATTTCGTCTAAAGCGGGTACGGAAACTCTTGTAACCCCAATGCTCTGTTTTGCATTTAAGTTTATCTCTTATGCACAGTAACAATAACCCTTCATATAAATGGGCGTTTCATTACACAATAACCCTAATTTGTCATCTAAAATGGAAGGTTCATCATTCATCTAAAATGGAAGCTCCATTACACAGTGACCTCGATCCATTATCCTTTTATTCTTCCTTATGGAATTCCATGGTGCCCCCTTTGATGAAGCCCCCTTTTCACTCACCACCGCTACCTCGAGCCCCCAAAGAGCCCAGTTTGGACCCCTCTCAGTGGATGCTCGTAAATAAGAAAAATAATTTCTAACCCTATTTTGTCTGCATATTGTTATCGTTATCTCATTCTAACTGTTTCAACTCAACTGGGAGTGTATTCACTCTCGCTAGGGATGGATCGTAAAAATAGAATCATACTTCCTTGGCATTTTTATTTTGTTAACCTTTGCCCTAGTTTCTTTCGATCTAGCTTTGGTGAGTTCGGGAGCTTTCGTCTCTTTCAGATGGATTGAATAGGCACAACATTTGGTTTGGGAAGTGGATCTGAAGTCCGATAATTAGGATCTATAAACTAGTAAAGGGCCAAATCAATTATAAATCCAACAAAGATCACTGAAAAATGAAACATTTAGAATACCCAAATCAAATGCTTAATATATCGATTCCATTCAGATAATAGAAAGTATGAGAACCACGAATATATCGATTCCATTCAGAAAATAAAAAGTATGAGAACCATGAATTTGTTGTTTGGGAGGGACAATACCAAAAGAAATGCTTAATGTATTTCTTCGATTGGCCATAAAAAGTGAGAGGATCATGAATTTTCTATTGAATAGGGAGAGTTTGAGTGCACTGATGGGATGGTCAGTGAAGGACAAGACTGCGTGCATGCATTCAGTCAGCCATTCATGGAAAACAAAACGCCATGCTCTTCACACTACACTTGGCACCCCATTTATAAAGGGAAGGACTAGCATGCGATCATGGATTCCAAAATGTGTGACATTGAGACTGCCTGCATGCTTATTTTAGATTAAAATGGCCAAATGCCTCCGTTTTTCCTCCCTAGGATGACTAATCGTTTCCCAACAAAGTTTTAAAAATGACTACAAACTAAATTGTCTTCTTAGTGCGTTGTGCAGGCACAAGCAGGTGAAAGCGGCAATGAAATTCCTCGATAGAATGAAGGTGAGGATCACCTCGAATGCTTACATGTATGCATTTTTACTAGAGGGATGGGAGATCGTAGGCGATGTGACTAATGTTAGAATCACATTTGGATAAATGGTCAGCTGCATCGGATGGCTGTTGAACAACATATCGGCTTATAATGCCTTCTTGAGCATTCTGGTCAATGGCTCTCGATTTGAAGAGGCATCAAGGTATCTGGCCACGATGAGTAATAGGAAGTGTTTGCCCAATCTGGCCTTCTTCCAAAATACACTGCAAATCCTTTACCAAGTTAAGAACACAAAAGATGCTTATGGAATTCGGGAGTTTATGAAGCAAAATGGTAGTCCCTAGTTTTCCCACTTATAATGCAACGATTGGTGTGTCTTGCAGTCCAATCCCAATCCAAGTAGATTTTGTTGACTATTTGTTGGATAAGATAGCTTTTAGTGGCGTCTTTCCTGATTTTAAGACTTACAATACCATTTTTGAAGGCCTTTATCACTGTCCATAAGGTGGAGGAGGGATCAAGCATTTTTCGAGAAATGACTAAGAATGAATTTTGTCCTCTCTATAATAATTATGTTATGGCAATAAAAATGTATTTTGAAGCAAATGATTTAGATATGGTTATGATGATGTGGAAACACATTATACAGAATACCATTTTCCCAAAATTAGATTGTGTTGCTATATTAATTGATTGGTTTTGTGACCCAAGAATATCATTAGAAATAATAAAGTATTATATGGAGAAAATTGCTAGAGGATTGCAATTACTTGCTGAAACTACGAAAAAGTTGAAGAGGATGTTGAGTCAAGCAGGTAAGAAAGATGAATATGCACAACTTGAAAAAAAATGAAAAGTATTTAAAGTCAGACCAAGTAATCACTATTTTAATTTTTCAAGTAAGTCCCCTTGAAGGGGATTTTCCTACCTTCGGGCCAAGCCAATGTTTACAATGTTGGTTTCCATTTCTTATTGTGATGATGTGGTTATCAGTGAATTTTAGAAACCTTGACAACATTTTCTGAGGCAATATAGATGAATCTCAGTGGTGGAATAAGTTGCTCTCAAATTTTCCGTTCTTTTTTGGTTACCTATTTGTGTTATACAATGTTTAACTCTGTGTCTTAGGGCATCATTTATCTCGATTAAAAAACATCTTGGACTTTTTTGCAATTCATTTTCTCCTTTTTCTTCTTTGCCATTGTATTGATTTCAATTTGTAACTTTTGTATGTTGAACTATAGCTTAGGAGGAGGTTAATTTCTTGAGGAAGAGTAAAGATATTCTGGTTGTTTTATGTGTGCAAGTGTGTCTTGAAGTTGCTAGTGATGGATGCAACTCCTCCTGTTGTTTCTCCAACTATTGCCTTAATGAGAAGACTGTTGGAGAAAAAATATAGTTTATATCTTGGTTCTATCTCTAGGTAGCCAACTTCCTACTGGAGAGGGTTTGACACACATGTGTGCAAAGCTCCTCCAACAATATCATAATATAAGCTATAGCTCTTTCTAGGATTCCACAATTTCAATGTTTGTATCCCTTTGTGGAATTTGGGCTTGAATATCATTTCTGAGCTCAAAGCCATAAATATTGATTACATGGTCTTCCTTCAACTTGTTTTCCCTAACCTATTTGTATTGTCTTTTCTATAGGGTTCATTCTTTTTTTGTTGATAATTACAATAGACTTTTCTATAGAGGTGAAAGAATAGGTTCATTAGGAATTTGATATGATACCACAATCTACTTGGAATATGCTTTGCAAGGAATTCAAAAGCACACTTTGTGAACAAAGGCTCTTAGAATGAGATTCATTTCACAAGACTAATAAAATGAAAATAGGAAGGGATGTATCATTTCACATTAATTAATATTCTCCTTTCTTCCATAGGAAACTTTCCTCTTGGTCTTGATTCACAATCACAGATCCTTTGAGAGAGGTGAGATAAGAGTTTTGATGGCTACCTCCATCCACTCCTAGATAAAAGTCTTTCAAATTATCATCTTGGCATTGAATGCCTCTTCCTTATCATTAGCCAGTTCCACTTGAGACTTCCTTTAGTTCTCATCTATGGTATCACTGTTTATTTCCAATTGAAATCCTATTTTATAAATCAAGAGCAAGGAGTGCAATTTTCGCCTTCAAATTATTTTGTTGCTATAAATATTTGTTGTTTGGAGTATTTGTAGCAACAAAAGTGGCTTAAATATATTCCTCCATATATGGGAGGACCTCTTCCTATTGTGAAGCCTCTAGATCCTCCAATAGACTAGTTGAATACGCTCCCGAGAATTCATATGATCCTTGCACAACTATTCATGGTGTGGAAGATAATTGTTATGAAACCAGCTCAAGAAAAGATAGAAAAGAAAGATCAACGCCTTAGAATTCAGCCTCTTCGAGGGGGCAACCTCCTTTACATTACATAAATGAACAATTCTTGGATGATACAAATGACAAAACCTCCTTTCTATATATAGGAGTCTAAGGAGTCACAATATAATCCAGCCGACCTAACAATAATAATATAAAGCCACAAAAATAATAATAGAGGGATTCTATGGGGCACAGAAATAACAATATGTGGGTAATAGGGGCACAACAATATAAATAAGGGGTATAACTACAATAGTAATGGGGTAATCACTAGTATTATAGGGACCCAACATGCCCCTCTCCTTCAAAAAAAGTGTTGTCCTCAACGCTTAAGCAGTTCTGGATACTTCTGCATAAAATTCTCATCCTCCCATGTGGAATCTTCAGCGGATAAGTTCTTCCACTTGATAAGATACTCTGAAATTGATCGATTTCGTAGCTGTCGAGTTCTTGTTTCTGTGACTGCTTCCGGTTCCAATATAATTTTTCCTTCCTCGTCAAGTTCTGGCAATATTGTTTGAACTGGGAGCTTGTCGCCTATAACCTTCTTTAAACATGAAACATGGAAAACTGGGTGCAATCGAGAAGCTGCAGGAAGCTCCAATTTGTATGCCATAGTACCAATCTTTTCCAACACCTTGTACGGACCATAATACTTTGGTGATAATTTATTATCCTTCTTAGCTTGCTTTAGGGACATTTGCTTATATGGTTGTAGCCGTAGGAATACCCAATCACCTACATCAAAACTTCTTTCACTGCGATGTTGATCTGCCTGTTGTTTCATTCTATTTTGTGCCAACACGAGGTTATCCTTTAAGAGTTGGAGGACTTGTTGTTGATGTTCAATGTGATGTTCCACTGCTTGAACCTTAGAATTTTCTCTTAAATATGATGTGATTGATGGTGGTTGGTACCCATAAAGTGCCATAAATGGGGTCATTTTTGTTGTTGTATGGAAGGAAGTGTTATACCACCATTCAGCCAGAGGCAACCATTTGACCCATTGTGTCTGTTTATCAGATACAAAGCAACGAAGATATCCTTCCAAACATTTGTTTACTATCTCAGTTTGCCCATCAGATTGAGGATGATAAGATGAGCTATGAGCTAACTGAGTACCAAGACAAGAAAATAATTCTGTCCAAAAATTTCCAGTGAAAATGGGATCTCTGTCACTTACAATAATCTTTGGGTTTCCATGTAGCTTTTGAACTGTTTCCATAAATGCAGTAGAAACTGTACTGGCTTTAAATGGATGTGATAATGCACAAAAGTGTGCATACTTGGTAAGTCTGTCAACTACCACCATGATGACACTCTTTCCCTCAGACTTGGGTAAACCTGTGATAAAATCCATTGAAACCTCCTCCCAACGTTGGCTTGGAATGGATAAAGGTTGTAATAGACCCGGTGTCTTAATTGTTTCAACTTTATTTTGTTGGCAAACCAAACATTCCGCCACAAACTTTTGAATATCTGATTTAAGGCCATCCCAAAAAAATTCCTTCTTAACCCTGTGGTAAGTTTTTAAAAATCCTGAGTGCCCTCCTAAGGGAGAAGTGTGCAATTCCATAAGAATCTTTTGTTTTAGCTGGGAATTCTTACAGAGGTATAAGCGATCTTTGTACCATAACGAATCATTTTTCCAGCTAAATGTATCAAAAGTACTTGAATCTTGTTGTAGCTTTCGAATAAGTGCCCACACTTCTTCATCATTCTTCCATTCCTCCTTTGCTTCGTTTATCCAATCTGGTTGGATAATAGAAATGGCACACAACAATGCTTCCATATCCTCATCCTTTCTTGAGAGTGCATCTGCCACCACATTTTGCTTCCCTTTTTTGTAGATGATTTCAAAGTCATAACCCAACATCTTTGTGACCCACTTTTGTTGCTCTTCAGAGGATAATCTTTGTTCTAAAAAGTATTTAAGGCTATCATGATCCGTTTTTACCTTGAAGTGTCTTCCCATTAGGTAGGGTCGCCATTTCTTAAGTGCATGGAGTATTGCCAACATTTCCTTCTCATAAATAGCTTTGCTTAAAAACTTTCCCTTGATTGGACGACTTTCAAAAGCAATGGGTCTTTCATCTTGCATTAGAACAGCACCAATTCCATTTCCTGAAGCATCACATTCCACAATAAAGGTTTTTGTGAAGTCCGGTGTAGCTAAGACTGGTGCTTGGCACATTGCCTCTTTAAGATGTTTAAAGGCCTTTGTTGCTTCCGGAGTCCATGAAAATGAATCTTTCTTCAATAATGTTGTTAGAGGTGCTGCTATTCTCCCATAATTCTTAACAAACTTGCGATAATACCCTGTCAACCCAAGAAATCCTCGCAGATGCTTTATGGATGTGGGGATTTTCCATTCCTTAATGGCTTTAATTTTGCTAGGGTCTACCTTAACTCCTTCATGAGATACAATATGACCCAAATATTCCACCTCCTGGACTCCAAAGAAACATTTGGATCTTTTTGCATATAATTGTTTCTCCTCCAATAGTTGTAGCACCTTGTCAACATGTTCAACATGATCCTTCCAAGACTTGCTGTAGATTAGTATATCATCAAAAAATACTAACACAAATTTTCTAAGGAATGGTTTGAAAATTGAATTCATCAAACCTTGAAATGTTGAAGGTGCATTGGTAAGGCCAAAAGGCATGACCAAAAATTCATAATGACCCTCATGAGTTCTAAATGTCGTTTTCGGAATGTCTTCAATCTTCATTCTGATTTGATGATATCCCGAACGAAGATCCAACTTGGTGAAGTAAATTGATCCATGCAATTCATCCAGTAATTCATCAATGACAGGAATGGGGAACTTATCTTTAATAGTGAGCTTGTTGAGCTCCCTATAATCTGGACACATGCGCCATGATCCATCCTTCTTGTGCACCAATACTACTGGAGCTGAGAAAGAACTTTGACTCGGTTGAATTATACCAGCCTCTAGCATTTCTGCAACCATACGTTCAATTTCACTTTTTTGGACATATGGATATCTGTACGGCCTGATGTTTGGAGGAACACTTCCTGGAATCAGATGAATAGCATGATCATGATCACGCATAGGTGGGAGACCTTTGGGAGTCTCAAATACCTTGGAATGATTGTCCAGGACTTTTTGGAGATCTGGAGAAATAGATGATTCCAATGTGGAAACATCTAGCGAACATAATTGTGCAATTACACCTCTTTGCTCCTTTTTTAGAAGCTTTGTCATGCCATTAGAGCTGATTATCTTTCCTGGTTTCCCTGCAATACCCCTTAATTCAACTTCCTTTCCTTCCACAGAAAATTTCATGAAAAGTTCTTGAAAATTAAAAGCTATTGTACCCAAGGATTGTAGCCATTGGACTCCTAGTACAACATCAGCACCTCCCATTGGAATGGAAAGCATTGGGCTAGTCAATACATATTCTCCCATGGATAGCTTGATATTATGGCACTTTCCAGAACAATTTATTGTTCCTCCATTTGCAATCATCACTTGACACTCTGGTGCTGGATATAGGAAGCAATTCAATTCTTTTGCTACCCTACAATGAATAAAATTGTGGGTGCTTCCTGAATCAATCAACACTATTACCTTTTTCTTCTTGATTTGTCCTTCTATCTTGATGGTTTGAGGAGTGGTAATTCCCGCCAATGCATTACAAGATATGGTCGGATTTATTTGTTCTTCATCTAGGCTTTGTTCCTGGAATATATCCTCTTCTTTTGACCTTTCTTGCTCCTTTTCTTCTTCCTCTTCACAATCTATGTAGAATAATTTCTTCTCAGCACACTTATGACCTTTTGTGTATTTGCTATCACAATTGTAACAAAGCCCTTTTGCTCTTTTTTCTTCCAATTGTTGTGGTGTCAACCTTGTAGGTTGTGGAAGACTATGGGCAACAACACTTCCATCTTTATAGTTGTGAATGGTATGCTTCCTAGTTGCCATAATTTTGCTTTCCATTTTTCTTGCTAACCTGAATGCCTTCTCTAATGAATCAGGTTCCCAAAGGCGCACATCATGTTGGATATTATCCTTTAAAGACCCTATGAACACATCAATCCTATGCTCCTCTGGAATATCTTTTACCCTTATGTTCAATTTTTGGAACTCCTCAATGTGCTCCATTATTGAACCCTTTTGTTTGAGACTTATCAATTGGCTAAAAAAAGTGTTGCTTTTTGTATCCTCATAATGTGCTATCAATTCTTCCGTAAAAATTGCCCAAGTGATAAATTGTTTACGAGAACAAAGCCATTGATACCATACAAACTGATTTGGTTCCAAATATAAAGTTGCCATACGTACCTTTTGTGTGTTTTGCACATTATTGAGATCGAATAATTGCTCCATCTGTAATATCCATGTGGCGGGATCCTTGCCATCAAACTTCCTCATATCGATTTTTGGAACATGGTGAGCCTTCGATCCAACATTAGAGTCTATGGAATCATGATTAACATTTCTTTTGTTCTCATCATGAGTTTCCTTTAGTACTCTTTCACCCTTAGTGACCATTTCTTGTAGCAACTTATCCATCTTATCATCCATGCCATCAATTTTAGCGTCCATGCCATTCACCTTAGCTTCCATGCCATCCATCTTAGCTTCTACACCTTTCTTTAAACCGTCCATCTTAGCTTCTACATCTTTCCTTAAACCATCCATTTTAGATTCTGTTGCTTTTTGTGCAAGTGACACTCGTTGCACTTGTTCTTGTAATTTTGATATATCATATAGCATTTCTTCTTCTTCTTCATGAGTCATGCTAGAGCTTTCAGGCTCCTTACTAGGTGTTTGCATTTTCTTTCCTCAGGGCATCAGTTACCGATAATAATTCTCTAATATGCCCTTTGAATTCCTTCAAAATAAATTTTCAAACCAAGCTTAAGCAAAAATTAAAGAAAATCTACACACCTTTTTTCACTTTGTAGGAGCTCGATATTGCCTCCAATGTATTTCTGTACTTTCTGATTATCTAGTTCTGAATTTGTGACCTGTAGTATCCCTATGTGTCCTCTTTCCAATGCCACAAGTCTGACCCAAATTGGATTCTCCAAGGAAGAGTTATGCGAAATCTCCCACAGTGACTTGATTATAGACTAGTTCAGTAGAGCGAACTTGTACGACGTGCCACGTGTCACTGTTTCAACCTTTGACTCTGAAAAATATATAAAAGAAAACTACAGTCTGTCCTCTTTCTGTAACTTCTTACGAAATTTCAATCCGATGCTCAGAAAGAAAGTTATGACGATTTTCCCCAGGTCACCTGTTTTGAGTGTAATTCAGGAGTCTGCAAAAAGACCAACTTCCTCAAATCATATCTCCGAAAATATTGCGCGAAAAACTCTGAAATTCGGACCCAAGGTTCAGCGCGATTTCTTCTCAAATGGGTTTTTTTTTAGACTTCTGAAACGTTACAGAAAAAAAAAACGTTATAGCGAAAATGCCACTATGACATGTTTGGAGCAGCGAAACCCTAGAATCCAAAGCTCTGATACCAAATGTTATGAAACCAGCTCAAGAAAAGATAGAAAAGAAAGATCAACGCCTTAGAATTCAGCCTCTTCGAGGGGGCAACCTCCTTTACATCACATAAATGAACAATTCTTGGATGATACAAATGACAAAACCTCCTTTCTATATATAGGAGTCTAAGGAGTCACAATATAATCCAGCCGACCTAACAATAATAATATAAAGCCACAAAAATAATAATAGAGGGATTCTATGGGGCACAGAAATAACAATATGTGGGTAATAGGGGCACAACAATATAAATAAGGGGTATAACTACAATAGTAATGGGGTAATCACTAGTATTATAGGGACCCAACAATAATGGTAGGTGGCTTGGTGGCATCTTTGACAAATAGTGCTTCACAAAGACATTAGAAGTGTGGGAAAAATAGTGGTTACTGGGTGAGCAAAGACTGGGGCCTCCCTGTGGGTGTTATTGTTGTTGAGACCCAAACAATGATGTGGGTGATTCATGCATACCCTCATCAACTTGATTCTTTTGAGAGACTAGTACCTTAAGTAGGTCAAGTCTGATTTCTAGATTTAACATGTAAAACAACACAAACCCTACTAGATTTTAACAAAGAAGAGCTTCCTCTATTTATCTTGGCAAACCATAGAGGGTTCTCTATTGGTCAAAGGGATATTTTTGAAGGAATTCTTCAAGTTGGATCTACCATTGTGGAGAATCTCTGCACATACAAGCAACTTGTGTTTGTTTACATACCAAAAACAAGGGAACTGCGGGGAGGAGCATGGGTGGTAGTTGATAGCAAGATTAATTCAGATGAAGTTGAAATGTATGCAGAAACAACAACAAAAGGTGGTGTACTAGAACTAGAGGGAATGATTGAAATCAAATTATGTACAAAATATTTGCTTGAATGCATGCATAGGCTTGACCCAAATCTCATTTCACTTATGATTAAGTTACAGGAATCCAAGGATGATCATCTCAGGGATGAAGTAATACAACAACAAATTAAAGCTTGGGAAAAACAGAAGCTTCCTTTTTATAACCAGATTTCCATCAGATTCATGGAGTTGCATGACACGTCCTTCAGATTTGTGGAGTTGCATGACACATCCTTCTCCAAATGTTCTTAATATAACTCTTGTGGACTTTAATGGTATGACAAAGGTTCCAGTGAGTGATCAACCTTCTGATATTGAATCCCATATTAGAGCAATGATTTTGTCATACATCAAGCATGAAACATGCATAATTCTAGCAGTTTCACTTGAAAATGCAAATTTGTCAAATTATGATGCCCTTCATATGGCAATAATTGTTGATCCTGATGGTAAGTACATTTGTAGGGTGTTTGAGATGGAAAATGGGGTCTAAGTTTTGCTATTTCCATTTTTAAATCTATGCCTTGATGGATCTTTTAGATGTTTCTTGGCAAAAATATCCATTATTATAATTTTAGTAAATTGGGATATTCTAATCTTTTAACATAAATATTCATGCTAGAGCATCGAACTATAGGTGTGTTTACAAAGGTAAAATTATTACAAAAATTAGTTGAATATATTATAATATTGGACTGATTTTATATGGAGTTGTGAAAGTGATGCGATTTTAATGTATTTTTCTAGTTGGATATTATGGACCGAGGAACTCATGCAACAAATTTCCATTTGGGAAATGTAATCCCCCTATGTCTGGATTATATTGGAGTTGTCAATCACAATCAAGCAATATGTATAATAATTGTCAAACATCTCATTTTTTCTAGAAAATAACTTTTGTAATTTTTAGGCTTACACACTTGCACTCATACATAATATTCTTTGAAAGTTTTGTATAAAGACACTATTAACTTGTGCAATGAATTATCTACAACTTGAACTCTCTCCTATTTATTTTGGTCTAGCTAATAGTCATTTAACTATTCTAGCTATACTCCCTTTTCATTTGTCACATATTAAATTCCTTTTCCCATAACCTCATATGAGGTTGGGCATCAAAAGAACCTAACTTGCAAAAAGTGCACTATTGGCACAAACACAAACACAAATTAGAAGGCTAGTAGAATAGGTAATGAATGTGCAGAATTTAACCAACATGATTTAAGATGAGGAAGTGATATGTTTTTTATTGATTAAATTGGTGAAAAAGTATTTAATGTGGATGAATAGTATGAGTAAAAAGGTAGATCAAAGCATTTAAGGCATGATCAATAAAATTGCTAGTCTTCTAAAAAACCTAAATATTCTTCTTGTGTCATTAAAAATGAAATGAAAATTGTTACTGGATTTTATAGTGTGGAAAAGACTTGATAGGGAAAATCATGAACTTTTCAACAAATACTACATAAGGTTGAAATTAAAAGAGCATGTCTTGTTCTTCAACCATTTTCATGAAAAACAACTCTACCTCATAGTGATGGAAAGGGAACTAGGTAACCTCCTATCTCTTTTTATTTAAAAAGTAGAGGCACTAAGACTTTATATTAGTAAGTACTTAACCATCCTTAACTATGTTCAATTTTTCCATACTTGAACAAATGAATTTTGTAAATAATTTGATGCGTGTAACAAGGATTTGGCATGGAACTAGCTTTTCTTAATTGTTTAGCTGATGCATTTAGTGTATTTTTCACAAACTTTTAATGATATAGAAACTAATGTGTTGAGAATCTTATTGAAAGAGTGCACTCATACTCACCACATATTCAACAACCACAAATTCAAACAAGCAAGCAACATTTTGTTGTCTCTATTGGTCTCTCTACTCAACTTACACTAGACCACACACTTGAAAATTTTGGAAAGTAAGATTTCAAAGCTAGCTTATGTTCTTCTTCTTAGTATGTACATTTTTTTGTGATCCAATGCATTTCATGCTCTCCATTTGAAGAAACCAATTGAAAACTGACCCAATTGTTTACATCAGTTGGGTTCAAAGGGTCATGGAAGTGTCTCTGTTCATGCAACCAACCTCATTGGATGTCTCATCCATGAGAAACGTGAGTTTTAATCAAGATTTTGGAGTGCCTAGTATTGAAGTGTTCTCCTCTATCCCACCAATGCCACTAGATGCACAATTCATTACCTGTAATGGAGGTAGCCAGGATGTTAAAATATTTTTACACATTGGAAGTATAGAAAGGTTTCTAGGATCTATTGAGCAGTTTCTCGTGACTAGGATGACAACAAAGTTGAATACAAAGTTTCCAGATAACCAAGGTATGTCATCTTTTCTGAATGTTTCAATTTCTTTGGAAGTTGAAATATGATTTATGTGGATTTTCAGAAGATGATTTTTATAGAAAAAACTAACTAGGTTGAGGTATCAATTTCCCTTCCACAAAGTTTTTCTTGTCTGCATTTTTCTTCATCAAGTCCGGACGCTTTTATGAGTCCACCCTTCTAAAATACATGTAAGTCTTCACGCCATTTTAGATATGTATCACTTATTATTTTCTTGACTTCTTGCAAGAGAATTTAATAATTTATGTTTGGTAAATATAAGAATTATATAATATTTCCTGCAGTTGAGAGCAAAATTGTGGAACCCCTGAGAAAATCAGTCTATAAAGCATACCAGACAAGGTATAATGACTTGAAATTTTGTTTCCTTATATAGAGATGAAATAAAAAAGGATAAAGCTTGTAGAGATAAAGGTATGAGGCAAAATAGGGAAATTTGGGAGATCATAAATTTGTCAGCTTCCATGCGTAGAGTTAATTGTTAGTCGTTAAATTGTCATTGTCAAAACTAGTAGTGTCTTTCAAAACCATCCAACTTTCCCAGCACAATGAGATCTTTTTTTACACAAGGTCTAGATGATTGCATGCTCATGTGCCATCCAAAATAATGAATAAAGAACCATGCACTATAATTTGTGAAAAAGTGGTAGCAAAAGAACCCCTAAATTGCATATGTAATTAATGGAAGCACCATACTTTTTCACTGTATGATCAATAAGAGTATTCACTGACTTTAGTGCCTAGAGAGAAACAAGTGCCTTCATAAGGTTGGGATATGCATAAAGAGAATTATGCTTTTAAGGTTGCTTTTTGCAAATTATCAAATTTCATTGTTTCTTGTTTGAGGAAGATCATATTAAAATCCTTGTTATGCCTTTTTTTGTACAAAGTCATTGTTTATATATAACTATAAGAGAACCCGCAGAATGTTACATTCAAAATTCATGGTTCAAAATCCAATTTTTTTCTACTTGTGGTATTATCCCTGTGTCCATCTTATCCATCTTGAAATGACTATATCCATGCAGTGAGTTGAATCTCTATGGTGGTAATTTTAGGCCTATGCATCTCTTGCACCAAATTATCAACCTCCAGTTACTTTTGTGGTGGTTCAAAAATGTCATCATACCAGAATCTTTGCAAACAACCATCAAGATCAAAATGCTACGAACAAGAGTAGAAACATATTGTCAGATAAGAAGATAATTGTTATGGAATACACAACTATCAGTTGTCACATACTGTGTATGATAGTCCTCTATTGATCATAATTATATTGTAAGCTTCCTTTTATTTTACAGAAGATTTAGTGATTATGGTCCTTTTTGATGATATGCTAGGCACTGTAGTTGACTCCAAAATTTTCCATCCAACAAAATTTGACTTTTACCTCTACAATGATGTTGGTACTCAGGTACCATTGATATTACATTTTCCATTTGGTTGGATAATAGGTTGATATATTCTGAGGGTAAGATGTTATTATGTTGTCCAACTTAATAGAAATGAACATGTTGACTAGAATATGAATCGATCTATGTTTATGATGTTTATAGGGAACTAGTATATCTGCCCATTATCATGTTCTTTGGGATGAAAACAAATTCACAATCGATGGATTGTAGTCCTTAACCAACAATCTATGTTACACGTAGATCTCTACCTCATCCTCTTTACCCCTAATGCATTGTGTAGATTAGGTAACCTATTTTCAAAATCTTATAATCTGTTTTTAGTGCATTTCTTATCAATTTGGAATTTTACTTTGCTTATTAGTGTTTGAGTTGTATATTGAAAAATTTATAATTTCAGGTTGCAAAATTCATGTTTAAGAAGTAGGATAAGAGTTGGAAGTTATAAATGGAAAATATAAATAGATATGTAGTTGTAGTTGGTTTAAAGGTAAATATTAATTAATGTTTGAAATAATGTTAGTTCTTGAGTAATGATTGTTTTTCAGTTTCAAAAAAATGATGTTTGTGCTCATCTAATTGAAAATTGGGAGTTGGTTTTTGTTCTTAAATTGAAACAAATTTAGAAAAAAATTAATGCCTTGTATATTTTATTGGATTCCTATTGACTTGTATCGATTGGTTTGTGGCAAATATGTGAGATGTACATGATTAATTTCTATAGGTAAGTCTCCAATGCTAAATCATAAATATATACGTTGTTCATATATTTGGGGATTGTCCTTGACATATATTTTATTTGTTATTATGTACAGGTACCCTAAGCATATTATGCTCATCTGGCTACATTTCAGGCTCAGTTTTATATGGAGCCAAAAACATCAAATAGTGGTTCATTATCTAGTGGTGTTCCTAGTAGTCACATGACTACAACTGGTTTAGGTTCTCAAAGCACTCGTGTACCTACAGGAACAAATGTTCGACCCATACCAAATCTAAAATAAATGTCAAGAGAGTTATGTTTTACTATTAGATTTGGTACATAGATGTTTGACATTTTTAAGTTCGATATATCCCATCCCTTTGTTGGGTTAAGTAGGAAATTTAGTGATAGGCTAAATGCATCATTGTGATGCTTTCAAATTGTAAAGTTCTAGATTTCGAAAACTTAAGATCATGCTTAGTAACTTTCTTTTCACGTCTTGTACTATTTGAAATTTTTTAATTGGTTGTGGCCATTTTAATTAAAGAGACAATTAAACTTTAGTGTGAACATTTGTGCTGTGTGTTTTCATATTATATGGGCATGAATACTGTATGATATTTTTTAATATAGTCACAAAATAATACTAATTCATTTATGTTGATTAATAATGAACCCATAAAATGAATATAAAACTATTGAATTAGTAGCTTATATTGATTAATAATGAATATGCAATGACTAAATTAGCCATTTATAATGATTATAAATGAAAGTAAATGAAATGAATATAAACAACTAAATTAGGAATTTATATAAAGAATATGAAGTTACCAAAAAAAGATAAATGACCACTGTAAATAATAAATTTGTGATTAAAAACGACAACTAGAATTTGCATATATACAACTATTGTAGCTAATTTACAATATCTTATAACACAACCAAAATTTAATCATATTTCTTTGGTCATTAATTGGTTTCAAATGACGACTAAAATTTGCATATATATGACTATCAGTAGTTAATTTACAGTATCTTATAACATGACTAACATTTTTGTCATCTTTGTTTGGTCATTAACTAGTTTTCTTGGTGATCATATAGTAATATACTTTGTTGTGTATTTTGTCATTAATTGTGGCAATTAATGACTAAATCAATGACTAAATTAATCACCAAATTGATTACTAAATATACTACTAATCGATAAAATTGAGACAACCAATTAATGACTAAGCTAAAAACGACTAAAAGTTAGTTGCATTATAAGATACTATAAATTAGCTACTATTGGTCACTGACTGAAAATTGGTCATTTATATGAAAAAATTAGTCATTATTTTAGTAATTAATTAGCCATTTTGTACTAGTTAACATATGACCAAATATGTGTTATGTAGTCAACTAGCTAAGCCAAGCTATCATTAGGCCAACCAAATTATTTTGGAAGGAATTTAAGCATGTTTTACGATACCTCAAAGCACTACCCAATGTGGATTAATATGGTACAGACATATAGAGTGATTGAAGATGTGTGTCTTCACAGATGCATAATGGTCAGGGAATCCATCAAACCAAAAGAGTACATCAGGTGGAATTTTCAATATTAGGTCCGCAGTTGTTTCCTAGTACAACATGAAGCAAAGATCTGTGGCACTCGGCTCGGCAGAAGCATAGTACATGGAAGCAAGTAAAGCAGTATGTTAGATGATATGGATGAGAAAGATAATTGTTGGATTATTTGAACAGATGATGGATCCAACTATGATTGACTATTATAATCAGATTTGCATGAAGCTCTCTGAGAATCTTGTTTTTCATGATCGATCCAAGCATATAGATATTCATTATCACCATTTACGGCACTATATGTAGAGGCGGATAATTTTATTTCAATATATTCCAACATAGGAATAAGATGTTGACATTTTTACAAAGGCTTTGTCAAGAGGGAAGTTCGAGTTCCATATGTGCAGGATAGGGTTAGTTGATAATCCCTTTCTTGTTGAGATGGAGTGTTGAAAAAAGAAGCAAGAAATTCTAAATTTTATTTTTCCTCGTTTAAATTGAGAAAATTCGAATTTCCACATCAACTAACAACTCGAATGCAGTTCACTTGTGAAACATGCCTTTTGTCAGCTAGTTTACATAGTAAATTTGAGTTGGACGAGTTAGAGTTCAATTAGGAATGTGTGATTTCTAATTTGTAGCAATGAAAGTCAGTTATCTCAATTTGTTTTCAGTTAAAATAGTTTGAACTATTTGAGGAACTAGTGGAAGGTGAGTTGTGCAATGGGACTTCATTCAAACTCTATGATCATCCAGTTAATTGATCAATCAACCCAAAATAGCTAGTGCATGCAAAGAGTTTGAGTTACCCAGTTGAGGTAGATATTCCAAGGAAGTGTAACATCATTTGTAGACTATTCCAAAGTGTACAGGTGTTGCATGCAACCTGATGTTAAACCATGGGAATTTCACAATCTATTTTGGATAAATTCCTAAATAATAGGGGCCTAATTTCTCAAGTAATTATGCAAGGAAATAGGGGCTCAAGAAGAGGCTAAAATTGACTAAGTGTGGGTCAAATCTTCTCATTGAGCAGAGATATAGGTTATTCACTTGCAGGATGTGGTCCTTTGAGCAAATCAATTGTAATACATCTCTATTCATAATATTAGTGCAAGCAAGCACTGGGGTTTTTAGCAGATTGTTTTTCTAGGGAAAAATATTGTGTGCACATGTGTTATTTCTTATTGTATGTCTGAAATTTTTGTTCTAAATTGTGAATTAACTTCCACAAATCAGTAGAATAGGTTTGTGTCTTGTTATTTTTATCAACATTGTAATTTCCTCATAGATGAAGTACATTTTTTATCCAGGAAGCAAAAATCTCAATTCAAACTCAAAGCTCAAGTTTGTCCATTTCTAGTAAATATGAGAGAAGCTAATAAGGAGGTGGAGAAATTGTAAAGTCAAATAAATTTTAAATTGACTTTCAGCTGGACTTATGATCCTTTGGGAGTAATTTCATCTCTTAGACTTGAGAAAAATTCTACTCTTTATACTCGTTTATCCAAGTCAGAGATTGAATAATATGTCAAACATGATGTATGGGAGGAGAATACTTTGCATGAGGTTGAAGAAAGGGTTTCTAGTAAAACAACTTTGGAAAATCCTAGACTTAAAGAGGACTTAAAAGACCAAGTGACATCATGTCTCCTACTAGTTTAGGTTCTAATTGGTAGAATTTAGAGTTTTCAAAAGAAGAAAGACTAAGAAGACATAGGAAGAATCATTAGAGGAAAACAACACAGAAGTTTATACTACAATGATGTTATCAAGTGATTATGTGTTCACTTTACAACAAACTAAAGAAACAATTCCTAATCCATATGCTTCTCCTTCTTCTAGTGGACAAAGTATGTTTTCTATATTTAGATAAATGAAGAAGAAGAATGAGTTACCTAAAACTGCAACCTATTCTGAGTCCTGGAAACATACTTCGACTACCAAAATATACCCTAACAAAGGATAGTTTCAATTGGCATTACTTGAGCCAAAGGCCCCGGTTCCAAAATATGCAGAGGATTACAAGACTTCAGTGTTATCTTTTTATATAAGACAAATTCATCCCATATATAAAATTGATCTACATAAAAAAACTGGTGAAATGATATATTCATTTCTAACAAGTTCTTCCATGGTTGCGTCAAAGCAACAGGATTCTTTAAATAATAATAATTCTTATCTTAAGTTAGAAAAGATGTCAGCTTTAGTAAAGAATACAAGGATAAAAGATTTAGAAGACATTTTAATCAAATTAGGGTTGGATCCTAATGACATTAATGCAGCGCAAGAGATTATTAAAAACAAATATGCAGACATTCAATCATTATACAGCTAATTAAAATTTCCAACAACAACGCATCCTCAAGCTCAAGAAGTAAGGTAGTTAGAAAAGCAAAAAGAAAATATGTTACGTGTGATTATTAAGCAAAACATTCAAATGGAGAAAATGGAGTCAGACATGGAGAAACTTCTAAGGGAGAAAGAACAACGAATTAGTGCAAGAACTTCAACAATGGAAATAGGAGCATCCAACTAGGATTCAACTAAACAATTATCTAAAGAAATGGCTGGATTTTCATTAAGAAATGTGGAGATTGAAAATTTAAAGGAATCACTACATAGAGTATAAGAAAACAAAATAAAGGCAAATAATGCATACATTTTTGAATTGCAGAAAAATTTTAAGCTTATGAAGTAGATTGAAAAGTTTCAAGATGAATCAATTAGTGCCCATAATTTTTTAGAAGCTAAGGAGAAAATATGGATATACATTAATTTAGCCATTTCACACTTTTGGACATATATAGAGATTATTTTTGAACAAGAATAGCTGGTGAATAAAGAAAAGGTATCCATTGAAGAAATCAAAGAGGAACTGGATCACAGGCCTCATGAAGAAACCAAAAATTTTTAAATTTTTAAATTAAAAAACCATAGAATAATTAGAAGGGATGGGAATTGAAGATAGAACATATGCAATTATTGAGGTGAGAAAGCTACTAACCAAAAGAAATCTGATGTTGTAACTAGAAAACAAATGTGAAAATATAGATAGTCAAATCAAAAAGTTTAACCATAAGTTTTATGTTGTTCAACAAAAATGGTTTCCATCATTGAGGGATTCTCACGATCAACTCATGGAGCAGGAAGACTATCAGAAAATGTTACATGATCTAGCAGCAAATAAATCAATGTTTTCTAAAGTAAAAGGAGTTCTCAATGGTCAGAGTTTGTTATGATACTTAGCAAATGATTTATTTATTTTACATGAAGTTCATCGCCTTTTTGTTACCAAGCCAACTTTTAAAGAGTATACTAAGGCAAATGACGCTTATAGGAAGGTAATAAACCTTTCATGTCTAGATGGTGATCAGTGCGATAAGTTCCTTGAACTTATCGAGTAAACAGAAAGAAGGTTTGGAGGCAAGATTTGAGCAAAGAATGGGAGCATAATTAACATAGTCAAATTTAAAGCCAACAATTGGAAACAAGATCCTTGAATAGTGTGAAAATTTCACTAAAACAGTTCCAAAATTTCTATTTTGAGTTATATTAATTATCTTGTTATCCAAATAATTTTGGATAAAAATTTATTTTTTTCATGTAAAATATTGTAATAGATTAGATATTTTTAGAATACTCTATATATACATTGTAATCAGAAGTAAGAAAGGTTTATACTTTGAGAGAACCAAGATATGTTATTGTAATTTTGAAAATTTTGAAGATAATCAAAGGCTTCTGGCTTCAATTTTTAGTAATATTTGTGCTCGTGTGAGTTTTCCTTGTGTAATCATTTCTGTTATTCTTCATATTTGAGGTAATATAGAAATATTGGGTAAGGCTAGGTCTAGTTTTGATCTCCCTGATAGCCCCTACAAAGTTATTATCATTATTGAGATTAGCTAATTGAACAGATTGTTTAAATTAGTACCTGTGCATCATAAAATTATTGCCTTCTATCATCTCTCAAATATATATGTGTTAGCTATAGAAGTATTTCTATGTGACTCTGCTTTATTTGATAATGCAAATATTCAGGAAGGATATTTATTTATGAGATATCTTCTTTTTCAACTATCACAAGCTTTTAAAGATTGTATATTGTTAGTACTGGATACAACACTTTGAGAAATATTTGTAATCTATGGATAATATACATATGAATGGTTTGACTCATTGATCACCAATTTAAAATGAATCCTCATTCAGATGCTTTGGCGCAGTTCCCAAGCCTAGAATTGTCTACAAAGAAACAAAAAGAGGTATGAATTGCATAAGTGTGCACGTGGAAGAAAAAACTGTGGAGAGAAAGTGTATAGAACAAGGTTTCTGTGGAGGTAGAGTGTGAAGAAGAAATGCACAAAGAGACATGTATAGTGAGTTCCTCCGCATAGTGGGAAATTAAGTAAGTGTTTCATATGAGAAAAAAATGTGAAGGCACATGAATAGATATTTCGAATGGAATTTATTTTCAGCATAAGACTAAATGATTTTTGGGTCAACGTTTTATTATAACTCAGCATAGTGACCCCCATGTGTGTTATAGACATTTTTGTGCCCTACAACTCCAAGCATGAAATGTCCATAAACCAAGGGCTCCTAAGTCCCTAAAAGTGTTGTTCTAACCCCTAAAGGAACAAGGTCAATAGATTACAGCTTCTCCCAGAAGTTCTCCACCAGAAACTGCTCAGAATTGGTCAAAACAGGATCATTGCAGCTGCTCCACTAGCTAGGTGCGTTGCATCTCACCCAAATGCACTGTGAGGGTGCGTTGCATTTCAAAACTCCCTTATGTAGGGTGCGATGGGCGAGAAATGACAAATGGAAGTGTCATTCCGCGAGGTGGAGAGGCAATGGAAGCTTCCAGAATCTTCTCCTGTGACACTTGCCTCACTGAATTCGACCAAGGATGAGTAAGAGGCCCTCAGTCTCCAAGTGGAAGCAAGAACTCACAGAGAGAAGACACTAATCAAATCACAAGCTGACTCATCCTCCTTACACATATCTATATATGGATCCCTCATCCCAGAGATCTAGAGGCTGGAATTTTGCATATTGTAAGGAATTGTTGTTGGTTTCTAGAGACAAAAACATCAGATTGTTGGGTGATTTATGCTTTGTTTGAGGTGAAAAGGGGCTTCTTTGCTGGGAGGTTGATGCTGGGTCAGAACCACTGGTTGTAACTCCTCCTGGACCTTTTCTTGTTTATCAATAAAAACTATTTGAGTTCTCCTCCATGCTTTTGTATCATTGATGCTAGTTACATTTGTATGGTGAACTTAAATCTGATCCTAAGTTGTTTATGAATATAGATCCATGTCTTTGTATAGTGCTCTACTTTTGTGATCTTACAGGTACTTTGTGAAGCTGGGCATGCAAGGGAGCAGGTAGCTGGAGACCATCAAAGAAGAGAGGGATTGGATCAAAGGATTAGCGCAAGACATAGGTTGGTTCTTTCTATTCCTCTCTATCTAGAATTCATAAAGGAAATACAAAAGTAGTTTTTCTCTGTTTGTTTCTAAGGTAGCTGTCACACCTTAGTGGGATAGAGTAGTTCTAAATAGACACTTTTCCCTGTAACAAAATGGCGACTCCACTGGGGAATGTCTAATTAGTTTGTTTGTGTATCATTCTTTGTTGTTTGTTTCATAAACTTATAAGTAGCTTTCGAACTGCATTTTCCATAACAAATGCAAAGTAGATAACTGCTGCTTCAATCCATTCACTGGATCTGTTTATGATTCAAACAGCTGATTCACAAACTATCTGATTACCCTTGTGATAGCTCTTAGATCCTCCTTAGATCTACCCCTGATTGTTGCATTACTGATTGCTTTTTACTCGGCCAAAAACCAAGGACTGAACTGCAAACTGTGACCCGGAACCCAGACAGAGTCTCGTTTCTGGCCCAGCGCAGGTACTGTTCAGAGATCCTGAATTTCAGCGCACTTCCCGAAGTGGCAACCTGCGCTGCATTTCAGATTCTCTATGTTACAGGTGTGCTGATCAGACTAGCTCTGTGCAGCTGTGGTTCCTGTGCTTCATTCTTTCCAGTTCTATCCCTGAATTTTGCTGCCTGTGATCAGTATATGGCTGTTTGAAACCTCTTTTCCTTGCTGTTATTCCACCTCCTTTGTACAAAATAATTGTAGATGTTTTTATGTGTTTGTTGAGTCGTTTACAGTTTTCCTTTGCAAAAGTAGCATAGTCGTACTGTCGTCCTTTGATTTGAATCTGTCGCAAGTGTTGATTTCGATCATAGGAGAAAGTTTGATTGTTGTTGATGGTCGATTATCCTGTTACTATTGCCTTTGGTCTGAATTTGTAATTTTCTAGTGTCAAGAACAAGTGTTCGTTTCAAAATCGTAAGGTGTCGTAATCATCTCTGTTTTTTATTTCGAAAAAGAGCTTGTTTATATTTGCCGCTTGAAACGAAATTCAGATTTGTACATCAACTTTCTTTTTAGCATCAATACTAAGAAAGTCGAAAACAAATACATGCATGTGCATTTGCATATAGACAGTCTGTTTGGCTTGATTTAGGAAAGTGCATTTACAGTGTGCTCTTTGCTCTTTGTGAAAAGATTATGTCTTTCTTTTCCCCTAGTAGCTAGGATTTTCATTGCACAAAAGAGATAAAAGTTTGTTTATCATCTTTAGATTGCATTTTAGGAATTACATCTACATCTCGTGGTGAACCCGAAAGGAAAATTTCATAAACAAGATCAACTTAAAATAAATTCAATGAATCTAACAACGCTTTGGAACTTAACGCACAACATTTAGAGGTCTAGGCTAGAGACGTATTCCGGCGTCGTAAAGCCTGGTAACTGTTGTCCTCACTGATGGTTGGGTGATTTCTCCACTTTGAGACGATAAGTGCCAGTACGGACTTGTGCTCCCACGTACCGTCGAGTATATTTTGGGAGACCCCTATAGGCTTAAATCCTTTATCCTTAGGAAGCCGTGTCTGCCGCCTTATCAATCGCAATGCACTGAACACAGCATTCGGGAAGATTGACTGCCGTACCGTAAAAAGTATTCTGCAATTTTGCGATTGGTTTGGTACTCCCTCTACCTAGATCTCCAGAGCAGTCCCTTTCGTTCCTTTTCAGACTCCTTAACGGAAAAGGTCCATCTGAGCACTTGTCACTTCAGGCTCATTAAAAATCGAAGGAGACTAGAGTCATCTTTTGTTTTTTCTCGACTCTTAAAAAATGAAAAAACAAGTTGTGTCAAAGCGTCTAAAATTTATTTTAAACGGAATATTCATTACCCCTTTCCTACGTTGATCTTGGGTTGAGAAAATGTAGTCCACCAACCAAGGAATTCCCCTTGGAGGAAATCCTAGTCCCTTCTCCTCTTGGGGAGATGTTGGTGCACCCCATATGACCACATTGTCGCTTCCTGGACTGACAATTGGTTTGCCTGTATGGCTCTTCTCAACCTCTGTCGTTCAGAACACCACTATTCCTGAACAATCGAATCAGCAATTAGACGAGTCCAGAGTTACCCACCAACCTTCTACTTCCTCTAATTCTTCCTCTCCTCCTTCCTCTTCGCTTGATGGGGCTGGTAAAGCCAAAAGTTTAAGGAGAAGAAGGAAAAGAGGAAGAAAGAGAAGAAGAAGAAGGATCCAAAAGCGAATGGGGGCAAATGAGTGTCGTCTAACGAAAATCCACACACTGCACCGACCAGGCCTAAATCGCCATGTGTCATTTGCAAAGGAGACCACTTTCACAGAGATTGTCCCTGCATCCCTTGGATCTTAAGGGACTGGTCTCCTCGTTTGCACAACCCGGTGTCATCAACCTCTGATGATCATGTTGAAAACACACCGTCAACTAGTGAAAGTGAAGCCCCAGGACAAAAAGGAAAATATAAATTTCCTTGTAAACTGTGTGAAGGCGATCATGCCGTCCACCGTTGTCCCTTCCTAGACGAAGCTAAAAGAGTTTTGGATGATCATCCGGTTTCACCGTTACGACTTCCTCCTGGATATAAAAAACTCTTGCCGAGTCCGTCACTAGTTGAAAATCCGGCTGACCCGCTCAGGTGGTCGGCCGAAGCATCTGTCATTGAAGATGAACCATCTGAATCCATACCAGATGAAAGTCAAAAGGTCGAGGCGGCAGTTGACCCGGTCTTGCCTTCAGAGGTTCCATCTTCAGATGATACAATCACTGAAGAGAACAAGGATGACACCGTCCAAATTCTTTTCATAAGCACAGACTCCAACGAACATGGGGGCAATTTACCCGTTCCTTTACCGCAGGAAGGAAGTTCGTCAGAGTCGTACTCGGCCGTCTATTCGGTCCCACCTCCAAGCAACCTAGTTGTCTCCTTCGACTGGAATCAACTAGGCAGACCCCGTTTACCAGCTAGTGTACCATTCCGAATTATTGTTCAGATATATAGAATGGTTATGGTTGGTACCATCATAGATGAGGGGGCTTCTGTGAGTATCATTTCCTCAACTGCTTGGAAAGTGCTTGGTTCGCCACCGCTTTTGCCTGAGATGAGAAATCTGACAGGCTTTGATAAAGGAACCAGTCGACCGTTAGGGATCCTTCCTGATGTGCCCATAACATTGAGAGGGAAAACTGTTCACATGAATGTAATGGTAGTTCAAGGACCCCTGAATTACAATCTACTCCTTGGACGAGACTATATTTATTGCATGGGAGCAATTGTCTCCTCACTCTTTAGAGTAATGTGTTTTCCGCACGAAGGAAGAGTGGTCAAGCTCGTGGACCATCTTTCATTCCCCAGATCATACAGAGCAAATATTCATATACCATCCCTGAATGGTCTTTTCACACAAGAAATGTCTCAATCTCCAGTCCGTCCTCCCGATGAGCGCGAGTAATTCGGAGGGATATGACTGAAACCCAGGGGGCATGCACCCTGGTCTGCTTCGGCAGGAAAACTTCGGGTATAGGGTAGGTTTCCACGAGAGAATATCACTAGTCTGTACCCCCGTCCGTGATTGGAAGAGGGGGTTATTCTAGAAAAAGATTCTCTTGTCAAAGTTATGTGAGTTGGCGAGCACCGCCACTCACCTTTGTTTATTTCGGTAGACATCGTCGGATAAGTGTTTTGTTTATGCTGTGAATAGAACGATCTTTGGGTAACCTGTAAGAGGTAGGCCTCTCTCGGTAAAACAAATGTTTTAACGGACTAAAGAAGGGGTAACCTTGAAACTCTGTTTTATACCTGGGGGCATGCAAACCTTTTGGAATGCAAGCGAAGAGCGACTATTTATTTTTAAAATTTTTAGGATCTCTACCCATTTAAACTCGTAGGACTAGTCGTTTCCTAACTTGCATAAAGAAAGGATGTGGGGCAAATCTCTAAAAGTTGCCGTTTTTATATGAGACATTCTTATCACAAGACTGGATTAATCGATCAGTTTTAGCACATAGTTCAAGCTCGTTAAAAAATAAACATAAGACATGAGCAAATGTTTCCACCCGCGTTTAAGCTCGTTAAAAAATGAACTATTCCCCGGTAAATAACCATCGTGAACGTAGCACTTCAGCCGTTAAAGCCTTGGTCGTGTTTGCACCGTCACCTCCACTTTTCATTGGCCGATCATTCACCTCCATTTGATTGTTTACCCATTTTTGAGGAACAGCTGCGAAGAGTGATTTCACTAGCCATCCTTGTGACACTGTCGTGATTGGAAAATTCCAAACCTTACCTGGAATCAGCTGCTACCCGTTTTATCACTCGTTCCTCAAAAGACGAGTCTCCTTTAAGCTCTTTTCAATTGACTCATAAAATATGAAAAGATTGCCGAGACATTGGCCTCTCCAGCTCGTTAAAGGGACAGGAAGTGCTATCCCTCATCTAGATTTTAATATTTTTGGACCTGAGGGATTATTACACAAAAAGATCGAGCGCTTGTTTTGTTCGGCTCGTTAAAACTATCGAAAATTCATCCCTTCTGTATTGTTTTATACTTTTTCGGACTTAAGGGATTAGATGACGAAAAAAGAATTTTGGATTTACCTTTACGTTCCTTTTCAGACTCTCTAAAATTGAAAAGGACCGAGTTATCTTTGTCATTAAACTCGTTAAAAAGATTAATAGCGACAAACTTGTCTTTAGATGAGAACGAGTTTCACTATCGCTAGGCTCGTTAAAACATAGCAATGGGTTTGCCCGAAGGGAAAATTATAGAACAAGCATATGTTATCCTCCTCAAGCTTGACAAAAATAAAGAGGTACTGGTCAGCAATGACTGGGGAAAAATTGGGAAGAAAACTCAAAGAAACTTTGTTGGTAGCAAGTCGCTCTTGAACATGACACTTCCACTCCGTGTCCGAGTCGGGTTGGGTTGTTTCATTCACCAGTCACATCACCATGGTCACGCCATACCATCCACATTTGGGGTTAATGCTACCAATCCATCACATCAGTGTCGCTGATATGTTCAAGAGAAGTCATCCAGAGAAGTCACCTGTGTCAAACCCACTACCATACATTATACTTCGTTCTTTCATGACCGCCACCCTAAACCTTATATCATCAGATCGTTTTCACCTCCATCAAAATCATTTGCTCCGTTCTGTGTCATTGATGTGGGATTCATTAAGGCCCTCCTGTGACGGATCACTTCTTGTCGACATCAACTCATTATCCAAGAAGTTGATCTAGGAACACCCCATTCAGTACTTTGAAGCTTGCATGCCTCAATGGCAAGTTTCTCACTTCCGGCGACAGGTTTACATCAATGGCCTTTGACTGAAAGATTTTGCGTGGTGTTCGACGCCAAGTCCTTTATTCACACCACGTGAATTGTACTACAGTACCTTGAGGATCATTATCATTATCGGTGATTCCTCTCGCACTTGTTAACATTTTACATCATTAACTGGTAATCAAGCGATGTCTTTCCGTGTTCGACTTTAGAACATTTCTCACATGGATCTACTTGTACTTCTAGTGAAGATCGGACGAGATTGAAGACCCTAGATCTAGTTTCATCCATTCGGGTTGCGATATATATTCAGGGAAATAAAGACATTAAATGTACAGCATTGCAGCACAGATAATCATCCTACCAAAAGGATGATGGCTCTATCAGAATCATCAGTCTACACTCAGACGATTGTCTGTCCTATGTACATGAAAATGAATTTATAAAGCTGAGCATGGGAATGCCCGCCTCAGCTAGATCATGAAAATAGTATGAAGATAATGTATTGTATTGTATCTTATTACAGGTCTCCTCCCAGCATTGAAAGAACTTCGGATCCTCATAATAAAGCATTTCACCCGACACCAAAAATTTAATGGCCTCATACTTTAGGGGGCAACTGTTATAGACATTTTTGTGCCCTACAACTCCAAGCATGAAATGTCCATAAACCAAGGGCTCCTAAGTCCCTAAAAGTTTTGTTCTAACCCCTAAAGGAACAAGGTCAACAAATTACAGCTTCTCCCAGAAGTTCTCCACCAGAAACTGCTCAGAATTGGTCAAAACAGGATCATTGCAGCTGCTCCACTAGCTAGGTGTGTTGCATCTCACCCAAATGCACTGTGAGGGTGCGTTGCATTTCAAAACTCCCTTTTGTAGGGTGCGATGGGCGAGAAATGACAAATGGCAGTGTCATTCCGCGAGGTGGAGAGGCAATGGAAGCTTCCAGAATCTTCTCCTGTGACACTTGCCTCACTGAATTCGACCAAAGATGAGTAAGAGGCCCTCAGTCTCCAAGTGGAAGCAAGAACTCACAGAGAGAAGACACTAATCAAATCACAAGCTGACTCATCCTCCTTACACATATCTATATATGGATCCCTCATCCCAAAGATCCAGAGGCTGGAATTTTGCATATTGTAAGGAATTGTTGTTGGTTTCTAGAGACAAAAACATCAGATTGTTGGGTGATTTATGCTTTGTTTGAGGTGAAGAGGGGCTTCTTTGCTGGGAGGTTGATGTTGGGTCAGAACCACTGGTTGTAACTCCTCCTGGATCTTTTCTTGTTTATCAATAAAAACTATTTGAGTTCTCCTCCATGCTTTTGTATCATTGATGCTAGTTACATTTGTATGGTTAACTTAAATCTGATCCTAAGTTGTTTATGAATATAGATCCATGTCTTTGTATAGTGCTCTGCTTCTGTGATCTTACAGGTACTTTGTGAAGCTGGGCATGCAAGGGAGCAGGTAGCTAGAGACCATCAAAGAAGAGAGGGATTGGATCAAAGGATTAGCGCAAGACACAGGTTGGTTCTTTCTATTCCTCTCTATCTATAATTCATAAAGGAAATACAAAAGTAGTTTTTCTCTGTTTGTTTCTAAGGTAGCTGTCACACCTTAGTGGGATAGAGTAGTTCTAAATAGACACTTTTCCCTGTAACAACGTGGGTTACTAAGAACTAATAATATGACTAGTTGCCTACCTTATTGAGCTATGGATTCAAAACCAAAGAAATATCTATTGGAGTTTGAATATAAATTATATACATATCTATGGTACAAATAAGTGTGAGAGCATTGTCATAAAAGAAATGTTTGAGATGCTACCCATCAACTAGAAAATTGTGCAGGTGATCATCCATCCCTTTGTGGCTATGCAAATGATAGCCATTTATTTTGTCTATAATGCATGGCCCGATCCATAGGGAATCAAGAATTTTATGCATAGATGATTTTTATTTATCTTTATTCCATAGCAAAAGAGTCACTCTTTGAAAAACAAATTATTGGTAGCTCCTTTATTGAGTTTTTTGATAATATCCTCCTTTCTCCTTTGGATACTTTTGAATTCTTCTTGTCCCTATTCTTCTAACTAAATTAGCTAACATAACCTATTCAGGATATGGAAAAACCTTCTTCATCTTACATTTGTGTCGCCAATATTAGATCATTGATTTCCATATGTATAGGTAATCTTCCATCCTTTCCATGAACCAAATAAAATGGGCATTGTCATGTACTCTTCCATGGGGCGAGTTTGTTGGCCCATAAATCATTCAAAAGAATTTTGTTTCAATTTATCTGAATCTTAGTCACTTTCTTAGTAAAATAATTTAAGAGTCTTGTTTATTGATTCTTCCATACCATTACCTTAGGGATAATAGTTTGAATTTTGTCCTATAAGTATCCCATATTTTATGAAAATTTCTGTAAATTTAGACCCAATAAAGAGAGAACTACTATATTTGATAATAAAAAGATATAACACTTCATATCACACAAGGATGTTTTCCTCCACAAGTTGAATCAAATTTTCTATTTTAGATTATTTCAATGTCATTTCCTTAAGCCATTTAGTAAAATAGGTAGTTGTAGTGAGGATGTCAACATGTCTTGCACTTGATATGGGATCGATTGGCCCAATAACATCCAACCCCCATTGAGAAAAGGGATTGTTTACTGATATGGTATTCAAGAACATGGATACATTCTTTTCTCTTTCTGGAAACCTTTTCCATGGGATGCACTTTCTTAAAAGGCGTAAGAGTCCCTAAAAGAGTTAGCTAGTAAAATCCATCTCTAAGAATTTTATGGATTGTTATGATAATAGAAAAATGTCCTCCACATATTCCTCTGTGTATTTGTTTCAATATTGCATTAATATTTGATTCTAGAATGCATGTAAATAAAAATCCATCTTAACTTCTTAGGAATATGAATCCAAATATCAACACATAGGAATTGGATTTCATATTTAAGGCTCTTCTTTCCTTACTTTCAATCCAATTGGAAATTGCTTGGATTTCAAATAGAAGATTATATTTTTGTACCACTCAAATATAGAAAATGGTTGATTATCACTAGATTTATTATGAGATGGAAAATTGATTGCTTCAATTCCTCTTATCAACTTACATAGGCCTTGTCCCTTCACAACCTTCAAAGCTTTTATCTCAATATCAAATTCTTTCAGTTTTACTAACCATTTTTCCCATCATTCTTCTCTAAGTTTTTCGGTTAGCATCATCTTGGGCAATGGATATGGTACATAAGCTAGAGTATGTGAAATCAAGATACAACTTCTGAAATATTCTATAGCTTTGACGAGACTGAAAGCTTGTTTCTCCAATAGGGAATAGTTCAATTCATGTTCTTCCAAGGCTTTTCTCATGAAATCAATCGAGTTCTCTTCCTTTAACTCCCTTTTTTGAGTCAAAACTACAACTACTGTATCATCAAATGTAGAGGTAAATATTAAAATCCATTAAATAATTAGGGCTAACCCATATTGAGGCTGAAGCTATTTCCTCTTTGATGTTGTCAAATTCCATTTTTTGCTTTCTTTCCATTTGAATTTTTCATCCTTCTTGAATAATGTGTTGATTTGTTTAACAATGGAGGTATAATCCAGTAAAAATATTCGAAAAAAAAATAAATCTTTCCAAAGAATGATTGTACTCCTTCGCAAGTGGTTGGAGCCTTCAATTCAGTTATGGCATTAGTCTTGTCAGGATCAATATGTATCCCTTTTTGAATTACATTATATCCTAAAATATTATGTTTTAATACAACCAATAAACATTTCTTGGGATTGAGTGATATTGCATATTCTCTACATATTTTAAGGAGACATTCCCAATGAGAAGCTCTTAGCTTCAAACAATTTGTTAAGTCATCATAATAACATGCTATATTTTTTTTATTAGATATGTGAATGCATGGTCCATGGTTCTATGGAATGTTGCACCAACATTTTTTAAAATGAAGTGAATGCATGCATAAGTGGAGGTTCCCCATGGTGTGATGAATGGTGTTTTATACTTATCATCGTTGAAAACTAAAATTTGATTGTAACCAGAGAATCCATCTAGCATAAGCATCATCGTTGATCTAGTTACCAATTGAAGCAATATTTCCATGTTTAGGAGTGGGTAATAATCTTTGAGTGAGGCCTTATTGAGGTCCTAAATTGAATATATAGTCTTAACTCCCCATTATTTTTCAAACTATTACTGGGTTTGAAATCTTTTCATAATTTCATATTTTGAAGATGATTCTGCCCTTTTCCCATTTAACCAATCTCTAACTTAAACAAAGGTTTGAGCTTTAGATTGATTATCCTTGGTTTTTGTCTAACTAGCTTGGAATTTTCTCTTAATGGAATCACATCTTGAATGACCTCCTTGTTATATTCCTTCGAGTCCTAGTATGTTCATGGAAAAACACCTTGGAATTTTTTTAACAAAACGTAATATTGATCAAATTCACTTTGTGAACAATCCATCCTGAGATTCAACCATCTGAGACTTTCAAGGCTCCCAATATTTATCTTTTAAGTCTCTTGAACTCTCTTAATAGACAATTATTCAATGAATCTATAACTTTGTATTTGATCATTTTAGTTAAAGAGTGAATTAAGTGATACTAGGATAATCTGGCCAAAACTTGTTGAGCTCTTTCACTGGATTTTCACAAACTGGACTCCTCATTGTGAAATTCACCTATGTTCCAAGGGTTTCTTCATTTAAATTTCCCTTCAACAGAAGCAAAAGACATTATATTACAGGAAGGACCATGGTTCTGGGGATCTATGGGACTCTTCATTACACCATGGTTTCCAGAATTTGATGTAAATACTATGGTTGTATCCAGGATGCCTGTATGGGTTCACTTGCACAATCTCCCATTACATCTTTGGAACCAACACGTCCTTGCGGGTATTGGCAACACCATTGGGTGATACATTAAAACGGACACACAAATACTGGAGGAAAGCATTTTCACTTTCACAAGAATTTGTGTGGAAGTAGATCTTAGCAAATGCCTACCAAACCACTAACAACTAAAACACAAATAGAGGCATTGGACACAGATAATAGATTATGAAAATACAGCGTTGAGATGCAGAATCTTCCAGAAAATAGGACATCTACAAAATACATGCCCCGAAGCCAAAAAAGATACCCGAAGAAAGAAAAAAACAGGGAACCAACCCAAGGGATGGAAATTTCCCCCACCACTGTCTGATGAGGAGGAGGAAGATGATGCGGAACATCCCATATCCAAGGAAAACAACCATATGGGCAAAGAACCAGAAGTACAAGTATTAAATCCTCAAGATCTGATGGACTCACAGCCGGCAAAGTTACGAGATACAATGGATACCAGTGGATCCAAGAGACTACATACATCAAACAATTATGATTCTGATAAGGACAACACTCGACCTAAGGCTGACACTTCGCTTGCACTTGTATCTTCAATTCCGACTCAAGGGAAGTGGCACAAGGTTGAGAAGAAAAAATGGAGAAAAGCTTGACTTTTCTCCCCATTTGTACATTATTTTTTGCTTTCTATGAACATCTGATCAGCAGCCTCTTGACTCGTTGATGAATGCGTCTCGCATCTACAACATGTAATTTTTTTTTCGTTAATAAAATTACAATTTTTCTACGAGTAAAAAAAAAAGTGATACTGGCATAATATTATACTTGATATTTTCATCATTATTTTCATCACAATCATCTACAAGAAAATGAAGTATATGTTCTTAATTGTAAAAGGGCTACTAATATTCTTGATTATCATAAATGGATGGTTGGAATATCATTTCTATGCAAAAGGAATCGGATGTTGAATCAAGATGAAAGAGTGAAGCAATAAAGTGTAAGGAAATCTCCTTATGATTTATGTCCCTTGGGATAAATAATATTTCAAATGATTGAAATTTGTTGATCCAGTCCCAAACTCTCTTCACATAAACTTTCAGTATATATTTTTAGTATTTCACTTCTTATTGACCCAATTGATGATTAATTTCGAGTCTCACATAACTAAAATATGTCTAATTTCTTTTACGTAGGCAAACAATCAACATTGAATTAATGATTCACATTCTGGTTCATTATTTGTACAAGTCAATTACAAAGAAAAGGCACTTGAAAAGTGTTCATCTTATGTTCCTTCTAGAACCGCTCCTGCTCCCAATCTAGTTTTGGATGCAAACTATAAAAGAACATCTTCCAAGAACTTGAAAATGAATCATAATCACTATTATGTACAATATATACATTACTAAGCATGGCATAATTTCTAAAATTTGTGTTGATGTATTCAATCACAACATTGATTTTCTTATTTTCAAAGAAGGCCATATTCTTGGGTTCTCGTGGTATACTCATTAATCAACCATTTTTTCTTGGAATAAACATGAAACTTGCATTATTCATCAAGTATCCACCAAAGGGAAGCTCCATTACCTTCCTAGAACCAATCTATATGCAACTGGTACATCAACTGCCACTGTTGTGAAGACAATTGTAATATGATGGGTTGATTGTATTATTTCACAAAAATCCTTTATCTCCCCATAAGAAGGTACTTTCCTTGATTCTTTCACACATATGAATTCTCCTATTTCATAATGCTTGGTATATTACAATCTTATTGCATTCATAAGATGAAGTGACATAATGGTGTTATTACAACCATTTTCAATCAAAAAATTATGTGACACAAATTATAGAGTTTCAAGTGATATATAAAAAGGTAGAACCTTTCCAAATTATTTAGTTTGGATTGTAGGGTTCACTTGTGGGAAATTGGCAACATCAACTTCTATTCTCGTACTGGAGGATTCTTCATTTTTGAGAGATTTGGAGAGAATTTATCTTTGTTGAGGAATTTTGACAACTTCTGAAAAGCGCAGAGTAATCTAAAGTTTATGCAAATAGTCCATTATATTGTAATTCAATCTTACAATAAATTGAGTTTTTTTTCTTGAGATGATTCTTGTCTTAAGGTGTATTTCTTTGGATTGTTGTCTCCCTTTGATCTTTAGTAGGGTCACCCATCAGAGCCTTACCTTTTGATTTAGCTCACGCTTGAGCTATGTTCTCTTATTGTACAAACTCTTCATCCTCTCATTGTGATTCTTCTTCTTTGAAATAAAACATTGGATTACCTTCAATCTCCAATGATTTAAGCACATGGGTACTTTTTGGTGAAATATCTTCAAGTGCCTAGGGGGTTCTATCTCCTCAAATTCTTGATCATCTATAGTTAGCGCACTTAGAATTTTATATCTTGGGGGTCTAGGTCCTCTTGGCGGCATATTGTGAACATTTTGATTTTTAATACCATAACTAAATCATCCATTGTTGAGGCTTATGTTCATTATCTTGTCTTAATTTGAATGTCTCATTCTGGGTTTGCTACATTTTCCTTTTCGATTGGGAAATATCATAACTGACCTTTAACGTAGACACTTCTTCAAGTGTTGGGGCATTTCTTACATTTGTAGGAATGCCATTAAAAACAACTCTTCTGATTATGGTTTCTTGGGGGTTGTGAGGTGGAAGTGGTGATTTTTCTTTTGAAATATTGAGGGAAGAAATTTCCCTTTGAGCCTTTCCAAAAAAAATTCAGGATCTACATTGTTTTGCATCATATTATTTCCATTTCTATGGATTTTCTCATAGCCTCTTTCAAATTTTGTATATCGGCATATTTTACAACATAATTGACATGCGAAGTAATTTCTTTCATATAAATCCTAAAGATCATAAGTTCATTTGGTAGGGGTTGTTGGGGCATTAATTACAAGGTTTTAAAAAATCTGACATTAAAATTCCTAATTTTCTCATCTTTCTATAGTTGGATTTGTGTGAATTGGGGTGAGAAATGTGTGATACCCTATAGATCGAGCATATCATCTTATGAAGGAATCCTCTATATCATCAAAATAAGTGATTGAATTATCAGGAAAAGATAAAATTTACCAGTCATAAATAGGTCCAATCAAGGTCTAAATAAATACTCTTACCATCACATCTCCATGTACAATCCCATGGACATCACAACTCGATAAAAATTAGTTGATGTGTTTATCAGGATCCATTACACCATCTCCATTAAAAATAGGTAAAACACTAGCTAGTAATGTGGGGAGGGGATGATGTTCTCCTTGCAAGGAAAATTGAATTATTATGTATCTTCTCCTTTGATTTCTTCCTTCTATTATTTCTTGTCTTTACTCTCTTATTTCTTCTTGTATTTCTTCCATTTCATTGTCACTAGGAGAAGAATAAATAAATGCACAATTATCTAGGTCGGTATGGGCCTCCTCAATCACTTTCTTACTTTGGCCTCTTGTTATTGGGCCTCAAGATCTCCCACAATTCTCTAGTTTATCCTTTTTTTATTGGAGTCTTCTATTTTGGTTCCAAGGCGCAAGTTCTTCTTGCTATCCTAGAACATTCTAAGATCTTTCTAACTCTTCTCTTATTCTTGTTGTTTGTAAAACACGATCATATAATTGATGTAAAATAATTTTTTGGTAATTCAATCCAAAAAAAAGATGTGGTTAAATTAGGTTTGTACAAGTCATGTACTAGGAAATGAATGTTTAATTATTCGAATCCTCAATATGGTCACCAAAATTTTTGAACTTTTCTCCCATCAAGAAAAAAGGTCAACTTTGTAGGGCCTAGGTACAAGCCCTTCTTCATTTTTAGAGAGGTGGTTCTCCTCTTTTCAACAAATTCAAATTTCTAATGTATATGTATATCAATAAGTGAGATACATTCAAATCATATGCTTGTCAGTAGACCGAGCATGGTAACCATAATAAATATAAAAATAATAATAATAATAATAATAAATATGAAGAGATTTAATTGATCATGTCTATGTCATTCATCATTCGTGAGTTAAACACCATTGAAGCAAGAGAATAAATATAGACAAAAAAATAATTATCTAGATATTTAGAGAATATAAAATAATTTCATTCATGGAAATCATAAATGGCTTAGGAAAACATTCATGACATTCATAATAATTTAAATAAGTCTCAGAATTACAAATGAATAGCTTTCTCAAATGGGATCTCTCTGTAAGAGTCAAAATTATTTTTACAATTTTAAAGTCTTGGAAAAGTCATGTGCCTAAAGAACTCTTCAAAATCCTGATACTCAAAGCTATAAAAGTAAATTAATTTATACCAAAATGGGAATCGGATTGGGCTCTTGTGGACTAGTAAATACTTAAGATATCTGAAAGAAAGAAAGAGATGCAGTCAGGGACCAGTTTAAATTATGTGAAGAAAAAATTATGAAATTTGGATAATCAAGGATTGTGAAGAAAGAAGAGAATTGCTTCAGCAGATTTGGATACTCAAAAAAATTATGTGGAAGCACCTCTATGTGTTGAAGAAGATGCTTCATTATATGAATGTAAGGATGTCATTAGTCCAACTATTTGGAAGTTATTGTTTATTAACGATATCTTGCAGTGATTTCTTTAGCCACTTTCCAATATATTTTTTCATTGGAGGAATGGTTATGTCTTGCTTGACACATAATATGAAGATTTCCTCCTCAATATTTTGGGCATCTTCTTGCAACCATGTTCAATTAATCCTATTTTCCTATTATACCTGCATGATCCAACATCTTTTCTTCAGTTGATGTTAGCAGAATTGCATGAAAGAGCATGTAAAAACCCTATGTGAAAACTCTTAAAGAAGAAGCAACATAAAGGATATCATAAAGACAATGCATACAATGTTTGATAATGGAGTTTGTCTAGTGTGGACTACATATTCAACCCCTACTTCAATAGTGGGGAAGTCGCTTCATTCATCTCAAAAAAATTAAAATGAGTACATGGAAAAATACATTATTATACCTCCAATATTGGGAATGAATTGAAGTTCCATTGCTCAAAACACAACAATCACAACACCAACATCTTTGTGTCATCCTCCTGAGATTATTGAATGTAAACATGACCTAATTCTAAAAGTTGCATTGTTGTTTCAAACTTTCTATCCAACAATTAGTGAAGAATGTGGGTTTCTATCATGACCTTTGAGATATGTTGCTAAGATCCCAAATATGACTACACCATTGAAATCCTTGCTAAATTCTGGTTAAAATGAGTATAAACTTGGCTATATTCTACCACCGTCATCTCTAAACCCCCTAGAGAAACTTCAAGATTCCATAACAACATCGAATGAGAATATTCTAGGGAGTATTCACGTAGAATACATGCCTCAAAAAACACACCTGCTACAAGGTTCCACCCTATTGATCACGGTTCCACAGTTATAGATCTGATATGAAAATATAAGACAATGCAAATAAACCCAAGAAATAAGATATGAATAGAGATAGAAATGCTTCTTTATTAATCCAACCCTTAAGGTAGGGCAATACCATACATTCACTCCTTAAGGAAGGAGAACACTCCATAAGCCATATGCATGTTCACACAATAATCCTTGACATCTCTCAATGGGGAGTCTCTAACCTCTATATAGGCTTCATACATACAATACCATGGGTCATTACCATGGTTCCCTCAATACCATCTATCTAATACCATGGGCTTATTACATTATTGCTAACTACTTGCGGTCCCTTACATGATACGAGTTAACCACCTTATTTATGACTATGGTCCATCCCATTATTACATTATTCCCTTGGGTACCTCCCTTTGTACCCCATGTTATCCCCCCTAGGTATACTACATTCCACCCCCCTTAACATGTTTCGTCCCCGAAACATGGGAAGAACACAAATAATAAGATCTACTCAAAAGAGTAGTCCATTGGTACCATGCACATACATCTAGCCATCCAAGAGAAAAGTGAACTCTCGATCTAGCTGGTGCCTCGCTCGCTTGAGATGGAAGTTGATCCTCGTAGCTCTTCTGTGTTGATGTATAGTAGGTGGATCGTCACCCCTCTCTATATGCCATGACGGGGTTGTTGTCCTTGTAGCTAATTTTTTTCCATCTTGTTGGGTGATGTGGGTGGTGATATGCTGAAGTTTTAACCAACAGTGTATCTTTCTTTAATTTACCACCTAATGGAGCCTGATTGTTATCTGGTACATGTTGTGGTGCCTGTTGTGGTAGCTTATCTTCCAATATTACTTCAACCACTGAGTCCTCATCTGATGTATCAGTACCTGTAACCTTTTCTGCTTCAGCCTCTATTTGTGTTTGATTGTTGACCATCAAAGGCTCATCATCTGATGTGTAAGTGTCATTAGAGCTTTGTGCTTCTGCCTCCATAGTCTCTGCTTGGGTCTTAATGGAAATATACTGCAATGTAATTTTCTTCTTTTCATACCAGAGCTTCAGGAATTTCTTCTGCACATTGATATTAACAGTACCCACAGATTCCATCCAAGGATATCCCAAAACAACATCCATGTTATCCATATCTGAAGTATAAAAGTCACAATGCAACACATACTTATCCATAGAAAGCTTCAAATCTTTATAAACTTGAACATCCTCATTATCAACCTATATGTTTTCAATGTGTTTTGCTGGAACTTGCAATCTTTTTGCCAAATTAACATTGATAAAATTATGCTTGCAACTAAGATTTATAGACAAAATGATATTCTCCTTCTGAATCAATCCATGAACCTGCAATAAGGAGATACTAGCAGAAAATAGCCCTTTAAGGTTTCTTGGTTTCCTTCTTTCCTGTAGCAATAAAATCTTTGCTAGGTTTTGTGGTTTTCTCCTTTCTAGTATGAGACCATTCGTCCAAAAGTAGTTCTTCTATTATATCAACACTACATAACCTCAAAAACTCACTATCAAGTGATTCCCACCATATAATGGCGTCATTTCTCAAATAAGACCCTATTTTGTCCTTCCAACACCCTGGATGGTCCAACTTATGATATACTATAAAATTTTGAATAGAATTCCAATCATCTTTTCCTTTAAAAAACTTAATGTTATAAGCCATGAAGAGAATTTGTAGAATAGATCGCTTACTTGGCGAAAATTTGAAATGGCCACAATTCCGTCAATATTGCTCAGAATCTCTATTATGACCTGTTTTCAGAAATGGAACAACCATTCTGCATCTATCCATGTGGTAGAAATTCCGATCTAGGCACTAGAATTTCAGATCTGCGCTGCAACTGTCCCGCCGTCACAAAAAATTCTGAAAAAAGAGCTGATTTTAAATCAGCGATATCTCCCTCATCCAGACTCTGATTCGACTGATTTTCCTTTCCAAATTAGGTATTTTTTCATAAAAAATCCAGATAAGCAATTAGATTTTGTATATTTTGCACCAAAACGTACAGATCTGCGCCGCAAAATCGCCACCCTGAAAAATCTCTGCAACACCACTGATTTTTAGATCAGTGATATCTCCTCCATCCGGACTCCGATTCAGCCGATTTTTTTTACCTCGGGTATTTTTTCAGAAACAATCCAGATATGCAATTAGATTTTGCAGATTTTGAACCAAATCGTACAGATCTGATCTGCAAACTCGCCGCCCCGAAAAAAATGTCTACAATAGAACTGTCAGCAACTCAGATCTACAATTAGATTCTGCAGATTTTGCACCAAAATGTACATATCTGATCTGCAAACTTGTCGACCCAAAAAATTTCCCGCAAAAAAAATATATATATATTCTCCACTTTGCCAAAGAAAGTGCTCTAATACCACTTGTTATAGATCTGATATGAAAATATAAGACAATTCAAATAAACCCAAGAAATAAGATATGAATATAGATAGAAATGCTTCTTTATTAATCCAACCCTTAAGGTAGGGCAACACCATACATTCACTCCTTAAGGAAGGAGAACACTCCATAAGCCATATGCCTATTCAAACAATAATCCTTGACATTTATCAATGGGGAGTCTCTAGCCTCTATATAGGCTTCATACATACAATACCATGGGTCGTTACCATGGTTCCCTTAATACCATCTATCTAATACCATGGGCTTATTACATTATTGCTAACTACTTGCGGTCCCTTACATGATACGGGTTAACCACCTTATTTATTACTATGGTCCATCCCATTATTACATTATTCCCTTGGGTACCTCCCTCTGTACCCCATATTATCCCCCCTAGGTATACTACATCCACTACCTCTTAATCTTGCCCACTACCTCATAACTCGACTCTCGTCCCTCCCTATTCCCCTCTTCGTGCAAATTATAAGGGCTTATTATAATCATTTTTTGGCAAAATAAATAAAGTTGTTAGTTGGCCTATTGGCCAGTGCAATATAACGAGGGCCCCAAGGTCAAACCTACAGGCCTCCCACTTATTGTTATTTTTAATATAACAACATATATTTAAATAAAAAAAAAGATGCCCCATATAATCACTTAAAAATCCCTCCATATAACCTTGTGTATGATAAAAATTGGAGGTTGCACACTTTAATACCACATGGCCTAATTTGAGGTGCCATGTGGTATGCTCTCATTAGTCCAAAATCACCTAGTTAACCTGCCACTTATGCACCTAATCAACAGTCATTTGCCACATGTCAGGTTTGTCATGTTTCCACCTCAGTTATACAATCATTTTCACATCATGCTACAACGCGCTCTCTAGATGGTGCCATGTGGCACTTTTCTACTGGTCCATTTGGTAGCCAGAAATGCCAAAAATAGGTGACCTGTGTCACACACTCAGGTTTCCACATCACCCTGGTGATTTCATGTTGACATCAACAATACAAATTGTTGATGTCATCATCCTTGCTTGACTTTTGCTTTTGCCTAGTTTTAACAATACAAATTGTTGATGTCATCATCCTTGCTTGACTTTTACTTTTTCCTAGTTTTGACTAAAACTTTGACTGGGCATAACTTTCGCATACGAACATAGATTGAGGGTTTGTTTGTATCGTTGGAAATATTTTGAAAAGATATTCAATGTGGTATTGGTCTCACTGAGTTTTGACGACTTTTATTTTTGGGACATTAGGGATCCTCCTCGATCATTCCTCCACACATAAGGACTTTTGATCCTCCAAAAGTATAAACAGTGTTGCAATCTCGATCTGTGTAACAAATGTCTCTCACATACCACACTTTCTGCTCCTTCACCTTTGTACTTAAGAACTAGAATGATGAAGATGACGCCTGTATCCATATGAAAATAGGTAGCTTCTAATACATGTCCCACTTGTAGGATCCCAAACAAGACCATACTTTCCAAGGGTTTATAACACACTCATGATCATGTTTTACATCAAAACCCATAACCTTTACTATCCAACTAAAGGCCAAAATATGACTATGTTGCATACTCAAATGATGTTATACACTCCATCACATTTACAAGTTTTTTCCCATCTATGTAGTTTTTACAAAAAAACATGTGATTTACAATGGTGCCTATGCTCAACTACTTAAAAAGGCTACCCGTCTCTTACCTAACCAGGTTAATGGGATTTTTTCCTTCAACTCACTTCCTTGTTGAATTGCTTTATTAGTTGATTCCTTCACAGGTGATTTCATATGCTCTCACTCCTTCTCTGAACGTAGCTCTAGATGGAGCTCCCAACATGTGGATTTTTTATGTCTTCCCTTATTGTAATGGTTGTAATGGTTTTTCTTCCTCCATAGTTTCATGACCTTCCTTTGTGTCTCCTTCCTAGGAGACATAATATTTCTTCAATGGTTATCTTTGGTGTGACTCTAGTGAAGCAATATTAACTTAGTTCTTCCTCTTAAATGATCACTATCCTTGGAAGGTTGTGATGTACTATTAACATCCTACAGTGACTCAGACTTGTCACTAGAAGGCTAACCTGTCCCTTTCTTTTTGACATAGCCCAAACCTGCATATCAAGGTAGTTCCAATGGGATTCACAATGTCCTGGACATTAACTCCTAGGCCCTTACCTTCATATACCATCTTCTTCATTAGCTTCGAACCAATTCCTGTAGTGTGCTTTTCAAAAGTACCAAAATCATCATCATAATGAGAACATGAAACTAAATAATCACTGACAATGTTTACCTAAGTTACTGATTCTATAGTAGATGAGGATGACTTCATTAAGACTTAATTACACATCAACTCTTCCAATGCCTATTTTGTGGCCTGTAGTTGAAGTTGCAATCCCTACTTCTCCTCTTCTACTATTTGTATTAGTCTCCTCAACTCAACATTCTCTACTTGAATGCGTTAGTGATGACAATTCAAATGATGAGAATAAGATGATGAAGAATAAGAACATTCACTTGAAAATGGAGATGGAGGTTCAAGGGGTTCTCCTCCATTTCCCTGAATTACTGAAGGATTGTCCTCTACCTTTATTTTTCTTCTCCTTTTCCTTCTTTACCAATCTCTATTCATAATCTACAAATAATTTGTCTACCATGTTTGTGATCATGTAGATATCTTGATGGAAAGCTTTTTCATTCTCCATTTTCCTTCTTCTTGTTTGTCCCTAGTAATCATTCACACTCGCAACTCACATCAACAAGAAGACCACTCTAATACCAAATTTGATTTGGTATGCCTCTCATACTAGCATGATTTAAGATATTTTCTTTGGTTGATATTAGCAAAATTGCATGAAAGAACATGTAAAAACCATATGTGCAAACCCTTAAATAAGAAGAAACGTAAAGGAGATTATAAAGACAATGCACATAATGTTTGATAATGGAGTTCATCCAGCGTGGACTACATCTATGGGCCATCCTTCAATAGTGGGGAGATCGCTTCATTCATCTCGACAAAAAAATAAAATGAGAACATGTCAAAATACATAATTATACCTCCAATACTAGGAGTGAATTGAAGTTCCACTGCTCAAAACAAAACAATCACAGCACCAACATTTTCGTCTCATGCTCCTAGAACTTTTGATTGAAAAAATGACCTACTTCTGAGAGGTGCATTTTTTTCTCGAACTTCATGTCCAAAAATTAATGAAGAATTCAAGTTTATTCCATAAACCCTAAGATCTGATACTCAGATCATAAATATAACTACACCAATCAAATCCTTGTGAAATTCTAGTTAAAATGAGTGTAAACTTGGCTATATTCTGCTACCGTCATCTCTGGACCCCCTAGAGAATCTTCAGGATTCCACAGTAGCACCTAATGGGAATATTTTGGGAATATTCCCTTGGGATATGCACCTTGAAAACAAACCCACGCCAAGGTTCCACCCTCCTGGTCATGGTTCCATGCCCTCCGAATTCCTCCCACTACCTCCCAGCTCCGCTCTCAGCCCTCCCCATTCCCCTCTCTATGTAAAAGATAAGGGGTTATTATAATAAAAAAAATTGGGCAAAATAAACAAAGTTTTTAGTTTTATGTAAGGCATATTGTTTTGGGAGGTCCCAGGGTCAAAACCACGGGCCTCCCACTTGTTGTTATTTTTATTATAATAACATATATTTAATAAAAAAAAGACATCCCATATAACCATTTAAACGACCCTCCATATAACCATGCATATGAAAAATATTGGAGGTTGCACACTTCAAGGACACATGGCCTAATTTGAGGTGCCACGTCGCATGCTCTCATTGTTTCAAAACTAACCAATCAACCTGCCACCTGTGCACCCAACAACATTCCTCTACCATATGTCAGGATTTTGATGCTACCACCTCAGTTTTACGGTCACTGCCACATCATGTCACATGGCGCTCTTTGGAAGGTGCCAATTGGTGTGCCCTGGTGGTGCCACGTGGCACTTTTCTACTAGTCCATTTGGCAATCCAAAAATGCAAAATAAAGGTGATGTGTCACACCCACAGGCTGCCACATCATCCTAGTGATGTCATGCTAATGTCAACAATACGGATTTTTGATGTCATCATCCTTGCTTGACTTTGACTTTTTCCCAGTTTTGATTGAAACTTTGACCGAGCATAACTTTCACATACAAACTTGGATTCAAGCGTCATTTACACTGTTGGAGAGTTTACGACAAGACCTTCAATCTAGTATAAGGTTCACTAAGTTTTGAAGTTTTTATTTTTATTTTTGGGCCATTATGGATCCTCATAGACTATTAGTTGTAGCTAAAAATTCTTCATTATAATTTACAAATGTAACTAACCACTTTTTAATCCCATATTCCAGGAAATCAGACAAGTTTTCAAATTTAAAACGCATTGAAGTATTGATAACCTCTAGATATTCATGTATATATTTAGAGATAATCATTGAGGATCTAATCATTTGGGGCCCCTTGAGGTCATAAAAAACTGAATGGCCTTCAAAAGGTTATTTCTCCTTTTACTATCAATGTTTACGCAATCAACAATAGCCTTTGCTAACATTTTAATTTTAGCAGACTAAACATCTTTGACATGCTTTAGTCTTTTAGGACCTGGGAGGATCTGCTGAGTTCTTTGGAATTCACTAGGTAAGATGATATTGTTCACAAAGGTTAAAAATTAATTATAAAAAAATAATTGATAAATTTACAGATCCTTTTGAATATAATCAGAAAATGAACAAATTCTTTATGCCAAATTCCTCAAATGAAAAGTTATTTTCCACGATTCTTCAAAAATTTCCATTCCCTTATTAATGTTAGTTATAATGTAAGATCTGTTGTTTTTTAGTATTTGTTCCTCTTTTCTTGTTTAATGGGGTGTGTCGAGGGTATTTTCCATAGAATCAAGTTCTTTGATAGCTTAAGGGGTCACAAACAAGAGTGTTGGATTAAGAGCCTCTCTAAGCTCATATATTCTCCCTTTTAGCCTTATATTTTTTACTTCTTGTTCTATAACAGAGTGGACTAGAGCTTCGTCGGTAGTTCAGTGTAGTTTCAAGAGTTTAATTCTTCTTATTTCAAAAACATCCACTTCTATTTTCTACAGGATAATGACCATTTCATTCTAAATTTTTACACTTTCAATCCTTATATTTTGATTACCTCAATAATAGTGTGCATCTTGTATGGTTTTTGGATGGTCATCAAAGATGGTGAGCTTTTTTGCTATCTCTTGAATCGTTCTTTTGGTTTCATCCATGTCAGCTATTACCCAATCAAGCAGTGGAGTATTGTCAACTACTATATCTATTGGATCTTTCATAGGTTGAGCCTCCTTAAAGATTTTTCTCCTGGGTAATTCAATAATGTGTGATATTTCTAAGATCACATTGGTAGGTGGATCCACTCCATATCCTCCACCACAGTTCCTATAATTACTCATTTCTCTAGCCACATTGGAATCCTTTATTATGTGTTTAGATGACGAACTTGGGCAAGCTAGAGATGCCGAAGGTGGAGGGGAATTTCTAGGTTTTCTACCTCTTCCTATATTTTCTCCCCTTAAAGTAATACTAGTTTCTTCAACAATTGTTTCAAGAGGGTTAGGTTTTTCCCTTTCCTTTAATGGGCCAATGTGACTTTCTCTACTCTCTTTAGTAATTCTGGTAAATAAATTGTCATATATAACTATGGCAAGGTGTCTTGAATATTTTCAATCTGGATCGAAATCTTGGATTGACTCTAATTTAGCTTAATTGAAAACTTTCAATGACCATGAGAATTTTTCCAAGTGGGTTGTGTTTTTACTAGTCACTTCTCCCATAGTAAAGGGAAATAAAATAAAGTGCTTCTTTTTCTTTCTCTCAAATAGGATGATCCATGGATGATATTGTTTGCGAAATTCAACAACAAAATACTTGGCCAATATGAATTTAGGAAGAAACATGGGCTTATCCTATAATCCATGGATGTGGACCAATAAATTTTCCTCTTCTTCTTCATTTATTCCTTTTCCCCTAGAGGAAGGTCTATGCTTCATTTGAAACTCAGGTTGGTTTGCACTCAATTATCAAATAGCTAACTTCTTTAACAAAAGAATCCTATATTTAACAAAAATAAATGGGTCCTTATGCTTCCACAATAATGGATACCAAAATTTCATCGGTTCTAGATCTAGATTTAAATTGTTCTTATGGGGTAAACCATGGAATATATATGACATGAGACTAGGGCCAAGACCAAATAAGCTGTCATGAAAAACTTATGATTTTTAGGAAGACTAGTGAGCTAAAAGGGTAACTAGTAGAGATGAGGTCTACCCAATTGTAAAGAACTTTTATTTTAAAAGAATAATAAAATGCATAAATAGCAGACTTAGGGACATTAATTATAGTTTCTTGTCCCATTACTCAAGAAAAAAACCGTGGAAAATATTTGAAAGGATAAAAAAAAACTGTAATATCTAAAAAAAGAAATATCATAAGGAACTTGTACGTAAGGCATGATGAACTCATGAATAATATCCATTTTTCTCACTAGGAGTCCAAGAAAAGATCGACCTCTAATAAATTGAGTAGAATTGTAGGTCTCTATAGCTTAAGAAGCTTTCTAATTTTTTTGGGGTAAAGAGAACCAGACTCTTTTTGTCTCCAAGCTTGACAATTCTGGTCTTTCGGTCAAAAATATGCACACATAAATAAATTATTTCTCTAAAATCAAATGCCTCAAGGATGCATGCAACGTTTTCTAGTCAAGTGGCCCAAATTCTATTATTCCTTTCTCACCTGGTGACATGATCAAATAACACTAGTATGCAGTTGACCAGTGAAATTTGTTATCTACATGAGAAAGTGAATCGAACGTGTCACTGCAAATTGTCTCTCTTCTTTCTTGTAGCCATTTTTTTGTTGTACTTAGGGAAATATTTTTTTATCAATAAGTCCCTTTAGTGAGTCTTAGCTATTAATTCCTCGTTCCTCAGTACAATTATTAATATAATTCTCTTAATCGTGCCATTTCATTGGTTGAAGTAAAATAATAAGTAGAAGTCACTAAGCATGATCATGCTTTATGAGGAGTGATAGGGAACAATATCAATGTTCAATTTTCTTCACATTGCCTTTACCTAGAGATAAATTCCCTTTTTTTATGCTTTAAGCGGCCTATAAAAATAAAAAAGGCGAGGGAGAGAGTAAATGTGGTGGAATGATTTCCTAACATGTGTTATATGTAATTAATGTTAAATAATGAAAGGGAGTGTGAATGAACAAATTGTATAGAATCTCCTATTGTGAGAAAGATGAGTATGTGTGGGCATATGATATGTGGAAGTGTGCATGTAGAAGAAAAAACTGCAAAGAGAAAGTGTGTGGGGAGGAAAAGTGGATAGAACTAATGTGTGGAGAGATATGTATATTTGAGTTCCTCCGCACAATGGGAAATTAACTGTGTTTCATATATGGAAAAGTGTAGAGGGACTTGAATAGATATTTTGATTGGAATTTATTTTCAACATAGGGCTAAAAAAAATTTAGGGTCAACGTTTATTTTAATTGATAGTTATTTGTAGGAAGCAAGCTACAAAAGACACCAATCCCATCTGAACTCTTCTCTACAATATTTTCTTTTGTGGTCCACTCTTCTTTTTTGAATTTTGGTATCACCTCATCAAATCTTTTCTATCCTAAAATTTTTGCAGTCACCTCATTAAATATTTGCTCTAAACTAGACACTTGCTTTAGATCACAACTTCTGAATCTAAAAGCTATTTTATCTTACACTCTTAATGCACTTCTCACATCATCGTCACTTTTATCAACGTAATACCTTCTTATTTGGTGCTTCCTTCAACCGACTGATAAAATTTTGGTACTCCCATTAATACATAGATTTCATATATACACTTTACCAGTGTTACACATATTTAATTTGGTGCTTCCTTCAAACCAACGTATTAAAAATTGGCACTTATGTGGACAAGCACTTTATGCCACCTCTTGAGTGTAACTACTACAACCTAATGCTTTAATTCTATTCCACATCTATCTATATCATGTATATCATGTGGCCTTCGAGCTTATACATATAATGAAGTGTTATGCCAACATTTACCATTCCTTGGAGCTCCTTTCAATCTAACATATTTATAACTTGGTGCACATGTGCCTTAGCACTACATAATATTACCAAATCAAAACCTCGAAGTGTTTTTAATGGGATCCTCAAAATTCATTTACACCAAAAATGCATAGAAAAGTTGATTTTTTCAATCTTTCTGACAATTCCTTTTCCGTTAGATGTTGTCACTTTTTTTATTACCTAGACCCATCAATTGAAAAATATTGGGATAATATTTGAATAAATGTAAATTTTGAGGGCTTTGTAACCTTATGCGCTAGGAGTTATAGTAGTATATCTCTGTGACCAAGCATTAGAACTGGGTGGAGGATGAACCTCAATTTTTTCCTTTTATACTAGGATATTAAGAAATCACCCAAATTCTTTAACATTGGAAAATATTGCAAAAATAACCTTTGGAGTACAAATGACAAGAAATATATCCATCAAATGTCGTCAAAATTTATGTCAGTTAATAGGATTAGGGCACTAGCATATCGGGATTACAGTTGTTTTCATCACATTTTCACCTCAAAGACCATCATTTGTTGATATGCCAAGGGCACTAAGATCTTAGCACTGGAGCTAGGATATTTCATGACCACAAGCATAATTGGGAGAAATCATATAAGAAAAGCAAGAAAAACTTCCAACCTTTGCATTTTTCTATAAGGATGATAAGCCAATATGCCAAGGAATCTTAGCCCCCGGTTGCTACACCGTAAGCACCCATGTGATTGAAGTTGTGACCAGAGGTTATATATTCTAGATGTTGGCATAATCATGAGAACTAAAGTATCTGTTAATATGCTAATATTTTGAGCACTTAGGACCTAATATGTTATACCTTAGCACCATGCAACCAAGGGTGTGACCATGAGCTAGATGTACCGAAATATTGGAAATTATTCAACCTTGTGTTTTTTGTTATAAAATATATATGGAGATATATCGAGGGGTGCTTAGTACTTAGGTTACAAGCCTTACTCCCTTATGAATATCGGTTGTGACTAGGGGCCATTTCCATTTCGAGATATTGATGAATCGATAGACCATTTCTATTAATAAAAATGCATATATGTTCAACATCCCATAGAGAGGTAAACATTTGACACCAAAATGTATGTCCATTAACTAATGGAAAAGTCTTGAATCTTTAGATTTTTAGGGATTTCGTGTTATAGTGAATTTTTCAGTTTTGACCCCTATTTATGAAATTTTAGGGTTGCCTCCCTTTTCTCCTTTTCGCACCTTAGATCTTGCTCCGACCTTTGATTGTGATGTCACCTTTGATCGTGCCCCTACATTTGGGCCTCCCCTAAATTTAAAGTCAATGAAAACCTTATTCAACATATTACAATTAAACTCTAAATGCATATGATTGAGGCAAGAGGTAAGCCTTGCAACTGAGCATATTTTTTGACCTAATTTTATGTTCACCTCACCAAAGCCCATGCATAATTATTTTCATGTTTTCCTCTAGGGATAAGAGTAACTAAAGGCGCCACCCCCTCAAACACCTTACAACTACCATAATACTTGGGCTAAGAAACTCTTATGGAGACAAAGAATGTGAACTTTTCTCATTCAGTAAATTTGTTTGGCTTTGATTTAATTTGATTTCTTTTAATTTTACATGATTATGATATGTTATGAATCCACAAAACATTATGTTTCTATCAAATCTTTTGAATACATAATTGCATCATATATTTGTATGTAGCATGTCTATGTAAATTCTAAATATAAGAATGTGTTATACATGAAACATTCTTATTATTAAATAAATAAATAATGTTAGAATTTAAGCTTCTGTGGTCATTTTTTGGAAAATTATGACTCGAATCATCCACCGTACTATGTTCATCTTGTCTACGTTTCGAATCCCAAAGGCGATCCATCTTCAGGACAAAAAAAAAATTGCCCTAAAGATGGATCCCCTTTGGGATTCAAAAAGTCGACAGGATGAACATAGTATTGGGGATGATCTGAGTCATAATTTTCTAAATAAATAATATTAAAAATGTTTTACTATGAATATGACTAAAATTATTATGTTATAGGCATTGTTGTGAGTTAACATTTTTTCAATTTTGATGAATTATTAAAATGCTTTTCTAACACCTTCAAATTGTTAGTTCCTCAAATGCGGTTATATGCTTTGAACCGTTGGTTTCTGCCACTTGTATCCATGGGATCCCACACACATTGATATTGTAAGAACACATTGAGGGGTATCATTACTAATGAACTAGGAAATGAAAAAGGTTTTTTTATGAAAGTCTAAAGAGTGTGAAAAGCATTATGGGCATCTTTGTTGGAGGTATCTCACAAGTACAACAATTCATCTACTGCTAGGCATGATAGAGAGCTCAACTGAGGAGTATGAAACATGTTGTTTCAACCATTTCCCAAATTGTTGGAATGTTGTAAAAGTATGCTTCATTGTGGAGCATTAATAGTCTATTGGAAATCCATTTTTGGTAGCTTGAACACCAAAAAAACAGACTTTGATACTATGGGCTTGATTTGGAAGTGTAAGGAATAGGAAAACTCATAGAAGTGGACTTAGTGTAGAATGAAAATATCCTTTGCATAAGAGGAAGAACTAAGATATGATCTAGTTATTGTTGTAGCATACCATTTCAATCACTCCAAAGTAATCCAATAAGATACAGAGGAAACGGATGACAAGGTTTGACGAAAGAGAGGAACGAAATACAATGCAAAGATAGATGAAACATTTGGTTAGCTTATATCTAGCATCATATTCTTAAATATTCATGAGTCAAAATACACAATGATAGTATATTCTTATTGGCATGTTAAAGAAATTGTGGCCTAAGGAAGTGAGAACAAAATTATAAGAAGATAACAACAAGATGTAGTAATTCGAAGGGTCAACCAATTGGACTAAAAATGTGATTCCTTGATCAATGCTATTTAGAGAATTGAACTAGCAACAAAGGAAAACAATGCTAAAAAACAAAGAGTTGACAATCAAACTAGAGAAGTAGAGAAAGATGATCTAGAGTTAATAATATATATTAAAGAAAGAAGTGGCACATTGAGAGCTCCCTTCAAGGTGGAATAAAACCAAAAGAACTAACTCCCCATTTTTCCCCATTTTTACTTTACATGGTGCACCTGCCCCTCCTAACTCCCATTGTATGCATGGGACATAACACTTTGAATATATGTTAAGAAATGACAGTAGCATTTTCTTCTTTTGTTTGTAATGCAAAATACAATGGCTTAATAAAATCATAGATAAAGTGGGAAATTTACTTACCTACATGAAAAAAATAATAATATACATATTTTTTTTGGAAGTCTAGATGATGGGTTTTAACCACGGGGGTTCACTCATTGAACCTCTGACATATCACGTGCGTTCATGGCATACTAAACAATACCCTTAATTTGACTACATATTGGAAAATACCTCTAAAAATCACATTTTTTAACCCCTACCAATATGAATCCAATACACCTTATCAATTTAAAAAACCCCTATTTTTACTAGATATTGTAGGTATCCACTTTTTTTTTATACCATTTTATATATTTTCATTAACTTTGAGCTCCATTTTTTATACTGCTAATATAAAAACCTTTTACCCACTGTTATATGCTCAATATATATGTCCATTTTTCCTCAATATATATACCCCAATATGAACTCATATGGTATGGTATTTCTCCCATGTAAAGCCCCTATAGTTTTTGCATCTATTAATATGTACTTTTCCATGTGAATATAAATAGATTCTTTAATAACATAAAAATAAGTCAATAATTTTTATGATTATTATTTATCTTTTTATTTAAAAAATAATTCATATAAATTGTATTTATTGAAATTAAACAAAACAAAACAAAAAACATCAATATACTAACATCCCATTTCAATTAGTAATTATTATTTTATTTATAGTTATTATTTAATAATTTTATTAAAAATATATATAATTTTTTCTATATGGTTCATAGATTCTGAAGATTAGTGATTGCAACGTTCAAGAAATATTTATATTAGGCAAATCTACCTAAATAAATCACTTTTTATTGACTCAACCATAAAACCTCATCTCAAAAATGTCAAGAAAATTGAACGTAGAACTTCTTAATAACAAAAGAAAAATCCACCAATTAAACTGATCCTTAAAACTTACTTTATTAAAAATATAATACGTCATCATTCCTTTAATTTTATTTTTTTATTAAAAATATTAACAATATACACATTATCATTCCTTTCTTTTAAATAATAATATTAAATGCTACACAATTTTTTGATCTTTTTAAATCGCTATAATAATAATATTAAATGCTAAACAAATTTTTGATCTTTTTAAATCCTTATAGCGACTAACGTGGTAAGTTTGAAATAAATGACACCATAAAACCCCATAACAAAGCTGAAACAAACTCAAGCATTCGAGAAAGATGAGAAAAAAATAGCACAACACTTTCACGTGATGGGACATTCACCGAACTCTTTTAGATTATTAACTTTTAAAATCTTATTTTAATTTAAAAAATATTAATTTTAGCTGGTTTATATATGGCTTTGGTTTGGAGTATATTTTTTTGTTAAGTTGTTGTTTTTCACTTCAGATTTAGAGATATTTATTAAGAGTAAAAGTCTCTTTTTTAATCATTAATTCTAAGTGTCATGGTTTTCCTGGTATAATGACAATGATTTAACTTGTATTTATAGATAAAAGTCAATAATAACTATTCTCATTACTAATTTGACAATTAAATTATAATAAATTTTCACACTATTATATATATAAACTCTAACTCATAATTATAATAATTCATATTATATATAAACTCTAACTCATAATTATAATAATTCATATTATAATATTATGAATAATTGTAATCATTCATATTATAATATCTCATAATATTGAAATTATAATATTTTGTAATATTAAAAACCCACTCCTATAGGTCGACAAATAAGGGGAATCATTATTCACTATGTACTCGCGTATGATTGCTATTAAAAAAATCTGTGAAACCTTGAATTAGTGAGGTTCTACTTTGCTTACACATGGTTTCATCCTTTTTTTGATACTTCAAAATTTATTAGGTGAAGATTAATGATGCAAGGGTTATAATTATTATTTTCTTGGGCCACACCAAGATAATGAAGGAGAGATTTTTGGAGAGGAAGGTGTGTAACTATCAAATAAAATCAGAGTTCAAATCTTGATTGGCATTCTCAACTATTATTAGTCCCTGCCTCCGGCATAGCAGGGACTATTAGCGTTCGATAGGGCGTTGACTTGCTATTAGTTTTGGCGTTGACTGTCCATTTCTATGGGGTAATTACTATTTAACCAAACTTTACGCTGGACTTATGCTGGGCACTTTGTCTGCTAGAAAACTTTAACCAAAGTTTTTAGTTTACCCTCTTATTGCCCGCCTCACTTGGCCCGATGTGCGCACAACTTAATTTATCCTAAGTTCTTTCTGGGGCCTGTTCTCTCAATGTGCGCACAACTTAATTTATCCTAAGTTCTTTCTGGGGCCTGTTCTCTGTGCCGTGCATGCAGTGCCCTGCATGCTGCAAGTGCCAGATGTTTGAAGTCTATGCAGAGGCGTCCACGCATCCACGTTTGTCTAGAAATGCTTTCTCTGGAGGAGACGAGCAGGGCGAGCTAGTTTGAGGAGCAGAGCAGAGAGTGTCCACCAGCAGCATCCGAGCTAGTATCTGAGCCAACAGCAGCATCTGTCAAGACAACTTTATTACTTGTAAGTATGTTTAATGGTTTTTACACAAAATCTAAGGAGCCTTTCCACGATTACAGAGGTTTGTTTTTGTTCATGCCATTTCTCTAGTTTGGCTTCGGCCACTTTTCCTGCAGCTAGTAGAATTGCTTAGAAATCACAGAATCATTGGTAGCAGGTTGCATAATCAGAAAAAGTTGCACATAGAAGCCATTCACTTGTTGCAGAAGCCATTAACATCAACCATTCAATTGAGCCGTTGCATTCACTGGTTGCACCTAGTTTTCATCCGTTATGAACCCACTTTAACCGTAGTCGATTGGTTGAGTTAACTCCTGGAGCGTGCTATTACATGCTTATGTACAGGTCTGCTGTGGTCAATTGCCTGTATGCAGAAACAGTTATTACATGCTTATGTACAGGTCCACAGTGGTCAATTTCCTGTACGCAGAAACACCCCTCTGCGTCCTCCTATGGAAGCGCATCTACTCTTATCTGCAAAATCTATATGGTAAGCTTTCTTATTATACACAGATTTACAGATAAACATATTTACAAAGTATTACAAGATATTTCCAGATAGTTTCTTATTATACACAGATTTACAGATAAAAATATTTACAAAATATTACAAGCTATTTCCATACAAAGTATTACAGTTATTTCCAAATAGTGAAAGAAAAGAAACTTTACAGAAAATTACATGCTATTTCCAAATATTAGTTTAAACCACTGAAATTAAACTTTTTAATGTTGAAAGTATTCCATAGATGTGCAACCTAGTTCCCTAAAAATGTTTCATATCTTTAAAAAACAAAAAAAATAAAAATGGAGGCATACCCATTCCACCTCTGGTTAGCAATGTTTCATTTCCTTTCTCTACTCCATTTCAAGACTAACTTCCATTATCATGTAATTACTATCTCTTTATCCTGGAGAGAAAGAAAGAAATACACATAGGAGAAAGAATTAGGACCTGTCGTGTGCAGAGAATAAGAAACAAAGCGCCCAACACATGGGCATAAAAGAAACAGACATAGCGGGTTGACGCCGGCTAGAGCAGAGGCTAAAGGCCAACAGGTTGGCTATGTACAATAGGGTTATTCCATGGAGCAAAGGCCAACACCCCGCAAAGCAACATCATGTAATTGACACGGAAATACGTCCAGTGCTTGTGGATCCTGCTGCTCACCTCCGCCAGAGACTCCGGTTTCATCAAGTTGCTCTGATCCACCATCTCCAGCCATGGCCTCCACTGGCCTCCACTTCGATAGGGCATTGCGGGCACCTTCCGAGATTCGAGCATAGAAGGCTCAGGTCGCAGGTGTCGTGGCCACTGCTTGTCGTCTTGAAATTGGAAGGGTATTCTGTGTTTCCATCGCTTCTCTTCTATCCCCAATTCCCATTCCAATTACAACATTCTATGGAAAGACCCAGACAATTATATTGTTCACAAGCATGAACAAACAATTGATCCTATTTCTTGTGCGAATTTTCGGCTTCTTCTGGTTTCTTCGGCATATGATTCTTGTTTGGGGCAAAGATGTAGTCTATATACAATCTATGTAAAAACGTCGACCATCTCATCATTTGAACCAGGTCTATATGAAAGATCGAATTACCAGGCTTCTGCTCTGCAATGTGTGGCCTAAGATGTGGGCTCTGTTGTTTCAACTTATGGGTTAATAGGGTTGCACGCTCTCTCGCCACCTTCAAACCCAGATTTCTACCAATATGGAACCTGGGGACTGTTCATCTTCCATTACATGCATGTCGTTCGTATCAAATTATGGACAAGTGGCACATTATGGACAAGTGGCCAAGAAAAGGACTCTATATTTAGTTATCAAATGCATGGTCATCTAGTTGTTATTTAGTTGAATTAATGAACACATCATAATTTATTAATTACCTAAAGACGATTATGTAAATTCAAATGATCATGTAGTTGATATTTAATTAATGTGGATTGGATTTTGCAGTAAACACTAATTAGAATATGCTATAGTTGCTTGTGGATCCTACTGCTCCCCTCCACCAGAGACTCTGGTTTCATCAAGTTGCTCTGATCCACCATCTCCAGCCATGGCCTCCACTGGCCTCCACTTTGACAGGGCATTGCGGGCACCTTCCAAGATCCGGGCATAGAAGGCTCAGGTCGCGGGTGTCGTGGCCACTGCTTGCCGTGTTGAAATTGGAAGGGTATTCTGTGTTGCCATCGCTTCTCTTCTATCCCCAATTCCCATTCCAATTACAACATTCTATGGAAAGACCCAGACAATTATATTGTGCACAAGCATGAACAAACAATTGATCCTATTTCTTGTCAAATTTTCAGCTTCTTCTGTTTTCTTCGGCATATGATTCTTGTTTGGGGCAAAGATGTAGTCTATATACAATCTATGTAAAAACGTCGACCATCTCATCATTTGAACCAGGTCTATACGAAAGATCAAATTACCAGGCTTCTGCTCTGCAATGTGTGGCCTAAGATGTGGGCTCTGTTGTTTCAACTTATGGGTTAATAGGGTTGCACGCTCTCTCGCCACCTTGGAACCCAAATTTCTACCAATATGGAACCTGGGGACTTTTCATCTTCCATTACATGCATGTCGTTCGTATCAAATTATGGACAAATGGCACATTATGGACAAGTGGCCAAAAAAAGGACTCTATATTTAGTTATCAAATGCATGGTCATCTAGTTGTTATTTAGTTGAATTAATGAACATATCATAATTTATTAATTAGCTAAAGACAATTATGTAAATTCAAATGATCATGTAGTTGATATTTAATTAATGTGGATTGGATGTTGCAATAAACACTAATTAGAATATGCTATAGTTGTTGCAGTGAGTAGAGGTGCATGTTGTAGAGAGGGTTTGTATCATGTTGTTGTGGTAGAGAAAAAGTATTGTTTATTGATCTGAGTGTTGGGACTTGTGGTTGTGATAATTCATATCATATTGATTATTGATTGTTTGATAGAAGCAGAAGCAATGAAATTGCAACAATTGCAAAAACCCCGGCAAGGACTACCGCTACGGCAGTGGCTCCCTTGTTAGTATTTTGATATTGTTGTTAATGCTTGTGGACATTCCCCTTGCCATATGCCCCTATGGTGTATTATAAGCATTACATGGCCAAATCTTATGCAATGATTTGATGTTGCACATATGTGCATTTCCCCGTAAATAAATTGATGCAATTTATACGGATTCAACTTTGAAACTTGAATGTGTAAGGTATTTTTCAACAAACTCATATAGGTGTATGAGTGTTGTTTTATAGAAAAAAGAATTGATATTGGCATATGTTATACAAATGGACTTGAAATTTTAGAGGGTTCCACATGAAACATTTTCTGCTCACGTGCCTTACATGGATGCTAGAGGCCATCCATACAATGTTCATGATTTTTTTTCAATTGCCCAACTAGCATCCAGAAATCCCTAGTAACTAAATTCTACTCTTATGGGATTTATATGTTCCCTGCTTTATAGATCATGTGAGTGGGGTAACGATCACGGAGTTTCTCTGTTTTGGTCATCACATATGTTAGTAAAAATAAAATGTAGAGATCATCTTGTTTGCATTTTCTATTGTCTATGTTTGGTCATCACATATGTTAGTAAAAATAAAATGTAGAGATCATCTTGTTTGCATTTTCTATTGTGTATGTTTGGATTAATTATTTTAGCCTTCACATTTTAGAGATTTATATGGGTCATTTCAACTCACCATTAATATTTTGATTATAGATCTATGTGATTATAAATATATGGTGTTGTTTTGGATGAGAAACCTAATTCTTTGCTCAAATGAAAGGGAATATAATGCCATCTCTAATTTTTTGACAACATTGTATTCAAACTTTTTAATTTTTTAAGGTAATAATGGCATGGAAGTTTTGTATTTCACTTTGATGACATTCTTACCTCCTTGTTCAAGGGCACATGATTCACTATAAAAATTTTGTATTTCTTTTCCTTAAGCATAAAATTTCTCTCATGGCATGGGAAATTGAAATTTAAATGGAAAAAATATTCAAACAAAATCAACTTCAAACTTGAATGGATAAACAATGTGTTATTAGTCCTTGTCCCACAAGGACGACAAGGATTATAATCTACGACTTGCAGTCAAAATCTCTTGAGTGTATATTAGTTCATTGGAAATATGTGAGTTTAATCAAAGTTGTTTGAAAGGTTTATTAACTTTATTTTTCTTATAATGAAAATGTAATTTTAACTTTTAAAATTCTTAATTTTATTTTTCAGTTAGTTAAGTGAATATTGATGCAATATAATACTCTTAGGGGAGAAAAATTTAATTTTAGATTTTGTTAGAGATTAAAAAATGATTTTAAAATTTAAAAAAGAGAATTATGTTATTGTTACAATCACATATTAATAATTTTGACAGGGAAGTTAGACCACCTTGTCATTACCTCATATCTTCATGCCACTACCATAATGCATTATTAATTCACCTAGTAATACCTCATCTATGTGCATCTCAACTTATAACACATCATGGTTTTGTGATAGATTACTATAGTCTAAGATCTTACTACATTGTAATGCAAGTTTCATAGTTTCTCGTAGTTGCGCACACTACCACCTATTCTACTCAATTATATAAACGAATACAACATAATTGAAAGTAGAATTTTTGTCTTGTTGATATTCCTATCATCGCCAAGAGCCACAACCTTTGATGCTCCATCCACCTTCATTTTTTCATGGCATCCCTCACCCTTCACAACCTTGCCTCATATATTCTATCTTGATGAATCCATGGAGGACCTCTTAATGGATTATGAATATAAAGAGGATGCAATTTTACACTCATGAAGGGTCCATAAGGGAATAGGAGGAGGAGATGGTTGCAAAGAGCCCATTCACAAGACAAATCAAAGCAAAGGTAAACAAAAAAATGCAAAAATAGGTTAGAAAATCATGCATTATAATATACATTGCAGATGTAATTTATTTCTTTTAATAAATTTTATTAAAATATAGTGAATATCATAAGAAAGTCTTAATTGCAATGAATGAGAATGAATTTTATAGTTTATACAATTTACCTATATTTTGCAACATCATGTATTTAGTCCTTAGATGATCCAGGTGGATGTTGGTGGCCACCCACCTATCCCATCTGGACCCCCACAACTGTCCCTTTCAGATTATCAGTTTCCTTAATTATAGCACAGTTTACTATTTTTAACAGCTTTTCGAGTCCTAAACTTCCGGAGCCGTTTTGAGGCCCTAAACGACGTTTTTTGGGAAATCTACCAGTGAGCGATTTTTCTTTCAAAAAATCGTCTTTTTCGTCGTAGTCCTCAGAGAGATCTTTCCAACGGGCTATCATGCGCATCAAACGGAGATAATACAACCAATTCGTGACCTCGGGAAGTTGATGTAGCAACTTACCCAAAAAACAGGGCCCACAATTTGGCGTTTCATCTTCTAGGGTTAGGTTTGGGAATGTGAAGGGTTTTCCATTGTTTCTCAACAATAAATAGGCCTTCGAGCCTCATTGTAAGACAATTCAGAATAGTTCAGAGGCATGTAGCCACCACATCTCTTCTCAAAGATAAGCTACCATCGCCCTAGCTGGTTTATTTCCATTTCTGTTTGTAAGCATATTTCAGTATTTTACAGTAATGAAATGAAGTATTATTTCCGCTGCATATCTGTCTTTATGATTATCTCTGTATTTTATTGCGTTCCTGTTTAAATCCGGATCAGTGGTATCAGAGTGGTCTGCTTTTTCTCTGTTTTTTCTTTGCATGTCCCCAACGAGGTCGGGATATAAGGAGTTAGGGCTTGAACTGGTTGAACCTTTGCAAGACCAGCCTCGCGAATCTCGACGACCTCCAATGGCGGATGAGAAGAAAAACAAGGGGGCAGGAGATCCTATCAAAATATTACTCGAAGAAGCCCTCAAGCGACAAAGGAACGCGATGATGGACAGCTTTGCCCAAATCCTTCAGCAACTACCCAGAGGCGACGCATCGGCTTCCAACAGCTACTTTGGAAATGCCACACCCTTTAAGGTACAAGTTAATTTTGAAATCCCCATCTTTGAGGGTCAAATAGACGCAGATGTCATAGATAAATGGTTAAATCTGCTAGATGGGTATTTTTTTGTTCATGAATTTTCAAGTCGGGAAAAGATTGTTTTCGCTCTTCTCAAAGCAGCCCCCCACGTCAAGGACTTCTGGGAAACCTACTGCGAGCAGAAGGATGAAAGTACAGGCTCACTATTTTCAACCACACCCACTTGGAATAACTTTCGGGATGCCATCAAGGAGCAGTACTACCCTTTCAAAAGCTATGAGGACAAATACATCAAATGGACCACACTGCGACAGGGACGAGACCAAGATGTGCCGGAGTTCACAAACATTTTTCATACCCTTTGCACACAGTTGGGTATCAAAGATTCTGAGCTACATCTGGTACTCAAATACCGCGGCTGCCTACACAGATACATCCAGGAAGAGATGGAGTTCTTGAACATCTCCTCACTCGGCACAGCATACCGATACACTCTCAAAATCGAGAAAATATTCAAATAGAAGAAGCGAGACTTTAGATCTGCAAATCCGAAGCCCAAAGGACAAAGCCAAGGCGGGGTGACCCAAGACAACCCGTTGAAGCTGCAAGAAAAGAACAACACCACGAAGCTGAAGAAGGACACAGGAAAGTGGTGTGAGTTCCACAAGAGTCCCACTCATAACACAAGTGAGTGTCAGACCAAGTAGTTGCTGGTGGCCGAGTTGAAGGCTTCCGAATCAGATGCATGTTCCAACCCTGAGCCAGAACTTGACAAGGGGAATGGCAAAGGGAAGCAAATCATTGATGCGGATCCCAGTTCCACTGTTGCCACTGCCAAGATCCAGAAGAATGAGCCCGAAGACCCAGAGGAGGGGGAGCGTCTTTTCCACTCACAAATGTGGGTGAAGGGTTTGCCACTGCAATTCATTGTCGACAGTGGCAGCCAAAAGAACCTTATTTCAACAGAGATCGTGAAGCGGCTGGGCCTACCGACTACACCACACCCACAGCCGTACAGTATCGTGTGGCTTCATGAAGGACGAGATCTCAAAGTTCGCCAGCAGTGTCGCCTTCCCTACAGCATCAATCCCTTCACAGACGAGGTATTGTGTGATGTTACACCTCTGGATGTTTGCGATGTACTATTAGGCCAGCCATACTTGTGGAGGCGACATGCTGTGTATGAGTCAAGGCCTCACGCTGTCATTATTTCTTTGGATAATTCATTATACAGGATACCGGAGGTAGCCCCACCTACCGCCACCTCTTTGATCACTGCCAAGAAAGGAAGCAAGCTCATCTCCCAGACTAGGAAATTCATTTTCTGTCTGGTTCGCTCCCAAAGTAAGGGGAAGATCGTTGCTACATCCATGACCCCCGCAAAGGGTTCCTCCACACAGCAGCAGCAGCAAAGGGATACGGTCATGACAGAACACAGGAACAACTTCTCCTCACCCACAGGGGTACCACACAAGTTTCAGGTGGGCAACAAAGTTTGGTTACATCTGCAGAAAGAACGCCTTACCAGAACCCTTCAGAAACTCAGACCACTCTGACATGGTTCTTACACTAGTACTAAGGCTACGGGAAACAATGCTTGGAAGCACAGCATTCCTCCATTCCTTCGCATGCACCGAGTGTTCAATGTGGACTGTCGTCGACCATGCTTCCCACCATTTTTGGACACATCAGAGATTGCAGAACAACTCACCAGAGACCCAGCTCAGCAGAAGCTTCCTCAACTCAGGGAGGAACTAAACGCAATGGGGACCATTGCTTCCGAAGGGGGGAGGAATGATCCAAGTGGATGTTGGTGGCCACCCACCTATCCCATCTGGACCCCCACAACTGTCCCTTTCAGGTTATCAGTTTCCTTAATTATAGCACAGTTTACTATTTTTAGCAGTTTTTCGGGTCCTAAACTTCCGGAGCCGTTTTGAGGCCCTAAACGACGTTTTTTGGGAAATCTACTCCAACGATTTTTCTCCCAAAAAATCATCTTGTCCATCGTAGTCCTCGGAGAGATCTTTCCAACGAGCTATCATGTGCGTCAAACGGAGATAATACGACCAATTCGCGACCCCGGGAAGTTGATGTACCAACTTACCCAAAAAACAGGGCCCGCAATTTGGCGTTTCATCTTCCAGGGTTAGGTTTTGGAATGTGAAGGGTTTTCCATTGTTTCTCAACAATAAATAGGCCTTTGAGCCTCATTATAAGACAGTTCAGAACAGTTCAGAGGCATGTAGCCACCACATCTCTTCTCAGAGATAAGCTACCATCGCCCTAGTTGGTTTATTTCCATTTCTGTTTGTAAGCATATTTCAGTATTTTACAGTAATGAAATGAAGTATTATTTCCGTTGCATATCTGTCTTTATGATTATCTCTGTATTTTATTGTGTTCCTGTTTAAATCCGGATCATTAGATCCTTACTCCTAAGATCCAACTCATGCAGTGCTTGCTTCTTCTTCCCAATATTATCCCCTTCAAATGAGGTTTTGATTATTTACTCAACCTTAGGAGGCATCTATATAATTGCTTTCTTAGTGACTAGAGATGCAAACTTGTCCACATCATTGGATGGTTAGCCCATGACATCGTCCTCCTACCCCTATTCTATATATAAAGATTCCTTTTGCAACACATAATTTGATTCCTAGATGTTATATCTTAGTTGTACATTTTTATTTACCTATTGCTACAGGTCATGTATTCCTTTATTTTTTTATTCACTTCAATAACCATAGACATTTTTTCTTTTTTGCAAGGGTTCTAAGAAAAATACAAGATACAAATCCACCCTTGAGTTGCAATATAGTTTCCCTATCAGAGTGCTTATTCATCCTTTTAATATCATCTTGCTTTGTTTGTAAAAAGAAGCCCCTTAATGGCTCCTAGAGGTAGAAATTTTAATAGGAGCGCAATAGATACAAATGTGAATGGTGCCAAGAGAGTGAATTATAGATGTGTAGAAAGAGGCTATCAAGAAAACATGGGGTAGAGGTAAGAGATCTGTACACTAAAATACGTAGGTGGATGGGTACCTTCAACATGGGTGAGAAGGTAACGAGAGTATATGAGAATGCCACCAAAAATTGAAAGGAGCCAAAGCTAGAACCAACTTTCCAGCTTAATCCATCCCTATCGACATCGTCCACATTTAAAGATGCACCACCATTTCCACTACCATACTTTTGACTCCTCTTCTTCCCTATTTTCCTACTAATCATGGCAAGAACAAGAGTAAGTTTTTTACCGATATATCCAAACAAGTAAAACCCTCGAAAAACTTTTACATAAATGAGGGAATGGGGGTGTAGGGAGTAAGCAATCATAACATGAGTAACATTGTTAACACTAGCACACTTTGGATTTGCATCAATGAAGGAATGCAACAAAGAAGCAAATTTTATCAATATTCAAACTTCCCTAACATGAAAGTGTGCCTTCATTGTTGGTCTTCATGTCAGTCTTCCAGTAAGAATAATGGGTAGATGGAAATGGAACAAGGAATATGTGGCAACCATCATGAATTCTTAGTGGTTAATTGGATCTTGGGATGCATACATCACTACCATTACTGGTAGGTGGAGTACAATGCCCCAAATTTGGTCGAGGAATTAGTCCATTGATGCATAACATAAATTTTGTTTTATATTGTATAATTAGCTTTATATCTTCATTATTTTTATATTTAAAAATCAATAAAAGGAGACTAAATTTGCCACTAGTGAGGATAAGGCTTTAGGTATAGTGAACAACTAGACAACCAATTCCCCATTTTGGCCACACCCTAGTTGTCTTAGTCCCTATAAGATTTGTGTTAAGTTAGCTTTCCACCATAGATAAATGGTAAAAATTAATAGAATAAATCAATGTTATATAAAAACAAAATTTTATCATACTCTAAAATATGTTTATAGTGAAAAAAAATTATTTCAAATTCTTTGAAGTTTGAACTCTACTCAAATCCGAAAAAAGATGATGAAATGAAAACTCATTTTAGTTATTTCGGATTTTTTTTAGATCTAAATTTACCCAAATCCAATTTTTTTAATTAAATGAAAACTTTAATAACAAAAAAGAAATTATTAGCAGATTTCTAAGAACATAAAAGAAATTTAATAGCAGATTAAAAGAATCGATTATAAGGTTAAAAAACACGTTAGATAATCCAAAATTGGACACATTTTTATAATATAATTTTGTCCCTTTTTACGAAATTTTCTTTCCATGATTGTTAATTATATTCACATGAAAAACATCAAATCCATTAGTTAATTAATTAATGCATTTTTAAACTAATTTTGTTGTTGTGACGTTATTTGTCCAACGAAATTGCTTCTGGGTGGATGACAAGCCTAGGTTGTCCGACATTGATGAGAAGATAAATTGTTTTACCTTCCATTTATGATGGAGGATAGGTTTGTTCAATGCCTTGTGATTGCATTTTATTATGTATTATGTATAAAGGATGTAGCTCGTATAATGGAGCACTTGATTGGGAGCAGAGGCCCAAGGTTTGATTTGATATTTACCTTGATAAAGAATAATTGCTAGTCGAAAATCCAACTTACTTACTTAGTGTATCGATTTTATCCAAATTAATAAGTATCTATAATATCTTTGATATGTCCAAAATTGATGATGATGGATATTTCAAATTACATATATGGTAAAAAAGAAACTATTACTATTGGTTTTCATTCCTTTACCTTTAGTGTTAGGGAAGCTTACACCTATGTTAAATATTGATTATTTAGTTGATGAATAAACTAGGTAAACTGGTCCAACTGTAACAACCTAAGCTGAGTAATAGGGGGGAACACCATGAGATCGGTGCCTCCCATATTCCTTCTTATCCTTAGATTAATATCATAATCACTCCTTCTACTTGAAGTCAACATATCTTTACCCTTCTATACCTAAATAAAAATAATATATTTTAAGAAAGAGCTTATTTCCTCCCTTCGAGTCATACAACTTAGAATGCTAGAAAGAAGATAAGAATGAAAGAGGTAATCAACATGTATGGTGAAGTGGCCAGTAGAACATGAGCCACATTAAATTGTTTCTAATAAATCTTCTTTACAATCGGTAGTAACAAGGCCTAAAGATATTAACCATGGGCACCATGATAACCATTATGAACGAAATACAAAATTTGTGTAATGCACTATATAATTCTATCTATGGGGTGAATTTATAAATTTGACACTATGAAGTAGATTAGAAACATCACTTCACTTCACATATTAAAATTGTCTTTTGGATTGTAGGTTTTTTTGCCCCAGTATGTTGCCTTGGGGTTTTTGGAGTTTACTTCTCTTCATCTTCCATATTACATCTCTTTATACATACATGGTTTTTAATAACATTTAGGTCCTTAGGATCTTTGCTCTAAATATCATACGGGTAAGGGATCGATTCATCCATTAAGGTAGGCGCTAGTTTCTTTGCAACTCTCTCCCTTAGTTATATTATATTTATGAAGTTAAATTTACTAATCATAAAAAAATATCAATTATCCATATAAAAACACCTAAAAGATAGTAATTTGTTATTAAAGGAAGTAAACAATTGTTTAGAGATAACCACTATATTGTGAATTTCTAACTAATTACCTGAATATCTTAATTCAGTGCTAGAGTGCATTCATGTGAGATTTACACTATGCCCTTCAAGGGTAATAATTGGAATCATATGCCATAGGATATGATTATTAATAATTGAAAATTCATTTTCCTTACTGCAGTAATTGTAACATAATAATTACAAATTCATTTATCTCAGTGTAATCACACAATTGGCATCACTTTTCCACCAATAAAAATGTTGATTCAATTGGGGTATTCATTTCTTTAGTATCAGGAATGGTATCTTGTGGAAAAAGTTATTTTACCTTCCATTTATGATGGAGGATAGGCTTGTTCTATTTCTTGTGATTGCTTTTTATTATGTATACGGGACGTAGCTCGTATAGTGGAGCACTTGCTTGCGATCAAAGGCACAAGGTTTGATCGATATTGACCTTGATAAAGAATAATTGCTAGTCAAAAATCTAACTTACCTAGTTAGTGTATCAATTTTACCCAAATTACTAAGTATCCATAATACCTTTGATATGTCCAAAATTGATGAGGATGGATATTTCAAATTAGTATATGGTAAAAAATAAACTACTACTATTGGCGTTGATTCCTTTACCTTTAGTGTTAGAGAAGCCTACACCTATGTTAAATATTGATTATTTAGTTGATGAACAAACTAGGTCAACTGGTCCAACTGTAAGAACCTAAGATGAGTAATAGTGGGGAAGACCATGAGATCAATGCCTTCCATCTTCCTTCTTATCCTTAGACTAATATCATAATCACTCCTTCTACCTGAAGTTAGCCTATATTTACCCTTCTATACCTAAATTTAGATAATATACTTTAAGAAAGAGCTTATTTCCTCCCTTTGAGTCGTACAACGAATGCTAGAAAGAAGATAAGAATGAAAGAGACAATCAACATGTATGGTGAAGTGGCTAGTAGAACATGAGCCATATTAAATTGTCTCTAATACCTATTCTTTACAACTAGTAGCAACCAGGCTTAAAGATACTAACCATGGGCACCATGACAACCATTATGAACAAAATACAAAATTTGTGTAATACACTATATAATTTTATCTATGAAGTGAATCTATAAATTTGGCACTGTGAAGTAGATCAGAAATGGTGGGCTAGTTGCAGGTGTTAAGGATAATCGTTCAAAACCAGAAACGATCTCTTCTAGTTTAGGCGAGACTTCTTCTCGGGTTTCCTTTGGAATATCAGTCATCAACCTTTAATTTTAGATATTTTGCTAAAACAGCAGAACTGTTGAATTTACCCGAAATAAGGCAAACCTTCACTTTTCCCACAGAATAAAAAAGAATTAAAACTTTAGTTTATAACCTTGTCATGTCCATCATTCCACAAATCTTTATTGCGTTAATTCAACACTCAATCCGACGGTTATCGCTTTGCCCACTCGCAACCTAGCCGGATGATCTCCACCGTTGATCAATCCTGCTTGATCCAACGGTTGACGTGTAATCTCGCGTGGAATAATGTGTGATGTTTAACAAACCAAGAGCACGTGAGAAAAGAAGTTTTCTCATGCTACGTGTCGGCCAATAAGTGTAATCGCGTAAAATTTCATAATACAACTTACCACCTTGAGACCACGCGAGAAACAGCTTCCACCTTCGAAGATCGCTTTTCTATTCTGTTTAACTTCTACGCTTCTTAGCACGCGATAACCGTTAGATCTATTGGATCTGTCGATCAGATGGTTCAGACTTTTTCCTGGGTTCTTGCGCGTTTATCAGGTTTTCCTCATCCCGCCAAGGTTCTAGCGCTTCTGCCAAGTTTAAACTATGTCTAAGTTATATTTAGGATATCGCTAACTAAACTCTATGGGTTCGAAATACATCCCTATTAACTCAATACACATTGAATGAAGATTCAAATGCGATAACACAAGATTATATAAAATCTAGTCTTAAAGGGACCAAATTGGAAATCAACAGAATTCAGAAATATTTCGAAGGAAATTAAAACCTCCGGGATTGACCATTCATGCGCAGAATACACAAAGACACAGAGAGATTTCAAATTTTACAATCAAATCCTCCTCAGCCAAATCCCTTTACATTAATTCAAAACATACATAAATACCTACACTTACAACAACTAGATTCTAAATCAATGGATCGAAATTGCCTGATCCTATCTAATATGCATGATATTCTCCTCGAGAATCTCAACTAAGCCTAACTACTTGAATTAATTACAAGATAATCCAAATCTCTGAATTCTAGCTCAAATCCTATCTAGAAAGCTTTGTAAAGTGACAGCTAAAGGATCCCACTCCTTTGCTTGTAAACTTTTTTTGTATTTTTTAAATAAAATTCGAAGCCTTTTGTCTTCAAGCCTCATGCTCCTGCATCAAGAAACATCACTTCACTTCACATATTAAATTATTCATTAAAATAAACATTAATTTCTTTGCAACTCTCTCCCTTAATTATATTAGATTTATGAAATTCAATTTACTCATCATAAAAAAAAATATTAATTATTTATATACAAACACCTCAAAAATAATAATTAAATATTAAAAAAAATAAACAATCATTTAAAAATAACCTGAATTTCTAACACATTGCTTAAATATCTTAATTCAGTGCTAGAGCATTTACACTATGCCCTTCAAAAATAATAATTGGAATCCTATGCCAAAGGATAAAATTATTAGTAATTGAAAAATCATTTTCCTTACTGCAGTTATTGTAACACAGTGATTGCAAATTCATTTTTCTCAGTGTAATCACACCATTGGCATTACTTTCCACCCATAAAAAAAAGTTGATTCAATTGGGGTATTCATTTCCTTAGTATCAAGAATGGTATCTTGTGGAAAAAGTTGTGTACGTACGCATGAACGTCTCTACGTTGATGGTCTCCATAGCCCATGTTGATTCTTCGTATGGCTTAAGCATATCAGTATCCACAATGTTATAAATTACTATGGTCTCAAAGGTTTTCTCCTTATCTTTGAAAATTATAATTTTGTGAATATAATTTACATTTAAATATAAAAATTAATTGAATTCATACAAATTCGAACAAAACTATTAACTATGTTTACACGTTTATATAAAATAATAGAAAAATCTGATATAAAATAATAGAAAAATCTGATAATTTAATTATGAGGTGCAAGTCATAATCAAGAAGAAATATATATAGGTATTAATAAAACTCAATGTTTTCATCATCTTGAAAATGATGTGAATACATTTTTCTAATACAATAGGGACTAATACAAATCAAACTTTACATTCATCATGAAAATGATTTGGAGACATTTTTCTACTACAATCATGCTCTTGGGGTGGTATGTGAAGTTTTCACGATACTTTTATATAGATTTTAGGAGTATAAATGGTTAATATATTTATATAAATAATAAAAATAATATTAGTTTATATACGCTATTCTTTAAATAATAAAGATAAAATATATAATAATAATTTCTTAATCATTTTTTATTGTAATTTGAGAATGCTATACTGTGTTAGAAGTGGTAAAAAACTCATTATTAAAAACCATATAGTTAATGCAACTTGTTACATTAAAAATCAAGATCTTTAAACGGATTATGTTATTTTTTATTTAGTGTACAATTTACGCTTCCAACTGTTATATTCTCGGCTTTTTTCATGTCACATTAATCTTCACAACTCAAAATTACCAAAGGTAACAACAGATTTTAGGCAAAAAAATGCGTTGAAGCCTAGAATTTGAAAATTATCGCCCTGGATCAAGGTTTTGTCCCTTCTTTAGAAAGTACGCTTATGTAAGGGAAAATCCCTAATAGATAACAAAAATCCAGGCAAGGGAGTTTAAAGCTAAGAACATGATCACAATTCAGCATCAACACCAACACTGATCCATTTCCCAATTCCTTCCTCTACAACGCCCAAATGGGGAGGACAGACAGTGAATGGCATATCTAAGAACGACGATCAAGTTGAACACTAGCTAAAGCAAATGAAACCTACTAACCAATTCCATTCCAATCCCCTTTAACACATGTGAAATAATAATATTTAAATTAAATATGTTATTCTTTGATTTGAAACTGAAAACTTGTTGAAATACTTTTCATATCATCCATTAGATCATGTATTAGATGAAGAATATTATCTAGATATTAAATCTTACCTATTCAATTATTAAAAAATCAAAATTCTTTAAGCTCGATTCCAATATAGATCATGCCTATAACGTAAATATGTCTAGAAAAATTTAAATCATTATGGATCTCATTTAAATGGAAAATGTTGATTGTAAATATAAAATGTATATTTTAATATATGAATATTTTTTTAAATAATAATAATAATAATAATTTAGGTTGAATTTACCAATATATTAAAAAATTTATATATATAAATAAAAATAAAATATAAAAGAATAAAATTATTATCAAAACCATGAATAACAACATATTAGCCATTTCAATACATGGTGTAAACTTCAAAAATGGTAACCTAACAACATATAAACAATTTCAATACGGTATAAACTTTTCCATTTTGTTAAACTTATCCACAATCATTTATAAAATATCATGCTATCCAAAAATGATGAAGAATGTCATATTGTTAATGTAGTATTATTATCTTCTTTTCAATTTCTTAAATTCAGTCGAGTCCTCTTGCATTGAGACGAGTGACTCCTTGAGACTCTTTTAATAAACTCCCCACTAGCTAGACTTAACTAAGACTTATTAAACTTGGTTGAGACTCCTTAAACTAAGGACTCATGATCTTATACTGGCAAGGGGACCCAAATTCAATTGAATCAAATTTCTTTACCAAATTTGAAAAATAGTTTAAAATAAATTGATTTACTAGTTATGAAATAACTTTATTTTATTATCTAATAATCTTAGAAATATTTATAAAATTTTTAGAAATAATGGACTTATGTCTTGATCTTTGGCTCGCGAGTGGACCCAAATTCAATTGAATTTAAAATAAATTAATTTACTAGTTATGGAAAAAATTATTATATTATATAATAATTCTAGAAATATTTATAAAACTTGAGGAATTTCTAAAACTTGAGGAATAATGAAAAGATGTATTATGTTTGACTTATGGAAAATATCAGAAGCGAAAAATATGCTAGAAATATTATAGAAAATATACAACGAAATAATAATAATGGAATGATTTTATTAAGATATGCAATAATATTGTTCATTTGCCTTTTTGAGGGGGCAATTTCCAGTAGAGCAGAACTCAATTACACAAGACAAGACAAGATTTCTCTTACTATATTTGACAATATATAGTTTCTTGAGACCCAAAACCCTAACTACTCGCGGTTCCTTGCATAATGCACGTTAACTACTTTATTTGTTAGCTATGGCTCGTTATAACTAATCATGGTCTCTTTTTCTATAATGTGGGTCAACCACTTACAATGTTTGTAGGTTTTATTTACTAAACTAACTAATCATGACTCTTATGAGGCCTCTTGGGATTATTACATTAATAAAGGGGTTAGGGTTGGACCCTAATACGCCCTCCCCCTTCAGAAGAAGCCTTGTCCTCAAGGCTGGAGCTGTAGAAATTTATGGAGAATAGTTGTTGTTGCTCATGTCACATCTTCTGCTAAGGTGTCTTTCCACTAGATGAGGACTTCCTTGATAGTGTAACTGCGAAGATGTCATTCCCTTGAATTCAGGACCGATTTCGGTTGAAGCCAAATAGAACCTCCATGGTCCAATTCAAGTAGTATGGCCTTGACCTTGCAATTGTACCTAACAACTTTCTTGAGGCAAGATACATGGGAGATGGGGTAGATTTTTGTAATGTTTGACAGGCTAATTTGTAGGCAACAGAGCCAATTCGCTGAATCACTTGCTAAGGCCCATAAAATTTTGGAGATAATTTTTGGAAATGCTTTTTTTGAGAGACATCTGCTTATAAGTCTAGAGGAGAAGAAAAACTCGGTCACCCACTTGAAAAGACCTCTTTAGCAATGTTGATCATCTTGTTGCTTCATCCATTTTTGTGCTTGATGGAGATTATCCTTCAGAAGAGCAAGAGTGGAAGCTTGATTCTGAGGCAACTTATCAACTTCTTGCATGTTGGAAGCTTTTGGAAGATAAGAGGTTAGCGAAGGTGGGATTTGACCACACACCACCTCATATGGTGTCATCTTGGTTGCTTCATGATAATTAGTATTATACCACCATTATGTTAAATGTAACCACTGCACCCATTGATGTTGTTTGTCTAAAGAAAATCACTACAAGTAGCTCTCCAAACATTTGTTTATTGCTTTAGTTTGACCATCTGTCTAGGGGTGATATGATGTACTCATTTGGATTTGTGTTCCATGTAGCTTGAAAAAATCCTACCAAAATTTGCTAGTGAAGGTGGGATCATGATCATACACAATAGAAGTAGGTGTTACACAGTAATTTGTCACTGTCTCTCTGCCAGTCTCCCTACTGTGTCATGAAATCAAATTAATCATGCTCATGCTCTCTAATCTGGCCAAATGACTCACTTTGCCAAAGTTTTTTCCATCATCGCGACTGTTATTAAAATAACCGCGCTGACTAGCGCCTCATAGTGCAACGAATGCGCTGCCAGCGCGGAAGCACACGTGTTTTCCGCGCTGGTCGAATTTCATGAGCCAGCGCATCCAATGTTTGTATTGAGTCGCGCTGACACAACCTTCTCCGTTATTAAGATGCGATGTCAGCGCTCCAGTGCAGTTATACACCCGCGCTGATCCAGTTTGGGTGAGTTTGTTCTAACAGCCAGCCTTCCAGATGACTCCAGACGTGGTTGTTGGCCTTGTAAATTTCGCCCTCCCTTCTATGGCATGTCTGTTCGTCATTTGAGCCACCTTCCTTGGAGATAAGCTCATCCTCCCACCATTCATGGAGACTCCTTCTCCTATTTAAGCCTCTACCATGGCCTTGAGCAGCTAGTTTTTGACAGTGTGGAATTGATAGTGCTTAGAGTGTTGCTGCTAATAGGTAGTTGGTGTGACAAGTGTGGATTTGCTAGAGAGATTAAGGAAGGTTGTGAAGTGTTGCTTTCTTGTGTGAACTTGTGTGAGAGAGAGAGTTTTTGTCTTGGGAGATCTACCTCCAAGGGTGAATGCTTAAAAGGCTTGCTGGCTGGACCCTCTTGAGAAGGATTCAACGTCAGAACTTTGGTTGTACCTTTCTCTGTTATTGATTAATAATAGATGACTACTGTTATGGTTCCATTCTCATTTGTATTTGTAATGGTCAATGTGAATTACATCCTTTCTGACTGATGTATAATTTCATTTATTAGATTTCACGCTTGTGTTTGTATTTCTCTTCGTGTATGCATGTATCTATCTACGGGGATCGTGGAAGATCGTGACCAGCCAAAGCGAAGGAGCAAGAACGACATCTCTTCATCAAACAATAGCGTTGGAATCCAAGTAGGTGTTCATTGCCTATCTCTTATTTGCAATTAGGAACTCGCCCCTATTAACATGATCTCTGTACGCTCTGATTCGTGGGTTCTTCCTCCCGCGAATCAGGAAGATTCTTGGGGTGATATGATGTCGTTGAGTCCTGCCGAGCTCAACTACATCGAAATCGTCGCTGCATCGGCTCCCCCTGCTGAACCTGCTCTCCCGAGCAGTGTTCCCGATTCATATGTTCATTCCCCTTGGCTAGGAGATGAGGCTACTTCGGATCCATTGAAGGAAATATTTCCTTCCGATGAAGCCATCATAGAGACAATGTCTCTCGAAGACCTCCCTTGGTCAGATCACCACCACCGCTCTTCGTTTCTCCCTCCCCATCCAGAAATGATCGCATGTCTCGAGCGGTTTGCTTCATGTGTCCCATCCCCGCCCCTCCAAACACCTATTCAGCTTTATCAAGTGTCTTCTGAGGGCAATATGGGAAACATCATGCAAACCCAACCTATCGACATCTCTGTCAAACCAAGGATCGTCGAGCACATTCATATCGGAGTCACTTGCACTCTAGAGGAAGTTCAACTCTACACTGCTCTATTTCGTGAATTTTGTGATGTCTTCGCATGGTCCTATGAGGAAATGCCCGGCATCGACCCTAGTATAGTGGTGCACGAAATACCTATGTATCCAGGTGCTAAGCATGTTCGTCAGCGCTTACGCCCTGTGCACCCCCGAAAGGCCGCAGCTATCAAAGCAGAGGTCGAAAAGCTTCTCAAGGCCAGTTTTATTTACCCCATTCCACTTATGGATTGGGTTTCTAATATAGTCCCTGTGAATAAAAAACAGGGTACTATCCGAGTCTGTGTTGATTACCGTGATATCAATCATGCCTGTCCAAAGGATAACTTCCCTACACCCTTCATCGATCAGCTTATTGATGAGTGTGCAGGAAGCGAAATTTACTCGTTTATGGACGGCTTCTCTGGCTACAACCAGATCACCATTGCACCAACAGATCAACATAAGATGGCTTTTATTTGTCCTTGGGGCACTTTTGGCTATAAGAAGCTCCCTTTCGGTTTAAAGAATTCCCGCGCTACGTTTCAACGTGCAATGTCTTATGCCTTTCATGACATTCGTCACATTGTACAGCCGTACCTGGATGACCTCCCAGCTCATTCAGCCAAGCGTCAGGACCATCCCTCTCATCTTCGCGAAATTTTTCTCCGCTGTCGACACTACCGCATTAGGCTCAATCCTCATAAGTGTGTCTTCTGCGTAGAATCAGGCCGACTACTCGGGTTCATCGTCTCTCGAGAAGGCATCCGTCTGGATCCCCTCAAAGTTGAGGCCATCCTAAATCTTCCTCCCCCTGCCTCTTTGCAGCAATTGCAGAGCTTGCAGGGCAAAGCGAATTTTCTTAGACGATTCATTCCGAATTATGCCGAGGTGGCTAAGGGTTTCACACGGTTATTGAAGCGAGACACACCCTTTCGTTGGGATGCCATCGCTCAGGAGTCTTTTGAGCGACTCAAGGACCTCCTTGTCTCGGCTCCACTCTTAAGACCTCCGAACTACCACCGTGATTATACTCTCTATCTAGCTGCCGCTGACACCACCATCGGCATGGTTCTGGTGCAGGATGATGATGATGGAAATGAGCACGTTATCTATTACCTTAGCCGCAACCTCTTGGATACGGAAACTCGCTACGCCTATGTCGAGAAGTTGGCATTGGTAGCTGTCTGTGTCGTCCAACGTTTCCGGCACTATATCCTGTTGCGCACCACGACCGTGATTTCTGACTGCAACCCCATGACGTATATCTTGTCGCGTCAGCTGCTGGGGGACAAGTAATCGAAATGGATCGTAATCCTACAGGAGTTTGACTTGGAATTTACTGCTGCCAAGTCTAAGAAGTCTCTGGTCTTTGCAGAACTGCTCTGTTCTTTGCCATCTCCTTCTGCACCATCTCGTTCGGAAGAGCATATCCCGGATGAAACGTTGTTTCTAATCAGTACCCTCGACCCTTGGTATGGGGACATCATCGTATATTTGCAGACGTCTTCCTTCCGTCCCAATGTATCGAAAGACGCTCGACGGAGGATTCGTCATCAATCTCAACCCTATCGCATCATTGGCGATACCCTGTACCGCTTCGGCGCTGATTCTGTTCTCCGCCGATGTTTGACTCTCGAGGAGGCTGAGCGGGTATTGAATGATTGCCACTCCGGTGCTTGTGGCGGCCACATGTCCGGATATGCCACCGCCCAGAAAATTCTCCGTGCTGGTTATTTCTGGCCTTCTATCTTCAAGGACTGCATCCTTGCCGTCCGTGCATGTCATGAATGCCAGATCTACCACAGGACAATGCGTGCACCCCCTGCACCGCTGCACCCTGTTGTTACCGTAGGTCCATTTGCCAAATGGGGCATCGATTATACATCCTGTAACCCTCGTTCGGCCGGGGGGCATGGGTATATCATCGTTGCCGTGGATTATTTCACCAAATGGGCCGAAGCGATGCCTACATTGAACGAAGACGGTTACACAGCGGCACAGTTTTTGTTTAATCATGTCATTACTCGGTTTGGGGTCCCTCAGGCTATCGTCACGGATCATGGAAAACATTTCCGTAATCACATGATGACGGAACTAACGACCCAACTAGGCTTGCGTCAAGATAGTTCGACGCCGTACTACCCTCAATCCAATGGCCAAGTTGAAGCCGTGAACAAAGTTTTGATCACAATGCTCCAACGTACCGTTGGTACACACAAGTCTAATTGGCATCTGATGCTGTTCCCCGCCTTGTGGGCCTATCGGACCTCTGTGAAGGACGCCACCGGTTTCACCCCTTTTCAGCTTGTTTATGGACTGGAGGCCACCCTTCCTGTTGAGTGTGAGATTCCTTCGTTAAAGTTAGCTGTCGAGTTGCTTCCCAACACCACTCCGGTGGAGGAACGGCTTCTTTATTTAGAACGGCTAGACAAGACCCGTCGCTTAGCTTCTCTAGCTATCGAAGCACAGAAGAAGAGAGTTAAGGCTCACTTCGACAATACCATTCAACCCCGTTCCTTTGTTGAGGGAGATTTAGTACTGCTCTATGATCAAGCTAAGGATAAGCTAGGGGCAGGTAAACTCGAATCCATGTGGCTAGGCCCCTATATCGTGAAGAGAGTTCTGCAAAAGGGGGCATATGAGCTGATCGACTACGAAGGAAATCCTCTTGATAAGCCCCGCAACGGGCTTTATTTGAAAAAATACTATGCATGATTTCGTGCACCTAGTTTGTACATACGTGTGTTTTTAGCAAGTGTGTTATGTGTGCATGATTTCACGTTTTACTTTGGTATGAAGGCGTGTTTGCCTCTTATTGTGTTTTCTACTCCTTGTGCAGATGTCCAGTGCACCTTATGTTGGTTTCGCTGATGGCGCCTGCCATAGCACTTGCAATTTGTCTTCTGCGGCGTGGGCGATCTATGATCCTCACGGAGAGTTGATAGACCTTCAAGGTGTGTGCTTGGGTCATACCACTAACAATGTTGCCGAATACAGTGCTGTAATTGAATTACTAGCCGAAGCAGTTGATCTCGGCATTCATGCAATGGTGGTGAACCTGGACTCTCAACTTGTCGTCCATCAACTCAACGGGCGATATTCCGTCAGAGACCAACGCATCCTAAGGTTGTATTTACGTGTAAGATTGTTAGAAAGGAATTTTGATTATGTTAGTGTCAGTCTTTCCAGCCTTCCTACAGTGATCAAATATGCTCTTACACAGTGGTCTCAGAGTGTCAAGGTCAAATTTTGTCATTTCAGTGAGTCTTCAAGCAAAATTTGGTCACTGGGCATTAGGTCTAGGGTTTGCCCAAATGTCAGTCCATGTCACCATTCAGCTGAGTTTATCATCATTCATAGGGTTGTCATTATCATGTCAGTGTCTAATGAGTCATTTCACACCTTGTTCATGCTTCAGTTGTGCCTAGGCAAGGTCATTTCCCTCTCCTAGGGTTTTGAAGGCAATTTCTCTTGGGCGGCTAAATAATCAGAAAAACTCATATCCTGATGTTCATACACCTTCCCCTATCCTTAAAGTACCTTATCAAACACTCTCCATCCCTTAGATCCTCCAAATTCCTCATTTTTTGCACAAACCCTAGTTTCTAGCTACAACCTGGCAATTTTCTAGGTTTGGCCTGTGTTTTGCCCTTTTCGACCCCTTCCCCTCACTCAATCTCTGAGATTCCACTTTCCCCTGCTTCCTAACATCCCTCCCCACTCCCAAAAATTTCCCTAAGAATTTAGAAGCCCCCTATCCCCTTCATTTCGCTTCATTTCGACAAAATCCCTTGTTTCACACATCGGGACAAGTTTCACTCAAATGATGTTTCAGAGCAATAAAAGATGAATTTTGGAAATCTGAGAGAGATTTTTGTCCATAACATGCCAAAGAAGAAAAACCTCCTTCACTTTTTGCACAGGTGTCATGGTTTTAGAGAAATGTCAAAATTACAATCGTCGGATCCAAAGAGTTTGGCCAAGGCACAAAAACGGAAGAAGAAGGCCAACCCACTCCGCTTCTTGGACGAGGCTTCTCTCACTCACCATGATACTCATTAGCATCCTCCTAGCAGCAAACTCAAGAAATTTTGAGAGTTTTGAAGCATTTTTGGCATTTTTGGGAATTTTACAGGTTTTGGCCATTTGACTGGTCTCACCCCACGCGCGACCATACATGGGGGCAACTCAGAACGGGGAAAACTTTGCATTTTTGGAATTTTCATGCAAAAATACACTTGCCTATGGATGGGTTTCAGATTTTATGGAGATTTGGGCTTCCAAAAGCTCAAAATACATGCAAATTTTGACTTTCTGCCCCTATTTTGAGTTGCAGAAAGCTGTCTTGGGAGAAATGACTTTTGAGGGGTCAAATAAACTCCAAATTCAAAAATTCCGGTGGGGTTGGAAAGTAGACTCGCAGTCCTTTCCAACGAGCTATCTTGCACCTGATTTGGACACAGGGAAAGCCCTCAAACAGAGCTGTGAATGTGCGCGACCAGTCAGAGTGATGTGCGCGACCTGTCAGGGAAATTTGCCTGTTTTGACCAGTTCGGCCAGCAAAACACTGTTTTCATCTTGGTTGACTTTTGAGGCATGTAAATGATGGATTTTTGTGTAATTTTCATAGCACTTAGATACTTTTACTCTCCTTGAACACTTCTAGAAGTTTCCTTGATGTAAATGGTAAATATTTAATGCATGGATAGGTTTCCTAGGTTTTAGAGGCAAGTTGTTTTGACTGCCTATTATCTAGTGCTCAGTTTAGAATTAGTTGAAACAGCTCCTATTGTATATTTTACTTGTATCTCTGCAATTTAAGGAAAAGGAAGACCAGGGTTTTGCAGACATCATTGGGATTCTTGTGGACTTTTGTGTTGATGGTGTGTTCTCTTATTCTAATTGTAAGTGTGTTTATGTGTTCCATCTCTTTCTTTACTGCAGCTTATTAAACAAATGAAGTGATAAAGTTTGAATTCATGCTTGCCATGCTCAGCTTTCAAATTTGTTTAATGTTTATGTTTTCCACTGTCTAGAGAGGATTCAAAGTCATTGTTTGCCCTCTTTAGCTTCTCCTTTTTCTTCCTTGATCATCCATCTCAGCTAAAGGCATCAGCACAAACTCCTACCTTGCCCCAAAGACCCACCTGCAGAAACTGTGTCAAATCCCCGCACCCTAAAATTGCAGATCCTCAATTTGCCACCAAAAAACCCCAAAAACCCCCAAATCAACCTTTTAATCAGTTTACTAGCCTAATATCAGTGTCACTGTATTGGTCATCTCTGTCCATTGAATATTTTACTGAGATTGACCGGAGAGAGCCTTCTCATACCCCGTAGGGCTAGCTACGAGGTGAAATGGTTTGATGTTGCCTTGAAGGTTTACCTTCCTCAGCCTAGGGTGAAATCTCAAGCGCTAACAGATTACATCACATATCAACACATTCCAAGACGATTAAATACGTTAACTGATGCATTGGCAAACCATGTATTAGACAGACATTTGCGTAATAGATAAACATCATACAAGAAGACATAGAAAGCATAATAAGACCATAGAATAAGCATATGTAAATAAATTCTTTTCCAAGCATAGTTTGCATGTGTTTTGTCATGTGTGCTTTTAAGCTTGCATTAAAAATTAAAATATGTGGGTCATATGTTGTGCAACTGATACATTAGTTCACATTTGTCTTAAACATTTGCATATCATATAAAAACATCATCATATGTAAAAGATCCATCCAAAATCGGTATATATATATATATATATATCGTGTGGCGCACTAAGGCGCTAAAAAATAAGTGTATATGTCTAAGTCCTCAGTACATCCGAGACGCGTGTCTCTCAAAAAACATCAGTGAAAAATGAGACCTAGATGTCTACTGTGGTGGGTTATGCTCTCTGTAGCATACAACTGCCCGTGCCACCCGCCTCAAAAGGCGGTGCATCCTGGGTTCTACCCCCACTGTGTGAATCTGAGATGCTATGGGGACCTCCTCTATCCCCTGGTAATCTGGAACTCCCGCCAGTAAACCCTCAAGGTTCTGAATCACAATCTCCGGTGTATTGACTCCTGGAGGAGCCAAGGCCAGGGCTCCAGCGCCCTGTCCCTCTCTCCGTGCCTCTGGGGCTAGACCAAGGGGTCTCATGGGTCCCACATCTGCACACCATAGCATTCATCAAGACATGTACATGAAAAAAAAAATTGCATTCATTTAGCATACGAAAGTGAAAGTGCATTTGCATTACGAATTTTCATGTTTGAGAAATTGAAAAGCAAAATTTAAATATTTCATTAGTAGTATCGATGCATCATGAGATTAGTGTATTGATGCATTGTGTTTCTTAGTGTTTGCATTCGCTTGTCATGGTTTGGGAATGATATTTCTACCCCCCCATAGGTAGGTGTTCATCGAAGAAAAGGATACTTCATTCATTATATCTTGCATCTAGGGAATTGCGAGAGATCACATACGGTAGGACCTGGAAATTGAAACTTAATCGAAGATCAACCATAAAATGAACTGAATGAACTTAAAAATGCATTGGAACATAACGCTCACTGATTAGAGGTCTAGGCTAGAGACGTGCTCCGGCGTCGTTAAACCTAGTCACTGTTGTTTCACACTACGATTGGGTGATTCCTCCTTTTGTGACTCGATAGTGGTCTAGCATGGACTTGAGCTCCCACGTACCATCGCGTATATAGGGGAGACCCCACTAGGTTATCATCCTTTATCCAGAAGAAGCCGTGTCTGCCGCCTTACGAGCCGTAACGCACCGAACACAGCATTCGGGAAGATTGACTGCCGTACGGGAAGTCCTTGGTTTTCATATGATTGCCAAGGTGTATATGCAGTTTTACGCATTTGTTTGGTAAACCCTTTGCGTAGTCTCTCCAGAGTAGTCACTTTTGATCCTTTTCGGACTCCTTAAAAGAAAAGGCTCACTTGAGCAGTTTGTCACTTCAGGCTCACGAAACATTCGAAGGCGACTAGAGTCACCTTTTTGTCCTTTTCTCGACTCTTAAAACATGAAAAGGTCAAGTTGTGTCCTTGCGTCTTAAAATTTATTTGGCCGCGATTAACATTACCCGGTTAGATCTTGTTTGCGTTAGCTTGAGTAGGCTTCTTTTCGTTCTCGATGGCAACTTTTCCAGGGTTCACCAACCCAGGGATCCCCTCTGACGGGAACCCTGGTCATTTCGCTCCCTTTGGAAATGTTGGTGCTACTTATATGGCAACGTTGTCCCTCCAGGGTTAACTGTTGGGTTGCCGGTTTGGTTGTTCTCAACCTCTTTGGTCCCTACCGTCTCGCCGTCTGATCAATCAGTCCCTCCACCTGAACAACATCATGCTGATTCTAAGGTGGACCTCTCCCCTTCTACGCCTACTTCTACGTCCTCATCTTCTACTTCGCCTGGTGAAAGTCTCGATTCGAGTAACCCGGTGGCTAAGAAGAAGATGAAGAAGGCTCCCAAGGGAGAGGCTAGAAGTATAGCTCTTACTCCGAGTACACCTGAAGTCGGGCCCCCTTCATCTCCTCTGCGGAAGGTCAAGTTTCCTTGTCGATTATGCAAGGAGGACCATCTTCTTCGCGATTGTCCTGGCATTCCCAGGGTACTAGAAGTATGGTCTCGCGATCCGGCCCACCCCTCATCATCCTCTGAAGCTCACGGCGATGCTACCTTATCAGTTGGGAATGGTAAGGGAAAAGGGAAGATTCGAATCCCCTGTAGACTTTGTGAAGGCAATCATCCCCTTCACCTTTGTCCACTCATGGATAAAGCCTCCAGTGTCTTGGAAAGTCTCCCAGCTCCCTCACCCCAACTCCCCATTGGATATCAATGTCTTTCTGCAGCTGCAGATCATCCGCCTCCCGACAATGAGATTGGTTCACATTCTTCTCTTGTCCAGGCCCCTCTTCCCGAACCCGGCTGTGTCCAGCCTGTTCCAGACCAACCATTGGTCGGAAAGAGTGTCGACTCGAGTCTGCTGCTCGCTCACTCTATTTCGGAAGAGAATCACGCCCATGTTCTTTTCGTCTCTTCAGATTCTCCTGAGTCCCGAAATGACTCTCTTAACCCAGCTGCTCCCGAAGGTTCTCCTTCGGTTCCTTTAGCACATGGGGGCAATCATATGATTCCCCCACCAAGTAGTCTGGTCGCTTCCTTTGATTGGAATCACCTGATTGCCGGTCGCCTTCCATCCCATATGCCTTTCCAGATCACAGTACATGCCTGTGCTAAGGCAGTACCTGGCACTGTCTTGGATGAAGGGGCATCTGTCAGTCTTATGCCGTACACTACTTGGCAAGCCTTAGGTTCCCCGCAGCTTGGGCCAGTCACTCAGAATATGTTGGCTTTCGACGGAGGAGTCTGTCCATCTCTAGGAGTTCTCCTGAAGTTCCCTATTACTTTAGGAGGCAAAACTGTCTATATAGATGTCTTGGTTACCCAAGGTGTTTTAGACTTTAGTCTTCTCCTTGGTCGCGACTATGTTTATGCCATGGGGGCCCTCGTTTCTTCGCTTTTCCATGTGGTTTGCTTTCCACACGATGGAAGAATTGTGACTATCGATCAAGTGTCATTCGTTAGTCCCTCGATGCCTCCTGCGCCGTTGTCGTCCCCTCCTAGTTTTCATCCACCAGTTGCATCTCCCCCACCACAGATCAACTACGTGGCCACCTATCCCATGCCTGGATCCGATGATGCCGCCATCGTGCATAGTGTCCTGGGGGCATTGGGCCCTGACTTCCAAGATGTTTCCCTTCCACCAAGAGTGACAATCTTGGAAGCCCCGACTTTCTATTCATTATGATGAAGTTCGGGTGGAGCATAGTTCCTTTCCGGTGTCAAGCTCCTTAAAAGTTGAAACTATGTATTGGAGCATAGTTCACTTTCCTATGTCAAGCTCCCTAAAAAATGAAATTGGGTCTGGTCGGAGCATAGTTCTTATCCTGTGTCAAGCTCCTTAAAAAATGAAACAAGGGTTATGACGATAGTTCTTTTACTGTGTCAACCTCATTAAAAAATGAAACACCTCCCTTTCCAAATTGAGTCTTTTGATTACGATCTCGTAAAATACAAGTCGAGTCTTTCATCGATCTCGAGAGTGAACCTTCATTCCATCCACTTTGTTGAATGCAATGAAGCTTGGGGGGCATGTACCTTGATTTGCGTCATTATGTTGGGGGCATGCAAGCTTATAACAAGCATAGTTTTTCGTTTCAAGCTTGTGTAAACATGAAACTGAATCCGATTTACATCTCGTGATTGCCATTTTTATCTGCTGAATTCTGCTAGATGAGCCTTGGTTGTTTCATTCCATTGCTACCATCTCTTTGGCCGATCATATGCTCTCACTTGGTTGTTTATCCTTTCCTGAGGAACCGCAGCGATGAGTGGTTTTATTAGCCAGCCTCTTGACCATTACATGTTTGAGCAGTTCCACCATTGCTGGAACCAGTTGCTACCTTTTATACCACTCGTTCCTCTAGGAAGAGTCACCTTTAAGCTCTTTTCTGACTCGTAAAATGTGAAAAGATTGTCGAGTATTTTTCCCTTTTTGACTCGTTAAAGAGAATAAAAATGGAGGTCTGCTTTCAGCTCTTTTCTGACCGTTTAAAGATGAAAAGATTTCCGAGTCCCCCTCTCGACTCGTTAAAGAAATGAGAGGTGGTCGCCTTTAAAGCTCTTTTTTCGACCGTTTAAACTAAAAAAGATTGTCGGGTTTTTGTCGTTTCGAACTCGTAATTGGCTCCAAAATGACGTGCTTCTGACCGCTTTTCTACTTTTTCGGGTCGAAGTCACTACTTACGAAAAGTACTCCTCGATCATACTGGTCGGGCGGTTCTTTCGAGCATTATTTTATACTTTTTCGGGCTCGAGAGACACAACTTTACGAAAAAGGACCCCCCTGGAGTTTACTTTTATGCTGTCTTTTCAGACTCTCTAAATAGGAAAAGACGCCGAGTTCTTCCTTTGTCAGACTCATTAAAACTTAATGACGTCAGATTCCGTCGAAATGACGCTCACAAGCATATGCTATCCCCGTCAAGCTTGTTAAAAATAATCAGGGTACTCGCCAGAAATGGTGGGGAAAATGGAACTGTAATAATTGTCGTGTCGGTAGTATGTCGCTCTTGAACATGGCACTAGTCTGCATTCGTGTCTGGGTGGGGATTTCTCATCTTGTTTTACACTAGCCTCCGTGGGTTTGGGTTATCCTATTTGACCTCTCATCTGCTCATTGCCTTGTCACCATGACCTCTGCTCATTTGACGTCAGATACTGCCAAATCCACTGTCGTGCCGCCGATATGTTCAAGAGAAGTTGACCTCTGCAAACTTACGACCTCCCTCTGATGTCTCACACAAAATATTTTATCCTTCTTGGTCTCGTGTCGATGATGTGGGAAACATTATGGCCCACCTTCGATCAAGGTTACTTCCTGTCGACTTCAGCTCATTATCCAGGAAAGTGTCCTAGAGACTCCCTTCAGGTGCCTTAGAGCCTGCATGCCTCAATGGCAGGTTCTTCGTGTTCGACGCGAGGTTTTCATCATTGGCCTCCGATCGAATGATTCTGTGGGTGTTCGACACCAGCTCATTGATTCACACGCCGCGGATTGTACCTATAAGTACCTTGAGGGCCATTGTCATTATTGGTGGTACCTCTCGCGTCTGTTAATAGTTTTCATTATTGGCTGGTAATCAGACGATGTTCATGCATGTTCGACTTCAGCTCATGTATTCAGATGCTTGGACTTGTACTTTGTTCGGGTTGGGATGGAGCGCAAGACCCTGGTTTTTATCTGTTGCAAACCAGGTTGCGATTTTGTGGATTATTATTATATGACTCATTGATGGATGGCTGCGCCCATACCTGAGTCTTTTGGGATGGCTGCAACCATACCTTTTTATCATCATGGTCTCTTCAGCTGGGTGGCTGCGTCCATACCACAGACCTTCTTCGTATGTCTTTTGGATGGCTGCGCCCATGCCTAGACTACGTGTAATAGAGATATCAGTTGTACGTACATGCAGATTCTTCCTGGTGGTGTTCCAGTTCAGCGAGTTTTGTAAAGCATTTCACCCCTCCCACTCTCTCGGGCTTCATGCTTTAGGGGGCATCTGTTACACAGTAATTTGTCACTGTCTCTCTGCCAGTCTCCCTACTGTGTCATGAAATCAAATTAATCATGCTCATGTTCTCTAATCTGGCCAAATGACCCACTTTGCCAAAGTTTTTTCCATCATCGCGACTGTTATTAAAATAACCGCGCTGACTAGCGCCTCATAGTGCAACGAATGCGCTGCCAGCGCGGAAGCACACGTGTTTTCCGCGCTGGTCGAATTTCATCAGCCAGTGCATCCAATGTTTGTATTGAGTCGCGCTGACACAACCTTCTTCGTTATTAAGATGTGATGTCAGCGCTCCAGTGCAGTTATACACCCGCATCCAGTTTGGGCGAGTTTGTTCTAACAGCCAGCCTTCCAGATGACTCCAGACGTGGTTGTTGGCCTTGTAAATGTCGCCCTCCCTTCTATGGCATGTCTGTTCGTCATTTGAGCCACCTTCCTTGGAGATAAGCTCATCCTCCCACCATTCATGGAGACTCCTTCTCCTATTTAAGCCTCTACCATGGCCTTGAGCAGCTAGTTTTTGACAGTGTGGAATTGATAGTGCTTAGAGTGTTGCTGCTAATAGGTAGTTGGTGTGACAAGTGTGGATTTGCTAGAGAGCTTAAGGAAGGTTGTGAAGTGTTGCTTTCTTGTGTGAACTTGTGTGAGAGAGAGAGAGTTTTTGTCTTGGGAGATCTACCTCCAAGGGTGAATGCTTAAAAGGCTTGCTGGCTGGACCCTCTTGAGAAGGATTCAACGTCAGAACTTTGGTTGTACCTTTCTCTGTTATTGATTAATAATAGATGACTACTGTTATGGTTCCATTCTCATTTGTCTTTGTAATGGTTAATGTGAATTACATCCTTTCTGACTGATGTATAATTGCATTTATTAGATTTCACGCTTGTGTTTGTATTTCTCTTCGTGTATGCAGGTATCTATCTACGGGGATCATGGAAGATTGTGACCGGCCAAAGCGAAGGAGCAAGAACGACATCTCTTCATCAAACAATAGCGTTGGAATCCAAGTAGGTGTTCATTGCCTATCTCTTATTTGCAATTAGGAACTCGCATAGTAGCATTGACTGATTGTTGCTAGACCCATTCTAGGCTAGTAGGGATCACCTCTATCCGTAGAGGGGATTTACCTCTCCAACAGTAGGCATGCCATGCAATTTGAAAATTTGATCCATGAAGACTTGAGCCATCAAAGCTGGAGTGAATGGGTGTGGTAAGGCACAAAAATGGGTGTATTTGGAGAGTTGATTCACTACCACCATGATGAATGACTTGTTTCTTGATTTAGGGAGACCTATAATGAAATCCATGGAGACATCCATCCATATAGAAGCAGGTAGTGGAAAGGGTTGTAAGGTTGTTGGTGCCTTCACTATTTCCCCTTTGTTGCATTGGCAGATGTCACATTCAACTACAAATGTAGGAATGTCTTGTTTCATCCCTTCCCAAAAGAAGGAGTTGCATGTTCAAGAATAAGTATTTTGAAAGCCCAAATGTCCTACGATGGGTGAGGAGTGTAGCTCTGGTAGGATGCATGGTTTAAGAGTGGAGTTAGGGAAGAGAACCACACAATCCTTATATCAAAGAATATCTTCTTTCCAAGTGTAAATCACCAGGGGGTTAGGATCTGCTCGTAACCTCTGGATTAGCTGGGAATGAGATGCATGGGAAATCCATTCATTGCATGGCTCCTCTATCCAATATGGTATGAGCAATGATAAGGATAATATGGTATCATCCTCCTTAATTTATCGTGACAAGGCATCGACCAAAACAATGTATTGACCCTTCTTATATACTATCTCATAGTCATAGCCCAACATTCTGGTAAGCCATTTATTTTTTTGCGAAGAGGATATGCGTTGCTCCAAAAAATAATTCAGACTATGATGGTCAGTTCGGATCTAGAAACATTGTCCAAGAAAGTATGACCACCCATCATTTCTCATAAGTAGATTGACCCAAATTATTGCCACTTAATTGTTGGCTTGTGAGGCTTATTGGTCAATCTTCTTGAGTTAAGACTACTCCGATGTCGGTCCTGTTACCGCTCAAACTAGCAGGGGTCCTAAAAGGGACTCCTAAAGAGACAACTGCTAGATCAAGGGAAATAATGGAGACTTAGCGCACTATCACCTCAGCTAAGACTCCCTACTCTTTGCGTGATTTCACCGAATGGGAGGAGACCCGATATATAGAAATTCACTTGTGAAGGATGAATCAAAAAATGGATGTGAAGTGACCTTAATGATCCTTTTCCTAGAAGGAGGTTAAGAGTGGAGCTTTCTTGCTCTTGAAGCAAGGTACAAAGCTTTCTAGGATAAGGAGGTGAGGATTTAAGGGCATGTTATAGGAATAGCCTTGTAAAGGAAATTCCCAATCCCTAAAATCGTTATTGAACTTGACTTCCCAAGTGGTTCTTGAAGCATGAACTTTTCAAAGGTATGGGACCACACAGGCCCAAGTGGACCCAACCTAGGTTAAGGAGAGAGAATCTAGCAACCAATGATGATCGTAACCTAGATAAGGAAGGGGAAAGGATCAAAACAAGAATTTCCACTTAAAGGGGTCAAACTGATCCTATGAGGTACTAGCCTAAGGAACACTAGGGAAAAGTTTGATCTCAGAGCTAGGGCTTGGGATATCTCACAAACCCACCATCAGAATGGCTTCAAATTTGGAGGAGACCTTGAGGACACACAAACGCAGTAGAGGCTAGGATATCAAACTTTCTCTATGGCTATTTTGTTAGGAAAGTGATGTCCTACGTGACACAACTTGGTTAGACCTAGAAGAGAAGGGGAAAGGTATAAAAAATGGTTTTTTGAGTGACCACCTATTGGTAGATCAATGACTAATCCCTTGCAGAAAATGGAGTCTAGGAGAATGATGAGAAAGGAATTTGTTTCTCGGTCAAGGAGGCCCCAAGGACTACTTCGCTTGGCCTTTAGGGCAAGAAGAAGTGATCTCAAATATTTATACTTCACTTTTCAAAAAGAGATGTCTTATCAAGATAAATTCAATGGTAGAATTATCCCTAGGAGATTTCATTCAACATACATGGCTGATACATTGACAGATGTTATATAGAAACAATAATTCCACAATTTTGAAATTATGCAATGCAACAATTAGCCCATGTATAGCGAAAATCACATTCCAATGCATATGAAAAAGTAAAACAAGAATATCATTAAATGTGTGTACTTACATGTAAGAGAACATATCCAACGATCAACAATTTGAAAATAAAAAAGCTCCAAGACAAGATAACCCAATCCAAACATCAAAATTCATCCATGCTCCAATTCATCCTCCAAGAAAGAAGTGTGAAATTCTCAAGAGAGAAGAATGACCCAATCCAAAGTGATGATGAGAGAATGAATAAACTCATTATCTATTTATACAATGTCTAATGGATTCAATTTAGTTTATTTTGACCTAATTTAGCCCCTAGAATAAAATAATGTGAAAAATAGCAAGTAATTTTGGTGACAAGCCCACCAAATAGCTCAATAATAGATGAGCAAGCCTCTCAAGAGGGTCAAACGATCAACTGAGTGAGTTGTTGGGCCTTTGAGGAGGCCTAATGAAGTTCAAAAGGGTACCAAAACGTAGGAATGAAATCCCATCAAAGTGGGCAAGGAGGTGGTCCCTTATTCTCCAAGAAAAAACCTATGGTGTTCCCAAGTGGGTGTGGGGGCGCAAAGTCACCCTCATGGGTCTCCAAATGGATCATAAATGCATGTAGACCTTCTATAAGGGTTGGAATGATGAAATAATCCATGCCTTTGTAGCGGGGAACAATCCTTTGGACCCTAGAACATCTGCCAAGTGTATGGTACATATGTGGAGCCAGCTTGGCATAGCGAACCAGGTGCATCATCCTCATCCAAAAAGGTGGAATAGGGGAAATCAACAAACACTAGTAGGGATCCCTGAAGTCATCTTGGCTATGGTGGAGGCTCATGGATCTCAACGCTCACCCTAAAAGTGCCAATGTGGCCTTCTTGGGGGCTAGGACCCCATATAGGAAGACCAAGCCCCAAATGTGAATCCACCTGCAATCCTACATAAGATCCAATGCGTCCCCTTTCCCTCCAATACAAAAAATCATTAGAATAATAAAGTAAAAGAGCTTACAAGTTATGGAACCAGTGGGGTGCTTCATGGTGTCCTGCCCTTCCATAACGAGCTTTAGTATGTATAAGTATCTCCAAGCTCAATAAGGGGTTAGCCAAGGATCTTATTAGGTGGTTTCAGCCTCTAAATGGGGTGACATGTCCATGGTGCATCATTTAAGTGGTAGGTGGCAAATGATATAATAATGGAATGGAGTGGGGATCAGGGGAAACATCCAAGCCACATGTTAGGGTGCAAGGGTAGCTATAACACACCTATAACAAAGGAAGCCCACACTTGGGTATCTAAGTGTAGTAGGGAGAAAATCATGGTACATGAGTTACCTCAACATTTTTTTTCCACCTTTCTTCACATGCCTTTTTCTTTTATTTATTTTTCTTCATAACTGCTCGGGGCTACAAGGGATGGAGAGCATGACGTGTGAGATGTAGCAGTGAATACCCCCTTAAGGTGGGGCGGTTCACTACCCACTAGGGGTTGGGACGGTCATGGGTTCCTTAATGATGGAGGGGGATCATCTAGGGCTCATAGGAACTAGGGTGATGGCCATGGGTAAGAGGTAGAGCTCATGCTTGAATTTTTCCCACGTGCTAAATTTGTATGCCCCAATGATATTTTTCATTTTGCAGTACATTTCCTATAGAGAGTGGCCAAATTATGCTTTTTATTTTCTTTTTAGCTGCATCAACCTCCAGGGAATCATTCCAGGCCCAACCCAAGGTGTGGACAAGGGGAAGGGGAGGCTTACCCTACGTGGACCTAGTGGAAACATGTGGACCTAGATGGGAAAATAAATTAATATGGATAAACTGAGTGGAAGTGGAGTGATGTAGGTGGTACAGGAAGCGGGACCACGCAACCAAAATTGGGATTTCCCGTGTAGTTCAAACCCAGAATTCAAAAGGTCAGTAAAGGAGATCCCACCGGACTAGGATACAAGGGTAACCATGAAATCAGGAAATGGAGACAAGAATACAAGCCTAACCCACTCCTTTTATCAAATTCCCCCACCAATCCATGCCTAAAAGTGGCCATGAAAAGTAAGGAAATTACTCAACTATACTAATGAAAATCCATACCTTTGGAGTCAAAAGGCCCACCTTTAGACATACATTCATGACAAGTGGTTGAGGGACTACATGGCTGGCTCAGGTGGTGGAGAAGATGTCACATCGAGATATCTGGTGGCTGCAAGGGGCTGCTAGTTTCTGGTTGAGGACCATCTAAGAGAAAAATTTTCTCTTATATACACTACCCACAGGTGGTGGGAAACAGGTGCCTAAAACATCACTTTTGATCAAAAAGGGTTTTGTAAAATCTGGGAGGGCCTAAACTGAGGTGGAACACATGGCCTGCTTGATATCCAAGAAGGCCTAAGGATTTTCTTTTGTCTAGGGGAATGCATTTTTAATGGGAAGATATTTCAGGGGTTGGCAATGTGTCCTTAATCTTTGACACATTTGCAATAGTATCTTTTGAGGCTCAAAAATCCCTGAATATTTTTCAAGGTCTGAGGTTGTGGCCAATATTGCATTGCCTGATTTTTTTTTGGATCCACTTGTACTCTTTCACAACCCACAATGTGTCCCACGTACTCCACCTCTTCCATTCCAAAATAACACTTAGACAATTTGACAAATAATTTGTTATCCTTCAAAAGTTGTAATACACGGTCAACATGTTGATGATGTATTTCCCATGTTTCGCTATAGATGAGTATATCATCAAAAAAGACCAGTACAAACTTTCTGAGATATGGTTTGAGAAGGTGACTCGGGAGACTTTGAAAGGTGGACGAGCATTACAAATACTAAATGGCATAACCAAAAATTCATAGTGGCCTTCATGGTTCCTGAAATTTATCTTATGAATGTCTGGTACTTTCATTTTAATTTTGTGATAGCGTAAATGAAGATCCAACTTGGTAAAGAATTAGGCGCCATGGTGTTGGCTTGTTGGGGCCTAACCCAGGTTCAGAGTTGATTTAGCCAAAAAAATACCGGTACTACTGGCCCTTTCGGAAACAGCCCACGGAGCGTGGACTAAGGTCTCACTCGGAGTAGTATGGGAGGGTGCTAGAACTAGGTTTCTGAACCCTGGAGATGTTTGATGACTTCAAGTGGTCTGTGGTTCTACCCTGTGCACACGTCGCTACGCGCACTTACCCGTACCTCGCAACCTAAGATGCTGCCTTCGCACAATCCTATTGGGGGGGGGGGGCGCGAACACTATTATTACCCCAAGCCTTTACTAGTATTCTGCTGTTAGTTAATTGAATTAGCTTACTTGTATGCGTAAATTATACTTAGCAATATAAATCATTCATACGGGTGTGCAGAGTAAATAAAAAGTATATTTTCAATTTATATCAAACATGTAATAACCCAAGAACAGATACACAGAATTTAAGATAAAGCTTCTCTTTATTATTTCCTTCCTCTATTACAGACTTGACTCCACCCTACGCACTCAACTGCAGGGGTCCACACACTCAGCTGCGGACTACTTAGACTCTGTGCACTCACCTACAGAGCCTTCTCCTACTCTACGACCTAAGACACACTTAGATTCTACTCTATGCTCTTACTTCGTTATCTATTACTTCACTTCTTTTTTTACACTTAGAGCCTCGCTCTATTTATACAATCCCATGGTCTGTGGACCATGGGTAAGATGACATTACATTACAAGACTAGGGCAGACAACCCTGTGACTCTATCATACATTTTGCACTCCGTGCCCACAATTCATGGAATCTTTACAACAAGATTAGATCAAAACTTGGGCTTTGAGCCCCAAAAAATGACTTGGGGGGATTCATTCCTAACAGGCCCCCAACACAAACATCATGACTCACCCTTGAGTCACTCTGTCGATGCGGTGATCTTGGCGCGAAGTCCCTCCAACTGTTCTCGAACCGTACTAAGGTCCGCAACGCACTGAGCTATTGCTTGCTATATCTGTTGCATCCGATGTTCTGAGACCTTTGTGTCTGGGGTGCTTCTCTGCATCAATGTGTGCATCCCCTATATGTGCGCGAGCTTCCCTTCGATGTTTGTCGTGATAGTGAAAGCCTTATCGATCCAAGGCTGAACATGCGCTTTGAGAACTTCTTCCTTGTGTCGTGTCGCATCCACCTACTCCTTCAGTGCTTTGGCTTACTGCATCCTCACAAGGCTCTAGGTGAGGACTACTATCTGTGCAATTCCTCATACATTTTCGTATTGCTACTAGAGTTCTCGCGCTTCTGTCTCCAAGCATAGGATGTTGGGGTCCTCCTATAGAGTTGTGAGGACCTCAAGTGCCTATTCTAATATGTTGGTATAGTCTTGCATTACACCTCCGATTTCCTCCAGCCCCATTGTGATAGCACTAGCGCGATGTTCTTTGACTTCTGGGGGAGTGGATGGATGTGCCTTTAACCACAGCTTAGCGATCTGAAGATTCAGCTACAACTGAACCTTGGTCGTTTCTTCCCTGGCTTCGTAGACTCTTGTAGCTAACCTGTGGATCTGCACCTCTACTGGTAGGTCTGCTAGGATGGCCAGCTCAAGGATGCGTCGGCAAGCATTGTCTACCACCTACGCCAACTATTGATTTTGCAACACCAATTCATCGCACTGCAAGATGAGTTGTTCCATGTTTATCTTTTGCTCGCTGAGGACTTGGATTGCGTGGCTCTCCCTAGCACGCAGTTCTATCATTACCCCATCTTGTAGCAGATGCGGTGTCTCACGCGGAAGGGTAGCCAGATTAAGGCCAAGGCCTTTCATCATGCTCACCAAAAATCTATCGGCCTCATTCGCTGCTACTAGGGTCCCTTCCGGCAACACTATTGTGTTTGCCATCCATGCGCGCAACATCTGCTCTGCTGTCGAGGATCCTACTGCAAGGTGGGTTGAAAGGGTACCCACCTGAGGTGGACGCACCTGTAATTCCTACAACTACACCCTAAGGGCCCCCAACACAGTCTGGTGCTCCTGCATAAAATCCTGAAGATCCTCATTGGTGACATCACGCACTGTCTCGTAGATGTCATGGAGATCACCCTCAGTCAGGGTGATCGGGGCAATGGCCAACTTCAAGGCCTTGACCTTCTTCCTCTGTCCTGTTCTTTCTACCGTGTGTGGGTGCTTCAATTGTGTGGATGCGGTTCCTAGGTCCGCGCTCCCATCTGTTGTTTCTACTTCCTCTGCCTCTTGCTCCTGCAAGGGCGTTGCTTGGCCTTCACCCGCTTTTGTAGTTTCTTCTTGTGTTGTGGCTACTTCTACGACCTTTTTTTTCTCGGCGACTGTCTGTGCTGCTTCCCGCACTACCCGTGCCTCAGCTGCTACTATTCCTTTCCGCCTTTTCTTGGCCAACTGTGTGACGCGCAGCTTGGCATCGTCCTTCTTCTTCTATGTTGTTGTCCTCTCGAGTTCTACAAGATCTGGGGCATGCCATTCCGGAGACCATGCCTCCAAGATAGTGAAATTGGCGTTGTCAGTGGCTACAAAAGGTAGCTTCATCCACTGCTTTGTTGTGTACTTACATGCCCTAATGTATATATTATGCATGTCATCTTTAAATTCTACAAAACTCTGCAGACTGTTGTACACCGTGGGTGACAAGCGTGGCTTCCGATTGATCCACATCTGGATGTTCATCTCCATGAGCACCCAGAAGATCTTGTTGTTGCCTTTTTGCATCCTTTGTGGCCCAAAGCGACGCATACTTCGTGGCCTTTGGTAAATATCTATCAATTGGAGTGAATTTACTATCCTCCGGTAGTTCCTCTTCTACCAGCACTATGGATAGAAATAGCCACGCATAATGGAAGGTTTTACCCTGCTCCTGGGCTTCACGACAATTCTTCAAAAATTCCATACAGAGGAATTCAGCCCAGTTAAACTGGACTCCCTTCGCGCATTGCTCGGCCAGTGCGATCACTGGTGCAGGTACTTCGTCTGCGCAGCACTTTCACATGACTTTTCCGGCTAGGATTTGGGTAGCTATGTGTACCACTTTGTCCTTGATGTTGGAGATAGTGTATCCCCTCTTTTTCTTCTCCAACTTGTACCTTGTCTTCATGGCCTCTGTGAGGGCCAAATCACTACCCTTCCCTTCCGATATGGTTGTGGGGTACTTTCCTTTGTATGGTAGTTGGGAAATACGATGGATTAGGTCTGCCGTGATGGGGCAAGGCTCCTCCAACCATAGATACCCATCATGCACCAGGCAAAGTAGCTGCCTGACGATGAAAATGGCTATTGGGGCATGGTGGAAATGCGGCACCCATAGCAGGTTCAGTAGCTCGACCTTTTCCACTCTGCGTAGCCACTTCCGCGACTCTAACATTGTCACCACCCCCGTGTTGTCATCCTTCATGATATTCCCAATCTCCAGATGAGGGAACTTCTCGTAGTCAACGACGTCCCAGTCTTCAAACTTCATGGTTGGCACGTGGCCCAGGTGCATGCTTTCAAACACAATGCCGTCTGGGAGGAGCAGGGTCGAGAGTGGACTCTTGGTTTTGTCCAGTTCCTTGGGTACTTTGGCCTTCCCCTTTCGCGGGGGAACATATGCGGGCAGTTTTTTCGCAAAGTGTGTAGGTTGAATATCCTCCTCCATGCCTTCGTCTTCTTCCTCTGCGATGATAAAGGCCTGCAAATATTCTTCCTCCTCATATGTTTTTATCATGACAACTTTCCCCTTCTCTTCCATTGATAGTTTGTTGCGCAACAGGTTCCTTAGGGACACGCGTACTGGAGCCATTGCTTGTTTATCCTTCTTGGGTCTTGGTGTACGCGGTGATTTAGGTATCTCTACTACAACCCTGGCACCTTTTGGAACATCCTCCACAATTGGGGTCTGCACGGCCTCGCCGATGGTTACCTCCTCTATTCCCAGACTATCCTCAAATGTTGTCATCATATCTGGGTTGTAATCTGTCACTCGCAAATTTAGGGGCTCAATTAACGCTCAGCTCACAATGCTCGGGGCTCTGCTCAATCTCTCAATTCTCAAATGACCAGGTGTTGTTTGCTGGGCAACCCCTTGCATTTTATAGCACCTTTTCAATTCGAATTTGACCGTTCCCCCCAATTCTGGGTCATTAATGCTTTCTTGGTGGCAGATTTTCCCAAATCTTGCCCATAAATCGTGTCTTAAATGTCCATCGCCCGCTCCATTTGGCCTCAAGTCGATCATCCCATCGTGGACAGTGACTTCAATGGTCACTTTCTGGCCAATCTGCGTGGCAGCGCAGTCCCTCATGCATGGTCGCGAACCTTGTGACTCTCCGCTTCTGCGCATATCTCCAACATGACACAGCTCCCAGGCAGGATAGTTTATAGTCCCGTGCTCCCTTTCAACTTCCTGGAGTGCCAATAATGTCCTTCCCTTGGCTAGTCAGGTGGTCGCACCACCCTTGTAGTGCACCATTCGGTCCTCTATCACGGTTCTTGCAGAATCCCCACCTTCTATTGTTGTGGTCGGCATCATGCACTTCACCATTTGCAACGTGCTAACTTGGTCACTATGCTTGCCGATATGCGGTCCAAGCCAAGGCATTAGACTAACCAATTCACGATGATAGTTCTCAAACTTGTCAATATGATCATACGCACCTTGCCTTATCATCCTAGTTTTCTCGGTGAGAAACTGTTCCTTTATCTCGTCTTCTAGCTTCTTCACCTCCGCGTCCATCAAAGCGCTTTTCTCTCTTAGCCATACCCTGTCTTTTTCAAGTTCGCGAAGTCTAAGATTTCCCTGTTGGATTTCTTCCTCAAGTTTCATGTGTTCTGGCTCTTGTGGCTGTGGGATTCCTTCTTTCTGCGCTTCACGAACCGTTGTATCTACGGGTGCTATCATGCACAGACTAAGTTTTGTCTGCTCCATAGGGATTACAACATTTTCTTCATACTTCAGCGTCAGAAGTGCTCATGCGGTCAGGGTTTTGCACATGGTCTTATAAGCCCATAGAACAGCTGCTACGTGCAAGTCCCAGTGAGTGCATCTCGCATGGTGGACCATGTTTAGTATTTCGCATACTTTGTCAAAGGCTTCCACGTGGATAATCTTTGGCGTGCTTGGTTTTATCATACTTGGTCGTTCGCACCATCTTCTTGCCCACTCCTGTTTGTTGGTCCCGTTTCCTATCGTGAGGACAGTGTGCGTTTGTGCAGGTTGCGTACCATACGCCTGTACCCATTGGGAGAGGTGGGCACGCAAGATGTTTCGCCCATCATACCCGGCTTCCATTCACATCTGAGGCTTTCCAAACTGTATGAGCATCATCCTTTTGCATTCGTGCCAGTCCTCAAAACTTCTTTGATGCGTACCCAACCATCTTGCGGGTGTAGTGCGCAGTGCCCATTTCAGAGGGTCAAAATGTTGTTGTTTTAGTACTTCTCTTTCAAACTTTTTCAGGAAATCATCCACTTCGCTCAACCCGTCATACATAGGTAGATCTCTTACCTTTGTTGTCATGCATCGTAGTGATCTTACCATCATGTTGTAATTGAGCGTGGTTACCTCGTGTAACTGGTTCTGCCATCATTCTATTTCCTCGTCCGAATCTGAGGTGCATGAGCTTTCGCGCTCCCACGAAATCCTGCCATCTGCTGTTGGATTCACCCAGTCCTACTCCTGAGTGGTTATCTTGTAGATATAATCCAGATCGCCGTCACTTTTGTCGTTGCGCACTGGCTCTGTGTAGCGTTATCCTTCCGTAGGGTCTAAAGGTACCACTACGCGTAGTGACTTTTTCTCAAAAATCATCTTGCACTTCTTTAGATTTATCACTCCATTCATGTTAGTGGCCCAATATATTCCTAGTAGCATGGGATATGAATTGTTGTCATCAACAATCTCTATCACTTCGAACTCTGCAAGAGTGCTCGCACCTTCAATATTTATCGTTATTCCCTGCAATCTCCCCATCGGTAGGACCTTTTGTTGGTTCGCCATTCGCAGTTGAATAGGAGACCATTGCAACATGGGCCTGCCCATGCACTCCCATGTCTGTTTTGGCAGGATGTTCACGTTCGACCCTAGATCCAGAATCACTCGATCCATTTCGTATTCCCTGATTTGTGCAGTCGATCTCATCTCCCTTCCTATTCGCGTTGTGTGCTTCCTGAGTTTTTAGACTACGCGTAGTTCTCCTGACCCAATGCACCTAGTGATTAGTTTTTGTAGTCCCTTCATAGCCTTGTTGTCGCACAACAACTTCATGCATGTCTCTAGAAAGGTAATGAGCATTGATGGGTCCATCTTCGGTTCTAGTTTGTGTTTACTACCTGGAGTGGAGGCCTCCGCGAAGCTCTTCTTAGCTTCCATGAATGTCTCCTTTGCGCGCTCCAAATCAAACTCGGGTTACTTTGTTGGAGCCTTACGAACCCAGGCACTTTCTTCAGACTACTTTCCCTTGTCAACTCATGTCGTGATACCGCTTCAGAGCACGATGTTTACTTTCAGGTCCTCTTTGCGTGGCTCAGACCTCATCATTTGCAGGTTCTAAGTCGGTGGACGCTGGAGTGTTCCTTTATCGCGCAACCTAGCTATCAATGTGGGGCAGTCCTCCACCTCATGATCAAACTGGGTACAATATAAACATGATGCTCTCGTCGGATTTGTACAATCGCAGGCATAATTCCCTGGCCCTCCACAATTGTAACAAATCAGTTGTCTGCGACCCCTTCCTGGTCCCATTCCACCTCAACCACGTCTACGCCCCTAAATTCTAGTGCACGACATCCTTGCATATTGATCGAGGGCTGGCATTTCGGCCTGAACTCTGTAGGTAGGGGTCCGATCCACCATCAGTTCATAATTTCTACAGGTGCACTCATCATGGCCTACTAACCTACAGAAGTTGCAGAAAAACTGTTAGGACGTCTGTGTATACTTTTGTAATAGATGGAAGTTATTTGTAGCATGCTTCCCTCCTATCTGAAAAATCGTGCACCATAATGCAGGCACCGCGCTCGGTCTTGCTTGTGCCTCTGGTCTCAATGGAATTGGTCCTCCTCCCCCCAGGTAGTTCGTGAAGACTAGACAATGGTCCTTGTCATGCCCCTGGCCTTTGCACTTTATGCACCATACCTCCTCGCGCGCCTCTGGGAAAGTTATCCTGTCTGTTTCAAACTCTACATCTCTAGACACAAGTTTTTCAGTTGCATGTGGATCTGTTGGAATCCCAGGCTAGGATCTTGTATCGAGGTCTCATCCAATCTCATTGTGATATCCAAAGCTTCGGCCTGAGTGGATAGCTTCTACTGTGACAGTACAGCCCTTAGATGCGGCGTTAGTGACACTACAAATCATGTGCGATGCTGCTCATTCGTCAAGGTCATGTTGGCTTCGCGAATCATACCTTTCAGTGTCTGATCCAACTCCTAGGGGGTCTCGCCTGGAAGCATCGCGATTTCCTTAAACCTGATAATCGACTGTGTCTTCAATTTTTCCCTTGCTAAATTCCCTGTTTAGCGCAACTTGGATATCCGCAATCCCTGCGTTTGGATTGTCATTGAAATTCTTAATATACCACGTCAGTGCGCGATCCTGAAACGCACTTGCCAACGTTGCCTTCTTTATGTTGTCATCTGTGACTCCTAGCGCTTCTCATACAACGTTTACCACGAACCAAAATTGGTATGGATCTTTGTTTCCTACTCCTTTGAACACCGACAACTTTATTGAGCTCGCCATATTGAACTGTGGTCGTGGTAGAGGTGGTGTGGGAGGAGATGGGGATGAAGAGGGTGAAACTGGTGGTGGTGTAGGTGGGGGTGGTATGCGTGGAATTCATTGCCTTATCAGACTGATCGCACTTCTTGCTGAAACTTTCGCAAGATCTTCCTCGCTTTCTCACAGAGGTGAAATCAATGGGCTAGTTTCTATTTCTGCGGTACCTTCATTTATATAGATCCTCCCACTTCGTGTAGCCCCAAACATCAATTTATTCACATAACCCGCTTTTCACACAGTAGCATTTTAATGCAAGTGTTCAAAGATTTAACATACTTACCTCGCAGTCCTTTGAGGAAGTGTCGTTCCACCTCACTGTAGCTGACTAAAGTATCTACCGTGAACTCGGTGATAAATACTCCTATAATTCAATCGATCCAATGGTCCAAAGCGCATGTGATCTTATCTTTCGATGCTTCTAGTATGCGCACCAACTCTGGAGTCCACACAATAGGTTTGTTGAGCTTACACCTTCCTTGACTGTCTCCTAGATTCGCGATCCACTCGTACAACTCAGAGGAGAAAGATGCAAAGAAAATTTCATGGATTTCTGTATATAAGTAGCGCTCTAACCACTGTTCCTTCGAACCTCACAGATTCTTGTTTTCCTGCGCCACGAACTTGTGAATCTTTATGTCCAGCCACTCTTCAATTTATTTCTTTGTCGGATTCTAGTGACATGACATCAGACATCCCTCATGCAGATCCGGTCCTGGAAACGGAACCATTTGTTGGCTTGTTGGGGCTTGACCCAGGTTTAGAGGGGATTTAGCCAAACAAATCCTGGTACTACTGGCCCTTTCGAAAACAGTCCGCAGAGCGTGGACTAAGATCTCACCCGAAGTAGTATGGGAGGGTGATAGAACCCAGTTTCTACACCCTGGAGATGTTTGATGAGTTCAAGTGGTCCGCAGTTCTACCCTGTGCGCATGTCGCTACGCGCACTTACCTGTACCTCGCAGCCTGAGATGTTGCCTTCGCGTAGCCCTATTGGGGGAGCCGAACGGTGTAATTACCCAAGCCTTTATTAGTATTCTGTTTTTAGTTGATTAACTTAGCTTACTTGTATGCGTAAAGTATACTTAGCAATATAAATCACTCATACAGGTGTGTGGTGTAAATAAACAGTGCATTTGCAATTTATATCAAACATGTAATAACCCAAGAATAGATACACAAATTTTAAGATAAAACTTCTCTTTATTATTTCCTTCCTCTGTTACAGACTTGACTCCACCCTGTGCACTCAGTTGCAAGGGTCTGCGTACTCAGTTGCAGAGCCTTCTCGTACTCTACGACCCAAGACACACTTAGATTCTTCTTTGTGCTCTTACTTCGCTATCTATTACTTCAATTCTTCTTTTACACTTAGAGTCTCGCTCTATTTATACAATCCCATGTTCTGCGGACCATGGGTAGGCCGACATTACATTACAAGACTAGGGCAGACAACCCTGTGACTCTATCATACATTTGGCGCTCCGCGCTCACAATTCACGGAGTCTTTACAACAAGATTATATCAAAACTCGGGCTTTGAGACCCAAAACATGCCTTGGGGTATTCCATGCCCAACGCATGGAATTCATCAAGGAGATCATCTACTATTGGAATGGGAAACATATCCTTTATGGTGAGGTTGTTGAGGGTCTTAAAGTCAGGACGCATGCACCACTCCCCATTTTTCTTTAAGACCATGACCACTGGGGACGAATAAGGGCTAGTGTTGGGATGAATAATGCCTACTTCTAGTAGCTCCGTAATAATCTTTTCAATCTCATTATTTTGTGCAAAAGGATACCTATAGGGGCGAACATTTGGTGGTTGGATACCTGGAATTAAATGGATGATATGATCATGCTCACCCTGAGAAGGGGGTAGCTCCTTGGGTTGTTCAAACACCTAATGGTGGTGAATCAACACCTTTTGCAGATCTGGATAAATTTTGGTAGGTCTTGATTCAATGGCCTGGATTGCATTGAATTGAGCAAAGATCCCATGGTGTCCCTTTTTTAAACGCTTCACCATTCTATGGAAGTTGAAGATAGTAGAAGCACCTACTTGGCGCCCTTGGAGTGTATGAGTGTGTCCATTATATTTGAAGCTCATATTTAACTCTTGGAAGTCCATGGTAATGGGGCCTAGTATTCGAAGCCATTATGCTCAGAGGACGATGTCACAACCTCCCATTTCAATGGAAAACATGTGTGTTTTAAGGTGATAGTCCCCCATATGGAGCTTTAATTTCTTGCAATTCCCTTCTCATTTCATGGTTCCCCCATTAGCTATAAGGACTTGAAAATTAGATACTTCCCTCACAAAAAAATTCATGGCCCCAACAACTCGTTTATGGAAAAAATTATGTTTGCTTTCCATTGTCAATCAACACAACCACATGTCAATGCTTAATAAAGCCTCTGATTTTAAGAATTTGTGGAGCAGAAACACTTGCCAATGCATGGAGTGAGATAATAGGTTCATTAGGTGTTGTTTTATTATCTGTTGGAGTATCTTGGGGTTCTATTGCATCCTTCCCAGACACTTCAATGCCCTGGGATTCATCGTTTGTGTTAGTTTGAGTTGCATTAATCTGAAAGAACTTTGGTTCCTTGCAATGGTAGCCTAGGGAATATTTGTCAATACAATAGTAACATGGTCCTTGTCATCCCCTTTCATCTATTTCCACTGGCGACACCTTTTTCACCTTAAGGGTTTGGGTGGGGCCACTAGCAGGGGTGGGACATGCCTTTGATGTGAATGAAGGATGGATTAGGCATTAATAACAATTTTTGCATCTAAAACTTTGTGGAAAGCTTCCAACTAAGTAATCAGTTAACACATTCCAACATGTTCCTGGATGGATTCCTTGAGGCCACTAATGAAACATTCCATACACAAGGCGTCCCCTATGCCCTTGGCCTGGATGGCTAGTTGTTCAAATGTCGTGATGTAGTCTTGTACTTGTATCTATTTTTTTTTAGCTTCATGAGGCGACCGAGAAGGTGGGATTCCTTATCAAAACAGGCACAAATGGATTTAGAGAACATATTTCAAGTCGGATTTATGGCGTAGCATTTCTGATGCCATTACCACCACTGCTAGTGTTCTTGGTCCAGGTAAAGAGATCCTGCACGTAGTTTGGTTTCATCATCCCATATATTATTGAGTTGAAAATGTTGTTCCATTTGTGCCACCCACACTGCTGGGTTAGAACCATTAAATTTGTGCATGTCAATTTTGGGCATCTTATTTCTAGAATATTGGTAACCCCATGGAAATTATGATACCCATCATATCGATGTTGGCTAGGTTCTCCTTCCAGGTTGGCATGGCCATGGTTCCCCTCCCCTGCGAGGTCTTTAGCTTTGAGGATGTGTTGTATGGGTCCCAAGGCCTTTGTAATTGCCTCTTCTACTTTAGTGTTGATGCTTGTTTCTAGGTCTTCCACCTTTTTCTATAGGCTTTCCATAGCTTGAGCCTGCGTAGCTACCATACAATGATCAGGGTCATAATTTTTGGTTACTTAAAATTTGTATGCATGTAATGGGTGTGAGACAAATACTTTGTTGGCGTAGCTCACTTGTAGGCCTTAAAAAAAAAATTAGGGCCACATGAAAAAAAGTCTTAGTAGCGGATGGTATTACTGCGATCAGCTCACAGTCATGAATCCTATGGGCTAGGTCTCTTGCAAGTGGAACTTTGCGGCCATTTTTTTAATTTTTTAGTTTTACTCTCATAGGAGTATTACTCCTAGCTGATCAAGAATGTAATGTTGAAATCCCAAAATTTTGATCCTACAAAATGTGTAGGAATTTAGTAGTCCTAGTTGATCAATATTGCAGTGACAAGAACCCTCACTGCTGAAGACTGCAAAATGTGTAGGAATGTGGTTGTCCCAAATGATCACAATTGTGGTTGTCAAAACCCCATCAATTGAATACTACAAACTGTGTAATAATTTGGTTGTCCCAACTAATCAAGATTGCGGCGACAAAACCCCCAACTTCTAGATACTGTAAAATGTGATGGTCAATCAACAAAAAATGAGGGAACTATGGAAATAAATGAATTTCAAGTACTACAGATCACAATATATGCCAAAGGTCCAACAATAGTACTCAACCCAATCTTTCGAAGCGCTAACTAAGGAGGATCGATCGTGCCCTTAACTGTACTCCCTGACTACCTTAGATACGTGCAAGTAATAGCCTCAAGTGTTGTTCTCGATGTATTGTAGAAGCAAGACGGTCGACAACCTATCTAGGGTTGGTTTTAAGGTAACCTTGGGGGGCTTTCGATATACCAGAGGTATGTGGAAGTGCAACCCATGTATAAGTGATTTCTAGTGCACTACTAATTGAAGGGGTACCAACAGGGGTTATAAGGGGGTCCAACAAACGTGACAACCTCTTGTAGTTCCTGCATGTATGCTTCCCCAAATGCAATTTGATGCACATAACGATAGATCTGTAGTTTAAAGTTGACATAACACGTCTCTAGCCTAAAATATTTTTAGCTAAAATTATTTGTGCGACTAACTCGGAAAAGTGCTCTGATACCACTTGTAGTATGTTTGACTTGCATAAAATATTAGAAGTGCGAAATATGCCAGAAATACCACAAAAAATACACAATAAGATGATAATAATACAAATATTTTATTAAGATTTGTAACAATATTGTTCACTTGCCTCTTCGAGGGGGCAACCTCTAGTAGAACAGAGTTCAATTACACAACACAATGCAAGATTTCCCTTACTATTTTCAACAATATATAGTCTCATGAGACCCAAAACCTCAACTACTCGTGGTCTCTTTCATATAATGCAAATTAACCACTTTATTTATTAACTATGACCCGTTATAACTAATTGTAACCCTTTTTTTAATAATATAAGTCAACCATTTACAATACTTACCAACTTTATTTATTAAACTAACTTATCATAATTTATTAAACTAACTAATCATAATTTAGTTAATTTTTATGAGTTATCTTGAGTTTATTACATTTATAAAGCGATTAGAGTAACCAAAGTTTGTTAAAATCTTAACTTCTTATTAAACGTAAGAATATTTTATTCTTGACCTGCCTTTTATATATATGGTATCCATAAAAAATGTTTTATAGAATATTAGAAATGATGATTGAAAGGTCCTTATCTTGTCGTTTTTTATTAGCCAGTTTTTGAGTAAAATAAAAACATATTCGCCTATTTAGAATTACAACACAGAATGTTTCTGAGTAGATTAAAAACATATTCACCTCTTTAGAATTACAACACAGAATATTCGTCTCTATCGAGGTGTGTGGCAAAAGGAAAAGTTTTGCTAAGTGATAAACATCTATAAAGAAGTGTGGTATGCTGAATTCTAAGTAGAATTTTTAGTTAAGAGTATGGAGTTTAAACATCTTTATATATATATAAAAGATCATTTAAAAGAAAAGCAGATCTTTTAGACCAAATTCTTTTCTGACTATCTTCAAAAGGACTAACACAATAGATCGTGATGCTAAGACACCAATGTCCCAAGAATCAGAAGAGATGAAGGGGATGCAAGATAAAGAAAGTTGGAAAACCGTAGAGAAAAAAAAGAAAGCTACAGCGCCAATCTCGCTGAGAAAGACGAAGAGCCAAACAATTAGAAACTAAGAAAGAAAATTATAGGTCCGATAGACCAATTTGGTCTCAGTAGACGTTAACCACCATCATCATCATTAAATTTAATTTTATAAATTAATATTTAATTAAATAATAGTTTTAAAAATATATTATTTTATTACTATAATTTTTGAAAATAAATAAATTTAAAATTGTGTTTGTAATGAGTATATTAATAATATGTATTATAAAAATCATTTTTAGTGTAATTATATAATTAAATAATTGGTAAAATCTTATAGATATTTATCTTTGATAAATGTCAAAACACTTATTTATAATACATTTCGCATTACTAAAATTAAAAAACATAAAAATTAACTAAATTATAACTTTTTTTAAATTATTATTAAAATAAATGATATATAAATTAAACATTTATTATAGAAATTCTTAATTTCTTACAATTCTATGGGTCAATATGATGGTTTGTCAATATCACATGCATGAAAAATCGTAACTTATTTCATATGGGAGTTGTTCATATGACATTTTTTTTAATTCATCAATTTAATTAAAAATACAAAAAGGATATAACTACTTTGAATATAAATATAGATTTATGTATGTTTCTAAGAATATCTTAGAATATTCCATAAAAGCTAATTCTCTACCATCCACTTAATAATTATTGATAATTAGATATTAAAATTTTAAAATTCATATTCCAAAATAGACACCCTTATTAACATAATAAATTATAAATTTAAATTTATCAAATATAAAATAAAATTATTTTTTTATATACAACTCGATCAGGATGTGGGCTTCCAGTTGGAACAGCGTGGGTGCAGTCATGTATATTACCTGGGCACTTAATACCGACGTCCCCAAAATGCTCAAGGCAGGGGGTGACCCTTGGCATGAATGCATGTTGGGGAAGTGGGTAAGGTGGCGGGACTCGAGGTAAGGCAGGGTATATTGGCAGGAGAGGTCATTTGACGTGCAACGTAATAAAGAAAGCTTGTGGTGAAGGGTGGCATTACAGTGCAGTAGGAGGATGTCGGAACGGGAAGAACCAAGGTCAACGATGGACGCCTGCAAACTTCAGGTATGTAATTCGGCTTCGCTTCAACATTGCAATTATGTTCTGGTTGGGGTTTTGCTAGGGTGAAAGGAGGGGAGCTAGTAAGAAAATTTGGGGAATAAGAGACTGCTGGTGGCAAAGGGGAAGACAATTGCTTGCCATTGCCTGGTTTTGTGTCCATACCTTTTGTCAAATGGGTAAAGCCCATGATTGCTGAGGGGAAATCGCTTGTTGTGGGGTTGGGTAGATCCGTGCTCTGTAAATAAGGTCGGGGGGAAGCTTGTGTTGGAAATAATACTGAGAAGGGGGGTGAATCAGTATTAGCAAGTCAATAATATTTCATTTTCAAATTCTAATTCGTATACGCTACTTCAGTTAATGAAACTTGCATGTATACGCAACTGTATATAAGGCAACTAGCGTATACTCTGTAAACTTATAATTTAGTTAATTCTTCATAAGTTGATCTTTAATCTGTGCATCAAAACCATATAAACAGTAACCAGAAGCAGTAAAAACAGAACGTACAGTCACACACATGAACATAAGATATAAGGTGGAAACCCAATGTGGGTGAAAACCACCTACTGCAATCGTCTCTATCTTTCTTTTAATAAGAAACTTCTTTTTACAATATTTTGTACTGGTGAAGTCTTATACCAGTACGCATGCTTCTACCTGCAGAAGGCTACAACATTCTCTCGTTCTCTAGCTTCTCCTGGAAGGGAGCTACAACCCCCTAGCTCTTGTACTAGCTAATGTACTAGTACGTAGGTGCTAACCTACAAAAGGCTACAACCTTCTCTTTTATTCCACGGACCACGTTTCATAAACTTTCATATTGGATCCATCAATAACATCAATCAAACGTCAAACATATCTACATCGACCAATCTCCTTTGCACCAACCAAAAACTGAATCAAACAATCACTTCTTTGAATGATATAACTAGAATACAGTAACAGTAACCAGAACCCAAGCCAGAACCCAGAACACTGTAATAGCAATCAGAAATAGCTAAAGCATATTTTATGAGACGTACGCTGCTTCAATGTGACGAACCTGTGTGCATACGCACTTGTATCAAGGCAAACCTGCATATACGCACTTTTGAAATGTCGAACCGGCGTGTATATGTGCCTTTGCTATAAGGAACCTGCATACAAATCTGTAAATGATGGTTTAACCTTTACAATTATTCAAACATCATATATACCCAGATCATCATATTTACAGCTTACGACATGCACCAATTATTAAGATAAAAGATCAAAACCATACAAAGATACTTCTCTTCAAGCCTTAAGATCTTGACCCATCATAGAACTTATCCTTCAACAAGCACTCAGGTTCATCCTTGATTCAGATCTAGTTGTGCACTATAACCCAATAACCTATAATCTAGATCTTGCTCTTCATTAGATATGCAATTTGTAAGTGCCCTTATCTAATGATCTTCACCTCCTTTTATAGTATTAGACCTTGCCAAATACCATGGTCCAAAACCACTTAGAATCAATACCTTGGACCAAATACCTGGAGTCAACACGTCGGACAATATACCTTGGACCAATACCATGGATCACAATACCATAGACCAAATACCACAGACCAAAACTAAGTTTCTGACATGTACGCGCCTTTCCTTCTGTGAAAGCGTGTGTGTACGTGAACCTGCGTGTATACACAACTTGGTATATAGTGAACCTGGGTGTATACGCGACTTGGTATATAGTGAACCTGCATATACCTTTCTTTCTTCCTTCTTGGTGTTTACCTGCTATACTGTGATCTTTCATCTGAGAGAGTTGCCTTCTGAAATGATTCCTTGAAGCTACCCTGCATTTCATCACATCTATAAATATTACTTGTCATGCATTCTGTCACATATCATATCTCTTCTGTAGATTCATCTAGTTACCATGTACAAGTGAGTTGTTCTGCTACAAGTGGGTTGCCATCAACTACAACACATGCATCATAATGCCAACAATCTCCCCCTTTGGACTTGATGCAACAACAACACTAAGTCACTCTCCCCCTTTAACATTAAGGGCAAAGGGCAAACCAATATCTTCTCCCCCTAAGAGCAGAAGACTTTCATATCTGAATAGTTGAATATTAATCATGCTCCCCCTAGGCACATGTTGAATTCTTTGATTGAACTTCCTTTTTGTTCATGCTGAGATGTACTATATCATCTATGCTCCCCCTGAGCACATGCAGAGTCTGCAAATTTTTCAAGAATAAAAACATGACTCTATAACTCAACTATGTGAGTTTGACCTTCCTATCCTCAATGACTCATACATACATTCATTCTCCCAACCAAGTGGGGATAAACCTGACTCATCCACCCAACCAAGTGGGTATATACCAAATGTTTATACATGATAGAATAAGAACATTACATCATCCATCCCATGCATAGTGGGGAAACAAAATAGGTCATTACATGACCTTGATAATAAAATATATACATGACATAGAGACCAAATATCTAAAATAAGACCATGATAGTCATCAGCAACTACCATCAGCAGCATCTATCAATCACCATCCAGACCAGCAACCATGTATATGTCCATTATTAGTCCCCAAGCTATGACAATGTAAATCTCATCAACCTGTGACAAAATATGTCTGCATATAGATATCAACTGATCCTCTTGATTTCATCAAGATCAACTTGCTTCATTTCCTTAGTAGAAAGAGACTTATCATAACCTTAGCATATGTCATATCTCAATCATTCACATCATATCATCTGTATGTGAAAAACACCATAGTCATCATCTATGATCATAACATTGTCATTAATAACAGTATGATCTTTCCACAAGAACCTTCAATATATCAACCATGTATCATCACTAGGGAACATCCCACATCTGATAAGCATCAACCATGATAATCAACATATGTGAGTATCAACATATCATCATAAGGTAAGAATTCAAAGTGATTAAGTAAGTCATGTCTTCGAATATCCATGTCTTCAAATAGCTATGTCTATATGTGACCTACAATAACACCATTCTCTTGGCCAACCAACAATATGCAACTTAAGTAATCATCCATGTATACATCATATTGTATATCCATAAAAGAGATATCAGTATGTATCTAGCAAGCCATGATCTTATGGTCATTTGTCAAGATTTCTTGATATCATTGACAACAGCATTCCTCAACCGTGTGAGAACCAAGAACCATAGGAATCCTGCATCATAACTGTACTATATGATCTTTAGAAGGCATGGTGATAGCAACATGAAAGAAATGAGTGGTGCATCATTAAATAATGAAGTTGTGTACTCAATATTTGTACTTCTCCTTGTCCTTATGAAGATCATCATGTAAGCAATATATATGACTATATGCATCATCAAAGAATCATCCACAACCATCCATGAATCTGATCTGAAAACCAACTATGTGACCCCCAAGTATCATATGAGATTTTATCATGGGCAACTCATAACCGTAACATAGCAAGATGTATCATTTAGCCATATAAACATCATCATCATTGATTAGGTACCAAAGACTTCTAAACATAATGCCAACAATGCTTTATTAGAAGCATAGCATGTTCTCCCCCTGAACCTGTTCCATCTGTTCACTGTCAGATCTGATCATGCACATATCAGCAAGAAGTATCAAGGCATCATCAACAATCAGATATACATCAAGTTAACTTGTGAGGATCAAAAACAACATCTTATGAGTATCAATATATTTCCACACATTATCAGCATATTGTAACCATCATCAAACAGAGAAATAATTGACTGAACCATATCAGATCCTTTTTCCTGAGTCTGTCCCACTGCTTTTCCTCAAACTAACATATACACGACTGTGCAGTGTCTAACTCACGTATATACGCGACTTCTCTTCATGAAACGTGCGTATGAGATTTAGAACACTGAAGTCTCACAATTTCAGCTCCCTCTGAGTCTGTAATGTATGTACATTGTGCTGTGCCACATCTTTTTACTGTACTTCCTTCTTCTTCCATATCTTTGAGTGTGATGATATTTTCTCCTTTCAGTATGGTGCCCGTACTTTGTTCCTGCATTCCTTAGCCATATGTCCAAGCTTGTTACATGCATAACAACTCATATGTTTCATATTCCTTCTACAGTAGTCAATGGCTTTGTGACCAAACATATTGCAAGAAAAACAATATCCCTTCAAGTACCTGGAACGTGATGATCTTTCTGTGTGACGGTCTTGAACCATTCTACTTCTACATCTGGCTGCAACATGTCCAAAATTATGACATACATAACATTCAACATTATTCATTTGAGGAAATAACCGACTATCACTTCCATAGTTAGGAGTAAAAGATTTTCTTTGAAGAATTTATTTCCTTGGTTGTTGATGGGATTGACCTCTCATCTCCTTATTGAGAATTTTAGATTGTGCATTAGAGTTCCTTGTCTTACTTTGTGAACTAGATTTACCTTCAACAGATTCATAAAAACCAAGACCAGTTTTGATAGCAGGAGACCCTTGACTACTAAGAATATCATCGAAGATCTTAGTACTATCTTGAAATCGTAAGAGCTTATCCTTTTCTTCTAATTTATCTTTTAGAATATTTACCTCAACCTGATGTTGCTTTTCCTTTTCAAGATACTGCTTCTTCATGATTCCTTCAGCTTTTCTTCCTTCTTCCAACTGATGTCTTAATTTAAGAACTTCGTTTTCTTATTTTTCAAGAGCTTGGAGTAGTTCTTTATTCTGCTTATTTGATTCTTCAAGATCTTCTTTTAGTGAGAGGATCTTAGCTTCAAGACTTTCATAGTAATTGCATCTATCTCTGAGTTTCTTGATTGTTGTGCTCCTTTCATTTACTTCATTTCTTAATGTTGTCCCTTCATCCTGTACCTTTTGACATTGATCTTCCTTTTCCTTGAATTGCTTCCTTACCTTGTTTCATTCTTCTAGTTGGGCTTTTAGTTTGGTAGCTTCTTCTTTGAAGGCACATTCCCTTTTGTCCAAAAGGTCTTGTTGATCTCTAATTTTGTCAATAAGTCTTTTAAATTCTGCCTTTATTTGATATCTTTCTTCCACACCCATAAGAGAAAATTCAGTTGTTTCGCTATCAGTTTCATCATCTTCAAATGGATGAAGAAATGTATCACCAGAGGATAACAAATTCATAACTGATAGTTCGTTTGCTTGTTCATATTCTGGTGATTCTGAATCTGAAGAGTTGCTTCCACATATTCCCCGATCGATTCTCCCACTGTCATAGTTCCTTTGAGATGTCTTCTTCTTCTAAGGCGCTTTCTTCTTTAGCTTCTTTCCCATTTTTCTACAGATCTCCTTCAAGCGACCAAGCTTTTACCAAAGGACCTGCTCTAATACCAATTGTTGGAAATAATACTTAGAGGGGATGAATCAGTGTTAGCAAGTCAATAATATTTCATTTTCAAATTCTGATTCATATACACTACTTCAGTTATTGAAACTTGCGTGTATGTGCAACTGCATATAAGGCAACTAGCGTATACTCTGTAAACTTATAATTTAGTTAATTCTTCATATGTTGATCTTTAATCTGTGCATCAGAACCATATAAACAGTAACCAGGAGCAGTAAAGACAGAACATATAGTCTCACACATGAACACAAGATATAAGGTGGAAACCCAATGTGGGTGAAAACCACCTGTTGCAATCGTCTTTATCTTTATTTTAATAAGAAACTTCGTTTTACAATCTTTTGTACTGGTGCAGTGTTATACCAGTATGCAGGCTTCTACGTTCAGAAGGCTACAACCTTCTCTTTTTCTCCAGCTTCTCCCGGAAGAGAGCTACAACCCCCTAGCTCTTGTACTAGTTGATGTACTAGTACATAGGTGCTGACCTACAGAAGGCTACAACCTTCTCTTTTGTTCCAGGGACCACGTTTCATAAATTTTTAGACTGGATCCATCAATAACATCAATCAAACGTCAAATATATCTACATCGACCAATCTCCTTTGCACCAACCAAAAACTGAATCAAACAATCACTTCTTTGAATGCTGTAACCAGAATACAGTAACAGTAACCAAAACCCAAGCCAGAACCCAAAACACTGCAACAATAATCAGAAGTAGCTTAAGCATATTTTATGAGACGTACGCTACTTCAATGTGACGAACTTGTGTGCATACGCAATTGTATCAAGGAAAAATTGCGTATATGCACTTTTGAAATGTCGAACCAGTGTGTATATGCGCCTTTGCTATAAGGAACCTGCATACAGATCTATAAATGATGGTTTAACCTTTACAATTATTCAGACATCAGATATACCCAGATCATCATATTTACAGCTTACGACATGCACCAATTATTAATATAAAAGATCAAAACCATACAAAGATACTTCTCTTCAAACCTTAAGATCTTGACCCATCAATAGAACTTATCCTTCATCAAGCGCTCAGGTTCATCTTTGATTCAGATCTAGCTGTGCACTATAACCCAATAACCTGTAATCTAGATCTTGCTCTTCATTAGATATGCAATTCGTAAGTGCCCTTGCCTAATGATCTTCGCCTCCTTTTATAGTCTTAGGCCTTGCTCAATACCATGGTCCAAAACCACTTAGAATCAATACCTTGGACCAAATACCTGGGGTCAACACGTCGGACAAGATACCTTGGACCAATACCATGGATCATAATACCATGGACCAAAACCAAGTTTCCGACATGTATGCGCCTTTCCATCTGTGAAAGTGCATGTGTACGTGAACCTGTGTGTATATGCAACCTGGTATATAATGAACCTGTGTGTATACACGACTTGGTATATAGTGAACTTGTGTATACATTTCTTTCTTCATTCTTGGTGTTTACCTGCTATACTGTGATCTTTCATCTGAGAGAGTTGAGGAAATAACCGACTATCACTTCCATAGTCAGGAGTAAAATATTTTCTTTGAAGAATTTCTTTCCTTGGTTGTTGATGGGATTGACCTCTCATCTCCTTGTTGAGAATTTCAGATTTCGCATTAGAGTTCCTTGTCTTACTTTGTGAACTAGATTCACCTTCAACATATTCATGAAAACTAAGACCAGTTTTGATATCAGGAGACCTTTGACTACTAAGAATATCATCCAAGGTCTTAGTACTATCTTGAAATCATAAGAGCTTATCCTATTCTTCTAATTTATCTTTTAGAATATTTACCTCAACCTGATGTTGCTCTTACTTTTCAAGATACTGCTTTTTCATAATTCCTTCAGCGTTTCTTCCTTCTTCGAACTGATGTCTTAATTTAAGAACTTCGTTTTCTTATTTTTCAAGAGTTTGGAGTAGTTCTTTATTGTGCTTATTTGATTCTTCAAGATCTTCTTTTAGCAAGAGGATCCTAGTTTCAAGACTTTCATAGTAATTGCATCTATATATGAGTTTCTTGATTGTTGTGCTCCTTTCATTTACTTCATTTTTTAATGTTGTCACTTCATCATGTAGCTTTTGACATTGATCTTCCTTGTCCTTGAATTGCTTCCTTACCTTGTTTCCTTCTTCTAGTTGGGCTTTTAGTTTGGTAGCTTCTTCTTTGAAGGCACATTCCCTTTCATCCAAAATATCTTGTTTAATCTGTGCATCAGAACCATATAAACAGTAACCAGGAGCAGTAAAGGCAGAACAGATACTCACACACATGAACACAAGATATAAGGTGGAAACCCAATGTGGGTGAAAACCACCTGCTGCAATCGTCTCTATCTTTATTTTAATAAGAAACTTCTTTTTACAATATTTTGTACTAGTGCAGTCTTATACCAGTACGCAGGCTTCTACGTGCAGAAGGCTACAACCTTCTCTCTTTCTCCAGCTTCTCTTGGAAGGGAGCTATAACCCCCTAGCTCTTGTACTAGCTGATGTACTAGTACCTAGGTGCTGACCTACAGAAGACTACAACCTTCTCTTTTGTTCTAGGGACCACGTTTCATAAATTTTCAGACTAGATCTGTCAATAACATCAATCAAATGTCAAATATATTTGCATCGACCAATCTCCTTTGCACCAACCAAAAACTGAATCAAACAATCACTTCTCTGAATGTTGTAACCAGAATACAGTAACAGTAACCAGAACCCAAGCCAGAACCAAGAACACTGCAACAGCAATCAGAAGTAGCTTAAGCATATTTTATGAGACGTACGCTACTTCAATGTGACGAACCTGCGTGCATACGCACTTGTATCAAGGCAAACTTGCGTATACTCACTTTTTGAAATGCCGAACCAGCGTGTATACGCGTCTTTGCTATAAGGAACCTACATACAGATCTGTAAATGATGGTTTAACATTTACAATTATTCAGACATCAGATATACCCAGATCATCATATTTACAGCTTACGACATGCGCCAATTATTAAGATAAAAGATCAAAACCACACAAAGATACTTCTCTTCAAGCCTTAAGATCTTGACCCATCAATAGAACTTATCCTTCATCAAGCGCTCGGGTTCATCCTTGATTCAGTTCCAGTTGTGCACTATAACCCAATAACCTGTAATCTAGATCTTGCTTTTCATTAGATATGCAATTCGTAAGTGCCCTTGCCTAATGATCTTCGCCTCCTTTTATAGTCTTAGGCCTTGCTCAATACCATGGTCCAAAACCAGTTAGAATCAATACCTTGGACCAAATACCTGGGGTCAACACATCGGACAAGATACCTTGGACCAATACCATGGATCATAATGCCATGGACCAAATACCACGAACCAAAACCAAGTTTCCGACATGTACGTGCCTTTCCTTCTGTGAAAGTGTGTGTGTACATGACCCTGTGTGTATACGCGACTTGGTGTATAGTGAACCTGTGTGTATACGCGAATTGGTATATAGTGAACCTGCGTATACCTTTCTTTCTTCATTCTTGGTGTTTACCTGCTATACTGTGATATTTCATCTAAGAGAGTTGCCTTCTGAACTGATTCGTTGAAGCTGCCCTGCATTTCATCACATCTATAAATACCACTTGTCATGCATTTTGTCACATTTGATATCTCTTCTCTAGATTCATGTAGTCACCATGTACAAGTGAGTTGTTCTGCTACAAGTGGGTTGCCATCAAGTACAACACATGCATCATAATGCCAACAACTTGTGGCATCGAAATGCATGAGGGGTAGAGGCTCGTAGCGAGGGGTGGGGAGAAGCAGTTGGTAGGGGGCTTGGGGCACAACCACGCCTGCGACTCACAAAGAAACCACTGGGGTAGCTGGAACCCTTACTGGAATGATGGAAAGGCCATAAATCCTGAATGGAAACCCAGTCGGGGGGAACTGAGAGGCAAAACCACTTATCCTTGGGACGAGGGGGCAAGAAACTAGAATTATCGCATGCATGCTACTATAATCAATGAGGGTTTGCAGGCTCGGCACGGGCTGGGGAGGGATGACCTGTATACAAACACTAGTAAGGGGGAAGGGAACAAAGGCAGTCCAATGGGCATGGGACAAGGACCTCCCCTTTGGGAGTTGTGGGCTTCGGCCCACCCAACATGAATGCGGTGAGAATTGGCGGAGAGAAGAATCATGAACTGGTGAGGTGGCGTATAACAAAAATTCTATGTTTTATTCTAACTTATTCTGGGTGTCATCAGTGTTCTGGAAAGTAGGTCATGGCTCGTGTTGCGAGAGGTTGTGGGCGTGGTAGGAGAGGCCCTACACCTAGGAAAGACAAGGGGTTGAGCACGTCGGAACCATGCAAGCGCTGAAAATCAATAGAAAACCTCATCACTGAAGCAGCAGAGGCTTACTAAGAAGGGACGTATGCCGGCATCTGAAAATTGCTGGAAGAATGGGAAGAGGAGGTAAAACAAGGAAGCGAGACGGAGGAAGAGATCGATAACTGGAGAGCTCTAGTCCCGGATTCGGGTAACACCCGTGGGAGAATCACACAGTTCAAGTAAACACTGTACTTGTATTGGTTAATGAAGAGTTTATTAGGCAAGGTGAGGGAGTAGATATCTGTGGGTATGGCGATGACACTACAGGGAATGTCGAACTATAAGAAGGATATGGAGAAAATCCTCTTCCAGCTGCATAAACATGATATTAGGCTGGACATAATCAACCGCCATATCCCTTGCATATTGGAGTTGTATGATATGCCAGGGGCATCCGCCAAGGATCCAACACCCGTCGCATCTGCTTCAGAGGATTAGAAGGATTAGAATCCTACCCATGCATAATTTTGTTTTATGCAATTAGCTTTTAATTTTCATGTTGCAAATGTCAGTTTTTACAGTTATGTAGTGTATGGACATGAGATAGAGACATATCTAGGCTAGCTAGAAAGACTAAGACAATATTGTTTTTGGATAGTTTACAACACCGATCGGTGGCCAACAATCTTGGTTTCCCTTCAAGGCAAGTTGAGGCCACCTAGTTAATCTATATGGTGTAAAGCTTACTTATTATATTATAGAAAATGGAATAAACCTACAAAACTTAACAAACAAACAAAAAATTATTTTTTATATACAATTTTTTATTATTTAATTCTATACTATATATTAATAAATTTAATCCCTACTTATAAAATTTTGGGCTTAAATTAAAAATATTATTATAAATCCATACACAACTTTTTTAAATTTAATTTATTTTTTAATATAATATTATATACCTAAATCTTCCATACCTCCCATAGCGAATTATAAGTTACGGTATTTTAAATATAAAAATGGTAATCGAAATATAAAAATAATAATAAGAAAAACCTTCATTGTCTAGGTTGGTTTGTCATTTGTTGTGGGCATCTTTGTTGTTAGTGTAAAAAATCATAAAAATAGAATATTTGGTCACTAAATTACCCGATGAAAATAATAATGGGGTTGTGAAACCCATCTAATCACGGCGCCATCTTGATTGGAGGCGTTGGAAGGTCAAACGAGGATAACCCTTTTTCCCGGGTGGATGAAAGTGGACACCTTGTTGTTTTGTCTTGTGTGTGGAAAATCACAAAATATATAATATCTTCTTGTTGCTCACGCGATGAAAATATCGAGATTACGAAGACAATCTAATCATGTGAGCGTCTCGATTTGATATACTGTAATAGGCGTTCCCTTAGTGAGAGGTGGAAAAATAATTCGAGTTATATATAAATATATATATAATCTGAAAGTATTTTTTAAATTCATATTTTGTAATTGGTGAATTTATTATAAATTTGATAGTCGTCCCTTTTTTTTTATGGAAAGGTGGACAATAATTTAAATTTTATAATTACGAGGATTCAAATATGATGGTATTTTTTTACTCATATACTTATAATTAGTGAATTTATATTATTATTAGTCTTTGTTATCTGGCAATGGTATGGGACTATAGTAATGGGAAACGAAGTGGTTGTTATTAATTGAGTTGTTTATTAAAATAGGTTACTCTGGGATAATCAATTTTTTCAGGAATATAGTCATCTATTGTCTTATTTACCCTCTTCCCGAGGCAAAGGCATAAAACCATATACTATATTTATAAATTTGCTTGCATTTTGATGCTAACCATATACTATATTTATAAATTTGCTTGCATTTTGATGCTAAGGTAAGTTTGGTAAATTAGTGCTAACATTATTTTAATGTTAGTTTTCATGCATTTAATGTTTAAATATATATGATCTTGTGAATTAGAGATATATATCTCATTTTGTGAGTAAACCATACAAGTACTCACATACAAGTGGCATGAGTAAACAAGTGGCATGTGAGTGAACAAGTGGCCAGTGATAGGAGGATTTAAGTGGCTAGTGAAGCCAACACATGTAGAGGTCGGTCTTTAGCAGGCTTTTTATTATCAAACCTGCCTGGACTGCTTCACAATTATATTTCTAGACTGCTTTACAAGTCTTCCTCGATTGCTTCGGTTGTTTCATAATTCTTCCCCGACTGCTTCACAATTCTTCCTCGATTGCTTCGACTGTTTCAGAATTCTCTACACTCTCTCAGTGTCGTGGTAGGGACATATGCTTAGCAACACCTCTTGTTAATTTTATTATGTTAGTCATCAAATAATGCTATTACTATGATTTATGATATGGATTATAGGGGTGTGGGTTTATATAGGTGGGTTATGAAACTAATCCAACACAATTATCAAACAAATAACATCATAGTTTATAACATCGATTGGAAATGTATGGGCTAATGCACTTGGACTTATGAAACTCATGGGATCTTGTTCTTCACGTAAAATCATAGGATCATTTTTATGTTTTTCACATTTTTAAAGTTTTATCATTATTATGAAGGATTGTTTTTATGTTTTTCACATTTTTAAAGTTTTATCATTATTATGAAGGATCGTTTTTATGTTTTTTCACAATTTTAAAGTTTTATCATTATTATTAATGTTTTTTTTAATGATTATTATTATGAAGGTTAATAAATATTTTTATTAATTTTATTGGGTATAGAATAGATTGTGATGAGATATATTGCAAAAATTTCTTGATGTGGAAGATTATTGGTTCAAAATTCCAGGAATAAAAAACCAGTCATAGCAAGGGATGGTATTGTTTAAGTTAGGGGCCATCCCAGGATGATTTTGATGGCTTAGATATCACTAGGTGGCGGTTAATCTAATTATGTTAAAAGCTAATGTGGTCTAGGCCATGTGTCATGCAATGATGATTTTAGATGCCACTGGGTCGAGTTTAATCCATCCATATTAAAGGCTAGTGTGACTCATACCAAATACCATCCCCTTATGATCTTAGATATCCTTAATCAACCAAAAATTAAACATACAACAATCTCACAACTAAACATACAACAATCTCACAGCTCACATAACTCCAAACAAAAAATAATTTATTTTATTAATCTAAAATATAATCCTTCCTCCTCAATTTAGTCGTTGATTTTTATTTGATTTTTCAATTCATTATTAAATTTTTATTCATGAATATTTTTCCCATATTGTATTGGATTCTGGTCTTGGGGAGAGTCATGTATTGGAAATTTGGAAGAGCCAAGTAAGGAAAACGTATTTAATCATTATGGATGAATTGTCTACGAATCCTAACAATTCCCAAGACAAGTTGGAGCAGCCAATTTGTCATTTATATTAATTTACATGAAAAATATCTAGTATTTAAATCATAGTTAGTGTTATTTGAAGCAGCCAATTTGTCATTTATATTAATTTACATGAAAATATCTAGTATTCAAATCATAGTTAGTGTTATTTGAATTAGACGTGATTGCACATTTTAGGAAGGGGACAAACCATTAATCACTCTTATCATCAGATTTTAAGGTATTTTTGAAATAATTGAATAAAGGGTTAAACAATTAATCATTCTTATCATTAGATTTAGAGGTATTTTTGAAATAACTGAATGAAACTGTTAAGAAAAAGGAAACATTGCCCAACTTTACCAATATGAAGATTTTGCAACGGGAAACCATTAGGTATCTGAAGATTTTGCCGTGGGAAACTATCAGGTATCTAAATTATTACCGATATGAATATAAATTTATATAATAATAATTGAATTTAATTGGATTTATAAATTTAAAAAATATTTTTAAATTTATTTTTGAAATTTATTTGCAGATTAATCACTTTATCATTATTTATATAATATTTGTCAATAGGAATTTGAAACCTCCAATATAATTAATCCAAAAAACCAAAATGGGACTAATCCAAAATCAAATTTCATAAATTCAATATATATCACAAAATTCTGAAATCAAATATTCGAAAATCTAATTAACAGAAGCAAGCAAAATATGGAATAAGGGACATATCCACAGACTCCAACCCCATTAAACTTCAAACCTGAAAAATATTATTGCAAGAAACACCCTAATGACCTTTCCAAGAATATTGAAAGGACTAGCTATTTAGTCTAGCTTATAGGTTGATACAGTGACACTGTCGGGCATCCACCTCATATATTCAGTGTTGCTCTTAAATTCCTGTGTCTCAAGCTCCTTTGGATGCGTCTTCACATGCTTCCCTCCTATCTGAAAAATCGTGCACCATAATGCAGGCACCGCGCTCGGTCTTGCTTGTGCCTCTGATCTCAATGGCATTGATCCTCCTCCCTCTAGGTAGTTCGTGAAGACTGGATAATGGTCCTTGTCATGCCCCTGGCCTTTGCACTTTATGCACCATACCTCTTTGCGCGCCTTTGGGAAAGTTATCTTGTCTGTTTCAAACTCTGCATCTCCAGACACAAGTTTTTTAGCTGCGCGTGGATCTGTTGGAATCCCAGGCTAGGATCTTGTATCGGGGTCTCGTGCAATCTCATTGTGATCTCCAAAGCTTCAGCCTAAGTGGATAGCTTCTGCTGTGACAGTGTGGGCCTTAGATGCGCCGTTAGTGACGCAACAAATCATGCGCGTTGTTGCTCATTCATCAAGGTCATGTTGGCTTCGCGAGTCATACCTTTCAGTCTCTGATCTAGCTCCTAGGGGGTCTTGCCTGTAAGCATCGTGATTTCCTTAAACCTGATAATCGACTGTGTCTTTGATTTTGCCCTGCTAAATTCCCTATTTAGCGCAGCTTGCATATCCGCAATCCCCGCGTTTGGATTGTCATTAGAATTATTAATATACCACGCCAGTGCACGATCTTGCAATGCGCTTGCCAGTGTTGCCTTCTTTACATTGTCATCTATGATTCCTAGCGCTTCCCATACAGTGTCTACCACGAACCAAAATTGGTCTGGATCTTCGTTTCCTACTCCTTTGAACACCGACAACTTTATTGAGCTCACCATATTGAACTGTGGTGGTGTGGGAGGAGATTGGGATGAAGAGGGTGAAACTGGCAGTGGTGTAGGTGGGGGTGGTATGCATGGAATTCGTTGCCTTATCAAACTGATCACACTTCTTGGTGAAACTTTCACAAGCTCTTCCTCACTTTCTCGCAGAGTTGAAATCAAGGGGCTAGTTTCTATTTCTGCCCTACCTTCATTTATATAGATCCTCCCACTTCACGTAGCCCCAAACATCAATTTATTCACATAACTCGCTTTTCACACAGTAGCATTTTAATCCAAGTGTTCAAAGATTTAACATACTTACCTCGCGGTCCTTTGAGGAAGCATCGTTCCACCTCGCTATAGCTGACTGGAGTATCTACCGCGAACTCGGTGATAAATCCTCCTATAATTCGATCGAGCCAATGGTCCACAGTGCATGCGATCTTATCTTCCGATGCTTCTAGTATGCGCACAAACTTTGGAGTCCACATAATAGGTTTGCCGAGCCTACACCTTCCTTGACTATCTTCTAGATTCGCGATCCACTCATACAAATCAGAGGGGAAGGATGCAAAGAAAATTTCGTGGATTTCTGTATATAAGTAGCACTCTAACCACTGTTGCTTCGATACTCACAAATTCCTATTTTCCTGTGCCGCGAACATGTGAATCTTTATGTCCAGCCACTCTTTAATTTCTTTCTTTGTCGGATTCCAGTGACACGACATCAGACATCCCTTATGCAAATCCCGGTCCCAGCAACAGAACCATTTGTTGGCTTGTTGGGGCCTAACCCAGGTTCAGAGGTGATTTAGCCAAACAAATCCTGGTACAACTGGCCCTTTCGGCAACATTCCACAGAGCGCGGACTGAGATCTCACCCAAAGTAGTATGGGAGGGTGATAGAACTAGGTTTCCACACCCTGGAGATGTTTGATGAGTTCAAGTGGTCTGTGGTTCTACCTTGTACGCACGTCGCTACGCGCACTTACCCGTACCTTGCAGCCTGAGATGCTGCCTTCGCGCAACCCTATTGGGGGGACCGAATGCTGTTATTACCCAAGCCTTTACCAGTATTCAGTTGTTAGTTGATTAAATTAGCTTACTTGTATGCGTAAAATATACTTAGCAATATAAATCATTCATACAGGTGTGTGGAGTAAATAAACAGTATATTTGCAATTTATATCAAACATGTAATAACCCAAGAACAGATACACAGAATTTAAGATAAAACTTCTCTTTATTATTTCCTTCCTCTATTACAGACTTGACTCCACCCTGCGCACTCAGCTACAGGGGTCCGCGCACTCAGCTGCGGACTGCTAGGCCTCTGCGCACTCAGCTGCAGAGCCTTCTCGTACTCTACGACCCAAGACACACTTAGATTCTTCTTCGTGCTCTTACTTCGCTATCTATTACTTCAATTCTTCTTTTACACTTAGAGTCTTGCTCTATTTATACAACCCCATGGTCTGCGGACCATGGGTAGGCCGACATTACATTAGAAGGCTAGCGCGGACAACCCTGTGACTCTATCATACATTTGGTGCTTCACGCCCGCAATTCACAGAGTCTTTACAACAAGATTAGATCAAAATTTGGGTTTTGAGCCCCAAAACATGCCTTGGGCTATTCCATGCCCAACACATGGAATTCATCAAGGATATCATCTACTATTGGAATGGGAAACATATCCTTTATGGTGAGGTTGTTGAGGGTCTTGAAGTTAGGACACATGCACCACTCCCCATTTTTCTTTAAGACCACGACCACTAGGGATGAATAAGGGCTGGTGCTCGGACGAATAATGCCTACTTCTAGTAGGTCCATGATAATATTTTCAATCTCATTATTTTGTGCGAAAGGATACCTATAGGGGCGAACATTTGGTGGTTGGATACCTGGAATCAAAGGGATGCTATGATCATGCTCACCCTGAGAAGGGGGTAGCTCCTTTGGTTTTTCAAACACCTAATGGTGGTGAATTAGCACCTTTTGCAGATCTGGATAAATTTTGGTAGGGCTTGATTCAATGGCCTAGATTGCATTGAATAGAGCAAAGATCCCATGGTGTCCCTTTTTTAAACGCTTCTACTTTCTATGGAAGTTGATGATTAGTAGAAGCACCTACTTGGCGCCCTTGGAGTGTATGAGTGTGTCCATTATATTTGAAGCTCATATTTAACTCTTGGAAGTCCATGGTAATGGGGCCTAGTATTCGAAGCCATTATGCTCGAAGGACAATGTCACAACCTCCCATTTCAACGGAAAGCATGTGTTTTTTAGGTGATAGTCCCCCATATGGAGCTTTAATTTCTTGCAATTCCCTTCTCATTTCATGGTTCCCCATTAGCTATAAGGACTTGAAAATTAGATACTTCCCTCACAAAAAAATGCATGGCCTCAACAACCCATTTATGGAAAAAATTATGTTTTCTTTCCATTGTCAATCAACACCACCACATGTCAATGCTTAATAAAACCTCTGATTTTAAGCATTTGTGGAGCAGAAACACTTTCCAATGCATGGAGTGAGATAATAGGTTCATTAGGTGTTGTTGTAGTATCTATTTGAGTATCTTGGGGTTCTGTTGCATCCTTCCCAGATACTTTAGTGCCCTGGAATTCATTGTTTGTGTTAGTTTGAGTTGCATTAATATGAAAACTTTGGTTCCTTGCAATGGTAGGCCAGGGAATATTTGTCAATACAATAGTAACACAGTCCTTGTCATCCCCTTTCATCTATTTCCACTGGCGACACCTTTTGCACCTTAAGGGTTTGAGTGGGGCCACTAGCAGGGGTGGGACATGCCTTTGATGTGAATGAAGGATGGATTAGGCGTTAATAACAATTTTTGCATCTAAAACTTTGTGGAAAGCTTCCAACTAAGTAATCAGTTGACAGATTCTAACATGTTCCTGGATGGCTTCCTTGAGGCCACTAATGAAACATTCCATACACAAGGCGTCCCCTATGCCCTCGGCCTGGATGGCTAGTTGTTCAAATGTCGTGATGTAGTCTCGTACTTGTATCGATTTTTTTTTTTTATCTTCCTCAGGCGACCGAGAAGGTGAGAGTCCTTATCAAAACAGGCACAAATGGATTTAGAGAACATATTTCAAGTCGGATTTATGGCGTAGCACTTCTGATGCCATTACCACCACTGCTAGTGTTCTTGGTCCAAGTAAAGAGATCTTTCACGTAGTTTGGTTTCATCATCCCATATATTATTGAGTTGAAAATATTGTTCCATTTGTGCCACCCACACTGTTGGGTTAGAACCCTTAAATTTGTGCATGTCAATTTTGGGCGTCTTATTGCTAGAATATTGGTAACCTCATGGAAATTATGATACCCATCATATTGATGTTGGCTAGGTTCTCCTTCCAGGTTGGCATGGCCATGGTTCCCCTCCCCTGCGAGGTATTTAGCTTTGAGGATGTGTTGTATTGGTCCCAAGGCTTTGTAATTGCCTCTTCTACTTTAGTGGTGACGCTCGTTTCTAGGTCTTCCACCTTTTTATATAGGTTTTCCATAGCTTGAGCCTGCGTAGCTACCATACAATGATCAGGGTCATAATTTTGGGTTACTTAAAATTTGTATGGATGTAATGGGTGTGAGACAAGGACTTTGTTGACGTAGGTCACTGGTAGGCCTTCAAAAAAATTCAGGGCCACATGAAAAAAAGTCATAGTAGCGGATGGTATTACTGTGATCAGCTCATAGTCATGAATCCCATGGGCTAGGTCTCTTGCAAGTGGAACTTTGCGGCCATTTTTTTAATTTTTTAGTTTTACTCTCATAGGAGTATTACTCCTAGCTGATCAATATTGTAATGTTGAAATCCCAAAATTTTGATACTACAAAATGTGTAGGAATTTAGTAGTCCTAGTTGATTAATATTGCAGTGATAGGAACCCTCACTGCTGAAGACTACAAAATGTGTAGGAATGTGGTTGTCCCAAATGATCACAATTGTGGTTGTCAAAACCCCATCAATTGAATACTACAAACTGTGTAATAATTTGGTTGTCACAACTAATCAAGATTGCGGCGACAAAACCCCCAACTTCTAGATATTGTAAAATGTGATGGTCAATCAACAAAAAATGAGGGAACTATGGAAATAAATTAATTTCAAGTACTACAGATCGCAATATATGCCAAAGGTCCAATAATAGTACTCAGCCCAATCTTTCGGAGCGCTAACTAAGGAGGATAGATCGTTCCCTTCACTGTACTCCTTGATTACCCTAGATATGTGCAAGTAATAGCCTCGAGTGTTTTTCTTGATGTATTGTAGAAGCAAGATGGTCGATAACCTATCTATGGTTGGTTTTAAGGTAACCTTAGGGGGCTTCCGATATACCAGAGGTACGTGGAAGCGCAATCCATGTATAGGTGATTTCTAATGCACTACTAATTGAAGGGGTACCAACAGGGGTTATAAGGGGGTCCAACAAACGTGACAACCTCTTGTAGTTCCTGCATGTATGCTTCCCCAAATGAAATTTGCTTCACATAACGATAGATATGTAGTTTAAAGACGACATAACACGTCTCTAGCCTAAAATATTTTTAGCTAAAATTATTTGTGCAACTAACTCGGAAAAGTGCTCTGATACCACTTGTAGTATGTTTGACTTGCATAAAATATTAGAAGTGCGAAATATGCCAGAAATACCACAAAAAATACACAATAAGATGATAACAATACAAATATTTTATTAAGATTTGTAACAATATTGTTCACTTGCCTCTTCGAGGGGGCAAACTCTAGTAGAACATAGTTCAATTACACAACACAATGCAAGATTTCCCTTACTATTTTCAACAATATATAGTCTCATGAGACCCAAAACCTTAACTACTCATGGTCCCTTTCATATAATGCAAGGTAACCACTTTATTTATTAACTATGACTCGTTATAACTAATTGTGACCCTTTTTTTAATAATATAAATCAACCATTTACAATACTTACCAATTTTATTTATTAAACTAACTGATCATAATTTATTAAACTAACTAATCATAATTTAGCTAATTTTTACAAGTTATCTTGGGTTTATTACATTTATAAAGCGATTAGAGTAACCAAAGATTGTTAAAATCTTAACTTCTTATTAAACGTAAGAATGTTTTATTCTTGACATGCATTTTATATATATGATATCCATAAAAAATGTTTTATAGAATATTAGAAATGATCCAGCTGTGCACTATAAAATTCAGGGACCCATAGAATTCAGATCCAGTTGTGCACTATAACCCAAAAACCTGTAATCTAGATCTTGCTCTTCATTAGATATGCAATTCGTAAGTGCCCTTGCCTAATCATCTTCACCTCCTTTTATAGTCTTAGGCCTTGCTCAATACCATGGTCCAAAACCACTTAGAATCAATACCGTGGACCAAATACCTGGGGTCAACATGCCGGACAAGATACCTTGGACCAACACCATGGATCACAATACCATGGACCAAAACCAACTTTTTGAGATGTACGTGCGTTTCCTTCTGTGAAAGTGCGTGTGTACGTGAACCTGCGTGTATACGCGACTTGGTATATAGTGAACCTGCGTATACCTTTCTTTCTTCATTCTTGGTGTTTACCTGCTATACTGTGATCTTTCATCTGAGAGAGTTGCCTTCTGAACTGATTCCCTGAAGCTACCCTGCATTTCATCACATCTATATATATTACTTGTCATGCATTCTGTCACATCTGATATCTCTTCTATAGATTCATCTAGTTACCATGTACAAGTGAGTTGTTTTGCGACAAGTGGGTTGCCATCAAGTACAACACATGCATCATAATGCCAACAATCTCCCCCTTTGGACTTGATGCAACAACAACACCAGGTCACTCTCTCCCTTTGACATCAAGGGAAAAGGGTGGACCAATATCTTCTCCCCCTGAGAGTAGAAGACTTTCATATCTGAATAGCTGAATATTAATCATGCTCCCCCTAGGCACATGCTGAATTCTTATATTGAACTTCCTTTTTGTTCATGCTGAGATGTACTGTATCATCCATGCCCCCCCTGTGCACATGCAGAGTCTGCAAATATTTTCAAGAATAAAAACATGACTCTATAACTCAACTATGTGAGTTTGACCTTCCTATCCTCAATGACTCATACATACATTCATTCTCCCAACCAAGTGGGGATAAACTTGACTCATCCACCCAACCAAGTGGGTATATACCAAATGTTTATACATGATAGAATAAGAACATTGCATCATCCATCCCATGCATAGTGGGGAAACAAAATAGGTCGTTACATGACCTTGATAATAAAAGATATACATGACATAGTGACCAAATATCTAAAACAAGACCATGATAGTCATCAACAACTACCATCAGCAGCATCTATCAATCGCCATCCAGACCAGCAACCATGTATATGTCCATCATTAGTCCCCAAGTTATGACAATGTAAATCTCATCAACTTGTGAAAAAATATGTCTGCATATAGATATCAACTCATCCTCTTGATTTCATCAAGATCAACTTGCTTTGTTTCCTTAGTAGCAAGAGACTTATCATAACCTCAGCATATGTCATATCTCAATCATTCACATCATATCATCTGTATGCGAAAAACACCATAGTCATCATCTATGATCATAACATTGTCATTAATAACAGTATGATCTTTCCACAAGAACCTTCAATATATCAACCATGTATCATCACTAGGGAACATCCCACATCTGATAAGCATCAACCATGATAATAAACATATGTGAGTATCAACCTATCATCATAAGGTAAGAAATCAAAGTGATTAAGTAAGCCATGTCTTCGAATATCCATGTCTTCAAATAGCTATGTCTCCATGTGACCTACAATAACACCATTCTCTTGGCCAACCAACAATATGAAACTTAAGTAATCATCCGTGTATCCATCATACTGTATATCCATAAAATAGATATCAATATGTATCTAGAAAGCCATGATCTTATGGTTATTTGTCAAGATTTCTTTATATCATCGACAACAGCGATCCTCAACCGTGTGAGAACCAAGAACCATAGGAATCCTACATCATAAGTGTACTATATGATCTTTAGAAGGCATGGTGACAGCAGCATGAAAGAAATGAGTGGCTCATCATTAAGTAATGAAGTTGTGTACTCAATATTTGTACTTCTTCTTGTCCTTATTAAGATCATCTTGTAAGCAATATATATGACTATATGCATCATTAAGGAATCATCCACAACCATCCATGAATCTGATCTGAAAACCAACTATGTGACCCCCAAGTATCAGGATGAGATTTTATCATAGGCAACTCATAACCGTAACATAGCAAGATGTATCATTTAGCCATATAAACATCATCATCATTGATTAGGTACCAAAGACTTGTAAACATAATGCCAACAATGCTTTATTAGAAGCATAACATGTTCTCCCCCTGAACATGTTCCATCTATTCACTGTCAGATCTGATCATGCACATATCAACAAGAAGTATCAAGGCATCATCAACAATCAGATATACACCAAGTTAATTTGTGAGGATCAAAAACAACATCTTATGAGTATCAATATATTTACACACATTATCAGGAGATTGTAACCATCATCAAACAGAGAAATAATTGACTTATCCTTTTTCCTGAGTCTGTCCCACTGCTTTTCCTCAAACTAACATATACGCGAATGTGCAGTGTCTAACTCGCGCATATACGCGATTTCTCTTCATGAAAATTGTGTATGAGATTTAGAAAACTGAAGTTTCACACTTTCAGCTCCCTCTGAGTCTGTAATGTCTATACATTGTGCTATGCCACATCTTTCTGACTGTACTTACTTCTTCTTCCATATTTTCAAGTGTGAAGATGTTTTCTCCTTTTGGTATGGTGCCCGTACTTTGTTCCTGCATTCCTTAGCCATATGTCCAAGTTTGTTACATGCATAACATCTCATATGTTTCATATTCCTTCTATAGCAGTCAATGGCTTTGTGACCAAACATATTGTAAGAAAAACAATATCCCTTAAAGTACCTGGAACGTGATGATCTTTCTGTGTGACGGTCTTGAACCATTCTATTTCTGCATCTGGTTGCAACATGTCCAAAATTATGACATACATAACATTCAACATTATTCATTTGAGGAAATAACTGACTATCACTTCCATAGTTAGGAGTAAAAGATTTTCTTTGAAGAATTTCTTTCCTTGGTTGTTGATGGGATTGACCTCTCATCTCCTTGTTGAGCATTTTAGATTTCGCATTAGAGTTCCTTGTTTTACTTTGCGAACTAGATTTACCTTCAACAGATTCATGAAAACCAGGACCAATTTTGATAGCAGGAGACCTTTGACTACTAAGAATATCGTCCAAGATCTTAGTACTTTCTTGAAATCGTAAGAGCTTATCCTTTTCTTCTAATTTATCTTTTAGAATATTTACCTCAACCTGATGTTTCTCTTCCTTTTCAAGATACTGCTTCTTCTTGATTCGTTCAGCTTTTCTTCCTTCTTCCAACTGATGTCTTAATTTAAGAACTTCGTTTTCTTGTTTTTCAAGAGCTTGGAGTAGTTCTTATTCTGCTTATTTGATTCTTCAAGATCTTCTTTTAGCAAGAGGATCTTAGCTTCAAGACTTTCATAGTAACTGCATCTATCTCCGAGTTTCTTGATTGTTGTGCTCCTTTCATTTACTTCATTTCTTAATGTTGTCAGTTCATCCTGTACCTTTTGAAATTGATCTTCCTTTTCCTTGAATTGCTTCCTTACCTTGTTTCCTTCTTCTAGTTGGGCTTTTAGTTTGGTAGCTTCTTCTTTGAAGGCACATTCCCTTTTGTCCAAAAGATCTTGTTGATCTCTAATTTTGTCAACAAGCCTTTTAAATTCTGCCTCTATTTGATATCTTTCTTCCACACCCATAAGCGCAAATTCAGTTGTTTCGCTATCACTTTCATAATCTTCAAATGGATGAAGAAATGTATCAACAGAGGGTAACAAATTCATACATGTTAGTTCGTTTTCTTGTTCATATTCTGGTGATTTTGAATCTGAAGAGTTGCTTCCACATATTCCTCGATCGATTCTCCCACTATCATAGTTCCTTTGAGATGTCTTCTTCTTCTAAGGCGCTTTCTTCTTTAGCTTCTTTCACATTGTTCTACGGATCTCCTTCAAGCGATCAAGCTTTTACCAAAGGACCTGCTCTGATACCAATTGTTGGAAATAATACTTAGAGGGGGTGAATCAGTGTTAGCAAGTAAATAATATTTCATTTTCAAATTCTGATTCATATACGCTACTTCAGTTATTGAAACTTGCGTGTATATGCAACTGCGTATAAGGCAACTAGCGTATACTCTGTAAACTTATAATTTAGTTAATTCTTCATATGTTGATCTTTAATCTGTGCATCAGAACCATATAAACAGTAACCAGGAGCAGTAAAGATAGAACAGATAGTCACACACATGAACACAAGATATAAGGTGGAAACCCATTGTGGGTGAAAACAACCTGCTGCAATCGTCTCTATCTTTCTTTTAATAAGAAACTTCTTTTTACAATATTTTGTACTGGTGCAGTCTTATACCAGTACGCAGGCTTCTATGTGCAGAAGGCTACAACCTTCTCTCTTTCTCCAGCTTCTCCTGGAAGGGAGCTACAACCCCCTAGCTCTTGTACTAGCTGATGTACTAGTACCTAGGTGCTGACCTACAGAAGACTACAACCTTCTCTTTTGCTCCAGGGACCACGTTTCATAAATTTTCAGACTGGATCCATCAATAACATCAATCAAATGTCAAATATATCTGCATCGACCAATCTCCTTTGCACCAACCAAAAATTGAATCAAACAATCGCTTCTCTAAATGTTGTAACCAGAATACAGTAACAGTAACCAGAACCCAAGCCAGAACCCAAAACACTGCAACAGCAATCAGAAGTAGCTTAAGCATATTTTATGAGACGTACGCTACTTCAATGTGAGGAACTTGCGTGCATACGCACTTGTATCAAGGAAAACTTGCGTATATGCACTTTTGAAATGTCGAACCAGCGTGTATATGCGCCTTTGCTATAAGGAACCTGCGTACAGATCTATAAATGATGGTTTAACCTTTACAATTATTCAGACATCAGATATACCCAGATCATCATATTTACAACCTACGACATGCACCAATTATTAATATAAAAGATCAAAACCATACAAAGATACTTCTCTTCAAGCCTTAAGATCTTGACCCATCAATAGAACTTATCCTTCATCAAGCGCTCAGGTTCATCCTTGATTCAGATCTAGCTGTGCACTATAACCCAATAACCTGTAATCTAGATCTTGCTCTTCATTAGATATGAAATTCGTAAGTGCCCTTGCCTAATGATCTTCGCCTCCTTTTATAGTCTTAGGCCTTGCTCAATACCATGGTCCAAAACCACTTAGAATCAATACCTTGGACCAAATACCTGGGGTCAACACGTCGGACAAGATACCTTGGACCAATACCATGGAACATAATACCATGGACCAAAACCAAGTTTCCGACATCTATGCGCCTTTCCATCTGTGAAAGTGCATGTGTACGTGAACCTGTGTGTATATGCGACTTGGTATATAATGAACTTGTGTATACATTTCTTTCTTAATTCTTGGTGTTTACCTGCTATATTGTGATCTTTCATCTGAGAGAGGTTAGGAAATAACCGACTATCACTTCCATAGTTAGGAGTAAAATTTTTTCTTTGAAGAATTTCTTTCCTTGGTTGTTGATGTGATTGACCTCTCATCTCCTTGTTGAGCATTTCAGATTTCGCATTAGAGTTCCTTATCTTACTTTGTGAACTAGATTCACCTTCAACAGATTCATGAAAACCAAGACCAGTTTTGATAGCAGGAGACCTTTGACTACTAAGAATATCATCCAAGGTCTTAGTACTATCTTGAAATCATAAGAGCTTATCCTTTTCTTCTAATTTATCTTTTAGAATATTTACCTCAACCTGATGTTACTCTTACTTTTCAAGATACTGCTTTTTCATAATTCCTTCAGCTTTTCTTCCTTCTTCCAACTGATGTCTTAATTTAAGAACTTCGTTTTCTTATTTTTCAAGAGCTTGGAGTAGTTCTTTATTCTGATTATTTGATTCTTCAAGATCTTCTTTTAGCAAGAGGATCCTAGTTTCAAGACTTTCATAGTAACTGCATCTATCTATGAGTTTCTTGATTGTTGCGCTCCTTTCATTTACTTCATTTCTTAATGTTGTCACTTCATCCTGTAGCTTTTGACATTGATCTTCCTTGTCCTTGAATTGCTTCCTTACCTTGTTTCCTTCTTCTAGTTGGGCTTTTAGTTTGGTAGCTTCTTCTTTGAAGGCACATTCCCTTTTATCCAAAATATCTTGTTTAATCTGTGCATCAAAACCATATAAACAGTAACCAGGAGCAGTAAAGGCAGAACAGATAGTCACACACATGAACACAAGATATAAGGTGGAAACCCAATGTGGGTGAAAACCACCTGCTGCAATAGTCTCTATCTTTATTTTATTAAGAAACTTCTTTTTACAATATTTTGTACTGGTGCAGTCTTATACCAGTACGCAGGCTTCTATGTGCAGAAGGCTACAACCTTCTCTCTTTCTCCAGCTTCTCTTGGAAGGGAGCTACAACCCCCTAGCTCTTGTACTAGCTGATGTACTAGTACCTAGGTGCTGACCTATAGAAGACTACAACCTTCTCTTTTGTCCCAGGGACCACGTTTCATAAATTTTCACACTAGATCCATCAATAACATCAATCAAATGTCAAATATATCTGCATCGACCAATCTCCTTTGCACCAACCAAAAACTGAATCAAACAATCACTTCTCTGAATGTTGTAACCAGAATACAGTAACAGTAACCAGAACCCAAGCCAGAACCGAAAACACTGCAATAATAATCAGAAGTAGCTTAAGCATATTTTATGAGACGTACGCTACTTCAATGTGACGAACCTACGTGCATACGCACTTGTATCAAGGCAAACTTGTGTATACTCACTTTTGAAATGCCGAACCAGCGTGTATACGTGCCTTTGTTATAAGGAACCTACGTACAGATCTGTAAATGATGGTTTAACATTTACAATTATTCAGACATCAGATATACCCAGATCATCATATTTACAGCTTATGACATGCGCCAATTATTAAGATAAAAGATCAAAACCACACAAAGATACTTCTCTTCAAGCCTTAAGATCTTGACGCATCAATAGAACTTATCCCTCATCAAGCGCTCAGGTTCATCCTTGATTCAGATCCAGTTGTGCACTATAACCCAATAACCTGTAATCTAGATCTTGCTTTTCATTAGATATGCAATTCGTAAGTGCCCTTGCCTAATGATCTTCGCCCTCTTTTATAGTCTTAGGCCTTACTCAATACCATGGTCCAAAACCAGTTAGAATCAATACCTTGGACCAAATACCTGGGGTCAACACATCGGACAAGATACCTTGGACCAATACCATGGATCATAATACCATGGACCAAATACCACGAACCAAAACCAAGTTTCCGACATGTACGCGCCTTTCCTTCTGTGAAAGTGTGTGTGTACATGACCCTGCGTGTATATGCGACTTGGTATATAGTGAACATGTGTGTATACGCGACTTGGTATATAGTGAACCTGCGTATACCTTTCTTTCTTCATTCTTGGTGTTTACCTGCTATACTGTGATCTTTCATCTGAGAGAGTTGCCTTCTGAACTGATTCGTTGAAGCTGCCCTGCATTTCATCACATCTATAAATACCACTTGTCATGCATTTTGTCACATTTGATATCTCTTCTCTAGATTCATGTAGTTACCATGTACAAGTGAGTTGTTCTGCTACAAGTGGGTTGCCATCAAGTACAACACATGAATCATAATGCCAACAACTTGTGGCACCGAAATGCGTGAGGGGTAGAGGCTCGTAGCGAGGGGTAGGGGGAAGCAGTTGGTAGGGGGCTTGGGGCACAACCACGCATGCGACTCACAAAGAAACCACTGGGGTAGCTGGAACCCTTACTGGAATGATGGAAAGGCCATAAATCCTGAATGGAAACCCAGTCGGGGGGAACTGAGAGGCAAAACCACTTATCCTTGGGACGAGGGGGCAAGAAACTAGAATTATCGCATGCATGCTACTCGAATCAATGAGGGTTTGCAGGCTCGGCTCGGGCTGGGGAGGGATGACTTGTATACAAACACTAGTAAGGGGGAAGGGAACAAAGGCAGTCCAAGGGGCATGGGACAAGGACCTCCCCTTTGGGAGTTGTGGGCTTCGGCCCACCCCAGCATGAATGCGTTGAGAATTGGCGGAGAGAAGAATCATGAACTGGTGAGGTGGCGTATAACAAAAATTCTATGTTTTATTCTAACTTATTCTGGGTGTCATCAGTGTTCTGGAAAGTAGGTCATGGCTCGTGTTGCGAGAGGTTGTGGGTGTGGTAGGAGAGGCCCTACACCTAGGAAAGACAAGGGGTTGAGCACGTCGGAACCACGCAAGCGCTGGAAATCAATAGAAAACCTCATCACTGAAGCAGCAGAGGCTTACTGAGAAGGGACATATGCATGCATCCGAAAATTGCTGGAAGAATGGGAAGAGGAGGTAAAACAAGGAAGCGAGACGGAGGAAGACATCGATAACTGGAGGGCTCTAGTCCGGATTCGGGTAACACCCGTGGGAGAATCACACAGTTCAAGCAAACACTGTACTTGTATTGGTTAATGAAGAGTTTATTAGGCAAGGTGAGGGAGTAGATATCTGTGGGTATGGCGATGACACTACAGGGAATGTCGAACTATAAGAAGGATATGGAGAAAATCCTCTTCCAGCTGCATAAACATGATATTAGGCTGGACATAATCAACCGCCATATCCCTTGCATATTGGAGTTGTATGATATGCCAGGGGCATCCGCCAAGGATCCAACACCCGTCGCATCTGCTTCAGAGGATCAGAAGGATTAGAATCCTACCCATGCATAATTTTGTTTTATGCAATTAGCTTTTAATTTTCATGTTGCAAATGTCAGTTTTTACAGTTATGTAGTGTATGGACATGAGATAGAGACATATCTAGGCTAGCTAGAAAGACTAAGACAATATATTTTTGGATAGTTTACAACGCCGTCCGGTGGCCAACAATCTTGGTTTCCCTTCAGGGCAAGTTGAGGCCACCTAGTTAATCTATATGGTGTAAAACTTACTTATTATATAATAGAAAATGGAATAAACCTGCGAAACTTAACAAGCAAACAAAAAATTATTTTTTTATATACAATTTTTTATTATTTAATTCTATACTATATATTAATAAATTTAATCCCTACTTATAAAATTTTGGGCTTAAATTAAAAATATTATTATGAATCCATACACAACTTTTTTAAATTTAATTTATTTTTTAATATAATATCATATACCTAAATCTTCCATACCTCCCATAGCGAATTATAAATTACGGTATTTTAAATATAAAAATGGTAATCGAAATATAAAAATAATAATAAGAAATAATAATGGGGTTGTGAAACCCATCTAATCACTGCGCCATCTTGATTGGAGGCGTTGGAAGAGCAAACGAGAATAACCCTTTTTCCCGGGTGGATGAAAGTGGACACCTTGTTGTTTTGTCTTATGTGTGGAAAATCACAAAATATATAATATCTTCTTGTTGCTCACGCAATGAAAATATCGAGATTACGAAGAGAATCTAAGCGTCTTGATTTGAGATACTGTAATAGGCGTTCCCTTAGTGAGAGGTGGAAAAATAATTCGAGTTATATATAGATAATCTGAAAGTATTTTTTAAATTTATATTTTGTAATTGGTGAATTTATTATTAATTTTATACTCGTCCATTTTTTTTTATGGAAAGGTGGACAATAATTCAAATTTTATAATTAAGAGGATTCAATTATGATAGTGTTTTTTTAGTGAATTTGTATTATTATTAGTCCTTGTTATCTGGCAATGGCATGGGACTATAGTAATGAGAAACGAAGTGGTTATTATTAATTGAGTTGTTTATTAAAATAGGTTACTTTGGGATAATCAAATTTTTCAGGAATATAGTCATCTATTGTCTTATTTACCCTCTTCGCGAGGCAAAGGCATAAAACCATATACTATATTTATAAATTTGCTTGCATTTTGATGCTAACCATATACTATATTTATAAATTTGCTTGCATTTTGATGCTAAGGTAAGTCTGGTAAATTAATGCTAACATTAGTTTAATGTTAGTTTTCAGGTATTTAATGTTTAAATATATATGATCTTGTGAATTAGAGATATATATCTCATTCTGTGAGTAAACCATACAAGTACTCACATACAAGTGGCATGAGTAAACAAGTGGCATGTGAGTGAACAAGTGGCCAGTGATAGGAGGATGTAAGTGGCTAGTGAAGCCAACACATGTAGAGGTCGGTCTTTAGCAGGCTTTTTATTATCAAACCTGCCTGGACTGCTTCACAATTATATTTCTAGACTGCTTTACAAGTCTTCCTCGATTGCTTCAGTTGTTTCAGAATTCTTCCCCGACTGCTTCACAAGTGAGTTGACTGTTTCAGAATTCTTCCACGACTGCTTCACAATTCTTCCTCGATTGCTTCGACTGTTTCAGAATTCTTGCCCAACTGCTTCAACTGTTTCAGAATTATCAACTTCACAATTCTTCTTTCGCTTGTTTCACAGTTTCACAATTATCTGCTTTATGCACAATATAGTAGCAAGATTCCTGTGAAATTATTGTCAAAATCTGAAAGAGTACAAAATTTGAAAGAGTAAGAGACTATTTGAGAGAAATCACTAGTCAGACAGAACAAGTCAAGAAATCACTAGTTGGATAAATCAAGAAATCACTAGTGGGACAAGTCAAGCATTCCCCTATCGCCTCTATTAATTATTGGTTTTCTAGGTTATTTATTTTTTTATTTTTTTCTATATGCACCTATGCCCAACCTCTATTAATTAATGGTTTTCTAGGTTCATAAAATAAAAATAGTTCTTCTTATCCAAGAAAATAAAAATTAAATTCAATATTCTTTCTTATCCAAGAAAATATTTTTCTTTTTCTTTTTTGTTGTATGCACCTGTGCCCAACCACTATTAATTACTAGTTTTCCAGGTTCATAAAATAAACCTCTATTAATTACTGGTTTTCTAGGTTCATAAAATAAAAGCGGTTTTAAATGAAAAACTGTAATTTAAATTCAGTATTCTGCTAGGTTCATAAAATAAAAGCGGTTTTTCTTATCCAAGAAAATAAAAAACTGTAATTTAAATTCAGTGTTCTGTTATTTTTCAAGTCTTGAGATTCAGGTTTCAATAAACTAATTGATTTTATACTCAGTGAAACATGAAGGGAATGCAAAACAAAATTGTAAAACAAAAGCTACTAGCCCCATTGAATTCTCTCTGTAATAGTGATGGTTGAAGCCTCCCCATTCTTGGATCTCTGAGCTGCAGCTTAATGCATGTAGAGAAGCAATATGGACACAAAAATAATGAACAACATGCTCACTGCAACCCCAAGACAATCATGCTCAAATTAATGGCAGATCTTGTTATCTCTTCTCGTAACTTGTACGCCCTCGATATTTCGGCCCCTCCTCCACCAAGGATCGAGTCACGGTACCAATAGTTCTAATTCTATGTTGTTCCCTATTCCAATTTAGCTCAGCTGAAGCATCATATGTTGATTGAGTTCCAGCTTCACTACCAGGAGCAGAAGAAGTCAATATAGAGTTTGAGCAAGTCAATATAGAGTTTGTTCTATATGACCTTGAAGGACACACCACGGCAGGAGGCGGAGATTCATTTCCGGATCTCCCCCCATCCATCCTTGGTTGCATGACCAGAGAAGTGGATGTCGTGCCCACTGAATAGGATGATGAGTGAATATTCTGGGATAGTTGGTGTAGCTGATCCATTACTAAAATCCCTAGATCTTACTTTATGAAAGCCATGCTCCTTTGTAATTGGCACGCCCAACTCAGACATGCAGACCTGTATTCTATCATCGCTTCTATACAAACCAGGATACCTCTGAATACACTTATCTTGCATAGTCTCCAACACCTTTGCCAGAGGATAGCTAATGGAAAATCCACCTCCCCCCTAATCCATACTATAAGAAAAGAAAATATTATGCAAATGAGACTTTGTAAACTGCCAATGCAGTAAGGTTTCGTGTAATCATACTTGGACATAACCCTCACCAGATTATCAGTAATAAAGACAGTATCATCATCCCCCATGAGAAACCAATGTACATCGGGAAGACCCATTCTGAAAGTCAGACACAATGCGGGAAATTTTAATGGCAGATCTGTGTCCTTGCTTCTTGGTGTACTTAAAATCGGAGGTATTAGTTGATATTCTCCATGGGGGCAGGGAAGAATTGTCACCCTTGCCAGTTTTCATAGGCTTCTCTAACCAAATAAACGCCCTCATCTCCTTCGTCCTCCACCACAACTTTATGTATTATTTTCTCTTGTCCCATAACCTAGCAGAGGTGGCAATCCCAAACATATGTGCTTCAATTCGGTTCTTGTAGAATCAGAAATAGCTTGAAGCCCTTTCCTATGAATACCAGCCTCATCGACATTGACAACATTTGTAGTATTCTCCATGGCTAAAACTTCCAGACTGTTACTAGTACTAGTACTAGAACTGTAGCAATTGTGCGTGGTCAAGAAAGAAGAATTAGTGCACCAGTAGAGAAAGTTGAAGTATTTTCCTGCTGCAGAAATCACTGTGCCATGTTTTGCTTACTGGGACAAGGAGTGAGCGACGACTTGGTGGCGACGGAAGTGGAGGAAGGAGTTCGAGTGAGGTTGTCACCACATCGAAAAAAAGACAAATCTCATGCTGCTCTAACCATGTGGTTGTCTTCGTTTGAGGCATGAAGACAAGTTTCATTTAGTCTCTCACCACATTCACTTGCCAGAACACTTGCGGACATTAGGCGCTTAAACTTTCATCCAGAAACTTTAATGCCTGGAACAGTTGTCGGCATTCGCATAAACTTGATTTTTTTGCTTAAACTTTGGTCCTGAAACTTTAAGGCCCAGAACAACGATGGGAATTCACATAAACTTGATTTTTTTGCTCATTATTTTATGAACGAACAATTTAATATAGGCAATTATATTTCCATATAAATGATGTAGAGCTTACTTAGTATTCATTGCCTAAATCATTGGGCGAGTCGGCTACAACACCAAATGTAAGACATGTTGCTTAGCAACACCTCTTGTTAATTTATTGTGTTAGTCATCAAATAATGCTATTACTATGATTTACGATATGGATTATAGGGGTGTGGGTTTATAAAGGTGGGTTATGAAACTAATCCAACACAATTATCAAACAAATAACATCATAGTTTATGACATTGATTGGAAATGTATGGGCTGATGCACTTGGACTTATGAAACTCATGGGATCTTGGACTTATGAAACTCATGGGATCTTGTTCTTCACCTGAAATCATAGGATCATTTTTATGTTTTGTTTTTTTTAACGATTATTATTACGAAGGTTAATAAATATTTTTATTAATTTTATTGGGTATAGAATAGATTGTGATGGGATATATTGCAAAACATTTCTTGATGTGAAAATTATTGGTTCAAAATTCTGGGAATAAAAAACCAGTGATAGCAAGGGATGGTATTGTTTAGGCTAGGGGCCATCCTAGGATGATTTTGATGGCTTAGATATCACTAGGTGGCGGTTAATGTAATTATGTTAAAAGCTAATGTGGTCTAGGCCATGTGTCATGCAATGATGATTTTAGATGCCACTGGGTCGAGTTTAATCCATCCATATTAAAGGCTAGTGTGACTCATACCAAATGCCATCTCCTTGTGATCTTAGATATCCTGAATCAACCAAAAATTAAACATACAACAATCTCACAACTAAACATACAACAATCTCACAACTCACATAACTCCAAACAAAAAATAATTTATTTTATTAATCTAAAATGTAATCCTTCCTCCTCAATTTAGTCATTGGTTTTTATTTGATTTTTCAATTCATTATTAAATTTTTATTCACGAATATTTTTCCCATATTGTATTGGATTCTGGTCTTGGGGAGAGTCATGTATTGGAAATTTAGAAGAGCCAAGTAAGGAAAACGTATTTAATCATTATGGATGAATTGTCTACGAATCCTAACAATTCTCAAGACAAGTTGGAGCAGCCAATTTGTCATTTATATTAATTTACATGAAAATATCTAGTATTCAAATCATAGTTAGTGTTATTTGAAGCAGCCAATTTGTCATTTATATTAATTTACATGAAAATATCTAGTATTCAAATCATAGTTAGTGTTATTTGAATTAGACGTGATTGCACATTTTAGGAAGAGGCCAAACCATTAATCACTCTTATCATCAGATTTTAAGGTATTTTTGAAATAATTGACTAAAGGGTTAAACAATTGACTAAAAGGTTAAACAATTAATCATTATTATCATCAGATTTAGAGACACTGTTAAGAAAAAGGAAACATTGCCCAACTTTACTAATATGAAGATTTTGCAATGGGAAACCATTAGATATCTGAAGATTTTGCCGTGGGAAACTATTAGGTAACTAAATTATTGTCAATATGAATATAAATTTATATAATAATAATTGAATTTATAAATTTAAAAAATATTTATAAATTTATTTTTGAAATTTATTTGTAGATTAATCACATTATCATTATTTATAGAATATTTATCAATAAGAATTTGAAACCTCCAATATAATTAATCAATCCACAGAACCACCACAGAACCAAAATGGGATTAATCCAAAATCAAATTTCAAAAATTCAATATATATCACAAAATTCTGAAATCAAATATTCGAAAATCCAATTAACAGAAGCAAGCAAAATATGGAATAAGGGACATATCCACAGACTACAACCCCATTAAACTTCAAACCTGAAAAATATTATTGCAAGAAACACCCTAACGACCTTTCCAAGAATATTGAAAGGATTACCTATCTTCTTGGAAGCACAATGTATCTTCTTGGAAGCACAACGTTTAACCATGCATGGGACATCAGTGGATGAATCTTTCACATTCATCCCTGTTATTCAATAATTGTGGAAGTTTTCAAAATTAACGCCCCCTGAAGTTAGTGGATTTAACGCTATAATCGAAAAGAAAATCATGACTGCAAGAAGCATTCTAACGAGCGAGTTTTATAAACGTGAACCATAGTGATGCCCTGCTAGTCAAGCTTATAGGTTGATACAGTCACACTGTCGGGAATCCACCTGATATATTCATGGTTGCTCTTAAATTCCTGTGTCTCAAGCTCCTCTGGATGCGTCTTCACATACTTTTTGAAGTCTGCCGGTCCAATGAGAGGACCCATGTTGTCTGCAAATATGCCGCTTCCCTTCCGGATCAAGCCCTGCTCCTTCAGCAGCAGATAATCCGGCATGTAACGGTTCTTCCAGTGGTCCAGAAAGACGAATTCGAAGAAGGGAGCGTCCATCTCTTCCAGAAATTGCTTAACGGTGCCCAAACGCTCATCGAATTTTCCTTCCACCACTCGCACCTTGGACGATAACCCTGCATCCAACAAATAAAATGATTGAGTTGTTAAGTTACTTTTAGTTGTTAAGGGGATAACCAGATGGATAAGTTATTCAAATAAGACTAGAAACATGAATAACTAGCCTTGGCCTATGATAGTTATGGAAGAGGGATAAAATCCTATGAAGAAAATTTGGATTAAGCAAAACAAAAAGCATTTGACTAAATGGAATATCAAGCTGCATGAATACTTTATACTAACGAGGAAACATAAAAAATTTGTGATAGAAAAATTTAGGACTGCCATGTGGACCAATCATATTGGGCGTAAAAAAGCATATTACATCAAAGAGTTTAATCCAACTTGTGACCATGGGGAGAAAACATATTTAGGAGCAACTATTAAAGGAAAAGCAAGGGTGCTAGTGCCACAGTTGAGGGCAGGGTCACATCACCTTAGATGTGAAACTGGCAGGTAGAAGAACCCTAAGGAAGTTTGGGAAAAAAGAACCTGCATTTTCTGCTATAAGGGTGTGGTGGAGACGGAATGACATTTTGTCATAGAGTGTGCAGCTTATAAGGATATCCGCATCCAATATGAAAACAATCTAAAAGTTGACAACATGCACCATCTATTTGACAAAGATAAGATCAATCGACTTACTAGCCATCCAATCAAAACTCATAGCCTATCAATTTGCTAACTATCCAGTCAAGACTCATAGCCTATCAATTTGCTAACCATCCAGTCAAGACCCATAGCCCAAAATCCGACATAGGACAAAATATGAAAATAAGTTGAAGTTGTCATTCTCCTTTAACCTGATGATGAATTGAGGTTGTTATTATCTGGGTCTTTTAAGTTGCTCAGACTAATAGACATCATTAAAATCATTAATTTAAGTATTATTCAGAAACATAACCAAAATTAAAACATAGAAAACAAACATATAAAAAGAGAGTAATTATTACTGCTGTTGAATTTAATTTGATATTTGAAGCAAAAGCCATGAAATGAATTTAGTGGTTTCGCCATTGAATTTAATTGATATTTGAAGCAAAAGCCATGAAATGAATTTAGTGGTTTTTTGATTGCCTGCATGATCGATGATTTGTGTGGCGATTTGGCAATTGAGGGGGCCCATCTCCACAGCGAGGAGCATACTCCTCGGCCTTTGCATCTGCGACGCGATCCTGACAGCAGAGTAACCGCAGTAAGTCCCGATCTCGAGGGCAACCCTCGGACTGTATTGTGCAATGGCGGAATCGAGAAAGGGTCCCTTATCGTCGCCGATGTTCATGAGCCAGCTGGTACGCCTGCTGTAGGAGTCGATGGCCTGCAAAACAGACTGAGGGTTGCCCCTCTCTGACGTCTGCAGGACGTGGTCGAGCAACGCTTTCTCTCGTCCGTCCCCTGCTTGCCCTGTCCCAATCAACGTTTTTAGGTTCGTATGTGCTCTTACGAATGATAAAAACGTGGATAAACCTGCCATGGCCATGTCGATTCACGAGCTCTCTGCAAATTGGGGCAGAAAAAGAAGGAATAATAACACCAACGTTCTACCCTGGTTCAAGCATACATCCCAAAACAATCACACCCCTTAAGACTGGAGAAGTCCACTGAACAACGGGTGCCGTAATTCTCCCCTCTATATGCTTAAGGAACCATTTTTTAAAGTTATTTCTATTAGTTAATCCACAAACACAAGGATGACCAATAAATTCATGAATTTTATGTTATTCTCATAATGGCACCCATTTAGGTTGTCACCCTAGGAATAATTCAATAAATTAGTTATTTACTGACTATTTCTTCATATTTTTAACATTATTATAGAAATAATTTATTAAATCATTATTCATGAATTGTTTTTATCTATTTTATCCTTTCACCTAGAAGTAATTTAATAAACACATTGTTTATTAATTATTTCTAATTATTTTATCTATTCTTGGTCAATTAACTCAATAAATTTTTAACCATTAATTTTTACCTTTTCCTCTTACAAATAATAATAAAATGTCGAATTAGTTAAATCATGGTTTGGTCCAAAAAATATTTTATTATATTTGACCTCATAAAATCTAGCTAGCATTTTATTATAAATAGAGAGGCTTTTCTCCTCATTTCTCATGATCCATTTTCATCACTGAACTTATGATCCTATAACTTTAGATTCTTCTCCAATAGAAGTTCTCTACCATTTTTCTATTTTCTACTTGTCGGATTATTTTCTCCCTTCGGAGAGAAATAATCACATATTGCAACAAGGATTGTCTATGAACCCTCCCAAGGAGGAGGTACTTTGATCCAAAATTTAGTGGAGCTTCTCCATAGGTGACTAATTAATAAAGTATTCTTTAGGTTTGTTGGACTATTTCATTCTTTATATGGTTTCATATTTTATGTGTTTTCTTTTCTAGTTCTATTTTGATATTTTATGTAGATTTATGGACAACTATATGAATGTGTGCCACTCTTAGGGTTTACATATAAACCCTCGTTATTTATTATTGGAATACTTGTAACTTGCAGATAAAGTTTTTTTGCTAACCCTTGTGCAGGAAGGCATCCAACAGTTAGTGTCTCCACTGGGGATCCGAATAATTCAAGGCTTGGAATGTGTGTTATAACCTTTCCCCCCTTTCCTCTTCCAGTAAGTTACTATTTTTGGTATTTTTTGAGGAAATTTGGTGATTTTTTTCCTTTACCAAGTGTTTTCCAAGTCATTATTCTTTGAATAGAAACATGTAGTAGATCCATAGAAGACCCCAAAAAACATAGGCCTCAGAAAGTCAATGCACGTTTTCCCCTCATTGCACTGGTCAACACAATTTTTGGCTTAGTTTATACATTGGTCAATGCATTTATTGAACCACTTTCTACATTGGTCAATGCACTTCTAGGTTATTTTCCTACATTAGCCAAAATTTCCAAAATTTTCCAATTTTTACTATTTTTCGAGTTATTTCTCTGTTATAGGTTTTTGGGCTCCCTCCTGTCAATATATCAAAAAACAATGATATTTTATCTTCTAAACCTGAAGATGAATAAGAAACCCCCTTGAGGACTTCTAGTACTTCTCCACCAAGAGGTGTTTTTGGGAGCTAAATTGGTAATTTGTTGTAGTAGGACAATTAAACCCATGTGACCACTTTTTTATAGATCTGATCATTTGCTTCTCCATTATAGCTTGAGATTAAGAACGTTATTCTTCATATTAGTATTAGTCTCCCATTGGTTTTCTATTTTGAAACCCCTTCATGATTGATCTTTTTGAGGTCAATTTACAACCCCAAACCATTGTTCCCAGAAGTAATCTTTGTAGAAAGCTAGTTGAATTATATCATATTAAATCCTATATTCATTCTTGATTAATTTTATACTCATTAGGGCCTCCTTTTTCTTTGCACATAACCCTCATAGGTTGGGCAATGACTTGTTTATAGTGAATTCTTGATTATTGTCTATTTACAACATTTTGTTTACTATTTTTATGTAGTTCATTATATTTAGTTTTAGTGTAAAGTACTTTCATTTCAAGTTATATAATGCATACAATTGTGCATTGTTGATCATCTAATATTTTGGATTAAAAATCATATGTAAATATTGTAAATAACTAAATAAACATAATTGAAAGATGAGGAGACATTAAGATATGAAACCCTCTCCATGTATATATCTATGTTCTATCTTAATGCAATAACAACAAATTCATCCAGAGTTAGAGGCTCTGGAATGTACACTTTCAACTTGGAAGGGATGCCAGGCGAAATGCTGGTGGAAGAGTGGGAGATGGTGCCTCTGGCTCTAACTATGATGCCTTTTCCTATGCCTTTGCGGGTTATCAGTTTAGGTAAGAGAGTAAGCAAATCTATGATATCGAAGTAAAGGTTGCCTCGTTTCAATTCGTTTATTGCGCAATCGAGACCCAAAGGTAGTTGTTTACTAAGAAGCCATTGCAGTAGTTGTAGCTTCGCAGGCGTCGTAGTCTTTGAAGGTAGAGTTAAGTGCCTCTGCAGCGGAGTATGGCTCTTGATATGTATCAATTGGAACAGATTATTTGATTGGATCCTCTGCTGGTGGATCTACAGGTTTTGCTGGGATTGATTTCACAATGAGCATGCAACCTTCCCTCTTTTAGTCCTTCTGTAGTTCCTCCCTGCTACTAGGTGGTAAACTCATGGTATCAGAGAACAGGCCCAGGCCCAAAATTAGTCTCTTTCTATTGTAACTCTTGCCACTCTTTGCTATATTTTGTTCCTCTGGTCATTTTAGCAAGTATTGCTACATACTCGTGGTGGAGGCCCATTGCAGGCAGATAGAAAATGCTTATGGGGTCTTAATTCACTGAAATCGAAGTATTTTAATCATTTTGAAGAGAGTTAAGTTGGATGATGAACTTGTGTTGGTCGCTCTTGTGTGTACACTGTATTTGAGACAAAACAACTAGTTTTTTTCTATGCAGTCGTCTGTCGAGGCAGAGGAATTGCCTGGACAGCCAAAAGTGGCCGGAATCTGGGCAAAAAAATCTCAAAATGTTTTGTAGAGGCAGTGTTTGACTCGTGTTTTTGATGGTGGAAGTAGATTCAACACCATAAAAAACATATAGGACACCTAAAATTTTGAAGTTTAACAACTATAATTTATTTGTCAACGCGTTTGTATTGAAGAGGCTAGTGTTATTGCTAGAGTTTCGCAGTTCTATCATCAGAAATTTAGGGAATCCCTTGAGATTGAAAAAAGGTTGAGCAATCTCAATAGAGAGGATGGCTGGAAGATCAGTAGTTGTTGGGTCCCAACACTCTCTTCCTAGTCGTTTTCTTCCCTTCCTCCCCTCCCTCGTTTATAGCTTGTTCTTGTTATCCTGTATCCTCTCGCCTTTGTTCTTTGTTGAGTTGTTGATATAATATGAGGTTTTTAATAACATTTAGTTTATGCTTTTAGTTATGAACTAATAATTTTAATTTATAAAAGAAAAATAATTACTTTAATATTGAAATCGATCTATAGTAATATGTTAATTTAACAATTAGATATACAATTAATTAAATCTGAATATTTAAAATATTATAGTTTTATTCTTTCTAACACTTAAAGTATTCTAATATTTATATTTATATATATATTTATTAAATAGTTAATACCTTTTATAACTAACTATGAATTTAATAATCATTTAAATGAATTTATTTTAATATTTGTATATATATTTATAATTAAATTTTATAAAATAGTTAAAACCTCTATGTAAATTCATATGTCCATTTTGACTTTTAATTTAATAATAATATAATTAGTTATCAATTTAATAATCAATTAAATTAATTTTTTTTTATGCCCAAGTCCAGTCCAACTAACAATTTCCCAGTAAATTTAGTCGTTAGTCAATATCGCTGTTGCCTAGTCAAGAATTACAGTTGTTGGAGGTTCTGCTCTGACTATTTAACATGCAAAGCTGGATCTGATTTTTCAACTTGCCCTAATGATGAACCACACTGGTTGGTTCGAAATGCGTCGACAAATGAAATATCATGTGATTTACACTAAAAAATCTCTCATAAACTTGATATGGATCACAGAAGCCTCAATTCAACAACTATAATTTAGATTTAGAAAAATCCTTACCGAATTTTCTTTAAATATAACCAGAATTTCCATAACTTTCTGGGCAATTCCTCCTACTCATTAGAATACGGATTTTCGTATGGTTAATTGATTCATTTGTATGATGCGTTGAACGCTGAAAGAGAACCGTGGTGAACACTTCTTGAATTTAATTTTTGTTACATTGAATTTAACACTGGACAGAGATGGTGCATTGAATGTGCTGCGAGATGACATAGATTGAGGTATGCAGCCTAGAGTATTTTTTTAAATATGTTGAATGGTTATGGTAAGTGCAGCGTTGGATCTCCGTTGAATATTCTTGAACACTGAACCGTGTGAAGTTACAATTGCTTTAAGAAAAATGTGTTGAATATTTTAAAAGGCCTAATGATACGCTCTCAAATTCGTTGAAGATTTTTAATGGTTGGCACGTATATGAAGTGCGTTGACGCTATAAGTGAGTTTACATGCTTTGTGCTCTTTTCGAGAATGTGAAGTTTGAATGGATTAATATGATCATGATGGTATTGTGTTTGGATGTTTATGATACGAATATTGGTCATGTTGGAGGATTATGACTGGTGGCATGTTTAAGGGCTCATAAGTGATGCTCTATAATATCAAATGCTTATATTATATGTTGGACTCCCATTTACATGGTGTGACATATTATATTATGTGATTGTTTGCATAATAAAGAGTGAAGGTATTTCATTTACATATTAAATTAACATGTTACTTAAATATAAGACACCAAGTAAGGTTGTGAAGAAAGTTTTTTTAAGTTTTTTTTAATGATATATTTACTTATATTTATAGTGGGATTAGTTTTTACTAGCAAGGAAAGATAAAACACACCCTTATTTTCAATGAGTTGTGGAAAGGGGTTTGTGAAGGATAAGGATACAATGCAGCTAAAATTCCCATTTCAGAAAAGGAACTTGCAATTTGGGAAAGCAAGAACAACAAGGCTTATGCCTTGATTGCAACCTCAGTAAATGAAGAGGTGAATCATCATATTTTTTTATTTTAAAATTCCTTTGAAGCCTTAAAGAAGTTGAAGGAATTGTATGACTCACATTTTGAACTTGAAATTGTTTAATTGATGATTAAATTGTTTAGCCTTGAGTTGAAAAATGATGACCCTCTTGCCTTAGCATCAAAAGTAAGATCCATTATGCATGACATAAAAGCCGTTGGTGTTGAAATAGATATTTCTATCATAGCTTATGTCAAGGCACTATATCCCACCTATTCACATTACCTTGAGTCATTGCAAGAAAGTGGCAACCTTAAGGAGATTACCTTTGACTCGCTTGAGAAGAAGTTTGATGAAAGAGAGAAGGATTTTAGTAAGAAGACAACTCTTCAATATACTAAATAAGTTGTGTGCCTTGCACAAAAAGAGAAGAATCATGAACAAGATTCTTCTAAAGGAAGAGGTGGCAAAAGAGGAATAGGAAGGAAGAACTTTAGAGGTAGGGGGAAGACATTTCCAAGAAAGGTTTGATATTCATTGCATACGATGCAATAAAGATGGACATGATGCTTCCACTGGTAAGTTTCCTTGGGATAGATTTGAGAAAGAAAGAAATGAAGGAAAATGTAAAATACCTGACAAAGGGAAAGGAAAAACACCCGAGTCAGTCATTATGTTGTGGCACATTGCAACATTGGAGTAACTAGAGACTTATTCAATGCTTCACTTATTTCATGGAAAGATGCTTGGTTTCTTGATTCAAGAGCAACCTGCCACATCACTTTTAGGAGATATTTGTTTGAAGAATTCACTTATAATGCTCATGGAGCAATATACTTTGCATACACGTCGAAACTCAAGCCATCAGGGCTTGGCACCATCATGATCAAACTGTTTGGTCTTCCAAACTTTCTTCTACATGATGTTCTATACATCCTAAAGTTGAGGAGAAACTTTTTGTCTTTTTTCCAAACCCACCAACAAGGACACTCCATTCATATATTTGATGGAAAGTTTGAAGTCAGAAAAACATCATATCACTCACTTGTCATGATGGGGATAGAAGAAGAAAGACTTCTGAAGCTACAAGGAACCTTTGGTCGTGCATAAAAAAAATTCATACAATTCTCACTATGATGAAGATACATTTCCATTAAGTCTTTTATGGCATGTTATATTTGGACACTTGAACTATGACAACTTTCATTTGTTAAAAAAAAATGGTGTTACTGGTTTGCCTACAATTCCTACGAAACTTTAGCAATGTGATGCTTGTATTCTAGGAACACACAACAAATAGTTTTTTCAGGATTCTCATTCCAGAGGACATGGAAAAATTGAACTCATTCATTCTGATTTGTGTGGCCCAATGGCTATTCCTTCTACAAATGGTAATAAATGTATGATGGAATTTATTGATGACTACACCAGGATGTGTTGGGTTTATTTATTGAAGAAACAATCTGAAGCTTTTGAAACATTCAAGAACTTTCATGCATGGATTGAAAATGATGCACAATCTCATATTGGATCTATTCATACTGATAATGGAAAAGAATATACATCAAATGAATTTGAAAATTATCTTCCCCATCATGGGATCAAACGTCAAACAATCATGCCTTATAATCCCCAACAAAATAGAGTCGCTGAAAGAATGAAAAGGACAGCCTTAAATATGGTACATTCCATGATGTTTTTCAAGAATGTTAAGCTGATGTTTTGGGATAATGCAGTTCTATGTGTATTGTATATAAAGAATAGGTGTCCATATAATGTTATAAAAAAAAAGCCTCCCTATGAATTTTTGTATGGCCACATTCCTTCGGTGAGGCATCACAGGGTTTTTGGTTCCACTTGTTATGCATTGTATCTAAGGAACAAAGAAACAAACTCAGTGCAAGGAGTTTCAAATGTATCTTCTATGGGTACTCAGATACTTCCAAAGCATATTATCTTTATGATGAAGTCAATAAGAAGTTTATAATATCTAGAGATGTGATGTTTTCTTAAACCTTTCAACGCTGACAATGTTTGTGAGCAATAGCTTGATTGATTGGATATATTCAGACATGCACAATATTTTCAAGAGTTTGATAATGGGATTCCACACCTTGAAGGGGGGGTTCCTATACTAGATCAATCTGTGGAATCTTCTTCTGAAACACTCTCTCCCCTGCATGAAGCTCCAGCCACTGATGACACTTTGAGTGATGTTATTGACATAATTGGGAGAATAAATATTGACTAAGCCCCAACTTAGTCAACTGAGCAGCGTAGGCAACCTCAGAAAGGTCCTCCAAAATGGCTGACAAAGACACTTGAAATTGTTTGTCCTGATTAATATGGGAACAAGAAGCTTAATCAGTCAGAATGGAGGAGATGTAGACAATCTTGATTCATTGGTTGATATGGATGTTTCTTATGATTGCGAACTGAATTTGTCTATAGATTTTGAATCAACTTCCTTCAAAGAAGTCATTTCTCATGATGAATAGACATAATCGATGTAGAAAGAATATGATGCTTTGATAAAGAATGGCACCTGGAACCTCGTTGATCCTCCATTCAGAACCAAACCAATAGGTTGCAAGCAGGTCTTCAAAAACAAGTATAAAGCACATGGCTCACTTGAAAAGCATGAAACCAGGTTTGTGGCAAGAGGTTTTGTACAAAAGGAAGGGGTCGATTATGAGGATATCTTTTCCCCCACAGTAAAATGGGCTACCATCGAGACACTCTTTGCCTTGGCAGCTTAGAACAGTTGGAAAGTCCATAAAATGGATGTAGAAATTTCTTTCTTGAATGGATATCTGAAAGAAAATGTTTTCATGTCCCAACCAGAAGGATTTGTTTGTGAAGGGTTAGGAACATAAAGTATGTGAGCTTGTAAAATCCTTGTATAGCCTCAAGCAAGCACCGTGAGCCTGGTAGGAGAAGTTGACTAAGCATCTTTTGAAGCTCAATTTCAAACATTATGATCTTGATGATGCAACTTTGTTTTTCAAGAAAGTTGGAAAAACAGTTGTATATCTTGTGGTGTATGTAGATGATTTTTTATGATAGGGAACAATGAGAGCTAAATTGCATCCATAAAGAAAGAAATGAGGAAAGGTTTTGAAATGTCAGATTTGGGCTGTGTTCACTACTATCTTGGTATTGAAGTAACCCAACATCCAAAGTTTATATTCCTCTATCAGAAGAATTACATTGGACATTTTTTGAACATGTTTGGCATGGTTGAGTGAAATCCTTTGACCACTCCAATGGAACAGAAATTAAAGCTCACATCCACCGAAGAAAAATAATTTGAGGATGCAATGAGGTATAGATAGCTCGTAGGAAATATCAACTACCTGACTATTACCAGACCATCTATTTCATTTTTTATTAGAATCCTATCTAGGTTTATGCAAAAGCCTTGTGAGGGTCATTAATTTGCTGCAAAAGGAGTTCTAAAGTACTTGAAGGGAACTCAAGGCTTTGGACTCAAGTATGCATAGGTGGGTGACTTCAGCTTGATTAGATACTCTGATTTAGATTTCAATGGAGATAAAGAAACTGGAGTATCTACTTTAGGTTATGTTATGAGTCTTGGATCAAGAGTTGTCTCTTGGAAGTCACACAAATAATCAGTTCCAGCAAATTTCACAATTGAGGTAGAATATGTGGAAGTAGCTGAAGCAATGAAGGAAATTGTGTGGCTCAGGAAAATTATAGAAGATTTCCAGGAGAAAAAAGTACATTCAACTCCTCTTTTGATCGAAAACACTTACTACAATAAACTTGGCCAAGGACCCAAATTTCCATGATCAAATGAAGCATATTGATACAAAATACCATCTGATTCGATATCATGTTGAGGCTAAAACAATTCACCTACGACATTGTTCCACAAATGAGTAGATTGCAGACATCTTCACCAAAGTGCTTGGAAGGGAAAAGTTTGAAAGATTTAGAATGATTCTTGGACTCACCAACATCTCTTCAGATCAAGGGGGGGAATTTTGAACACCTAATCTTTGGGATTAGGAATCCTATGTAAATATTGTAAATAACTAAATAAAAATAATTGGAATATGAAGAGACACTGGGAGATGAAATCCAATAGTCTCCATCTCCATGTATATACTTATGTTCTATCTTAATGCAATACCATCAAATTCATTCAGAGTTACTCCTGGCTTGGCATGCACACATACACACTAATGAATTAAAATGCTCGGTTCATGACCCCAATATGAGCCTCTAAAATCAACCTTAATCCAAGACAAACTGATTAATCCCACATGGACACCAAAATAATATACTATTTAGGTTAGAATCAGTGGGATATGCATGCAAACAATACCCATTAATCACTATACATTGAAACATAGAGGTTTTCAATAGGGAGCTTAAAATCCTTCACCGTGTAGTGGCAAAAACTACTATGTAGAAGAAAAATGTAATGGGTAAGGATTAAATTGTAGATACTAGTAGTTCCCCTTAAGGATACCAACTCTTGGTCAAGAATTTGGTTTCAAAGTTGACCCCTAAACGTTGAGATTATCTCAACCCCAATGGATGAAGGTGAACTTAGTGGTCACTCTTGTAGGAAAACCACCTTATAGGTGACAGTTTTGGGAATCAACCATGCCTCTTGATACCTTCATTTATCCTTTTTGCTAGCTATGATCATTCAATATCTGGGTTGTTTAGAGGCCATTCTAAAACATAATTTAGGACTTGGTTGAGGAGTAATAAATCTATTAGGATAAAGTCTTTTTCTTTTGTAGGAAAAGACTAGAATTATATTATCATAAGCATTGATAGAGGAGGACACGTTGCACCACTACACAATTTCTACTTGTTGATTATTAATTTGATTCATTTCTTCATTCCTTTAGCCTTCTAGGTTCAACCCCATTTATTGTATAGATATTGTCTCGAAACCATAACACTTATCAAGTTCCATTCATGGAGAATGAGAGGTTGTCAACCTTAATTTACTCTTAGAAAACCCCTTACACCTACTCGATGAGTTAGGGTCCCTCACCCTAGCCCACCTGTAGGCTCTAAATCTTATGAGTCCTCTGGTAGTTCTTATTCTTATAGTTCCACCCAATCACAACCTAATACCATGACAGATGTTAACCCTAGAAACAATGTCGATTTCCTTGTGGGTGCCGATAACGGAGGAAATACCAGTCCTAATGTTGGTACTAACATGGGTCCTAATACTGGAACCAATGTAGGAGCCACTATCATAATGACCATAACTCAATCATATATCTACTTCATGGCTAGCTTGAATCTACTTGATTTAAGCCAAGTTATCAACAACCTTCTTCTCCATGACCCAACTTGACCCCAAATTCTAACCAAACTTCCCTCAAATATCCCCAATTTTGGAGGGAGCCTAAGAGAGGATCCTACCAGTCACATTCGACCATTCCATGTTTGGTGTTCTTATAACTCCATCATGGAATATTCAACTAGCCTTCATCTATTTCAATGCACATTGACTGATATTGTAGTGAAATGGTATGTTGACCAACCCTATGGAACTCACCTTGTATTCACTACCATTATGAATGTGTTGCTTTCTGTTATAGCTTCTACAACCACCCTCTAAAATTTTTCCTTCACTTTGTTTTGAAGCCTCCCTCCTCAAATCTTAGCTGCTCGTATTACACTGCTCAGGTACTTGCGTTCCTCATTTGAATTTATCTTTCACTTTGCAACTTGTGTTAGCTTACTCGCTTTGCTGACCAATCATAAGCTAACCATGTGACTTGGTTCACATTCGGTTCTTACATTGTCTCGGAAAACTGCACAATCCTAGAGGGCAACCAACCTTTCTCTCAAGAATTGCATAGAGCAGCCTGGAAGTCAACCCTTCTCTCTAGAAATGCGTAGATAAGTTTGGGAGACAACCTTTCTTAGAGAAATTGCACAGAACAACCCGACACTGGGCTTCGGCTTAGGAATTGCACAAACCCAGCTGGCAACTTGTCTTCAACTGGGAAATTGCACAGAGCATGAGAGGCAGCTCGAGCCACTCATCCCAGGAATTATGCAGAAGCACTCCTTCACGTGTTGCTTGATGCATGTGCTAGCAAGTTGCCTGGTTCCCTCTAGAACTGCGCAATTCTTCCTTGCATGCATGGCAGTTTTGCTCGAGAAAAGAAAAAAAGAAAAAAGCGAAAGACGTCCCTAAAAAATAGGGATCTATTTTTAGCACTTGGATTTACATGCAAGTTGATTTTAGAAACTTCTCGCTGAGTGTCAGTTTTTCCTAGATTTGTGGCATGTGCGTCATAAACCCTAAATCTACCAAATCTATTTAATGGAAGCCCTAGAGCTCATTCTACACATTCGATCTTGGAGCTCTAGCATTCCCAAGGCATCTACGAACCTTCAACATAATCGGAACAACTTTTTGGGGAAGTTTTTCTTTTCAAGTCTTTTTCTGCTTTTTCTATCGCTTTTATTTCCTTGGCTTGTGTGAGTGTTGTTTCGCATGTTCCATTGAAATACCGTTGGTGTTTAGTTTGTTTTAACTTGTAGAAGGGTTGTTTCAAGTTTTTCATTATCTTTCTTAAGCGCCACATGCATAACACTACTTTTGCGTTGATGGTTGTCGTTGCGGCGACCCTCTCCACCAACTTCGTTGTTCATCCATTTAACTGATTCCTGCATTGGTTTTGATTGTATGCATGATCATTCACTTCGATATGCACCATCGTTCACTTACGGTTTTAGCTATACTCATTTTCGAGTTTCCCATGGGCAGATCTAGGCTACCTAGGCTCAGATCTTGCTTTCCCTGGAAAGATCTATGCATTCTTGAACTCGAGGCTGTACTTTGGCTCTAAGAATTGCGCAGAGGTTTCCTGTCACTGGCCTTCACTATGCTCTGTGCAGTTCTGGGAGACAATGCCCAGTCTTTCCCATTGGGATTGCGCCATGTGCAGTCCCAGCCATTAGTCAAGCCGAACTAAACTACACATTGTGCAGTTCCAGTCCACAGTCAACTTTGCAGGATTGCACTCTGTGCAGTTCTAGTCAATAGGAGATCTCACTGGTAGTTGAGTCTGCACAATGCATAGTTCCAACTGACATTCTCCTAGCCTTGAGAGTCACTACTGCATAATATTTCCCAGCAGTCACCAGGTTTGTCGCATGATCGATCCTTGAAGTGCATTGTTTTTTTTAAACTAACATTTACTTGTCGTGAGTGTCTGCTCTGTCTCCAGGTACATCAGTTGTTGAGCAGTTCCTCAGTAGTACAGTCATCATGGTTTCCAAGATATCTGGATCAAAGGACACTGTAGAGAGCAGCACTAGAGATGTGGTTGAACAGGTGCCAATGAAATTTACCATCTATGCAGACACGCAACTGTTCGTAGAGAAGGACATGAAGATCACATAGCAAGAAATAAAGGGCATATTTGCAGGCACTTTCAAGGAAGATCTAGAAGATCAACAATTTTATGTCAATATTCACAAGTCAAGCTTGTACAGGGTTTCATGCAGGTAACCCACCTTCCTGTGCGCGGATATCATTCACTAGGTTGTCTCACATACCAATCCTGAGACAATGACATTGAGCAACACCCATGGAACATATCTTGCCACCTTTAGGATGAAAAACTACCATCTGATGTATCACTTTCCACAACCGGTGAACTACATGGATGCATTGTTCTTCACTCCCAACAACAAGGTGAACTCAAGAGATATATTGAAGCATTGGGTAAAAGATTCATCGAAGTTTAGGACAACACTCAACTAGGTCTACAAGATGAAGTCACTCAGGAAGGCTCACCAACTCTTGGTCATCTCCACATGTTGCTTGTATGGCCAGGAGAGTACAGAGACCTTCCTAAGAGTTGGGTTGTTATGTTAGATAAGTTGGAAAATGAAAGAAGGCCGTTCAAATGGTCGGACATGTTGGCTCTTTAGCTAAAAGTGCATGTGTCAAATGCCCAAAATCTGCCTAAGGATGGACAAGCAAGATTCTATATGTATGTGTACCAGATTGATGCAATCTGTGCTCAACAACAATTCCTTGGCATGGGTTGGAAAAGGACACCATCAGAGGAAACTGTGAATGTTTATTGCAATTTTCTCTCTGAGTGCAACTACTGAGGAGTCATGAAGAGGTTGTCTGACCACTTCATCACCCCATTGTACAAGACGATATTTGAATAGGACCCACCTTTCATGTCTTTGGAAGTGATGTAGGCATTGCTAAACATTACAGATGTGTATGCCTCACCCGGTGGCACCTTCATCAAGATGTTCAGTGTGGAGAAGCCTTCACATGAGCTACCAAGGTTTTACATGGACAAGCTGGTCATGGAAGAGGTTGCATACCACATCTCGACAGCGTTATCAATAGGGCTACATAGGAGGAAGTAGGAACCATGGCCTACTCTCCCTTTGTGGATTGGGTTGTACGAGATTCGTACCTTGAAATATGCAGATGTCGAGACTGAAGACTTGAGGAAGTTTGGGTTTGACACCAAGAGTTTCAATCCGTATGATCCTCACTACATATGCCAGAACCACTGTGTGAAGGTGTACTTCTTATGTGTCCACAAGGGATGTCATTGACCAGAGGAAGATCCTTGGAGGTATTTCTATAGCTCCTCTAGGCTTAATGAACCAGTTAGCATGGCTATAGAATGGAAAGTGGCACTACAGGCAGCAGCACCATAGGAAGCAACAAACAATAATAGCACTCAGCAACAAACTGGCGCAAGACATAGGCAAGAGGAACATTATCGAGAGAACAGAGGATGAGAAAAGATATGAGTTCAAAGAAGATCCAGTTTTTGAGAGAGTAGCTTTGGAGATAGATGCAAAGAGCTTGTTAGCGCTTGAAATTTCACCTCAGGCTGAAAAGGTAAACTCCAAGGCAACATCAAACCACTTAGCCTCGTAGCTAGCCCTACGGGGCAGGAGAGGGCTCTCTCCGGTCTATCTCGGCAAAGATCTTCAACGGGCAGAGATAACCAATAAAGAACACTGATTTTAGGCTAGTAAACTGATAAAAGGTTTGATTTGAGATTTTTAGGATTTTGGTGGAAAATCGGGGAAAGGCAATTTTGGGTGCGGGGATTGGACACAGTTTTCGCAGGGGGCTCTTTGGGGCAAGATAGGAGACTGTATAGATGCCTTTGAAAGAGTTGGATGGATGAGAATGACTGGTGAGGAGCTAAGGAGAGCAAGCAATTCACCTTGAGTTCTCCTTAAACAGAGGAAAACATTGATATTAAGCAAACTTAAAAGCAGAGCATGGCAATCATGAATTCTACTTTAACACTTCATTTTCCTAATTTGCAGAAGGAAAAGTAAGAAGATGATTCACATAACAAACTTACAAGTACAAAGAGAAACACACCATCAATACATGTAACCACAGGAATCCCAAAAAGGACTGCAAAACCCTGGTCTTTCTTCCTTTGCCAAAATTGCAGAGATACAATGAGTAATACAATAGAAGCTTCTCCCTCAAGAGTCCAACCATGAAAATGACCAAGAAATTACATAATATAGGAAATCTAACATCTTTCCTTGCCTCTAGGGGTCGAGCTCACTATCCTAGGAGTTGTTTCAACCAATTCTAAACTGAGCACTGAAAACTAGGCAGTCAAAACAACTTGCCTCTATAAGCTAGGAAACCAATTCATTCATTAAATTTTTGCCTATCTCATGAATGAATCTTCTAGAATAGATAAATGAGTGTCAAAATATCATAAAATTACATCATTTACAACAAGGAGGATCAAAATCCACTCCAAAAAGTCAAATCCAGTCAAAACTGCGTTTTGCTGAGCTGTAGGTGCATTTCTGTGAAAATTGCCCAACGCGTAGTGCCCTGATTCTGAACGAGTAGCGCGCCTTTGGAGCAACTTTGGAGGCACTTCCAGGTGTCAAAATGAGGCAAAAGTGGGCTTGTTGGAAAGGTCTGGATGTCTACTTCCCAGACCAAGTGTAATTTCTGAATTTGGTGTCCATTTGCCCCTCCAAAATTGCAATCTCCCAAGACTGCTTCCTGTGTGTCAAAAAGGTGGCAAAAAGTCATTTTTTGCTTGTTTTTTGACCTTCTGGAGGCTCAAAACTTGATGAAATCTCTTGGTAATTGCTGAGAAGGTGTAATTTTGCATGAAAAATCCAAAAAAGCTGAGTTTTCCTGAAATGGAGTTGCCCATCTAAAGGGTCGCACGCGGCGCGCTACGCGTTGGTGAAGAAAACCTGTTTTTAGCCCAAAAATTCACAAGTGACCAAAAATGCTCAATTTTTTTTGAAATTTGTGCTGGAGTTGAGTCATTTAGCACCATGCTCCTTCAAGGAAGCCTCAACCTCTGGTGTTGACTCACGGTCATCACTTTGCTCATAGTTGGTTTCGGTTTCTGACATGGTTTCAAGAGCAAAGTGATTGAAATGTACTGCTGCTTCTGCTCAAATGACTTGTTGTTTTTTACTGTTGAAATGCTGCTTCAAGGGGACAAATAACACAAGGGAGATGTTAGGGAAGGCAGAATTTTAAGGGGAATTAGGGAAAATATATGAAAAAGGGAATTAAGGGAAGGAATCATGACATATACAACATGATACAATTATAATTTGCCAGGGTTTTATGGGAAGTAGGGTTTAGGGTTATGTTATTGAATTTTAGGGATAGGGGTAGGGTTTTGGGCCTTTGATATTTTTGGTAGGGAGATTAGGTAAAAATGATAAGGGAGGTGGCTAGGATGTGGAGAAAAAATGGGAGTGAAAGAGATGACCTTGAGAGCAGCAAAACAAAACCCTAGCTTTACTTGCACTTTGACATTTTTAAGCAAATACACATGAACTTCTCATTTCAAATTGATGGCATTAAAACACATTTCCCATGCTCATTTTTCTTTATCAAGCAAAATACTTTGATGATCAGAGGCCTACCTGCAACCTTGAAGAAATTTGGGGTCGTTTGAAGCTTGTAGGCAAATTTTTTGTGTGTTATACCCCAACGCGTAGCGCGCGGGTCCTGACGCGTAGCACGTGCCCAACGCGTAGCGCCCGTGTCTTTTTCCCACTGTGCTGACCGCCCCGACGCGTAGCGCCTGCCCAACGCGTAGCGCGCAGGTCCTGATGCGTAGCGCGCGGGCTTTGTCCACCAACTTGCATAGTTTTCACACTAAATCGCCTTTTTCTCTTGCTTTTGGAGTCTTGGAAGCAAATAATGATAAAATGAAGGGAGGGGAGCTTTTATAAACTTGATTTGAATTAATTTCCCCTCAAACCCACTTTCTAATGTTTATAAAATGACACTTTTCAAAATTTAAATGCTGCTGACTTATGGTTTCCTTTTTGTCTTGAAATTGGTTGAAATGATGCTTATTCTTGAAATTTTTTGCAGAGGTAGCTTCTAAAGAGTCTTGGAAAAGGAGACCAGGGCTGCATGCCAACTTCTGGAGAGTTTGAATTTTTACAAATTTTTATAAAACATGAGAAAATGACCTTGCCTTCAAAAACAGGGTTTTTGAACTCAAGGTAGAAAAAATAGCTGTACAATATGAAATCCTTTGAAGTGATGCTTAGATAGACATCCCTCTGGCCTGCTGGGCATTTATTGACCTTTAAAGACATGACCTCAAAGACAAATTGGACCTAAACCCTAGACCTAGGACCTTGACTTAAAAACAAGACCAATGACCCTGTAAAGAATTTTATTGACTGAAACAACTTGAACCAGGAGTGCCAAGAGGGGAACATAAAGACACAAGCTCCTCCATCAGGGTTATGGCATGCCTAATGGAATGCAATAAGATGACACTGATGAGACACCTACTAATGAAATGCAAAGAGCTTTGATTGCTGATGGAGGGCTACTAGACCGACTCTAACATTGGCTCCAATGGGGATGGTAGCTCCTTGGAGGTGCCAAGAACCTTAGACCTCTGGGAGAGCAGACCAGTGCCTTACAATCATTGGGCAATGGAGTCATTATTTACACATGTGACCCAAACCGGGACAGCTTTATTGACTTTAACAACTGACTGACAATTGGACTAACTTTGACCCAAACTAACTCAGCTTTTGGACAGAAAATGGACTGATAAAAACAACATGAAAAACTCACAACAAATAATCTCCATCTTCAGAATTATAGCCTTCACTGCGGGCCCCAGACTAAAGATGAAATATCAGTTCACACTTGCAGTGAAATAAAAGTAAAATGGTAATTACAATGATAATGGCTAGAGCAGAAAATGCTCAGACATGGTACCTTTTAAGCAGCCGGCCATTGACCGACCCTCCAAGACAATCATCACCGTTCATTTCTTTGAGAAGAAAGGCATTTGGACCACGGTATGCCGCAATTTTGTAAGGAACTTTCCATAAGTTGTCAAACTTTCCATGTTTCCCTTTGTCTTCATTTCGGGCATCCCACCTCAAAACAACATCATCTATCTGGAAATCATCCGGCTTTGCTTTTCTATCATAGATTTTCTTTATGCGCTCTTGCAACTTAAGAGTATTTTGAAGAACCTCCTCCCGTGTCTGCTGTAAATGAATCATTTGACTAATCCGCCTTTGCATTGGATCCTCCTCACCACCAGCTTCTTGAAGCAACTTTGCTACTGGAATACTAAGTGAAGTAGGAAACACCGCATCTGTCCCGTAAACTAGTTCAAAGGGTGACATACCAATTGACTTTTTCTGACTTACACGATCAGCCCATAATGCATTTACTAACTTTTTGTGCCAGCTCTTCTTATTGTTTTCCAGCAATTGCTTTATGATGTTTACCAAAGATTTATTCGAAGATTCATCCAGCCCATTTCCTTGTGGATGATAGGCAGTTGAATGCCCCAAGTTGATGTTATATTTGTAGCAAAAATCAATCATCTTCTTTGATTTAAACACTGCTGCATTATCTGTAATCAACTTATGTGGACAGCCGAAACGTGAAAATATGTTATTTTCAAGGAAAGAAATAATTACCAAGTCCGTGGCCTGCCGGGTGGGAATGGCTTCAATCCATTTCGTGAAGTAATCGGTGGTTGTCAATATCCATCGATGCTGTCCGGAAGATGCTGGATGAATTTCGCCGATGAAATCCAAGCCCCACTGCTGAAATGGTGCGCTGACTTCAATGGGCTTGAGAGGCGATGGCTGTAATTTCTGCTTTTCTTGAAAAATTTGACATTCATGACAACTCTTAACAACGTGATATACATCTGAAAATAATGAAGGCCAATAGAAACCTGCCCTTAGGATCTTGTTTGCCGTGGTCTTCCAAAACAAGTGGCCCCCGCAGTCACCTTTGTGAAAATCCTCTACAGCTCTCTTAGCCTCCTCCTCGACCAAACAATTCAGCAATATGCCACCGGGGTCTTTCCAATATAGTGCAGATTTTATGATGCAAAATTTGGCAGCCTTTAATTTCAATGTCCTAGCTTTGTTTCGAGGCATCCCGGGAGGTGAAGACAAATTTTGAAGCACATATACAATATCAGCATACCAAGGAGAAGAAATAAAGATGTCAGATACCTGTAGTGCTGAATTTTCTTCATCTTCGTCGGACAAGGCAGCAATCAAATTAATGTCTAGGACATGGAGATTTGTTTCAGCCATCAATTTAGCAAGACCTTGGCCCTTAATCAGCTTGGTAGGCTTAATTTCCACATCATACTCCAATAGTGCAGCAATCCACTTACCCCGCCTTCCTTCCGGTTCCGCTTGTACCAAAACATCTTTAACAGCCGCGTTAGGAACATATGCCAAAATGTGAGAATTCAATATGTACACACGGAAATCTTTCAAGGCTTTTACCAGCGCCAATGCTTGTTTTTCAATGATATTATACTTCAGCGCTCCGTCCCTTATAATACGACTGAAAAAAGCAATGGGCTTCTCAACTCCATCTCTCTTTTGCATCAGCACGGCTGCCAATGTATGCTCAGAAGCAAATGAAAATAAAATAAAATCTTGTGTATAATCCGGGCTGATTAAAGTTAGGGCTAAAGATAAAATTAACTTTACCAAATTGAAAGACTTTACCGCCTCTTCGGTCCATTTGAGCTGGCTGTCCTTTTTTAGCATGTTAGTGATTTCTCTGAGGTGTTCGGCAAGATTCAGAATAAAGCGACGCAGAAAATTCAACTTGCCATTAAAGGACTGAATCTCTTTCTTGTTTCGGGGCTGCTCTAATTGCTGAATGGCTTCCACACGTGCCGGATCTATACGAATGCCATCTTTGGAAATGATGTGGCCCAACAACTTGCCTTCACTCATGGCGAAAAGGCTCTTCTTTGGATTCAATGAGATACCATATTTTCTGCACTTTTGAAACACCATTGTTAAATGATACAAATGTTCTTCATCAGATTTAGAAAACACAGTTAAATCATCAAGATAAACGACCAAAAAGACATCCTTCTCATTAGCAAAGGCCATGTCCATCGCCCGCTGAAAAGTGGCACCTGCATTTTTCAATCCAAACGGCATCTTGGCATAATGAAATGTCCCCCATGGAGTAGTGAAGGCAGTCTTGTCGCGGTCATCCTCATGCACCAAAATCTGATTGTACCCAGAATAACCATCAAGTAGCGACATCCTCGATGCCCCAACTACCCGTTGCAATATATGATCCATCTTGGGCAACGGATAATTGTCCTTTAGCGACATCTTTTTCAGATTTCTGAAGTCTATACACAAGTGGATCTCGCCGGTCTTCTTTCTTACGGGCACCAAGTTGGAAATCCAATCGGAAAATCTGATTGGCACTATAATTGCAGACTTGTACAACCTGTTAACTTCCTTCTCGATCAATGGCAGCAACTTAGCATTAATTCTTCTCAACTTTTGTCGGAAAGGCTTTTGATTTGGCTTTATGGGAATGGTATGCTGAATGATACTTGTGTCATAAGTTTTCAAATCTGAATAATCCCATGCAAAAACATTAGAAAACGAAGACAACAATCTGATATATTCTTTCTTTACCTTTGGCGACAATGCTTTTGATAATTTCACCATCTTTGGATTTTCAGCTGTTCCGAGATTCACTTCTTCGACACCTTCTTCCGTTGGCCTCAAGGTTGGTTTACGGGCCACGTCATCTTGATCAAACAGCTCCTCCAAAGGAATTAACCCTTTAGGAATGAAATTGTCTTTAAGCTGCAATACATCCATTTGATTTACTTCCTCAGGTTCTGTGTCTATGGAGATGTCTTTGAACTCACCTTCAACTTGCAGAAAATCCTTGATTTCTTCATCATCTTGGAAAACTTGCCAACATCTTTGATTTTCTGGAACTGTAGGACGGTGCTTCACATAAATCTCAAACTTATTGCTGGAATTCATGGGGATTTTTAGATTGCTTGCTGCCTTAGCCAATGCATCCGCAACACCATTTTGGATACGGGGCACACATGTTAAAGTATGTTCAGAAAACAGTTTCAAAATATCTAGGACAACATTTCGATATGCTCGCATACGAGGATGCTTGGCCTGGAACTCACCTTTCACTTGCTTTATAACCAACTCGGAGTCGTCATATACTGCTATCTTCTTTGCCTTCAACTTCCGAAGGATTTTCAGGCCAGCAATGAGAGCCTCATATTCCGCCTCATTGTTGGAACAATCGAATGCCAATTTGTAAGAACATACTCGTACCTTGCTTGGGACTTTGTTTCGGACAGAAAATGGACTTTGAATCCACACACCTATACCAGCACTATCGCTGCCCACAGTGCCATCAAAATCCATGGTCCAAAGACCATCCTCATCGTCTTCTAAGTGCTGAAAATGTGATGTCTCTGCATTTTCTGTTTGCTGTCCATTGATTTCAGCTGTTGGCTCCATGACAACGGACCTTTCTTCACTTTCTTTTTTCAAAATTTCTCTAAAATTTTTTGTAATGTCTGGTATATCTTCTGCTTGAACTAACTGACTATCTATCTCATTAAAATTATCCGCAAACAAAACAAATGACTCTAAATCTGTATGTACATAATTTACAGGATGATTAATTGGCTTTTCCTTGCTAGTGATCATGTATTTCATCTTTTGCTCCCTATATAACTTCCTCATCTGACCAAAGACCGGAATTGTAGCATAAGAAAAATCGAGCTGAAGTGTACCTTTGAGCTTAGCTCCCCAAGATCTCGAAAGCAACATTCCGAATCGCGGAGGAATATCCGCCACCACCACATCCATCAAAACATTCTTTGCTGGGATTTGATCTAGGCTCACTACCAAGTCCTTGATCAAACCAATACATTTTACCCGGCTGGAATCAAACGAATACAAATCATGATATTTCCTTGTGATGTCTAGTCCCAGCTTTTCCATAATTGCTTTCGGCATCAAATTATGCGAAGCTCCTGAGTCAAACATGGCATTATGTAAAGCATACTCATGTAATTGCAAACTGATATAGAATGGAGGAACATCACTTTCGGGAGACTCACCATTTAAAGCGGGCCCAAAAATCAATTCCGGCTGATCATCTTCTACATTCACCGTGTCTAGCATTGGATCAAAATTCAGCATCTTGGAGATTTGGCCTTGGTAAGTGCTATTCTTCATGATTTCCGTCAAAGGAATGGACACTTTCAACTTTGAAATTTCATTCTCCAAACTGAAAGCTGAAACCTTCTCACCTTCTTTGGCCGGAACTTCTCTTTTTTCAACTTTATCTCTCGGTGTGCTTGATGGCTGATCTATCTTGCTTGCTGATGATGATTGACTTGCTGGGGGATCAATTATGTCTTTTCCTTTTGTCTGTGGGGAAGCTGAATCATTTTTTGCTGAAGTATCTTTCCTTTTCTGAATGGGATTTATGGGAACAGCTCGGTTTCTTAATTGCCTCTGCTGAGCGGACAAAGCATTGAGATATCCTCTTTGGTATTCCTCCGATTCTTCCTCAAGTACTGCCTCATTTGATAAGATATAATTCTCATCCTGATGTATGACTGAATTTCTCACAAATTCTTCTTCTTCTGTAATATAGGTAGGCAGATCATCAGGAGTGAAAAAGTGATTTTCCTCTCCCACTGTATCACCTTCATCCTCGGATTCTTGGCTAACAAAATTCTGTTGAAAAGGAGGTTTAATTTGCTGCTGAATTGCTGCCTCTTGTGCTCTTGTTTCACGCTGTTTGATTCTATATTGCGGCTGCTGTGGACCTTGGAAATTAGGATTACGGATCTGCGGTTCCGGCTTGCTGAGATGAGTATGTTCAAGTGCCCTTTCAATCTTTTCAACCTTACGAAGGAGCTGATCTGATGTAGAAGCTTCCTCTTTGATTGTGACTCGCTTTTCCGCCTTCATCCTTTCTCTTTTATCATTCAAATTCGCTTCAACACTAACAGCAATTTTCTGCATATCCTCCAAGGTAGGCGGATCTCTATCTCGCAATGAATAAGCCATCTCCGGATCAAAACCATCCGGGAATTTGAGAAGTGCTGATTTTCTTGACGGTCTCAAATCATCGGGAATAGCATTGTAAACTGTATTAAATCTGATAATGTAATCTTGGACCGACTCACCATGATTACGCTTGAGGTTGTTGTATTCGGCATTAATCTGAAGCGGATCCTTTCTGATTTCCCATCGATCTAAAAACTGCCTCTGAAGTGCTTCCAAGGTAGGTATGCTTCTAGCTGTCAAACCTCTGAACCATTTTCTTACTTCTCCATCAAATGTTTGTACAAACAAACACATAGTTACATCCTCTTCATCTATCTCATATAGATCAAATAAAGTCGTCATTTTGTCTATATGTTGCTGAGTAGAGATACTTTGTGGAGTGCCATCAAACATAGGAATTTGACTCTGATAGTCGGCTGGCATATCATGCAGATTTTGGGGAAGAGCAAGAGGAGCAAATCGGGCAGCCATTGCTTTAGGTAGATTGGGTCTAGGAGTAGCAGGTGGAGTAGGTGTAGCTGTAGTATGAGGAGTATGAGGAGGAGAAGTGGTATGGGATGTAGAGGGCGAAACAACTATAGATTCTCGATAAGTGATTATAGGAGAAACATAAATAAAAGGAGGATTACTCTGCTCATGCGTCGTGATAGTGGATCCAATATGAACAGATATAGTTTCAACGAACTCAGCAAGATTAGTAGCGTGAATATCTGACTGAAGAGATCTTAGGATGAAGTTGTCAACCAATTTATTGTGTCTCTCAATTTCAAGGGTAGTTGCAAAATCAGGGTTGGGAACTAGAAAATCAAGTGCACTTTCAGATTTGGTTTTGAACAAGGACAACTCAAAACTCTCGTCAAAATCAATGTCTTCAAGATACTCAAAAACAGCTGGACATGAATGAGATTTGAATATATGACCAGAATCTGAAGCCAGTTTGGATATCAAGGAACAAATAGCCAATCAGCTCGTGAAAACTCTTAACTAGTCATCCAAAAGTTCAGAGTTTGCAAATATACTGGGGTGAAATGCAAATGAAGTGTTACATTCACTAGCTCACGGAGGTCGACTGAAGCAGCGTTTATCTACTTGCGTTGATGCAAAGCAAGAGCGTTTTCGAAGGCTACCTGGCATATCTTCAGACTCCGTCTAAGACTTATGAAATAAACACATCAGTCAGCAAACAATTTGTTCTCCCCAGTTTGGTCACCAATATGTTAGCGCTTGAAATTTCACCTCAGGCTGAAAAAGGTAAACTCCAAGGCAACATCAAACCACTTAGCCTCGTAGCTAGCCCTACGAGGCAGGAGAGGGATCTCTCCGGTCTATCTCGGCAAAGATCTTCAATGGGCAGAGATAACCAATAAAGAACACTGATTTTAGGCTAGTAAACTGATAAAAGGTTTGATTTGAGATTTTTAGGATTTTGGTGGAAAATCGGGGAAAGGCAATTTTGGGTGCGGGGATTGGACACAGTTTTCGCAGGGGGCTCTTTGGGGCAAGATAGGAGACTGTATAGATGCCTTTGAAAGAGTTGGATGGATGAGAATGACTGGTGAGGAGCTAAGGAGAGCAAGCAATTCACCTTGAGTTCTCCTTAAATAGATGAAAACATTGATATTAAGCAAACTTAAAAGCAGAGCATGGCAATCATGAATTCTACTTTAACACTTCATTTTCCTAATTTGCAGAAGGAAAAGTAAGAAGATTATTCACATAACAAAATTACAAGTACAAGGAGAAACACACCATCAATACATGTAACCACAGGAATCCCAAAAAGGACTGCAAAACCCTGGTCTTTCTTCCTTTGCCAAAATTGCAGAGATACAATGAGTAATACAATAGAAGCTTCTCCCTCAAGAGTCCAACCATGAAAATGACCAAGAAAGTACATAATATAGGCAATCTAACATCTTTCCTTGCCTCTAGGGGTCGAGCTCACTATCCTAGGAGTTGTTTCAACCAATTCTAAACTGAGCACTGAAAACTAGGCAGTCAAAACAACTTGCCTCTATAAGCTAGGAAACCAATTCATTCATTAAATTTTTGCCTATCTCATGAATGAATCTTCTAGAATAGATAAATGAGTGTCAAAATATCATAAAATTACATCATTTACAACAAGGAGGATCAAAATCCACTCCAAAAAGTCAAATCCAGTCAAAACTGCGTTTTGCTGAGCTGTAGGTGCATTTATGTGAAAATTGCCCAACGCGTAGCGCCCTGATTCTGAATGCGTAGCGCGCCTTTGGAGCAACTTTTGAGGCACTTCCAGGTGTCCAAATGAGGTAAAAGTGGGCTTGTTGGAATGGTGTCCATTTGCCCCTCTAAAATTGCAATCTCCCAAGACTGCTTCCTGTGTGTCAAAAAGGTGGCAGAAAGTCATTTTTTGCTTGTTTTTTGACCTTCTGGAGGCTCAAAACTTGATGAAATCTCTTGGTAATTGCTGAGAAGGTGTATTTTTGCATGAAAAATCCAAAAATGCTGAGTTTTCCTGAAATGGAGTTGCCCATCTAAAGGGTCGCGCGCGGCGCGCTATGCGTTGGTGAAGAAAACCTATTTTTAGCCCAAAAATTCACAAGTGACCAAAAATGCTCAAATTTTTTTGAAATTTGTGCTGGAGTTGAGTCATTTAGCACCATGCTCCTTCAAGGAAGCCTCAACCTCTGGTGTTGACTCACGGTCATCACTTTGCTCATAGTCGGTTTCGGTTTCTGACATGGTTTCAAGAGAAAAGTGGCTGAAATGTACTGCTGCTTCTGCTCAAATGACCTGCTGTTTTTTAGTGTTGAAATGCTACTTCAAGGGGACAAATAACACAAGGGAGATGTTAGGGAAGGGATACTTTTAAGGGGAATTAGGGAAAATATATGAAAAAGGGAATTAAGGGAAGGAATCATGACATATACAACATGATACAATTATAATTTGCCAAGGTTTTATGGGAAGTAGGGTTTAGGGTTATGTTATTGAATTTTAGGGATAGGGGTAGGGTTTTGGGCCTTTGATATTTTTGGTAGGGAGATTAGGTAAAAATGATAAGGGAGGTGGCTGGGATGTGGGGAAAAAATGGGAGTGAAAGAGATGACCTTGAGAGCAGCAAAACAAAACCCTAGCTTTACTTGCACTTTGACATTTTTAAGCAAATACACATGAACTTCTCATTTCAAATTGATGGCATTAAAACACATTTCCCATGCTCATTTTTCTTTATCAAGCAAAATACTTTGATGATCAGAGGCCTACCTGCAACCTTGAAGAAATTTGGGGTCGTTTGAAGCTTGTAGGCAATTTTTTGTGTGTTATACCCCAACGCGTAGCGCGCAGGTCCTGACGCGTAGCGCGTGCCCAACGCGTAGCGCGCGGGTCCTGACGCGTAGCGCGCGCCCAACGCGTAGCGCCCGTGTCTTTTTCCCACTATGCTGATCGCCCCGACGCGTAGTGCCTGCCCAACGAGTAGCGCGCAGGTCCTAATGCGTAGTGCGCGGGCTCTGTCCGCCAACTTGCACAGTTTTCACACTAAATCGCCTTTTGCTCTTGCTTTTGGAGTCTTGGAAGCAAATAATGATAAAATGAAGGGAGGGGAGCTTTTATAAACTTGATTTGAATTAATTTCCCCTCAAACCCACTTTCTAATGTTTATAAAATGACACTTTTCAAAATTTAAATGCTGCTGACTTATGGTTTCCTTTTTGTCTTGAAATTGGTTGAAATGATGCTTATTCTTGAAATTTTTTGCAGAGGTAGCTTCTGAAGAGTCTTGGCAAAGGAGACCAGGGCTGCATGCCAACTTCTGGAGAGTTTGAATTTTTACAAAACATGAGAAAATGACCTTGCCTTCAAAAACAGGTTTTTGAACTCAAGGTAGATAAAATAGTTGTACAATATGAAATCCTTTGAAGTGATGCTTAGATAGACATCCCTCTGGCCTGCTGGGTATTTATTGACCTTTAAAGACATGACCTCAAAGACAAATTGGACCTAAACCCTAGACCTAGGACCTTGACTTAAAAACAAGACCAATGACCCTGTAAAGAATTTTATTGACTGAAACAACTTGAACCAGCAGTGCCAAGAGGGGAACATAAAGACACAAGCTCCTCCATCAGGGTTATGGCATGCCTAATGGAATGCAATAAGATGACACTGATGAGACACCTACTAATGAAATTCAAAGAGCTTTGATCGCTGATGGAGGGCTACTAGACCGACTCTAACAGAGCTGATAGCGCGAAAGGAGAGTATCACACAGAAAGAGGGAGAAGCAAAGATTCGAAGAAGCAGAGAGGAGATTGCAGGAGACAAAGAAGACGCTGAAAGAAGAACAAGAGCTCAGGAGGAGAGAAAGGGAATAAATGCAGAAACAGGAACAGGAAGAACGACAAGGCGCATTGATAGAGAAAACTATACAGATACAGATACAGGTTAAGAAAACAGAGCAACCAGTAGACGATGAACATGGTGAGTAGGTGTAGGTTTGGGAACTTGCTCATTAGGTTGAGGAAACATACATGGAGAGGGAATAAGAGCTAGAGGACCAAGACATTATTCTCATTCCGAGGGCATTTGAGGTCATACCACAGTCTCTCCCACCTCCAGAACCACAACCAGCCCCAAGCGAGCAAGGAGAAGTTGTTCTCCTTGATGATGATCCGGAGACAGATGTATACAATCTGGCATTTGATGAGACACAACAGAGGATTGTACATGCACGAAGAAATCAACTCCCAGATGATTATACATCACCTATGCACATAGAAGAAAGGGTGATTGTATCAGATGCTAGAAGACATCCAGTTTCCATGGCCGAGGCTTCTAAGGCTTATGCAGAAGCCACAAGTTCAATGGTCAGGTTCTTGATAGCAGAGAATGATCGAATGATGAATGACTTGCAAGATACTAGGTATAGAACAAAGCAGCCCACAAGATCCACCATGATAGAGATGAAGAAAACAATAGTGGTGGAGATATCAACTTTGGAGGCTACCATGTAGACAATGTATAAGAGATTTGTCACCGTGCACAAAGCAGTTGTCCATTTATACGGTTTTCAATAGCAGTGCGTATAGGTGACACAAACTCTCAAAGACATTCACATTGCTATTGCACACATGCATGAATGGACAATGAGGTACAAGGGATTCTCACTTTACTTGCACAAGAGGATGAAGCCAGAGGTTGGGCTAGACAAAGCACATATTCAAATGTTGATCTAGAAATATGAGCAACTCCCTCTGCTCATCACTAGAATTGAAGCTTCCTATGGACAATTGTTTAGGATTTTGGATGTCATAGTGCGAACACACAAGATCCCTTCCATCAGAACCCTCACCTAGGCCATGAGGAAGAACCAAGTCATGATGGATGTTGACAAGTACATAAAGAAGTTGATGTGCGTAGCCACTAGTGATGACTTGCACCTCAGTGCAGAGAACATGTAAAGGTACACCAATGGTCCAACCACACTTAGGATAATGTTGCACATGCTTTAGGATGAGCTAGATAGAGGTTTTAGAACCATATACCCGGAAGCCATGGAGGTAAGATTTCGCTACGACAAAGATGTCATCAAATAGTACGGGGACACAAAGTGCAGTACCAAGCTTGGTATCAATTTGTCACTGAAGACCATCGTGAGGAGGTTACTGAGTTGGTATTTCCCCAAGACCTCGAGTGATGTTTCTTTTCTTGTCAGTTTGACTCAAGCCTGTTTTTCTTTTACATGGGTATATGTGGAAATTATATTATTGTAAACATGTTGTAAGTGAAATTCCAAGTTTCATTAGTGGAATGTGAACAATCACTGTTGTAATGTGAAGAGTCATGAGGGTAGTCCAAGAGTCGAAGGGGAATGTCAAGGGTCACCCCACCCTTTGCTATAAATAGAACATCATAACCCATAGTAGAGGCTTTTGGGAGCCAAGATTTTAGCTAGGCATTTCTTAGAGAAGGCTTGGACAATATTGTGATGAGCCTTGGCTTCTCCATAGTGCAAAGAAAGTACATCTCTTTAGAGGAGCAGGCAGTGTTGATTGTAATGTTCCACTATTGGGGCTAGTGGCTGTCAATGGTGTATGTATGGATTGAACTTTCACTTAATAATATATAACAAAACCAACACGTTTTCATGCATATGTTGTTATTGTAGTTAGACTATTCTGGTTGCTTTAGAAATGTATGTTATTTAACTTATGCATTTGTGTATGAAATGTTGTGTATGCAATTGTATGAATCTTGTTGTAATTGTGTTGTTGGTTTAACCTGTCACTTTGGATTGTGGACTATTCTGCCTTCCAGCTTTTGATGTCATTCAACTCGTGTGTTCGTTTCAGGCTGCGTACTATTGCACGCTTCTAAGGGACACACTTCCTTTTCCCCTCTGTGTGTTAGAACCCACATGAATCTCACTTGATTCGCTGCAAGGTCACACACTTGCTTCCGAAAAAGATATCACACTTATCTCTGCACGTTATTATAGTCAAGGCATTTCTTTACTACCCATTGCTGGGACTCCTAATCCAAATGGTGTGAGGTCTAGTTGGGACTTCTTACTGGGGAGAACCCTTGACATGTTGATGGGTCTAGCACTGTCAACATTTTCGGTGCTAGAAGGAGGGCCATACGACAAATTGAGTCCTCAAATTTTGTTTTGAATCTCTGCACATTCTTCTTGACTTACATTACAGTTAATCCTCCGACATGTCCGTCTCATGGACGTGATTTTGAAGTGTCAGAGGATCTCCTTGATGACTTGTCACGTAACACGTATCATGGTGAAGGTGGAGCAAATTTGCTTAGTCATGGAGTGGCCTTCATGGGCTTCTGTGAAAGGAATGAAATCCATGAGGATCACATTGCCTGCACGTTGTTCACATTCATGTTCTGAGGGCACACACTACAATGGTGTGTTATATTTCCAACAACCTCCATCCACTCTTATGATTAGATGGCCATAGTGTTGGCCCATGCTTTCTATCATTATGATCATAAAGCACTTAATAAAAAAATTATGAAATTACAAAAATCACATGATGAATCCCTTTTTCAATTTTGGAAATGATTCCAAAGTCTTTCTTTTCAAGTCTCAGAAGATGAAATTGAATGGAAATTTCTCAATGAAATATTTCATTATCTTCTTCACATATTTGAAAATCCTCAAATGTTAGAATAATTTGAACCCCTCCCAGCATACCTCAGTGTTAGAGCGTCCAAATCCAAGACGAACAATGTTGTTGTAACATGTGACCCGCTGTCTACCTTTCATTAAATAGATCTAGCTCCACAATGCGAGGTGGGGAATTTTTGAACCCATTTGTTGAACTGTATCACCCTCCCACCCCACCTGCTCTAGATATCTGCACAGATTTGGCTTGCAAGCCTATTGATTGTCACATGAATTCGCTTTCTCAAACTCCGCCCTCTCATTTTATCGATCCTTCGGATTGTACTGTGTTGTGTTCTCCCATTCCGGACTCCACATTTGTTGTTCACAAGGATCAAGTTGTTGATGGAGTTGGTGTTGAGAAGCCAACCTGCACTGTCATTTATGATGAGTATGTGTGGGAATCTGAAGAAGAACCCGCAGTGAAGGATGACCTCCTTCTGTCTGCATCTCATTAGTTATTTCCTAACATCTTTTGTGATTCTGCCATTTCTAATTTGTCTTGTGAAAATCCATCCTCGGGTGTGTTTACTTCTGATCATTCACAAAACACACCAGATGTCAGTATGTCATTTGATTGCAAAGAGGACACATATTTCTTTCTGAATCCACCTAATCTATCATCTTTTCTTTCTAGAAACTCAGAGGGTGAGCATTCTTTTTTCTCATCAACCCCTCTATATGATTTGTCAGATCATGAGGATGTCGATGAACATATTGAATTTTTTGATCATGGCTGTCATGATCTCTTTACTCCTTCATTCGATCACGATGTCAGTTCACTCATTGTTGATCTTTCTAATCCACCAGTCTTTGATGATCTACATGATGGTGAAGTCAAAACCCCTCAGTATGTTGAGTCACTTCAATCCAATATAATGGTTATGTCAGATCCTCATTTTCTTGAGGTCAGTTGCGCTTCAAATTAGAAATATGTTGAAACACCCTAGGCTCCTCATCACTATCCCATTTGCATTGAAGATCAATCTAGTTTACATATTTCACATCCTTCACCATAATCACATGATCCCATCACTCATGTATTGGAGGAATCATACACAATGAGCACTCTTACTAAGAGAAAATTTTCTTCATTCTTCATGTTTTCTCATTTGTCACAGTCAAAAGAGTGTACATGCTCATTGTCTGCACACAGTGTGTTGCAACACCATGGTACTTCCAATGTTTGTCTTGCACTTTTACTCTTTTCTTTTATGTGGACACATTCAAATTTCGAGCGTGTTGGTATTTACTGTCTTATCTTTCTTGTGTGTTGGTTTCCTTATATATCTTTCTCATCAACCATGCCTTCACCAACATGGGTCAACCAATGCACTAGTGGCTGCATTGGAAATATCACTTTACGTGAGTAGGCCCATGCATTATTTAGTTTAGGAGTAGGAGTAGTGTTTTCTTTTCTTGCATGTTTTTCTTTGCTTAATCGTTTTGCTTTCGTTTATTTCTGTCCTTTGCTTGCTTGTTTTTTGGCTTGTTATGTACTCGTAGGGTTAACTTCACATGAAATCATGTTTAGATCTTGAATCAAGTAGGGTGAAGTACAAGAGGACTTGTAAAAATATCGATAATCATTTATCTGTTATCCTCTCACTTTATGAAGAGATTTTTGTCTTCAGTCGATGATACCTTGATGGAAAATATGTTCTGTTTAGAGTGAGTCTTGGTGAAAACACAAAGCTTGCACTTTTAACTAGTACCGCCTACTTTAATAAATTTTTTTCTATATTCAGTTAACCCTTGTCATCTCAGTCAAGTAGAGTAAGGTGAGGGGGAAAACTGTAACAAGTATGTCAGAGGTATATATAACATACTTCTCAGAAGGGAAAACATATCCTTCTCTCAATAAGTTGGGATCCCTCTTCCGCCTCATGAAATAAATAAGTGCCTATGCATAGTTCTCTGAAAATGAAAAATGGAAAATGGAAAATAAAATAAAGACGAAAGAAGAGAAAGGCATCCCTCATAGAGAGGTGATGCAAGTAAATCCTCCGAGGTACTGACCAGGCTCACTGGCAGTGGAGCGATGATTGTGTTCCTGTGTGACTCCATTAGGGTACTGTCCAGGCTTGCTGACAGTGAAGCAACACTAGAGATGAAACTAAATCTCTAACAGTCTACATTACTTGTGCATCAATATACCCCTCTTCCCTAATCGAAACAACTCAGTTGACTTGGCTTGGTATGTGTGTTGATCAATCAAGAGAATGGGGGGGACTATATCTTTAACTCAAGCTAGTGACAAAGCCATGACAATAAAAGAGTTGAACAATACTTCCAGAGGATTTAGACTTGCTTCACACGAAACAAGGTCCATGTAGAGAGATGAAGTTATACCAGTGTGCTGCCAACGTTGTAGAAACTACAACCGCCCTCCAAAATTTTTCCTTCACTTTGTTTTGGAGCCTTCCTCCTAAAAATCTTAATAGCTTGTCTTGCACTACTAAGGTACTTGTGTTTTCATCTCAATTTATCTTTCGCTTTTTAGCTTGTGTTCACTTAATCACTTTTCTAACCAACCACAAGTTGATCCCATGACTTGGTTCACATACGATTCTTGTGCTATGTTGGAAAACTTCGTAGTCCTAGAGGGAAACTAGCCTTGCTCTCAGCAATTGCATAGAGCAACTTGATAGTCAGCCTTTCTCTCCAGAAATGCGCAGAGCACTCCGACAGATACCCTTGTTCAGAGAAATTGCGCAAAACATCCCGACACTGGGCTTCGACTCAGGAATTGCACAAACCCACCTCGCATCTTGTCTTCAGTTGCGATATTTCACAAATGAGAGGCAATTAGAGCCACTCAATCTAGGAATTTCACAGAAACACTCCTTTAGTTGTTGTCTGATGCATGTGTCGACAAGTTGTCCGGTTCCCTCCAAAACTGCACAATTCTCCCTTACATGCATGGCAGTCTTGCCCGAAGAAAGAAAAAAGCACCCCTAAAAAATAGAGATCTATTTTTATCACTGGGAGTTACATGCAAGTTGATTTGAAAAACTTACTGCCAAGTGTCAGTGTTTCCTAGATTTATGGCATGCACGTCATAAACCCTAAATCTACAAAATCTTTTTAATGGAAACCTGAGAGCTCATTCTACACATTCGATCTTGGATCTATGGCATTCCAGGGGCATCTAGGAAACTTCGAGACAGTCGGCACAACGTTTTAGGTAAGTTTTGCTTTTGAAGTCCTTTTGATGCCTTTTTAGTCGCTTTTATTTCCTTGGCTTGTGTGAGTATTGTTTTTCATTTTTATTGAACGACCACCGGCGTTTAATTTGTTTTAACTTGTAGAAGGGTTGTTTTAAGTTTTGCATTGCCTTTCTTAAGCATTGCACGCATAACATTTCTTTTGCACTAACGGTCATTGTTGCAGCGACCCTCTTCACCAACTTCATTGTTCGTTTGTTTCACAGATTCGTCCATTGGTTTTGATTACATGCATGATTATTCAGTCTTGTCTACACCATCCTTCACTCACGCTTTCAGATATACTCATTTTCAAGTTTCCCTTGGGTATATCTGGGCTGCCTTGGCTCAGATCTTTCTTTGCCCAGCATGCTCTACGCATTCCTGAACTTAAGGCTCTGCCTTGGCTCCAAGAATTGCACAAAGGCTGCTTGTCACTGGCCTCCAACTGTGCTCTGCACAGTTTTGGGAGACATTGCCTAGTCTTTCCCACTGAGATTACGTAATGCACAGTCCCAGCTAGTAGTCAAGTTTGACTGAAATGTGCATTGTGTAGTTCTAGTCCACAGTCAACCCTGCTGGACTGTGCTCTGCATAGTTCCAGCCAACAACAGGTCTCACTGGTAGCTGAGACTGCGCAGTGCGCAGTTCTAGCTGACAATCTCCCAACCTTGAGAGTCACTACTGTGAAATCTTGCCTAATAGTCACACGGTTTGTTGCATGCTCGATCCTTAAAATGCATTGTGTTTTTTTAAACTGAAATTTGCTTGTCGTGAGTGTCTGCTCTATCTCTAGGTATGTCAATTGTTGAGCAGTCTCTCACCAGTACATGCATCATGGTTACCAAGAGAGATGGATCAAAGGACACTGTAGAGAGCAACACCGGAGACGTGGTTAAAGAGGTGCTAATGAACTTGCCCATCTATGCAGACACATAGTTGTTCGTAGAGAAGGACATGAAGATCACATGGCAAGAAATAAAGGACATATTCACAAGCACTTTTAAGGAATATATAGAAGATCGATAAGTCTATGTCAACATTCACAAGTCAAGCTTGTACAGGGTTGCATGCAGGTACCCCACCTTCCCGTGCACGGATATCATTCACTGGTTTCTCTCACATATCGTGATGAGGCTCATCAATAGGTAAATTATATGGGCCTTAATGCCACTCTCCAGCTTATTAAAATCAACTTTACTCACATTTCTTTACATATTTTACTATATTTTTTCTAGTGATAAGGGTAAAGGTGAGATGTTATGTCATGTGGCCTAATGTGCATTAATTGTAGGGTTTAGAGTAGTTTTTGGCTAATTTATGTGTAGGAACTCAAAGTAGACAAGCAAGAGGGATTTTAGGAGATTGGGTTTCCCTCCTTAACTCCTAAATAACTCAAACATTCCCCCACTAGATCTCATTAGCTCAGAGTGACAAGCAGCCAAGCCCACCGAGTTCATTAGCAACAAAGCCAGTGATAGTTCAAGACAAGTTAATATCGAGTTTCAGAGCCAAGCCTCCCTAATTTTAAGGAAGTTTTTGGTAGCTTCAATTGTATAAATAAGAAGGCCTAGGGCTTCATTAGGATTCAACTTTTTGTTGTAGCCAAGAGGCAATTTTGAGCTTAAGATATTGTAACTGTTATTCTCATGTTATTTTTGACATTTTGGTGATAATGAAAAGGGTTTCTTTGATCCAACACTAAGTTGACTTAGAGGGCTGAAGCTCTTAGGTTAGGGCCCAACCCTAGCAGCAGAGGTTCCTCTTGTTTTTGTACATGTGTCCTTAGATTAGAATCATAGATTAGCTACTAAAATTATTTATGTTTTATTTAATTTGCAAGTATTTGAATGATTGGTTAGTTTTTCTTCCATTAGTTGGAGAAGTAGATCAGTGGTACAGTAGGGAAAGAAAAGACTTCAGAAAATCTTGTGACAATGGCCTTATACTCATCTCCCTCATGGGATCATGGGTTGAAGACCCCACTCTCACAGTTCCAAAAACAGAGTCGTCGTTTGCTTATTGCATAGCATAGGGTTTCTCCTTGAGTAAGTCATTGTTCATGATTCCTTAGAAGCACTTGCAATTGTCATTTTGGTTTCTTAAGTTTGTTGTAGATTAGAAAGCATTTCATTAGATAGAGTTGATCCACTAACCATTAATAAATTAGTTTGTTAAATTCAACTAATCTTTTCCACATTTACATAAGGTTGTGCATAAATGAAGAAATGAATATGTGTTGTTGTAGGATTTGTTGATATGTAGGGAGAAATCATTCCACCAACCTCATCTAAGTTTTCTCCACCTCTCACCAAACCCTACCAACCATCAATTCAAATTTTTGTTTTGTAGCCCACCGTGGACAACCACCTTGAGCAAATCCAATGATTCTGAAGAGTTGGGTTGATCCTTGGGTAGTGTGCACCTTCCCCATACCTTATTCCATCATCATCCACCTTTCCAGCACTTCCTTTCACCTTCCCTACCTTCCTATAACTTTCGGGTAAGTTTCTTGTAGTAAACCTGGACATCTTGTAGTAACTACAGGAAATCCTGTAGCAACTACAAGAAACCTAGTAGTAGCTTGTTTTAGACTATTTTGGGCAGAAATAATGATCAGAGCCTAGGATAGGCCTTCCGCTTGACCTCCATACCCCTCAGTGCCATTTTTGACCAATTTTCCCATACCTTTCTCCCTTGCAAAAGATCATCTTGATTAGTTTAACATTTGCATTTCTAAACTAAAAAACTAGAAGACTCTTGTGTGTTATTTTCCGGAGTCATCGCATTCATGTTTTCGGAATAAATGTTTCGAACCCTCCTTTGTGGTTCATCATCAGGATAGATCCATCAGTGAAAAAGTCAGAACTCAAAGGTGAAGATAAAGACTGGTGAGGGTAAGGTTGGGAATGAATGGCAACCAACAATAATGGTAATGCTTTAACACAGTTTTAAATATTTATTTTTATTTGTTAATTTTGTTATTTTTTATGTATAATAGAATTTCTCATGTTTATTAATATTGATAAAATTAAGCTATTATTTTTATTTTATTTTTATAATGTTAGGGTTAAATGGATTTTTATTATTCCTATTTATTAAGTTGTATAAAATTATTTTTGGATTTAGTTGAATAGTTAATATTTATCCTATATATTAACCTATTATTGTTATATGATGAATACAATTTAATATTTATTTTTATTAATTTCAAGAAATAAATTTAATTAATTTTTATCTAGTATAAAGCCATTCTAAGTTTCAATAATTAGAATAATTAATATTTAATATATACTTTTTATGAACCTAATGTTTTTGCGTGAATTTAATTGAAATAAAATTAAATAACATGTTTAGGTATAATAGAATTTCTCATGTTTATTAATGTTGATAAAATAAAATAAAACTATTTATTTTTGAATAATTAATTTTTATCATGTTTATTAACCTATTATTGTTATATGATGAATACAATTTAATATTTATTTTTATTAATTTCAAGAAATAAATTTATTTAATTAATTTAGTATAAAGTCATTCTAGGTTTCAATAATTAGAATAATTAATATTTACCATATACTTTTTATGAACCTATTGTTTTTTCTAATTGAAATAAAATTAAATAACATTTTGATTGATCTTTAATTTTTAAGGAATTTAGACTTCTGTGATCCATAAAATTGTTAAGATATTCTTCGGCAAAATCACATAATCAATCTTTTGTCGACGCGTTTCGAACCAACCAGTGTGGTTCATCGTGAGGACAAGTTGAAGGACTGATCTGGCTAAGCCTGATTAAATAGAGTGTGCAGAGATCCCAACGGTTATATTGTAACGGCTAATTTTGACTTAGTCAAACTAATAATTTTATTATTAACCGAAACCTACTATTATTAGTTAATTGAATATAATAAATATAATGGTCATTATATTTATTAAAAATCTATATTTATTATTATTCTTAAATTAATTAATTCCAAATAAATAGTATTAAAATACTATTAATCTTTAGAATTTAGTTACAATGGTAATTGCGTATTTAAAAATTGTTTATACCTAAGGATCCAATGGTAAAGATATAATAGTTAATAAATTATGGTAAATTCAATGGTAAACTACCTATAATGGTCATTAATAAATTATATTAATATTCCCAAATTATTTAACTCTAAATAAATGGTAATAAATTACTATTGTTTTTAGAATCAAGTTATAATAGGTAAAAGTTTAAACCAAAAAATCATTTTAATTTTAAATTTTTTTTTTTTAATTGTAAAGGCCCATTCGAAATTAAATTAATAAGTACTAACCACTAATCTATATTTTCTTAATAATTTATAGTTCTAATAATATTAAAAAACAATAAATAGTATTTTAGTTAAATTAATATTCCTAGAATGTAGTTTACCTAAGGTAAATGCCAAAATTAACATACATGTTTATTAATAATAGTATATTCATTAACCTAATATTATTGGTATATCATATATTATTCTAATAACTTTTTGTTTATCATTTAACCTTAAGTGTCATTAGGTAAAATTGGATTACCTCTTATCATTAATTATATTCAATAATTTATCAATAATAATTTACTAAAATTCTTATTAGAATTAATTATGTTATTAGTTATTAATCTTATCACTTATAAGGTTTAGAAAAGGAAGGCCTTTATTAATTCAATATAAGGAAATCAGTTAAAAGTAAAAATCAATGAAACAATCTAATCTAATTTAAAATACCCCTTGGAATAAGGTTAATACTAACAAACTAAAACCTCAAGCACTCCAGATTAATAAGGCAACCCGCCAAAACCAGAACTTGAGGAGAGAGAAGACAGAAACCCTAAGAAGGAACAAAGAGGGAAGGGTGGAGGCTAGGAAGACAACGCTGGGATCCAGCAACTGCTAATCTTCCAGCCATCATCCCTATTAAGATTGTTCGGCCTTTTCTCAATCTCCAGGGCCTCTCTAAATTTACGATGGTGAAACTGCGCAACTTTGGCAATGACTTGAGCATCTTCTATACAAACATGATGCATAGTCTTCCCCGCATGCTCAGCCAGGGCTGAGGACTTGGTCCTACCATGTCTTAAGTCAGCCGAATGCTCACTGATCCGTTGATTGATAGAGCGACCAGTCTCACCAATATAAGGGGTCCCACAGGAACAGGGAATGATATAGACGCCTTTCATGTCCTTAGGGTCAATAGGGTCTTTCACAGACCTAAGGGAGCTACAGATAGTGCGGAGGGGTCTAAACGTTGCGGGCACATCGTATCTCCTCAGAACCCTCGATGGAAAAAGAAGATAATGGTTGTCTTCCGTTCTTAGATGTTCTCATCTCTAAGAAGGTGGATGGTTCCTTTTCTCATCAGGTGTTTAGAAAGAAGACGCATACTGAGCAATACTTGCATGCGTCGTCGCATCATTTCCCCGCTCAGAAGTTAGGAGTCCTTAGCACGCTTGCCACACGTGCTGTAAGAATTTCGGATGAGGAGAGCCTGGAAGCGGAGAAGGCTCATCTCCTTGATGTCTTTGAGAAGAATGGTTATAATAGGCGCCTTGGTCAAAAAGCCTTCCTCAAGGCCAAGAAGGAGCCTTCAATCCGAAAGGTTCCCAAAGACCATGTCTTGGGTGTGAACCTTCCTTACATCCAAGGGACTACAGATAGGTTTGCGAGGGTTCTGAGGAGATACGCTGTGCCCGCAACGTTTAGACCCCTCCGCACTATCCGTAGCTCCCTTAGGTCTGTGAAAGACCCTATTGACCCTAAGGACATGAAAGGCGTCTATATCATTCCCTGTTCCTGTGGGACCCCTTATATTGGTGAGACTGGTCGCTCTATCAATCAACGGATCAGTGAGCATTCGGCTGACTTAAGACATGGTAGGACCAAGTCCTCAGCCCTGGCTGAGCATGCGGGGAAGACTATGCATCATGTTTGTATAGAAGATGCTCAAGTCATTGCCAAAGTTGCGCAGTTTCACCATCGTAAATTTAGAGAGGCCCTGGAGATTGAGAAAAGGCCGAACAATCTTAATAGGGATGATGGCTGGAAGATTAGCAGTTGCTGGATCCCAGCGTTGTCTTCCTAGCCTCCACCCTTCCCTCTTTGTTCCTTCTTAGGGTTTCTGTCTTCTCTCTCCTCAAGTTCTGGTTTTGGCGGGTTGCCTTATTAATCTGGAGTGCTTGAGGTTTTAGTTTGTTAGTATTAACCTTATTCCAAGGGGTATTTTAAATTAGATTAGATTGTTTCATTGATTTTTACTTTTAACTGATTTCCTTATATTGAATTAATAAAGGCCTTCCTTTTCTAAACCTTATAAGTGATAAGATTAATAACTAATAACATAATTAATTCTAATAAGAATTTTAGTAAATTATTATTGATAAATTATTGAATATAATTAATGATAAGAGGTAATCCAATTTTACCTAATGACACTTAAGGTTAAATGATAAACAAAAAGTTATTAGAATAATATATGATATACCAATAATATTAGGTTAATGAATATACTATTATTAATAAACATGTATGTTAATTTTGGCATTTACCTTAGGTAAACTACATTCTAGGAATATTAATTTAACTAAAATACTATTTATTGTTTTTTAATATTATTAGAACTATAAATTATTAAGAAAATATAGATTAGTGGTTAGTACTTATTAATTTAATTTCGAATGGGCCTTTACAATTAAAAAAATTTTAAAATTAAAATGATTTTTTGGTTTAAACTTTTACCTATTATAACTTGATTCTAAAAACAATAGTAATTTATTACCATTTATTTAGAGTTAAATAATTTGGGAATATTAATATAATTTATTAATGACCATTATAGGTAGTTTACCATTGAATTTACCATAATTTATTAACTATTATATCTTTACCATTGGATCCTTAGGTATAAACAATTTTTAAATACGCAATTACCATTGTAACTAAATTCTAAAGATTAATAGTATTTTAATACTATTGATTTGGAATTAATTAATTTAAGAATAATAATAAATATAGATTTTTAATAAATATAATGACCATTATATTTATTATATTCAATTAACTAATAATAGTAGGTTTCGGTTAATAATAAAATTATTAGTTTGACTAAGTCAAAATTAGCCGTTACAATATAACCGTTGGGATCTCTGCACACTCTATTTAATCAGGCTTAGCCAGATCAGTCCTTCAACTTGTCCTGACGATTAACCACACTGGTTGGTTCGAAACGCGTCGACAAAAGATCTTTAATTTTGTTGAAATAAATTGAGAATTAAATTATTAGTATTGTTATAAGGTTTTAATGTTGAATCATAGTTGATTATCATTGATTAATTTGTAAATTATTTTATAATAAGTGAATTAAACAAAAGTTTTAGTTAAGAATTAAAATAAATTGGTTTATTTAGGTTCTAAATTTTTAATTATTTTTAATTTAATGTGGAAATCTAAAAAAAATTGTTCCTACTTTATTTTAGATTAAAATATTATAAATAAGTTTTAGGGATGGTCCACTGAAGGGAAGATCTAACATAGCAAACCTAGCAGTAAGAGGGCGGGGAGCAACTAGGAGAGGGTGGAATTAGAGGTTAGAGTGGGAATCCAGTTATCACTAATTTTCCAACCTTCGTCATGGTTAAGGTTGTTATGGTTCTTTCCTATTTCGATAGCTTCTCTAAATTTCCTATGGTGATAATGATCAATTTGGCCACGACACAGGAGTTTTCAATGCAAATATGACGATTGGTTTTGCTGGAGTGCTCGACCAACACTGTGGTTTTGGAATGGTTATGTTTAATGTCAGTGGCATGCTTTGAACTCTTTCTGTAGTATTTAGCTAATGCATGCATACATCAGTCTTAGAAATATTAGAATCATTTCCATGCCTACTTAGTCCAGATGACTAGATGGTAGAATGCAATGTTAAATTAGGTCTCTTTTGCAATTAATGTGTGTTAATTCATAGCTAGGTGATTTCATGTCATTTTCATAGCACTTTCTATTCATGACTTTCATTCCCTTAACATAGGAAAGCATTTAATTTGTGCATTAAATATAGCTTGACATTCACTTTTAGTAGTCAACCTCCTTAGAGTCAATAGAAAACTGGTTTGAAAAACCATAGTGGTCTATCATGGCAGTGTTGGCATTATGATACAAGTGTTGTCCTTGATGGCAACTCACTCACAGGTCAGTCCAGTTTTGATGAAAGACAACCCACAGTGTAATAGATCCATTTAGATGTAACAGGGCATTGGTACAAAAGAACAGGAAGATGGAACTAAAGTCTACTAATCAAAATGAAGAAGTTGAAGGTAAAGGATGGTGAACGCCAGTTTAAGATATATACGTAGGTCCACTTAGTCAAAACAACATATGTAATCAGGTACACAGAGCAAAAAGCATGTATACGTATACACACACTCTTGCAAGAGGAAAAGTGCATACAAGTTGGAAAATCATAGAATTTAAAGAGTAGAGAATACTAGGGGTCAATATCATGGTATTATCCCACAATATTGGGCGGAGTAACGAATATTTGATCCCATCCAAGAATACCATGGGTTCTAAGTGGTTTTGGTCTGAGCTATTAAGAAAGGACTAAAACTATATAAGGAGGAGAAGATCATAAGGCCAAGGTGTGCAAGTGAAAAGGGTGTCTAAGGAATACTTCTATCTGAAGTATATTTTATGTTGCAGGGGCTATGTTTGTGATTTGATTTGAAATATTTTGTGCACTTTGAATTCAATGTTGGATCAGGATCATGAGACTTGAAATGACTTATCATTGAATTCTCTGATATTGGTTGGGCCAGATCTGATTGTGTACACCTATTTTATTCTTTAAATGTCATGATCTGAGTTTGTTTGAAGTCCATAATAGCAGCAAAGTTATGATTTAATACTTTCATATCTATACGCTATCTTGTCTCGGTAAAAACGCGTGTACACATAGGTTCTACTCTTTCAATTAGTGCATACAAAAGAAAAGCATACTCTTCAAGATCTGACTCATCTATCTGATCAATTTTGTTGTTTTATTGTTGTCTACCACTGAAGTCTTCTTGGATCTAAATGTAAAACTGAATGTATAAGGAGTTTGATATCTGATTGATTGATTGTATAAGTGAGAAGGGTGCTCTGTGCTATTGCCTCTATAAAGCTCTGTAAATTGACAGTAGATGTTCAGTATAATACTGGTTGGTACAGACTTGATTCAAAAGTTTTATGTTTCAGTAGTTTTGAAGGTATATGTAGGTTTGATTAAAGGAAGTAGCATATACACGTAGGTTGGGTTCAGTAAAGTAGCGTATACATTCTGATGTATGATTTTTGAGGTTGCAGATGGTTCTGAATGATAATGTAGGTTTCTGGGTTAAGGACAATATTCTGGTGACAATGATATGACTGTTTAGATTAACTGATTATTGGTTGAAGTAGTTTGAAAGTTTTGATGGACCCACTATTAAAATTTGATGAAATGAGGCCTTCATGTGTATCATTGTGTACCAGGAGCATCTAGTCTGAAAATTTATGAAACGTGGTCCCTGGAGTAAGAGAGAAGGTCGTAGCCTTCTGTAGGCCAACACCTACGTACTAGTAAACACATTGGTTAGTACAAGAGCTAGGGGGTTGTAGCTTCGTTCCAGTAGAACCTGGAAAATGAGAGAAGGTTGTAGCCTTCTACAGGTGGGTGCGTGCTTACTGGTATCAGTCTGCACTAGTACAAGATTGTAAACAAATTTTCTTATTATTAAAAAGAAGACAAAGATGACAACAACAGGTGGTTTTTACCCAAATTGGGTTACCACTTGAAATCTTGGTGTTCATGTGTGTTGCTTACGTGTGATGGTTTATTCTATTTTTACTGCATTGTTTAATAAGTTATTGATGCACTGGTTATAGATCAACACATGATAAATTAACTAAATCACAAGTTCACTGGGTATACGCTGGTTTCACTAATCACAAGAGCATGTACACGCTAGTTCACTTCATAGAAGTAGTGTATATAAATCTATTTGGGAAATGAAAAATTATTGATCTGATAATACTAATTCACCCCCACTCTCAGTATTATTTCCAACAATTGGTATCAGAGCAGGTCCTTCAGAAGAAGCTTGATTGCTTGAAGGAAGATTTTTTAAGATGAATAATCACAAAGGCATGAGATCCATCAGACCACCAATATTCAATGGGAGAAACTTAGTATATTGGAAAATAAGAACCAACACCTATCTACAATTGCTTGGAGCCGATGTTTGGGAAATTGTGGAAGGAGGATATCAATTTCCAGTATCAATTCCTACAGACTCTGCAGGTAAGAAGTTATATGAAACCAAAGCCGAAGATGTCAATACGTTATTGGGAAGTTTGTCAGAATCAGAATTTGTCAAATTCATGCAACTCAAGACAACCAAAGAGATATGGGACAAAATCATTCAGATCTACGAAGGAGACTCTCAGGTAAAACGTGCTAAGCTTCATATTCTCAGAATTCTATATGAAACTCTTAATATGTATAATGATGAGAGTGTTGCTAGTTACTTTTTACATATAGATAAGATTGTTAACTATATGAAGAATCTAGGTGAAGAGATAAAGGAAGCTACTTTAGTTGAGAAAATGTTGAGATCTTTGTATTCTAAATTTGAGTCACAAGTTTCTTCCATAGAAGAAAAATAGGATTTTCAAAATATTACTGTGACTCAAATCCATGGAATCCCAACTACCTTTGAAATGAGAAAAGGAGGTCCATCAGATATGAGAGTAGCCACCTTTAAAGCATCAACAAAGGGAAAATAAAAGGAAGAGCACAATGAATCAGAACACATTTAAGAAGAAGAAGATGAGGTAAATTTTGTCAAGAAGCTTCAACAGGGTTACCAAAGATTCAGAGGTAAGCTACCTTTCACATGCTTTTCTTGTTGTAGAGTCGGCCATTATGCTGCCAAATGTCCTCATAAAGATAAATATGAAAAAAGGAAAGGAACATGCAAAAGGAAATAAAAACAGGCTGTGAATAGAAGGAGTTACTATACGCATGAAGATAGTGATGGCTTATCCCATAGTGATGAAGATGAAACTGACCAAGATTATAGACTACTCATGGCTTATGACAATGATGAATTTTTGGATGCCTTAGAAGAGGAAGACTTTCTTGAAGAAATCACTAAACTGAAAATCTGTTTAGAAGAAAAGAATATGATCATCGATACGTTGACACACCAACTCACTGAAAGAGAAAAACACAATGAAAATCTAGAATGTGAAATTATGTGTCTAAGAAAAAAAATTGAGAAGACAAAATCTATTAATATTAGATTTGCTAAAGGATCAGAAACTTTCAATGAAATCATCAAAGTTCAATGTTCTCCTCTGATAAAGACAGGTCTTGGATATACTGAAGAATCATCTCAATCATAGAAGCCTTAAGCCTCCACCAGAAGCTATCTTGATGCAACAAAGACCAATGAACAATATGTCAATCGTCAACAAAGGCCTAAAATTACTCATCAGGTAAATCATACCCAATTTACTCGAAGGATGAATATTAGTATAAGCTACAACCAATAGGTAAACAATGCTAAAAGATTCTATGAACGCAGAAACTTCTTTAATGGGCAATGTTTTTCATGTCATAACTTTGGGCACAAGGCTAATCAATGTGTTGCTTACAAAACCATCATGACTAGAGAAGCATGAAATCAAAGGAGTGTAACAGGAATCAAGAAAAGTTCCTACAATAACTTTTCTCCTCTTGAAAATGAAGTAGAATATTCAATTTGTAACAACTTGGTCATGAAGAATCTAAATGTAGGAGCAAATTTCGGCCATCACTTCAAAAGGAGAAAGCATCATTAAATCCCAAGATATGGAGAAAGAAGGAATCTCAATCAGAAAGATGTGGCATAGCTCTGTATGTGAAAGGACAAGAAAATCGGTGGTACATCGATAGTTGATGCTCCAAACACATGACATGTGATAAAGAGAAACTTCATTCATATAATGCTTTAGAAAAGGAAAAGAATGTCTCATTTCGAAATGACACTCCAACTTTGATTAAAGGTAAAGGTTCTGTCTTCTTGAAAGAAAAGGTTAAATTTGGAAATGTCATGTATGTAGATTGTTTAAAACATAACCTGTTGAGTGTCCATCAAATGTGTGATCAAGGAAATGAAGTCGTGTTTCGATCAAATGGATGTGTGGTTCATGAGCTTGATACAGGAAAGACCATGATCAAAGGAACAAGAAATACAAACAACTTATACATACTCAAAGGAGGATAACAACAATGTTATCTACGCAAAATAGATGAAACTTGGCTATGACATAGAAGATTGGGACATCTAAGTTTTTCTCAAATAAGAAAAGCATGCAAGCTCAAGGAAGTTCGTGATCTTCTAGATATCAACATCCCATAGAATACCATATGAAAACCATGTCAAGTCGGTAAGCAAACCAGAGTTCACTTCAATGAAAAAGAAGGATCATCAAGCAAGCCTCTTGAACTCATCCATACTGATTTATGTGGACCAACAAGGAAAAAGTGACCTCGTGGAGAAGAATACTTTATTTTTTTTATTGATGATTTTTGCAGGATGTGTTGGATAGGTCTGCTAAAGCATAAATATGAAGCATTTGAAAAGTTTAAAGCCTTCAAAGCTTTAGTTGAAAATGAATTAGATCGAAAAATCAAATGTCTCAGATTTTATCGAGGGGGAGAATTCATATCAGATGAATTCTTTGACTTTTGTGAACAACATCAAATAAAGAGGAAATTATCCATCGTAAGAACTCCTCAGCAAAATGGCGTGGTGGAAAGAATGAACAGAACAATTCAACAAATGGCTCGAGCAATGCTTTATGAATTTGGAACTCCTGCAACCTTCTGGAGAGAAGCTGCATTTGCTTCCGTGACTATTCTCAACAAAGCGAATGTTCAGGTAAATAGAAATCAAACTCCATATGAACTTTGGTATGGTAAACCTCCTACTGCAAAACACTTTAGAGTGTTTGGAAGAAAATGTTTCATCAAAAGGACTGATGAAAAATTTGATAAGTTGGAACCCAGAGCAGACAAAGGAATTCTCCTTGGTTATTCATCTAGAAGTAAAGAATACAAATGTTATAACAAAAGACTTCGGAAAATTGTTGAAATAATTGATGTTGTAATTGATGAAGCATGCATAAATCCGGAACAAATGAAATCAATAGAGGAATATTACAATGAGGAATATGGGGAAGGCTTTCCCACATCAAATAAAAATGATATAGAAGAAGAATCCAATTGAAGAAGATACAACAGATAGGGAAAAGATTCCATCCAGGTATGTTCAGAAGAATCATCTAGAATCTCAAATTCTAGGAGAAAAAGGCGTTGGTGTAAAGACAAGAATAACTCTTAAAGGGACCTCAAGTTGTCTAGCATTACTATCCTCCACCGAACCTTTGAATGTAAATGAAGCCTGCAAAGATGAATGTTGGGTCAAGGCCATGGATGAAGAACTGGACCAAATTGAAAAGAATGATACGTGGGAATCAGTTCCTAGACCTCATGATAAAAATGTTTTAGGAACAAAATGGATATTTAAGAATAAGCTGAATGAAAATGGAGAAGTTATTAGAAACAAGGCAAGACTTGTTTGTAAAGGGTACGCTCAACAAGAAGGTATAGATTTTGAAGAAAATTTTGCACCTGTTGCTAGACTTGAAGCCACAAGGATGTTTCTTGTTCTCTCTAGTTTTTGAAAATTCAAAGTATATCAAATGGATTTAAAATCAACCTTTCTTAATGGAGATTTAGAAGAAGAAGTTTATATTGAAAAAATAAAGGGATTCATTCTTGGAAATGATGCAAAACTTGTATGCAAGCTCAAAAAGGCTCTCTACGGTCTAAAACAGGCTCCAAGGACTTGGTATTACCACCTTGACAAATATCTACAACAACAAGGTTTCACAAAAGGTTCTGCAAGTAGAAATTTATGTTGGAAATAATACTGAGAGGTGGGGGGTGAATCAATATTATCAAATCAATTATTTTTCATTTCAAAATTAGATTTGTATACGCTACTTCAGCTATTGGAAACTGTGTATATACGCTACTGTGTCTAAAGAAACCAACGTATCAAAAAACTTAAGATTCATTAATTGTTGATCTTTAATCAGTGCATAGGGACTTCATTAATTATAAGAACAGTAAACAGGAGCAGTAAAATAGAACAGATCATCACACACATGGACACAAAGATATAACGTGGAAACCCAATGTGGGTGAAAACCACCTGCTGCAATTCGTCTCTATCTTCTTTTAATTAGAAACTTCTTTTTACAATGATTTTGTACTAGTGCAGTCTTATACCAGTACGCAGGCTGCTACCTGTAGAAGGCTTCTCTCATTCTCCAGATTCTCCTGGAAGGGAGCTACAACCCCCTTAGATCTTGTACTAGCTGAGGTACTAGTACGTAGGTGCTGACCTACAGAAGGCTACAACCTTCTCTTTTCTTCCAGGGACCACATTTCATAAATTTTCAAACTGGATACATGAATAACATCAGTCAAACATCAAGTATATCTGTATCAACCAATCTCCTTTGCACCAAACAAAAATGAATCAAATAGTCACTTCTCTGAATGTTGTACCCAGAAAACAGTAACAGTAACCAAACACCAATTCTGAACCCAGACCACTGCAGCAATAAACAGAAGTAGCTAAAACATATATCAAGAGACGTACTCTACTTCAATGTGTACAACCTGCATGCATACGCTTCTGAATTAAGGCCAATCTGTGTATATGCTATTTTGAATTACAGAACCAGCGTGTAATCGCGCCTTTATTTCGCTAAACCTGCGTACAGATCTATAAAAGATAATTCATAATTTTTACTTATTCAGACATCAGTTATACCCATATTATCAAATTTATAGATCAAGTCATGCGCCAAAAATAAAAGATCAAGATCACACAAAGATACTACTATTCAAGCCTTAAGATCTTGACCCATCGATAGTAGTTATCTTTCTTCTTGTGCTTAGGTTCCTCCTAGATTAAAATCTAGCTATGCACCATAACCCAATGACCAATATTTCAGATTTAGCTCTTCATCAGATATTCAATACTTAAGTCAATGTCCATGCCTAATGATCTCCTTCCCCTTTTATAGTCTTAGGCCTTACACAATACCATGGTCCAAAACCATAACGAATCAATACCTTGGACCAAATACCTGGGTTCAACACTTCAAACGAGATACTATTGTCCAAAACCATAGGTCCAAATACCAAGGACTAAATACCATGGACCAAAAATAAGTTTTCCCACACGTACGCGCTTTTTCGTGCATGAAAGTGCATGCATACGCATATGCGACTTTTGATCGGCAATCCCGCGTGCATACACGACTTCGTCAAAGGAAACCCGCGTATATCTCTTTTTCTTTCATTCTAAGAGCCTGAACAATGATCTGCCATCTGGGTGAGTTGCCATCAAGGACAACACCTGTGTCATAGTGCCAAACCTAAGTCATAATGCCAACAATTTATACACAAAGATTGAAAATAATAAACTGCTAATTATTGTTTCTTATGTTGCTGATATCATGTTTGGTAGCAATGAAGAATCCATGAGTTAGAATTTTGCTTCAGTAATGCAACAAGAATTTGAAATGTCCTTACTTGGTGAACTTACTTGTTTTCTTGGTCTACAAGTACAACAAACAAAAGATGGTATCTTGCTTTCACAAACCAAATATTTCAAGCAGATCTTGAAGAAATACAGAATGGAAGATTCTAAACCAGTATGTACTCCAATGGTAACAGGATGAAATCTCAGTTCTAACGATGAATCACCAGTAGTAAACCAACCAACTTACAGATCTATGATTGGGAGTTTGATTTATCTAACAGGTACCAAACCTGATATCATGCATGCGGTAGGAATTGTTGGAAGGTTCGAAGCAAATCCAAAAGAATTACATCTCCAAGTAGTCAAAAGTATTTTAAAATATCTTCAAGGAACTCAGAAGTTTGGTCTATGTTATCCTAAAGATATAGATCTTACTCTTCATGCTTATACAAATGCTGATTGGGTAGGAAATGTGGATGATCGAAAGAGTACTAGTGGAGGAGCATTCTATATGGGTTCACAGCTGCTATCTTGGTTCAGCAAGAAACAAAGTTTGATAGCCTTATTTACAACTGAAGAAAAATATGTGGCTACTGCATCTTGCTGCACACAACTACTTTGGATGATGCAAACATTGCAAGACATTCAGATCACATGTACTCCACCCATCTCCATTCTATGTGATAATACAAGTGCCATCAGTATTTCGAAAAATCCAGTCATGCACTCCAAGACCAAGCACATACCCATTAAGTACCATTTTCTACGAGAACAAGTGCTTGGACAAAAGGCTAAATTGGAGTATCTTCCCTCCAAAGAACATGTTGCTGATATATTGACTAAACAACTTCCCATAGAAACATTTGAATATCTCAGACAAAATCTGGGAGTAGTTGTTGTGGAGTACTGAAGAAGGTATGTTTTATTGATTATTTTGTCATCTTTTCTTTAAAGACTTATAATCCCTTTGCATCATGAACTAGGTAATTAATAAGAAAATATGGCAAATCTATGAGAATTGTATGTAAAGCAAGATAACTAATAATCGCCATTTTCTTATGCAGAAAAAGGGAAAAACGAAAGATTGCAGTCCCAAGGAAAAAGATAGAGCAGAGTTAACTGTTGTCCCTATGGCAGGAAACCATATGAAAACACGGCAATCCAAACTGAAGCGTATCAGCCAAGGAAAGGAAAAGGAGATATCGAATTGGTGCTAGAAAACAAATGGATAACTGGAATTAATAGTTTGGCGAATCCCTCAGGATCCTCTGATCCTGAGGGATCGCAATCTTAACTATTTTTGCATCATTGATATCTTCGCTTGGCTGTTATAAAAAGGGGTAGCACTGCTAGCCCAGGGGACGGGTTGTTGTTACTTTTATGTAATTTCTCGTTGTATTCAATACTTTAATCATCGACTCTCGTTGAGAAGTGATCCACTGTAACTCTGTTTTAATGTTAATATAAATCTGGTTGCTGTTCCATCTTTGATCCTGGAATAATTTCAAGTGGTGTGTCCCTGGAGGCTAAGGGCCCGGCCTTGGTGGAACACTTGCTCCTATACCATTATCTTTATTTCGTGTGTGGTTTTCATTATCAGCTTTGATTGGTAATCTGGTGTGTTTTGTTATTTTATATCACAAGCTCTGTTATACCTACAATATCGTTCTATGTAACAGGAAGGCCGTATTGTTCATTCTGACTTTATAACATATTGTTGTTCCTTTAAGTCATTAATGTAAAATTACTATTCTTTACAGAATGCTATCACTGTTCAATTACAGAGTAATCGGGCTATAGTACTCTTAAGTTGGTATTACTGTATTCGTCTATGGTTTATACTTCATTACGATTGTTGTTCCATTATGAATTGTGATCGTTATCTTTTATAACTGAGATCAATATTTGTGGTATCAGAGTCAGATTACTGTTTCTCTCAATATCCATGTGTGTTGTGTGTGTTATTTATTTCGGTATTGTATATTCACAATTGGCTCTAAGCGCTGTTCTATATTTCATTGCCAATTGGTTGCCGTTCCATTTCTATTTGCTGTCCGATTTATTCTTAGAGTAAGGATTGTTGTAGGATATGATTGCGGCCTTCATTTTCTTAGAATAAGGTTTCGTTTCTTATCAAGCATAATTGTTGTTTCAATTATAGTTGCTGTTCCATTTCCTGTTATTTGCATTGCCACTGCATTGAACGATATGAAACTGTAGCGAGCATTGACATTCGTTGTCTAGTTCCTAGATTGAGGATCTGTTCCTTGATTGTCTTCAGTTACATCAGTTTATAGAGGGATGAGTTATTGTTACTGTACCCTTGACTGATAATTTACTTAGTCTTCTGAATGCATGATTTAGGCTTTGTTGTAAGTAGATTTTCTTTTAAGCATCTGTTTACTCTTGTATTTTCTTGAGCACTATACTACTAGCATTACTCTGAAAAATGACCGCCTCAAACTGAGTACACTCTTTGAGATAGCAAATTGTTCCTCAATTGATAAGTTAATGTGAGGTAATTAGAGGTGAAAAAGAACCTTTTTACGGCTCGACATTTTGGCGCTGTTGCCGGGGAAGAGTGTAGCCATTTGTTTCTTTTCCAGAGTAGTGTAAGAACCTGTTAGGAAAGAACTAGGTTTTAAAAATGGAAGGTAAGAACCTGCGTGTGGAGTATGTAATAGCCCTGCTCCCCTACCGGCTTTCCTGCAGATTTGTTGCTGTTTTGTTTGGGTAGAACCTAGCAGTTGATTTGTGTGCATGACTAAGCAGTAAAAGCTAGAAAAGAATCCCAAACCTCCACCCAATCCTGATAAAGCTAAGGGGCCGGTGACCCTTGGCCGATCGAACTTTATAGACGAAATCCTTAAGAAAGCAGAATCTCAGCCTTCAGTAGGACCTAGAAAAGTTACTTCTAAACAGCCTACTAGTTCCCTTCAGGCAAGATTTTCAAGAAATTGAAAATTCTAGCCTAAAATCATTACAGGAAGGGAACCTTAGAAATCTCTGTGAAGGAAGAGGAGAAACAGGAGAAGCTGAAGAACCAGAATATCCTCTTAGGGTAATTCAGCCATTAAGCAGCCCAGATAAGGGAAGTGCTACAAAAATCGTTTATAACGAAGTTGAAGAAATTCAGGAACCTGAATCCCCCCAGACATTAGGCACTCTCATCATCCCAAATAAAGGAAGTGCTGTCAAGGCCATTCCCATTAGAGCCATTCCCCCTCAACAACCTCGGAATACCCTCCTAGATATCCCAGAAGGCTATTGGCATATATTTGACCAAATGGCCCAGAACCAGCCAAACACCCAAACCTCTACACTGCAATACCCCATTGTGGATACTACAGCTAATGCACCTATGAAAGCAATTCCTCTTCAGCATATCCCTACATTCCATGGCCTTACATCAGAAGATCCAGATGCATTCTTGTTTGAATTCGATGTGCTGTGTAGAGGATATGACTATAGCACCAATCGCTAGAAACTGAAATTATTTCCCTCTACATTAAAAGGAGCTGCTTTAAGATGGTTTATGGGATTAGGTGGTGGTGCTATAAATAATTGGGATCAAATGACAGAGTCTTTTCTAAGAAAATATCAGGACTATTGCAGGTCTCGAGAGTTAAAAGATGAAATATTTTAGATGGTAGCTAAATCAAATGAAACATTGGAAGAGTATGTTGAAAGTTTCCAATATAATCTTCAAATATCTCCTTATGCGTCATTACCCTTACCTAATAATGTATTAAAAACATCATTAATTAGGGGAATGAAGGAACAATGGATTGAGACATTAAACATTATGGGGAAAGGAGATATTTATCAAGAAAATTTTGTTGACATTATTAATATATGTATCAGGAGCTCGAGAGGCAGCACAAGACTAAAACTAGCAGAACATGATCGATTTGTAAGAGATAATAGAATTTTGGCAGAAGGAGTAACTTGTGCAGAAATTGGAAATTTATTAGAAAATTTTAAAACTGACATATTGGGGACGCTGACAACACAACTTGATATTATGCAGGCCAAACAAAAGCAAGCAGAAGCATAACAGAATTTGGCAATCTTCTGTCCCAGATGCAGAAAGAAACACAGCCATAAGGAGTGTCCATTAGATGTAGTCCAAGTTTGCGCCATTTGTACAAAAGACCACTCCACAGAGAGCTGCCCCTCACTTCCTAGATTGAAAGTAGTATACAAGGAAGTAGAAGAAGAGCCAGAATCGGTGTATCTACTTAATCAGCGCCGTCAATGGCAGCCGCGACAAACAGGTATGTTTTCAGACCCAGCTTCTTCTTTCCAACTCTCGCAATATCATACTCAACAATATAATATAATGTGGCAAAATCAACCCCCCCTCTCGAATTGGTCACAACAATCATTCCCTTCATCATCTGCATGGCCGAATCAAGCAAGCCAACCCAAGTGCCCAAATTTTCCCTATACCCCACCATATTGGCAAAACAATGTTTATCCACCACAATGGACCCCTCCTACTTCACAGAGTCAAATCTGGCAGACAAACTGGTAAAGATCGATGAATCAGCCAGTAGGAACCATCCCGCTCCCTCAACCTACACTGCCAGCCCTACAACAAAACCGCCAGTCTAACTTAAGGCCGCAACTCCCAGCCCAACCCAACCCCAATCCAAATAACAGACCGGTCCAGTCCATTCAAATAATCGCAACACCAAAGATAGGGACCGATCTAAGGGAGTGTAATGACCTTCAATTAAGATCTGGGCATATCATTTTAGTGGCCCAATCTATTCCTAGTAGCGCGTGATAAGGATTGTTGTCATCAACAATCTCTATCACTTCGAACTCTGCAAGCACGCTCGCACATTCAATATCTACCGTTATTCCCTGCAATCTCCACATCGTTAGGATATTTTGCTGGTTCGCCATTCGCAATTGAATAGGAGACCATTGCAACGTGGGCCTACCCATGTGCTCCCATGTCTGCTTTGGCAGGATGTTCACGTCCGACCCTAGATCCAGAATCACTTGATCCATTTCGTATTCCCCGATTTTCGCAGTCAATCTCATCTCCCTTCCTATTTGCATTTTGTGCTTCCTGAGTTTTCAGACTACGTATAGTTCTCCTGACCCAGCACACCTAGTGATGAGTTCTTGTAGTCCCTTCATAGCCTTGCTGTCGTACAACAGCTTCATGCGTGTCTCCAGAAAGGTAATGAGCATTGATGGGTCCATCTCCGGTTCTAGTTTGTCTTTATTACCTTAAGTGGAGGCCTCCATGAAGCTCTTCTTAGCTTCCATGAATGTCTCCTTCGCGCGCTCCAAATCAAAATCTGGTTACTTTGTTGGAGCCTTACGAACCCAGGCACTTTCTTCAGGCTGCTTGCCCTTGTCATCTCATGTCATGATACCACTTCGAAGAACGATGTTTACATTCAGGTCCTCTTCGCGTGGCTCAGACCTCATCATTTGCAGGTTCTAAGTCGGCGGAGGCTGGAGTGTTCCTTTATCGCGCAACCTCGCTATCAGTGTGGGGCAGTCCTCCGTCTCATGATCAAACTGGGTACAATATAAACATGATGCTCTCATTGGATTTGTATAATCGTATGCATAATTCCCTGTCCCTCCACAATTGTAACAAATCAGCTGTCCGCGACCCCTTCCTAGTCTCATTCCACCTCGACCGCGTTTGTGCCACTAAAATCCAGTGTGCGACATCCCTGCATTTTGATCGAGGGCTCGCATTTCGGCCTGAACTCTATAGGTAGGGGTCCGATACATCATCAGTTCATAACTTCTACAGGTGCACTGATCATGGCCTACTGACCTACAGAAGTTACAGAAAAATTGTTAGGACGTCTGCGTATACTTCTGTAATAGATGGCAGTTATCTGTAGCATGCTTCCCTCCTATTTGAAAAACCGCGCACCATAATGTAGGCACCACGCTCGGTCCTACTTGTGCCTCTAGTCTCAATGGCATTGATCCTCCTCTTGCCAGGTAGTTTGCGAAGACTGGACAATGGTCCTCGTCATGCCCCTGGCCTTTGCACTTTATGCACCATACCTCCTCGTGCGCCTCTAGGCGATTTATCCTGTCTGTTTAAAACTCTGCATCTCTAGACACAATTTTCTTAGCTGCGCATGGATCTATTGGAATCCCAAGCTAGGATCTTGTATCGAGGTCTCGTGCAATCTCATTGTGATCTCCAAAGCTTAAGCCTGAGTGGATAGCTTCTGCTGTGACAGTGCGGCCCTTAGATGTAGCGTTAGTGACGCTACAAATCATGCGCAATGTTGCTCATCCGTCAAGGTCATGTTGCCTTCGCGAGTCATACCTTTCAGTCTTTGATCCAGCTCCCAGGGGGTCTCGCCTGGAAGCATCGCGATTTCCTTAGACCTGGTAATCGACTGTGTCTTTGATTTTTCCCTACTAAATTCCTTGTTTAGCACAACTTGGATATCCGCGATCCCCACGTTTGGATTATCATTGGAATGTTTAATGTACCATGTCAGTGCGTGATCCTGCAACACACTTGCCACTGTTGCCTTCTTTATGTTGTCATCTATGACTCCTTGTGCTTCCCATACAGCCTTTACCATGAACCAAAATTGGTCTGGATCTTCATTTCCTACTCCTTTGAACACCGGTAACTTTATTGAGCTCGCCATATTGAATTGTGGTGGTGTCAGAGGTGGTGTGGGAGGAGATGGGGATGAAGAGGGTGAAACTGGTGGTGGTGTAGGTGGGGGTGGTATGTGCGGAATTCATTGCCTTATGAGATTGATCGCACTTCTTGGTGAAACTTTCGCAAGCTCTTCCTCACTTTCTCGCAGAGGTGAAATCAAGGGGCTAGTTTCCATTTCTGCGCTACCTTCATGTCTATAGATCCTCCCACTTCACGTAGCCCCAAACATCAATTTATTTGCATAACCCACTTTTCACACAGTAGCATTTTAATCCAAGTGTTCAAATATTTAACGTACTTACCTCACGGTCCTTTGAGGAAGCATCGTTCCACCTCGCTGTAGCTGACTGAAATATCTACTACAAACTCAGTGATAAATCCTCCTATAATTTGATCAACCCAATGGTCCACAACGCGCATGATCTTATCTTCCAATTCTTCTAATATGCGCACAAACTCTAGAGTCCACATAATAGGATTGTCGAGCCTACACCTTCCTTGACTGTCTGCTAGATTCGCGATCCCCTCATACAACTTAGAGGGGAAGGATGCAAAGAAAAATTCGTGGATTTCTGTATATAAGTAGCACTCTAAACACTGTTCCTTCGATACTCGGATTCCTGTTTTCCTGCGCCATGAACTTGTGAATCTTTATGTCCAACCACTCTTCAATTTCTTTCTTTGTCGGATTCCAGTGACACGACATTAGACATCCCTTATGCAGATCCCAGTCCTGGCAACGAAACCATTTGTTGGCTTGTTGGGGCTTGACCTAGGTTCATAGGTGATTTAGCCAAACAAATCCCGGTACTACTGGCCCTTCCGGCAACACTCTGCAGAGCATGGACTGAGGTCTCACCCGAAGTAGTATGGGAGGGTGATAGAACTAGGTTTCCGCACCTTGGAGAGGTTTGATGAGTTCAAGTGGTCCGCGGTTCTACCTTGTAAGCATGTCGCTACGCGCACTTACCCGTACCTCACAGCTTGAGATGCTGCCTTCACGCAACCCTATTAGGGGGGTGCACGTTGTTATTACCCAAGCCTTTACTAGTATTCCGTTGTTAGTTGATTAAATTAGCTTACTTGTATGCGTAAAGTATACTTAGCAATATAAATCATTCATACAGGTGTGTGGAGTAAATAAACAGTATATTTACAATTTATATCAAACATGTAATAACCCAAGAACAGATACATAGAATTTAAGATAAAACTTCTCTTTATTATTTCCTTCCTCTGTTACAGAATTGACTCCACCTTGCGCACTCAACTGCAGGGGTCTGCGCAGTCAGCTGCGGACTACTAGGCCTCTATGCACTCAGCTGCAGAGCCTTCTCCTACTCTACAACCCAAGACACACTTAGATTCTGCTCTGTGCTCTTACTTTGCTATCTATTACTTCAATTCTTCTTTTACACTTAGAGACTCGCTCTATTTATACAATCTCATGGCCCACGGACCATGGGTAGGCCGACATTACATTACAATAATAGGGCGGACAACCCTGTGACTTTATCATACATTTCGCGCTCCGTGCCTGCATTTCACGGAGTCTTTACAACAAGATTAGATCAAAACTTTGGTTTTGAGCCTCAAAACATGCCTTGGGGTATTCCATGCCCAACACATGGAATTCATCAAGGAGATCATCTACTATTGGAATGGGAAACATATCCTTTATGGTGAGGTTGTTGAGGGTCTTGAAGTCAGGACACATGCACCACTCCCCATTTTTCTTTAATACCATGACCACTGGGGACGAATAAGGGCTATTGTTGGGACGAATAATGCCTACTTCTAGTAGCTCCCTGATAATATTTTCAATCTCATTCTTTTGTGCAAAAGGATACCTACAGGGGCGAACATTTGGTGGTTGGATACCTGGAATCAAAGGGATGCTATGATCATGCTCACCTTGAGAAGGGGGTAGCTCCTTGGGTTTTTCAAACACCTATTGGTGGTGAATCAACACCTTTTGCAGATCTGGATAAATTTTGGTAAGGCTTGATTCAATGGCCTGAATTGCATTGAATTGAGCAAAGATCCCATGGTGTCCCTTTTTTAAATGCTTCTCCATTCTATGGAAGTCAATGATAGTAGAAGCACCTACTTGGTGTGGAGCGATAAAAAGGTGTCTTTTGAACTCCTAATTACCTTCACATTAATTATCAACCCAGGGACGACTTTTTATTTCAAGAGTGTACTCAGTCTGAGGCGGCTATTTACTCAAGAGTAATGTTTTGTAGTATAGTGCTTAAAAGCTACAAAAGTAAATGGCTGCATGTCTATAACTTAACTACTTCAAAAGGCTAAATCACACCAAGCATTGCATCAGTCGAAGGTTCGGTAGCAATAACCCATCCTTTTCATAACTGATGAGAACAAATCCGAGATCTGGGAGCTAGGTAGCAGATGCTGGGGCTCACTACAGCCTGAGATCGTCCTTGATGAAACGGCAAGTAAAGAAAATAACGATGAAATAGAACAACACATCAGCCAAGGGTTTGGTGGCAATAACCTATCCCTTTCATAACTGATGGGAGCAGATCAGAGGTCTGGGAGCCAAATAGCAGAAGCTGACACTCACTACAGCCTGAGTCTGTCCTTAAGAAATGGCAAGTAAATGAAACAACAAATCAGCAATCTTGAAATAGACCAGCAATTGAAATGGAATAGCAATGCTAAAATACTAGAATTAAACAGCAATCTTAAATGGAACTGAACAACAAAACTAAGTAATTAGAAAGACACAGCAACTATAAATGTAATTGAATCAGCAACCTATCAGCATGAACATTAATCACAGTTATTGAAGCAACAACAATCGTAGTTATAATTGAATAGTAACAGCCATTGCAATTATAAATGAGCAGCAATTAAATGAACCATAGTCTTAATTAGATAGCGCAGCATTAGATCAGAATTATCAGCATGACATTTCAAGTTATAATTAATAATTCTATCACTGACACAATCCAATTATTATTTCAACGAAATGTTCATAAACAAAAGATTACTGAACAAACAATTTAAAGAAATGGAAAGGAAATCAAACCATCACACGAAAGCAATTGTAAGGATATGATACACAGCAGCAGCGTACTCCACCAGAGGCTGGGCCCTTAGCCGCCAGCGGATGCTGCTGGGTTACTTCAGAATGAGAAGAATGAACAACAACTCCCAAATCATTTATTAATCAGCCAATTGTGGAATCATTACAACAGCAAAAGCTTGAGAATTACAGCATGCAACAATCCCTATCCTATCATGAATAATCCACCATCATTCTTCATCATTTTTCCATCATTTTTCATCTCCCCAAATCCTCCCAAATCATTCCATCTCTGATCTCTGTTTTCATTTAAATAGAGAGAGATCAGAGAGAAGTTACAATAAGGATAAGTACAACATGATTCCTATTACAAAATTGGTTTGCTTCTAACCATTTGATCAACAAGAACAAGGCGAATTTGGCTTTGCAGCTGAGATTTGGAGGACGGCCGCAACAATAAATCTGAGAAAATCGTGCTCAAAGAACCCTACGTTTCTCTCAGTACAAGCCAAATTTGGGCAAACCGTTCTTTAAAAAAGTTAATTGGGTCCTTTCTGGACAAAACCCATGTTCTGGATTTTCCAGATTCTGCTTCATTTGCTCAGAATCTCAACTGTAAAATCGTCACTTCTTATTCCAGCGAATTTCTGAGTTGGCACTTTTAATGATCAAATCTTCAATTTGGAAATTATCTTGGAGGCTAAAAATGGTGAATAATGTTACAACTGATTTATTAAAACTATCATTGATAAAATCATGCATAATAATCAATTTATTAGAAATAAAGGAGAATAAATAATAGAAGCATAAATCATCATAAAATGGATTTAAATAATAAATTATAATAAATGACGTGATGAAGAATGGTAGAAATGGGTGGAATAAGCGTTCACAAGTGATAATAATAATGACATATTAACGGCCCAACATACCCCCACACTCAATATGTTGCATGTCCTCATGCAACGAAAACTGAATATATTGCATGTCCTCATGCAACCCAAAGACAAAAACCATGTGTTAACCAAGCAATAAAAAATTTGAAAACAAATGAATGCTTCATTAATTAATGAATATTAAATTTTAGCAATCTTGATGAAGGCATAACAATTTTTACATTGACATTCAACTTATATGTATGAAGTTGGAGCAAAATATGATATAGATAGCAACGAACTTCATTAACCATTTTCTCAAAAACTAGAAACCAGATTTTGTTGAAATGTTGCAAGTAAATTTGTAATATATGAATACCTCTATGATCCAAAAATCGGACTGTTTTGATGCACGGATCATGAGATATAAACAAAATGGCTGCAGGTGAGAGTGCATGATTCCCGAAATTTTATGAACCAATTTATCTTGAAATTATCTAGGTATGTGTATTTTAATAGTATGTCTGTGTTTCCTAGAGATCACAAGAATTGAGTTCATAGTTTTTTTTTTAAAATATTATGGAAATCAATTTCTACACTGAAATTGTATGCCTTAAATGAGAAAGAAAATAGAAAACATCCATCATGCGTAGCAATTCCTCCCCCTCTTTGAAAAATTAGCATGCCCTCATGCGATGCTAGAAAACAAATAGAGGTGGTTGCTACTATCTGTTGAATTCTATGCTTGGTGTAAAACAACATGGAATAAGGGAGGTGTTGAAAATGAATAAGAATAGCAATGGATGATAAAGAATATGAATGTCGTGGTCATAAGAAAGAAATGAAGGAACACTCCCCCACACTCGGAAATGATATGCTGCTAAAAAAGGGGAAGTGGTAAAGATGTGAAATGAAGGATGATAAATAATGCTCAAAATGGATTTTCATTAAATTCTCCTAAATTTGTAATAAATCAGAAAATTATGCGATTTTACCTCAAGTTTTACCTCCAAAAATGTGGAATGACATATATGGACTGGCATTTGTTGAAGCTGATGTAGGCAGAGTTGGTGCTGAAAGTGATACAGAAGGGGAAATCCAGGTAAGCACACCATGTCTGAAGAATTGTTCACGTTCGTGAGCCTCTTCTATTAAGTGCAATAGTGTGGTCATGCTACGAATAGAATTCTGCCCATACTTGTTGTTATCTTGTAAACAAAGCACTATTTTGCATACAATGTTCTTGAATCCATAGTGTTAGCTTTGAATAGCAACAGATAAGATGCATGCAAAATTTCAATTAGAAAAACTTATGTATACATGCAAGACTAATATGTTGTCAAATCAACAAGGTATGGCAAAGTGCAGTAATCATATCGCATGCAATCCCATAATGCATACATTCCCCCCTCCAATTGGAAAATGGTTTCCATAACCATAAAGCATATGAAAGGGGTGGTGTGGACGGCAAGGTAATGGAATGAACAATACATCAGTAAGTGAAGCAGAGTACACTTATCAATGATAGGACGGTGAAAGTTATGGTTATATTGAGAGCAAAGTGTGTAAAGATAGTTATGAATAAGAGATAGGACGCTTTGGATTGATGATAGTTTATGCAAAACGAAAAAGGACAACAATATGCTAAAAAGATGCTTTGCTGACGGTATTCTAGCTGAAAATGATGTGATTGATCATAAAATAATTTCTCATGCATAAAGGTTCAAAACAGGGAAAAAGTTAAGGAAATAACTTCTCTGATAAAAAGAAAAAATAAGAAAAGGGTATTATAATAATAATTGACGATAAGATATAACTTCAATACCATAAGCAGAGCCGCTGCTGCCAGCAGGCGTCCATAGCCTCGGCAGGGTTGCTTTTTAACCCATATGAGCCAGAATCCTCAATTTATAACTAGAGAGTTTCAGTGCTGTTCTTACAGAAGAGACCAGTGCGCTGGCGTGGTAACCAGATAACCACACTGCCATTCACTGGGATGTAGCAGAAGTGATCAGGCCGGCTCGTGATGAGACCTCCTGTTCCAAGGATAATCTGGCTATCCAGTGGATCATAACCCTGGTGTGGTGGCCATAATGGGAATGTCACTTTGTTACAGCCTTATGAACATGGTAGGCTGGCTCGTAATGAGACCCCCTATCCTCCATCTGCGAACAAAATTTTGTTGTTATTACACATTTTTATGATAAAAAGAGGGAGGCTCAGTACTCCTTAAGAGCAGGGATGGCGGAAGAAGTTGAACATGTCAATATAAAAAAATATACCCATAATCTCATTTATTACAGACAGAGAAGATTATAACCAGGAAGGGTGGAACCAACATGGTATTAAGATGATCAATCAGTATCATGTACAACAGAAAACAATGCAGTAAAGTAGTATATAAATAATTGTGTCCCTTTTTGAAAAGAATCTATCATCAAGGAGCTGTCCTGTTAAAGATCATAACGTAAATGATAATAACTCGCTTCAAAAGAATCCATAATTCTTGTCCTCATAAAAGTAGTGTACTTCATGCCATGAAAGAGAATCAGGAAAATGTGGTTGAGATGAATTAGGAATAATCCCACAAGAGGAGGAAGGGTTGCTCTCGAAAATAATCCCAAAGTGTTGCTCTTTTGAATGAACAGCGAAAACACTCAAAAAAAATGTTATTTCTTGTAGGGAACAACAAAGAAAATGCACACAAAAAAAAGCAAAAATACACACCAAAAAGTGTGAAAATGGAAATGTCGTTCCTTTGGAAAAAGGAACAACAAAAACTAAAAGTGTCGTTCCTTTAGAAAAGGAACAACAAAAATCAAAAGTGTCGTTTCTTTGGAAAATGAACAACAAAAATGCAAGTGTCGTTCCTTTGGAAAAGGAACAGCAAAAATGCAAGTGCCGCTCCTTTGGAAAAGAAACAGCAAAAACGCAAGTGCCGTTCCTTTGGAGAAGGAACAACAAAAATGAAAAGTGTCGTTCCTTTGGAAAAGGAACAACAAAAACGCAAGTGCCGTTCCTTTGGAAAAGGAACAGCAAAAACGCAAGTGCCGTTCCTTTGGAAAAGAAACAGCAAAAATGAAAAGTGCAGAAGTGCTGTTCCATTCGAAAAGGAACAACAAAACGTGAAAGTGCAGAAGTGTTGTTCCATTCGAAAAGGAACAGCAAAACGTGAAAGTGCAGAAGTGCTGTTCCATTCGAAAAGGAACAGCAAAACGTGAAAGTGCAGAAGTGCTGTTCCATTCAAAAAGGAACAGCAAAATGGACAATCATAAAATGCAAACATGCAAAAAAACAAATTAGCTGTTCACGGCATTGATGCTGAGGATGAGTTACACTTTGAATGAAGCAACACCTGAAACACAAAATATAAGAAATATCAGAAAAGAAACAACGTTTTATTTAAAAACAATATGTAAGTAACTAAATTAAGTTACAACAGCTATGATATTATGTAAAAAAAATGATCTTTTTGAAAAATGTTTTGGCAGCAGTGACAAGACATGAATCTTCAAATTGAAATCAATTCTTCATTTGTTCTATTATGAATCCGTTGGGTAATGAGTTGGATAAAATTCCTTTGTTTTATAAAAATTTCTTTGAAAAATCACTCGTCCATAAATTGACCTTCTTTATTTTCCCAGGACCTGCAAAAAACGAGTGTCTACCTGCAATAAAACATTAAATCATGGAGAAAGAGAGGTGATCGGGCTCCCCTAATCCAAGAATTATGCAAAAAACAACAAGTAGTTACTTTGTATAACAAATCCATTGAGAAAATAACAAAGTAAAATTTATCTGTCACTTGCGGGAGAGCAGTGGCCAATCATGCTAGCCCGCAGTGTTTTAATCACAACTTCTTTGTTTTTCGTCGAAATTGAGTGATTCCAAAGAAAAATGAGAGCTAATTCAAAGGGTTATCTCCAGTAGCAACAGGTTTTAAAAATTCAATGCTATGATATGTCAAATTTGTTTAGAACAACCTGCATAATAGAGTCATTTTCGATTACCCAATCTAGACCAACGATTGATATTTCAAGCATAGATTCTTCGTTTGATGTCGGATTAAAATGATTCAAATTGGAAATGAAAGTAGATTCATTTATTTATCTCCAATAGAAACAGGTTTTGAAGAAAAGAAGAATTGATAGGTCAAATACTATAAGGAACAACCAGAAAGACATAGTTTTAAGAGTGCTGATTTACGATAGACAGTCAGTATTTTGATCATAACTTCCCCATACGATATCGAAAATGAGTGATTCCAATTGCATTGTAAACTATATTCATAGGGGAATCTACCATAGAAACAGGTTTTAAAAATTCATTCATTTAGGCCTCCAAAAACTGACTGTCCCAACTCTGTTCCTGAGCTGCCCGCTAGACATCCGGTCAATGTTTTGGTTCTAACTTTTTCGTTTCAAATCCAAATTGAGTGATTCAAATTGGGTTAGAAAGTAGACATCAAGGGCCACCTAGGGTAGAAACATGTTTTTAAAATATTCACTTTTGGTCCCTCAAAACATGACTGTCCCGACTGTTTTTCCAGAAAGTTCATCAAGCCCGCAAGCCAAAAAAATGATATTCAAGCATTTTTTCAAATTGGTGATAAAAATGAATATAAGTGTTTGTAGAATTTTTATTTCCATTGTAAATCATCTACATACACAAATGAATTAAAAAATTATCACCGATGTTGATTTCCATAGCATGTTGCAACAAAAAACAACTATCTTTACAAAAAACAAAATGCATTTATTTATGTCCTTATTTATTTTATTTTCTACACTAACCTATTTTGATTTGAAAAATGAATATGACTACGTATATGAGTACTTCCAATGGAACCATTTTCGAAATAGGGCTTCATGTATGCACATACCCAAATTTGAAAAATGCATATTAATGAATATTAGGGTATGAGAAGCCAACTTCCCTTGAAAAGATGTTGTAAAAAATTGTTGAAGTATGGAGTGATGTTGCAAACAAGTGATGGAGTGAAGCCAATCTTCAATATATCCTTTACTTTCTTGATTTCCCATAGTCATCATACCATGAAGTTCTTGGGCTTTTAAAATGACTTGTTGATGCATACTAAAAGAAACTTCATTTTTTCCCATAACTTCTACAATTCTTGAATTTGAAACATTCTAAATCTCATTGTAAATTTTCTCTAATGACGCATGTGAGATAGAATGGGTGGGAAGGGTCGGTAAATTTGGCAGTTCAACATTGTAAGCATGTTGTACTGGTTTATTGTGGTGAGGGTGTGGAATTAGTTGAGCAGGAAATTGTGTAAAGAATGGAGCATTGTGATGATGCGATTGGTTGGGTTGAGTGGATAAATTTGATATGCAACTAGGATGTTGCAAAAGAGCCGGTGGAGAATATGGAGAATGTGCTTGTGCTACAAGATGAGGGAGAGTAGTCATGCAATCATAAGGTGAACCGTACCAAACTTGTAGACAAGATTGGTGGTTATATTGAAATTGACATGGCTGCCCTAACACATTAGTATTCCATAATGGATTATGCAAGTAAGAGAATGGAGAAGAAGTGTTTTGAACCATACTTGTAGGCCATGATTTCCATGGTTTTGACTTTGTTGCAGCTTCCTCACCTCTTTGATATGCTACTTCCATCGTAGATAAGGAAGAGTGAGTATCTATGGGATGCTCCTTTCGGTCATGAGGGTAAAACACTTCATCAAATTCTTCATTTTTATGAACTTGCAAAACATCCAATTTTACATTTAGAGAGCTAATAAAATCAACTTTAAAATTTTCAAGTAAAATATTGATTTCAGCTCTTATGTCTCCTATACTTGTAGCAGATTTGGAAAAGAAAGAACAAACATCTCTAGAATTCTTACCAGCCTTGGAGATTCCTCTTGAATACCTTATGCACAATTCACAAACATCATCATATGACAACTGAAAAACATCACCTTTTCCTATCAGATTTAAGAGTTCTAAAAATTCATCTTTGATTCCTTTAAGAAGGAGTGTTTTTAAGATCTCTTTTTCCAAATGCTTATGCTTTGATTTTTGAAGGTTATAATGAAATTGATCTACATATTCCTCCAAACTTTCATCTTCCCCTTGTATCATACCAAAAATATCTTCATTGGATTTGCAATAGTCTTGGTACTTCTTCAAGAATATGTTCTTCATGTCCTCCCATGTTTGGATGCAATTCCCACCTAGGTTCATGAACCATCGGAGAGCTGCTCCTTTAAGAGTAAGAGGAAACACTTTCAATCTTTGATTATTAGTACAATAATCATATCCTCTACAAAGTATTTCGAACTCAAATAAGAATGTATCTGGATCTTCATTTGTCAAGCCATGAAAATTTGGTAGAGACAATGGGGGAATTATGTGCATTTGTGTCACTCCTCCTAGATCTTTGATTGGAAATTCAAAAGTAAAAATGTGATCCATTTCTTACCATAATAGAAGATGTTCTTCATGTGTTTCTTCGACGCCCCTTCTTCAAATGTTCCTGTCAATCGGTTAGTGAAATGGGTGGTGCTTACATCACCACTTGAGAGAAATCATGAGATTTGCTTTTCAAAATTTCTATTTTTTTTTTCTTTTAATTCATTCACACAAAAATTCAAACATCTATTTCTACCCAACAAAGCAACAACAAATCTGTTAGGAAAGCGGACAGTGGAGCAGGGCTTTTACATGCTCCGCACGCAGGTTCTTACCTTCCGTTTTTAAGATCCAACTCTTCCCTAGCAGGCACTCATCAGATTCACACTACTCTTTAGAAATGGCTACACTCTCCCCAGCAACGGCGCCAAAATGTGGAGCGATAAAAAGGTGTCTTTTGAACTCCTAATTACCTTCACATTAATTATCAACCCAGGGACGACTTTTTATTTCAAGAGTGTACTCAGTCTGAGGCGGCTATTTACTCAAGAGTAATGTTTTGTAGTATAGTGCTTAAAAGCTACAAAAGTAAATGGCTGCATGTCTATAACTTAACTACTTCAAAAGGCTAAATCACACCAAGCATTGCATCAGTCGAAGGTTCAGTAACAATAACCCATCCTTTTCATAACTGATGAGAACAAATCCGAGGTCTCGGAGCTAGGTAGCAGATGCTGGGGCTCACTACAGCCTGAGATCGTCCTTGATGAATATAAATGAAACGGCAAGTAAAGGAAATAACGATGAAATAGAACAACACATCAGCCAAGGGTTTGGTGGCAATAACCTATCCCTTTCATAACTGATGGGAGCAGATCAGAGGTTTGGGAGCCAAATAGCAGAAGCTGACACTCACTACAGCCTGAGTCTGTCCTTAAGAAATGGCAAGTAAATGAAACAACAAATCAACAATCTTGAAATAGACCAGCAATTGAAATGGAATAGCAATGCTAAAATACTAGAATTAAACAACAATCTTAAATGGAACTGAACATCAAAACTAAGTAATTAGAAAGACACAGCAACTATAAATGTAATTGAATCAGCAACGTATCAGCATGAACATTAATCGCAGTTATTGAAGCAACAGCAATCGTAGTTATAATTGAATAGTAACAGCCATTGCAATTATAAATGAGCAGCAATTAAATGAACCATAGTCTTAATTAGATAGCGCAACATTAGATCAGAATTATCAGCAGGACATTTCAAGTTATAATTAATAATTCTATCACTGACACAATCCAATTATGATTTCAACGAAATGTTCATAAACAAAAGATTACTGAACAAACAATTTAAAGAAATGAAAAGGAAATCAAACCATCACACGAAAGCAATTGTAAGGATATGATACACAGCAGCAGCGTACTCCACCAGAGGCTGGGCCCTTAGCCGCCAGCGGATGCTGCTGGGTTACTTCAGAATGAGAAGAATGAACAGCAACTCCCAAATCATTTATTAATCAGCCAATTGTGGAATCATTACAACAACAAAAGCTTGAGAATTACAGCATGCAACAATCCCTATCCTATCATGAATAATCCACCATCATTCTTCATCATTTTTCCATCATTTTTCATCTCCCCAAATCCTCCCAAATCATTCCATCTCTGATCTCTGTTTTCATTTAAATAGAGAGAGATCAGAGAGAAGTTACAATAAGGATAAGTACAACATGATTCCTATTACAAAATTGGTTTGCTTCTAACCATTTGATCAACAAGAACAAGGCGAATTTGGCTTTGCAGCTGAGATTTGGAGGACGGCCGCAACAATAAATCTGAGAAAATCGTGCTCAAAGAACCCTGCGTTTCTCTCAGTACAAGCCGAATTTGGGAAAACCGTTCTTCAACAAAGTTAATTGGGTCCGTTCTGGACAAAACCCATGTTCCGGATTTTCCAGATTCTGCTTCATTTGATCAGAATCTCAACTGAAAAATCGTCACTTCTTATTCCAGCGAATTTCTGAGTTGGCACTTTTAATGATCAAATCTTCAATCTGGAAATTATCTTGGAGGCTAAAAATGGTGAATAATGTTACAACTGATTTATTAAAACTATCATTGATAAAATCATGCATAATAATCAATTTATTAGAAATAAAGGAGAATAAATAATATTCATTCATAGAAGCATAAATCATCATAAAATGGATTTAAATAATAAATTATAATAAATGACGTGATGAAGAATGGTAGAAATGGGTGGAATAAGCATTCACAAGTGATAATAATAATGGCATATTAACGACCCAACACTTGGTGCCCTTGGAGTGTATGAGTGTGTCCATTATATTTGAAGCTCATATTTAACTCTTGGAAGTCCATGGTAATGGGGCCTAGTATTCGAAGCCATTATGCTTGGAGGACGATGTCACAACCTGGAAAATATGTGTGTTTTAAGGTGATAGTCCCGCATATGGAGCTTTAATTTCTTGCAATTCCCTTCTCATTTCATGGTTCCCCCATTAGCTATAAGGACTTGAAAATTAGATACTTCCCTCACAAAAAAATGCATGGCCTCAACAACCCGTTTATGGAAAAAATTATGTTTTCTTTCCATTGTCAATCAACACCACCACATGTCAATGCTTAATAAAGCCTCTAATTTTAAGCATTTGTGGAGCAGAAACACTTGCCAATGCATGGAGTGAGATAATAGGTTCATTAGGTGTTGTTGTAGTATCTTGGGGTTCTGTTGCATCCTTCCCAGATACTTTAGTGCCCTGGGATTCATCATTTGTGTTAGTTTGAGTTGCATCAATCTGAAAGAACTTTGGTTCCTTGCAATGGTAGCCTAGGGAATATTTGTCAATACAATAGTAACACAATCCTTGTCATCTCCTTTCATCTATTTCCACTGGAGACACCTTTTGCACCTTAAGGGTTTGGGTGGGGCCACTAGCAGGGGTGGGACATGCCTTTGATGTGAACGAAGGATGGATTAGGCGTTAATAACAATTTTTGCATCTAAAACTTTGTGGAAAGCTTCCAACTAAGTAATCAGTTGACACATTCTAACATGTTCCTGGATGGCTTCCTTTAGGCCACTAATGAAACATTCCATACACAAGGCGTCCCCTATGCCCTCGGCCTGGATGGCTAGTTGTTGAAATGTCGTGATGTAGTCTCGTACTTGTATCGATTTTTTTTTATCTTCGTGAGGCGACTAAGAAGGTGAGAGTCCCTATCAAAACAGGCACAAATGGATTTAGAGAACATATTTCAAGTCGGAATGGCGTAGCATTTTTGATGCCATTATCACCATTGCTAGTGTTCTTGCTCCAGGTAAAGAGATCCTGCATGTAGTTTGGTTTCATCATCCCATATATTATTGAGTTGAAAATATTGTTCCATTTGTGCCACCCACACTGCTAGGTTAGAACCATTAAATTTGTGCATGTCAATTTTGGGCGTCTTATTGCTAGAATATTGGTAACCCCATGGAAATTATGATACCCATCATATCGATGTTGGCTAGGTTCTCCTTCCAGGTTGGAATGGCCATGGTTCCCCTCCCCTACGAGGTCTTTAGCTTTGAGGATTTTTTGTATGGGTCCCAAGTCCTTTGTAATTGCCTCTTCTACTTTAGTGGTGATGCTCGTTTCTAGGTCTTCCACCTTTTTCTATAGGCTTTCCATAGCTTGAGCCTACATAGCTACCATACAATGATCAGGGTCATAATTTTGGGTTACTTAAAATTTGTATGGCTGTAATGGGTGTGAGACAAGGACTTTGTTGATGTAGGTCACTTGTAGGCCTTCAAAAAAAATCAGGGCCACATGAAAAAAAGGCTTAGCAGCGGATGGTATTATTGCGATCAACTCACAATCATGAATCCCATGGGCTAGGTCTCTTGCAAGTGGAACCTTGTGGCCATATTTTTTATTTTTTATTTTTACTCTCATAGAGTATTACTCCTAGCTGATCAATACTGTAATGTTGAAATCCCAAAATTTTGATACTACAAAATGTGTAGGAATTTAGTAGTCCTAGTTGATCAATATTGTAGCGACAGGAACCCTCACTGCTGAAGACTGCAAAATGTGTAGGAATGTGGTTGTCCCAAATGATCACAATTGTGGTTGTCAAAACCCCATCAATTGAATACTACAAACTGTGTAATAATTTGGTTGTCCCAACTAATCAATATTGCGGCGACAAAACCCCCCAACTTCTAGATACTGTAAAATGTGATGGTCAATCAACAAAAAATGAGGGAACTATGGCAATAAATGAATTTCAAGTACTACAGATCACAATATATGCCAAAGGTCCAACAATAGTACTCAGCCCAATCTTTCGGAGTGCTAACTAAGGAGGATCAATCGTGCCCTTAACTGTACTCCCTGACTACCCTAGATACGTGCAAGTAATATCCTCGAGTGTTGTTCTCGATGTATTGTAGGAGCAAGACGGTTGACAACCTATCTAGGGTTGGTTTTAGGGTAACCTTGGGGGGCTTTCGATATACCAGAGGTACGTGGAAGTGCAATCCATGTATAGGTGATTTCTAATGCACTACTAATTGAAGGGGTACCAACAGGGGTTATAAGGGGGTCCAACAGACGTGACAACCTCTTGTAGTTCCTGCATGTATGCTTCCCCAAATGCAATTTGATGCAGATAATGATAGATCTTTGTAGTTTAAAGACGACATAACACATCTCTAGCCTAAAATATTTTTAGTTAAAATTATTTGCGCGACTAACTTGAAAAAGTGCTCTGATACCACTTGTAGTATGTTTGACTTGCATAAAATATTAGAAGTGAGAAATATGCCAGAAATACCACAAAAAATACACAATAAGATGATTACAATACAAATATTTTATTAAGATTTGTAACAATATTGTTCACTTGCCTCTTCGAGGGGGCAACCTCTAGTAGAACAGAGTTCAATTACACAACACAATACAGGATTTCCTTTACTATTTTCAACAATATAGAGTCTCATGAGACCCAAAACCTTAACTACTCGTGGTCCCTTTCATATAATGCAAATTAACCACTTTATTTATTAACTATGACCCGTTATAACTAATTGTGACCTTTTTTTAATAATATAAGTCAACCATTTACAATACTTACCAACTTTATTTATTAAACTAACTAATCATAATTTAGTTAATTTTTACAAATTATCTTGGGTTTATTACATTTATAAAGCGATTAGAGTAACCAAAGATTGTTAAAATCTTAACTTCTTATTCAACGTAAGAATTTTTTATTCTTGACATGCCTTTTATATATATGGTATCCATAAAAAAATATTTTATAGAATATTAGATATGACGATTGAAAGGTCCTTAGCTCGTCATTTTTTATTAGCCAGTTTTTGCGTAAAATAAAAACATATTCACCTATTTAGAATTACAACACAGAATATTCATCTCTATCGTCTCTATTGAGGTGTGTGGCGAAAGGAAAAATTGTGCTAAGTGATAAACATCTATAAAGAAGTGTGGTATGCTTACTTTTAAGTAGAATTTTTAGTTAAGAGCATGGAGCTTAAACATTTATATATATATAAAAAGATCATTTAACAACGAAGTAGATCTCTTAGACCAAACTTCTTTTCCGACTATCTTCAAAATGACGAACACAATAGATCGCGAAGCTAAGACACCAATGTCCCAATAATTAGAAGAGATGAAGGAGATGCAAGATAAAGAAAGTTGGAAGACCGTAGAGAAAAAAAAGAAAGCTACAGCACCAATCTCATCGAGAAAGACGAGAAGCCAGACAATTAGAAACTAAGAAAGAAAATTATAGGTCCGATTGACCAATTTGATCTCAGTGGATGTTAACCACCAGCATCATTATCATTAAATTTAATTTTATAATTTAATATTAATTAAATAATAGTTTTAAAAATATATTATTTTATTACTATAATTTTTGAAAATAAGTAAATTTAAAATTGTGTTTGTAATGAGTATATTAATAATATGTATTATAAGAATAATTTTTAGTGTAATTATATAATTAAATTATTGGTAAAAGCTTATAGATATTTATCTTTGATAAATGTCAAAACACTTATTTATAATACATTTCACATTACTAAAATTAAAAAACATAAAAATTAACTAAATTATAACTTTTTTTAAAATTATTATTAGTAATAACTATTAAAATAAATGATATATAAATTAAACATTTACTATAGAAATTCTTAATTTCTTACAATTCTATGGGTCAATATGATGGTTTGTCAATATCACATGCATGAAAAACCGTAACTTATTTCATAGGGGAGTTGTTCATATGGCATTTTTTTTAATTCATCAATTTAATTAAAAATACAAAAAGGATATAACTACCTTGAATATAAATATCAGATTTATGTATGTTTCTAAGAACATCTTAAAATATTCCATAGAAGTTAATTCTCTACCATCCACTTAATAATTATTGATAATTAAAAATTAAAAATTAAAATTTTAAAATTCCTATTCCAAAATAGACACCCTTATTAACATAATAAATTATAAATTTAAATTTATCAAATATAAATTAAAATTAATTTTTTATATAAAACCCGATCGGGATGCGGGATTCCAATTGGGACAGTGTGGGTGTAGTCATGTATAGTACCTGGGCACTTAATACCGACGTCCCCCACATGCTCAAGGCAGGGGGTGCAGTGACCCTTACCATGAATGCATGCTGGGGAAGTGGGTAAGGTGGCGGGACTCGAGGTAAGGCAGGGTATATTGGCAGGAGAGGTAATTTGACATGCAGCGTAATAAAGAAAGCTTGTGGCGAAGGGTGGTGTTACAGTGCAGTAGGAGGATGCTAGAACGGGAAGAACCAAGGTCGACGATGGACGCTTGCAAACTTCGGGTATGTAATTCGGCTTCGCTTCAACATTGCAATTATGTTCTGGTTGGGGTTTTGCTAGGGTGAGAGGAGGGGAGCTAGTAAGAAAATTTGGGGAATAGGAAACTCCTGGTGGCAATGGGGAAGACAATTGCTTGCCATTGCCTGGTTTTGTGTCTATACCTTCTGTCAAATGGGTAAAGCCCATGACTGCTGAGGGGCAATCACTTGTTATGGGGTTTGGTAGCTTTGCGCTCTATAAATAAGGTCGGGGGTAAGCTTGTGTTGGAAATAATACTGGGAGGGGGGGTGAATCAGTATTAGCAAGTCAATAATATTTAATTTTCAAATTATAATTCATATACGCTACTTCAGTTAATGAAACTTGCGTGTATACGCAACTGTATATAAGGCAACTAACGTATACTCTGTAAACTTATAATTTAGTTAATTCTTCATAAGTTGATGTTTAATATGTGCATCAGAACCATATAAATAGTAACCCAGAGCAGTAAAAACAAAACAGACAGTCACACGCATGAACACAAGATATAAGGTGGAAACCCAATGTGGATGAAAACCACCTATTGAAATCTTCTCTATCTTTCTTTTAATAAGAAACTTCTTTTTACAATATTTTGTACTCGTGCAGTCTTATACCAGTACGTAGGCTTCTACCTGCATAAGGCTACAACCTTCTCTCGTTCTCCAGCTTCTCCTAGAAGGGAGCTACAACCCTCTAGCTCTTGTACTAGCTGATGTACTAGTACGTAGGTGCTGACCTACAGAAGGCTACAACCTTCTCTTTTCTTCCAGGGACCATGTTTCATAAATTTTCATACTGGATCCATCAATAACATCAATCAAACGTCAAATATATCTGCATCAACCAATCTCCTTTGCACCAACCAAAAACTGAATCAAACAATCACTTCTCTGAATGTTGTAACCAGAATACAGTAACAGTAACCAGAACCCAAGCCAAAACCCAAAACACTACAACAGCAATCAAAAGTAGCTAAAGCATATTTTATGAGACGTACGCTACTTCAATGTGAAAAACCTGCATGCATACGCACTTGTATCAAGGCAAACCTGCGTATATGCACTTTTGAAATGTCGAACCGGCGTGTATACGAGCCTTTGCTATAAGAAACCTGCATACAGATCTGTAAATGATGGTTTAACCTTTACAATTATTCAGACATCATATATACCCATATCATCATATTTACAGCTTAGGACATGCGCCAATTATTAATATAAAAGATCAAAACCATACAAATATACTTCTCTTCAAGCCTTAAGATCTTGACCCATCAATAGAACTTATCCTTCATCAAGCGCTCAGGTTCATCCTTGATTCAGATCTAGCTGTGCACTATAACCCAATAACCTGTAATCTAGATCTTGCTCTTCATTAGATATGCAATTCGTAAGTGCCCTTGCCTAATGATCTTCGCCTCCTTTTATAGTCTTAGGCCTTGCTCAATACCATGGTCCAAAACCACTTAGAATCAATACCTTGGACCAAATACCTATGGTCAACACGTCGGACAAGATACCTTGGGCCAATACCATGGATCATAATACCATGGACCAAAACCAAGTTTCCGACATGTACGCACCTTTCCATCTGTGAAAGTGCATGTGTACGTGAACCTGTGTGTATACGCAACTTGGTAGATAATGAACCTTTGTGTATACGCGACTTGGTATATAGTGAACTTGTGTATACATTTCTTTCTTCATTCTTGGCGTTTACCTGCTATACTGTGATCTTTCATCTGAGAGAGTTGAGGAAATAACCGACTATCACTTCCATAGTTAGGAGTAAAATATTTTCTTTGAAGAATTTCTTTCCTTGGTTGTTGATGGGATTGACCTCTCATCTCCTTGTTGAGCATTTCAGATTTCACATTAGAGTTCCTTGTCTTACGTTGTGAACTAGATTCACCTTCAACAGATTGATGAAAGCCAATACCAGTTTTGATAGCAGGAGACCTTTGACTACTAAGAATATCATCCAAGATCTTAGTATTATCTTGAAATCATAAGAGCTTATCCTTTTCTTCTAATTTATCTTTTAGAATATTTACCTCAACCTGATGTTGCGCTTACTTTTCAAGATATTGCTTCTTCATAATTCCTTCATCTTTTCTTCCTTCTTCCAACTGATGTCTTAATTTAAGAACTTCGTTTTCTTATTTTTCAAGAGCTTGGAGTAGTTCTTTATTCTGCTTATTTGATTCTTCAAGATCTTCTTTTAGCGAGAGGATCCTAGTTTCAAGACTTTCATAGTAACTGGATCTATCTCTGAGTTTCTTGATTGTTGTGCTCCTTTCATTTACTTCATTTCTTAATGCTGTCACTTCATCCTGTAGCTTTTAACATTGATCTTCCTTGTCCTTGAACTGCTTCCTTACCTTGTTTCTTTCTTCTAGTTGGGCTTTTAGTTTGGTAGCTTCTTCTTTGAAGGCATATTCCCTTTTGTCCAAAATATCTTCTTTAATCTGTGCATCAGAACCATATAAACAGTAACCAGAAGCAATAAAAACAGAACAAATAGTCACACACATGAACACAAGATATAAGGTGGAAACTCAATGTGGGTGAAAACCACCTACTGCAATCGTCTCTATCTTTCTTTTAATAAGAATCTTTTTTTTTACAATATTTTGTATTGGTGCAGTCTTATACTAGTACACAGGCTTCTACCTACAGAAGGCTACAACCTTCTCTCGTTCTCCAACTTCTCCTAGAAGGGAGCTACAACCCCCTAACTCTTATACTAGCTAATGTACTAGTACGTAGGTGCTAACCTATAGAAGGCTACAACCTTCTCTTTTCTTCCAAGGACCACGGTTCATAAATTTTCAGACTGGATCCATCAATAACATCAATCAAACGTCAAATATATCTGCATCGACCAATCTCCTTTGCACCATCCAAAAACTGAATCAAACAATCACTTCTCTGAATGTTGTAACCAAAATACAGTAACAGTAACCAAAACCCAAGCCAGAACCCAAAACACTGCAACAACAATCAGAAGTAGCGTAAGCATATTTTATGAGACATACACTACTTCAATGTGACGAACCTGCGTGCATACGCTCTTGTATCAAGGCAAAATTGCGTATACGCTCTTTTGAAATGCCGAACCAGTGTGTATATGCGCCTTTGCTAAAGGAACCTACGTACAGATTTATAAATGATGGTTTAACCTTTACAATTATTCAGACATCGGATATGCCCAGATCATCATATTTACAGCTTACGACATGCACCAATTATTAAGATAAAAGATCAAAACCACACAAATATACTTCTCTTAAAGCCCTAAGATCTTGACCCATCAATAGAACTTATCCTTCATCAAGCGCTCGGGTTCATCCTTGATTCAGATCCAGTTGTGCACTATAACCCAATAACCTGTAATCTAGATCTTGCTTTTCATTAGATATGCAATCGTAAGTGCCCTTGCCTAATGATCTTCGCCTCCTTTTATAGTCTTAGGCCTTGCTCAATACCATGGTCCAAAACTAGTTAGAATCAATACCTTGGATCAAATACCTGGGGTCAACACATCGGACAAGATACCTTGGACCAATACCATGGATCACAATACCATGGACCAAATACCACGGACCAAAACCAAGTTTCCGACATGTACGCGCATTTCCTTTTGTGAAAGTGCGTGTGTACGTGAACCTGCGTGTATATGCGACTTGGTATATAGTGAACTTGTGTGTATACACGACTTGGTATATAGTGAACTTGCGTATACCTTTCTTTGTTCATTCTTGTTTTTTACCTGCTATACTGTGATCTTTCATCTGAGAGAGTTGCCTTCTAAAGTGATTCCTTGAAGCTGCCCTGCATTTCATCACATCTATAAATACTACTTGTCATGCATTTTGTCACATCTGATATCTCTTCTGTAGATTCATCTAGTTACCATGTAAAAGTGAGTTGTTTTGCTATAAGTGGGTTGCCATCAAGTACAACACATGCATCATAATGCCAACAATTTGTGGCACCGAAATGCATGAGAGGCAGAGGCTCATAGCGAGGGGCAAGGGGAAGCAGTTGGTAGGGTGCTTGGGGCACAGCCACGCCTGCGACTCACAAAGAAACTGCTGGGGTAGCTGGAACCCTTACTAGAATGATGGAAAGGCCATAAATCCTGAATGGAAACCCAGTCAGGGGGAACTGAGAGGCAAAACCACTTATCCTTGGGATGAGGGGGCAAGGAACTAGAATTATCGCATGCATGCTACTAGAATCAATGAGGGTCTGCAGGCTCGGCTTGGGCTGGGGAGGGATGACCTGTATACAAATGCTAGTAAGCGGGAAGGGAACAAATGCCGTCCAAGGGGCATGGGAAAAGGACCTCCCCTTTGGGAGCTGCGGGCTTTGGCCCACCCCAGCATGAATGTGGTGAGAATTGGCGGAGAGAAGAATCATGAAGTGGCGAGGTGGCGTATAACAAAAATTATGTGTTTTATTCTAACTTATTCTGGGTGTCATCAGTGTTCTGGAAAGAAGGTCATGGCTCGTGTTGCGAGAGGTCGTGGGCATGGTAGGAGAGGCCCTACACCTTAGAAAGACAAGGGGCCGAGCACGTCGGAACCACGCAAGCACTGGAAATAAATAGAAAACCTCATCACCGAAGCAGCGGAGGCTTACCGAGAAGGGACATATGCCAGCATCTGAAAATTACTGGAAGAATGGGAAGAGGAGGTAAAACAAGTAAGCGAGACGGAGGAAGAGATCGATAACTAGAGGGCTCTAGTCCTGGATCTAGGTAACACCCATGGGAGAATCACACAGTTCAAGCAAACATTGTACTTGTATTGGTTAATGAAGAGTTTATTAGGCAAGGTGAGGAATCAGATATTTGTGGGTATGGCGATGACACTACAGGGAATGTCGAGCTATAAGAAGGATATGGAGAAAATCCTCTTCCAGCTGCATAAACATGATATTCGGCTGGACATAATCAATCGCCATATCCCTTGAATATTGGAGTTGTATGATATGCCAGGGGCATCCGCCAAGGATCCAACACCCGTCGCATTTGCTTCAAAGGATAAGAAGGATTAGAATCCTACCCATACATAATTTTGTGTTATGCGATTAGCTTTTAATTTTCATGTTGCAAATGTCAATTTTTACAGTGATGTAGTGTATGGACATGAGATAGAGACATATCTAGTCTAGCTAGAAAGACTAAGACAATGTTGTTTTTGGATAGTTTACAACGCCGACCGGTGGCCAACAATCTTGGTTTCCCTTCATGGCAAGTTGATACCACCTAGTTAATCTATATGGTGTAAAACTTACTTATTATATAATAGAAAATGGAATAGACCTGCGAAACTTAACAAAAAAAACAAAAATTTATTTTTTTACATACAATTTTTTATTATTTAATTCTATACTATATATTAATAAATTTAATCCCTACTTATAAAATTTTGGGCTTAACTTTAAAATATTATTATAAATCCATACACAACTTTTTTAAATTTAATTTATTTTTTAATATAATATTATATACCTAAATCTTCCATACCTCCCATAGCGAATTATAAATTACGGTATTTTAAATATAAAATTGGTAATCGAAATATAAAAATAATAATAAGAAAAACCTGCATTGTCCATGTTGGTTTGTCATTTGTTGTGGGCATCTTTGTGGCTTATCATGTGAGCGTCTTGATTTGAGATACTGTAATAGGCGTTCCCTTAGTGACAGGTGGAAAAATAATTCGAGTTTTATATATATATAATCGGAAAGTATTTTTTTGTAATTGGTGAATTTATTAATAATTTGATAGTCGTCCATTTTTTTTATGGAAAGGTGGACAATAATTCAAATTTTATAATTACGAGGATTCAAATATGATGTTTTTTTTTTACTCATATATTTATAATTAGTGAATTTGTATTATTATTAGTCCTTGCTATCTGGCAATGGCATGGGACTATAGTAATGGGAAACGAAGTAGTTGTTATTAATTGAGTTGTTTATTAAAATTGGTTACTCTGGGATAATCAAAATTTTCAGGAATATAGTCATCTATTGTCTTATTTACCCTCTTCCCAAGGCAAAGGCATAAAACCATATACTATATTTATAAATTTGCTTGCATTTTGATGCTAACCATATACTATATTTATAAATTTGCTTGCATTTTGATGCTAAGGTAAGTCTGATAAATTAATGCTAACATTAGTTTAATGTTAGTTTTCATGCATTTAATGTTTAAATGTATATGATCTTGTGAATTAGAGATATACATCTCATTCTGTGAGTAAACCATACAAGTACTCACATACAAGTCGCATGAGTAAACAAGTGGCATGTGAGTGAACAAGTGGCCAGTGATAGGAGGATGTAAGTGGCTAGTGAAGCCAACACATATAGAGGTCGGTCTTTAGTAGGCTTTTTATTATCAAACCTGCTTGGACTACTTCACAATTATATTTCTGTACTGCTTTACAATTCTTCCTCGATTGCTTCGGCTGTTTCAGAATTCTTCCCCGACTGCTTCACAAGTGAGTTGATTGTTTCAGAATTCTTCCCCGACTGTTTCACAATTCTTCCTCGATTGCTTCGACTGTTTCAGAATTCTCTACACTCTCTTAGTGTCGTGGTAAGGACATGTTGCTTAGCAACACCTCCTGTTAATTTTATTATGTTAGTCATCAAATAATGCTATTACTATGATTTACGATATGGATTATAGGGGTGTGGGTTTATATAGGTGGGTTATGAAACTAATCCAACACAATTATCAAACAAATAACATCATAGTTTATAACATCGATTGGAAATGTATGGGCTAATGCACTTGGACTTATGAAACTCATGGGATCTTGTTCTTCACGTAAAATCATAGGATCATTTTTATGTTTTCCACATTTTTAAAAATTTATCATTATTATGAAGGATCGTTTTTATGTTTTTCACATTTTTAAAGTTTTATCATTATTATGAAGGATCGTTTTTATGTTTTTTCACAATTTTAAAGTTTTATCATTATTATTAATGTTTTTTTTAATGATTATTATTATGAAGGTTAATAAATATTTTTATTAATTTTATTGGGTATAGAATAGATTGTGATGAGATATATTGCAAAACATTTCTTGATGTGGAAGATTATTGGTTCAAAATTCCGGGAATAAAATACTAGTCATAGCAAGGGATGGTATTGTTTAGGCTAGGGGCCATCCCAGGATGATTTTGATGGCTTAGATATCACTAGGTGGCGGTTAATCTAATTATGTTAAAAGCTAATGTGGTCTAGGCCATGTGTCATGCAATGATGATTTTAGATGCCACCGGGTCGAGTTTAATCCATCCATATTAAAGGCTAGTGTGACTCATACCAAATGCCATCCCCTTATGATCTTAGATATCCTGAATCAACCAAAAATTAAACATACAACAATCTCACAACTAAAGATACAACAATCTCACAACTCACATAACTCCAAACAAAAAATAATTTATTTTATTAATCTAAAATATAATCCTTCCTCCTCAATTTAGTCGTTGATTTTTATTTGATTTTTCGATTCATTATTAAATTTTTATTCATGAATATTTTTCCCATATTGTATTGGATTCTGGTCTTGGGGAGAGTCATGTATTGGAAATTTGGAAGAGCCAATTAAGGAAAACGTATTTAATCATTATGGATGAATTGTCTACGAATCCTAACAATTCCCAAGACAAGTTGGAGCAGCCAATTTGTCATTTATATTAATTTACATGAAAAATATCTAGTATTTAAATCATAGTTAGTGTTATTTGAAGCAGCCAATTTGTCATTTATATTAATTTACATGAAAAATATCTAGTATTCAAATCATAGTTAGTGTTATTTGAATTAGACGTGATTGCACATTTTAGGAAGGGGACAAACCATTAATCACTCTTATCATCAGATTTTAAGGTATTTTTGAAACAAGTGAATAAAGGGTTAAACAATTAATCATTCTTATCATTAGATTTAGAGGTATTTTTGAAATAACTAAATGAAACTGTTAAGAAAAAGGAAACATTGCCCAAATTTACCAATATGAAGATTTTGCAACGGGAAACCATTAGGTATCTAAAGATTTTGCCGTGGGGAAACTATCAGGTATCTAAATTATTACCGATATGAATATAAATTTATATAATAATAGTTGAATTTAATTGGATTTATAAATTAAAAAAAAATAAATTTAAATTTATTTTTGAAATTTAATTGCAGATTAATCACTTTATCATTATTTATATAATATTTGTCAATAGGAATTTGAAACCTCCAATATAATTAATCAAAAAAACCAAAATGGGACTAATCCAAAATCAAATTTCATAAATTCAATATATATCACAAAATTCTGAAATCAAATATTCGAAAATCTAATTAACAGAAGCAAGCAAAATATGGAATAAGGGACATATCCACAGACTCCAACCCCATTAAACTTCAAACCTGAAAAATATTATTGCAAGAAACACCCTAACGACCTTTCCAAGAATATTGAAAGGACTAGCTATTTAGTCTAGCTTATAGGTTGATATAGTGACACTGTCGGGCATCCACCTCATATATTCAGTGTTGCTCTTAAATTCTTGTGTCTCAAGCTCCTCTAGATGCGTCTTCACATGCTTCCCTCCTATCTGAAAAATCGTGCACCATAATGCAGGCACCGCGCTCGATCTTGCTTGTGCCTCTGGTCTCAATGGCATTGATCCTCCTCCCTCTAGGTAGTTCGTGAAGACTGGATAATGGTCCTTGTCATGCCCCTCGCCTTTGCACTTTATGCACCATACCTCTTCGCGCGCCTTTGGGAAAGTTATCTTATCTGTTTCAAACTCTGCATCTCCAGACACAAGTTTTTTAGCTGCGCGTGGATCTGTTGGAATCCCAGGCTAGGATCTTGTATCAGGGTCTCGTGCAATCTCATTGTGATCTCCAAAGCTTCGGCCTAAGTGGATAGCTTCTGTTGTGACAGTGTGGGCCTTAGATGCGGCGTTAGTGACGCAAAAAATCATGCGCGATGCTGCTCATTCATCAAGGTCATGTTGGCTTCGCGAGTCATACCTTTCAGTCTCTGATCCAGCTCCCAGGGGGTCTTGCCTGTAAGCATCGTGATTTCCTTAAACCTGATAATCGACTGTGTCTTCGATTTTGTCCTGCTAAATTCCCTGTTTAGCGCAGCTTGCATATCCGTAATCCCTGCGTTTGGATTGTCATTGGAATTATTAATATACCACGCCAGTGCACGATCTTACAATGTGCTTGCCAGTGTTGCCTTCTTTACATTGTCATCTGTGACTCCTAGCGCTTCCCATACAACGTCTACCATGAACCAAAATTGGTCTGGATCTTCGTTTCCTACTCCTTTGAACACCGACAACTTTATTGAGCTCGCCATATTGAACTATGGTGATGGTAGAGGTGGTGTGGGAGGAGATTGGGATGAAGAGGGTGAAACTGGTAGTGGTGTAGGTGGGGGTGGTGTGCATAGAATTCGTTGCCTTATCAAACTGATCACACTTCTTGGTGAAACTTTCACAAGCTCTTCCTCGCTTTCTCGTAGAGTTGAAATCAAGGGGCTAGTTTCTATTTCTGCACTACCTTCATTTATATAGATCCTCCCACTTCACATAGCCCCAAACATCAATTTATTCACATAACCCGCTTTTCACACAATAGCATTTTAATCCAAGTGTTCAAAGATTTAACATACTTACCTCGCGGTCCTTTGAGGAAGCGTCGTTCCACCTCGCTGTAGCTGACTGAAGTATCTACCGCGAACTCAGTGATAAATCCTCCTATAATTCGATCGATCCAATGGTCCACAGTGCATGCGATCTTATCTTTTGATGCTTCTAGTGTGCGCACATACTTTGGAGTCCACATAATAGGTTTGTCGAGCCTACACCTTCCTTGACTGTCTTCTAGATTCACGATCCACTCATACAACTCAGAGGGGAAGGATGGAAAGAAAATTTCGTGGATTTTTGTATATAAGTAGCACTCTAACCACTGTTGCTTCGATACTCACAGATTCCTATTTTCCTGTGCCGCGAACATGTGAATCTTTATGTCTAGCCACTCTTCAATTTCTTTCTTTGTCGGATTCCAGTGACACGACATCAGAAATCCCTTATGCAGATCCCGGTCCCAGCAACGGAACCATTTGTTGGCTTGTTGGGGCTTGACCCAGGTTCAGAGGTGATTTAGCCAAACAAATCCTGGTACAACTGGCCCTTTTGGCAACATTCTAGAGAGCGCGGACTGAGATCTCACCCAAAGTAGTATGGGAGGGTGATAGAACTAGGTTACCGCACCCTGGAGATGTTTGATGAGTTCAAGTGGTCTGTGGTTCTACCCTATACGCACGTCACTACGCGCACTTACCCATACCTTGCAGCCTTAGATGTTGCCTTCGCGCAACCCTATTGGGGGGGCCGAATGCTGTTATTACCCAAGCCTTTACCAGTATTCAGTTGTTAGTTGATTAAATTAGCTTACTTGTATGCGTAAAGTATACTTAGCAACATAAATCATTCATACAGGTGTGTGGAGTAAATAAACAGTATATTTGAAATTTATATCAAACATGTAATAACCCAAGAACAGATACACAAAATTTAAGATAAAACTTCTCTTTATTATTTCCTTTCTCTATTACAGACTTGACTCCACCCTGCGCACTCAGCTGCAGGGGTCCGCGCACTCAGCTGCAGGGGTCCGCGCACTCAGCTGCGGACTACTAGGCCTCTGCGCACTCAGCTGCAGAGCCTTCTCGTACTCTACGACCCAAGACACACTTAGATTCTTCTCTGTGCTCTTACTTTGCTATCTATTACTTCAATTCTTCTTTTACACTTAGAGTCTTGCTCTATTTATACAATACCATGGTCTGCGGACCATGGGTAGGCCGAAATTACATTACAAGACTAGGGCGGACAACCATGTGTCTCTATCATACATTTGGCGCTTCGCCCCCGCAATTCACAGAGTCTTTAAAACAAGATTAGATCAAAATTTGGGCTTTGAGCCCCAAAACATGCCTTGGGGTATTCCATGCCCAACACATGGAATTCATCAAGGAGATCATCTACTATTGGAAAGGGAAACATATCCTTTACGGTGAGGTTGTTGAGGGTCTTGAAGTTAGGACACATGCACCACTCCCCATTTTTCTTTAAGACCATGACTACTAGGGACGAATAAGGGCTGGTGCTGGTATGAGTAATGCCTACTTCTAGTAGGTCTCTGATAATATTTTCAATCTCATTATTTTGTGCGAAAGGATACCTATAGGGTCAAACATTTGGTGGTTGGATACCTAAAATCAAAGGGATGCTAAGATCATGCTCACCCTGAGAAGGGGGTAGCTCCTTTGGTTTTTCAAACACCTAATGGTGGTGAATTAGCACCTTTTGCAGATCTGGATAAATTTTGGTAGGGCTTGATTCAATGGCCTGGATTGCATTGAATAGAGCAAAGATCCCATGGTGTCCCTTTTTTAAATGCTTCTCCTTTCTATGGAAGTTGATGATTAGTAGAAGCACCTACTTGGCGCCCTTGGAGTGTATGAGTGTGTCCATTATATTTGAAGCTCATATTTGACTCTTGGAAGTCCATGGTAATGGGGCCTAGTATTCAAAGCCATTATGCTCGAAGGACAATGTCCCAACCTCCCATTTCAACGGAAAGCATGTGTTTTTTAAGGTGATAGTCCCCCATATGGAGCTTTAATTTCTTGCAATTCCCTTCTCATTTCATGGTTCCCCCATTAGCTATAAGGACTTGAAAATTAGATACTTCCCTCACAAAAAAATGCATGGCCTCAACAACCCATTTATGGAAAAAATTATGTTTTCTTTCCATTGTCAATCAACACCACCACATGTCAATGCTTAATAAAACCTCTGATTTTAAGCATTTGTGGAGCAGAAACACTTGCCAATGCATGGAATGAGATAATAGATTCATTAGGTGTTGTTGTAGTATCTATTTGAGTATCTTGGGATTCTGTTGCATCCTTCCCAGATACTTTAGTGCACTGGAATTCATCGTTTGTGTTAGCTTGAGTTGCATTAATATGAAAGAACTTTGGTTCCTTACAACGGTAGCCTAGGGAATATTTGTCAATACAGTAGTAACACAGTCCTTGTCATCCCCTTTCATCTATTTCCACTGGCGACACCTTTTGCACCTTAAGGGTTTGGGTGGGGCCACTAGTAGGGGTGGGACATGCCTTTGATGTGAATGAAGGATGGATTAGGCATTAATAACAATTTTTGCATCTAAAACTTTGTGGAAAGCTTCCAACTAAGTAATTAGTTGACAGATTCTAACATGTTCCTGGATGGCTTCCTTGAGGCCACTAATGAAACATTCCATACACAAGGCGTCCCCTATGCCCTCGGCCTGGATGGCTAGTTGTTCAAATGTCGTGATGTAGTCTCGTACTTGTATCGATTTTTTTTTAGCTTCCTGAGGCGACCAAGAAGGTGAGAGTCCTTATCAAAATAGGCACAAATGGATTTAGAGAACATATTTCAAGTCGGATTTATGGCGTAGAACTTCTGATGCCATTACCACCACTGCTAGCGTTCTTGGTCCAAGTAAAGAGATCTTGCACGTAGTTTGGTTTCATCATCCCATATATTATTGAGTTGAAAATATTGTTCCATTTGTGCCACCCACACTGTTGGGTTAGAACCATTAAATTTGTGCATGTCAATTTTGGGCGTCTTATTGCTAGAATATTGGTAACCTCATGGAAATTATGATACCCATCATATTGATGTTGGCTAGGTTCTCCTTCCAGGTTGGCATGGCCATGGTTCCCCTCCCCTACGAGGTCTTTAGCTTTGAGGATGTGTTGTATGGGTCCCAAGGCCTTTGTAATTGCCTCTTCTACTTTAGTGGTGACGCTCGTTTCTAGGTCTTCCACCTTTTTCTATAGGCTTTCCATAGCTTAAGCCTGCGTAGCTACCATACAATGATGAGGGTCATAATTTTGGGTTACTTAAAATTTGTATGGATGTAATGGGTGTGAGACAAGGACTTTGTTGACGTAGGTCATTGGTAGGCCTTCAAAAAAAATTAGGGCCACATGAAAAAAAGTCTTAGTAGTGGATGGTATTACTGTGATCAGCTCATAGTCATGAATCCCATGGGCTAGGTCTCTTGCAAGTGGAACTTTGTGGCCATTTTTTTAATTTTTTTGTTTTACTCTCATAGAAGTATTACTCGTAGCTGATCAATACTGTAATGTTGAAATCCCAAAATTTTGATACTACAAAATGTGTAGGAATTTAGTAGTCCTAGTTGATTAATATTGCAGTGATAGGAACCCTCACTGCTGAAGACTACAAAATATGTAGGAATGTGGTTGTCCCAAATGATCACAATCGTGGTTGTCAAAACCCCATCAATTGAATACTACAAACTGTGTAATAATTTGACTTTCCCAACTAATCAAGATTGCGGCGACAAAACCCCCAACTTCTAGATACTGTAAAATGTGATGGTCAATCAACAAAAAATGAGGGAACTATGGAAATAAATTAATTTCAAGTACTACAGATCGCAATATATGCCAAAGGTCCAATAATAGTACTCAGCCCAATCTTTCGGAGCGCTAACTAAGGAGGATAGATCGTTCCCTTCACTGTACTCCCTGATTACCCTAGATATGTGCAAGTAATAGCCTCAAGTGTTGTTCTCGATGTATTGTAGAAGCAAGATGGTCGATAACCTATCTAGGGTTGGTTTTAAGGTAACCTTAGGGGGCTTCCGATATACTAGAGGTACGTGGAAGTGCAATCCATGTATAGGTGATTTCTAATGCACTACTAATTGAAGGGGTACCAACAGGGGTTATAAGGGGGTCTAACAAACGTGACAACCTCTTGTAGTTCCTGCATGTATGCTTCCCCAAATGCAATTTGCTTCACATAACGATAGATATGTAGTTTAAAGACGACATAACACGTCTCTAGCCTAAAATATTTTTAGCTAAAATTATTTGTGCAACTAACGCGGAAAAGTGCTCTGATACCACTTGTAGTATGTTTTACTTTCATAAAATATTAGAAGTGCGAAATATGCCAAAAATACCACAAAAAATACACAATAAGATGATAACAATACAAATATTTTATTAAGATTTGTAACAATATTGTTCACTTGCCTCTTCGAGGGGGCAACCTCTAGTAGAACAGAGTTCAATTACACAACACAATGTAAGATTTCCCTTACTATTTTCAACAATATATAGTCTCATGAGACCCAAAACCTTAACTACTCATGGTCCCTTTCATATAATGCAAGGTAACCACTTTATTTATTAACTATGACTCATTATAACTAATTGTGACCCTTTTTTTAATAATATAAATCAACCATTTACAATACTTACCAATTTTATTTATTAAACTAACTGATCATAATTTATTAAACTAACTAATCATAATTTAGCTAATTTTTACAAGTTATCTTGGGTTTATTACATTTATAAAGCGATTAGAGTAACCAAAGATTGTTAAAATCTTAACTTCTTATTAAACGTAAGAATATTTTATTCTTGACATGCCTTTTATATATATGATATCCATAAAAAAATGTTTTATAGAATATTAGAAATGATCCAGCTGTGCACTATAAAATTCAGGGACCCATAGAATTCAGCTCTAGCTGTGCACTATAACCCAAAAACGTGTAATCTAGATCTTTCTCTTCATTAGAAATGCAATTCGTAAGTGCCCTTGCCTAATTATCTTCACCTCCTTTTATAGTCTTAGGCCTTGCTCAATACGATGGTCCAAAACCACTTAGAATCAATACCGTGGACCAAATACCTGGGACCAAATACCTGGGGTCAACACGTTGGACAAGATACCTTGGACCAACACCATGGATCACAATACCATGGACCAAAACCAACTTTCTGACATGTACGTGCGTTTCCTTCTGTGAAAGTGTGTGTGTACGTGAACCTATGTGTATACGCGACTTGGTATATAGTGAACCTGCGTATACCTTTCTTTCTTCATTCTTGGTGTTTACCTGCTATACTGTGATCTTTCATCTGAGAGAGTTGCCTTCTGAACCGATTCCTTGAAGCTACCCTGCATTTCATCACATCTATATATATTACTTGTCATGCATTCTATCACATCTGATATCTCTTCTATAGATTCATCTAGTTACCATGTACAAGTGAGTTGTTCTGCGACAAGTGGGTTGCCATCAAGTACAACACATGCATCATAATGCCAACAATCTCCCCCTTTGGACTTGATGCAACAACAACACCAGGTCACTCTCTCCCTTTGACATCAAGGGCAAAGGGTGGACCAATATCTTCTCCCCCTAAGAGAAGAAGACTTTCATATCTGAATAGCTGAATATTAATCATGCTCCCCCTAGGCACATGCTGAATTCTTTGATTGAACTTCCTTTTTGTTCATGTTGAGATGTACTGTATCATCCATGCTCCCCCTGTGCACATGTAGAGTCTGCAAATATTTTCAAGAATAAAAACATGACTCTATAACTCAACTATGTGAGTTTGACCTTCCTATCCTCAATTATTCATACATACATTCATTCTCCCAACCAAGTGGGGATAAACTTGACTCATCCACCCAACCAAGTGGGTATATACCAAATGTTTATACATGATAGAATAAGAACATTGCATCATCCATCCCATGCATAGTGGGGAAACAAAATAGGTCGTTACATGATCTTGATAACAAAAGATATACATGACATAGAGACCAAATATCTAAAACAAGACCATGATAGTTATCAGAAACTACCATCAGCAGCATCTATCAATCACCATCCAGACCAGCAACCATGTATATGTCCATCATTAGTCCCCAAGTTATGACAATGTAAATCTCATCAACTTGTGACAAAATATGTCTGCATATAGATATCAACTCATCCTCTTGATTTCATCAAGATCAACTTGCTTTGTTTCCTTAGTAGCAAGAGACTTATCATAACCTCAGCATATGTCATATCTCAATCATTCACATCATATCATCTGTATGTGAAAAACACCATAGTCATCATATATGATCATAACATTGTCATTAATAATAGTATGATCTTTCCACAAAAACCTTCAATATATCAACCATGTATCATCACTAGGGAACATCCCACATCTGATAAGCATCAACCATGATAATCAACATATGTGAGTATCAACCTATCATCATAAGGTAAGAACTCAAAGTGATTAAGTAATCCATGTCTTCGAATATCCATGTCTTCAAATAGCTATGTCTCCATGTGACCTAAAATAACACCATTCTCTTGGCCAACCAACAATATGCAACTTAAGTAATCATCCATGTATCCATCATACTGTATATCCATAAAAGAGATATCAATATGTATCTAGCAAGCCATGATCTTAAGGTCATTTGTCAAGATTTCTTGATATCATCGACAACAACGATCCTCAACCGTGTGAGAACAAAGAACCATAGGAATCCTGCATCATAACTGTACTATATGATCTTTAGAAGGCATGGTGACAACAACATGAAAGAAATGAGTGGCTCATCATTAAGTAATGAAGTTGTGTACTCAATATTTGTACTTCTTCTTGTCCTTATTAAGATCATCTTGTAAGCAATATATATAACTATATGCATCATTAAGGAATCATCCACAACCATCCATGAATCTGATCTGAAAACCAACTATGTGACCCCCAAGTGTCATATGAGATTTTATCATAGGCAACTCATAACCGTAACATAGCAAGATGTATCATTTAGCCATATAAACATCATCATCATTGATTAGGTACCAAAGACTTCAAAACATAATGCCAACAATGCTTTATTAGAAGCATAACATGTTCTCCCCCTGAACCTGTTCCATCTGTTCACTGTCAGATCTGATCATGCACATATCAACAAGAAGTATCAAGGCATCATCAACAATCAGATATACATCAAGTTAACTTGTGAGGATCAAAAACAACATCTTATGAGTATCAATATATTTACACACATTATCAGCAGATTGTAACCATCATCAAATAGAGAAATAATTGATTGAACCATATCAGATCCTTTTTCTTGAGTCTGTCCCATTGCTTTTCCTCAAACTAACATATACGCGAGTGTGTAGTATCTAACTTGTGTATATACGGGACTTCTCTTCATGAAACTTGTGTATGAGATTTAGAACACTGAATTTTAACACTTTCAGCTCCCTCTGAGTCTGTAATGTCTGTACATTGTGCTGTGTCACATCTTTCTGATTGTACTTCCTTCTTCTTCTATATATTCAAGTGTGATGATGTTTTCTCCTTTCGGTATGGTGCCCATACTTTGTTCCTGCATTGCTTAGGCATATGTCCAAGATTGTTACATGCATAACATCTCATATGTTTCATATTCCTTCTATAGTAGTCAATGGCTTTGTGACCAAACATATTGCAAGAAAAACAATATCCCTTAAAGTACCTGGAACATGATGATCTTTCTGTGTGACAGTCTTGAACCATTCTATTTCTACATCTGGCTGCAACATGTCCAAAATTATGACATACATAACATTCAACATTATTCATTTGAGGAAATAACTGACTATCACTTCCGTAGTTAGGAGTAAAAGATTTTGTTTGAAGAATTTCTTTCCTTGGTTGTTGATGGGATTGACCTCTCATCTCCTTTTTGAGCATTTTAGATTTCGCATTAGAGTTCCTTGTTTTACTTTGCGAACTAGATTTACCTTCAACAGATTCATGAAAACCAAGACCAGTTTTGATAGCAGGAGACCTTTGACTACTAAGAATATCATCCAAGATCTTTGTACTATCTTGAAATCATAAGAGCTTATCCTTTTCTTCTAATTTATCTTTTAGAATATTTACCTCAACCTGATGTTGCGCTTACTTTTCAAGACACTGCTTCTTCTTGATTCCTTTAGCTTTTCTTCCTTCTTCCAACTGATTTCTTAATTTAAGAACTTCATTTTCTTGTTTTTCAAGAGCTTGGAGTAGTTCTTTATTCTGCTTATTTGATTCTTCAAGATCTTCTTTTAGCAAGAGGATCTTAGCTTTAATACTTTCATAGTAACTGCATCTATCTCTAAGTTTCTTGATTGTTGTGTTGCTTTCATTTACTTCATTTCTTAATGTTGTCACTTCATCCTATAGCTTTTGACATTGATCTTCCTTTTCCTTGAATTGCTTCCTTACATTGTTTCCTTCTTCTAGTTGGGCTTTTAGTTTGGTAGCTTCTTCTTTGAAGGCACATTCCCTTTTGTCCAAAAGATCTTGTTGATCTCTAATTTTGTCAGTAAGCCTTTTAAATTATACCTCTATTTGATATCTTTCTTCCTCACCCATAAGAGAAAATTCAGTTGTTTTTCTATCACTTTCATCATCTTCAAATGGATGAAGAAATGTATCACTAGAGGATAACAAATTCATACCTGATAGTTCGTTTGCTTGTTCATCTTCTGGTGATTCTGAATCTGAAGAGTTGCTTCCACATATTCCCCAATCGATTCTCCCACTATCATAGTTCCTTTGAGATGTCTTCTTCTTCTGAGGCGCTTTCTTCTTTAGCTTCTTTCCCATTGTTCTACGGATCTCCTTCAAGTGATCAAGCTTGTACCAAAGGACTTTCTCTGATACTAATTGTTGGAAATAATACTGAGGGGGGGTGAATCAGTGCTAGCAAGTCAATAATATTTCATTTTCAAATTCTGATTCATATACTCTACTTCAGTTAATGAAACTTGCGCGTATACGCAATTGTATATAAGGCAACTAGCGTATACTCTGTAAACTTATAATTAGGTTAATTCCTCATAAGTTGATCTTTAATCTGTGCATCAGAACCATATAAACAGTAACCAGGAGCAGTAAAGACAGAACAAATAGTCTCACACATGAACACAAGATATAAGGTGGAAACCTAATGTGGGTGAAAACCACCTGCTGCAATCGTCTCTATCTTTCTTTTAATAAGAAACTTCTTTTTACAATATTTTGTACTGGTGCAGTGTTATGCCAGTACGCAGGCTTCTACGTGCAGAAGGCTACAGCCTTCTCTTGTTCTCCAACTTCTCCCGGAAGGGAGCTACAACCCCCTAGCTCTTGTACTAACTGATGTACTAGTACGTAGGTGCTGACCTACAGAAGGCTACAACCTTCTCTTTTGTTCCAGGGACCACGTTTCATAAATTTTCAGACTGGATCCATCAATAACATCAATCAAATGTCAAATATATCTGCATCGACCAATCTCCTTTGCACCAACCAAAAACTGAATCAAACAATCTCTTCTCTGAATGTTGTAACCAGAATACAGTAACAGTAACCAAAACCCAAGCCAGAACCCAAAACACTGCAACAACAATCAGAACTATCTTAAGCACATTTTATGAGACGTACGCTACTTCAATGTGACGAACTTGCGTGCATAAGCACTTGTATCAAGGAAAACTTGCGTATATGCACTTTTGAAATGTCGAACCAGCGTGTATATGCACCTTTGCTATAAGGAACCTGCGTACAGATCTATAAATGATGGTTTAACCTTTACAATTATTTAGACATTAGATATACCCAGATCATCATATTTACAGCTTACGACATGCACCAATTATTAATATAAAATATCAAAACCATACAAAGATACTTCTCTTCAAGCCTTAATATCTTGACCCATCAATAGAACTTATCCTTCATCAAGCGCTCAGGTTCATCCTTGATTCAGATCTAGCTGTGCACTATAACCCAATAACCTGTAATCTAGATTTTGCTCTTCATTAGATATGCGATTTGTAAGTGCCCTTGCCTAATGATCTTCGCCTCCTTTTATAGTCTTTGGCCTTGCTCAATACCATGGTCCAAAACCAGTTAGACTCAATACCTTGGACCAAATACCTGGGGTCAACACGTCAGACAAGATACCTTGGACCAATACCATGGATCATAATACCATGGACCAAAACCAAGATTCCGACATGTATGCGCCTTTCCATCTGTGAAAGTGCATGTGTACGTGAACCTGTGTGTATATGCGACTTGGTATATAATGAACCTGTGTGTATACGCGACTTGGTATATAGTGAACTTGTGTATACCTTTCTTTCTTCATTCTTGGTGTTTACCTGCTATACTATGATCTTTCATCTGAGAGAGTTGAGGAAATAACCGACTATCACTTCCATAGTTAGGAGTACAATATTTTCTTTGAAGAATTTCTTTCCTTGGTTGTTGATGGGATTGACCTCTCATCTCCTTGTTGAGCATTTCAGATTTCACATTAGAGTTCCTTGTCTTACTTTGTGAACTAGATTCACCTTCAACAGATTCATGAAAACCAAGACCAGTTTTGATATTAGGAGACCTTTGACTACTAAGAATATCATCCAAGATCTTAGTACTATCTTGAAATCATAAGAGCTTATCCTTTTCTTCTAATTTATCTTTTAGAATATTTACCTCAACCTGATGTTGCTCTTACTTTTCAAGAACTGCTTCTTCATAATTCCTTCAGCTTTTCTTCCTTCTTCCAACTGATGTCTTAATTTAAGAACTTTGTTTTCTTGTTTTTCAAGAGCTTGGAGTAGTTATTTATTCTGCTTATTTGATTATTCAAGATATTCTTTTAGCAAGGGGATCCTAGTTTCAAGACTTTCATAGTAACTGGATCTATCTCTGAGTTTCTTGATTGTTGTGCTCCTTCCATTTACTTCACTTCTTAATGTTGTCACTTCATCCTGTAGCTTTTGACATTGATCTTCCTTTTCCTTGAATTGCTTCCTTACCTTGTTTCCTTCTTCTAGTTGGGCTTTTAGTTTGGTAGCTTCTTCTTTGAAGGCACATTCCCTTTTGTCCAAAATATATTGTTTAATCTGTGCATCAAAACCATATAAACATTAACCGGAAGCAATAAAAACAGAACAGGTAGTCACACACATGAACACAAGATATAAGGTGGAAACTCAATGTGGGTGAAAACCACCTGCTGCAATCGTCTCTATCTTTCTTTTAATAAGAAACTTTTTTTTTACAATATTTTGTACTGATGCAGTCTTATACCAGTACACAGGCTTCTACCTACAGAAGGCTACAACCTTCTCTTATTCTCCAGCTTCTCCTAGAAGGGAGCTACAACCCCCTAGCTCTTATACTAGCTAATGTACTAGTACACAGGTGCTGACCTATAGAAGGCTACAACCTTCTCTTTTCTTCCAAGGACCACGTTTCATAAATTTTCAGACTGGATCCATCAATAACATCAATCAAACATCAAATATATCTGCATCGACCAATCTCCTTTGCACCAACCAAAAACTGAATCAAACAATCACTTCTCTGAATGCTGTAACCAGAATACAGTAACAGTAACCGAAACCCAAGCCAGAACCCAAAACACTGCAACGGCAATCAGAAGTATCTTAAGCATATTTTAGGAGACGTACGCTACTTCAATGTGACGAACCTGCATGCATACACACTTGTATCAAGGAAAACTTGCGTATACACACTTTTGAAATGCCAAACCAGCGTGTATACACGCCTTTGCTATAAGGAACCTGCGTACAGATCTGTAAATGATGGTTTAACCTTTACAATTATTCAGACATCAGATATACCCAGATCATCATATTTACAGCTTACGACATGCGCCAATTATTAAGATAAAAGATCAAAACCAGACAAAGATACTTCTCTTCAAGCCTTAAGATCTTGACGCATCAATAGAACTTATCCTTCATCAAGCGCTCAGGTTCATCCTTGATTCAGATCCAGTTGTGCACTATAACCCAATAACCTGTAATCTATATCTTGCTTTTCATTAGATATGCAATTCGTAAGTGCCCTTTCCAAATGATCTTCAGCTCCTTTTATAGTCTTAGGCCTTTGCTCAATACCATGGTCCAAAACTAGTTAGAATCAATACCTTGGACCAAATACCTGGGGTCAACACATCGGACAAGATACCTCGGACCAATACCATGGATCACAATACCATGGACCAAATACCATGGACCAAAACCAAGTTTTCGACATGTACGCGCCTTTCCTTCTGTGAAAGTGCGTGTGTACATGACCCTGCGTGTATACGCGACTTGGTATATAGTGAACCTGTGTGTGTACGCGACTTGGTATATAGTGAACCTGCGTATACCTTTCTTTTTTCATTCTTGGTGTTTACCTGCTATACTGTGATCTTTCATCTAAGAGAGTTGCCTTCTGAATTGATTCCTTGAAGCTGCCCTGCATTTCATCACATCTATAAATACCACTTGTCATGCATTTTGTCACATTTGATATCTCTTCTCTAGATTCATCTAGTTACCATGTACAAGTGAGTTGTTTTGCTACAAGTGGGTTGCCATCAAGTACAACACATGCATCATAATGCCAACAACTTGTGGCACCGAAATGCATGAGGGGCAGAGGTTCGTAGCGAGGCGTAGGGGGAAGCAGTTGGTAGGGGGCTTGGGGCACAACCATGCCTGCGACTCACAAAGAAACCGTTGGGGTAGCTGGAACCCTTACTGGAATGATGGAAAGGCCATAAATCCTAAATGGAAACCCAGTCGAGGGGAACTGAGGGGCAAAATCACTTATCCTTGGGACAAGGGGGCAAGAAACTATAATTATCGCATGCATGCTACTAGAATCAATGAGGGTTTGCAGGCTCGGCTCGGGTTGAGGAGGGATGACCTGTATACAAACACTAGTAAGGGGGAAGGGAACAAAGGCAGTCCAAGGGGCATGGGACAAGGACCTCCCCTTTGGGAGTTGTGGGCTTCAACCCACCCGAGTGTGAATGTGGTGAGAATTGGCAGAGAGAAGAATCATGAACTGGTGAGGTGGCATATAACAAAAATTATGTGTTTTATTCTAACTTATTTTGGGTGTCATCAGTGTTCTGGAAAGCAGGTCATGGCTCATGTTGCGAGAGGTCGTGGGTGTGGTAGGAGAGGCCCTACACCTAGGAAGACAAGGGGCCGAGCACGTCGGAACCACGCAAGCACTGGAAGTCAATAGAAAACCTCATCACCGAAGCAGCAAAGGCTTACTGAGAAGGGACGTATGCCGACATCCGAAAATTGTTGGAAGAATGGGAAGAGGAGGTAAAAAAAGGAAGTGAGACGGAGGAAGAGATCGATAACTGGAGGGCTCTAGTCCCGGACCCGAGTAATACCCGTGGGAGAATCACACAGTTCAAGTAAACACTGTACTTGTATTGGTTAATGAAGAGTTTATTAGGCAAGGTGAGGGAGCAGATATCTGTGGGTATGGCGATGACACTACAGGGAATATCGAACTATAAGAAGGATATGGAGAAAATCCTCTTCCAGCTGCATAAACATGATATTAGGCTGGACATAATCAATCACCACATCCCTTACATATTGGAGTTGTATGATATGCCAAGGGCATCCGCCAAGGATCCAACACCCGTTGCATCTGCTTCAGAGGATCAGAAGGATTAGAATCCTACCCATGCATAATTTTGTTTTATGCAATTAGCTTTTAATTTTCATGTTGCAAATGTCAGTTTTTACAGTTATGTAGTGTACGGACATGAGATAGAGACATATCTAGGCTAGCTAGAAAGACTAAGACAATATTGTTTTTGGATAGTTTACAACGCCGACCGGTGGCCAACAATTTTGATTTCCCTTCAGGGCAAGTTGAGGCCACCTAGTTAATCTATATGGTGTAAAACTTACTTATTATATAATAGAAAATGGAATAAACCTGACACTAACACCTACAAAACTTAACAAACAAACAAAAAATTATTCTTTATATACAATTTTTTATTATTTAATTCTGTACTATATATTAATAAATTTAATCCCTACTTATAAAATTTTGGGTTTAAATTAAAAATATTATTATAAATCCATACACAACTTTTTTAAATTTAATTTATTTTTTAATATAATATTATATACCTAAATCTTCCATACCTCCCATAGCGAATTATAAATTACGGTATTTTAAATATAAAAATGGTAATCGAAATATAAAAATAATAATAAGAAAAACCTTCATTGTCTAGGTTGGTTTGTCATTTGTTGTGGGCATCTTGGTTGTTAGTGTAAAAAATCATAAAAATAGAATATTTGGTCACTAAATTACCCGATGAAAATAATAATGGGGTTGTGAAACCCATCTAATCACGGCGCCATCTTGATTGGAGGCGTTGGAAGAGCAAACGAGAATAACCCTTTTTCCCGGGTGGATGAAAGTGGACACCTTGTTGTTTTGTCTTATGTGTGGAAAATCACAAAATATATAATATCTTCTTGTTGCTCACGCGATGAAAATATCGAGATTACGAAGACAATCTAATCATGTGAGCGTCTCGATTTGAGATACTGTAATGACATATTATTAGTTTAATAGGCGTTCCCTTAGTGAGAGGTGGATTTATATATAAATATATATATATATAATTCGAAAGTATTTTTTAAATTTATAGGTTTGTAATGGGTGAATTTGTTATTAGTTCCTGCTTAGGACTATTAGCGATCGATAGGGCGTTGACCATACATTAACCGGTCCTTTGACCAAAAAAATTTGTGCACTATCAAAGTTTAACCAAAGTTTATATCTGCAAATTTCGGTGTAAGAAATTTATAACCAAAGTTGCGAATTGAAGGTCTTATTACACGCTTTACGTGCCCCAATGTTATTTCAGTGGGAAAAAAATATTTTACCGTAAGTTTTATGTTTAGGGTGCCTATTTTCCTTTCCTGCATATTTTTCTCCGAGCCCTGCATGAGCGCCTTGCATGCAGCCAGTGCCAGATGTCTCTCGCTCGGGCTATCAATTCTCCACAGAAGGCAGCTACCAGTAACTTGGGAGAGTAGTTTAACATCGATCCCCCGCACTGCGGATTTCAAGCGAACCTGGTTTGCCACAGACCTTGAGCCGAAGCTCCTCCAGAAAAGCTGAGCAGTCGCCGTTTCGGAGGGCTCTGAACGATGAAACGCTAACGAACCCGGTGACGTGGAGACCAGAAATGAGCCTTTGCAAGCTGAGAGTTCAAAATTGCAGAGTACCGAGAAGAAGATTTCCCCTGCATAGGTGCAAAATGGTGTCGACGTGGAAGGTTAGCTCTGCAACTTGTGTTAAGGTTTTGTATTCAAACACTTTCCTTCACTGTGAGTTCAACACTAGAGGTTGCCATTTAGTCGCTACACCACGGTGAGTTTTCCTATTCCAAAATTTGTTCAACCCTTCAGTTCTTCCATGTTTATTGCTTGGACATTGAACGGAATTGAAGGCAGTGACTACAGGTCCATCAACCGCACAGGCTTTCTGGGGAATCTTACAGTCAAACTCCCTCAAGTTCTGTTGTTAATTCCAGGTATGGTCTTTGCCTCTCCATGAACGGACACACTACCTTCTTTTTAGTTAAAGTCTTCGGTGGTTGTGTTGAGGGTGACTGCAGTACACTGACACCCTTTGCTACATGCAGACCAACACGGCGACGGGAGGTCCGACATAAGTAAGCGGGGCTTTTTGTTTACAAAATTAACTCTAGCAAATGTTTTTTTTAGTTGCATGCCTAGAACAAACTAATTGATTCCACCAGTGTGGTGAATATTTTTCTGCAGGTAAATTTCCTGACTGGTTCTTGGGCGAGTTTTCTAATCTTCTCGAGGGCCTCTCATGCTTATACAAAGTGCTTGTTTCCTCCAGGTGCTACTTTCGACCTGTTTTCAGTAGTCCCAGCAATTTAGAGTTTAATAACTTATTCGAGGGTTGTTCAGACTTGCAAATTTCCATGATATCTTATTGTTGTTTTATGTCAGGACCTATGACGCTTCAAGTCGATTGATAGTATTGGCTTGCGTCTCGAAGGGGTTTCTTTACACTCAGTTATGCAAAACCTCTGTTATTCTATGAGTGGCTTTTTAACGAAATTGGTAATCTCACAGAAGCCACTGGTTAGCTAGACCAGGACCTCACGGTAATGTGTTTCACAGCAAGCACATGTCTCGCTTCTTTCGTGCAGAGAGAAGAAAATCCTTCTTTGGCCTTTGAGGTTGTCTCTCATGGAGCCGTGGATATCCCTTCCCTGCAGCTTGAAAAGCATCGCCCTCCCGTATCAAGGACTTCCTATTCTGCTGGAAAAGCCACTATAACCGTCTCATCGGCTTCATCCTCTCTTTCGGCAGCAGATCTTTCTGCTTATTAAGCTTATGCCCCATTCATCGCCCTTGCTACAAGATTGAAGCTTTCACCAGGATTCCCTTCCTAAACAAAGGCACACACCTAGCCGTTCTCGCTACCTTCTATTACCGACTATTACCGATTTGGAATTTAGTCACCGAGGTGAATCCCTGTCTATAATCCCTCTGTTGAGAATCTCATATATAGGCCAAGGTGTTCAGGACTGATGTGCCGAACGTGAGGGGGGAATCCCAAACATGCCAGGCCTTGCAGCTCGAGAATCTCCAGCCAACTCCCTGCCATCCCTACTGAGAAAGCGGGTGCGAATGACTGTCTTAACCGGACAGTGGAGGATTATGAATACCCAGACAAGCCTTTCTTGTATGCAAAAATATTAAAATGGCATAAATTAACACATACATATTATCATAAATCAAAATGGCATATCATGCATAACTACTCTTCTGCATGTATACCATGTTAAAAAATATGATAGAATGAACAACAAACTAGTACTAGGTTCCAACCCCTTGTAGAAATGGGAAATTGCAAAAAGAATCTGAAAATAGGGCATTAGTCCATAATCATGAACAAAATATATGGGCAATATTCGGTATAGATGACTGATAAAATCCTCAAGTGAAGTGTATAAGTAATATTTGGAAAAAAGAATGGAAGTAACCTAATTATATGCTTACAAGGGCTTTAAGAAGTAAAATATCACAGTTAAAGCATTATGTCGATATGGACAAGGTCGGACCTAATAAAAATTGGCTTAAAGGAAAAACTTTTTCAAAACATTAATTTTAAGTTAAATTGGCTGTAATTCAATGAACAAAAAAGAACATTCCGAGTAGCCTCCCCTTGTTTGTAATAGACCTCGAGTTAGGTCAGCCCTCCCCCAACCGCTCTGTAAATGCAATTTCTCGGTCATCTGGCACATTCCCGGGTTCAGGGTTAAGCCTTGTAATGTTGGACATTCAAAAGAGACAGAGGTAAAGACGTTGGGTATGCATGAAGGACGAGAGGCAGGCAACTGGTAAAGTTGTGGGCTCCACGGTAGTTTACGTGTTTGAAATATGTTTTTTTATTATACCTTTCTTTTTGCATGTCTGACAAGTGTCTAGTTAAAAGCTTTGTCTTTAACTTGTTTAAAAGCTTTGTCTTTACTTTGTTACGGTTTACCTTGTTACAATACAGTTTGTCTTTGCTTTTATACATTTGAATTGCTACAGCGGTTGAGGTCCAGTTCAATTTGACAGCGTTTGCACTTCAATTGGCGACTTGTTGCAAACCGCAGTATTCTGGTATGTGTTATTCTTTCACAATATTCACATATAAAGAGGCAGAGTGAAAGGCCTTCATAAAATCAACACAGAAGCAGTACAGCTTCAAGTGATTCTGTCTAGCCTCCTAAATGCTAGCTCAAACAGTGAATATGTGATGCATTGTCTGGTGCTCAATTAGCCTGTCTAATCTTTCCTTTCTTAAGTAGACTTGATTGACTACACTCTTTTGATGTTTCCTCGTCTCGTTTCTAGCCTTCCATCATTGGTCTATATAAACATATATTGAGGTGTGCGTTTGATCCACTTCTAACTGGTTTATCAACTAAGTATATCTTTTATTTATCTTTGGAACTGTTATTTAGTAAACATATTATTTCAATTGTCTGAATCATGGTGCCTATTTCTTTTAAATGTCTGTGATCGATTGAAATTTCAAACATTATCCTTGCATCTTGCCGTTGATACATAGAGGAACCTGAGTTTTTCTCAAGAGAGAGGTTACACTAGCTCTAAAGGAACCTGAGGTTTTCTAGGTTCAATATTTTTGTTTTCAGGATATATGATTCTCAATACTGTTAATTTCTGGTATGTTTTTTCTTAATTTCAGACAACAGGTTAACTCTACCTTAATGTTAAGGTATGCGCTCATCAAGTTTTTGTTATTTTGCTAGTTCTATTGATTCCATACCCAATGTAACTATTGCAATATAGGTTGCATATGGTCCATATTTTTAGTCATCTTTATAGAATGTGCCAAATCCCCATTAGTCGTATTTCTCTGACAATATATTTGAGATAATGCAGTTGTATTTTGTTTCCTCCCATGACTACAATTATACAGTTTTTTTCGTGCTGAAAAATAAATCCAGTGACAACATTTCTCTCTTTGGCATCACATAATGCATCACTGTAAACAAAAATTTCTTTCTGTGCCTAGGCTCCGTCGTTTTTGGTTCAGATCTGTGGTTGTTAAGGATGGGATTTGGTGTGTGCCACGATTACAGGGGAATTATAGCTGGGCAAAATTCCAGGCTCCCAAATCTTTAGAGATCATGCTGTGATTGTCTGATACCTGTACCAATTATGCCCTCAAATTGTTTGCACAATGACAAACAGTATTATTTTTCAGAAACTCCTTTTCATTCGAATTAGGTTTTTTCCATGAATATTAGTAATCTGTCAACATTCATATTAGGTTTTTTCCATGCTTCATAGTCCATGAAGAGTTTGAGGCCAAGCATTAGAAAATGTTCATTTTCAGAAACTCCTTTTCCTAACCCTCACTATATTGTGGTGGTTTATGCCCCAGTGTCTTGTTAAATGCTCTTAAGGCATCTTATCACTTATTGGTGCATTTCTCAAGTGCGCCTACACTGCGTCACCATGGTCAGCAAATTCGTAACCATACCTTAATGTTCACCCTCTCAGAAACGAATAGTACAATTTTCAATTTTCAAAAAATGGGTGCTATATCCTTTCGTGCATGATTTCCAAAAATGGTGACCACTTCTTTTCAATAAGCAACCCTACGCTTATATTGCGGTACTCACTTTACTGCACCAATTGCATATCAAATTCCGCACATCACCGTCGATTTGACAGCTCTAGGTGAACTATTTCAGTTCCATTTCAAATCGGACAGTATATGTATTTATGAGTTGCATGCCATAACAACTCTAGGTGAACTATTTCAGTTCCATTTCAAATCGGACATTATATCTATTTATGAGTTGCATGCCATAATAGAAATCAAGATTGAAAAGACTAGACGCAAAAATACCACAGCAACGTTAGGTAATAAGCATTTAAAACATTTTAACATCGGTTTGCTCCAATAAATGCTCTTCATATTGGATTGTATCCTCTCCCATCTGATCTTGAAGTATTTCATCTCCATTTCAAATCAGTCCATATATGTATTTATTACTGCACCTGTCAGAAATTTATCCCGCATTCAAGTGTTGCAATCTTGCACGCGTTTCCCTATTTGGTTCTACAGGACTTCTTGGTTGCATCTCTTTTAGCGCATAGGTTCCAAAAACACTCGTTCCACAAGGATGAAGAAGCCTATACAAACATCCATTATCCATTGTCTTTCAATATTTTCAAATGATTACCTCTTGCCTACAGTAAAATATTCCCAAAAACTCAGTTCCATTCACATTTAAAACCAGCTTGCAAACACGTTGAACTCTTTTATAAATTGGCAAAAGCAATGTCTAATTTCTCGCCTACAAAACATAACTTTCTTCTCCACCCACATATTGACATACATCTCTCTGCTTCACATAACATGGAATCCATTAGCATCAGCCAGCTTACTCAACTGGCAGCATTGTTTCTCTTAGCACTTCTTCTCATGACTATTTTGATTATGGACATCCTAAAAGTAGAAGCACAAAGAAAAAAGAAACCAAGAAATAGCCACTAACAATAACATCTCCAACCAGGAGCATAGGAATCTATGGCAATCTATAACAAGTCACATTTTTGAGGACACATTGTCAAACTTCTGAATATCAGACCTATTTCTGATAAATATTATTGTTGACAGTAAGTTATTTCCGGACAATAATTTGGAAATATGCTCTGAATGTTGAACACATAGTTCAGAGTTCAACTTTACTACTTGTAAGTATCATGCTGATGATAGTTTTGAATGACTGAATTCCTATTTCAAAAGTTCAATATGCCATCCAAAGTCTCTCATTTGAATTATATTATAAAGTGCATTTTGTCAAATTTACAGGTTCTGAGTAAGTTATTTCCGGACAATAATTTGGAAATATGCCCTGAATGTTGAACACATAGTTCAGAGTTCAACTTTACTACTTGTAAGTATCATGCTGATGATAGTTTTGAATGACTGAATTCCTATTTCAAAAGTTCAATATGCCATCCAAAGTCTCTTATTTGAATTATATTATAAAGTGCATTTTGTCAAATTTACAGGTTCTGAGAAAGCCGCCAGTGAAAGAGCAAACTAAGCCATTGAATATAACTCGGAATATCAGCTTCCAACGGCTCTTGTCTTCTTTATCATCCTAGACAACATAAGACAGATGGATGCAAATGGTCACTGCTCTGCAGCATGTGGGCCAGTCAAGAAACTGGACCCATAGCTATTTTGTTACTATGTAATATTTGCATCCACTGTGAAATGATTTACGGCTGAGAGTACCTGCCTGCCTTGAACGACTTATATGAATTACTGGTTTTAAGGTTTAAAGATTGATTTATATGAATTATTGGTTTTAAGATTTAAAGATATTTTTCAGTCTAGGCAATTAATTTTTCAGTTAAGATTGAACAGAATGTTTATTTGTAGTTGAGCATTATTGAAAGGGCTGAATTCGATCACTTTGTATCTCCAAACCCTGTTCCTAAATGATTTTGTGCATTTCTGTTTAGCATATTCATTCAAATAAAGCTTCTTTAAGTTCATAATGGTTATTGTCATACCTGGACAGATGGATGCATATGTTTGCTGCAGGATTAGCATGTTCCTTAACGACAAAAGGAGGTTGGTGTTTGGTAAGGTAGGGTGGAAGAAGAGCAATCTTCATTTTCCACCTACCTTCCGTGGTTACCAATTTTGGGTGTTGTTGTCACTCCAGATTTCTTTGCTGGATAGGCCAAGCAAGCAGACTTAGCATACTTCATGTATATGAACGGATATATTTTGGTCACGTAATGCCCAGGTTTGTAGCGAGGCCACGGTGAAAAGGGTGAGTGAGAATAAAAGCAATAATAGTGAATTGTGGACACCTGGAAACTCATCCTATATTATATATCGTATTCCACATCTCACATTCTTTCTTTCTGTCAACTGAAATCTCATCTTTCTACTGGTTTCTTTTTAAGCCCAACGTTGTTTTTCACGTCCCCAGTTCGAATCTCCTCAGCTCAAGTGTTTGGTGATTGGCATATTGAAGCAAATAGAGCTCGGTGATGCATTGATCACTTGATTGCATGTGTGTATCTTGTGGGCGCCGGGGCGGTGAGTAAACCTGATTTGCGGAAATGGGTGACAAGGCTGCGACTCTGGAAGCCATTAACAAAGAAGCTGTGGATTTGGTAAGGAGGACTTGAATGCCTTTTGAGTCTTTTACCAGGTGTTTCTGTGGAGCTTTGAGATTGATTTTGTGAGGTTTGTTAATGCAGGAAAATATTCCCATTGAGGAGGTTTTTGAGAATCTAAGATGCAGCAGGGAGGGTTTGAGCAGCCAAGCTGCACAGGAGAGGCTCACTATATTCGGATACAACAAGCTCAAAGAGGAAAAGGCAAGGGTAGCTTCAACATATTTCTAATTTTGAGCTCAGTTCTGGAGTTGAGCTGGGATTTGAGATCTACGGGGAATTGAGTTTCTAAGGCTATTTGAGCCTTGAGGTATGCAGAGTAAAGCAAATTCTTTGGTTCTACTGTGAAGCGATTTCTTTCACGATTAGAGATATGAACAGGCACAGTGTAATTTCCATGGCTTATATCGTTCTTTAAAATAAATACGTTTTCTTAGCTTGGTCGGGCTTACACTGCAACATCAAATCTTTAGGCTACAGGAAAGTATATTGCCTAGGCTTCCAATGAGGGATCCTTTGTCATAGCTTATGCCAAGAGGTTCATGCACTTGGGGTTTATGCGGAGTACTTGAACATTGTCAAGAATTGATTAAATTTAACTCCATGACGTCTTTTGGGTGCGCAGGAAAGCAAATTTATCAAGTTTTTGGGTTTTATGTGGAACCCCTTATCATGGGTTATGGAAGCCGTAGCTGTGATGGCCATTGCTATGGCGAATGGAGGAGTAAGCATCATACACTTCTAATTCCCCTCGTTGATTCTATTATAAAGTAGCTATCAAGCTTCATTTCTAATATCATGTAATTAGTTCTATATATTTTGTCGGCACAGTCGCTGCACTAATCATTTTTCTATCTCGGGTTCTTCGTCTCTTTGCAGTCTCACTCATTGCTAATGATTTGTCTTTCTCGTTGGTAAAACAACTGTTGATATACTGCTAATGCCATATTTTCTCTGTTTTTGAAAACTCTTGGCTATTTACACCACAAATATCATGTTGTTATTTTTATATGTTCTATTTTTTTTTTTCTATGGTGTTTTCTTCTCTGCAAGGGCTTTCCCTAGTTGGGCCTACAATGTGTGCATTCAGTTTATCAAACATGTCTGTCTCCCTGTCTTGACTCTTCAACATGCTTGGATAATATACCCCGATTGATCAATCCATGAACTAAACACATATCTTTAAAGTTTGGCCATTCCTTCTAATAATTGTATTTTTTTGGCAAATTGGTCATGGTTATTCTTTTGTTTTTTCATCATTAATAATATTTGCTAGTACTGTTGCTAATTTTGTGCCTTCTGTGTTTGTTTGATAGTAAATAGTAGTGTGGCATTTGGTCTCTCCCATTGGATATCGTTCCCCTCTATTGTATTTTTAGTAGTTCACAATATTACTTCATCCTTATGGTTCCTATGCATATTATCGGAAAAGAAGATGGCTTCTTGTTCTACCATGTCACAATATTTCTCTCTTGTAGCCAGTATCAGTCAGGGCATACCCTATCCGCTCTTTTTAGTTGAGGCTTTAATCATGTAAATTGTATCTTTGCAGGGAAAACCTCCTGACTGGCAATATTTTGTTGGTATTCTAACATTGCTTGTTATAAACTCTACCATAAGTTTCATAGAGGAAAACAATGCTGGCAATGTTGCTGCGGCACTGATGACTCAGCTGGCTCCAAAGAGCAAGGTCTGTTCACTATCTTTTGTATGAGTGGCAGCCCCGATATTTTCAGTTTTCTATCCTTGGTTTTGCGGGGAAGCATGCAATTGGATGTTCAAAATCCTCTTAAGATCACGGGTGTTGCAGTTTTAAATTCCTTAGTCAATGACTTAAGACTTTGAACTTAACAAGTTCTCAGAGATGGACAATGGAGTGAAGAAGATGCAGTGGTGCTTGTTCCTGGTGACATAATCAACATCAAACTTGGAGATATTGTTCTTGCGGATGCGCGTCTTCCTCAAGGAGATCCTTTAAATATTGATAAGGTCTTAATCCAATCCTTTTCTTTACTTCTTATTTCTGATTACAAGTGCTGTAATTTTCGATATGCTTTTATATGGTTTCTGGGATTAACTTCGATTGTTTTGGTACTTTTCCTGAGCCACGTTTTATGACAATATTTTTGAATGTGTGTAGTCTGCCCTCACTGGTGAGTCATTACCAGTAACAAAGGGTCCTGACGATGGGGTTTATTCTGGCTCTACTTGCAAACAGGGTGAACTTGAATGTGTTGTCATTGCTACTGGGGTCCATACCTTTTTTGGTAAAGCAGCACATATTGTGGACAGTACAAACCAAGTTGGCCACTTCCAAAAGGTTGGTATTTATTCTAGACTTCTGATTCTTTTTTTGTCCTTTCTCTTATTTCATAAATACATAATTTTTGGTGATACTGCAGTTGTACCAAATTGGCTAGTTAGGGTCCGTGGTAATATTGGATGATCTAGTACTGTTAGTTTCCTTCAAACAAGTATCAATTACTAATTGTTGTCATGAATAGGTTTTCACGAAAGGATATGACAAGGATGTTGTTGTCCTGATGGCTGCAAGAGCATCCAGAACAGAGAATCAAGATGCCATTGATGCGGCAATTGTTGGGATGCTTGCGGATCCTAAGGAGGCAAGTATTTTTTTTATGTCATCATATTAAATTTTAGTTGATAAGCAGGCCTATGCTTATTTTACTGATTTGTATCTTTTGTTGTGGGTTTTAATATCCATGGATGTAAAAGGTGCGGGAAGGCATTCAAGAGGTCCATTTTCTTCCTTTTAATCCAACTGACAAGAGGACAGCTCTCACTTACATTGACAATGAAGGGAAAATGCATCGAGTTAGTAAAGGTGCTTTAGAGCAGGTATTTTTCTTTGGATGTTTGACCTTCTTCATTAGGCTTGGTAATGGGTTGTATTGTTTAGAAAGTGCTTCAAAACTTATTTGTACACATTCTATTAAAACTGAAATGACCAAATACTTTCTGCTAGATTCTTAACCTCCCACATAATAAGCCAGAAATTGACCGGCGAGTTCATACAGTTATTGACAAGTTTGCTAAACGAGGACTTCGCTCTCTTTCAGTTGCATATCAGGTTAATAATATGGCTTCTTTTGCTTTATCCGTGGGCTGAATCTTCCCAGTAAGTTCTTCTTGTTGATTATGTATATCTTTATAGCTATCTCAAAACGTTTGTAGGAAGTTCCAGAGGGCAGGAAGGAGAGTCCAGGAGGGCCCTGGAATTTTATTGGATTGATGCCTCTTTTTGATCCCCCACGCCATGAAAGTGCTGAAACAATCAAAAGGGCTCTTAATATTGGTGTAAATGTCAAAATGATCACAGGTATGGTGCGGTTATGGTGTCATCAGTTTCACTACTGTTTTTGTAATGCAGCGAGCCGACATTTAATTATTTACTTGCAAATGTTCATCAGGAGATCAATTAGCTACTGCCAAGGAGACAGGTCGCCGACTGGGCATGGGTACAAACATGTATCCATCATCCTCTTTACTAGGTCAGGACAAAGATGAATCAATTGCAGCTTCTCCAGTTGATGAACTGATAGAGAAGGTTGATGGTTTTGCTGCTGTTTTCCCTGGTGAGCAACAATTGTCTTTTACTTCTGTGTTTTTTCAGATACTTTTATTTTTTCATTTCCTTAATTAGTGTTTGATTCCATATCCTCCCTGATTTTGACTGGTCATTGCAGAGCATAAGTACGAGATTGTTAAACGATTGCAGGCTAAAGAAGGCAGACATAGGAATTGAATTGCTGTTGCTAATGCAACTGATGCAGCAAGAAGTGCTTCTGACATAGTCCAGTCAAGAAACTGGCCCCATAGCTATTTTGTTACTATGTAATATTTGCATCCATTGTGAAATGATTTACGGCTGCGAGTACTTGCCTGCCTTGAGCGACTTATATGAATTACTGGTTTTAAGGTTTAAAGATCAATTTATATGAATTATTGGTTTTAAGATTTAAAGATATTTTTCAGTCTAGGCAATTAATTTTTCAGTCAACATTGAACATAATGTTTATTTGTGGTTGAGCATTATTGAAAGGGCTGAATTCGATCACTTTGTATCTCCAAAACCTATTCCTAAATGATTTTGTGCATTTCTGTTTAGCATCTTCATTCAAATAAAGCTTCTTTAAGTTCATAATCGTTCTTGTCATACCTGGACAGATGGATGCAAACAAACCCTGTTCCTAAATGATTTTGTGCATTTCTGTTTAGCATCTTCATTCAAATAAAGCTTCTTTAAGTTCATAATCGTTCTTGTCATACCTGGACAGATGTATGCAAATGGTCGCTGCTCTGCAGCATGTAGGCCAGTCAAGAAACTGGCCCCATAGCTATTTTGTTACTATGTAATATTTGCATCCACTGTGAAATGATTTACGGCTGAGAGTACCTACCTGCCTTGAGCGACTTATATGAATTACTTATTTGTGGTTCAGTCCATTTATTCCTTGACCTCTGCCTCCCATCCTCTCCAGACTTGGGACAATTTCCGCCAGGCCAACTTTTCCAAGTTCTGCAATTCCCTGCAGACCCCGGCAGGGACTACCGCCACGGCAGTGGCTCCTTGTTAACTTGATAGGCATCCTTTTTTAATCGAAAGGTGGACAATAATTCAAATTTTATAATTACGAGGATTCAAATATGATGGTATTTTTTTGTATTATTATTAGTCCGTGCTAACTAGCAATGGCATGGGACTATAGTAATGGGAAACAAAGTGGTTGTTATTAATTGAGTTGTTTATTAAAGTAGGTTAATCTGGGATAATCAAACTTTTCAGGAATATAGTCATCTATTGTCTTATTTACCCTCTTCCCGAGGCAAAGGCATAAAACCATATACTATATTTATAAATTTGCTTGCATTTTGATGCTAAGGTAAGTCTGGTAAATTAATGCTAACATCAGTTTAATGTTAGTTTTCATGCATTTAATGTTTAAATATATATGATCTTGTGAATTAGAGATATATATCTCATTCCGTGAGTAAACCATACAAGAACTCACATAAAAGTCGCATGAGTAAACAAGTGGCATGTGAGTGAACAAGTGGCTAGTGATAGGAGGATGTAAGTGGCTAGTGAAGCCAACACATGTAGAGGTCAGCCTTTAGCAGGCTTTTCATTATCAAACCTGCCTGGACTGCTTTACAATTATTCCTCAATTGCTTCGGCTGTTTCATAATTCTTCCCCCACTACTTCACAAGTGAGTTGACTGTTTCAAAATTCTTACCCGACTGCTTCACAAGTCTTCCTCGATTGCTTCGATTGTTTTAGAATTCTTGCTCAATTGCTTTAACTGTTTCAGAATTATCAACTTCACAATTCTTCTTTCGCTTGTTTCACAGTTTCACAATTATCTGCTTTATGCACAATATAGTAGCAAGATTCCTATGAAATTACTGTCAAAATCTGAAAGAGTACAAAATTTGAAAGAGTAAGAGACTATTTGAGAGAAATCACTAGTCAGACAGAACAAGTCAAGAAATCACTAGTGGGATAAATAAAAAAATCACTAGTGGGACAAGTCACGCATTCACGTGTCGCCTCTATTAATTATTGGTTTTCTAGGTTATTTATTGTTTTATTTTTTGCTATATGCACCTATGCCCAACCTCTATTAATTAATGGTTTTCTAGGTTCATAAAATAAAAGTAGTTCTTCTTATCCAAGAAAATAAAAATTAAATTCAATATTCTTTCTTATCCCAGAAAATATTTTTCTTTTTCTTTTTTGTTGTATGCACCTGTGCCCAACCACTATTAATTACTAGTTTTCCAGGTTCATAAAATAAACCTCTATTAATTACTAGTTTTCTAGGTTCATAAAATAAAAGAGGTTTTAAATAAAAAAATGTAATTTAAATTCAGTATTCTGCTAGGTTCATAAAATAAAAGCGGTTTTTCTTATCCAAGAAAATAAAAAACTGTAATTTAAATTCAGTGTTTTGTTATTTTTCAAGTCGTGAGATTCAGCTTTCGATAAACTCATTTATTTTATACTCAGTGAAACATGAAGGGAATGCAAAACAAAATTGTAAAACTAAAGCTACTAACCCCATTGAATTCTCTCTATAATAGTGATGGTTGAAGCCTCCCCATTCTTGGATCTCTGAGCTGCAGCTTAATGCAGAAATGTAGAGAAGCAATATGCTCATTGCAACCCCAAGACAATCATGCTCAAATTAATGGCAGAGCTTGTCATCTCTTCTCGTAACTTGTACGCCCTCGATATTTTAGCCCCTCATCCACCAAGGATCGAGTCATGGTAGCAATAGTTCTAATTCTATGTTGTTCCCTATTCCAATTTAGCTCAGCTGAAGCACCATATGTTGATTGAGTTCCAGCTTCACTACCAGGAGCAGAAGAGGTCAATATAGAGTTTGAGCAAGTCAACATAGAGTTTGTTCTATATGACCTTGAAGGACACACTACAGCAGCGGAGATTCATTTCTAGATCTCCCCCCATCCATCCTCTGTTGCATGACTAGAGAAGTGGATGTTGTGCCCACTGAATAGGATGATGATTGAATATTTTGGGATAGTTGGTGTAGTTGATCCATTACTAAAATCCCTAGATCTTACCTGATGAAAGCCATGCTCCTTTGTAATTGGCACGCCCAACTCAGACATGCAGAACTGTATTTTATCATCGCTTCTATACAAACCAGGATACCTCTGAATACACTTATCTTGCATAGTCTCCAATGCCTTTGCCAAAGGATAGCTAATGGAAAATCCAACTCCCCCCTAATCCATACTATAAGAAAAGAAAATATTATGCAAATGAGACTCTGTAAACTGCCAATGCAGTAAGGTTTCGTGTGATCATACTTGGACATAACCCTCACCAGATTATCAACAATAAATACAGTATCATCATCCCCCATGAGAAACCAATGTACATCGGGAACACCCATTCTGAAAGTCAGACACAATGCGGGAAATTCTAATGGCAGATCTGTGTCCCTACTTGTTGGTGTACTTAAAATGGGACGTATTAGTTGATATTCTCCATGGGGGCAGGGAAGAATTGTCACCCTTGCCAGTTTTCACAGGCTTCTCTAACCAAATAAACCCCCTCATCTCCTTCATCCTCCACCACAACTTTATGTGTTATTTTCTCTTGTCCCATAACCTAGCAGAGGCGACAATCCCAAACATATGTGCTTCAATTCGATTCTTGTAGAATCAGAAATAGCTTGAAGCCCTTGCCTATTGTCACATGGAATGAGTTGATCTTGCGGACAAGATCGACCTCCGTAGTATCTAAAGATATCTAGTGACAAGCAAGCCAATCAAAAACTATCTTTCTCTAAATATGCAATTTATAAACAAATGCAAACAAGTGTTTTAGGCCTACCTTGGGTCCAATGCAAGTTTGTGGAAGCCTCGCTCCTTTGATCCAAATGAGCTCCCTTGTTGCGAATATGCAAACGCAAACAAGCAAACAAATTAAATAGCACCTGAAAAGCTAATATCATAAAGCATACTTGTCATGATGATCAAGGAATTCATGAAACAAATGACATAAGACAATTTGTTGAGAAAAATGAATTTGATTGTATTAATTCAAATCAAAGAAGAACTTTACAACCTATGCCTTGATGCTGTACAAGCTCCTCCCAGGGTCCAACAAGAAGTCTCCTCTACTTTGACAAGTTTCACTCTCTTCCCAATGAAGCCAAAAGGTATGTGATCTCTCCTCTCAAGCTTAACTAGGAAGTCTCAATTCCACCAGCATTTACCCTAAAAACTGTTCAGTTTCTAACCTCCCTAGCAACCAGCCCAATGCCTTAATTTATAGTGCAATGGAGGGAAGTTACTAGGTCATCCTTCAAAGGGATAAAGCCCTCCTTTAAAGGGATAGCTCCTCTCATCAAGGGATTCGCTCCTTCTCTTTTGGGATGCATGAACCACCTAAGATCAAACAATCCACATCAAAATTCCTTCTAGAATCATCTAGAATTAACCCAAAGTGAGTTTTTTAGAATAAACTTACGCCTTTTTGACTTTCACAGGGGTCTGCACCCACTCCTTTAGAGACAGAGTGGGCAGGTCCACAGGTAATGTGAACAGGGGGTGCGGGACCGTAGGCAACAATGAGAGAAAGTGCGGAACCAGAGCTTTGTTGATTTTTGATGTCTTTCACTCATTTTCAAAGCTTGACATGAAGAGTTGAGGTCTGAGACTTGCTTAGGAGGACAATATAAGTGATGATAGACCCACACTGACTGCAAATAGTCATGGTGACGATATTTTTGTGTAACAGATTGCCCCCTAAAGTGTGAAGTCTGTAGTAGATGAGGATTTCATTTATCATCTAGGAAGAGTGAAGTACTTTATCATTTCGAGGATCATCTTGTGGAGAGCCCGGTTGGAACCTGTAAAAACATTCAATGCAAAATATATATATCAGATCATATCATCGCTGAGGTAGGCATTCCCATACTCAGATCAAAACTGACTAGAAAATTAACTACTACTCTGATATACGAATGATCTTGTAATACATCACAAGTATAGACACATGTAGACACAGTATGGACGCAACCATCTGTTTATGAATAGTCCACAGTATAATGAATACAAAATTCCTCGCAGCCTGGATGGCGGAAACTAGATCCAGGGTCTTCATTTCTACTTCCCGAAATAGTACGATTCTATCCATGCGAATGAATGTGTTGAAGTCGAACATGGTAGAAACCACTTGATTACCAGTCATTGATGTAAACTGTTAACAAGTGTGAGAGAAACCACCAGTAATGTCAATGGCTCTCAAAGTACTTAGTACAATCCATGAGATGTGAATAGATATGTTTATGTCGAACATGTCACGGAATCCTTTGGTCGAAGGTCAATGATGCAACCTATCGTCGAAGGCGAGAAACCTGCCATTGAGGCATGCAGATCCCAAGGTACTGACGATTTCTAGATCATCTTTCTAGATAATGAGCTGAAGTCGATAGAAAGCAATCTGTCGTAGGCAAACCCACAACACAAAATCATAAATCAAGTTTGAAGAAATTTAGTTGCAAGGACTGACTCAGGGATGGTCAAGATGGATGACAGATATTTTGCAGATGAATGGCTTATTCGTACTGACCTCTTGAACACATAACAACACAAAAGATGGTTTGGTGATAATTGACCCAAAGTTAATACCCAGAAACTGGCTGAAGACTTTCAATGTGGTTTGATCAACTATTAGGCAAAGGATTTCCCAACCCAGGTGAATAAAAGTGTCGTGTTCAAGAGTGGTTACAAAGTATGACAAACAGGCTCATTTTCCTCTCTTTTCCCCCACCATTTCTGGCAAGTACCTCTTTATTTTTGACAAGCTTGAGGAGGATAACATTTGCTTGATTATAAGCTCATCCTTCGGATGAGTCCAACTTAGTTTAAATTCGAACCCTAAGAAGGAGTGGTCCGTTCCTGTTTGTAATTGAGCAGGTCCTTTACTGTTAAATTTTAACGAGTCCAGTATAGGAGAAAATCGGCATTTTTCAATTTTAGAGAGTCTAAAAAAACTTAAGAAGACTCCAGGGTTGACCTTTTTCGTAAATTTGTGTCTCCCAAGCCCGAAAAAGTATAAAATAATACCTGAGAGAACCACTTGATCATTACGACCAAGGAGTACTTTTCGTAATTAGTGCCTCTGATCCGAAAAAGTAAAAAAGTGATCAATGACACGTCGTTTTATAACCAATATCGAATTTGAAACGACAAAAATCCGGCAATCTTTTCATGTTTTTACGGTCAGGAAAAGAGCTGTAAGTGGACCGTCTTTTTAGTTCTGTTTTAACGAGCTTAAAAAGAAAAACTCGGCAATATTTTCATGTTTTAGGAGTCAGAAAAGAGCTTAAAGGTGACTCTCAGGTTTTTTCGTCGAAAATGACCGATTTTGCCTGAAAATCCGTTATCCTGAACAAAAACTCAAACATTACTCATACCTATTTAAAATGGATAAAAATGCCGCAAAAGTTACCTTTCTAAAGTGAAACATAAACAAATTAACAATTTATTTATTCAAAAAACTTATAAAAAGGGATTTCGTCAATTCATTTTTACCGTTTGAGTTTTGGGTGAGAAAATAGAGCTTTTGGTCAGAAACTTCCCGTGAAGATTGCGGAAAATCCGTCCATCGGAATCGAGCACCGTCTCCTCCAGGTAATCCACATCATCCTACTCTTCAATTTCATCCATTTCAAATTTGTTTTTAGGTTTTAAATTCATTTTTTAGAGGATTTTTAGGCTAGAAACCCAATGGGGAAAAAGTCAGGGGTCCGCACTTGCCGTGAAGGCAAGGTGCGGACCCACGCACTATCTCTAACAGAGAGGGTGCGGTCCCCGCAGCAAGGGTTTTTAACCCTAAATTTCTCAAAATTCACCCAAAAATTTCAATTTTTCATATTCTAATTCTCCTTTTTGTTGGATGTAGAGTATACATCATGCTTTATTGGCGAGAACGGGAGCATGAGGACGTAGATCTTGCCGCGATAAATCACCAACCTTCGTTCGATGCATTGAAGGCATGCGGCTTGTACAAATTCTGGGCCATACCTGGCATGAGGGCCCAGGTGGACTTTCTGCAGTGGCTGGTAGACAGGTGGAGCATACAGGACCAGTGCTTCTTCATTGGTGGTCACCAGCTCGAAATGGAGCCGACAGACATATACTTTTTGACTAGTTTGCCTAAGAGAGGTGAACACTTGACTCTATTCGGGACTAGGCCAGGTGGCCAGTCTGTTGATAGCCTCTGGCTAGAGTTCTGTAACAACCAGACTAGAGACAAAGGGATATACATCAAAACCATATCCCTTCCTGAACTCATGGTAATCGCGTTTACTGTTACCAGGCTCTGTGGGAGCGCCGCACTACAAGTAGCCACTGGATCCCAGATGCGGATGGCAGTTGACTACTTTCGAGGCACCATATTCAACTGGTGTGATGCTGTGTTGGCTAATGTAAAAGGCCAACTGACTAGAGCCAAGAACGAACAACTAAAGACCTTTGGATATGGTGCTTTAGTCGTGAGCTTTGGCCTGGAGAGGGTCCCAATGTTGGTCCCATAGCACCTCACTGTTGGAGCTGGACTTCCTCGAAAGCCCAAACTGATGTGATGGGTTGCAGTTATGGCCCGTCATCCTGATGAGGGGACAGAGGCCGTTCGATTCAAACCTGAGTATTTCCATTGGTTGGAAAACCAGGTTTTTTCTATTCAGGACTTTCCTTACGTTGGGGTAGATTTTTGCGGTGACCTAGACATGGCTCTTCCACCAGGAGAGCAATGGGATGACTCAGGTAAAATCATTTCCAACATTTTCCTAATTTAATTTTTTTTTGTTTTTTTGTTTTTATCTCGTCCCAAAACTGATATTAAAAGTTTCAAATGCAGATGTGGGTCCACAACGACCAACCGCTCTCCGGCCTTATGAGAGGAAACAACCAGCTACAGAGGCACCAGCCCCACAAGACGAATCAACAGAGACCTTGGCCGAATTGGAGAGCCATCTAGAGCATTTGACAGGAGACATTCTGGAGACCGGCATAGATGACATTCCTCTTCGACTACAGCACTATGTTATTGGGGTCCCAGGACCTTTTAGGAGGTTCCTTTGTAAGGTGGCCCGTACAGTGGTTTCTTATCGAGATCATCACCAATGATAGGATGATCGCCTATTGTAGACACATATGACATTCTTTGCTTTTTGTACTTATCATTTTTGCCAATCATAAGGTGTTTTTCAACCTATGATCGAGGACGATATATATTTTGACACACTCCTTTATTATACTATATCGCTATTACCGGCTTATCTTGTAAAACATGTTATGGAATGTTTTTAAATTTACCTGTATGATTATTGAAAATGTCTACTTAACATTCGAGAAGCAATTGCATCTGCTAATGTATTTAAAGATCTTGGAATATGCTGATATTCAATATAATCAAATTCACGTTCCAAGAGACGCACTCTCAAAAATAATCTCAGTAACACTGGATTTCTAATGGCATATACTCTATTAAGCTGTAATACAACGAGTTCAGAATCTAACCTCACTATCAAACTCCGAATCCCAAATGAAATAGATTCAGATAATAACTCAATCACTGCACTATACTCTGCAATGTTGTTCGTTGTTTGACCGAGGCTTACCCCATGCATAGATACCAACTTGTCAGAGGGAGAATATATAACCCAAGCTGTGGAAGAAATGTTCCGTGTATTACGACAAGCACCATCAGCAAAACCAATGTATGTTTGGAGAGGCATCGACATCTGCAATATCAAGAGAAAAACCAAGGTAAGCAGGAATAATGACGAAAAACACTCTCTAAGCTAAGCACACTTTTAAAACTAAAACACACCAGCTAGAAAGAAAACTAACCTAACTAAAAATCTCCACACCCATTTTTAAGCATAATACCTCTTCAGGTAAAGACCATTTCTGGGTTTACCTAAAGAGACCCCGTCAAAGTCTACCAATTCATAGGCCCCTTTTGCTAGCTTTCGCTTGACAACATAGGGACCATGCCACATAGGTACGAATTTTCCAGCGCCTAATTTATCATTTGCTTGATTGTACAATAAGACTAGGTCTCCTTCCGAAAAATTTCGAGGGGTCACATTTCGATCATACTAAGCTTTAATACATTTTGCACGAGTTTCGATTGCCAATGCAGCATCACGTCAATTCTCATCTAGCTGAGCCAAGTATAACAAACGTTTTTCCTCTTCGGAAGTGGCTGGAAGTAACTCGATGGACATTTTCAATGATGGGATTTCGCATTCAATGGGTAACACAACTTCCAGACCATAAACTAGTTGGAAATGAGTGAACCCTGTTGACGTTTTCACTGAGGTTCGATGCGCCCAAAGCGCTGAAAATAACATGTTATGCCAATTCGACCTATGAATCCCAATGATTCGTCGGATCATGATGACTAGAACTTTGTTGATGGCTTCAACCAGACCATTAGCTTGTGGATAATAAGGAGTTGAACTATCGTAATGCAAGCCAAGCTGGCCTGTAAGTTCAGTCATCATAACGTTTCGAAAATGACGCCCATGATCAGTGATAATCGCTTGTGGAACACCAAACCTAGCAATTATATGATTGAACATGAAAATCGCAGCTGTTTTTCCGTCTGCCTCAAATGTAGGCATCGCCTCGGCCCACTTGGTAAAATAATCTACCGCAAGGATGATATATGCATGCCCCCTGGCCGAGTGAGGGTTACATGTAATAAAATCGATACCCCATTTTGCAAATAGACCGACGGCAATTATAGGGTGGAGAGGAGCAAGTGGAGCACGCATCTTTTGATAAAAAATTTGGCAGTTGTGGCATTTTCGAACCGCGTTAATACAATCTTTAAACAAAGACGGCTAGAAGTAGCCAGCGAGCAATATCTTTTGGGCTGTGGCATACCCAGAGATATGACCGCCACACGCTCTAGAGTGACAGTCATTTAGAACCCTTTCAGCTTCTTCATGAGTTAAACAACGTCGAAAAACAGAGTCCGCCCCACGACGATAAAGAGTATCTCCAATAATTCTGAATTTTTAGGACTGGAATCCTATTTTTCGATGTTCTGACCTTGATATTTCTGGCCGAAAGGATTGGGTCTGGAGATAAACGATGATATCCCCATACCATGGATCTAAAGTGCTGATTAGAAACAAGGATTCGTCTGCAATGGGCTCCTCCGCCACAGTTTCCGTGTCAGCACGTGGGAAGTCACACATTAACTCCGCAAAAACTAAAGATTTCTTCGACTTAGACTTTTCAAATTCCAAGTCAAACTCCTATAGGATGACAATCCATTTGGAGTACTTGCCCCCTAACAATTGCTTGGTCAAAATATATATCATAGGGTTGCAATCAGAAATTACTGTAGTTTTACGTAGTAAAATGTAATGACGAAAACATTGGACAACTTGAACAGCTGCCAATGCCAATTTCTCCACATGTGAGTATTTTAGCTCAGTTGGATTTAAAGTTCGACTAAGGTAATATATCACATGTTCAGTAGCGAATTCATCTTCCTGAACTAACACCATTCCAATGGTGGAATGGGAGGTGGCGAGATACAAGAAGTAGTCCTGGTTGTAGTTGGGAGGATGCAATAACGGTGCATGGTTCAACGCGTGTTTTAGTGCATCAAAAGATTTCTCAGCTATCTCATCCCAAAAGAATGGAGTATTCTGTTTCAACAACCAGGTAAAACCCTTTGTAATCTCGGCATAGTTAGGAATGAATCGACGTAAAAATTTTTCTTTCCCTTGCAAACTTTGGAGTTGGCGAAGACTCGAAGAAGGAGGCAATTTGACAATAGCTTCAACCTTTGAGGGATCGACGCGAATGCCGGCTTTTGAAACAACAAACCCCAGTAACCGACCTGTTTCTATACAGAAAACACACTTGTGTGGATTCAACCTAATCCGATAATGCCTACACCTCATAAAGATTTCTCGTAAATGGATGAGATGATCAGCTCGATGTAATGAATGAGCAGGCAAATCATCGAGATAGGGTTGCACAATGTGCTTGATATCATGAAACGCATAAGACATGGCCCTTTGAAAAGTTGCCCCGGCATTCTTGAGCCCAAAAGGTAATTTGCAATAAGCAAATGTCCCCCATGGACAAATGAAAGCCATTTTTGGTTGATTAGCAGGTAGAATATTGATTTGATTGTATCCGGAAAAACCATCCATGAAGGAGAATATTTCGCTGCTGGCACAATCATAAATGAATTGATCGATATAGGGAGTTGGGTAATTATCTTTTAGACAGGCTCGATTAATATCCCTATAATTGATACATATTCTTATTGTCCCTTGCTTTTTGTTAGCAGGAACAATATTCGATACCCAATCCGTTAACGGGATCGGATAAATGAAACCTGCTTTGAGTAATTTTTCAACTTCCGCTTTAATAGCAACAACTTTTCGTGGGTGGATTTGACGCAAACATTGCCAGACGTGTTTAGCATCCGGGTAAGTTTTGATTTCATGAACAACAATTTCCGGGTCAATTCCTAGCATTTCCTCATATGACCAGGCAAACACGTCGCGGAATTCTTGAAATAGGGCCTTATATGTTTGAATTTCATATTCCGTACAAGAGGCACCTATATGAATGTTTTCAACAATTCCAGGCTTAACCGAAATATCAATAGGAATAGTTCGAGAAATGTTTCCCAAATTTAACTCTGAATCAGGATTTTTCATTGGATTCTGAGGTTCCTTGACATATTCAGTCGTAAAAATAGATGAAAAATCATTTTCAAAACGATCACTCTCGGGTAAAAACGAAGATCTATGATGAAGGTCTTCCCATGGTAAATCATCGACACATAGGATTTCACGAATTTGCTCATCAGTGTGAACAAGTTCGGAAAACGTTGTTGAATCCGAGTTTGATGTTGAAAGTTATTCCTCATGGACCACATTCATTAAGTCAATTTTGGTTGAAGATGGGTCGGAAAACGACTGCACAGCCTGATACACAATTTCATATGGACTCAAAGGCATAACATCACCAAATGAGTCTATCTCAGATTCGGAATGTACGATCCAAGGATCATCATAAACAATGGTGTCTGATGAAATCATATGAATGGCTGCAGTAGAAGACGATGCGTTGATAGGAGGAAAAGGAAAAGTTCCAAGTAAACCAACATCTTTAACTAGTCCTACTCCAACATCCTTATACGGGATAGTCGTTTTGCCGACATGTTGAATACTTTCAGAAGAGGCTGGGTTGGATGAAAAGTAAGTCAGCTGGTCTATAGTTAGGATCTTTCCATTATGAGGGAACTTTATGAGCCGAAAGACCGATGAAACGACAGCTTTCATAGCGTAAGACCAACTACGACCTAAGAGAAGGTTGTAACCCAGAGGGGCATCAACCACCTCCACATCTAGATTAACAGTTTTGCGTTCTACCCCTATAGGTAAATCCTGTAGAATGCCAAAAGGATGAAACCCACGACCATCAAAGGCCTTTAGAATCGTCGGGGATTGATTTAGCGAAGGAGAACCAAGCGATCTCCAACACTGTATCGACACAATACATGTTGAGGCTCCCTCATCAATCACAGTCCGATAAATAGGTCTGTTTTTTACTAACACTGGGATCTGGAAAGCCATTTCATGAGGTAAACGCGGTGTCCTATTTTCTAGATCGAAAATTATAAGATTCGAGTCCTAAACGTCAACAGCTCCTATAGCCGACAATAGTAATTTATGTTGTGTTGGACATGATTGCAGCACTTCTAAAGTCGACATTGCTGAAGGTGAAATAGCCAAATCTTCAACAATGTTATAGTTCTGAGCCGCTCTCGCATGTGGATTGAAAGCTGACTTTCAAAGTATACCCTTTGGCGGGCGGTTTGATTACTAAGTCTGGATTAGGTTTCTCGATCTGTAGCGGATTGGAACCAGGAGCTGAGGTTGATGGGTTAGAATGAGAAGATTCTGCTTCTTTACCATCAACATGACTTTTACTTCCATAATCATGCGATCGAGTCACAATCCTAACATGGGACATCATCAATATGGGTTCTTCGTTGGCATTTGAGGAAGAACCTATCATCTTACTGTCTTGACTTGGAAAAGGATCCTTCAAAACAACAGGCGTTTGGGAACCTTTGAAAATTTTCGCAACCTTTGCACGATGAGGGTAGTCTCTTGTAAAATGCTCTTCATCACAAATGAGACAAGGATAACGAGGTTTGCGTTTCTCATCATTTGATTCCACTTTTCCTGGTTTCTCTTTCGAATTTTTATCTGTTTTATTTTTCTTCTTCCCTTTCTTCTTACCACTGGATTTTGATTTGGCTGTAGATGACTCTACAACATGAATATCGGCGGAAATTTCCGCGGAAGAATCTCCTGTCAGGGAATCTGACAAGGTTATGATAGGAGAAGAATTCTTGGAAGACTTCTTCTTACTTTTGGTATTAACCGTACCAATCATACCATCAACGGCATGAGACCCTAAAGGAGCTGCAGCGATTTGATTTTGCTTAGGAAGATCAGGGATTTTCTCGTGTAATGTACCTGACTGCGTATAAACTACGTCAAGGTACTGTGCTTGAGAAATTACTTGCTACTCAGTAACGACTCCGGCCTTAGCTACATCCTCAGTGATCTTTGGCAATAAAGATTTTACAAACCATTCGGCTAAGATCTGATCCGGAATAAAAACCTTCACTAAACGCTGTCAACGTCTCCATTCATGAATGTGATCTGACATGTAAGTGGACGTTGACTGCTTTAATGATGTTAATAATTCCATGCCATTGTCATATCCGACTGGCAACTGAAAACGAGTTAAAAACGAAGTAGCTAACTGACTAAAGTTATAAAAAGTGGCTCGCGGTAACTCAATGTACCACTTGGCCGCAAGACCAATTAGAGTGCACTGGAAAAGCCTTAAATGGATTGAATCATCTGAAATGGAATTAGACGCACACCAGAGGTGATAAGTCATCACATGGTTCGACGGGTCCTCTCCTGATTTGCCTTCAAACTTAGGAATATCACTAGGTAACTTATTCGGCATTGGTCGCCAAAACAGAAGATAGTTAATGGGATCGTTTGTAAGGCGCGACAAGTCAGGCAAGTCCAAAGTTGCGATAAACAGTAACTGACGATTAGGGTCCCTAAAACTCTGGGTCATGAGACCAGCCCCAGGAGGAGGATATCCAGGATAACTAGGAATTGGAATTGCATTTGGGATATTGTATCCTCCCGGAAAACCAGGATTAACCGGACTATACTGGGGTTGTTGAGGTTGTTGATATGTATACCCATGGTACGGTTGATACTGATAGATTGGCTGCTGCACAGTAGGACCGAATTGGTACTGTCCCCGGTACTGTTGATAAGTAAATTGAGGTTGACTTGTGACAACCGTACTTGAACCAGGTTGTCCTACAGGCATCTGAACCGAAGTTTGAATTGTAGATCCAGACTGAGGTAAAGATGTTTGAGGAGTTGATATAGGAACAGTAGAAACTGGAGTTGTCGATACTCCAGAAGTAGGTGGGGTAGATTGAACAAATGTTGCAGCAGCCGTTTGAGGCGGAGTACGATGCGTACTAGGCCCAGGCTGAGTAACTACAGAAGGTACAAAAGTTTGAATAGTAGACTGGACAGGTTATTGGGGTGAACCAGAAACTAAGGTTGTCCAGTTTGAGATGACAACTGTACATTCGGTTGCAAGACCTGTTGAGTTTGAGATGGATCCCACACTAAGTTCATTCCGGGGTACAGACCCATAACAGGTTGAGAATATTGATGACCATAACCGGGTTGAGGGTAGGGTTGATAATTCAGAGGTACATTTCCAGTTCCTTGAACATATGATTGACCGGAAGGTGGTTGGTAACCTTGGTTCGAGTACTGACCTTGGGGTTGATAACCCTTAGGCATGTACTGATACTGGGGTTGACCTTGAGGTACATATTGATACTGGGGTTTACCTTGAGGTACATATTGAGTCTGGGGTTGACCTTGAGGAACGTATTGTCCCGTAGGTATGTACTGTCCTTGAGGTTGCCCACTAGGCGCAAATTGGGTACCTTGAGGTTGCCCCCCAAGCGATAATTGAGGACTTTGAGGCTACCCCCCAGGCGGTAATTGGCCACCTTGAGGTTGAGGATTAGGAATAGTACCTGACATCATGAGAATATCTTCCACACTCAACGGCTTAGTTCCATTATTTCCAGTTAATAACCCTTGTTCAATAGGTTGAAGAGATGCTCCCGAAAAAGTACCAGTAAGTGACTGATACCCAGAGGGAAAAGAAGGACCGCCGTACAAAAAGGTTTCTGGATATTGAGAAAACATGGACGACTGTCTTTACATATTTAACGGAGGATAGTAACCCCTAGGTGTTGGGTGATAAGGAATACGAGGTGGTGAAAACTTAGTCCCGGGTTTTCCAAAAAGTTAATCAATGAAAGATACCAAGCACTGCTCCTAGGTGGACTGTAAAAGATTGATTCACGCTCCCTAAGTTCTATAACAGGTTGATTTTCAGGGATAGGGATACCTTCCTCTTCCGGAGTAGCAAGTTCTTCAATAGCTATAAGTCCAGAAGGAAGATTTTGGGTAATTATTCTTTCTACCCTAGGTGAACCAGGACCACTAGAAGTTGGAGAGGTAAATACTGGTGTTGGAGTAGCAGCAAATTCAGTTTCAAGTTCGGATATTTCAGGTTCCTCAACTAAATCACTAGTAGATGAAAATCTACCAGTAATTTCAGAAACAGACACAGACTGTGGATTATAATCTGCTACTAGAGCTTGATAATCAGGATGTACCACCAAAGAAGACTCTACTTCTTCAGGTGACCCAACTCTACTGTCTCTAGGAGTTACGAGGGCTCTTAACCCTTCAGGCTGGCTCGGAGGTTGGCCCCGAAGTCTACGAGACTTCCTCGGTAATTCAACCACGATTAAATATTTTAACTACTTCACACGCAAACAAAGTAAAATCTCAATGAAAACCACCTAAAGCCTCTAAAGAACAAACAAATTTGAATCACATGCCTAAAGAATCTAGGAGATCAAACCACACATAAACAGTAACTTTCCGTACTGCAAACAATAGTTGGTGATGAATTCCAACGTTGTATAGTTCAATACAGAAATGGTGGTTAGAACAGTTACCCTGGCAACCTGTTTAATGAATAGACTGGCACAAGTTCCTCCACTAAACCGTCTCGAGTGAAGAGAACCCCCCAGAAAATCCAAGTGAGTCTAGCTGATGTCTGCTCCAGGTACAGTGGGATCTTCCCTCCACTGTCACCTTAGGAAAAATCCTATAGAATATGGTCACTATGGTTACCAACGGAAACAAATATACCTGGGGGAATAGTCTACGATCCGATACGCACGCAAGGGCAGAGTAACAAGCTCAATCCCCTTGAAGGCTCCTTGACATAACCAAGGTTTACCAACAAGTGACCCCAGGATCCTCGACAATGGTTAATCCGAGGTTTACCATTTTTAATACGTGAATATCTGGCGTCGTTCCCAATGAGGAAGGATTGATTCCCACACTGGTTTGGACACGATCTCGTGCTTCTCCTTTAAGAGGAGCTTTCCCAGAGCATAGATGCAACAATTGGATTTTTCTCCTACCGCAAGATACATCTACTTGTTTGTTTTAATGTCTTGGAGAGTTAATTACTCCCTACTCCAAGACACTAGCCTAAGCTATGTTGGTGTAATAGAACCCTAGAAATAAAAAGATTACTAGATAGATTTTACTTTAAGTGTTATTTTTATTGGTTTTTGTTTAAGTCAAGAGGTGCGGAGATGAAACTTGTGGTGTGAAGACTTGACTCGAAATCACTGAAAATGCACTTAAGATGATAAGCAATCTTTTCCCTTCAATGAATTTCTAGCTAGGAAAGGGTTTGAGAATGCAAATACTTGTAAACACAAATCTTTTCCTTAACAAACAAATCAAAAGAAGAGTTTTTTGTCTTTTCCAATGCACTCAAAATGAGACAAATAGTTATTTTCACAAAAAATTCCCTTTTCTTTCGAACACTCAAATACCAAAAAAACAAACTTTTTCCAAAAGAGATTTTTTATTCTTTATAAAACACTCAAAACTATGGAAAATTCTAATCTTGAGATCTATAAACTATAAAAAACTATTTGAAGTAAAAGCTTACAAGATGTCTTTTCAAGGATGTTTTACTTAGGTATAAGCAAACTAAGGACTAATTTGTCCAGAATCACAAATCAGTCAAAAAACAACCAATTTTTGTTTTCTTTTTTTAAAAATGAAATCCAAACTTTTAACACAAGTCTTCTCAAAGTTTCACAAAGAGAAAACACAAGGTGGATTCCTCAACAAAGGCAAATTTTGCAAATGGTCAGACTCATAAGAAGGCCAGTAAAAACCAAGGTGATCTGAGGCTTCTACAGCTTCTAAGCTTTGAGATACTACAAGACCAAAATGAAAACCAAGCCCGACAACCAAAACTTCTAGGAATTTCACCTAAAACCCTAACACCAATGGAATTAACCTAAGAAAAGCTTTTGACAAGTTACATGCAGGTCTGGGCAGGGGATAATAACATCTAAACAAAAACTAAGCTGACTAAAAGAGAAAATCTTAAATTTTTCAAAATTTTAGCAGGGTCCACACGCCCGCAGTTCACACAGGTGTGGTACCGCTCTGTGCGAAAAGCAAAAGTGTGGACACGTCCGCACTGTGTTGCAAGCCGACGGTGCGGTCCTCTCCCAAAGTTATGAAAAACAAAAAATAATCCAAGATCTACTAAATCTACCCAATTCCACACACAACAAGCTAAAAACAGAAACAAAAACATAGTTTCTCAGGTCAAAGTAAAAACAAGGAAAAAATCAAGTCCCCAGCGGAGTCGCCATTTTGTCACATGGAATGAGTCGATCTTGTGGACAAGATCGATCTCCCTAGTATCTAAAGATATCTAGTGACAAGCAAGCCAATCAAAACTATCTTTCTCTAAATATGCAATTTATAAACAAAGGAAAACAAGTGTTCTAGGCCTACCTTGGGTCCAATGCAAGTTTGTGGAAGCCTCGCTCCTTTGATCCAAATGAGCTCCCTTGTTGCGAATCTGCAAACACAAACAAGCAAACAAATTAAATAGCACCTGAAAAGCCAATATCATAAAGCATACTTATCATGATGAGCAAGGAATTCATGAAACAAATGACATAAGACAATTTGTTGAGAAATTGAATATGATTGTATTAATTCAAATCAAAGAAGAACTTTACAACCTGTGCCTTGATGCTGTACAAGCTCCTCCCAGGGTCCAACAAGAAGTCTCCTCTACTTTGACAAGTTTCACTCTCTTCCCAATGAAGCCAAAAGGTATGTGATCTCTCCTCTCAAGCTTAACTAGGAAGTCTCAATTCCACCAGCATTTACCCTAAAAAATGTTCAGCTTCTAACCTCCCTAGAAACCAGCCCAATGCCTTAATTTATAGTGCAATGGAGGGAAGTTACTAGGTCCTCCTTCAAAGGGATAAAGCCCTCATTCAAAGGGATAGCTCCTCTCATCAAGGGATTAGATCCTTTTCCTTTTGGATGCATGAAGCACCTAAGAGTGAACAATCCACGTCAATATTCCTTTTAGAATCATCTAGAATTAATCCAAAGTGAGTTTTTTAGAATAAACTTGCGCCTTTTTGACTTTCACAGGGGTCCGCACCCACTCCTTTAGAGACAGAGCGGGCAGGTCCGCAGGTAATGTGAATAGGGGGTGCGGGACCGCAGGCAACAGTGAGAGAAAGTGCGGAACCAGAGTTTTGTTGATTTTTGATGTCTTTCTCTCATTTTCAAAGCTTGACATGAAGAGCTAAGGTCTGAGACTTGCTTAGGAGGACAGTATAAGTGATGATAGACCCATACTGACTGCAAATAGTCATGGTGACGATATTTTTGTGTAACACCTATGAATACCAACCTCGTCGGCATTGACAACCTTTCTAGTATTCTCCATGGCTAAAACTTCCAGACTGTTACTAGTATTAGTACTAGAACTGTAGCATTTGTGCTTGGTCAAGAAAGAAGAATTAGTGCACCAATAGAAAAAGCTGAAGTATTTGCTTGCTACAGAAATCACTGTGCCATGTTTTGCTGCCTGGGACAAGGAGCGAGCGGCGGCCTGGTGGCAATGGAAGTGGAGGAAGGACTTCGAGTGAGGTTGTCACCACATCGAAAAAAAGACAAATCTCATGCTGCTCTAACCAGGTGGTTGTCTTCGTCTGAAGCATGAAGACAAGTTTCATTTATTCTCTCACCACATTTACTTTCCAGAACACTTGCGGACATTAGGCACTTAAACTTTCATCCTGAAACTTTAATGCTCGAAACAGTTGTTGGCATTCGCATAAACTTGATTTTTTTGTTTAAACTTTGGTCCTGAAACTTTAATGCCCAGAACAACTGTGGGCATTCACATAAACTTGATTTTTTTGCTCATTATTTTATGAACGAACAATTTAATATAGGCAATTATATTACCACATAAATGACTTAGAGCTTACTCAGTATTCATTGACTAAATCATTAGGCCAGTCCGCTACAACACCAAATGTAAGACGAAGAAGTATGGTTTGGAACTTAGAGCTCCACTAACCAAAGAACGAAACTAGAAGAATATTTTTTGGAAATGTTACAGTATTTTCCATATTTTACGTTAAATGGGGTTGGCATTAAATTAAAATAAAATAAATAGTTGGGAATAAGACAGGGCCAACAAGGATAAACACAACATAAACGGGTGAAACAACTGCTGCTATCTCCCCCACTTTTGTCTCTACGTAATCCGTTACTGGTCCTGGCTGAATTGTTTGGCTTGTTTGTTACCAAACGAGAGGGATTGAGACATGCTTGTTGACTTACGAGCATATCGAGCCATCACGATAAGACACTTTAGATCGATTCAGATTCAATCGATCCATAGCCGTAGCTAGCAACACCAAAAGCATATGTAGTGGAGACAACAACATATCCAGAGTCATAGCCTACAGTAGTAGTCGGTTCTTCAGTTGTTTCTGATCTTTCTCCTTTTACTTCAATAGCAGAGCCCAAAGCAGTAATTTAAGCCGTTTAAACATTCGTTGATCCAGCTTTCAAACTGCAATGGGCTATGCCTTTGATGCTAGCTTTGGATCTAGATCCTCCGGAACCAGAACTTCATATGCCGAGGGGTACAACTGCAGGCAGAATCTACTGGATCGATTGCCTCATTAACAGCTTAATCGGCTGAGTCAACAGAATCATCAACATGAACTGGCTCTGCCCTACCCTTCCCTGCGCTTCTTTGCTGGAGGATCTGAAACCAGAGAATCTGTAAATTGTTTCAAGGTCAACGCTTCGATCTCCATCTACTGAGTAAACAACAGAATCATCTGCATTCAATGGGCAGGGCAAGTAGAAGGATGGGTAATACATGCACTACGACCTCCTTTTCCAAATAACAATGTTCTAAGCGCCTATCTCTACACTCTCTCAGTGTCGCGGTAGGGACATGTTGCTTAGCAACACCTCTTGTTAATTTATTGTGTAGTTATCAAATAATGCTATTACTATGATTTACGATATGGATTATAGGGGTGTGGGTTTATATAGGTGGGTTATGAAACTAATCCAACACAATTATCAAACAAATAACATCATAGTTTTTTTTAGGACGAAAAAGCATGATGTATTTATATAAGAAATATAAACAGGCATGAAAGTACATTCATTTGAAGTATCATCTGACTCATATAGCCCATATAGTGCTATTCCCTCCACAGAAAATAAAATATAGATCATATAGGTCTGACACATTAAGTCATGGAGGGATAAAACCAAAAAAGGCAATATAATGCCATGAAAACAACAGAAAATTAAGCTAATAGCCATCATCAAAACTCATTAAGAGGCAGAGGAGAGATACTTAAGGATAATCCTGCAGCCACAAAAACAAAACAAAACATCTATTGGAAATGTATGGGCTGATGCACTTGGACTTATGAAACTCATGGGATCTTGTTCTTCACCTAAAATCATAGGATCGTTTTTATGTTTTTCACATTTTTAGAGCTTTAAAGTTTTATCATTATTATGAAGGATCGTTTTTATGTTTTTCACATTTTTAAAGTTTTATTATTATTATTAATGTTTTTTTTTTAACGATTATTATTATGAAGGTTAATAAATATTTTTATTAATTTTACTGGGTATAGAATATATTGTGATGGGATATATTGCAAAACATTTCTTGATGTGAAGATTATTGGTTCAAAATTCTGGGAATAAAAAACCAGTCATAGCAAGGGATGGTATTGTTCAGGCTAGGGGCCATCCCAGGATGATTTTGATGGCTTAGATATCACTAGGTAGCGGTTAATCTAATTATGTTAAAAACTAATGTGGTCTAGGCCATGTGTCATGCAATGATGATTTTAGATGCCATTGGGTCGAGTTTAATCCATCCATATTAAAGGCCAGTGTGACTCATACCAAATTCCGTCCCCTTGTGATCTTAGATATCCCGAATCAACCAAAAATTAAACATACAACAATCTCACAACTCACATAACTCCAAACAAAAAATAATTTATTTTACTAATCTAAAATATAATCCTTCCTCCTCAATTTAGTCGTTGATTTCTATTTGATTTTTCAATTCATTATTAAATTTTTATTCATGAATATTTTTCCCATATTGTATTGGATTCTGGTCTTGGGGAGAGTCATGTATTGGAAATTCGGAAGAGCCAAGTAAGGAAAACATATTTAATCATTATGGATGAATTGTCTACGAATCTGAATTGTCTACGAATCCTAACAATTCGCAAGACAAGTTGGAGCAACCAATTTGTCATTTATATTAATTTACATGAAAAATATCTAGTATTCAAATCATAGTTAGTGTTATTTGAATTAGACATGATTGCACATTTTAGGAAGGGGCCAAACCATTAATCACTCTTATCATCAGATTTTAAGGTATTTTTGAAATAATTGAATAAAGGGTTAACCAATTAATCATTCTTATCATCAGATTTAGAAGTATTTTTGAAATAACTGAATGAAACTGTCAAGAAAAAGGAAACATTGCCCAACTTTACCAATATGAAGATTTTGCAATGGGAAACCATTAGGTATCTGAAGATTTCCCGTGGGAAACTATTAGGTATCTAAATTATTACCAATATAAATATAAATTTATATAATAATAATTGAATTTATAAATTTAGAAAATATTTTTACATTTATTTTTATTTGCAGATTAATCACATTATCATTATTTATATAATATTTGTCAAATGGGAATTTGAAACCTCCAATATAATTAATCCACAGCACCAAAATGGGATTAATCCAAAATCAAATTTCATAATTTCAATATATATCACAAAATTATGAAATCAAATATTCGATAATCTAATTAATAGAAGCAAGCAAAATATGGAATAAGGGACATATCCACAGACTCCAAACCCCATTAAACTTCAAACCTGAAAAATATTATTGCAAGAAACACCCTAATGACCTTTCCAAGAATAATGACCTTTCCAAGAATAATGACAGGACTATCTATCTAGTCAAGCTTATAGGTTGATACAGTGACACTGTCGGGCATCCACCTCATATATTCAGTGTTGCTCTTAAATTCCTGTGTCTCAAGCTCCTCTGGATGCGTCTTCACATACTTTCTGAAGTCTGCCGGTCCAATGAGAGGACCCATGTTGTCTGCAAATATGCCGCTTCCCTTCCGGATCAAGCCCTGCTCCTTCAGCAGCAGATAATCCGGCATGTAACGGTTCTTCCAGTGGTCCAGAAAGACGAATTCGAAGAAGGGAGCGTCCATCTCTTCCAGAAATTGCTTAACGGTGCCCAAACGCTCATCGAATTTTCCTTCCACCACTCGCACCTTGGACAATACTCCTGTAGCCAACAAATAAAATGATTGAGTTGTTAAGTTTATAAAATGATTGAGTCGTTAAGTTACTTTTAGTTGTTAAGGCGATAACCAGATGAATAAGTTAAATAAGACTAAAAACATGAATAACTAGCCTTGGCTTAAGATAGTGATAGAAGAGGGATTAAATCGTAAGAAGAAAATTTGGATCAAGCAAAACAAAAAGCATTTGATTAAATCCAATATCAAGCTGAATGAATGCTATACACTAATGCGGAAACACAAAAATTTGTGATGGAAAAATTTAGGACTGTTATGTGGACCAATTACATTGGGCATAAAAAAACATACTACATCAAAGAGTTCAATCCAACTTGTGACCATGGTGAGAAAACATATTTAGGAGCAACTATTAAAGGAAAAGCAAGGGTGCTAGTGCCACAGTTGAGGGCAGGGTCACATCACCTTATATGTGAAACTGGCAGGTAGAAGAACCCCAAAGAAGTTTGGGAAAAGAGAACCTGCGTTTTCTGCTATAAGGGTGTGGTGGAGACGGAATGACATTTTGTCATGGAGTGTGCAGCTTATAAGGATATCCACATCCAATATGAAAACAATCTAAAGATTGACAACATGCACCATCTATTTGACAAAAATAAAATAAATCAGTTTGTTAACCATCCAATCAAGACTCATAGCCAAAATCCGACAGAAAAAAATATGAAAATAAATTGAAGTTGTTATTCTCCTTTAACCTGACGATGAATTGAGGTTGTTATTGTCTGGGTCTTTTAAGTTGCTGAGGCTAATAGACATCCTTAAAATCATTAATTTAAGTATTATTCAGAAACATAACCAAAATTAAAACATAAAAAAACAGAGTAATTATTACTGCTATTGAATTTAATCGATATTTGAAGCAAAAGCCATGAAATGAATTTAGTGGTTTCGCGATTGAATTTAATTGATCTTTGAAGCAAAAGCCATGAAATGAATTTAGTGGTTTTTCTTGCTTGCCTGCATGGTCGATGATTTGTGTGGCGATTTGGCAATTGAGGGGGCCCATTTCCACAGCGAGGAGCATACTCCCCGGTCTCTGCAGCTGCGACGCGATCCTGACAGCAGAGTAACCGCAGTAAGTTCCGATCTCGAGGGCAACCCTGGGATTGTATTTTGCAATGGCGGAATCGAGAAAGGGGCCCTTATCGTCGCCGATGTTCATGAGCCAGCTGGTGCGCCTACTGTAGGAATCGATGGCCTGCAAAACAGACTGAGGGTTGCCCCTCTCTGCCGTCTGCAGGACGTGGTCGAGCAACGCTTTCTCTCGCCCGTCCCCTGCTTGCCCGGTCCCAATCAACGCTTTTAGGTTCGTCTGTGCTCTTACGAATGAAAAAAACGTGGATAAACCTGCCATAGCCATGTCGATTCACGAGCTCTCTGCAAATTGGGGCAGAAAAAGAACGAATAATAACACTAACGTTCTACCCTGGTTCAAGCATACATCCCAAAGCAATCACACCCCTCAAGACTGGAGAAGTTCACTGAACAACGGGTACCGTAATTCTCCCCTCTATATGCTTCTGGGCTCTTTCCCTTCTCTCTTTTTGACTTGTAGGTATAACTTTAAATCTGTTCATTGTAAATCACAATTATAATTAATTTTGGAAAAAAAAAATTAACTTGATAGCTTGTTGAGTGAAGTGTTTTTTTATCCGCTAGAAAAAAAACAGAACACTTCATTAGAGAAAATGTTTTGCATACATCATAGTTCTTGTTCAGGAATTGGCCGCTGTCATACATGAAAAAACTAGCCTGCTCCAATCTTAGATAAACGAAAAACCTCTTTGAAACTTTCTAAGGCAGTATTCATTTGTTCTCAAAGGAAATTTGCCAGTCGAATCTCTACATGGACTCAAAAACAGAGAGAATGCAAAAAACCAAAACAAAATGGATAAACTCAGCGATGAGACAGCTGCTTGGACGGAGACAGAAGGAAATCTTACTAAAACCCATATTACTTTTTGAATCTTAATAATACTTCCATATAAGAGACCAATTCCAAAAGAGATTGCAAAACTATGAAGCATTGAAAAATTAGACTTTAAAAATGCAATGATCACCTATGTGAATTCTGGTACGAAAACACTTCCATATAAGAAGACCAATTCCAAAAGAGATTAGAGATTGCAAAACTAAGAAGCATTGAAAAATTAGACTTAAAAAATGCAATGATTACCTATGTGAATTCTGGTATGAAAACACTTCCATATAAGAAGACCAATTCCAAAAGAGATTGCAAAACTAAGAAGCATTGAAAAATTAGACCTAAAAAATGCAATGATCACCTATGTGAATTTTGGTATGAAATTAATTGTTCTATTTTCTACATATTTGAGCCTAAACAGTGAAATTTTGACATATAATTTTCCATTGGGTGGTTGAGATAAGAAGTTTATTCTAGGGAATCTATTTCTTTTAAAATAAAAATCAGACATATATATGTGTGGGGTAGTTTTACAAAAAATATTATGAACTTGATATGTATTTAAAAAAAATAAAGATTGGACAAAGATATGTATTTGGTAGTTTTACTTAAAAGTATCATAAAATGTAGTCTCACTCTAACTATGCTTGCTTTATCAGTTGTTGATATTACAACCCAGTACAAAGGACAGATGGTCAATCTCTCACTCTTAGAAATAAATAAATTATTTCTATTTTCATATGAAATAAGATAGTTTTATATCAAACTTTAAAATTCTTTTGAAGTAATTAAAACAAAAAACAAATGAAGTTTATATTATTTTATATTACCATATTTCAATTGGATATGTAAATAAACCATTTTAATATCCATCTTAGCTAATTTATTTTAATATCAACTTCAAAAAAAACATAAACATATATGTATATGTATGAACCACAGTAAAATATTTCAATGTGCAAAGACAAAGAAGCAAATGAAAGTAAAATAATCTCCAGTAATATCCAAATGTATTTTAAAATATATCAATAGGAAAAAAAAATTAATATATACAATGTAGTCCCTAACTAAATTATTTCAATGGTCATGTCAACTAAATTATTTCAATAATAATAATAATAATAATAATATTTAATCCAAAAATTAAATTCATATTGTTATAGCATTTTAAGCATCATTATTTTACATTTCATTTTGAATGGAACAAATATTTGTTGGAAGTACATGTTCAAGTTATTTTATTTCATGTATTCAAGGGATTTTCAAGGGGTTGACTCCATTTATGCATTCAAAAATGTAATTTAATATATATATATATATATATATAGAGAGAGAGAGAGAGAGAGAGAGAGAGAGAGAGATGCAATCATTGGAGTGGCATTTTTTTAAAGTTTTGCACTATAAAAAAGGTTTGCACCTCAAGGGATTTGATCCCTCTTGGATCTTGTTAGATTTGTCGTAAAAATGTATCTATATTGGTAGACATCTATGACGGGTGTATAATTTTATATTGGCCATGTGATGATGTTTTGTTTTGGCTTTGATTCATGGCAAGGGTATAACTTACATTACCCTATGGGTATTCATATTCACACTGCCCTAGATCATAGCAACATGCTGGTTTATATTATTGCTTGACTTGACCACTTTCTTGGCATGTTGTCTTTGTCATGGTGACCACATAAACCAAGCTTAAATTGATATATCCATCAACCTTGTTTTGTCACAATTTTATTTTTATGGCTAGTGGAAACACATTTGTCAACTTGACGTTATCAGAATGGGAAAATAATTGCAGTGAGAAGAAGGCAACAAATCAATTTTGTAATGAGGTCCATAACTTGTAGTTTGTTATTGCTATATTGCAAGCAAAGAATGCAACACTTGAAGGTTGATAATCTAGAGTCAACCATGGGAAACTATTTCAAAATCTTGCAAATGAATTTCAGATCAAGATTGACCTTTTTGATGATTTGGAGGAAGTAGAGTCCCTATCTAACTCAGAAAATACTTTCTGAACTTTTTTCCAGTTGGAGGAACAAAATACTCAGTGAGTATTGAGTTTAGTTATTAAAAAACCTCCATGGAAACGATTTATGTAGAAATTTCCTCTCTTCAAGGAGATAACAACAGACTATTTGCCCAATATTAGACTTTGAAAGAAGATCATGACCATTGTTGTTGTAGTTGATGAAGAAGAATATGATTATTCAAGATTTGTAGGAGCATAAGTAGAACCTTGAGATACAAGTCCATCAACTATAAAATTTTGAGAGGAAGATCATTGTGGTTGAGTTGTTAGACTCACCTTTTTCCATGTTTCATGATCTTGATTGTAGCAAGCTTGATGTTGATGTTTGTGTCTCATCACATGCATTTTTGTCACCCATATTTGAAAAGCACACAATTGATAATGGATCCCAACTGTTGAAGGAAATGGGATATACTAGAGGAGGACTTGGGAAAAATGGATAAAGAATTTATATTCCTATTATGCCTAAAGTGTAGAATCTAAAGCAAGTTTTGGATATGTTGTTTCTATTGCTACATTGCGTATATTAGATCATATTGAATCTGGAAGGGTGTATTTTGTTGCAGGTATAGTTTCAACTACATTGTTTGAAGAGTATCCCCTTATTGATTGTGCTACATAGATTGATGATATGGATACAAATGTTGTTTTAGATGATAGATTTGTTAATGTACATGGTTTTCATCTTGTTTTTGCATATAGATTTGAGCCTACAAAAAAAAAAATTGAGCCTTCGTCTTTGAGGATTTTACCCAAGAATAAAAAGCATACTACTTATGCGTTAGATCATTATAGAAACAACATGAAAGGCTCAACCATGGAGTAGCACTGATCATTAGGATCGATTGTGGTTGGATTGATGGATGACCATGGAATCATTTGAACATTTTCTTGTAGACTTTATATCATTATGTATTAATGGCCATGCAATCATACAACATTCCTATTGTTTGATGTTGATTGTCGTTGCTCCCTTAGTTTTGTTTTAGGTTGTTGGGGGGAATTTGATGATGAAAACAAATGTTATTATTTTGTTCCTTTTTAGTCCTCTAATTGAGTAGACCTTGTTATCTTATTATGCCATTGTAACTACCTCGATAACATTTCATTTCTTGTGTTTGATTAGTGTGAAGGCAATGATGTTCAAGCATCTTCATGCGTGTTATTGTACCATATTTGAGATAAATGTTCCTTACTTACAAGCCTCGTTATTTTTTTGCTAGTTGATGGTATTTCTTCTACTGGAATCCATTGTCTTAGTTCTTTACCAACACATATTTTCTCTGAAGCATTTATGAGGAAGTTGTCAGTGTTTTCCTTTCTTGTGCCTCTACAACATCTTCTACTTTAGATAATAACCAAGCTTGTTGAGGTTTCTTTGGCTCTCATCTTCATGTTATTGGTACTTCCTGTTTGGAGTGGGCTTCTATTCTTGTCATTTAGTGGGTGATTGTGGGATCTATAATTTCAACTCCATACTTATTTGAGTGCTAACATCTTTTCCTCTTTTGGATAGGATTTTTGTTTCCCTATGTGTTTGCATTCTTTTTGTCCACTTATGAAAGTTTTTACTTGGGTACATTATTATGCCTTGTTGATGGGACCCGATTTTTCTTGATGTCTACTCCCTAAATTTCATTTAAGGCGAGGTGTTAACACACAAAAAGTGATCACCTAGATAAAATAAATTAGGTGGACCGAAAGACATGATGTTAGTATGAGTTTTACACATTAAAACTCACTTTCACCTAAGGAAATAGCCTAAGGAACCATTTTTTAAAGTTATTTCTATTAATTAATCCACAAACACAAGGATGACCAATAAATTCATGAATTTTATGTTATTCTCATAATTGCACTCACTTAGCTTGTCACCAAAGGAATAATTCAATAAATTAGTTATTTACTGATTATTTCTTAATATTTTTAACATTATTATAGAAATAATTTATTAAATCATTATTCATGAATTATTTCTGACCTATTTTATCCTTTCACCTAGAAGTAATTTAATAAACACATTGTTTATTAATTATTTCTAATTATTTTACCTATTCTTGGTCAATTAACTCAATAAATCTTTAACCATTAATTTTTACATTTTCCTCTTACAAATAATAATAAAATACTGAATTAGTTAAATCCTAGTTTGGTCCAAAAAATATTTTATTATATTTGACCTCATAAAATCTAGCTAGCATTTTATTATAGATAGAGAGGCTTTTCTCCTCATTTCTCATGATCCATTTTCATCACTGAACTTATGATCCTATAACTTTAGATTCTTCTCCAATAGAAGTTCTCTACCATTTTTCTCTTTTCTTCTTGTTGGATTATTTTTCCCTTTGGAGAGAAATAATCACATATTGCAACAAGGATTGTCTATGAACCCTCCCAAGGAGGAGGTACTTTGATCCAAAATTTAGTGGAGCTTCTACATAGGTGACTAATTAATAAAGTATTCTTTAGGTTTGTTGGACTATTTCATTCTTTATATGGTTTCATATTTTATGTGTTTTCTTTTCTAGTTCTATTTTGATATTTTATGTAGATTTATGGACAACTATATGAATGTGTGCCACTCTTAGGGTTTACATATAAACCGTCTTTATTTATTATTGGAATACTTGTAACTTGTAGATAAAGTTTTTTTGCTAACCCTTGTGCAGGAAGGCATCCAACAGTTAGTGTCTCCACTGGGGATCTGAATAATTCAGGTCTTAGAATGTGTGTTACAACCTTTCCCCCCTTTCCTCTTCTAGTAAGTTACTATTTTTGGTATTTTTTGGGGAAATTTGGTGATTTTTTTCCTTTACCAAGTGTTTTCCAAGTCATTATTCTTTGAATAGAAATATATAGTAGATCCATAGAAGACCCGAAAAAACATAGGCCTGAGAAAGTCAATGCACGTTTTCCCCTCGTTGCACTGGTCAACACAATTTTGGCTTAGTTTATACATTGGTCAATGCACTTCTAGGTTATTTTCCTACATTAGCCAAAATTTCCAAAATTTTCCAATTTTTACTATTTTTCCAGTTATTTCTATGTTGTAGGTTTTTGGGCTCCCTCTTTTCAATAGATAAAAAGCAATGATATTTTATCTTCTAAACATGAAGAGGAATAAAGAAGCCCCCTTGAGGATTTCTAGTACTTCTCCACCAAGATGTGTTTTTGGGAGCTAAATTGGTAATTTGTTGTAGTAGGACAGTTAAACCCATGTGACCACTTTTTTATAGATCTAATCATTTGCTTCTCCATTATAGATTGATATTAAGAACATTATTCTTCATATTAGTATTAGTCTCCCATTGGTTTTCTATTTTGATACCCCTTCATGATTGATGTTTTTGAGGTCAATTTACAACCCCAAACCATTGTTCCCAAAAGTAATCTTTGTAGAAAGCTAGTTGAATGATATCATATTAAATCCTATATTCGTTCTTGATTAATTTTATACTCTTTAGAGCCTCCTTTTTTCCTTTTTCTTCTCCTTTTCTTTGCACATAACCCTCATAGGTTGGGCAATGACTTGTTTATAGTGAATTCTTGATTATTGTCCATTTACAACATTTTGTTTATTGTTTTTATGTAGTTCATTATATTTAGTTTTAGTGTAATGTACTTTCATTTCAAGTTATATAATGCATACAATTGTGCATTGTTGATCATCTAATATTTTGGATTAAAAATCATATGTAAATATTGTAAATAACTAAATAAACATAATTGAAAGACGAGGAGACATTAAGATATGAAACCATCTCCATGTATATATCTATGTTCTATCTTAATGCAATAGCAACAAATTCATCCAGAGTTAGAGCCTTTGGAATACACTTTCAACCCGGAAGGGATGCCAGGCGAAATGCTGGTGGAAGAGTGGGAGATGGTGCCTCTGGATCTAACTATGATGCCTTTTCCTACGCCTTTGCGGGTTATCGGTTTAGGTAAGAGAGTAAGCGAATCTATGATATCAAAGTAAAGGTTGTCTCATTTTGATTCGTTGATTGGGCAATCGAGACCCAAAGGTATTTGTTTACTAAGAAGCCATTGCAGTAGTTGTAGCTTCGCAGGCATCGTAGTCTTTGAAGGTAGAGTTAGGTGCCTCTGCAGTGGAGTATGGCTCTCGATATGTATCAATTGGAACAGATTATTTGATTGGATCCTCTACTGTTGGATCTACAGGTCCTACTGGGATTGATTTCACAATGAGCATGCAACCTTTCCTCTTTTAGTCCCTTTGCAGTTCCTCCCTACTACTAGGTGGTAAACTCATGGTATCAGAGAACAGGCCCAGGCCCAAAATTAGTCTCTTTTTGTTGTAACTCTTGCCACTCTTTTCTATATTTTGTCCCTCTGGTCATTTTAGTAAGTACTGCTACATACTAGTGGTGGAGGCTCGTTGCAGGCAGATAGGAAACACTTGTGGGGTCTTAATTCACTGAAATCGAAGGATTTGAATCATTTTGAAGGGAGTTAAGTTGGATGATGATCTTTTGTTGGTCGCTCTTGTGTGTACACTGTATTCGAGACAAAACAACTGGTTTTTTTCTATGTATGCGTCTATTGAGGTAGAGGAATTGCCTGGATGGCCAAAAGTGGCCGGAATCTGGGCAAAAAAATCTCAATTTTTTTTGTAGAGGCAGTGTTTGAATCATGTTTTTGATGGTGGAAATGGATTTAGCACCATAAAAAAACATCTAGGACACCTAAAATTTTGAAGTTTAACAACTATAATTTATTTGTGAGCGCGTTTGTATTGAGGAGCCTAGTGCTATTGCTAGAGTTTCGCAATTCCATCATTAAAAATTTAGGGAAGCCCTTGAGATTGAAAAAAGGCCAAGCAATCTCAATAGAGAGGATGGCTGGAAGATCAGTAGATGCTGGGTCCCAACACTCTCTTCCTAGTCGTTTTCTTCCCTTCCTCCCCTCCCTCGTTTATAGCTTGTTCTTGTTATCCTGTATCCTCTGGCCTTTGTTCTTTGTTGAGTTGTTGAGATAGTATGAGGTTTTTAATAACATTTAGTTTATGCTTTTAGCTATATACTAATAAAAGAAAGATAATTACTTTCATATTGAAATCGATCTATGATAATATGTTAATTTAACAATTAAATATACAATTAATTAAATCTGAATATTTAAAATATTATAATTTTATTCTTTCTAACACTTCAAGTATTTTAATATTTATATTATTATATATGTTTATTAAATAGTTAATACATTTTATAACTAACTATGAATTTAATTTTCATTTAAATTAATTTATTTATATATATATATATATATATATATATATATATATATATATATATATATATATATATATATTTATAATTAAATTTTATAAAATAGTTAAAACCTTTATGTAAATTCATATGTCCCTTTGACTTTTAATTTAATAATAATATAACTAACTATCAATTTAATAATCAATTAAATTAACTTTTTTTTACGCCCAGGTCCAGTCCAACTAACTGTTTCCTAGTCAAATTTCGCTGTTAGTCGATCTAGCCATTGCCTGATCAAGAGTTATAGCCGTTGGAGGTTTTGCGCTGACTATTTAACATGCAATGCTAGATCGGATTATTTAACTTGTCCTGACGATGATCCACACTAGTTGGTTTGAAATGCGTCGACAAATGAAATATCATGTGATTTACACTGAAAAATCTCTCATAAACTTGATATGGATCACAAAAGCCTCAATTCAACAACTATAATTTAGATTTAGAAAAATCCTTACCAGATTTTCTCTAAATATGACCAGAATTTCCATAACTTTCTGGGCAATTCCTCCAGCTTGTTAGACTACGGATTTTTCTATGGCTCATTGATTCATTTGTATGATGTGTTGAACGTTGACAGAGAACCGTGGTGAACACTGCTTGAATTGAATGTTGGCTACATTGAATTTAACACTGGACAGAGATGGTGCATGATTGTGCATTGAATGTGCTGCGAGATGACATGGATTGAGGCATGCAGCCTAGTGTATTTTCTTAAATATGTTGAATGGTTATGGTGAATGCAGCGTTGGAACTCCGTTGAAATTCTTGAATACTGGACCCTGGTGTGAAGTTACCATTGCTTTAAAAAAAATGTGTTGAATATTTTAAAAGATACGCTTTCAAATTCGTTGAATTTTTTTTTATGGTGGCCATGTATATGAACTACGTTGATGCTATAAGTGAGTGTATATGCTTTGTGTTCTTTTCAAGAATGTGAAGTTTGAATGGATTAATATGGTCATGATGGTATTATGTTGGGATGTTTATGATACGAATATTGGTCACGTTGGAGGATTATGACTCGTGGCATGTGTTAGAATCGGTCTAGTTATCCCTCCGTCAGAGATCAAAGCTCTTTTTTGCATTTCATGTTTAGGTGTCCCATCAGTTTTGATTAGTTGCATTTCGTTAGGCATGCCATAACTCTGACGGAATGGTTTGTGTTACTCATTCCCCTCGTGCTTGGCACTGCTAGTTCAGGTCTATTCATAAAAACAAGTCTTCAAAGGTCATGTACAGTCCTGTTTCAAATTTCTAGGTCATAACAATGGTTCTTGGTCATTAGGTCTTGGGTTGAGTCAGTCTTGTTTTGCAAAGTCTAAGAAGACCAGCAGGCCAGAGGGATGTCCTCGATAGGTGGTTACTTCAATAATTTTCATCATTATACAGATAAATTATGACTTCTCTTCAAAACTCTGTTTTGAAGATAAGTCGTCATCTCATTTTTGTAAAAATATTCAAAAATTTCAGTTCTTGAATCATCCAAGCGCAGCCTTGGTCTCCTTTGCCAGATCATATCACAGCTATCCTTGCAAAGAATTGCAAAGAAAATCATTATTTCAACCAAATTTAAGGAGGAAACCAAAAAGGTCAGAAGTCTATTAATCCTGAAAAAGTGTCAACGACAAAACATTACAAAATGGGTCATGGACCAAGCAAAAATCGAAAGGGAGTCTTTATAAAGATATTTCATGACATTTTCAACTCATTTTGCATGCCAAGAGTGAAGAACATCATTCCAAAGCGAAATTGTGAGTTTGTGAGGAAGTTGGAGCAGTTTCAGGGGTGCGCGACGCATTGGAATAGGTGCGCGACGCATCAGGGGCGCGCGGCGTATCAGGCAAAAAATTGCAGTGTAAAAATACACGCGCACGACGCATCAGAGGCGCGTGGCGCGTTGGGTGAGGTGCACAACGCACTGGGGTTTAAGCCCAAAATTTGCTTGGAAACGATGAACTCGCCTCCTCTCCGCACAAAATTGTAGGTAGGCTCACATCCACCACTTGTGCTTGGTTTTTGAAGATAAGTGTAATGGGTTCATGATATGTTTGCCTTAGAAATCCAAGTGGAAAGCCCTCCTTGTCAATGAAATTGTTGTAGGGTTTGAATGCAAAAAATTGCTGTAAGGGTTTCAAAAACAGAGTGTAACCAAGGTTGTCATTATTTCTCCATTTCCCTTTGTTTCCCATTCCCAAATTCACCCTTATTTTTCCCCATTAATTCCCTCCTTCATCCTACACTATAATCCCTCAAATCCTAGTCCCTCACCTCTATTACAAAACACATTATCCTTATCATTTCCCTTCCCTTCTCTAAGTCCCTTGTTTTTATTTCCAAATTCCCTAATTTCTTAATGTTTCCCCTTTCCTAATATTCCCTTGTGCATTTGTGTCCCCTTGGTCACAACATTTTTAGAGCAAAAGAACAATTTACAGGCAATTGTGCATGCAGTTTATACATCAGCATATATATTCCAGCTATCTTGTTTTCAAAGAAATGTCAGAGACCAAGTCAGTCTATGAGCAAGAGTATGATAGTGATTCTACACCGGAGGTAAATGTGCCAAAAGTGCCACGGAGGTATCACAAAGGTGGAAAAAGTGGTCAACATGTCAGGGAGGAGCCTACTTCTTTGGCCCAATTGCAAGCTTTCCCACTTGCAATGGATTGTTTTCGACGTCAATCATGTTTCCAATACTGTGAGATGATCTCACAAATCCAACATCATCGGGAACTAGTCCGTTTATTTGTTCTACATTTACAGGATGGTCATGTAAACCTTGCCGGAGTGAATTTCACCTTGTCACCCGAGACTATTGCTCATGCCACCAGGATACCAAATGTAGGGGAGGAATGGAGTAAACGCCAGCTGTTAGACAGATTATACTATGAGCCATATATCAAACCCGGGTACATGAGACACTTGAGCGCAATTTTTCCTTTCAGATTCCTGAGGGATGAGTATGCACCATTGATGAAACTCATCATTCAATATTTTAGTTGCGAGGGCAGATTCTCGCGTCTCTATGCGTACCATGTCCGTTTGTTGATGCATTTCACGAGGGTACATATGATGAACATTCCGTTTTTCATGTGTCGCAACATAGAGAGGATGGTGCCTTTAGTACAAAGGAAGAGCCCAACACATCAACATAAGAGCATATATCATTATGCGTTGATGAAAATCATAGTGATGCATCAGTTGGCACAACAGGGCATTACTTGGGAGGATTTCATCTCCCGTGATTACTTCGCAGCGCTACAGCTGCCTCCCGAGATAGTTCATGATGAGGGAGCGCCTTCACACCAGCTAGGCATTCCCGAGACTGAGCATATAAGTGCTCCTCCATATGTGACATACCAGCGAGGCCACAGGGCCTTATTTGCATCTACACGACGAGTACTATCTCCACCCGGGGTGGAAGGGGTCTCGTTGACTTCATCAGCACAACGAGTATTATCTCCACATCATGTGGAAAGGGTCTCGCCTTCTTCTTCAGCACAGGTACAGATCCAGGATAGGGGCAAGAGGCCCATGTTTGATGAGGGTCCTTCAGGAGGTCAGGACACGGATATCATTGATCTTGATGCGAGCTCTCCTAGCTCGGAGCTAAAAGAGATCATCCGACAGCAAAGGGCTGAAAATGACTCGCTGCAAAAGAAATTGCAGATGGCTAAGTGGACGATCAACTACTTGGAGCAGCGCAACAAACAGCTGGAAGATGAACATACACTTTATGAGCTACGACAAATCCGGGAAGACCGAGAATTGGCCCGAAAGAGACCCGGTGATTTGACACCGATTGATCGAGAGTCTATGCTCATCCGGGTGAACACTCATTTGGAGAAATTGTTGGCGAAGGAAAACAGAGACAAGTACATGCTTCGTCATATGAAAACTCACTATTGGGCTCGCATGCATGTTTGCAAAGCAAAAAAGAAGATCCTTAAGAGGTGATTGAGCAAGGCACTAAAACGGCGGAAAAAGCCCGATCCACTCCAAATTTTGGCTGAGGCTTCATTGGAGGGGTACAATACATGATAGAGGGTCTTTACTCTGAATTTGAGCAAATTTAGAGAACTTTTTGTCATTTTTGAAAATTTTGTCCTAAAAACAGGTTTTTTGGCTCAACGCGTAGCGCGCCGCGCGCAACCCATAAGATTGGGAGGTCCAAATCACAAATGGCTTGTAGTGTTGGATTTGTCATGATGAAATATACATGCTAAGCTATGGCCAAACCATTTCATCAAGTTCTGGGTGACCAAAAGGCTCAAAAACACCATGAAAATCACCTTTCTGCCACCTTTTGCACCAGCAGGAAGTACTTTCGGGAGAATGCACTTTTGGAGGCGCAAATGGACACCAAATTGGAAAATTCTACTTGGGTTGGAAAGTAGACATCCAGGGATTTCCATCAAGCCAACCTGAGCTCAATTTGGATTCCGGGAAGTGCCCCACAAATAGGTGGAAAGGCGCGCGGCGCATAGGGCTCAGGCGCGCGGTGCACATGGTTTTTTGGCACAATTTTCATCTTCAGCTCAGGAAACAAAGCCAGTTTGACCAGTTTTGACTTGTGATGTGATTTTTTCACTCCTCTTGATGTAATTAATGAAACATGATGTAATTTTGGCACTTTATTACTTGTTCTAGAAGATTCATTCATTAAAAAGTGAAAATTAAATGAATGAATCAGTTTCCTACCTTATAGAGGCAAGTTGTTTTGACTGCCTAGATTGTAGTGCTTTGTTTAGAATTGGTTGAAACAACTCCTAGGATGATGAGCTCGACCCCTAGAGGCAAGGGAATGGGTTGGCTTGCCTATATTATGTATTTTCTTAGTCATTTTCATGGTTGGACTCTTGGGGGAAAAGGTTTTGAGACTCTATTGTACATTTTACTTCAGCATTTTGGCAAAGGAAAGACCAGGGTTTTGCAGCACTATTTGGAATTCATGTGGCTTTATGTTTTGATGGTGTGCTTATTTTAGTACTTGTAAGTTGTTATGTGTATCATTTTCCTTCTCTCATCTTCTGCAATTGAACAAATGAAGTGTTAAGGTAGAATTCATAATCTGTAATGCTCTGCCTTTAAGTTTGTTTGATCTCCTATGTTTTCATCTGTTTAAGGAGAATTCTTGAGGTTTCCTTGCTCTCCTTAGCTCCTCACCTGTCTGATCTACTCACCTCATTAGCTTTTAAGGCATCAAAAAATTGCCTACCTTGCTCCAATCCGACCTCTGCAGAAACTGTGTCTCATCCCCGCACCCAAAATTGCCTTTCCCTTTGATTCAACAAAAACCCCAAAAAATCACCTTTAAACCTCTGCACTTAATACCTAGCCTAATATTAGTTGCAATTTTAGTCATCTCGAGCCTCATTGATTATATTTTTTCGAGATTGACCCGGAGAGAGCCCTCTCCTGTCCTCGTAGGGCTTGCTACGAGGCTGAGCGTGGTTTGATGTTGCCTTGAGTTTTGCCTTCCTCAGCCTGGGGCAAATTCGAGCGTTAAAATAGTGGCGACCATACTGGGGAACGATTAGAATGGTTTTCCCATTGATGTCATTTCTCTCATAAGCTACAGACGGAGCCTGAAGATTAGCCAAGTAGCCTTCGAAACGCTTTTGCTTTGCATTAGCGCAAGTAGATCAAAGCTACTTCAGTCAATCTCTGGTTTAGCTTTTGATCGTGACATTTGAAACACCCCAGTACATTTGCAAACTCTGAGCTTTTGGATGATAAGTTGAGAGTTTTCACAGGCTGACTAGCTGTTTTGTTCCTTGATATTTTGAAAATAACAAGCTGGCTTCAGATCCTAGTCTCATATTTAAATCTCATTCATGTCCGGCTATCTTTAAGTATTTTGAAGAAATTGATTTTGACGAGAGGTTTGAACTATCACTGTTTAAAACTAAATCTGAAAGTGCACTTGATTCTCTAGTTCCCAATCCTGATTTTGCTGCTGCCCTTGAAATTGAGAGAAACAATAAAGTGGTTGAAAATTTTATCCTACGACACCTTCAGACAGATATTCAAGCTGCAAATCTGGTTGATTTTCTAGAAGCTGCATTTGCCAACATTAGATTTACTATCACGGCTTCTGCCTCGCACGAGCAGACCGAACCCCCTTTCATCTCCATTTCTCCCATAATTACATATCCAGAATCTACAGTCAATTCCCCTTCTTCATCCCACGCAGTTTCTCCTCCACATACACCCCTACATACCGCACATACTTCAGCTACACCCACTCCTCCAACTACCCCTAGACCAAATCCTCCAAAAGCAATGGCAGCTCGGTTTGCACCCCTCGCTTTGCCTCAAGTTTTGAATGACATGCCTGCAGATTATCAAAGTAAAATTCCTTTGTTTGATGGCACACCTCAGAATATCACAGCTCAACAGCATGTGGATAAGATGGCGGATTTCTTTGATCTTCATGAAATCGATGAAGAAAATGTGACTATGAGGTTATTCGTGTAGACTTTTGGTGGAGAGGTAAGGAAATGGTTTAGAAATCCGCTAGCCAGAAGTATTCCTACATTAGATGATCTCAAAAGACAATTTCTAGAATTCTGGGAAGTGAAGAAAGATCCGCTGCAAATCAATGCCGAATATACTAAGCTTAAAAGGAATGCTGGAGAGTCCGTTCAAGACTATTGTATCAGATTCAATGCAGTATACAACACAATTCTGGATGATTTAAAACCAACCAGAAAATCAGTGTTGCTCAAGTTCCCTGATGGTTTTGATCCAGACATGGCATATCAACTAAGGGAGAGAGATCTGACCACCTTAGAAGAGATGCAGAAAATTGCAGTCAGTGTCGAAGCAAATTTGAATGATAAGAGAGCTAGAATGAAAGCTGAAAGGAAGAAGCTTCTACATCAGACCAAGTTCTTCGCAAGGTAGAAAAGATGATTGAAAGGTTAGCTATTGACAAGCACGAAACGCAGATTCGGAATCCTAATTTTCATGGTCAGCAACAACCACAATTTAGGATCAAACAGCGTGAGCAGCGAACACAAGACACACCATCACAATAGCAGCAACTGAAGACACCTCTCCAGCAGAATTTTGTTGGTCCTGAGTCAGATGATGATGATCAAGTAGTTGGAGAAGAAAATCATTTTTTTACTCCTGATGATATGCCCACATTTATCATTGAAGATGATGAAAAGACAACAAGATCAGCAGTTCAAAATGATGCAAATTTTATCTTAGCAAATGAGATCGCTTTGGAGGAAGAGTCAGATGAGTATCAGAGAGGTTATATGCATGCATTGTCTGCTCAGCAGCGCCAATTATTACTAAGAGGCAGAAATGTTCCCATAAATCCCATCCAAAAGAGAAAATAAGTTCCAACATCTAAAGAGGAAACATCAGTTGCATCAAAGAAAGGTAAAGAGAGTGCTGACCCTATGACCAGCAAGCCTATTCCAGCAAATGAGATCCCAACAAATGAAAAGGTAAATCAGATCAACATACCAAAGGATAAACATGAAAAGAAAGATGTTTCAGCCAAAGAAGTGGACAAGACTTCTTCTTTTAATTTGGAGAATGAAATTTCTAAATTGAAGGTGTTTATTCCATTAACTGAGCTCATGAAGAACAACAGCTATAGAGGACAAGTCTCCAAAATTCTGAATTTTGACCCAATGTTTGATATGGTCAGTGTTGAGGACGATCAGCCGGAATTGATATTTGGACCAACATTAAGTGGTGAGTCGGAAGTACCTCCTTTTTATATAAGTTTAAGGCTGCATGAGTTTGTGTTGCATAATTCTATGTTTGACACTGGCGCTTCCCACAATCTTATGCCAAAGGCCATCATGGAAAAGTTGGGTTTGGATATCACCAGGAAATATCATGATCTCTACTCCTTTGATTCCAGCAGGGTGAGATGTATTGGGTTAATTAAAGATTTGGTTGTAAGTTTGGATCAGATCCCTGTAAAGAATGTCTTGATGGACGTTGTTGTGGCCGACATTCCTCCTCGCTTTGGTATGCTCCTTTCTCGATCTTGGGGGGCAAAATTGCAAGGAACAATTCAGCTTGATTTCTCTTATGCAACGATTCCCGTGTTTGGTCAAATGAGAAAGTTGTACCAGGAATAGAAAATGAAATATATGATCACCAGCAAGGAGAAACCAATCAATCATCCGATCAGTTATGTACATACAGACCTTGAATCTTTCGTTTTGTATTCAGATAGTTTAAATGATATTGATAGTGAGTTAGTTGTAATAAATGATATCCCAGAAATAGCAGAGAATTTTAGAGAAGTCCTAAGGAAAGAACGTTAGGAACAACAGAGCATCACCGAGCAATCAGCTGAAAGTAATGGACAGCAAACAGAAAAATCACAGCAGACAACCTTTCAGCACTTGGCAGAAGAGGAAGACGGTTTATGGACCATGGATTTTGATGGAGCAGTAGGTAATGATGGTGCTGGGATTGGTATTTGGGTACGTAGTCCTTTTTCTATCTCAGAAAAAGTACCTAGTAATGTGCGGGTATGTTCTTACAAACTTGCTTTTGATTGTTCAAATAATGAAGCCGAATATGAAGCTTTGATTGTTGGCCTGAAAATTCTAAGAAAGCTAAATGCTAAGAGGATTGTCGTGTACGGTGACTCTAAATTAGTGATCAAGCAAGTTAAAGGCGAATATCAAACAAAACACCCTCGGATGCAGGCATACCGGAATGTTGTTTTAGATATATTGAAAGTATTTTCAGATTATACATTGACGTGTGTGCCTCGTGTTCAAAATAGAATTGTGGATGCACTTGCTAAGGCAGCCAGCAATCTGAAAATTCCTATGAACTCAAGTAATAAATTTGAAATCCATGTGAAGCATCGTCCCGCTGTCCCGGACAATCAAAGACATTGGCAAGTTTTCCAAAATGATGAGGAGATCAATGATTTTCTGCAAAATAAAGGTGAGTTCGAAAATGTTTTAATGGATGCAGAACATGATGATGGTAGCAATGAGTTGCAAATAAATGAGATGGAAGTATTGCAGCTCAAAGGTAATGTAATTCCTAAAGGTTTGATACCTTTAGAGGAGCTTTTTGATCATCATGATGTAGCCCGCAAACCAACATTGCAGCCAACATAAAAAGGAGTTGAAGAGGTAAATATTGGAACGGCTTAGGATCCTAAGACGGTAAAGTTATCCAAATCATTGACACCAAAGGTAAAGGAAGAGTATATCAGATTGTTGTTTTCATTTGCCAATGTTTTTGCATGGGATTATTCCGATCTGAAAACATATGATACTAATATCATTCAGCATACTATTCCAATCAAACCATATCAGAAGCCATTCCGTCAAAATTTGAGGAGGATCAATCCTAAGCTGCTACCATCGATTGAAAAAGAGGTGAACAGGTTATATAAGTCAGGAATCATTGTGCCTATCAGATTTTATGATTGGATAGAAAATTTGGTCCCTGTAAGAAAGAAAATAGGTGAGATCCGTTTATGTATTGACTTCAGAAATTTGAATAAGGTGTCCTTAAAAGATAATTATCCATTGCCAAAGATGGATCATATATTGCAACGAGTAGTTGGAGCATCAAGGATGTCATTACTCGATGGGTATTCCAGATATAATCAAATTTTGGTCCATGAAGATGATCGAGACAAAACAGCCTTCACCACTCCGTGGGGAACCTTCCATTATGCCAAAATTCATTTTGGTTTAAAGAATGTGTTAGCGCTTGAAATTTCACCTCAGGCTGAGAAAGGTAAACCTCAAGGCAACATCAAACCATTTAGCCTCGTAGCTAGCCCTACGGGGCAAGAGAAGGCTCTCTCCAGTCTATCTCATGAAATCTTCAATAGATGAGATGACCAATAAGGTAACACTGATATTAGGCTAGTAAACTGATCAAAAGGGTTGATTTGGGGTTTTTTGGGTTTTTGGTGGCAAATTGAGGAGAGGGCAATTTTGGGTGCGGGGATAGGACACAGTTTCTGCAGGGGTTTCTTTGGGGCGAGGTAGGAGACAACGTTGATGCCTTTAACTGAGGTGAATGGTCAGGAATGAAAGATGAAGAGCTAAAGAGAGAAAACAATAACTTTGAATTCTCTTTAGACAGAAGAAAACATTGAAATTAAACAAACTTAAAAGCAGAGCATGGCAAGCATGAATTCTTACTTTAACACTTCATTTGTTTAATGTGCAGAAGTAAAAGAAAGGAAATGAATCACATAACAAGCTTACAAGTACATTGAGAAACACACCATCAACACATGAGTCCACAAGAATCCCAAAGAGGACTGCAAAACCCTGGTCTTCCTTAGCCAAAAATTGCAGAGATACAGTGAAATAATACAAGGATAGCTTCTCCCTCAAGAGTCCAACCATGAAAATGAGAAAGAAAGTACATAATATAGATCATCTAACCTCTTTCCCTGCCTCCATGGGTCGAGCTCACTATCCTAGGAGCTGTTTCAACTACTTCTAAACTAAGCACTACAAACTAGGCAGTTAAAACAACTTGCCTCTATAAGCTAGGAAACCAATTCATTCATTTAATATTTACCCTTTTCATGAATGAATCTTCTAGAAGTGTTACATAAGAGTAAAAGTGTCTAAAAAGTACAATAATTACATCAAAGAGGATCGCATTTCATCCCAAAAAGTTAAACTGAGTCAAATCTGCATTTTCTGGGCTGTACAGTGCATTTTTGAAAAAACTGCCTGATGTGTAGCGCGCCCCTGCCTGACGGGTCGCGCGCCTTTGGAGCCACTTTTGGGGCACTTGTAGGTGTCAAAATTGGGCAAGAGTAGGCTTTTTGGAAAGGTCTATGAGTCTACTTTCCAACCCAACTAGAATTTTTGAATTTGGAGTTCATTTGCCCTGTCAAAAATCAAATCTCCCAAGACTGCTTTCTGCAATTCAAAAAAGTGGCAGAAAGTCATTTTTTGCTAGTTTTTTGACTTTCTGGAGGCCCAAAACTTCACCAAATCTCAAGTCCATCCATGAGCATATGTAACTTTGCATGAAAAATCTGGAAATGCTGAGTTTTTTCCAAATGGAGTTGCCGGGATGAAGGGTCGCGCGGGGGGTGAGACCCGTTAATGGAGAAAACCTGTAAATTGCACAAAAAATTCACAAATGACAAAATTTTCTCCAAATTTCTTGAAATTTGGGCTGGGAGTCCCCAATAAAGTACCATGCTCAGTAAAAGAGGCTTTGGCCAAAATTTGGAGTGGATCGGGCCTTTTCCGTCGTTTTAGTGCCTTGGCCAACCTCCTTGGATCCGACGATTGTAATTTTGACATTTCTCTAAAACCATGACACCTGTGCAAAAAGTGAAGGAGGTTTTTCTTCCTTGGCATGTTTTGGACAAAAACCTTTCTCATTTTCCAAAATTCATCTTTTATTGCTCTGGAACATCATTTGAGTGTGACTTGTCCCGATGTGTGAAACAAGGAATTTTGTCGAAATGAAGCGAAATGAAGGGGATAGGGGGCTTCTAAATTCTTGGGGAAATTTTTGGGAGTGGGGAGGGATGTTAGGAAGTAGGGGAAAGTGGAATCTCAGAGATTGAGTGAGGGGAAGGGGTCCAAAAGGGCAAAACACAGGCCAAACCTAGAAAATTGCCAGGTTGTAGCTAGAAACTAGGGTTTGTGCAAAAATGAGGAATTTGGGGGATCTAAGGGATGGGAAGCATTTGATAGGGTATTTTAAGGATAGGGGAAGGTGTATGAACATCTGGATACAATTTTTGCCGATGACTTGACCGTCCAAGAGAAATTGCCTTCAAAACCCTAGGAGAGGGAAATGACCTTGCCTAGGCGCAACTGAAGCATGAATAAGCTGTAGAATGACCCTATGGAACTTGACATGATGATGACAACCCTCTGAATGATGATAGACTCAGCTAAATGGTGACATGAATTGGCATTTTGACAACTTTAAGCCCAAAAGCACAATGGAGACTTTTACTTGCAAATGAAGACCTTTAAAAATACGATCATGATCTTCTTGAACTGTAGCAAGCAATAATTTTTCATGATGGAGGGCCTACCTTGCAAAATTTGGCAATTTGTGGCTCCTTGGTGAATTTTCAGGCGGTTTTACAAAGAGGGCGCTGACGGGTCGCGCGCCTCACCCAACGGGTCGCGCGCCTGGTCTGACGGGTCGCGCGCCTGTCAAGCTCACAAATTTCACTCAAACTGTCTTGCAATCAGTTGCTCTATCACTTGGATGCATAATGAGGCTTGATAGAGGGAGATTAGGGCTTTTATAGCCTTGTTTGAATTAATTTCATGTCACAACCCACATGGTTTCCTTTTATCCTGAAATTGGTTGATTTGATGCTTTTCTTTGATAATTTTTGCAGGGACAGCATCTGAGGGATCTTGGCAAGGGAGCCAGGGTTATATGCTGTCCTTTGAAGCTTTTTGAAATTTTTTTACAATTTTTACAAATTTTGAGAAATGACCTTGGCTTTAAAAACAGGGTTTTTAAATCCAAGGTGAAAATTAGCTGCACAAGATAGAATCTTTCGAAGAAACACTTTGAAAATCATCCCTCTGGCTTGCTAGGCACTTATTGAACTTCAGAGACATGACCTTGAAGACAAACTTGACCAAAACCCTAGACCTAGAATTTTGACTTCAAGACAAGACAAGTAAGCTTTAAAAGAGTTTAAGGACTGAAACAACTTTGATCCAGCAATGCCAAGAGGGGGACAAAAACACCAGCTCCTCCATCAGGGTTATGGCATGCCTAACGGGATGCAAAACTTAACACTGATGAGACACCTACCTATGCAAATGCAAAGAGCTTTGATTGCTGATGGAGGGCTTCAAGACCGACTCTAACAGAATGCAGGTGCTACTTTTCAGCGCGCAATGGACATGGCCTTCGCTAACGAAAAAGATGTATTTTTGGTTGTTTACCTTGATGATTTAACTGTATTTTCAAAGACTGATGAGGAACATTTATATCATCTGAAAGTTGTTTTTCAAAAGTGCAGAAAATATGGCATTTCGCTGAATCCAAAAAAGAGCCTTTTCGCCATGAGTGAAGGCAAGCTCTTGGGCCACATCATATCAAAAGACGGCATCCGTGTGGACCCCGCACGTGTTGAAGCCATTCAGCAGCTTGAACAGCCCCGGAACAAGAAAGAAATACAATCATTCAATGGTAAACTTAATTTTCTGCGTCGCTTCATTCCAAATCTAGCTGAGCATCTTAGAGAAATCACGAATATGCTGAAAAAGGACAGTCAGATAAAGTGGACTGAGGAGGCGGTGAAATCATTCAATTTGGTAAAATTAGCTCTTTCTTCAGCCCCTACTTTGATTAGCCCAGACTACACACAGGACTTCATTTTGTTTTCATTTGCTTCTGAGCACACTTTGGCAGCTGTATTAATGCAGAAAAGAGAAGGAGTTGAAAGACCCATTGCCTTTTTCAGTCGGATTATAAGAGACGGAGCATTGAAATACAATATCATTGAGAAACAAGCACTTGCGCTTGTAAAAGCTTTGAAAGACTTCTGTGTATATATACTGCATTCCCACATAATAGCATACGTTCCTAGTGCAACAATTAAAGGCGCTTTGGTACAGGCAGACCCAGAGGGAAGACGAGGTGAGTGGATTGCTGCATTGTTAGAATATGATGTGGAGATTAAACCAACCAAGCTGATCAAAGGACAAGGACTTGCAAAACTAATGGCTGAAACAAATCTGCAAGTTCTAGACATAAATTTGATTGCTGCCATGACCGATGAAGATGAAAAGAGTATGCCAGTTCAGGTATCTAATATGTTTCTTTCTTCTCCTTGGTATGCTGATATTTTATATGTACTTCAGAATTTGTCTTCACCTCCCGGAATGCCTAGAAATAAGAGTAGAACGTTGAAATTGAAAGCTGCCAAATTCTGCATTATATTGGAAAGACCCTGGTGGAATGTTATTGAACTGTTTGGTAGAGGAGGAAGCTCAAAGAGTTGTGGAGGACTTTCATAAAGGAGATTGCAGGGGCCATTTGTTTTGGAAAACCACAACAAATAAGATTCTAAGGGCGGGATATTATTGGCCTTCGCTGTTTTCAGATGTGTTTAAGGCTGTTAAGAATTGTCATGAATGCCAAATTTTTGAAGGAAAGCAGAAACTACAGCCCTTGCCTCTCAAACCTATTGAAGTTAGTGCGGCTTTTCAGCAGTGGGGATTGGATTTCATCGGGGAAATTCATCCGGCATCATCAGGACAACATAGATGGATATTGACTGCCATGAACTATTTCAAAAAATGGATTGAAGCTGTTGCTACTCGACAGGCCACGGATGCGGTAATCATTTCTTTTCTTGAAACCAATATTTTGTCACGTTTTGGATGTCCTAGTAAGCTAATCACAGATAATGCAACAACATTCAAATCAAAGAGAATGGTGGAATTTTTCTATAAATACAATATCAGCCTAGGACACTCAACTGCATATCATCCTCAAGGCAATGGATTGGCCGAATCATCTAATAAATCTTTGGTTAATATCATAAAGAAATTGCTGGAAATTAATAAAAAGAACTGGCACAAGAAATTGGTGAATGCTTTGTGGGCTGATAGGGTGAGTCAGAAAAAGTCTATTGGCATGTCTCCTTTCGAGTTGGTATATGGCACAGACACGGTTTTTCCTACTTCGCCTGCTGTCCCAGTAGTCAAATTGCTACAGGAAGCTGGTAGTGAAGAAGATCCCATGCAAAGGATGATTAATCAGATGATTCATTTGTAGCAGACACGTGAGGAGGTATTGCAAAATACTTTCAAATTGTAGGAGCGCATCAAAAAGATTTATGATGGGAAGGCAAAAACAGACACTTTTCAGCTAGATGAGGTAGTTCTGAGATGGGATGCCCGGAATGAAGACAAAGGAAAACACGACAAATTTGAAAACTTAAGGGAAGGGTCCTTATAAGATTGCAGCATATCGTGGCCAAAACGCTTTCCTTCTCAAAGAAATGAATGGAGATGAATGTCCTGGAGGGCCGAATAATGGTCGGCTGTTAAAGAGATACTACTTCTGAGTATTTTCTGCTCATTTCATCATCATTGTACACATCGTTTTACTTCTGTTTTATTGCACATGTATACTAACTTCTCATCTTCAGTCTGGGGCCCACAGTGAAGGCTATAATTCTGAAAATAGAGGTTAGTTGGTTTAAGTTTGTCAAGTCAGTTGTATCAGTCTTTTTAGTTTTGAGTCTGTTTTGGTCAAACTGGTTTTTGATTTTTCCATCCAATTGTCAAAATTTTGTGTTGGAATAATGACTCCATCACCCAATGGATGAAGGCATTGTCTAGCTCTTGCAGACATCTGCGGTTCTTGGCATCTCCAAGGAGCTACCATCCCCATTGGAGCCAATGTTAGAGTCGGTCTAGTTATCCCTCCGTCAGAGATCAAAGCTCTTTTTTGCATTTCATGTTTAAGTGTCCCATCATTTTCGATTAGTTGCATTTCGATAGGCATGCCATAACTCTGACAGAATGGTTTGTGTTACTCATTACCCTCGTGCTTGGTGTTATCACTCAGGTTGTTCCCTTTGACTCCTAAGGGAATACGGCCGAGGTAACCACAAACCAATCTTTGGATCACAGGTCCTAGCCTACCTGCAATCAGAGAGGGCTCTCTCTTTAGGATTTAGCTTTGTTTCGATAATGTTTAGGCTAGTTATGTTGCACTGAACTTTGTTTTAAAGTTTTGGTTGAATGATGTCTTCTAGCAGCTGAGATGAGATCTTCAGAAGGTTCAGTCCATTGGGCAATGGAGTCTGTGATTATGTGTTGTTTGAGGTATTGAGTAAGAGTGATGAAACTGCAGGGCCATATAGATATATCATGAAACAAACTTCAAGTTGTGAATATGAAATATGTCCAGCCAGTGAGAGGCAACTAAGAATCTTTCACTAAGCTGGTGATGTAGAGAAATGAAATATCACTCAGGAGCATATTTGAATTCTTGAACAGTATTTACTATGAAAGATTTAGTATGAAGGTGAGCAACTAAGAATTACACATTCATAACTAATACTGAAGAAAACATTCATAACAGCATAGATTGAGTTTAGGGTGTTTTAATGAACAAATCCTGAACTATTCTTTTTCTGTGCTGTTAAACCTGTGAAACATAGAGCATGAATGGATTATGAAAGAACGAAATACATAACAAGATGGTTCAGAAAACTTATTGTGACATGGAATAGCGTAGGAATCCTGTAGCAGCAAGTAATCACACCACAACACATCAAAATGACTCAAAACTTTAGAAATTCAATTAGCTCCCTGTATTAAAGTCTGAAATTACAACATAGCTTCTCCAGAAGAAAAATCAACAACCCCAGCAAGTTCATGCGTGGGGATATATATACAATTGTTTTTACAAAATATCTTAACGCTGAGTCATTTGCTCAATAACTGCATTTACCAACTTTCAAAAAATATCAGAGACAATAGTTATTGCTACTTTAACTGGACAATGAATGCCTTTTCAGCTCTGTCAGAAATTCTTTGACTTTTGGAGGCAACTGGGTCGGTTGGGTACTTTGTATTGATTCTGAGTGATATGCTCTTTATTTCTCTGTCGAGGTGCGGCTATCTCAGCCCCATCATCTGCATCTGTAGTCAAACTGGATTGCTGAGTTGGCCTTTTCCTTAATCTCTCTCCCAGTCAAAACAAATATGTGTTAACTTTCTGAAACTGCTGACTTTTATGATGAAAATACAAAAATATGGTGAACAATCTGTTTTCTACAGCAGTGTTTGTATCATGCGTGTCCACCATTCCTGAGTAGGCAATTGGTGCCTTAAGATTATGCCTAAAGTTACAGCTGCCTCAGTATATTTGTAGTAGTTTGGAGGCACTTCAAAAAGATGTCTGATCTCATTCATAATAAAAAACAAATTCTCTAGTTTGTCATAGAGATCCTGCCCAGATGGGGGCCCTGTTCCCTCTGAGGTACTTGCTGCTGCTGTGATTTGATTTGTGGCATATGTGTCTACCCTCTTGGCATAATTTTCATGAGATAGTAACCTTCCTGCACTGGTTACTAAGCTGGGAAGGCCTCTATTATGCAATGATGTAATCTTCTCAATGAATCTGTTCATCTCTGTTTGCATCTCCTGACACCTTTTGTCCAATGTTTGCACATGATTTCTTAAAGTGAGCACTCTCTTCACTAGTAAAATGGTATCAGTCCTATTAGTGATACCCATTGCTGCCAGCTGAGGGCCAGTGTGGTTATTCAGGACATTGATCATCCTATTAGCTATTTCAGGCATATTTCCAAGAGATGCTCTTGCTCTTTGACTTTCTTTTTGGGCCCTGCCTATTAGATCCATATGCTCATGGATAGTTTCTATATATTGCCACTGGTCTGTAATAGATTGACCAATGTTGGTCCACAGGATCTTCTTAATTTCAACTACAATTTTGTCAAGAGAGAGCTCTTTCTCTAGTTCTTTTATTTTCTTCTCAAGAGCTCTTGCTTCTCTTGTTTTTTCAGCTACACTTTGCTTGGATTTATCATATTTTTCCTCAATGGCAGCCAATTTATCCTTGGTTTCTTGCAGTTCAGCCATCTGTGCTTCTAAAGCTTCCAGCTCCTTCATCATGTTCTGCATACTCAGGCTGGGCCCCTGATCTGGTGCTGTTGCTGGTGCTGATGTTGAAGGACCAACTTCTGATGTTTGTCCTGTAGGAGGAACTGCTGTAGTAGTAAAAAGTGGCACACCTTCAGTGGATGCAGATATCCGTGTTGGCTGCATTGGTGCCTCACCTTGTCTTGATTTCAGTGCTACCTCTAGTGCACTCTCTGTTTCCATTAACCTCTTGTATAAACTCAGGGGTAGGGCCACTACATCCTGATCCTTTTTCTGCTCTGCCACTTCTCCAGTTTGAGGGTGAAGACCAGCTGGCAGCTTGATATGCTTTCTCATAGCTGCTATGTCTTCATCCCTTTTCTTCAATAAAGCTTGCACACCCTTAGGGTCCTTTGGATCATGACCCAACTCTACGATGATCTCTTCCAAGGACTTGATTCTGTTGTCCTTGGCCTGGGATGATGCCTTCTCTAATTCCAATTGAGCTGCAGTGTTGTGTAGAGAATTTTGTAGTTGGTGTGCCAACAGGGTCTTATCAGCTAAAGTGGAATATATCATTTCCCCTGTTTGTCTGTGTAGCTCAATTTGATCCAAGGGGTGGATATCTTTGGCAAAAATTTCTAGATTAGTTCTGATGTAATCGGCAGTTGTTTGAGGTTGCTGCATGGTATGTCTGAAATGACTAAGAGTCATTTTTTGCTCTTGAATGTCATAGGCAGACATTAATCTCTGCTGATTTGTTGGCGCCATTTTGAGGAGATGGTTGTAGATTTGGTGCTTGAGGGGCTCATTCCTTTTCTTTATGTCAATAAACTGCTGCTTGATGCTGGAGTCTGCCTTTGATTTCTGTCTAGAAGAGCTGACCTCTGTCCCATGTGGAATGTCCTGCCCTTGCTGTAAAGAACTGGTGGATGTCTCAATACTAGGAGGGGGCATGTTGTCAATCAGCCTCTCTGGCAATTCCTCCTCAGAAAAAGGGTTTAACCTTTGTCTCTTTTCTCCTTGCTGGTCCATAGAAGTAGTGAGGGGAGTGTCCTCTTGCCTATCCCTCTTCCTTGTCCTGTCCTCATTAACAGGTGTTTGTAATACAGAGGTGTCAACTGTTACCTCCTGCCTTGGAGGAATTTGTTCATGTGTTTGCTGTTCAGTGTGGGCAGGTTGCTTGGCTCTGCTTTCCTGCTGCTCCACAATTGGAGGTGTTTCTTCTTGCTGCACCGTTTTACCTTTAGTCATGTCTGCTGCTGGATTAGTTGTTTTGGCAGGTTGCTGAGGAATGGTGGATGAAGAAGCAGCTTCTCCACGATGCTGAATGCCTGAAGACCAGACCTGTCGAAAATATTCCAAGTCAACTGCCTTTTCTAAAGTTTTAATATCTTTCTCTGCTATTTCTTCTTCACTATAATCTTCCACTAATGTGCCCTTTTTCCACTCTATTTTATTAGCGTATTGTTCAACCTCTGGAATGCTAATGTGGTCATATGTAGCAAGCCTATGCTTGATTCTTCTGAGGCTTATGAAGTGGTTAGGGTCATAGGGTGCCCAATAGAAGCTGGTCTTGGGCTGGAGGGCTTTTAGCATTTGGTCTGCCTCATCCCAAGCTTCTTCTCTCTTGTTAAAGATGAATGGACCCAATTGATGATTAACTTTGAGCTGTGCCTTCTTGTTTTTGCTATGGAAGTGGATCATATCTACATTGCCGAACTGTCTGAAGTACTCTAGAGCAAAGAGTCTCATGGGGACATACTTTGGTAGCCTGTATGGTGCTAACTCATAGCCATATATCCTGATCACTGTATGGTGTTGGTAAAAGTACCAATCCCCTATGCTATAGTTCTTAGACAGCTGAAGGATTTTCTGCATATCATCTGTGAGTCTAGGAGGATGGGAACTCTGCACCATTGACAAGGCTGGATGGATGAATAGGTCAATAAACTCACAATAGTTGTATGGTGAAAAATGAATGTGATGACATACTGATGTCCAGAATATTACAGATCTTTTGTCTCCCTTTGCATCTAATTTCTTGAGGGAGACAGGGAAGCTGTCAGGCTGATTGCATAAAAACAGATGATATATGTAGGAGGTGTACTTGAAAACCCTCTCTCTCTCCAAATTCATGAACTGTTCATGAATTTTGTTGGCTATAAATGAGGCATAGTCATACTGGACAACAGGGGGCTATCCTGGGGTAAAAATGGATAGTACCACCAGTGTTGTCTCATCTACAAACTCACTGGTCTTGAACGCTAGGATGGAAGATATAATGTCCACCAGCAGTCTCCCTATGTCATTAAACCAGTCATGCTGATAAGGGGGAGGCTGTAGAGGCTGGTACTCTGGGCGCATGAATAATTGACCAATCCTTGTAATTTGTGAGTTGGAGAGTTTGGCACCCTGCTCTAGTAAAAACTGCATGGAAAGAGGCACCAGTGGTCTTGTAGGTTTGAAATGCAGCATTTGGTTTATGGCTTCAGGAGTAATATAGAACAAGATAGAGCCTGAAGGACTCAGAACAGCTCTTTGATTGGGGTCATAGTTTGTGCAACATTGGTGAATCAAGTCAGGGAATTCATTGACCTGAGGGAGATAATAAATTGGCAAATTGGATTTCCAGATTCCCAGGAGGTCTGTACCATCTCTATGCTTCTTTCTCAACTCACAAGCTGTCTCTATATGGTATGTGTTGGTCCTCTCTACAGTTTCTCTCATCTGAAAATCTCTGTCAGCAAGGGCTAACCACTCCAGGTTCTTGTGTGGGGCATTTAATGGGGCAATTTTCAATGCCACTGGAGTTTCCATGGTCAACTGAATTTGGAATTGTATTTGAAGTTTTTTCTTGGGCACAACAATATAGAGCAGTGGATTTTGCAGGAGCAGGGCAATTTGCAGAGGGGAAGAGGCAAACTGGGGTGAAAATAAGTCAAAATGCTCGTAGGATAGATTCAGTGAGCAAATGCTGGGATTTGAGAGTTGGTTTCCTGGTGGATTTGTCTAGCAGTGGTCTAGATTTGCGAATGCGCAAAGAAACTGTGAATTCATGGAAATTTGGCACGATGGGGACTTCTGTGAGTGAACTTGGGCTTACAGTGTGGAAAAGGACCACTGGTTCATGAGGATTCCTTGAAATTACTGTGTTTCCTCTTTTCTTAGTTTGTTTGGTGAATTATGCATAAACCAGGCGCAGAGGGGGAAACTGATAAATACCTGGTGCAATCAGACAATGGTGGAAAAGCAGGTGAATTCAGAGTGCCAGCAGCAAGGGAGCAGTCTTCAAAGTTGGTAGGTAAACAACGTAGGAGCTCATGCAGGAGCACAGTGAGAAATATTGCAAATAACGCGAAAAACGAGTTTTTTGGGCAAAATAGGGAAAATTTGGCCTTTGGCGCCTTTTTGTCAGATGAAGTCAGCATGACGTCATGGGTGGGGTCGGGTACAGAATGATGATGTGGCGGCCAGGGAGCGACTCTACGTGGACAGGTGACATGGCAGACAGCTCGGAGCAATGGCGGATGGGGTGGTGATGCGATGCTGAAGCGGCAGTGACGTAAGGGTGACACATGGGTGACGTGTGGTGGAATTATCAGAGCGGTAAGCGGTTCCATCGGACCACTTATGGTACGGGAGTGGTTTTGGCAGGAGGCCACTCGACACAATCTGGGAACGACACGCGTTCGAGCCCTGACGTCACCCTCTGACAGATTTCGGGCGCTATCGTTCGGGTTTCAGAGGTGGTCTGATATTGCTGTGGGCCGTCAGATGGGAGGGCCTGGATCCGACGGTCGACGGGCTGTGGAGGTGACGGGTGGATACGGAGGGTCTTGGCAGGATTTAAATAATATTTTCCTTTTGTTTTTTGTGGTGTGCGCACTGTAACAAAACTTTGGATAAGTGGAGAAAATGGGTTTTAACCGGGTTTTATGCAAATAGCGCGGGTGATGCATTATAGTGGGTTTGTAAGGGGGATAGGGGTAGGAATAGGTTATTAAACTAACCAAGTGTTAGTTTAATCCCTAACTTCAAACAAACCAAACAAAACTTTTGATTCTGCCTGATTCTCCAAATATTTGAACATATGGCTATAGTGCCAAAAAGGGGGGGTATTTACATATTTTGTGGGCCTTTTCACAATAGTGATATAGTAGTAGGGGAAAAGGGGAACATAGGGAGTTAAATAATAGGGTTAGAAGTCAATGTGAATTGGGGATATGAGAGATTGGAAGTGTGGGATAGAAAACTAAGTTTAGTGAGTAAACTTAGATTTTTAGGAGTTGATGGGAAATGGTTTTACACAAGAAATGTGGCTTCTTTTCGGAGAAGAAAGTTAAAACTTGTCATGAAATTTCCAAGAAGAAATACAAGGAGGAATGTTTGGGAAAATCCTGAAGTCCTCCATGGGATGTTAGAAAGGGAGTCTTTGGGGGAAATCAGGGGAGTTAGACATGCTTCTATACTTTGCCTTCAAAATGCAGCATAGATACCTTTGCAACTGTCAACATATGCCTTCTTGATTAAGGCCAAAACTGAATAGGATCAAGATTCTGCAACTTCTGGCTACCTACCCAACTTAGAACCTAGCATTTTTTGTTACTTCAGGGAGGGTGCACTTAGACTTGCAAACCCTCATATGCTCTTTTCTTTTTGCTGCCCTCCTATCTAAATCTACCCTTATGTCTTCCAAGGGCCCAGATTAAGCTAGTGGGCTCCTTCCTTTCTCTATCAACTAATCATCTGTCAAGCTTAAACTGTTTGAACAGGTACTCATTACCTACTCTAAAACAAGCAATTCAAAACATGGCATGGCCCAGCTTGAACTGTTGAGCCATACCTCAAGATAGTAGTGGCATTTTGATTGGCCACTTTCCTGATCTTTCTTTGGGGTTCATTTCAATTAATTTTTCTTTTGACCAATCCATTTTCTTGCCCTTTGATTATTCTTTTAAGGCATACCCTCTTTACATTTTTTAACATTTTTGCTTTGTTCACCAAAAATGGAACCTTTGTTTTATCAAAGATGATCATTTTTAGCATTTCCACTGTCAATCATGAAATATGAAACCCTATTGGCATAGGAGGCTAACAGTGGCTCCACTTGGGGATGACTTTTCCAGATGAAAAATCAAGATCAGCAGGTCAGATTGCCTTCTTTTCCACCTTTGTGCAGTTTAACCTTTCCTTTTGTTGAAGACTGAATATCTAAATCCATGAAATTTTCTTGCAATACTCCTTAAGTTGATCTGTTCTAAAATTACAGCCCTGTTTTTTCCTTGCTTCTCTGATCATTTCTCATCTTCTAGATAATTTCCAAGTGCTTTCTTTCATTCTCCCATGCCAAAGTGAATAGTATTTATCAAAATAGTGCAGCACCTAAGTTCTTCTCAAAATCTTCTTCATTTGGAGCTCTATCTATCCGCTGAAAATAAACATACTGAAATACAAATTTATGTACAATATAGAATTTGAGCAATGCTTGAGCATTCTCCCATTGACTGGGCCTTCCTCAGTGTTTGAGCCATCCAAGCTCTTTAGAAAATAAGTGTTATTACCTTGTACAACACAAATTACATAAGGTCCCTTCCATAGGAAGTCAAATTTCCCATGTTTTCCTTTGTCCTCCCTCCTGGAATCCCATCTTAGCACTTTGTTTCCTATAGAGAAGTCTTCAGCTTTGGTTCTCTTGTCAAATATTCTTTTGAGCTTTTCTTGCAGTACTTGGGTTCTTTGATAGACTTCCTCCCTTGTTTGCTGCAGGTGAATTGTCTGATTGATCCTTCTCTGAATGTCATTTGGTTCAGCTTGTATTTCTTGCAGCAACTTGATTACAGGAACACCTAGAGATGAAGGGAACCTTGCTTCCATTCCATAAACTAGTTCATATGGACTTGTACCAATGGATCTTTTGGTGGTCAGTCTATCTGCCCATAGAGCATTCATTAACTTCTTATGCCAATTCTTTTTGTTTTCTTCCAAAACTTTTTTGATGATGTTGATTAGGCTTTTATTGGAAGACTCAGCTAGGCCATTGCCTTGAGGATAATAGGCTGTGGAATGACCTAAGGTCATATGATATTTATGACAAAAGCTGATCATTTTTTTGGACTTGAAAGCAGCAGCATTGTCTGTGATAATTTTGTCTAGACAGCCAAATCTGGACAAGATGTTGGTCTCTAGAAATTGTATGATAATGGAGTCATTGGCCTGCCTACAGGGGACAGCTTCTATCCATTCGGTGAAATAGTCTGTAGCAGTCAGAATCCACCTATGCTGGCTAGAGGATGGGGGGTGAATTTCACCAATAAAGTCTAGACCCCATTGCTGGAATGGTCTCTCAGTTGAAACAGGTTTGAGTGGTAAAGGCAACAACTCTCTCTTCCCTTCAAACATTTGACATTTGTGACAAGACATTACAAATTTTCTCACATCAGTAAACAAGGAGGGCCAATAAAAACCAACCCTTAGGATTTTATCAGCTGTGGATTTCTAGTATAAGTGTCCTCCACAGTCACCTGCATGAAATTATTTGAGGACATTGTCAGTTTCATCCAATGTTAAGCAATTAAGTAAGATCCCTTCATGATTTCTCCCAAACAAATTATTGTTAATAATACAAAATTTTGATGCTTTCATTTTCAAGAACCTTCTCTTAGTTCTGGACAACCCTGGAGCAGCTTGCAGGTTTAGCAATACAAAACATATATCAGTATACCAAGGGGATTGCGTAAAGGCTTGGTTGATCTGTGGAGCCGCCATCTCCTGTTCATTGTCCAGTTCGTTAATATCAAGAGCTTGAAAATTGGTTTCAGCCATCAACTTGGCTAGACCCTGTCCTTTTATCAGTTTGGTAGGCTTGATTTCCATGTCATATTCTAAGATTTTGGCAATCCATTTGCCCCTCCTACTTTCAATTCCTTCTTGGGTTAAAATGTCTTTCACTACTTGTTGTTGGGAAAAGTATCCATTCGGAATGCCCCTATCCCACTCTAAGGTGTGATAGTGCCTTAGCAACAAACAAGACAAACTACTTGAGTATTCTTCTTTATGAAATGTAAATGAGGAGAAAGGATCTAACTAACCTGTGTCTTCCGCTAGTTTGTTGATCCAATCGTTCCTCTCTTCAGTGGCTCCCAGATCCTTGCTCCTTCACCGGCCCAACTTCACAGAATTCCTACAAGATCACAAGAGAGAGAGAATCTACACGAAGATATAGATATACATTCATAAAAAGCTCAAGATCAGATTAAGCTAAACATGTAAGCATAACAAAACATCATTGATACACAGCATGTAGGAGAAACTCAAATAGTTTATTGATAGAATAAGAAAGTCCAAGAGGAGATACAACCAAGTGAGTTCCGATCCAGCATCTACCTCCCAGCAAAGGAATCCCTTCCTCTCCTCCAACAAAGCATAAATCACCCAATGTACTAATCTCAATCTCAAACCAACGGCAATTCTCTGCAAAGTACAAAATTCCAGCCTCCTGGACCTCTGGGTGAGAGATCCATATATAGATGTAAGCAGAGAGGATGAGTCAGCTTATGTTTTGACTTGTGGCTTCTCTCTGTCAGTTCTTGCTTCCACTTGGAGGTTGAGAGCCTCTTACTCGTCACTAGTCGAATTCATTGAGGCAAGTGTCATTGAGGAAGATTGTGGAAGCTTCCAATGTCTGTACACCTTGCGGAATGACATTGCCATTTGGCATTTCTCGCTTAGCACACCCTGGTAGTGCTTTTAGGTGCGTTGCAACGCACCTAGCTAGTGTACTGGGGTGCATTGAAACGCAGGTAGCTAGAAGAGCTTCTGAATTGATCCTGAATTGACTGTTTCTAAGTGGTTTTTGGTGGAGAACTTCTGGGAGAAGCTGTCATTGGTTGACCTTGTTCCTTTAGGGGCAGGAACAACTCTTTTAGGGACTTTGGATCCCTTGGATTATGGACATTTCATGCTCAATGCTGTAAGGCACAAAAATGTCTATAACAGTTGCCCCCTAAAGTATGAGGCCGTTTATCGGGTGAAATGCTTTATTAGGAGGATCCGAAGTTCTTTCAATGCTGGGAAGAGACCTGTAATAAGATACAATACAATACATTATTTTTCATACTGTTTTCATGATCTAGCTGAGGCGGGCATTCCCATGCTCAGCTTTATAAATTCATTTTTTTGTACATAGAACAGACAATCGTCTGATGGTAGACTGATGATTTTGATGAAATCATCATCCTTTTGGTAGGATGATTCTCTGTGCTGCAATGTTGTACATGTCAATGTCTTTATTTTTCTTGAATATATATCGCAGCCCGGATGGATGAAACTAGATCCGGGGTCTTCAATCTCGTCTGATCTTCACTCTAAGTACAAGTCGATCCATGTGAGAAATGTTCTGAAGTCGAACATGGAAAGACATCGCTTGATTACCAGTCAATGATGTAAACTGTTAACAAGCGCGAGAGGAATCACCGATAATGATAATGACCCTCAAGGTAATGCAGTATAATTCATGTGGTGTGAATAAAGGATTTGGCGTCGAACACCACGCAAAATCTTTCGGTCGAAGGTCATTGATGTATACCTGTCGCCGGAAGTGAGAAACTTGCCATTGAGGCATGCAAGCTTCAAAGTACTGAGGGGGTGTTCCTAGATCAACTTTTCGGATAATGAGCTGATGTCGACAAGAAGCGATCCGTCAAAGGAGGGCCTTGATGTATCCCACATCAGTGACATGGAACGGAGCAAATGATTTTGATGGAGGTGAAAACGATCTGATGATATATAGTTCAGGGTGGCGGTCATGAAAGAATGAAGGATAATGTATGGTAGTGGATGGGACACGGTTGACTTCTCTGGATGACTTCTCTTGAAAATATCGGCGACACTTATGTGATGGATTGGTAGCATTTACCCCAAAGGTGGATGGTATGGCGAGACCATGGTGATGTGACCGGTGGATGAAACAACCCAACCCGACTCAGGCACGGAGCGGAAGTGTCATGTTCAAGAGCGGCTTGCTACCAATAAAAGTTCTTTGAGTTTCTTCCCAATTTTTCCCCAGTCATTGCTGACCAGTACCTCTTTATTTTTGTCAAGCTTGAGGAGGATAACATATGCTTGTTCTATAATTCGCCCTTCGGGCAAACCCATCGCTATGTTTTAACGAGCCTAGCGATAGTGAAACTCGTCCTCGTCTAAAGACAAGTTTGTCGCTATTAATCTTTTTAACGAGTCTAACGACAAAGATAACTCGGTCCTTTTGATTTTTAGAGAGTCTGAAAAGGTACGTAAAGTTAACTCCAAAATTCCTTTTTCGTCATCTAATCCCTTAAGTCCGAAAAAGTATAAAACAATACAGAAGGGATGAATTTTCGATAGTTTTAACGAGCCGAAAAAAAACAAGCGCTCGATATTTTTGTGCAATAATCCCTCGGGTCCAAAAAGATTAAAATCTAGAGGAGGGATAGCTCTTCCGGTCGCTTTAACGAGCTGGAATGCCAAAACTCGGCAATCTTTTCATATTTTACGAGTCAATTGAAAAGAGCTTAAAGAAGACTCGTCTTTTGAGGAACGAGTGATAAAATGGGTAGTAGCTGATTCCAGGTAAGGGTTGGAATTTTCCAAGCACGGCAGTGTCACAAGGATGGCTAGTGAAATCATTCTTCGCAGCTGTTCCTCAAAATGGGTAAACAATCATATGGAGGTGAATGATCGGCCAATGGAAAAGTGGAGGTGACGGTGCAAACACGACCAAGGCTTTAATGGCTGATAATGTTACATTCACGGTGGTTATTTACCGGAGGATAGTTCATTTTTTAATGAGCATGAACTATGCGCTAAAACTGCTCGATCTTATGTTTATTTTTTAACGAGCATGAACTATGCGCTAAAACTGCTCGATCTTATGTTTATTTTTTAACGAGCATGAACTATGCGCTAAAACTGCTCGATAAGTTTGCATGCCCCCAACATAATAACTCAAATCGAGGTGCATGCCCCCCAAGCTTCATTGCATTTAACTCAGTGGTTGGAATGAAGGTTTACCTTTGAGATTTGGAAAGGGGATTTGTTTCATTTTTTAATGAGGTTGACACAGTAAATGAACTATCCTCATGACTCCTCGTTTCATTTTTTAACGAGGTTGACACGAGATAAGAATCGTCCTCGGCATCCACCGTATTTATAGTATTTGATAGAAAATCGAAAACTGAAGGATGATTAAGGTTGCTGGAATAATCTTCGTAGTAATCCGGAAGATGGGAGTGATGCTGGTAATCTTCCCATGGTTCCTTTTCTTTCATTATTGATTGAATGATTCCTTCGTTTGTAGAATGTACAAGTTGTTAGAGTCGGTCTAGTAGCCCTCCATCAGCGATCAAAAGTCTTTGCATTTGCATAAATAGGTGTCTCATCAGTGTCATTCTTTGCATTCCGTTAGGCATGCCATAACCCTGATGGAGGAGCTGGTGTCTTTATTCCCCTCTTGGCACTGCTGGATCAAGTTGTTTTAGTCATTAAACTTTTTCAAGGTTATTTGTCTTGTCTTGAGGTCAAAATTTCTAGGTCTAGGGTTTAGGTCAAATTTGTCTTCAAGGTCATGTCTCTAAAGGTCAATAAGTGCCCAGCAAGCCAGAGGGATGATTTTCAAAGTGTTTCTTCGAAAGATTCTATCTTGTGCAGCTAATTTTCACCTTGGATTTAAAAACCCTGTTTTTAAAGCCAAAGTCATTTCCCAAAAATTTTGTGAAAATTGTAAAAAATTCAAAATGATTCAAAGGACAGCATATAACCCTGGCTCCCTTGCCAGGATCCCTCAGAGCCTATCCCTGCAAAAATTATCAAAGAAAAGCATCAAATCAATCAGTTTCAGGACAAAAGGAAACCAAAAAGTCAAGTTTATAAAGTGTCATGGAAAAAACATTATAAAGTGGGTTATGATATGAAATTAATTCAAACAAGGCTATAAAAGCCCTAATCTCCCTCTATCAAGCCTCATTATGCATCCAAGTGATAGAGCAACTGATAGCAAAGAGAGATTGGGCGAAATTTGTGAGATGGACAGGTGCGCGACCCGTCAGTGGCGCGCGACCCGTTGATCGCCCTCCGCCAGTGCAAAACTATAATGGGCGCGACCCATCAGAGGTGCGCGACCCGTTGGGTGAGGCGCGCGACCCGTCAGCGCCCTCTTTGTAAAACTGCCTGCAAATTCACCAAGGAGCCACAGATCGCCAAACTTTGTAAGGTAGGCCCTCAATCTTAAACAATTCTTGCTTGCCATGGTTAAAGGAAATCATGATTGCATTCTCAAACGCCTTCATTTGCAAATGAAAAGCTCCACTTTGCTTTGGTTTAAAGTTGTAAAAATGGCTTGGGTTTATATGCTGTTTTAAGGTATCCCCTTGTTATCATTTTCTCCCCATTTCCCATTTCTTATTCCTTGTCATTCCATGTAAATTTCCTTTCCAAATTTGTGAAAGAAACCTAAACTCTACCCCTTTTCCCTAAGAAATAAAAATCAAACCCTAACCCTACCTCTCATAATATCCATGTAAATAAATTTGTATAATGATGTATATGCAATGATTTTGAAATGATTTTCCCCTAAATCCCTGTTTCATTATTATTCCCAATTTCCCTTTAAAACATCCCTTCCCTAACATTTCCCTTGTGCTCCTTGTCCCCTTGAAACAACATTTTAATCAGCAGTTTATAAAGCAGAAACAGCAGTACATTTCAGCCATTTTGCTCCTAAAACAATGTCAGAAATCGAAACCAGTTATGAGCAAAGTGATGACCATGCATCAGCTTCAGAGTTTGAGGAACAGAGGAGGCCTCACAAGGGTGGAAAGGGCGGCCATCATAGGAGAGAGGAGCCCACCTCTTTGACCAATTTGCAGACTTGTCCAATGGCAGTATCATGTTTCCGTTATATGTCTTGTTATGAGTTTTGCGAGAGGATCTCTCAGATTCAACATCATAGGGAGTTGGCTCGCTTATTTGTTTTGCATTTGCATGATGGACATGTGAACCTTGCTGAGGTGGATTTTACATTGACACTCGAGATGATTGCTCAAGCCACAGGGATACCGAATGTCGGAGAGGTGTGGAACAAGCGCAGGATGTTGGACAATGTTCAGTTTGAGCCTTTCATTAGACCTGCATTCATGAGACATTTGACGGGTGTATTTCCCTTCAGATTTTTGAGGAGTGAATTTGCTCCCATGATGAGGCTTATCATGCTCTTTTTCACCTGTGAGGTCAGATTTTCACAGATATATTCGTACCATATTCGCCTATTGATGTATTTCACATGGGTACGGATGATGAACATCCCTTTTTTCATGTGCCAGAACATTGAGAGGATGGTGCCCTTGATGCAGAGGAAGAGCCCAGCTCAGCAGTATAGGAGCCTCTATCATTACGGTTTGATTCAGCTTGTGGTCAGACATCAGTTGGCTCAGCAGGGCATCACATGGGAGGAGTTCATCTCTCGTGAGTTCTTTACAGCACCACCACCACATCCGGAGATTGTTCATGAGGAGGGAGGACCATCATAGCAGCATGATATCCCTGGGACTAGCCATGTCAGCTCTTCTCCATTGGTCACTTATCAGAGAGGCCACAGGGCCTTATTTGCAGCAGCTAGGCGAGTATTTTCTCCACACCAGGTGGAAGGGGTCTCGCCTTCTTCATCAGCACCACGAGTGTTATCTCCACACCAGGTGGAAGGGGCCTCATCTCCGACAGCAGCACAGGTATCAGAGAGGGGCAAACAACCCAGGATTGATGAGGGGCCATCAGGTGTTCCAGAGCTTGTTGATCTTGATGTCAGTTCTCCTAGCCTAGAGTCAAAGGAGATCATTCAGCACCTTAGAGCTGAAAATGATGCATTGCAAAAGAGATTAGAAGGGGCACAATGGATAACCTCATATCTAGAACAACACAATAAGCAGTTGGAGGATGAGCAAACTCTTGATGAGTTGTGGAGGATTCGTAGTGACCACAACTTGAATCGAAGAAGACCTGGTGATTTAGTGCCAGTTGAGCGAGAGGCTATGCTTATCCGGCTCAATGCTCATTTAGAGAGGCTGTTGGCTAAGGCCAACCAAGATAAGAAATTGCTAAGAAACATGAAGAATCATTATTGGGCACAGATGCACGTGTGCAAGGCAAAGATGAAGGTGCTCCAAAGGCGGTTGGTCAAAGCACAAAAACAGAGAAAAAGGCCCGATCCCCTCCACATCTTGGCCGAGGCTTCCTTGAAGGAGCATGGCACTAAATAGCTCAGCCCCAACACAAATTCCAAGAAATTTTGAGCATTTTGGGTGATTTTGGGTTTTTAAGGCAAAAAACATGTTTTTCCGCTTGACGGGTCTCACCCCCCGCGCGACCCTTTCACTTGGCAACTCTATTTTCAAAAAACTCAGCATTTCTGGATTTGGCATGAATAGTTACACATGCTCACCCATTTCCAAGAGATTTTATGAAGTTTTGGGCCTCCTGAAAGTCAAAAAACAAGCAAAAAATGACTTTCTGCCACATTTTTGACACACAGAAAGCAGTCTTGGGAGATGGAAATTTGGGAGGGGTAAATGACAACCAAATTCAGAAATTCTAGTTGAGTTGGAAAGTAGACTCACAAACCTTTCCAACAAGCCTACTCTTGTCTCATTTGGACACCTGGAAGTACCCCAAAAGTGCTCTCAAAGGCGCGCGACAAGTCAGGATTTGGCGCGCGACCCATCAGGCAAATTTCATAATTTTTCACTTACAGCTCATGGATTCGCCCAGCTATTACTAGTTTTGACTTTTGATGGGGTTTTTCACCCTCTTTGATGTAATTTATGTATTTTCATGTTGATGTGACACTTATTTACCTATTCTAGAAGATTCATTCATGAAATAACTTGTATTTAATGAATGAATTGGTTTCCTAACTTATAGAGGCAAGTTGTTTTGATTGCCTAGTTTTCAGTGCTTAGTTTAGAAGTGGTTGAAACAGCTCCTAGGATAGTAAGCTCGACCCCTAGAGGCAAGGAAAGATGTTAGATGATCTATATTATGTACTCTCTTGCTCATTTTCATGGTTGGACTCTTGAGGGAGAAGCTCTTATTTGTATTACTCACTGTATCTCTGCAATTTTTGGCAAAGGAAGACCAGGGTTTTGCAGTCCTTTTTGGGATTCTTGTGGTCACATGTATTGATGGTGTGTTTCTCTTTGTACTTGTAAGTGTGTTATGTGAATCATTTCCTTACTTTTCCTTCTGCACATTAGGCAAATGAAGTGTTAAAGTAGAACTCATGACTGTCATGCTCTGCTTTTAAGTTTGCTTAATATCAATGTTTTCGACTGTTTAAAGGGAATTCAAGGTTATTGATTGCTCTCTTTAACTCCTCACCGGTCATTCTCATCCATCCATCTCTATTAAAGGCATCAATACTGTTTCCTACCTCGCCCCGAAGAACCCCCTGCGAAAACTGTGTCCAATCCCCGCACCTAAAATTGCCATTTCCCCAATTTTCCACCAAAAATCCTAAAAATCCCAAATCAACCCTTTTGATCAGTTTACTAGCCTAAAATCAGTGTTACCCTATTGGCTATCGCGCCCATTGAATATCTTTATCGAGATAGATCGGAGAGAGCCCTCTCCTGCCCCGTAGGGCTAGCTACGAGGCTAAGTGGTTTGATGTTGCCTTGAGGTTTACCTTTCTCAGCCTGAGGTGAAATTTCAAGCGCTAACATATTGGTGACCATACTAGGGAGAAAAAACTTGTTTGTGGGTTGATGTGTTTGTTTCATAAGTCTTAGACGGAGCCTGAAGTTATGCCAGGTAGCCTTCGAAACGCTTTTGCTTTGCATAAGCGGAAGTAGATAAACGCTGCTTCAGTCAATCTCCGTGAGCTTGTGAATACAGCCACCTCGATTGCATTTTACCCCAGTTCATTTGTAAACTCTGAACTTTTGGATGATAAGTTGAGAGTTTTCACAGGCTGAAATCATTCATTTGGTGACTCCTTTCACTGCAAGAATCCAACAATCTGTGCTTCATGGTGACTTCACTGCAGAGAGATCAGTAGCTTTGAGATTTTCAAGATGGATCGGATTGGAAGAAGATAGAATCCCCTGAGCCGAGATCACATCCCTGGTTTTCCAAATAAAATTCCGAAAGTAGATTGGTCAAGGAATCTGCCTATATTTAATGATGATGGTAAGAAGGATGCTGCTGTACATCTGGTTAGATTTCACATGCATATTCGCAAGTTGAAGGTTGATTTTCCTGAAGATTTCTTGATGAAGATATTCTTGGCCACTCTGGAAGGTAAAGCCCAATCATGGTATGAAAGTTTTCCGCCTGTTTGTATTTACTATTTAAAGGATTTTCATGCTATGTTCATTGAAAGATATAAGGACTCTTATCCATCATTAAATTTAGTTCAAGACTGTTGCCAGCATGCATATAGTTTTATTGAAAGCCTTGAGAAGTTTTATGAAGATGATAATTTTATGGATGTTGAGATCATGGAGGCTCTGTATGAAAATCCATTTCAGCAGCACACAGAAAACTTAGAGGATACCCATCAAGATGATCAGGAAATTTTGCAGCAGAATCAAGATCAGCAGCTTGAAGATGGCCATATGGTTGAAAATGAGGAAAGAGCAAATGTTGTTTCAGATCTGTCCGTAGCAGAAGAAAGCATGCAGGTAACGCAGGAAAGTAATGTTCCAATCTCAGAAACTGATGATGATAAATCAGATCGGGAGATAAATTGTGATGAGGCAAAACATGTTGTTCCAGATCTCATAAAAGAGAGTTGTATTGTCGCGGCTGCCTCAAATGAAGAAAATGGAGTAGCAGACCTAAATGCTCTCATCTCACCAGCACTAGATCTTCATGAGGAGGTAGTTCATTGCCTCTGTGAAAAACAAGACAAGATCTTCGTTCAAGTAAGTGAAAAGGTTTCTCTGGATGAATTTATGATAGCAGATAGAAATGTTAGTGTTGGGTTTCACGAAACATCTGAAATTTCTTTTCTCATGATTGATGAATGTAATGAGAATCTGGCTGTCATATCATATGAGGATGACTTACCATATATCCAAACTACAAAAGATCAGACCATTCAGGATTCCATTTCAGATTCTTCCTCATATGTTTCATGTTTTGAAATGTTATTTCAAGAGGAGATCTGCTCATCTACTTGTTCAGAATTTTTTGAGGACCAGGAACATACTCTTTCTGAAGCACATGATGAAGGTAGATCAGAAATTGAAACAAATGACACCTTGATTTTTCAGCAGGAGGTGGCAATGTCAAGTCTTCATGTTTTCCAGGATCCAATGGCAGATTTGTTACAGTCAGCAGTGAAAGTGATTATTGTTGTGTTCAGTGATGAAGGAGATCATGGTCAGCTATGTTTTTGGATGCCTAGTTACCAGTATCTATTGTTGATCATGATATCTGATTGGGAGAATCAATCAAGAAGGCATCTGCTTGATTGGTTGCATTGGCATTTTGATATAGTTTGATGGTATATTGTCTTGTAAGAAACACAGGTGGTTGTCATCATGATTTCAAATCGTGATGGACTGCTGCCCTTCAATAAGCTTTGTAAGTTCTTGTTTTAGTTAAGTCAGTCATGAGTCATTTGTGAGTCAGTTTTCAGTCATGTAGGTTTCATAATTGAGTCGGTTTGAATCAAGTTTCAGTCAATAAATGAGTCAAGGTCTTGTATTGTTTGTTAAATAATGACTCCATTGCCCAATGATGATAAAGCACTGGTCTGCTCTCCCAGAGGTCTAAGGTTCTTGGTACCTCCAAGGAGCTACCATCCCCATTGGAGCCAATGTTAGAGTCGGTCTAGTAGCCCTCCATCAGCGATCAAAAGTCTTTGCATTTGCATAAATAGGTGTCTCATCAGTGTCATTCTTTGCATTCCGTTAGGCATGCCATAACCCTGATGGAGGAGCTGGTGTCTTTATTCCCCTCTTGGCACTGCTGGATCAAGTTGTTTTAGTCATTAAACTTTTTCAAGGTTATTTGTCTTGTCTTGAGGTCAAAATTTCTAGGTCTAGGGTTTAGGTCAAATTTGTCTTCAAGGTCATGTCTCTAAAGGTCAATAAGTGCCCAGCAAGCCAGAGGGATGATTTTCAAAGTGTTTCTTCGAAAGATTCTATCTTGTGCAGCTAATTTTCACCTTGGATTTAAAAACCCTGTTTTTAAAGCCAAAGTCATTTCCCAAAAATTTTGTGAAAATTGTAAAAAATTCAAAATGATTCAAAGGACAGCATATAACCCTGGCTCCCTTGCCAGGATCCCTCAGAGCCTATCCCTGCAAAAATTATCAAAGAAAAGCATCAAATCAATCAGTTTCAGGACAAAAGGAAACCAAAAAGTCAAGTTTATAAAGTGTCATGGAAAAAACATTATAAAGTGGGTTATGATATGAAATTAATTCAAACAAGGCTATAAAAGCCCTAATCTCCCTCTATCAAGCCTCATTATGCATCCAAGTGATAGAGCAACTGATTGCAAGAGAGATTGGGTGAAATTTGTGAGATGGACAGGCGCGCGACCCGTCAGTGGCGCGCGACCCGTTGATCGCCCTTCGCCAGTGCAAAACTATAACGGGCGCGACTCGTCAGAGGTGCGCGACCCATTGGGTGAGGCGCGCGACCCGTCAGCGCCCTCTTTGTAAAATTGCCTGCAAATTCACCAAGGAGCCACAGATCGCCAAACTTTGTAAGGTAGGCCCTCAATCTTAAACAATTCTTGCTTGCCATGGTTAAAGGAAATCATGATTGCATTCTCAAAGGCCTTCATTTGCAAATGAAAAGCTCCACTTTGCTTTGGTTTAAAGTTGTAAAAATGGCTTGGGTTTATATGCTGTTTTAAGGTATCCCCTTGTTATCATTTTCTCCCCATTTCCCATTTCTTATTCCTTGTCATTCCATTTAAATTTCCTTTCCAAATTTGTGAAAGAAACCTAAACGCTACCCCTTTTCCCTAAGAAATAAAACTCAAACCCTAACCCCACCTCTCATAATATCCATGTAAATAAATTTGTATAATGATGTATATGCAATGATTTTCCCCTAAATCCCTGTTTCATTATTATTCCCAATTTCCCTTTAAAACATCCCTTCCCTAACATTTCCCTTGTGCTCCTTGTCCCCTTGAAACAACATTTTAATCAGCAGTTTATAAAGCAGAAACAGCAGTACATTTTAGCCATTTTGCTCCTAAAACAATGTCAGAAATCGAAACCAGTTATGAGCAAAGTGATGACCATGCATCAGCTTCAGAGTTTGAGGAACAGAGGAGGCCTCACAAGGGTGGAAAGGGTGGCCATCATAGGAGAGAGGAGCCCACCTCTTTGACCAATTTGCAGACTTGTCCAATGGCAGTATCATGTTTCCGTTATATGTCTTGTTATGAGTTTTGCGAGAGGATCTCTCAGATTCAACATCATAGGGAGTTGGCTCGCTTATTTGTTTTGCATTTGCATGATGGACATGTGAACCTTGCTGAGGTGGATTTTACATTGACACTCGAGATGATTGCTCAAGCCACAGGGATACCAAATGTCGGAGAGGTGTGGAACAAGCGCAGGATGTTGGACAATGTTCAGTTTGAGCCTTTCATTAGACCTGCATTCATGAGACATTTGACGGGTGTATTTCCCTTCAGATTTTTGAGGAGTGAATTTGCTCCCATGATGAGGCTTATCATGCTCTTTTTCACCTGTGAGGTCAGATTTTCACAGATATATTCGTACCATATTCGCCTATTGATGTATTTCACACGGGTACGGATGATGAACATCCCTTTTTTCATGTGCCAGAACATTGAGAGGATGGTGCCCTTGATGCAGAGGAAGAGCCCAGCTCAGCAGTATAGGAGCCTCTATCATTACGGTTTGATTCAGCTTGTGGTCAGACATCAGTTAGCTCAGCAGGGCATCACATGGGAGGAGTTCATCTCTCGTGAGTTCTTTACAGCACCACCACCACATCCGGAGATTGTTCATGAGGAGGGAGGACCATCGTAGCAGCATGATATCCCCGGGACTAGCCATGTCAGCTCTTCTCCATTGGTCACTTATCAGAGAGGCCACAGGGCCTTATTTGCAGCAGCTAGGTGAGTATTTTCTCCACACCAGGTGGAAGGGGTCTCGCCTTCTTCATCAGCACCACGAGTGTTATCTCCACACCATGTGGAAGGGGCCTCGTCTCCGACAGCAGCACAGGTATCAGAGAGGGGCAAACAGCCCAGGATTGATGAGGGGCCATCAGGTGTTCCAGAGCTTGTTGATCTTGATGTCAGTTCTCCTAGCCTAGAGTCAAAGGAGATCATTCAGCACCTTAGAGCTGAAAATGATGCATTGCAGAAGAGATTAGAAGGGGCACAATGGATAATCTCATATCTAGAACAGCGCAATAAGCAGTTGGAGGATGAGCAAACTCTTGATGAGTTGTGGAGGATTCGTAGTGACCACAACTTGAATCGAAGAAGACCCGGTGATTTAGTGCCAGTTGAGCGAGAGGCTATGCTTATCCGGCTCAATGCTCATTTAGAGAGGCTGTTGGCTAAGGCCAACCAAGATAAGAAATTGCTGAGAAACATGAAGAATCATTATTGGGCACAGATGCACGTGTGCAAGGCAAAGATGAAGGTGCTCCAAAGGCGGTTGGTTAAAGCACAAAAACAGAGAAAAAGGCCCAATCCCCTCCACATCTTGGCCGAGGCTTCCTTGAAGGAGCATGGCACTAAATAGCTCAGCCGCAACACAAATTCCAAGAAATTTTGAGCATTTTGGGTGATTTTGGGTTTTTAAGGCAAAAAACAGGTTTTTCCGCTTGACGGGTCTCACCCCCCGCGCGACCCTTTCACTTGGCAACTCTATTTTCAAAAAAATCAGCATTTCTGGATTTGGCATGAATAGTTACACATGCTCACCCATTTCCAAGAGATTTTATGAAGTTTTTGGCCTCCTGAAAGTCAAAAAACAAGCAAAAAATGACTTTCTGCCACATTTTTGACACACAGAAAGCAGTCTTGGGAGATGGCAATTTGGGAGGGGCAAATGACAACCAAATTCGGAAATTCTAGTTGGGTTGGAAAGTAGACTCATAGACCTTTCCAACAAGCCTACTCTTGACTCATTTGGACACCTGAAAGTACCCCAAAAGTGCTCTCAAAGGCGCGCGACAAGTCAGGATTTGGCGCGCGACCCATCAGGCAAATTTCATAATTTTTCACTTACAGCTCATGGATTCGCCCAGCTATTACTAGTTTTGACTTTTGATGGGGTTTTTCACCCTCTTTGATGTAATTTATGTATTTTCATGTTGATGTGACACTTATTTACCTATTCTAGAAGATTCATTCATGAAATAACTTGTATTTAATGAATAAATTGGTTTCCTAACTTATAGAGGCAAGTTGTTTTGATTGCCTAGTTTTCAGTGCTTAGTTTAGAAGTGGTTGAAACAGCTCCTAGGATAGTAAGCTCGACCCCTAGAGGCAAGGAAAGATGTTAGATGATCTATATTATTTACTCTCTTTCTCATTTTCATGGTTGGACTCTTGAGGGAGAAGCACTTATTTGTATTACTCACTGTATCTCTGCAATTTTTGGCAAAGGAAGACCAGGGTTTTGCAGTCCTTTTTGGGATTCTTGTGGTCACATGTATTGATGGTGTGTTTCTCTTTGTACTTGTAAGTGTGTTATGTGAATCATTTCCTTACTTTTCCTTCTGCACATTAGGCAAATGAAGTGTTAAAGTAGAACTCATGACTGTCATGCTCTGCTTTTAAGTTTGCTTAATATCAATGTTTTCGACTGTTTAAAGGGAATTCAAGGTTATTGCTTGCTCTCTTTAACTCCTCACCGGTCATTCTCATCCATCCATCTCTATTAAAGGCATCAATACTGTTTCCTACCTCGCCCCGAAGAACCCCCTGCGAAAACTGTGTCCAATCCCCGCACCTAAAATTGCCATTTCCCCAATTTTCCACCAAAAACCCTAAAAATCCCAAATCAACCCTTTTGATCAGTTTACTAGCCTAAAATCAGTGTTACCCTATTGGCTATCGCGCCCATTGAAGATCTTTATCGAGATAGATCGGAGAGAGCCCTCTCTTGCCCCGTAGGGCTAGCTACGAGGCTAAGTGGTTTGATGTTGCCTTGAGGTTTACCTTTCTCAGCCTGAGGTGAAATTTCAAGCGCTAACATATTGGTGACCATACTAGGGAGAACAAACTTGTTTGTGGGTTGATGTGTTTGTTTCATAAGTCTTAGACGGAGCCTGAAGTTATGCCAGGTAGCCTTCGAAACGCTTTTGCTTTGCATAAGCGGAAGTAGATAAACGCTGCTTCAGTCAATCTCCGTGAGCTTGTGGATACAGCCACCTTGATTGCATTTTACCCCAGTTCATTTGTAAACTCTGAACTTTTGGATGATAAGTTGAGAGTTTTCACAGGCTGAAATCATTCATTTGGTGACTCCTTTCACTGCAAGAATCCAACAATCTGTGCTTCATGGTGACTTCACTGCAGAGAGATCAGTAGCTTTGAGATTTTCAAGATGGATCGGATTGCAAGAAGATATGCTCCACTGAGCCGAGATCACATCCCTGGTTTTCCAAATAAAATTCCGAAAGTAGATTGGTCAAGGAATCTGCCTATATTTAATGATGATGGTAAGAAGGATGCTGCTGTACATCTGGTTAGATTTCACATGCATATTCGCAAGTTGAAGGTTGATTTTCCTGAAGATTTCTTGATGAAGATATTCTTGGCCACTCTGGAAGGTAAAGCCCAATCATGGTATGAAAGTTTTCCGCCTGTTTGTATTTACTGTTTAAAGGATTTTCATGCTATGTTCATTGAAAGATATAAGGACTCTTATCCATCATTAAATTTAGTTCAAGACTGTTGCCAGCATGCATATAGTTTTATTGAAAGCCTTGAGAAGTTTTATGAAGATGATAATTTTATGGATGTTGAGATCATGGAGGCTCTGTATGAAAATCCATTTCAGCAGCACACAGAAAACTTAGAGGATACCCATTAAGATGATCAGGAAATTTTGCAGCAGAATCAAGATCAGCAGCTTGAAGATGGCCATATGGTTGAAAATGAGGAAAGAGCAAATGTTGTTTCAGATCTGTCCATAGCAGAAGACAGCATGCAGGTAACGCAGGAAAGTAATGTTCCAATCTTAGAAACTGATGATGATAAATCAGATCGGGAGATAAATTGTGATGAGGCAAAACATGTTGTTCCAGATCTCATAAAAGAGAGTTGTATTGTCGCGGCTGCCTCAAATGAAGAAAATGGAGTAGCAGACCTAAATGCTCTCATCTCACCAGCACTAGATCTTCATGAGGAGGTAGTTCATTGCCTCTGTGAAAAACAAGACAAGATCTTCGTTCAAGTAAGTGAAAAGGTTTCTCTGGATGAATTTATGATAGCAGATAGAAATGTTAGTGTTGGGTTTCACGAAACATCTGAAATTTCTTTTCTCATGATTGATGAATGTAATGAGAATCTGGCTGTCATATCATATGAGGATGACTTACCATATATCCAAACTACAAAAGATCAGACCATTCAGGATTCCATTTCAGATTCTTCCTCATATGTTTCATGTTTTGAAATGTTATTTCAAGAGGAGATCTTCTCATCTACTTGTTCAGAATTTTTTGAGGACCAGGAACATACTCTTTCTGAAGCACATGATGAAGGTAGATCAGAAATTGAAACAAATGACACCTTGATTTTTCAGTAGGAAGTGGCAATGTCAAGTCTTCATGTTTTCCAGGATCCAATGGCAGATTTGTTACAGTCAGCAGTGAAAGTGATTATTGTTGTGTTCAGTGATGAAGGAGATCATGGTTAGCTATGTTTTTGGATGCCTAGTTACCAGTATCTATTGTTGATCATGAGATCTGATTGGGAGAATCAATCAAGAAGGCATCTGCTTGATTGGTTGCATTGGCATTTTGATATAGTTTGATGGTATATTGTCTTGTAAGAAACACAGGTGGTTGTCATCATGATTTCAAATCGTGATGGACTGCTGCCCTTCAATAAGCTTTGTAAGTTCTTGTTTTAGTTAAGTCAGTCATGAGTCATTTGTGAGTCAGTTTTCAGTCATGTAGGTTTCATAATTGAGTCGGTTTGAATCAAGTTTCAGTCAATAAATGATTCAAGGTCTTGTATTGTTTGTTAAATAATGACTCCATTGCCCAATGATGATAAAGCATTGGTCTGCTCTCCCAGATGTCTAAGGTTCTTGGTACCTCCAAGGAGCTACCATCCCCATTGGAGCCAATGTTAGAGTCGGTCTAGTAGCCCTCCATCAGCGATCAAAAGTCTTTGCATTTGCATAAATAGGTGTCTCATCAGTGTCATTCTTTGCATTCCGTTAGGCATGCCATAACCCTGATGGAGGAGCTGGTGTCTTTATTCCCCTCTTGGCACTGCTGGATCAAGTTGTTTTAGTCATTAAACTTTTTCAAGGTTATTTGTCTTGTCTTGAGGTCAAAATTTCTAGGTCTAGGGTTTAGGTCAAATTTGTCTTCAAGGTCATGTCTCTGAAGGTCAACAAGTGCCTAGCAAGCCAGAGGGATGATTTTCAAAGTGTTTCTTCGAAAGATTCTATCTTGTGCAGCTAATTTTCACCTTGGATTTAAAAACCCTGTTTTTAAAGCCAAAGTCATTTCCCAAAAATTTTGTGAAAATTGTAAAAAATTCAAAATGATTCAAAGGACAGCATATAACCCTGGCTCCCTTGCCAAGATCCCTCAGAGCCTATCCCTGCAAAAATTATCAAAGAAAAGCATCAAATCAATCAGTTTCAGGACAAAAGGAAACCAAAAAGTCAAGTTTATAAAGTGTCATGGAAAAAACATTATAAAGTGGGTTATGATATGAAATTAATTCAAACAAGGCTATAAAAGCCCTAATCTCACTCTATCAAGCCTCATTATGCATCCAAGTGATAAAGCAACTGATTGCAAGAGAGATTGGGCGAAATTTGTGAGCTGGACAGGCGCGCGACCCGTTGAACCAGGCGCGCGACTCGTCAGTGGCGCGCGACTCGTCAGTGGCACGCGACCCGTTGAGCGCCCTCCGCCAGTGCAAAACTATAACGGGTGCGACCCGTCAGAGGCACGCGACCCGTTGGGTGAGGCGCGCGACCCGTCAACGCCCTCTTTGTAAAACTGCCTGGAAATTCACCAAGGAGCCACAGATCGCCAAACTTTGTAAGGTAGGCCCTCAATCTTAAACAATTCTTGCTTGCCATGGTTAAAGGAAATCATGATCGCATTCTCAAAGGCCTTCATTTGCAAATGAAAAGCTCCACTTTGCTTTGGTTTAAAGTTGTAAAAATGGCTTGGGTTTATATGCTGTTTTAAGGTATCCCCTTGTTATCATTTTCTCCCCATTTCCCATTTCTTATTCCTTGTCATTCCATGTAAATTTCCTTTCCAAATTTGTGAAAGAAACCTAAACTCTACCCCTTTCCCTAAGAAATAAAAATCAAACCCTAACCCTACCTCTCATAATATCCATGTAAATAAATTTGTATAATGATGTATATGCAATGATTTTGAAATGATTTTCCCCTAAATCCCTGTTTCATTATTATTCCCAATTTCCCTTTAAAACATCCCTTCCCTAACATTTCCCTTGTGCTCCTTGTCCCCTTGAAAAAACATTTTAATCAGCAGTTTATAAAGCAGAAACAACAGTACATTTCAGCCATTTTGCTCCTAAAACAATGTCAGAAACCGAAACCAGTTATGAGCAAAGTGATGACCATGCATCAGCTTTAGAGTTTGAGGAACAGAGGAGGCCTCACAAGGGTGGAAAGGGGGGTCATCATAGGAGAGAGGAGCCCACCTCTTTGACCAATTTGCAGACTTGTCCAATGGCAGTATCATGTTTCCGTTATATGTCTTGTTATGAGTTTTGCGAGAGGATCTCTCAGATTCAACATCACAGGGAGTTGGCTCGCTTATTTGTTTTGCATTTGCATGATGGACATGTGAACCTTGCTGGGGTGGATTTTACATTGACACCTGAGATGATTGCTCAAGCCACAGGGATACCGAATGTCGGAGAGGTGTGGAACAAGCACAGGATGTTGGAAAATGTTCAGTTTGAGCCTTTCATTAGACCTGCATTCATGAGACATTTGACGGGTGTATTTCCCTTCAGATTTTTAAGGAGTGAGTTTGCTCCCATGATGAGGCTTATCATGCTCTTTTTCACCTGTGAGGGCAGATTTTCACAGATATATTCGTACCATATTCTCCTATTGATGCATTTCACACGGGTACGGATGATGAACATCCCTGTTTTCATGTGCCAGAACATTGAGAGGATGGTGCCCTTGATGCAGAGGAAGAGCCCAGCTCAGCAGTATAGGAGCCTCTATCATTACGGTTTGATTCAGCTTGTGGTCAGACATTAGTTGGCTCAACAGGGCATCACATGGGAGGAGTTCATCTCTCGTGAGTTCTTTACAGCACCACCACCACATCCGGAGATTGTTCATGAGGAGGGAGGACCATCACAGCAGCATGATATCCCCGGGACTAGCCATGTCAGCTCTTCTCCATTGGTCACTTATCAGAGAGGCCACAGGGCCTTATTTGCAGCAGCTAGGCGAGTATTTTCTCCACACCAAGTGGAAGGGGTCTCGCCTTCTTCATTAGCACCACGAGTGTTATCTCCACACCAAGTGGAAGGGGCCTCGTCTCCGACAGCAGCACAGGTATCAGAGAGGGGCAAACAGCCCAGGATTGATGAGGGGCCATCAGGTGTTCCAGAGCTTGTTGATCTTGATGTCAGTTCTCCTAGCCTAGAGTCAAAGGAGATCATTCAACACCTTAGAGCTGAAAATGATGCATTGCAGAAGAGATTAGAAGGGGCACAATGGACAATCTCATATCTAGAACAGTGCAATAAGCAGTTGGAGGATGAGCAAACTCTTGATGAGTTGTGGAGGATTCGTAGTGACCGTAACTTGAATCGAAGAAGACCCGGTGATTTAGTGCCAGTTGAGCGAGAGGCTATGATTATCCGGCTCAATGCTCATTTAGAGAGGCTGTTGGCTAAGGCCAACCAAGATAAGAAATTGCTGAGAAACATGAAGAATCATTATTGGGCACAGATGCACGTGTGCAAGGCAAAGATGAAGGTGCTCCAAAGGCGGTTGGTCAAAGCACAAAAACAGAGAAAAAGGCCCGATCCCCTCCACATCTTGGCTAAGGCTTCCTTGAAGGAGCATGGCACTAAATAGCTCATCCCCAGCACAAATTCCAAGAAATTTTTAGCATTTTGGGTGATTTTTGGTTTCTAAGGCAAAAAACAGGTTTTTCCGCTTGACGGGTCTCACCCCCCGCGCGACCCTTTCACTTGGCAACTCTATTTTCAAAAAACTCAGCATTTCTGGATTTGGCATGAACATTTACACATGCTCACCCATTGCCAAGAGATTTTATGAAGTTTTGGGCCTCCTGAAAGTCAAAAAACAAGCAAAAAATGACTTTCTGCCACATTTTTGACACACAGAAAGAAGTCTTGGGAGATTGCAATTTTGGAGGGGAAAATGACAACCAAATGCAGAAATTCCAGTTGGGTTGGAAATTAGACTCACAGAACTTTCCAAAAAGCCTACTCTTGCCTCATTTGGACACCTGGAAGTGCCCCAAAAGTGCTCTCAAAGGCACGCGACCCGTCAGGATTTGGCGCGCGACCCATCAGGCAAATTTCATAATTTTTCGCTTACAGCTCATGGATTCGCCCAGCTATTACTAGTTTTGACTTTTGATGGGGTTTTTCACCCTCTTTGATGTAATTTATGTATTTTCATGTTGATGTGACACTTATTTACCTATTCTAGAAGATTCATTCATGAAATAGCTTGTATTTAATGAATGAATTGGTTTCCTAGATTATAGAGGCAAGTTGTTTTGATTGCCTAGTTTTCAGTGCTTAGTTTAGAAGTAGTTGAAACAGCTCCTAGGATAGTAAGCTCGATCCCTAGAGGCAAGGAAAGATGTTAGATGATCTATATTATGTACTCTCTTGCTCATTTTCATGGTTGGACTCTTGAGGGAGAAGCTCTTATTTGTATTACTCACTGTATCTCTGCAATTTTTGGCAAAGGAAGACCAGGGTTTTGCAGTCCTTTTTGGGATTCTTGTGGTCACATGTATTGATGGTGTGTTTCTCTTTGTACTTGTAAGTGTGTTATGTGAATCATTTCCTTACTTTTCCTTCTGCACATTAGGCAAATGAAGTGTTAAAGTAGAACTCATGACTGTCATGCTCTGCTTTTAAGTTTGCTTAATATCAATGTTTTCGACTGTTTAAAGGGAATTCAAGGTTATTGCTTGCTCTCTTTAACTCCTCACCGGTCATTCTCATCCATCCATCTCTATTAAAGGCATCAATACTGTTTCCTACCTCGCCCCGAAGAACCCCCTGCGAAAACTGTGTCCAATCCCCGCACCTAAAATTGCCATTTCCCCAATTTTCCACCAAAATCCCTAAAAATCCCAAATCAACCCTTTTGATCAGTTTACTAGCCTAAAATCAGTGTTACCCTATTGGCTATCGCGCCCATTGAAGATCTTTATCGAGATAGACCAGAGAGAGCCCTCTCCTGCCCCGTAGGGCTAGCTACGAGGCTAAGTGGTTTGATGTTGCCTTGAGGTTTACCTTTCTCAGCCTGAGGTGAAATTTCAAGCGCTAACACAAGTGACGAAGGATTTGAAGAGGTGCCATTTTCCTTAGACCTATCTATCCAAACACTCGATGAGTGTTGATTATGGTTTGCCCCCCAGGCCAAGAAAATTGATTGCTACAATATTTCTATTAGGGCGATGATCCATGCTGACAAAATATTTAGGAATCTTCCGAATCCATTAGATATAGAAGATTTCATATTGTAGGTTTCCACTGTGGCCACTTTCGCCAGATTACTTGGAGGTGGTAGGGAAAAAGTACCCATTAAGGCAGGGTCTTTTAGGAGGCCTACTCCAATATTTTGAAGCGAATGATCGCTTCCATGGATCATTGGAATGCTTCCCGTAACTTGTGAACCGTTGGGGAGAAAAGTGTGTTGGTCGACGACTGTAATTCCTCCTTGAAAGGGAAATGCAATCTTCCTGAAGTAGGTCGACACAACTGCGGCCATGGCATATATCTAGGGCCTTCCCAGTAGGATGTTGTAATCGAGGTTTCCATCAATTACTTCAACATCAATTCCTACTGTTTTGCCCCCCAGTTCAACTTGAAAGTTACTTAAAATCCCGTATGGAGTGTATGATCGTCCATCAAATGCTTTTAACGTCGTTGACGATCTCGACAAGGGTGGTGAGCCTAAATTTTTCCAGCAACTCATCGACATAATACACGTAGATGCCCCCTCATCAATAATTGTTCGATGAACAGTTTTGTTGAGGGCTTTCACTTGAATAAGGAAAGCTAGTTGAGCTGGTAACTGAGGGTCATATCCTTTATGATCAAAGGCCACAAGGTTGGCATCCATTGGGCCAATCCCACCTATTGCTGATAATAAAGCTTGCTCTTGGGAGGGGCAATTTTGCGGTACCTCAAGTGTCGACATAGCGGATGACGATTGGGCCAAATCTTCCACTATGTTGTAATGCCGCGCCGCTCTAGCGCGGGGATTAAACATCGACTTGTGTACTACTCCCTTTGGTGGTTTTATTGTTAATTCAGGAATGATGGGTGGTACAACTTCTGTCGAAGTTGTTGTCGAACTACTTGGTTGATCTTTATCCTTGTCGTTCGACAGCTGCGGATTCCCGTAATCTTTGTTCCTTGTCGAAATCAAAGCATCATTCTGTTGTTTCGAAATCAACAGCATTAGCACTTGCGACGGGGAAGCATTTCCACTATCAACTAGATTTTGTCCTGGATTTGGAAATGGATCAGTTAACACAGCTGAGGTTTGCGAACTCTTAAAGGATCTTTTAGGCTCAGCTTTGTATGGACATTCTCCTGTCCGATCATCCTCATCACATATTTGACATGGATATTTTAGTTTCCTATTTCCAGGAGGGTTTGAAGAAGTTTTTTCAGGAGATGACTCACCCTGTTTCTTCTTCTTCCCTTTGCTTTGTTTCTTCTTGCTTCCTGGTTGTTTGGTTTCTTTGCCCTTATCTGCTGATACGGCATTTACTTCCAAAGCAAGAATTTCGTCTTTTGCATTTTGATCTGAAATCTTACGGGCTTTCTTGGACGCAGCCTTTGTCGATTTCGCGTCTGTCTTGCCAATTACACCATCGCCGGCCTGAGAGTCATTGTTTGATTTAGGAGGAGGAGGAATTGAGAATTCCAATCTAGGGGCGTCAGGTATTTTGTCATAGAGCGTGCCAGACTGAGTATAAACTAAGTCTAGATATTGCGCACGAGCGATAACTTGCTCTTCCGTTACGACTCCCCCCTTTGCCACATCTTCCGTAATGGCAGGAAGTAACGACTTGATAAACCATTCAGCTAATAGCTGATAGGGAACGTACGTTTTTACCTTCCTACGACGACGTCGCCACTCATGTATATGATCAGATATGTGAGTGGCCGTTGTCTGTTTGAAGTTGGTTAAGATTTCTGTTCCTGTTTCATACCTTATCGGTAATTGAAAATGGGTTAAGAAAGTCGTGGCTAAGGTGCTGAAATTGTCGAACGAAGCTCTAGGCAATTCAATATACCATTTTGCCACTGGACCCGTTAACGTCCTCTGAAAAAGACGAAGCCTTATCGAATCATCATTTAGGGTGTTTGATGAACACCATAGATGAAATGTCATCACATGATTCGATGGATCTTCACCTGGATTTCCATTAAATTTAAGAATATCTGATGGAATTTTATGAGGGATCGCTGGCCACCAAGGGGCGTAAGCAATTGGATTGTTTGTTAACCGGTGTAAATCGGGTAACTCTAAAGTTGCCACGAATGGTAACTGTTGATTCAGGTTAGGTGAAGCATACCCAGGGTACGATGGAATTGCCTGAGCAGTTGGCCTTTGCATACCAGCATAATGTAGTTGATGCTGGTATGACTGATACGGTTGGTGGACTTGACCACTGTAAAGTGGTTGATTTTGGCCGTTTTGAATGTACGCCTGTCCACTATTCGCAACGATCTGCTGCTCAGAACCTTGGTATACTTGTTGGAATTGTGGTTGTTGGTATTGCACCAGCCATGGTTGTGAAGCCATGGTCTGTTGCGCTATACTAACCGTTGGACCGAGGTGTGGGGTAATTGTACCCGTTTGGACCTGTGTCGCCCCACTAGTTGGCGATTGTGGTTGAGTCACAGGGTCAAGGGGTTGTTGCATTACAACCTGAGAAATCTGAGGTTGACATACAACAGGCAACGTTTGAACTTGTGACACTGTTACAATAGCTGGTGTTGTCAGGATGTTTGACATAGGTACACACTGTTTCATAGAATACACAACTCTTGGTTGTTTGGGTAGTATAGGTACCCAACCACTTGACGTAATTCCAGTATAACCTGAATACTGTTGTGAAATCCCGTATGGATATCCTCCTGGAGGGGGTAACGAAAGGGCATACTACCCCCCATATGGTGGTAATCTGGAACTCAAGGGGATTGTCTGCCCTTGGGGACTGGATTGCCCAAAATGACCTCCAAATGGATCAATTTGTCGAGTCTCAACATAAGAGTTACCAGATGTTATTCCAGAGGAACAAACAGAAACGGACCATACTGTCGAAATAGTCCTTGGATGGACTCCTTCTAGCGGTTGTGAGCTAGTCGGGACAGATGGTACGCCGACAAACATTGTCGGAGTGACGACAGGGAGTTCTGCTGTCGCTGTGTCAGTCGACACAGTCCTAGATGTTGACGGTTGTTCAGACATTTTGAGTCTATCCAAAAGATTACCTAGCGATTCTACAGGAACTTCTGCTCGTGATAGACTAACTTCTGACGTTGAAGGAAATAGAGTGACCGCGACTCCAAAATGTGTTGGAGTACTTGCTTGCGGATCTTCTACAATTTCCTCTATCGCAATCAAACCAGGTGGAAGGGGAAGACCGCCAGGTCCGTAAAATATTTCTGGTGCTGAAGAAGGGGTTGAATCGACAGCGACAGATGTTTGAAGAGCAAGACTCTCTGAACCGGTTACAGATGGAACTGGTTCAGTAACACAAGTGTTTGCTCTCAGACTAGGATTAGTATCACTGTCCCTCTGTGGCTGTAGAACTTCTTCTGTAGAGGCAGGGTTTCCAGAAATGTTTGGAGTAACCAGAATCTCAGATGTTGTTGGAACACTTGTTCTAACTTTAATAGGAGATTTCGAACCGGTTAAACGAGTTCGCTTTGTCCATACTGTTTTCGATTCCGGAGACAAAGACGGCTGACTCGTAAGCCTCCGCGAACGATGGGGTTTCAATTGAATTTCTTCCACGATTACGGATTACTCGATCAACTAAAATACAAAAGGGGAAATATGTTTCCGAATTAAATGAATTTTTGACGCTTTAGACACAACTTGCTTTTTCAATTTTAAAGAGTCGAGAAAAAGCAAAAGATGACTCTAGTCTCCTTCGATGTTTTAACGAGCCCGAAGTGACAAATGCTCGGATGGAATTTTTCCGTTATAGAGTCTGAAAAAGGCCAAAAGGAACTGCTCTGGAGTTCTAGGTAGAGGGTGTGCCAAACTTTTCGCAAAACCGTAGAATACTTTTTAAGGTACGGGCGGTCAATCTTCCCGAATGTTGTGTTCAGTGCATTGCGATCAGTAGGGCGGCCGACACGGCTTCCTATGGATAAAGGTTTTATGCCTATAGGGGTCTCCCAATATATACTCGACGGTACGTGGGAGCACAATCCGTACTGGCACTTATCGTCTCTCAGGAGGAATCACCCAACCATCAGTGAGGCGACCAGTGACCAGGTTTTACGACGCCGGAACACGTCTCTAGCCTAAACCTCTATGTTGTGCGTTAAGTTACAAAGCGTTGTTAAGTTCATTCAATTTATTTTAGGTTGATCTTTCTTAGAAGTTTGCCTTTTTGGATCACAACGAGATGTATGATACAACTTCCTAAATGTAGTCTAAAGATGATAAGCAAGCTTTTATATCTTTTCAACAATGAAAATCCTAGCTACAAGGGGAAAAGAAAGACACAATCTTTTCTCAAAGAGCATAGAGCACACTGTAAATGCACTTATCCTAAATCAACACATACAAACTGTCAAAATGCAAATGCACATATGCATGTATTTGTTTTCTCTTTCTTAATATTGATGCCTAAAAAGAAAGCTGTTGTACAAATTTGAATTCGATTTCAAGTGAAAAACACAATCAAAAAGACGATTACGACACTTTATGATTTACTTGTTTCGACACTGGAAATGCATAAATTCAAACCAAAAGACAAAAGTAAAAAGCGTAATCAACTATGAACAACAAACAAACTCACTCCTAAGATCAAAACGACACTTACGATAGGTCTATATCTAAGGGCGACAGTATGACTAGTTTACTTTTGTGATGGGAAACTACAAATGATGTAACAAATACAGTTTCTTTATACAACTGAGGCAGAATTGAGGCAAAGAAAAGGGGTTTTAGATAGGTACACACACTGATAACAGGCTACAAAAACTGAGACAAAACTGAGCAAAAGGAAGCAGGGAACCACAGCTGCACAAGGCAAAGGCTGATCAGCGCACCCCCAGCACAGAGAAACTGAACTTCAGCGTAGGTAGCCTTCATGGGACCTGCGTTGAAATGCAGAACCTCTTCACAGAGTCTGCGTTGAAGTAGAAACGAGAGTTGTTTCTGGGTTCTGGGTCACGGTTTGCAGTTTAATCTACAGTTTTTGGCCGGGCGGGTAAAAGCTATCAATTAGGTACAATTAGAGGGATGATTTAAAGGAGGACTAAGATCTATCACAAAGGGCTGTTAGAGCACTTGTGGATCAGTTTGTTCAGATCATAAACAGGCCCAGTGAGTGGACTAGAGTGACAGATCTCTACTTTGCATTTGAAAATGGAAAATGCAGTTCGATTCGGCCCTCCTGAGTTTATGAGATGAATAATAATAGAAACACAAATAAACTAACAAGATACGATCCCCAGTGGAGTCGCCAATTTGTTGTTGGGAAAAGTATCCATTCGGAATGCCCCTATCCCACTCTAAGGTGTGATAGTGCCTTAGCAACAAACAAGACAAACTACTTGAGTATTCTTCTTTATGAAATGTAAATGAGGAGAAAGGATCTAACTAACCTGTGTCTTCCGCTAGTTTTTTGATCCAATCGTTCCTCTCTTCAGTGGCTCCCAGCTCCTTGCTCCTTCACCGGCCCAGCTTCACCGAATTCCTGCAAGATCACAAGAGAGAGAGAATCTACACGAAGATATAGATATACATTCATAAAAAGCTCAAGATCAGATTAAGCTAAACATGTAAGCATAACAAAACATCATTGATACACAGCATGTAGGAGAAACTCAAATAGTTTATTGATAGAATAAGAAAGTCCAAGAGGAGATACAACCAAGTGAGTTCCGATCCAGCATATACCTCCCAGCAAAGGAATCCCTTCCTCTCCTCCAACGAAGCATAAATCACCCAATGTACTAATCTCAATCTCAAACCAACGGCAATTCTCTGCAAAGTACAAAATTCCAGCCTCCTGGACCTCTGGGTGAGAGATCCATATATAGATGTAAGCAGAGAGGATGAGTCAGCTTATGTTTTGACTTGTGGCTTCTCTCTGTCAGTTCTTGCTTCCACTTGGAGGTTGAGAGCCTCTTACTCATCACTAGTCGAATTCATTGAGGCAAGTGTCATTGAGGAATATTCTGGAAGCTTCCAGTGTCTGTACACCTTGCGGAATGACATTTCCATTTGGAATTTCTCGCTTAGGGCACCCTGGTAGTGCTTTTAGGTGCGTTGCAATGCACCTAGCTAGTGTACTGGGGTGCATTGCAACGCAGGCAGCTAGTAGAGCTTCTGAATTGATCCTGAATTGACTGTTTCTGAGTGGTTTTTGGTGGAGAACTTCTGGGAGAAGCTGTCATTGGTTGACCTTGTTCCTTTAGGGGCAGGAACAACTCTTTTAGGGACTTTGGATCCCTTGGATTATGGACATTTCATGCTCAATGCTGTAAGGCACAAAAATGTCTATAACACTACTGCATTTGGGACATAGGAAATGATGTGGGAGTACAGGATATAGATTCTAAAGTCCTTGATTTCTTTCACCAGTGCGTAGGCTTGTTTTTCCATGATCTGATATTTTAAGGGGGCATCCCTAAGAGCTCTACTAAAGAACGCAATGGGTTTCTCACAGCCTTGATCATCTTTCTGTAGTAGAACAGCAATAATTGTATGCTCAGAAGCAAAGGAAAAAATGATGAAATCTCTATCAAATCTAGGACTTGTTAGGACTGGAGTGTTTGTCAATGCTTTTTTAATATCCTCAAATGCTTGTCTAGCTTCTAAGCTCCATTTGACCTTGGATTCCTTTTTTAGCATGTTATTTAACAGTCTCGTGAGCTCAGCCAGATTTGGAATGAACCTTCTCAAGAAGTTGATTTTTCCTAGAAAGCTTTGGAGTTCCTTGATGTTTCTTGGGTGTGGTACTTGTAGGATGGCTTGAATTCTGTCCGGATCGATCCTAATACCATCTTTTGAGATTATATGTCCTAAACATTTACCTTCCTCTAGCCCAAATAATGATTTCTTTGGATTTAAAGATATGCCATATTTTCTACAAATTGTGAAAACTTGCCTCAAGTGTTCTAAGTGTTCTTGGTCTGATTTTGAAAAGGAAGTTAGATCATCCAGGTAGACCACTAGAAAAGCATGAATTTCCTTGGCGAAGGCTATATCCATAGCTCTTTGGAAGGTAGCCCCTACATTCTTAAGCCCAAAAGGCATTTTGACATATTTGAAAGTTCCCCAAGGTGTTGTAAAGGCAGTTTTGTCTTGGTCATCTGGGTGTACTAGAATCTGATTGAATCCTGAAAAACCATCTAACAATGAGATCCTAGAGGCTCCCACTACCCTTTGCAGGATATGATCCATTTTTGGTAAGGGGTAATGGTCTTTGAGAGAGACTTTGTTTAAATTTCTCAGGTCAACACACAGTCTGATTTCTCCTGTCTTTTTCCTAGTAGGCACTAGGTTTGAAATCCATTCTGAGAATCTGATTGGAGCAATGATTCCCGCTTGATACATATGTTTCACCTCTTTTTCAATGAGAGGCAGGAGCACAGGGTTCACTCTTCTAAGTTTTTGTTTGAAAGGCTTTTGATTTTCTTTTAAAGGTATAGTGTGCTGGATGACTGAGGTATCATAAGACTTGAGGTCCTCATAGCTCCAGGCAAAGACATCTTGGAACTCTTTAAATAACTCAATGTATTTCAGTTTCTGCTCAGGTGGTAATGCTTTGGATAACTTTACCATTTTGGGATTTTCTGGAGTCCCAATGTTACAATCTTCTATTTCAGCATTCAATGGTTGCATTTTTGGTTTTCTTGAGATATCATTTGAATCAAACAGATCCTCTAAAGGGGTTAAACCTGTAAGCAAAAAATTATCTTTCAACTCAATTACTTATGTTTCTGTTTCAGCCAGTTCATCTTCATCTATCTGACCCAACTGTTGTATACTTTCGTTATTGAAGGTGGTAGGGTGCAAAACCAGATTAGCTGTTTAAGCTGATATTTTCTGTGTATTGATGTGTGCTTGTGGTTGATCATCTCCAATGATTGAGTCAATGTTAATGCCAGAGAATTCCTCCTTTAAAGTGAGGAAATTATTTATCTGAGTATCACTCTCAAAAACTTGCCAGTTTTTGATGTTGTCTGGAACTGCTGGCCTGTGTTTGATTTCAGCAGTAAAAATATGATTGGGTTTGAAAGGCAGCTTACAAGTGCTGGCAAAGGTTTCCAAGCTGTGAGCGTGTAGATTGAGTTCTTTGGAAATTTTAGTCAACTGTGATTGTGAAAAGGTGTCAAGTACCTGAATAGCTGCTGCCTTATATGCTCTCAACCTTAGATCATTTGTAGTAAAGTTTCCTTTAATTTGTTGTATGATTAGATTTGAATCCCCTAAGATTGAAATTTTAGTTGCACCCAAATTTTTTATGAGTTTGAGACCTAGCAGAAGGGCCTCATACTCAGCCATGTTGTTTGTACATCGGAAGTTTAACCTGTATGCATGACCCTCAGCCTGGTCATTGTGCATATTATGGATCCAGATTCCTGCTCCAGCTCCTAACTTGTTTACAGAGCCATCAAATTCTAAGAACCATAATGTTTCATGTTCAAGACTTGGATTTAGATTTTTAGAGAGTTGAATCATAGGCAGATTTATTTCCTGCAGATTGGTTGATAGATTGTGTTTTGTTGTTGCCTCAACTATTCCTACAGTCCTTTGGTCTTGTGGAGCATATTGTTCATTTGATTTCTCTGCCTCTGCTGCTATTAATAGTTCAGAATAAGCCTTGCTGTAGATGTCAGCATTGTAGAGAATAAATGAATCCATGTCAGAGTGTATTGAATAGATTGGGAAGTTTTGGAGTTTGTCTTGACTACTTACCACATATTTCATCAAAGTTTCATGGTATAATCTCTTTGGTTGCCCAAAGACTGAGATGGTTGCATAGGACATATCTAGTTGCAAAGATCCTTGGAGTTTGGCCCCCCAGGATCTGGACAAGAGCATGCCATACTTGGGGGGTATGTCAGCTACCACCACATCCATCAAGATTGTTTTGGTTGGGTATTGGACCAGGGATACACATAAATCTTTAATCAATCCTAAGCACCTGACCTGGCTTGAATAAAATGAGAATAGATCTTTATAAGGTCTTGTGATGTCTAGGTCAAGTTTTTCCATTACATATTTGGGCATTAAGTTGTGTGAGGCCCCGGAATCAAACATTGCATTGTGTAGAACCTTATCATGAATGTTTAGACTAACATAGAAGGGTGGAACCCCTCCATTTTCTGTTTTTCCATTAACCTCAGGTCCGAACAGCAACTCTGGTTGGTCATCTAGGACATTCACAGCATCTTTATTGTCTGATACTTGGAGTGACTTGTTAATCTGTTGTCTGTATATTTCATGTTTGGCTAATTCTGAAAGAGGAATTGATATCTTGAGCTTACTTATTTCTGTCTCCAGGTTAAAGGGCTTTTCAATTTGCATCTTGGCATTAAGTGCAGCAGGTTTTTCTTTTTCGGCTGGGTTATCACTGATCTTTTGTTCATGGTTGGTATGATCCTGAGTAAAATTGGTACCATGTTTGCTTCCAAGGGTATTATCTGACTTTATTTTTGCTGGATGAAGTGGGACTGGCTGTTTTTCAGATGTCTGTTGTTCTGAAATATCCTCCACAGTGAATTATGAGGAATGTGGGTTCGAATCGCCAGTTGATTGTGGGAGAGTAGTCTTATCATTGATCTTTTTTGGCTGCTTATTGTCCTTCAGTTTAAGAGGCTTAGGTACATCTATTGTTCTGGTCCTTAGTTTATACTGTTTGTGTACCTCATACAAAGCTGCATCATAACCTTCTTTGAAATCAAATGATTCTCCTGACTTAGGGTGGTATTGATTGTCATTGTAAACCTCTTGATCTTCTTGTGTTAAGAATACTTGATGTTCACTGTCCAAACCCATTAGGTTGATGTGAGGATCCTCATTAGGTTCACTAGATGTTGAAGCCTCAGCATAATTTTCTTGGAAAGGAGGTCTGACATGCTGGTCAGGATCAGTCCTTCCAACATTAGGATTTTGATCCTTTCTAAAGTTTGGATTTCTAATATTACTTGTTTGCCCTTCCCATGATGACTTTCTTTCTATGGTTTCCACTCTATCCCCAAGTCTATCCATATCTTTGATGATTGCATCTAGCTTTTGCTCAAATGATGAGGGTTCTTCCTTAAAAGTAGTTCTTCTTTCAGTTCTTGCCCGGTTTCTCTTAGCAATCAGATTTTCCTCTACACTTACAGCTATGTTTTGCATGTCTGCCAGGGTTGCAGGGGCTCGTTCTCTTAGTTGATATGCCATATCAGCATCAAACCCATCAGGGAACTTAATCAATGCCAAATCAGGTGGAGGCCTAAGATTTTGAGGAATGGCATTATAGATAGTATTGAATCTAGTGCAATAGTCCAAGACAGTTTCTTGAGAGCCTCTCCTTATGGTGTCATATTCAGATAAAATATGTAGAGGATCCTTTTTCTTTTCCCATCTGTTTAGAAAGGACTGGTAAAGAGAACCTGAATCAGGTATAGAATTTGCAGCAAGCGCTCTAAACCAAGTTCTTACTTCACCTGTCAGACTTTGTACAAAAATTTTCATTCTCACATCATCATCATATATCTCATAGTTTTCAAAGTAATATTTCATTTTCTTGGTATGCTGTAAGGTAGTGTATGTACTGGTTCCATCAAAATAAGTAATCTTGCTTTGGTAGTCTTGAGGCATAGCGCCTGGATTACCAGGTAACTGAAGGGGAGCATAACGATTAGCCATATTTGGAGGAATAAGTGGGACAACGGGTAGAAGGGGAACAAGTGGAACAACAGGGACAGTGATAACAGTTTGTGTATTGGGTGAAGACAATATGTTTTGTGAAGTGGATGAGGAAGAGGGGGAAGAATGGGTTATATGAAGGTGAACTGATGGTTTAGCAGGGGTTGGAATAAAACTTTGCTGAACTGCCTCAGGGTTGGATTCAGGAGATTGTTCTGGTTCCTTTTGGTTCCTGAGAGTCGTAGGGATCAAATTATGATTATCAAAAATAGGTGGAGGATTTGGGTCAGGATTTGACCTTGTATGCCTAGTTCTCTTTTTAGGAGCCAACTTCTGAACTTGTTTTTGGTAATTTTTGAGAATGTTTTCAGAATGGTCAAGGGAATACTTTAAATTTTGGAACCACTATCTAGAACAGACAGCAGTTGACACATTAGTTCGAGTTCCCCAGTGGAGTCGCTAGTTATGTTATCACTCAGGTTGTTCCCTTTGACTCCTAAGGGAATACGGCCGAGGTAACCACAGACCAATCTTTGGATCACAGGTCCTAGCCTACCTGCAATCAAAGAGGGCTCTCTCTTTAGGATTTAGCTTTGTTTTGATAATGTTTAGGCTAGTTATGTTGCACTGAACTTTGTTTTAAAGTTTTGGTTGAATGATGTCTTCTAGCAGTTGAGATGAGATCTTCAGAAGGTTCAGTCCATTGGGCAATGGAGTCTGTGATTATGTGTTGTTTGAGGTATTGAGAAAGAGTGATGAAACTGCAGGGCCATATAGATATATCATGAAACAAACTTCAAGTTGTGAATATGAAATATGTCCAGCCAGTGAGAGGCAACTAAGAATCTTTCACTAAGCTGGTGATGTAGAGAAAGGAAATATCACTCAGGAGCAGATTTGAATTCCTGAACAGTATTTACTGTGAAAGATTTAGTATGAAGGTGAGCAACTAAGAATTACACATTCATAACTAATACTGAAGAAAACATTCATAACAACATAGATTGAGTTTAGGGTGTTTTAATGAAAAAATCCTGAACTATTCTTTTTCTGTGCTGTTAAACCTGTGAAACATAGAGCATGAATGGATTATGAAAGAACGAAATACATAACAAGATGGTTAAGAAAACTTATTGTGACATGGAATAGCGTAGGAATCCTGTAGCAGCAAGTAATCACACCACAACACATCAAAACGACTCAAAACTTCAGAAATTCCATTAGCTCCCTGTATTAAAGTCTGAAATTACAACATAGCTTCTCCAGAAGAAAAATCAACAACCCCAGCAAGTTCATGCGTGGGGATATATATACAATTGTTTTTACAAAATATCTTAACGCTGAGTCATTTGCTCAATAACTGCGTTTACCAACTTTCAAAAAATATCAGAGACAATAGTTATTGCTACTTTAACTGGAAAATGAATGCCTTTTCAGCTCTGTCAGAAATTCTTTGACTTTTGGAGGCAACTGGGTCGGTTGGGTACTTTGTATTGATTCTGAGTGATACACTCTTTATTGCTCTGTCGAGGTGCGGCTATCTCAGCCCCGTCATCTGCATCTGTAGTCAAACTAGATTGCTGAGTTGGCCTTTTCCTTAATCTCTCTCCCAGTCAAAACAAATATGTATTAACTTTCTGAAACTGCTGACTTTTATGATGAAAATACAAAAATATGGTGAACAATCTGTTTTCTACAGCAGTGTTTGTATCATGCCTGTCCACCATTCCTGAGTAGGCAATTGGTGCCTTAAGATTATGCCTAAAGTTTCATCTGCCTCAGTATATTTGTAGTAGTTTGGAGGCACTTCAAAAAGATGTCTGATCTCATTCATAATAAAAAACAAATTCTCTAGTTTGTCATAGAGATCCTGCCCAGATGGGGGCCCTGTTCCCTTTGAGGTACTTGCTGCTGCAGTGATTTGATTTGTGGCATATGTGTCTACCCTCTTGGCATAATTTTCATGAGATAGTAACCTTCCTGCACTGGTTACTAAGCTGGGAAGGCCTCTGTTATGCAATGCTGTAATCTTCTCAATGAATCTGTTCACCTCTGTCTGCATCTCCTGACACCTTCTGTCCAATGTTTGCACATGATTTCTTAAAGTGAGCACTCTCTTCACTAGTAAAATGGTATCAGTCCTGTTAGTGATACCCATTGCTGCCAGCTGAGGGCCAGTGTGGTTATTCAGGACATTGATCATCCTATTAGCTATTTTAGGCATATTTCCAAGAGATGCTCTTGCTCTCTGACTTTCTTTTTGGGCCCTGCCTATTAGATGCATATGCTCATGGATAGTTTCTATATATTGCCACTGGTCTGTAATAGATTGACCAATGTTGGTCCACAGAATCTTCTTAATTTCAACTACAATTTTTTCAAGAGAGAGCTCTTTCTCTAGTTCTTTTATTTTCTTCTCAAGAGCTCTTACCTCTCTTGTTTTTTCAGCTACACTTTGCTTGGATTTATCATATTTTTCCTCAATGGCAGCCAATTTATCCTTGGTTTCTTGCAGTTCAGCCATCTGTGCTTCTAGAGCTTCCAGCTCCTTCATCATGTTCTGCATACTCAGGCTGGGCCCCTGATCTGGTGCTGTTGCTGGTGATCTGGTGCTGTTGCTGGTGCTGATGTTGAAGGACCAACTTCTGATTTTTGTCCTGTAGGAGTAACTGCTGTAGTAGTAGAAAGTGGCACACCTTCAGTGGATGCAGATATCTGTGTTGGCTGCATTGTTGCCTCACCTTGTCTTTATTTCAGTGCTACTTCTAGTGCACTCTCTATTTCCATTAACCTCTTGTATAAACTCAGGAGTAGGGCCACTACATCCTGATCCTTTTTCTGCTCTGCCACTTCTCCAGTTTGAGGGTGAAGACCAGCTGGCAGCTTGATATGCTTTCTCATAGCTGCTATGTCTTCATCCCTTTTCTTCAATAAAGCTTGCACACCCTTAGGGTCCTTTGGATCATGACCCAAATCTATGATGATCTCTTCCAAGGACTTGATTCTGTTGTCCTTGGCCTGGGATGATGCCTTCTCTAATTCCAATTGAGCTGCAGTGTTGTGTAGAGAATTTTGTAGTTGGTGTGCCAACAGGGTCTTATCAGCTAAAGTGGAATATATCATTTCCCCTATTTGTCTGTGCAGCTCAATTTGATCCAAGGGGTGGATATCTCTGGCAAAAATTTCCAGATTAGTTTTGATGTAATCGACAGCTGTTTGAGGTTGCTGCATGGTAGGTCTGAAATGACTAAGAGTCATTTTTTGCTCTTGAATGTCATAGGCAGACATTAATCTCTGCTGATTTGTTGGCGCCATTTTGAGGAGATGGTTATAGATTTGGTGCTTGAGGGGCTCATTCCTTTTCTTTATGTCAATAAACTGCTTCTTGATGCTGGAGTCTGCCTTTGATTTCTGTCTAGAAGAGCTGACCTCTGTCCCATGTGGAATGTCCTGCCCTTGCTGTAAAGAACTGGTGGATGTCTCAATACTAGGAGGGGGCATGTTGTCAATCGACCTCTCTGGCAATTCCTCCTCAGAAAAAGGGTTTAACCTTTGTCTCTTTTCTCCTTGCTGGTCCATAGAAGTAGTGAGGGGAGTGTCCTCTTGCCTATCCCTCTTCCTTGTCTTGTCCTCATTAATAGGTGTTTGTAATACAGAGGTGTCAACTGTTACCTCCTGCCTTGGAGGAATTTGTTCATGTGTTTGCTGTTCAGTGTGGGCAGGTTGCTTGGCTCTGCTTTCCTGCTGCTCTTCCTGCTACTCCACAATTAGAGGTGCTTCTTCTTGCTGCACTGTTTTACCTTTAGTCATGTCTACTGCTGGATTAGCTGTTTTGGCAGGTTGCTGAGGAATGGTGGATGAAGAAGCAACTTCTCCACGATGCTAAATGCCTGAAGACCAGACCTGTCGAAAATATTCCAAGTCAACTGCCTTTTCTAAAGTTTTAATATCTTTCTCTGCTATTTCTTCTTCACTATAATCTTCCACTAATGTGCCCTTTTTCCACTCTATTTGATTAGCATATTGTTCAACCTCTGGAATGCTAATGTGGTCATATGTAGCAAGCCTATGCTTGATTCTTCTGAGGCTTATGAAGTGGTTAGGGTCATAGGGTGCCCAATAGAAGCTGGTCTTGGGCTGGAGGGCTTTTAGCATTTGGTCTGCCTCATCCCAAGCTTCTTCTCTCTTGTTAAAGATGAATGGACCCAATTGATGCTTAATTTTGAGCTGTGCCTTCTTGTTTTTGCTATGGAAGTGGATCATATCTGCATTGCCGAACTGTCTGAAGTACTCTAGAGCAAAGAGTCTCATGGGGACATACTTTGGTAGCCTGTATGGTGCTAACTCACAACCATATATCCTGATCATTGTATGGTGTTGGTAAAAGTACCAATCCCCTATGCTATAGTTCTTAGACAGCTGAAGGATTTTCTGAATATCATCTGTGAGTCTAGGAGGAGGGGAACTCTGCAGCATTGACAAGGCTGGATGGATGAATAAGTCAATAAACTCACAGTAGTTGTATGGTGAAAAATGAATGTGATGACATACTGATGTCCAGAATATTACAGATCTTCTGTCTCCCTTTGCATCTAATTTCTTGAGGGAGACAGGGAAGCTATCAGGCTGATTGTATAAAAACAGATGATATATGTAGGAGGTGTACTTGAAAACCCTCTCTCTCTCCAAATTCATGAACTGTTCATGAATTTTGTTGGCTATAAATGAGGCATAGTCATACTGGACAGCAGGGGGCTATCCTGGGGTAAAAATGGATAGTACCACCAGTGTTGTCTCATCTACAAACTCACTGGTCTTGAACCCTAGGATGGAAGATATAATGTCCACCAGCAGTCTCCCTATGTCATTAAACCAGTCATGCAGATAAGGGGGAGGCTGTAGAGGCTGGTAATCTGGGCGGATGAATAATTGACAAATCCTTGTAATTTGTGAGTTGGAGAGTTTGGCACCCTGCTCTAGTAAAAACTGCATGGAAAGAGGCACCAGTGGTCTTGTAGGTTTGAACTGCAGCATTTGGTTTATGGCTTCAGGAGTAATATAGAACAAGACAGAGCCTGAAGGACTCAGAACAGCTCTTTGATTGGGGTCATAGTTTGTGCAGCATTGGTGAATCAAGTCAGGGAATTCATTGACCTGAGGGAGATAATAAATTGGCAAATTGGATTTCCAGATTCCCAGGAGGTCTGTACCATCTCTATGCTTCTTTCTCAACTCACAAACTGTCTCTATATGGTATGTGTTGGTCCTCTCTACAATTTCTCTCATCTGAAAATCTCTGTCAGCAAGGGCTAACCACTCCAGGTTCTTGTGTGGGGCATTTAATGGGGCAATGTTCAATGCCACTGGAGTCTCCATGGTCAACTGAATTTGGAATTGTATTTGAAGTTTTTTCTTGGGCACAGCAATATAGAGCAGTGGATTTTGCAGGAGCAGGGCAATTTGCAGAGGGGAAGAGGCAAACTAGGGTGAAAATAAGTCAAAATGCTCGTAGGATAGATTCAGTGAGCAAATGCTGGGATTTGAGAGTTGGTTTCCTGGTGGATTTGTCCAGCAGTGGTCTAGATTTGCGAACGCACAAAGAAACTGTGAATTCGTGGAAATTTGGCATGATGGGTACTTCTGTGAGTGAACTTGGGCTTACAGTGTGGAAAAGGACCACTGGTTCATGAGGATTCCTTGAAATTACCGTGTTTCCTCTTTTCTTAGTTTGTTTGGTGAATTATGCATAAACCAGGGGCAGAGGGGGAAACTGATAAATACTTGGTGAAATCGGACAATGGTGGAAAAGCAGGTGAATTCAGGGCGCCAGCAGCAAGGGAGCAATCTTCAAAGTTGGTAGGTAAACGACGTAGAAGCTCATGCAGGAGCACAGTGAGAAATATTGCAAATAACGCGAAAAACGAGTTTTTTGGGCAAAATAGGGAAAATTTGGCCTTTGGCGCCTTTTTGTCGGATGACGTCAGCATGACATCATGGGTGGGGTCGGGAATGGAATGATGACGTGGCGTCCAGGAAGCGACTCTACGTGGACAGGTGACATGGCAGACAGCTCGGAGCAATGGCGGATGGGGTGGTGATGCGATGTTGAAGCGGTAGTGACGTAAGGGTGATGCATGGGTGACGTGTGGTGGAATTAGCAGAGCGGTAAGCGGTTCCATCGGACCACTTATGGTACGAGAGTGGTTTTGGCAGGAGGCTGCCCGACACAATCTGGGAACGACACGCGTCCGAGCCCTGACGTCACCCTCTGACAGATTTCGGGCGCTATCGTTCGGGCTTCGGAGGTGGTCCGATATTGCTGTGGGCCGTCGGATGGGAGGGCCCGGATCCGACGGTCGACGGGCTGCGGAGGTGAGGGGTGGATACGGAGGGTCCCGGCGGGATTTAAATAATATTTTCCTTTTGTTTTTTGTGGTGTGCGCGCTGTAACAAAACTTTGGATAAGCGGAGAAAATGGGTTTTAACCGGGTTTTATGCAAATAGCGCGGGTAATGCATTATAGTGGGTTTGTAAAGGGGATAGGGTTAGGAATAGGTTATTAAACTAACCAAGTGTTAGTTTAATCCCTAACTTCAAACAAACCAAACAAAACTTTTGATTCTGCCTGATTCTCCAAATATTTGAACATATGGCTATAATGCCAAAAAGGGGGGGGTATTTACATATTTTGTGGGCCTTTTCACAATAGTGATATAGTAGTAGGGGAAAAGGGGAACATAGGGAGTTAAATAATAGGGTTAGAAGTCAATGTGAATTGGGGATATGAGAGATTGGAAGTGTGGGATAGAAAACTAAGTTTAGTGAGTAAACTTAGATTTTTAGGAGTTGATGGGAAATGGTTTTACACAAGAAATGTGGCTTCTTTTCGGAGAAGAAAGTTAAAACTTGTCATGAAATTTCCAAGAAGAAATACAAGGAGGAATGTTTGGGAAAATCCTGAAGTCCTCCATGGGATGTTGGAAAGGGAGTCTTTGGGGGAAATCAGGGGAGTTAGATGTGCTTCTATACTTTGCCTTCAAAATGTAGCATAGATACCTTTGCAACTGTCAACATATGCCTTCTTGATTAAGGCCAAAACTGAATAGGATCAAGATTCTGCAACTTCTGGCTACCTGCCCAACTTAGAACCTAACATTTTTTGTTACTTCAGGGAGGGTGCACTTAGACTTGCAAACCCTCATATGCTCTTTTCTTTTTGCTGCCCTCCTATCTAAATCTACCCTTATGTCTTCCAAGGGCCCAGATTAAGCTAGTGGGCTCCTTCCTTTCTCTATCAACTAATCATCTGTCAAGCTTAAACTATTTGAACAGGTACTCATTACCTACTCTAAAACAAGCAATTCAAAACATGGCATGGCCCAGCTTGAACTGTTGAGCCATACCTCAAGATAGCAGTGGCATTTTGATTGGCCACTTTCCTGGTCTTTCTTTGGGGTTCATTTTAATTAATTTTTCTTTTGACCAATCCATTTTCTTGCCCTTTGATTATTCTTTTAAGGCATACCCTCTTTAAATTTTTTAACATTTTTGCTTTGTTCACCAAAAATGGAACCTTTGTTTTATCAAAGATGATCATTTTTAGCATTTCCACTGTCAATCATGAAATATGAAACCCTATTGGCATAGGAGGCTAACACTTGGCACTGTTGGTTCAGGTCTATTCATAAAAACAAGTCTTCAAAGGTCATGTACAGTCTTGTTTCAAATTTCTGGGTCATAACAATGGTTCTTGGTCATTAGGTCTTGGGTTGAGTCAGTCTTGTTTTGCAAAGTATAAGAAGACCAGCAGGCCAGAGGGATGTCCTCGATAGGTGGTTACTTCAATAATTTTCATCATTATACAGATAAATTAGGACTTCTCTTCAAAACTCTGTTTTGAAGATAAGTCGTCATCTCATTTTTCTAAAAATCTTCAAAAATTTCAGTTCTTGAATCGTCCAAGCGCAGCCTTGGTCTCCTTTGCCAGATCATATCACAGCTATCCCTGCAAAGAATTGCAAAGAAAATCATTATTTCAACCAAATTTAAGGAGGAAACTAACAAGGTTAGAAGTCTATTAATCCTGAAAAAGTGTCAACGACAAAACATTACAAAATGGGTCATGGACCAAGCAAAAATCAAAAGGGAGTCTTTATAAAGATATTTCATGACATTTTCAACTCATTTTGCATGCCAAGAGTGAAGAACATCATTCTAAAGCGAAATTGTGAGTTTGTGAGGAAGTTGGAGTAGTTTCAGGGGTGCGCGACGCATTGGACTAGGCGCGCGACACATAAGGGGCGTGCGACACATTAGGCAAAAAATTACAGTGTAAAAATACACGTGCGCGACGCATTAGAGGCGCGCAACGCGTTGGGTGATTCGCGCGGCGCACTGGGGTTTAAGCCCAAAATTTGCTTGGAAACGCATGAACTCTCCTCCTCTCCGCAAAAAATTGTAGGTAGGCTCACATCCACCACTTGTGCTTGGTTTTTGAAAGATAAATGTAATGGGTTCATGATATGTTTGCCTTAGAAATCCAAGTGGAAAGCCCTCCTTGTCAATGAAATTGTTGTAGGGTTTGAATGCAAAAAATTGCTGTAAGGGTTTCAAAAACAGAGTGTAACCAAGGTTGTCATTATTTCTCCATTTCCCTTTGTTTCCCATTCCCAAATTCACCCTTATTTTTCCCCATTAATTCCCTCCTTCATCCTACACTATAATCCCTCAAATCCTAGTCCCTCACCTCTATTACAAAACACATTATCCTTATCATTTCCCTTCCCTTCTCTAAGTCCCTTGTTTTTATTTCCAAATTCCCTAATTCCCTAATGTTTCCCCTTTCCTAATATTACCTTGTGCATTTGTGTCCCCTTGGTCACAAAATTTTTAGAGAAAAATAACAGTTTACAGGAAATTGTGCACGCAGTTTATACATCAGCATATATATTCCAGCTATCTTGTTTTCAAAGACATGTCAGAGACCGAGTCAGTCTATGAGCAGGAGTATGATAGTGATTCTACACCAGAGGTAAATGTGCCAAATGTGCCACGGAGGTATCACAAAGGTGGCAAAAGTGGTCATCATGTCAGGGAGGAGCCTACTTCTTTGGCCCAATTGCAAGCTTGCCCACTTGTAATGGATTGTTTTCGGCGTCAGTCATGTTTCCAATACTGTGAGATGATCTCACAAATCCAGCATCATCGGGAACTAGTCCGTTTATTTGTTCTACATTTACAGGATGGTCATGTAAACCTTGCCGGAGTGAATTTCACCTTGTCACTCGAGACTATTGTTCAGGCCACCAGGATACCAAATGTAGGGGAGGAATGGAGTAAACGCCAGCTGATAGACAGATTCTACTATGATCCATATATCAAACCCGGGTATATGAGACACTTGAGCGCAGTTTTTCCTTTCAGATTCCTAAGGGATGAGTATGCACCATTGATGAAACTCATCATTTGATATTTCAGTTGCAAGGGCAGATTCTCGCGTCTCTATGCGTACCATGTCCGTTTGTTGATGCATTTCACGAGGGTATGTATGATGAACATTCTGTTTTTCATGTGTCGCAACATAGAGAGGATGGTGCCTTTAGTACAAAGGAAGAGCCCAGCACATCAATATAAGAGCATATATCATTATGCGTTGATCAAAATCATAGTGATGCATCAGTTGGCACAACAGGGCATTACCTGGGAGGATTTCATCTCCCGTGATTACTTCGCAGCACTACAACCACCTCCCGAGATAGTTCATGATGAGGGAGCGCCTTCACACCAGCCAGGCATTCCCGAGACTGAGCATATAAGTGCTCCTCCATATGTGACATACCAGCGAGGCCACAAGGCCTTATTTGCATCTACACGACGAGTATTGTCTCCACCCGGGGCGGAAGGGGTCTCGTTGACTTCATCAGCACAGCGAGTATTATCTCCACATCATGTGGAAAGGGTCTCGCCTTCTTCTTTAGCACAGGTATAGATCCAGGATAGGGGCAAGAGGCCCATGTTTGATGAGGGTCCTTCAGGAGGTCAGGACACGGATATCATTGATCTTGATGCAAGCTCTCCTAGCTCGGAGCTAAAAGAGATCGTCCGACAGCAAAGGGATGAAAATGACTCATTGCAAAAGAAATTTTAGATGGCTAAGTGGATGATAAACTACTTGGAGCAGCGCAACAAACAGCTAGAAGATGAACATACACTTTATGAGCTACGGCAAATCCAGGAAGACCGAGAATTGGCCCGAAAGAGACCCGGTGATTTGACACCGATTGATCGAGAGTCTATGCTCATGTGGGTGAACACTCATTTGGAGAAATTGTTGGCGAAGGAAAACAGAGACAAGGACATTCTTCGTCATATGAAAACTCACTATTGGGCTTGCATGCATGTTTGCAGAGCAAAAATGAAGATCCTTAAGAGGTAATTGAGCAAGGCACTAAAACGGCGGAAAAAGCCCGATCCACTCCAAATTTTGGCCAAGGCTTCATTCGCGGGGCACAATACATGATAGAGGGTCTTTATTCCGAATTTGAGCAAATTCAGAGAAATTTTTGTCATTTTTGAAAATTTTGTCCTAAAAACAGGTTTTTTGGCTCAACGCGTAGCGCGCCGCGCGCGACCCATAAGATAGGGAGGTCCAAACCACAAATGGCTTGTAGTGTTGGATTTGTCATGATGAAATATACATGCTAAGCTATGGCCAAAGCATTTCATCAAGTTATGGGTGACCAAAAGGCTCAAAAACACCATGAAAATCACCTTTCTGCCACCTTTTGCACCAACAGGAAGTACTTCCGGGAGAATGCACTTTTGGAGGGGAAAATGGACACCAAATTGGAAAATTCCACTTGGGTTAGAAAGTATACATCCAAGGATTTCCAACAAGCCAACCTGAGCTCAATTTGGATTCCGGAAAGTTCCCAAACAACAGGTGGAAAGGCGCGCGGTGCATAGGGCTCAGGCGCACGGCGCACAGGGTTTTTTGGCACAATTTTCATCTTCAGCTCAGGAAACGAAGCCAGTTTGACCAGTTTTGACTTGTGATGTTATTTTTTCACTCCTCTTGATGTAATTAATGAAACATGATGTAATTTTGGCACTTTATTACTTGTTCTAGAAGATTCATTCACTAAAAAGTGAAAATTAAATGAACGAATCAGTTTCCTACCTTATAGAGGCAAGTTGTTTTGACTGCCTAGATTGCAGTGCTTTGTTTCGAATTGGTTGAAACATCTCCTAGGATGATGAGCTCGACCCCTAAAGGCAAGGGAATGGGTTGGCTTGCCTATATTATGTATTTTCTTAGTCATTTTCATGGTTGGACTCTTGGGGGAAAAGGTTTTGAGACTCTATTGTACATTTTACTTCAGCATTTTGGCAAAGGAAAGACCGGGGTTTTGCAGCACTGTTTGGAATTCATGTGGCTTTATGTTTTGATGGTGTGCTTCTTTCAGTACTTGTAAGTTGTTATGTGTATCATTTTCCTTCTCTCATCTTCTGCAATTGAACAAATGAAGTGTTAAGGTAGAATTCATAATCTGTAATGCTTTGCCTTTAAGTTTGTTTGATCTCCTATGTTTTCATCTGTTTAAGGAGAATTCTTGAGGTTTCCTTTCTCTCCTTAGCTCCTCACCTGTCTGATCTACTCACCTCATTAGCTTTTAAGGCATCAAACAATTTCCTACCTTGCTCCAATCAGACCTTTGCAGAAACTGTGTCTCATCCCCGCACCCAAAATTGCCTTTCCCTTTGATTCAACAAAACCCCCAAAAAATCACCTTTAAACCTCTGCACTTAATACCTAGCCTAAGATTAGTTACAATTTCAGTCATCTCGAGCCTCATTGATTATATTTTTCCGATATTGATCCGGAGAGAGCCCTCTCCTGTCCTCGTAGGGCTAGCTACGAGGTTTTGCGTGGTTTGATGTTGCCTTGAGTTTTGCCTTCCTCATCCTGGGGCAAATTCAAGCGTTAACAGCATGTTTAAGGGCTCATAAGTGACACTTTATAATATCAAATCTTATATTATATGTTGGACTCCCATTTATATGGTGTGACATATTATATGATGTGATTATTTTCTAAATAAGAGTGAAAATATTTCATTTACATATTAAATTAACAGGTTACTTAAATATAAGACACCAAATAAGGTTGTGAAGAAAGTGTTTTTTTATGATACATTTACTCATATCTATAGTGGGAGTAGTTCTCACTGGCAAGGAGAACTATTGTGAATGGTCCCGAAAGATAAAACACACCCTCATTTTCAATGAGTTGTGGAAAGGGGTTTGTGAAGGATAAGGATACAATGCACCTAAAATTCCCACTTCAGACAAGGAACTTGCAATTTGGGAAAACAAGAACAACAAGGCCTATGCCTTGATTGCAACATCAATAAATGAAGAGGTGAATCATCATATTTCTCCATTTTAAAATTCTTTGAAGCCTTAAAGAAGTTGAAGGAATTGTATGACTCACATTTTGAACTTGAAGTTGTTTAATTGATGATTAAATTGTTCAGCCTTGATTTGAAAAATGATGACCCTCTTGCCTTAGCATCAAAAGTAATATCCATTATGCATGACATAAAAGCCATTGGTGTTGAAATAGATATTCCTATCATAGCTTATGTCAAGGCACTATATCCCACCTATTCACATTACCTTGAGTCATCGCAAGAAAGTGGCAACCTTAAGGAGATTACCTTTGACTCGCTTGAGAAGAAGTTTGATGAAAGAGAGAAGGATTTAGTAAGAAGACAACTCCTCAATATACTAAATAAGTTGTGTGCCTTGCACAAAAAGAGAAGAATTATGAACAAGATTCTTCTAAAGGAAGAGGTGGCCAAGGAGGAATAGGAAGGAATAACTTTAGAGGTAGGGGGACGACATTTCCAAGAAAGGTTTGATATTCATTGCATATAATGCAAGAAAGATGGACATGATGCTTCCACTGGTAATTTTCCTTGGGATAGATTTGAGAAAGAAATAAATGAAGGAAAATGTAAAATACCTAACAAAGGGAAAGGAAAAACACCCGAGTCAGCTCATTATGTTGTGGCACATTGCAACATTGGAGTAACTAGAGACTTATTCAATGCCTCACTTACGTCATGGAAAGATGCTTGGTTTCTTGATTCAAGAGAAACTTGCCACATGACTTTTAGAAGATATTTGTTTGAAGAATTCACTTATAATGTTCATGGAGCAATATATTTTGCATACACGTCAAAACTCAAGTCATCAGGGCTTGGCACCATCATGATGAAACTGTTCGGCCTTCCAAACTTTCTTCTACATGATGTTCTATACATCCTAGAGTTGAGGAGAAACTTTTTGTCTTTGTTCCAAATCCACCAACAAGGACACTCCATTCATATATTTGATGGAAAGTTTGAAGTCAGAAAAGCATCATATCACTCACTGGGGATAGAATAAGAAAGACTTCTGAAGCTACAAGGAGCCTTTGGTCGTGCATAAAAAATTCATATAGTTCTCACTATCATAAGGTACATTTCCATCAAGTCTTTGATGGCATGTTATATTTGGACACTTGAACTATGACAACTTTCATTTGTTAAAGAAAAATGTTGTTACTTGTTTGCCTACAATTCCTAGGAAGCTTTAGCAATGTGACACTTGTATTCTAGGAACGCACAACAAATAGTTTTTTCATGATTCTCATTCCAGAGGACATAGAAAAATTGAACTCATTCATTCTGATTTGTGTGGCCCAATGCCTGTTCCTTCTATAAATGGTAGTAAATGTAAGATGGAATTTATTGATGACTACACTAGGATGTGTTGGGTTTATTTATTGAAGAAAAAATATGAAGCTTTTGAAACATTCAAGAACTTTCATGCATGGATTGAAAATGATGCAAAATCTCATATTGGATCTATTCATACTAATAATGGAAAAGAATATACATCAAATGAATTTGAAAATTATCTTCGCCAACATGGGATCAAACGTTAAACAATCATGCCTTATAATCCCCAACAAAATGAAGTAGCTAAAAGAATGAAAAGGATAGTATTAAATATGGTACATTCCATGATGTTTTTCAAGAATGTTAAGTTGATGTTTTGGGATAATGCAGTTCTATGTGTATTGTATATAAAGAATAGGTTTCCATATAATGCTATAAAAAATAAGCCTCCCTATGAATTGTTGTATGGCCACATTCCTTCGGTGAGGCATCACAGGGTTTTTGGTTCCACTTGTTATGCATTGTATCTAAGGAACAAAGAAAAAAACTCGGTGCAAGGAGTTTCAAATGTATCTTCTATGGGTACTTAGATACTTCCAAAGCATATTATCTTTATGATGAAGTCAATAAGACGTTTATAATATCTAGAGATGTGATGTTTTCTTAAATCTTTCAAGGCTGCCAATGTTGTTGAGCAATAGCTTGATTGATTGGATATATTCAGACACGCACAATATTTTCCAGAGTTTGATAATGGGATTCCACACCTTGAAGGGGGGGTTCCTATACTATATCAATCCGTGGAATCTTCTTCTGAAACACTCTCTCCCCTGCATGAAGCTCCAACCACTGATGACACTTTGGTGATGTTATTGACATAATTGGGAGAATAAATATTGAATAAGCCCCAACTTAGTCAACTGAGTGGCCTAGGCCATCTCAGAAAGGTCCTCCAAAATGGGTGACAAAGACACTTGAAAGTGTTCGTCCTAATTAGGTTGGAAATATGGGAACAAGAAGCTCAATCAATCAGAATGGAGGAGATGTAGACAATCTTGAGTCACTGGTTGATATGGATGTTTCTTATGATTGTGAACTGAATTTGTCTACAGATTTTGAATCAACTTCCTTCAGAGAATTTGTTTCTCATGATAAACAGAAATAATCGATGCAGAAAGAATATGATGCTTTGATAAAGAATGGAACCTGGAACCTCGTTGATCCTCCATTCAGAACCAAACCAATAGGTTGCAAGCAGGTCTTCAAAAACAAGTATAAAGCACATGGCTCACTTGAAAAGCATGAACCTAGGTTTGTGGCAAGAGGTTTTGCGTAGAAGGAAGGGGTCGATTATGAGGATATTTTTTCCCCACAGTAAATTGGGCTACCATCCAGACACTCTTTGCCTTGGCAGCTTAGAACGATTGGAAATTCCATAAAATGGATGTAGAAATTTCTTTCTTGAATGGATATCTGAAAGAAAATGTTTTTATGTCCCAACTAGAAGGATTTGTTTGTGAAGGGTCATGAACATAAAGTATGCGAGCTTGTAAAATCCTTGTATGGCCTCAAGCAAGCACCATGAGCCTGGTAGGAGAAGTTGACTGAGCATCTTCTGAAGTTCAATTTCAAACATTATGATCTTGATGATGCAACTTTGTTTTTCAAGAAAGTTGGAAAAATAGTTGTATATCTTGTGGTGTATGTAGATGATTTTTTTTGTGACAGGGAACAATGAGAGCTAAATTGCATCCATAAAGAAAGAAATGAGGAAAGGTTTTGAAATGTTAGATGTGGGCTATGTTCACTACTATCTAGGTATTGAAGTAACCCAACATCCAAAGTTTATATTCCTTTATCAAAGAATTACATTGGAGATTTTTTGAACATGTTTGGCATGGCTGAGTGAAATCCTTTGACCACTCCAATGGAATAGAAATTAAAGCTCACATCCATTGAAGGAAAATAATTTGAGGATGCAACAAAGTATAGATAGCTCGTAGGAAGTCTCAACTACCTGACTATTACCAGACCATCTATTTCATTTTTTGTTAGAATCCTATCTAGGTTTATGCAAAAGCCTTATGAGGGTCATTAATCTGCTGCAAAAAGAGTTCGAAAGTACTTGAAGGGAACTCAAGGCTTTGGACTCAAGTATGCATAGGTGGGTGACTTTAGCTTGATTAGATACTCTCATTCGGATTTCGATGGAGATAAAGAAACTGGAGTATCTACTTCAGGTTATGTTATGAGTCTTGGATCAAAAGTTGTCCCTTGGAAGTCACACAAATAATTAGTTCCAGCAAATTCCACAACTGAGGTAGAATATGTGGCAGTAGCTGAAGCAATGAAGGAAATTGTGTGGCTCAGGAAAATTGTAGAATATTTCTAGGAGAAACAAGTACATTCAACTCCTCTTTTTATCGAAAACACTTACTACAATAAAATTGGCCAAGGACCCAAATTTCCATGATCAAGTGAAGCATATTGATACAAAATACCATCTAATTCGATATCATGTTGAGGCTAAAACAATTCACCTACGACATTGTTCCACAAATGAGTAAATTGCAGACATCTTCACCAAAGCGCTTGGAAGGGAAAAGTTTGAAAGATTTAGAATGATTCTTAGACTCACCAACATCTCTTCAGGTCAGGGGGGAATGTTGAACACCTAATCTTTGGGATTAGGAATCCTATGTAAATATTGTAAATAGCTAAATAAAAATAATTGGAAGATGAAGAGACACTGGGAGATGAAATCCAATACTCTCCATCTCCATGTATATACCTATGTTCTATCTTAATGCAATATCATCAAATTCATTTAGAGTTACTCCTGGCCTGGCATGCACACCTACACACCAATAAATTAAAATTCTTGGTTCATGACCCCAATATGAGCCTCTAAAATCAACCTTAATCCAATACAAACTGATTAATCCCACATGGACACAAAAATAATATACTAGTTAGGTTAGAATCAGTGGGATATGCATGCAAACAATACCCATTAATCACTATACATTGAAACATATAGGTTTTCAATAGGAAGCTTAAAATCCTTCACCGTCTAGTGGAAAAAACTATTATGTAGAAGAAAAATGTAACGGGGTAAGGATTAAATTGTAGATACTAGTAGTTCCCCTTAAGGCTCCCAACTCTTGGTCAAGAATTTGGTTTCAAAGTTGACCCCTAAATGTTGAGATTATCTCAACCCCAATGGATGAAGGTGAACTTAGTGGTCACTCTTATACAAAAACCACCTTATAGATGACATTTTTGGGAATCGACCATGCCTCTTGATACCTTCATTTAGCCTTTTTTCTAGCCATGATCATTCAATATCTGGGTTGTTTGGAGGCCATTCTAAAACATAATTTAGGACTTGGTTGAGGAGTAATAAATCTATTAGGATAAAGTCTTTTTCTTTTGTAGGAAAAGACTAGAATTATATTAGCATAAGCACTGATAGAGGAGGACACATTGCACCACTACACAATTTCTACTTGTTGATTATTAATTTGATTCATTTCTTCATTCCTTTAGCCTTCTAGGTTCAACGCCATTTATTGTGTAGATATTGTCTCGAAACCATAACACTTATCAAGTTCCATTCATGGAGAATGAGAGATTGTCAACCTTAATTTACTCTTAGAAAACCCCTTACACCTACTTGATGAGTTAGGGTCCCTCACCCTTGCCCACCTGTAGGCTCTAAATCTTATGAGTCCTCTTCTAGTTCTTATTCTTCTATTTCCACCCAATCACAACCTACTACCATGACAGATGTTAACCCTAGAAACAATGTCTATTTCCTTGTGGGTGCCAATAACAGAGGAAATACCAGTCCTAATGTTCGTACTAACATGGGTCCTAATACTGGAACCAATGTAGGAGACACTATCATAATAACCATAACTCAATCATTTATCTACTTCATGGCTAGCTTGAATCTACTTGATTTAAGCCAACTTATTAACAACCTTCTTCTCCATGATCCAACTTGACCCCAAATGCTAACCAAACTTACCTCAAATATCCCGAATTTTGGAGGGAGCCTAAGAGAGGATCCTACCAGTCACATTCAACCATTCCATATTTGGTGTTCTTATAACTCCATCATGGAAGATTCAACTAGCCTTCATCTATTTCAATGCACATTGACTGATATTGTAGTGAAATGGTATGTCGACCAACCCTATGGAACTCACCTTGTATTCACTACCATTATGAATGTGTTCCTTTCTGTTATAGCTTCTACAACCACCCTCTAAAATCTTGTCTTCACTTTGTTTTGAAGCCTCCCTCCTTAAATATTAGCAGCTTGTATTACACTGCTTAGGTACTTGTGTTCTCATTTGAATTTATTTTTCGCTTTGCAACTTGTGTTAGCTTACTCGCTTTGCTGACCAATCATAAGCTAACCATGTGAATTGGTTCACATTCGGTTCTTTCATTGTCTCGGAAAACTGCACAATCCTATAGGGAAACCAACCTTGCTCTCAGGAATTGCGCAGAGCAGCCTAAAAGTCAACCATTCTCTCCAGAAATGCGCAGAGAAGTCCGAGAGACAACCTTGCTCAGAGAAATTGCATAGAACATCCCGACACTAGGCTTCGGCTTAGGAATTGCATAGATCCAGCTGGAAACTTGTCTTCAACTGGGAAATTGCACATAGCATGAGAGGCAGCTCGACCCACTCATCCCAGGAATTATGCAGAAGCACTCCTTCAGGTGTTGTCTGATGCATGTGCTAGCAAGTTGCCTGGTTCCCTCTAGAACTGCGCAATTATTCCTTGCATGCATGGAAGTTTTTCTCGAAAAAAGAAAAAAAGAAAAAAAGAAAAAAGAAAAAAACATCCCTAAAAAATTGGCATCTATTTTTAGCACTTGGAGTTACATGCAAGTTGATTTTAGAAACTCCCTGGCAAGTGTCATTTTTTCCTAGATTTGTGGCATGTGCGTCATAAACCCTAAATCTACCAAATCTATTTAAAGGAATCCTAGAGGTCATTTTACACATCCGATATTGGAGCTCTAGCATTCCCAAGGCATCTAGGAACCTTCAACATAGTCGAAACAACTTTTTGGGGAAGTTTTGCTTTTCAGGTCTTTTTCTGCTTTTTCTATTGCTTTTATTTCCTTGGCTTGTGTGAGTATTGTTTTGCATGTTTTATTGAAAGACCATTAGTGTTTATTTTGTTTTAAGTTGTAGAAGGGTTGTTTTACATTATCTTTCTTAAGCGTCACACGCATAACACTACTTTTGCGTTGATGGTCGTCGTTGCGGTGACCCTCTCCATTAACTTCGTTGTTCATCCATTTAACTGATTCCTACATTGACTTTGATTGTATGCATGATCATTCACTTTGATATGCACCATCCTTTGCTTATAGTTTTAGATATACTCATTTTCGAGTTTACCATGGGTAGATCTGGGCTACCTTGGCTCAGACCTTGCTTTCCTAGGAAAGCTCTGTGCATTCCTGAACTCGTGACTCTGCTTTGGCTCCAAGAATTGCGCAGAGGTTGCCTGTCACTGGCCTTCAATATGCTCTGTGAAGTTCTGGGAGACAGTGCCCAACCTTTCCCACTGGGATTGCACAATGCGCAGTCCCAGCCATTAGTCAAGCTGGACTGAACTGCGCATTGTGCAGTTCTAGTCCACAGTCAACCTTGTAGGACTGCACTCTGTGCAGTTCTGGTCAACAGGAGATCTCACTAGTAGTTGTGACTACACAATGCGTAGTTCCAACTGAAAATCTCCTAGCCTTGAGAGTCACTACTACACAATCTTTCCCAGTAGTCACCAGGTTTGTCGCATGATCGATCCTTGAAGTGCATTGTTTTTTCTAAACTAACATTTACTTGTCGTGAGTGTCTGCTCTGTCTCCAGGTACATCAGTTGTTGAGCAGTCCCTCAGTAGTACAAGCATCATGGTTTCCAAGAGATCTGGATCAAAGGACAATGTAGATAGAATCACTAGAGATGTGGTTGAACAAGTGCCAATGAAATTTACCATCTATGCAGAAACACAACTGTTCGTAGAGAAGGACATAAAGATCACATAGCAAGAAATAAAGGACATATTTGCAGGCACTTTCAAGGAAGATCTAGAAGATCAACAATTTTATGTCAATATTCACAAGTCAAGCTTGTACAGGGTTGCATGCAGGTACCCCACCTTCCCGTGCACGGATATCATTCACTGGGTTGTCTCACATACCAATCCAGAGACAATGACATTGAGCAGCACCAGTGGAACATAGCTTGCCACCTTCAGGATGAAAAACTACCATCTGATGTATCACTTTCCACAACCGGTGAACTACATGGATGCATTGTTCTTCACTCCCAACAACAATGTGAACTCAAGAGATATATTAAAGCATTGGGTAAAAGATCCATCGAAGTTTAGGACAAGACTCAACCAGGTCTATAAGGCGAAGTCACTTAGGAAGGCTCACCAACTCTTGGTCATCTCTACATGTTGCTTGTATGGCTAGGAGAGTACGGAGACCTTCCTACAGAGTTGGGTTGTTATGTTAGATAAGTTGGAAAATGAAAGAAGGCATTTCAACTGGTCTGACATGTTGGCTCTTTAGCTAAAAGTTCATGTGTAAAATGCCTAGAATCTTCCTAAGGATAGACAAGCAAGATTCTATATGTATGCGTAACAGCTTGATGCAATCTGTGCTCAACAACAATTCCCTGGCATGGGTTGGAAAAGGACACCATCAGAGGAAGCTGTGAATGTTTATTGCAATTTTCTCTCTGAGTGAAAATACTAAGGATTCATGAAGAGGTTGTCTAACCACTTCATCTCCCCACTGTACAGGACGATATTTGAATAGCACCCACCTTTCATGTCTATGGAAGTGATGCAGGCATTGCTAAACATTATAGATGGGTATGCCTCACTCGGTGGCACCTTCATCAAGATGTTCAGTGTGGAGAAGCCTTCACATGAGCTACCGAGGTTTTACATGGACAAGCTGGTCATGCAAGAGGTTGCAAACCACATCTCGACAGGGTTATCAATAGGACTGCACAGGAGGAAGAAGGAACCATGGCTTACTCTTCCTTTGTGGATTGGGTTGTACGAGATTCGTACCTTGAAAGATGTAGATGTTGAGACCGAGGACTTGAAGAAGTTTGGGTTTGACACCAAGAGTTTCAATTTGTATGATCCTCACTACATATGCCAGAACCACTGTGTGAAGGTGTACTTCCTATGGGTCCATGAGGGATGTCATTGACTAGAGGAAGATCCTTGGAGGTATTTCTATAGCTCCTCTAGGCTTAATGAACTAGTTAGCATGGCTGTAGAATGGAAAGTGGCACTACAGGCAACAACACCACAGGAAGCAACAAAAATAATATCATTGAGAAACAAACTAGCGCAAGACATAGGCAAGAGGAACATTGTCGAGAGAACAGAGGATGAGAAAGATACAATTTCAAAGAAGATCCGGTTTTTGAGAGAGTAGCTTTGGAGATAGATGCAAAGAGCCGATAGTGTGAAAGGAGAGTATCAAAAACAAAGAGGGAGAAGCAAAGATTCGAAGAATCAGAGAGGAGATTGCAGCAAACAAAGAAGAAGTTGAAATAAGAACAAGAGCTCAGGAGGAGAGAAAGGGAATAAATGCAGAAATAGGAATAGGAAGAATGACAGGGCACATTGATAGAGAAAACTACACAGATACAGAAACAGGTTGAGACAATAGAGCAACCAGCAGACGATGAACATGGTGAGTAGGTGTAGGTTTGGGAACTTGCTCAGTAGGTTGAGCAGTTGGTTGAGGAAACATACATGGAGAGGGAACAAGAGCTAGAGGACCAAGACATTATTCTCATGTTGAGGGCATCTGAGGTCGTACCATAGTCTCTCCCACCTCCAGAACCACAACCAGTCCCAAGCGAGCAAGGAGAAGTTGTTCTCCTTGATGATGATCCGGAGATAGATGTGTACAATCTGGCATTTGACAAGACACAATAGAGGATTGTACATGCATGAAGAAATCAACTCCCAGATGATCATACATCACCTATGCACACATAAGAAATGGTGATTGTACCAGATGCTAGAATACATCCAGTTTCCATGGCCGAGGCTCCTAAGGCTTATGCAGAAGCCACAAGTTCAATGGTCAGGTTCTTGATAGCAGAGAATGATCGAATGACGAATGACTTGCAAGAGGCTAGGTAGAGAACAAAGCAGTCCACAAGATTCGCCATGATAGAGATGAAGAAAACAATAGTGGTGGAGATATCAACTTTGGAGGCTACCATGTAGACAATGTATTGAAGATTTGTCACCGTGCACAAAGCAGTTGTCCATTTATATGGTTTTCAATAGCAATGCGCATAGGTGACACAAACTCTCAAAGACATTCACACTGCTATTGCACACATGCATGAATGGAAAATGAGGTACAAGGGATCCTCACTTTACTTGCACAAGAGGATGAAGCCAGAGGTTGATCTAGAAAAAGCACATTTTCAAATGTTGATCTAGAAATATGAGCAGCTCCCTCTGCTCATCACTAGAATTGAAGCTTCCTATGGACAATTGTTCACGATTTTGGATGTCATAGTGTGAATGCACAAGATCCCTTCCATCAGAACCCTCACCTAGGCCATGAGGAAGAACCAAGTCATGTTGGATGTTGACAAGTACATAGAGAAGTTGATGCACGTAGCCACTAGCAATGACTTGCATCTCAGTGCAGAGAACATGCAAAGGTACATCAATGGTCCAACCACACTTAGGAAAATGTTGCACATGCTTCAGGATGAGCTAGATAGAGGTTTCAGAACCATATACCCGGAAGCCATGGAGGTAAGATTCTGCTTCGACAAAGATGTCATCAAATAGTACGGGGACACAATAGTGTAGTACCAAGCTTGGTATCAATTTGTCACCGAAGACCATCGTGAGGAGGTTACTGAGTTGGTATTTCCCCAAGACCCTGAGTGATGTTGCTTTTCTTGTCAGCTTGACTCAAGCCTATTTTTATTTTACACGGGTATATGAGGAAATTATATTATTGTAAACATGTTGTAAGTGAAATTCCAAGTGTCATTAGTGGAATGTGAACAATCATTGTTGTAATGTGAAGAATCATGAGGGTAGTCCGAGAATCAAAGGGGAATGTCAAGGGTCATCCCACCCTTTGCTATAAATAGAACATCATAACCCATAGTAGAGGTTTTTGGGAGCCAAGATTTTAGCTAGGCATTTCTTAGAGAAGGCTTGGACAATATTGTGACGAGCCTTGGCTTCTCCATAGTGCAGAGCAAGTACATTTCTTTAGAGGAGTAGGCAGTGTTGACTGTAATGTTCCACTATTGGGGCTAGTGGCTGTCAATGGTGTATGTATGGATTGAACTTTCACTTAATAATATATAACAAAGCCAACACGTTTTCATGCATATGTTGTTATTGTAGTTAGACTATTCTGGTTTCTTTAGAAATGTCTGTTATTTAACTTATGCATTTGTATATGAAATGTTTTGTATACAATTGTATGAATCTTGTTGTAATTGTGTTGTTGGTTTAACCTGTCACTTTGGATTGTGGACTATTCTGCTTTCCAGCTTGTGATGTCATTTAACTCGTGTGTTCGTTTCAGGCTGCATACTATTGCACGCTTCTAAGGGACACACTTCCTTTCCCCTTCATGTATTAGAACCCGCATGCATCTCACTTGACTCGTTGCGAGGTCACACACTTGCTTTCGACAAAGATATCACACTTATCTCTGCACGTTATTATAGTCAAGGCATTTCTTTACTACCCATTTCTAGGACTCCTAATCCAAACTGTCTGAGGTCTAGTTGGGACTTCTTACTGGGGAGAACCATTGACATGTTGATGGGTCTAGCATTTTCAACATTTCCGATGCTAGAAGGAGGGCCATATGACAAGTTGAGTCCTCAAAGTTTGTTTTGAATCTCTGCACATTCTTCTTGACTTACATTATAGTTAATCCTCTGACATGTCCGTCTCATGGACGTGATTTTGAAGTGTTAGAGGATCTCCTTGATGACTTGTCACGTAACACGTATCATGGGGAAGGTGGAGCAACTTTGCTTAGTCATGGAGTGGCCTCCATGGGCTTCTGTGAAAGGAATGAAATCCATGAGGATCACATTGCCTGCACGTTGTTCACATTCACGTTCTGAGGGCATGCACTACAGTGGTGTGTTACATTTCCGACAACCTCCATCCACTCTTATGATCAGATGGCTAGAGATTTGGCCCATGCTTTCTATCATAAAGCACTTAATAAAAAAATTATGGAATTACAGAAATCACGTGATGAATCCCTTTTTCAATTTTGGAAACGATTCCAAAGTCTTTATTTTCAAGTCCCAGAAGAAGAAATTGATTAGAAATTTCTCAATGAAAGATTTCAGTATCTTCTTCACATATTTGAAAATCCTCAAATGTTAGAGTAATTTGAACCCCTCCCAGCATACCTCAGTGTTAGAGCTTCCAAACCCAAGACGAACAAGGTTGTTGTCACATGTGACCCTCCGTCTACCTTTCATTAAATAGATCTAGCTCCGCAATGCAAGGTGGGAGAAGTTGTGAATCCATCTGTTGAACTATATCACCCTCCCACCCACCTGCCCTATATATCTGCACAGATTTGGCTTGCAAGCCTATTGATTGTCACATGAATTCTCTTTCTCAAACTCCACCCTCTCATTCAGTCGATCCTCCGGATTGTATTGTGTTGTGTTCTCCCATTCCGGACTCCACATTTATTGTTCACAAGGATCAAGTTGTTGATGGAGTTGGTGTTGAGAAGCCAACCTACGCTGTCATTTATGATGAGTATGTGTGGGAATCTAAAGAGGAACCTACAGTGAAGGATGACCTCCTTCTATCTGCATCTCATCCATTATTTCCTAACATCTTTTGTGATTCTGCCATTTCTAATTTGTCTTGTGAAAATCCATCCTTGGGCGTGTTTACTTCCAATCATTCACAAAACACACCAGATGTCAGTTTGTCATTTGATTGCAAAGAGGACACATATTTCTTTCTGAATCCACCTAATTTATCATCTTTTCTTTCTAGAAACTCAGAGGGTGAACATTCTTGTTTCTCATCAACCCCTCTATATGATTTGTCAGATCATGAGGATGTCGATGAACATATCAAATTTTTTGATCATGGCTGTCATGATCTCTTTACTCCTTCATTCGATGATGATTTCAGCTCACTCATTGTTGATCTTTCTAATCCATCGGTCTTTGATGATCAACATGATGATGAAGTCAAAACCCCTCAATATGTCGAGGAACTTCAGCCCAATATGATGGTTATGTCAGATCCTCATTTTCTTGAGGTCAGTTGCGCTTCAAATCAAAAATATGTTCAAACACCCTGGGCTCCTCATCACTCTCCCTTTTGCATTGTAGATTAATCTAGTTTACAGATTTCACATCCTCCACCACAATCACATGATCCCATCACTCATGCATTGGAGGAATCATACACAATGAGCACTCTTATAAGAGAAAGTTTTCTTCATTTTTCATGTTTTCTCGTTTGTCACGGTCAAAAGAGTGTACATGCTCATAGTTTGCACACAGTGTGTTGCAATAGCATGGTACGTCTGCAAAATGTTTGTCTTGCACTTTTACTCTTTTCTTTTATGTGGACATGTTCAAACTTTGAGTGTGTTAGTCTTTACTATCTTATCTTTCTTATGTGTTGGTTTCGTTGTATATCTTTCTTGTCAACCATGCCTTCAGCAACATGGGTCAACCAATGCACTAGTGGCTGCATTGGGAATATCACTTTACGTGAGTAGTCCCATGCACTATTTAGTTTAGGAGTAGGAGTAGTGTTTTCTTTCTTGTTTTCTTTTCTTGCATGCTTTTCTTTGCTTAATCGTTTTGCTTTCATTTATTTATGTCCTTTGCTTGTTTGGTTTTTTTGCTTGTTATGCACTTGTAGGATTAGCTTCACATGAATCATGTTTAGCTCTTGAGTCAAGTAGGGTGAAGTACAAGAGGACCTGTACAAATATCGATAATTATTTATCTGTTGTCCTCTCTCTTTATGAAGAGACTATTGTCTTCAGTCGATCATACCCTGATGGAAAATATGTTCTATTCAGAGTGAGTCCTGGTGAAAATAAAACACTTGCACTTTTAACTAGTACCGCCTACTTTAATAAGTTTTTTTCTATATTCGGTTAACCCTTGTGATCTCAGTCAAGTAGAGTAACGTGAGGGGGAAAAACGTAACAAGTATGTTAGAGGTATATATAACATACTTCTCTGAAGGGAAAACATATCCTTCTCTCAATAAGTTGGGATCCCTCTTCCGCCTTATGAAATAAATAAGTGCCTATGCACAGTTTTCTGAAAATGAAAAATGGAAAATGGAAAATAAGATAAAGAAGAAAGAAGAGAAAGGCATCCCTCATAGAGAGGTGATGCAAGTAAATCCTCCGAGGTACTGACCAGGCTCACTAGCAGTGCAACGATGCTTGTGTTCTTGTGTGACTCCATTAGGGTACTGTCTAGGCCTGTTGACAACGAAGAAACGCCAGAGATGAAACTAAATCTCTGACAGTCTACATTACTTGTGCATCAATATACCCCTCTTCCCCAATCGAAACAATTCAGTTGGCTTGGCTTGGTATGTGTGTTGAGCGATCAAGAGAATGGGGGGGACTATATCTTTAACTCAAGCTAGTGAGGAAGCCATGACAATCAAAGATTCGAACTAGACTTCCAGAGGATTTAGACTCGCTTCACACGAAACAAGGTCCACACAGAGAGATGAAGTTATACCAGTGTGCTGCCAATGTTGTAGAAACTACAACCACCCTTCAAAATTTTTCATTCACTTTGTTTTGGAGCCTTCCTCCTAAAAATCTTAGCAGCTTGTCTTGCACTACTAAGGCACTTGCATTTTCATCTGAATTTATCTTTCATTTTGTAGCTTGTGTTCACTTAATCACTTTTCTAAACAACCACAAGCTGACCCCATGACTTGGTTCACATACGGTTCTTGTGCTGTCTTGGAAAACTTCGCAATCCTTGAGGGAAACTAGCTTTGCTCTTAGCAATTGCATAGAGCAACTTGACAGTTAGCTTTTCTCTCCAGAAATGCATAGAGCACTCTGACAGATAGCCCTATTCAGAGAAATTGCATAGAACATCTCGACATTGGGCTTCGACTCAAGAATTGCACAGACCTAGCTCACATATTGTCTTCAGTTGCGATATTTCACAAAGAATGAGAGGCAATTAGAGCCACTCAATCTAGGAATTGCACAAAAACACTCCTTTAGTTGTTGTCTGATGCATGTGTCAACAAGTTGTCTGATTCCCTCCAAAACTGCACAATTCTTCCTTACATGCATGGCGGTCTTGCCCGAAAAAAGAAAAAAGCATCCCTGAAAAATAGAGATCTATTTTTATCACTGGGAGTTACATGCAAGTTGATTTTAAAAACTTACCGCCAAGTGTCAGTTTTTTCTAGATTTATGGCATGCATGTCATAAACCCTAGATCTACAAAATATTTTTAATGGACACTTGAGAGCTCATTCTAAACATTCGATCTTGGATCTATGGAATTCCCAAGGCATCTAGGAACCTTCGACACAGTTGAGACAACTTTTTGGGTAAGTTTTGCTTTTGAAGTCCTTTTGCTGCTTTTTTAGTCGCTTTTATTTCCTTGGCTTGTGTGAGTATTGTTTTGCATGTTTTATTGAATGACCACTGACTTTTAATTTGTTTTAACCTGTATAAGGGTTGTTTTAAGTTTTGCATTGTCTTTCTTAAGCACTGCACGCATAACATTTCTTTTTCACTAACAGTCATTGTTGCAGCGACCCTCTCCACCAACTTCATTGTTCATTCGTTTGACTGATTCGTGCATTGGTTTTTATTACATGCATGATTATTCAGTCCTGTCTACACCATCCTTCACTTACGCTTTCAGATATACTCATTTTCAAGTTTCCCTTGGGTATATCTGGGCTGCCTTGGCTCAGATCTTTCTTTGCTCGACATTCTCTACGCGTTCCTGAACTTAAGGCTCTACCTTGGCTCTAAGAATTGCACAAAGGTTGCTTGTCACTGGCCTCCAGCTGTGCTCTGCATAGTTTTGGGAGACATTGCCTAGTCTTTCCCACTGAGATTACGTAATGCACAGTCCCAACTAGTAGTCATGTTGGACTGAAATGTGCATTGTGCAGTTCCAATCTACAGTCAACCCTGCTGGACTATGCTCTGCAACGTTCCAGTCAACAACAGGTCTCACTAGTAGCTGAGACTGCACAATGCGTAGTTCTAGCTGACAGTCTCCCAACCTTGAGAGTCACTACTGTGAAATCTTGCCTAACAGTCACCGGGTTTGTTGCATGCTCGATCCTTAAAATGCATTGTGTTGTTTAAACTAAAATTTGCTTGTCATGAGTGTCTGCTCTATCTCTAGGTATGTCAATCGTTGAGTAGTTTCTCAGCAATACATGCATCATGGTTACCAAGAGAGATGGATCAAAGGACACTGTAGAGAGCAACTCCAGAGACGTGGTTGAATAGGTTCTAATGAACTTTCCCATCTATGCAGACACACATTTGTTCGTAGAGAAGGACATGAAGATCACATGGCAATAAATAAAGGACATATTCACAAGCACTTTTAAGGAATATCTGGAAGATCGATAAGTATAGGTCAACATTCACAAGTCAAGCTTGTACAGGGTTGCATGCAGGTACCACGCCTTCCCGTGCATGGATATCATTCACTGGTTTGTCTCCCATATCGCGATGAGGCTCATCAATAGGTAAATTATATGGGCCTTAATGCCACTCTCCAGCTTATTAAAATCAACTTTACTCACATTTCTTTACATATTTTATTATATTTTTTCTAGTGATAAGGGTAAAGGTGAGATGTTATGTCATGTGGCCTAATGTGCATTAATTGTAGGGTTTAGAGTAGTTTTTGCTAATTTAAGTGTAGGAACTCAAAGTAGACAAGCAAGAGGGATTTTAGGAGATTGGGTCTCCCTCCTTAACTCCTCAATCACTCAAACATTCCTCCACTAGATCTCATTAGCTCGGAGCGACAAGCAGCCAAGCCCACCAAGTTCATTAGCAGCAAAGCTAGTTATAGTTCAAGACAAATTAATATCAAGTTTCGGAGCCAAGCCTCCCTAATTTTAAGGAAGTTGTTGGTAGCTTCAGTTGTATAAATAAGAAGGCCTAGGGCCTCATTAGGATTCAACTTTTTATTGTAGCCAAGAGGCAATTTTGAGCTTAAGATATTGTGACTGTTATTCTCATGTTATTTTTGACATTTTGGTGATAATGAAAAGGGTTTCTTTGATCCAACACTGAGTTGACTTAGAGGGCTAAAGCTCTTGGGTTAGGGCCCAACCCTAGCAGCAGAGGTTCCTCTTCTTTTTGTACATGTATCCTTAGATTAGAATCATAGATTAGCTACTGAAATTATTTATGTTTTATTTAATTTGCAAGTATTTGAATGATTGGTTAGTTTTTCTTCCATTAGTTGGAGAAGTAGATCAATGTTACAGTAGGGAAAGAAAAGACTTCAGAAAATCTTGTGACAATGGCCTCATACTCATCTCCCTCATGGGATCATGGTTTGAAGACCCCACTCTCACAGTCCCAAAAATAGAGTCATCGTTTGCTAATTTCATAGCGTAGGGTTTCTTGTTGACTAAGTCATTGTTCATGATTCCTTAGAAGCACTTGCAATTGTCATTTTGGTTTCTTAAGTTTGTTGTAGATTAGAAAGCATTCCATTAGATAGAGTTGATCCACTAACCATTAATAAATTAGTTTCTTAAATTCAACTAATCTTTTCCACATTTACATAAGGTTGTGCATAAATGAAGAAATGAATATGTGTTGTTGTAGGATTTGTTGATATGTAGGGAGAAATCATTCCACCAACCTCATCCAAGTTTTCTCCACCTCTCACCAAACCCTACCAACCATCAATTCAAATTTCTGTTTTGTAGCCCACCGTGGACAACCACCTTGAGCGAATCTAATGATTCTAAAGAGTTGGGCTGATCATTGGGTAGTGTGCACCTTCCCCATACCTTATTCCATCATCATCCACCTTCCCAGCACTTCCTTTCACCTTCCCTACCTTCCTATAACTTTCAGGTAACTACAGGAAATCTTGTAGCAACTATCAGAAACCCAGTAGTAGCCTGTTTTAGATTGTTTTGGGCAGAAATAATCATCAGAGCCTAGGATAGGCCTTCCACTTGACCTCCATACCCCTTAGTGCCATTTTTGACCAGTTTTCCCATACCTTTATCCCTTGCAAAAGATCATCTTGATTAGTTTAACATTTGCATTTCTAAATTAAAAAACTAGAAGACTCTTGTGTGTTATTTTCCGGAGTCATCACATTCATGTTTTCGGAATAGACGTTTCAAACCTTCCTCTGTGGTTCATCATCAGAATAGATCCATGAGTGAAAAACTCAGAACTCAAAGGTGAAGATAAATACTGGTGAGGGTAGGGTTGGGAATGAATGGCAGCCGACAATAATGGTAATGCTTTAGCACAATTTTAGATATTTATTTATATTTGTTATTTGTTATTATTTTTTTTTAATGTATAATAGAATTTCTCATGCTTATTAATATTGATAAAATTAACCTATTATTTTTATTTTATTTTTATAATGTTAGGGTTAAATGGATTTTTATTATTCTTATTTATTAAGTTGTATAAAATTATTTTTGGATTTAATTGAATAATTAATATTTATCATGTTTATTAACCTATTATTGTTATATGATGAATACAATTTAATATTTATTTTTATTAATTTCAAGAAATAAATTTAATTAATTTTTATCTAATATAAAGTCATTCTAAGTTTCAATAATTAGAATAATTAACGTTTAATATATACTTTTTATGAACCTAATGTTTTTGCATGAATTTAGTTGAAAGAAAATTAAATAGCATGTTTAGGTATAATAGAATTTCTCATGTTTATTAATGTTGATAAAATAAAATAAACCTATCTATTTTTGAATAATTAATATTTATCATGTTTATTAACCTATTATTAGTCCTTGCCTGGGACTAATAGCGATCGATCGATCGTTGACCATACATTAACCGGTCCTTTGATCAAAAAAATTTGTGCACTATCAAAGTTTAACCAAAGTTTATCTCTGCAAATATCGGTGTAAGAAATTTATAACCAAAGTTGCAAATTGGAGGTCTTATTGCACGCTTCACGTGCCCCGATGTTAAAATGATATCCGGTATAATAGCTTTATCCAAAGTTTCCAAGCATGAGGTTTTTCAAACTTTGGTTAAAAGTTTTTTTCCAATCCAGAATGTTTGCAACCATTCAATAAATGCGCATGAGGGTTTTCAAACTTTTGATACAGGTGAAATACGCAACAATTGGAAACGGAGGCAGGCGTTCCATCTTTCTATGGCTTCAGTTGGGATGTGGAGTGTGAGATAAGGCATGCGCTACATGTGTTCGTCTCGACTCTCGATCTCTTCTTCGTGTTGTTTTGTTCTGCACTTCTATTAGGATCCACACCTCCATGAATACAGTATTAGGATCCACTTTGTCTTCCCACCTTGTCACTGTCACTCCATATAACTGTCTATCCTTCAAGGTAAAAAAAAAGAAAAGAAATGGGCGTCTTCTCCCCTCTGATCACTATGAGACTGGCTCTTAAATGGGTGAGCTTAGGCGTAACCCTTCTCTTCCTCCTTCAATGGGGCGCCCTGGGTGAGCTTAGGCATAACCCTTCTCTTCCTCCTTCAATGGGGCGCCCCAAATGTTGATGCACGTGAAGGCATGATGTATGGAGAGGGCTTGCAACAACAACGGTCCTACGATCTGGGGCGACTGTCTCAGTGCCGCGACTATTTGCAAAGACGGAGAGAGCAGCCATCGGAGAGATGTTGCGAGGAATTGGAAAGAATGTCTCCACAATGCCGATGCCGAGCCATACAACAAGTTCTCCATCAATCTCAATCGTATGATTCAACCATGGAGGACCTCTTCATGGATTCTAAGGCTGCACATAATCAGCACCGCCGCCGCCGTGAATCGTGTGGAAGAGAAGAGGAGGAGGCGGATGAGAGAGCCGCATACCTTCCAGAACCTTGCAACGTCCGCCAGCCTCCCCTCCGCTGCGATGTTCAGCGCCGTTCTCATAAGTCTTTCTATCGATTGATGAACGCTATTTAATATTAAACTCTAGTAATTAATTCCTGTAGCTGTATGTAGGATGCTGCTGTCATTATTCTGTGGACTAACACATTCTTTCATTTATTCACGATGTCATTTGTTATTGATGTTGATCCAACATCTAGTCTGCCACCTTCGCTGCTGTAAATTATATATATTTCTTCTTAAAACGGGATAATCCATACTGACTGACGAATCTAATCCATGTGCTAATGGTGTGTGGACAAGCTATTTCGCAACAGGAAACAACTTTTAAGTGCACAACGACCAGAAAATATAGATATTGTGTCTACGTAACTAAATAAACAAGGGAGTAACTTAAGCCGCTATGAAATTGTAGTTTTCCTGTTTGGAAGAGTCGTCTCATTTCATTTAATTCCCACCATTTATATGGTAGCCGGATGTGTTCCCTTTACTTAATAAAGGACTAATAAGCGACCAAATTCCAAATTCATTTTGTTTCCTTTCATGGTCACCATCAAAGCAAGTTCTCTCTTTTTTTTGACTACACGCTTAATGAACTCAAATACAATAGTACAATATATGCTTTGAAGCAGAAAAGCGGAATTAGACTAATAGAATATCTAGTATCCAACTTCGCGTATCTCTCTTTCTTGATTATTCACTGCCAAGTAAAGTGTAAATCTTTTCATTAGAAAAATTGAAACCTGTTAAAATATCTTAATTACAATCAGAAAATGAAAACATAACGAAATCCCTATGTAACACGAGTTACGAATGAATCTCGTTAAGACCTCGGAACAGCATCAAAAGGTGGATGCTGGGTTTTTGGGCAGTGTTTGCTTCTCGCTGTACATAAAAAAAATGTACCGTGTGAACATAAACTATCGAGATTAGTGAGCATATAGGAAAGGAATAGACGAGACCTGGAATTTCAAATCCTTATTGCCAGTCAAAATCTTTGACTGATCGTTATAAATATTTTTTCTTTTCAATTTTCTTTACAATAGTTATAAATAAATTTAGATAATATTTTTGTAATATAAATGTTCCCTTCCTTTTCTCTCTAATGCAAATTTGTAAAATATTTGTGGTCTTCTTTTCCTTCTGCCTATTGATGATGTTACAATGTATTAATTTCATAAAGGCTAACACAAATTTGTTCGTTGTATTCTTTTCCTTAAGCCTGCTGATGTTACAATGTATTAATTTCATAAAGGCTAACATGATGATTGAATTATTCTCCATGCTTATTTATTTTTCTCCCACATTGTCAACTTATTCACTTTTTCTTCATTGAGTCATCAATATCAATGATCCTCCCTTCAATTTTCTTCTCTTGAAAAATATTAAAAACATCCTCCGCAAATATTTCAATTTTGAAATCTTTTTTCAATTTTTTTTCTCTTTTCTTCATTGAGTCATCAATATCAATGATCCTCCCTTTAATTTTCTTCTTTTGAAAAATATTAAAAACATCCTCCGCAAATATTTCGATTTTGAAATCTTTTTTCAATTTTTTCTTTTCAATTATATCTAATTGGTTCTTCAAGTCTGTATTTGAAGTTCAAAATTTCCTATTTCAAGTTCTCAAATTTTCAATTTTCAGTTTTTAATCTGTATTCAATATTTATTTTTATTTGGGTGTAATGTAACTATTCAAATTTTGTAATGTAACCATACAATTTTTACATTTCAAATTATTTTATGGTATTGGTATTTCAAGTCTGTATGCATAATTAAACTATACAATTTTTCAATTTTTGGTATTGGTATTTCAAGATCTCAGATTTTTATTTGAATCTGTATTTCAATATTTAATTTTTCATTGACACTAAACTTTCTGAAATACATGATATAGTTAAAAGTTTCGTTGTTCATTCAAGTTTCGTTGTTCATTCTGAAATAAAAGTTAATGAATTCGTTGTTCATTCTAAAATACAAGAATTTGATATTCATAATGCAGAATTGATTTTTTAATTTTGTAACTTATTCCAAAAGTCTAAGTTTTAAGTTTCGTTGTTCATTCTGAAATAAAAGTTAATGAATTCGTTGTTCATTCTAAAATACAAGAATTTGATATTCATAATGCAGAATTGATTTTTTAATTTTGTAACTTATTCCAAAAGTCTATTGAAAGCTCTTGAAAAAGAAAGGGCAGCATTGATTTCTTTCGCTCTCTTCATTTAAGCCTATAGCATACACATAATATCTAATTCTTTTAACTTCTCTGCATCACAGTCTCCAGCGTTTCTGAATAAAGACCTCCCGGGAAAGAGTTGTAGTTTCTCTGCGCTCTCTTCCAAGGACAGAATCAATACTTCCCAAATTCTCCAAAGAACAACTGAAGTTGTTTTATCCTAGAAAGCGTGACTATTATGTGAATGAGCAAAGTTGGTTTAGATCTGAAACATGAATGCTTAAAAGATTAAGTTTATGAAACGATCAATACCCCAAACATTCAATTTCTATAACATATTAAATTGATACAACAATATATGGAATAACTGGATTATTAAACTACATTTATTAAGATTTGTAATATAAAGATTTAAAATATTCAGTCTACATAAATAAAAACTACTTATTAAAGAATAACAAAAAAATTATATATCACAAATATTATATAAAATTTCCAAAATAAAAAAATATATATTTAATTCGCCATAATTACACTTACATAAAAATAAAAGTTCATCACTATTTCTATTTCATTTGAAGAGTACACCCATGTTCATTTTGAAATATTAAATTATATAATTTGTATTTAATAATTAAACTTGTCCAACACACTGGGCGTTGTTTATAATATTTATATAATTTGTATTTAATAATTAAACTTGTCCAACACACTGGGCATTGTTTTATTACAGATTCAAGTGAATTATGCGATTGTTTTCTCTCTTCTGGAATAAGATGCATTTGTGATAGCCTTTTATGAACGCATTAAATTAATATGAAAATTGTATTTCCTTTGAAATTCGATTAAGTTAATTATGCGATTGTGTGATGCAGACAGCAAGATCTTTCAACGCCATGCACACATGATGCAGACAACAAGATCTTTCAACGCCATGCACACAGCAAGATCTTTCAGGTAAGGTAGCAAGTTTGTTCGACGAAGGCAGGTTTTTAGCGAAACAGAAAGTTTAAACATGTTGCACAGAGCGTTTGTATTGTGTTGTTGTGGCAGACCCCGACAGGGACTACCGGCTGCATGCAGCACTTGTTGTTATATGATGAATACAATTTAATATTTATTTTTATTAATTTCAAGAAATACATTTTCTTAATTAATTTAGTATAAAGTCATTCTAGGTTTCAATAATTAGAATAATTAATATTTACTATATACCTTTTATGAACCTATTGTTTTTGCTAATTGAAATAAAATTAAATAACTTTTTATTGATCTTTAATTTTGTTGAAATAAATTGAGAATTAAATTATTAATATTGTTATAAGGTTTTAATGTTGAATCATAGTTGATTATTATTGATTAATTTGCAAATTATTTTATAATAAGTGAATTAAACAAAAGTTTTAGTTAAGAATTAAAATAAATTGGTTTATTTAGGCTCTAAATTTTTAATTATTTTTAATTTAATGCAGAAATCTAAAAAAAAAATTGTTCCTACTTTATTTTAGATTAAAATATTATAAATACGTTTTAGGGATGGTCCATTGAAGGGAAGATCTAACAGAGCAAACCTAGCAGTAAGAGGGCGGGGAGAAACTAGGAGAGGGTGGAATTAGAGGTTAGAGTGGGAATCCAGTTATCACTAATTTTCCAACCTTCGTCATGGTTAAGGTTGTTAGGGTTCTTTCCTATTTCGATAGCTTCTCTAAATTTCCTATGGTGATAATGATCAATTTTGGCCACGACACAGGAGTTTTCAATGCAAATATGATGATTGCTTTTGCTGGAGTGCTCGACCAACACTGAGGTTTTGGAACGGTTATGTTTAATGTTAGTGGCATGCTCTTAACTCTTTCTGCAATATTTAGCTAATGCATGCATACATCAGTCTTAGAAATATTAGAATCATTTCCATGCCTACTTAGTCCAGATAACTAGATGGTAGATAACTAAATTAGGTCTCTTTTGCAATTAATGTGTGTTAATTCATAGCTAGGTGATTTAATGTCATTTTCATAGCACTTTCTATTCATCAATTTCATTCCCTTAACATAGGAAAGCATTTAATTTGTGCATTAGAGATAGCTTGACATTCACTTTTAGTAGTCAATCTCCTTCTAGTCAATAGAAAACTGGTTTGAAAAACCATAGTTTTCTATCATGGCAGTGTTGACATTATGATACAAGTGTTGTCCTTGATGGTAACTCACTCACAGGTTAGTTCAGTTTTGATGAAAGGCAACCCACAGTGTAACAGATCCATTCAGATGTAACAGGGCATTCGTATAGAAGAACAGGAAGATGGAACTAAAGTCTACTAATCAGAATGAAGAAGTTGAAGGTAAAGGATGGTGAAAACTAGTTTAAGATATATACGTAGGTCCACTTAGTCAAAACAACGTATACACGTAGGTCCACAGAACAAAAAGTGTGTATACGTATACACACACTCTCGCAAGAGGAAAAGCGCGTACAGGTTGGAAAATCAAGGAATTTGAAGAGTAGAGAATACCAGGGGTCAATACCATGGTATTATCCCACAATATTGAGTAGAGTAACGACTATTTGATCCCATCCAAGAATACCATGGGTTCTAAATGGTTTTGGTCCGAGGTATTGAGAAAGGACTAGAACTATATAAGGAGGAGAAGATCATAAGGCCAAGGTGTGCAAGTGAAAAGGGTGTCTAAGGAATACTTCTATCTGAAGTATATTTTATGTTGCAAGGGCTATGTTTGTGATTTGATTTGAAATATTTTGTGTGCTTTGAATTCAATGTTGGATCAAGATCATGAGACCTGAAATGACTTATCATTGAATTCTCTGATATTGGTTGGGTCAGATCTGCTTGTGTACACCTGTTTTATTCTTTAAATGTCATGATCTGAGCTTGTCTAAAGTCCATAATAGCAACGAAGTTATGAATTAATATTTTCATATCTATACGCTGTCTCATCTCGGTAAAAGTGCGTGTACACACAGGTTCTACTCTTTCAAGTAGTGTATACAAAAGAAAAGCATACTCTTCATGATCTAACTGATCTATCTGATCAATTCTGTTGTTTTATTGTTGTCTGTCACTGAAATATTCTTGGATCTAAATGTAAAATTGAATGTATAAGGAGTTTGATATCTGATTGATTGATTGTATAAGTGAGAAGGGTGATCTGTGCTATTGCCTCTGTAAAGCTATGTAAATTTAGTAGATGTTCAGTATAATACTGGTTGGTACAGACTTGATTCAAAAGTTTTATGTTTCAGTAGTTTTGAAGGTATACACAGGTTTGATTAAAGGAAGTAGCATATACACGCAGGTTGGGTTTTCTAAAGTAGCGTATACATTCTGATGTATGATTTTTGAGGTTGCAGATGGTTCTGAATGATAATGTAGGTTTCTGGGTTCAAGACAATATTCTGGTGACAGTGATGTGACTGTTCAGATTAACTAATTATTGGTTGAAGCAGTTTGAAAGTTTTGATGGATCCAATATGAAAATTTGATGAAACAAGGCCTTCATGTGTATCATTGTGTACCAGGAGCATCTAGTCTGAAAATTTATGAAACGTGGTCCCTGGAGTAAGAGAGAAGGTCGTAGCCTTCTGTAGGCGAGCACCTACATACTAGTAAACAAATTGGTTAGTACAAGAGCTAGGGGGTTGTAGCTCCCTTCCAGTAGAACTTGGAAAACGCGAGAAGGTTGTAGCCTTCTACAGGTGGGTGCCTTCTTACTGGTATCAGTCTGCACCAGTACAATATTGTAAACAAATTTTCTTATTATTAAAAAGAAGACAAAGATGACAACAAAAGGTGGTTTTCACCCACATTAAGTTTCCACCTGAAATCTTGGTGTTCATGTGTGTTGCTTATGTGTGATGGTTTATTCTATTTTTACTTCACTGTTTAATAAGTTATTGATGCACTGGTTATAGATCAACACATGATAAATTAACTAAATCACAAGTTCACTCGGTATACGCTGGTTTCACTAATCACAGTAGTGTGTACACGCTAGTTCACTTCATAGAAGTAGTGTATATAAATCTGTTTGGGAAATGAAAAATTATTGATCTGATAATACTAATTCACCCCCACTCTCAGTATTATTTCCAACAATTGGCATCAGAGCAGGTCCTTCAGAAGAAGCTTGATCGCTTGAAGGAAGATTTTTCAAGACGAGTAATCATGAAGGCATGAGATCCATCAGACCACCAATATTCAATGGGAGAAACTTAGTATATTGGAAAATAAGAAACAACACCTATCTACAATCGCTTGGAGCTGATTTTTGGGAAATTGTGGAAGGAGGATATCAATTTCCAGTAGCAATTCCTACAGACTCTGCAGGTAAGAAGTTATACGAAACCAATGCCAAAGATGTCAATTCGTTATTGGGAAGTTTGTCAGAATCAGAATTTGTCAAATTCATGCAGCTCAAGACAACCAAAGAGATATGAGACAAAATCATTCAGATCTACGAAGAAGACTCTCAGGTAAAACGTGCTAAGCTTCAAATTCTCAGAATTCAGTATGAAACTCTCAAGATGCATAGTGATGAGAGTGTTGCTAGTTTTAAATATAAATGAGATTGTTAACTGTATGAAGAATCTAGATGAAGAGATAAAGGAAGCTACTTTAGTTGAGAAAATGTTGAGATCTTTGTCTTCTAAATTTGAGTCAAAAGTTTCTTCCATAGAAGAAAAACAGGATCTTCAAAATATTACTGTGACTCAAATCCATGGAATCCCAACTACCTTTGAAATGAGAAAAGGAGGTCCATCAGATATGACAGTAGCCACTTTTAAAGCGTCAGCAAAGGGAAAATAAAAGGAAGAGCACAATGAATCAGAACAAATTTAAGAAGAAGAAGATGAGGTAAATTTTGTCAAGAAGCTTCAACCAAGTTCCAAAAGATTCAGAGGTAAGCTACCTTTCAAATGCTTTTCTTGTTGTAGAGTCGGCCATTATACTGCCAAATGTCCTCATAAATATAAATATGAAAAAGGAAAGGAATATGCAAAAGGAAATAAAAAACAGGCTGTGAATAGAAGGAGTTACTATACGCATGAAGATAGTGATGGCTTATCCCATAGTGATGAAGATGAAACTGGCCAAGATTATAGACTACTCATGGCTTATGACAATGATGAATTTTTGGATGCCTTAGAAGAGGAAGACTTTCTTGAAGAAATCACTAAACTCAAAATCTGTTTAGAAGAAAATAATATGATCATCGATATGTTGACACACCAACTCACTGAAAGAGAAAAACACAATGAAAATCTAGAATGCGAAATTATGCATCTAAGAAAAGAACTTGTGAAGACAAAATCTATTAATCTTAGATTTGCTAAAGGATCTAAAACTTTCAACGAAATCATCAAAGTTCAATGTTCTCCTCTGATAAAGACAGGTCTTGGATATACTGAAGAATCATCTCAATCATAGAAGCCTTCAGCCTCCACCAAAAGCTATCTTGATGCAACAAAGACTAGTGAAAATATGTCAATTTTCAACAAAGGCCTAAAATTACTCATCAGGTAAATCATACCCAATTTAATCCAAGGATGAATATCAGTATAAGCTTCAACCAACAGGTAAACAATGTTAAAAGATTCTATGATCGCAGAAACTTCTTTAATGGGCAATGTTTTTCATGTCATAACTTTGGGCATAAGGCTGATCGATGTGTTACTTACAAAACCATCACAACTAGAGAAGCACGAAATCAAAGGAGTGTAACAGGAATCAAGAAAAGTTCTTATAATAACTTTTCTCCTCTTGAAAATGAAGTAGAATATTCAATTTGTAACAACTTTGGTCATGAAGAATCTGAATGCAGGAGCAAATTTCAGCCATCAATTCAAAAGGAGAAAACATCATTAAATCCCAAGATATGGAGAAAGAAGGAATCTCAATCAGAAAGATGTGGCATAGCTCTATATGTAGAAGGACAAGAAAATCAGTGGTACATCGATAGTTGATGCTCCAAACACATGACATGTGATAAAGAGAAACTTCATTCATATAATGCTTTAGAAAAGGAAAAGAATGTCTCATTTGGAAATGACACTCCAACTTTGATTAAAGGTAAAGGTTCTGTCTTCTTGAAAGTAAAGGTTAAAGCTAGAAATGTCATTTATATAGATTGTTTAAAACATAACCTGTTGAGTGTCAGTCAAATGTGTGATCAAGGAAATGAAGTCGTGTTTCGATCAAATGGATGTGTGATTCGTGAGCTTGATATAGGAAATACCGTGATCAAAGAAACAAGAAATCCAAACAAATTATACATAATCAAAGGAGGACAACAACAACGCTATCTAAGAAAAACAGATGAAAACTGGCTATGGCATAGAAGATTGGGACATCTAAGTTTTTCTCAAATAAGAAAAGCATGCAAGCTCAAGGAAGTTCGTGATCTTCCAGATATCAATATCCCAGAAAATACCATATGAAAACCATGTCAAGTTGGTAAGCAAACCAGAGTTCACTTCAATGAAAAAGAAGGATCAACAAGTAAGCCTCTTGAACTCATCCATACTGATTTATGTGGACTAACAAGGAAAAAGTCACCTCGTGGAGAAGAATAGTTTATTTTATTTATCGATGATTTTTGTAGGATGTGTTGGATAGGTCTGCTAAAGCATAAATATGAAGAATTTGAAAAGTTTAAAGCCTTCAAAGCTTTAGTTGAAAATGAATCAGATCTAAAAATCAAATGTCTTAGATCTGATCGAGGGGGAGAATTCATATCAAATGAATTCTTTGACTTTTGTGAACAACATCGAATAAAGAGGAAATTCTTCGTCGTAAGAATTCCTTAGAAAAATGGCGTCGTGGAAAGAATGAACGAAACAATTCAACAAATGGCTCGAGCAATGCTTGATGAATTTGGAACTCCTGTAACCTTCTGGAGAGAAGCTGCATTTGCTTCTGTGACTATTCTCAACAAAGCGAATGTTCGGGTAAATAGAAATCAAACTCCATATGAACTTTGGTATGGTAAGCCTCCTACTGTAAAACACTTTAGAGTGTTTGGAAGAAAATGTTTCATCAAAGGACTCATGAAAAACTTGGTTAGTTCGAACCCAGAGCAGACAAAGGAATTCTCCTTGGTTATTCATCCAGAAGTAAAGAATACAAATGTTATAACAAAAGACTTCGGAAAATTGTTGAAATAATTGATGTTGTAATTGATGAAGCATGCAGAAATCCGGAACAAATGAAATCAACAGATGAATATTACAATGATTAAGATGGGGAAGGCTTTCCTGCATCAAATCAAAATGATATAGAAGAAGAATCCAATTGAAGAAGATACAATAGATAGGGAAAAGAATGCATCCAGGTATGTTCAGAAGAATCATCTAGAATCTCAAATTCTAGGAGAAAAAGGCATTGGTGTATAGACAAGAAGAACTATTAAAGGGACCTCAAGTTATCTAGCATTACTATCCTCCACCAAACCTCAGAATGTAAATGAAGCCTACAAAGATGAATGTTGGGTCAAGGCCATGGATGAAGAACTGGACCAAATTGAAAAGAATGATAAGTGGGAATTAGTTCCTAGACCTCATGATAAAAATGTTTTAGGAACAAAAGGGATATTTAAGAATAAGCTGAATGAAAATGGAGAAGTTATTAGAAACAAGGCAAGACTTGTTTGTAAAGGGTACACTCAACAAGAAGGTATATATTTTGAAGAAACTTTTGCACTTGTTGCTAGATTTGAAGCCATAAGGATGTTTCTTGCTCTCTCTAGTTTTTGAAAATTCAAAGGATATCAAATGGATGTAAAATCAACCTTTCTTAATGGAGATTTAGAAGAAGAAGTTTATATTGAAAAAACAGAAGGATTCATTCTTGGAAATGATGCAAAACTCGTACGCAAGCTCAAAAAGGCTCTCTATGGTCTAAAACAGGCTCCAAGGACTTGGTATTACCACCTTGACAAATATCTACAACAACAAGGTTTCACAAAAGGTTATGCAGGTAGCAATTTATACACAAATATTGAAAATAATAAACTGCTAATTATTTTTGCTTATGTTGGTGATATCATCTTTGGTAGCAATGAAGAATCCATGACTTAGAATTTTTCTTTAGTAATGCAACAAGAATTTGAAATGTCCTTACTTGGTGAACTTACTTATTTTCTTGGTCTACAAGTACAACAAAAAAAATATGGTATCTTTCTTTCACAAACCAAATATCTCAAGCAGATCTTGAAGAAATACAGAATGGAAGATTCTAAACCAGTATGTAGTCCAATGGTAACAGGATGCAATCTCAGTTCTAATTATGAATCACCAGTGGTAAACCAACCAACTTACAAATCTATGATAGGGAGTTTGATTTATCTAACAGGTACCAAACCTGATATCATGCATGTAGTAGGAATTGTTGGAAGGTTCGAAGCAAATCCAAAGGAATCACATCTCCAAGCAGTCAAAAGAATTTTAAAATATCTTCAAGGAACTCAGAAGTTTGGTCTATGTTATCCTAAAGATACAGATCTTACTCTTCATGCTTATACAAATGCTGATTGGGTAGGAAATGTGGATGATCGAAAGAGCACTAGTGGAGGAGAATTCTATATGGGTTCACGGCTACTGCCTAGGTTCAGCAAGAAACAAAGTTCGATAGCCTTATCTACAACTGAAGCAGAATATGTGGCTGCTGCATCTTGCTGCACAAAACTACTTTGGATGATGCAACATTGCAAGACATTCAGATCACATGTACTCCACCCATCTCCATTCTATGTGATAATACAAGTGCCATCAGTATTTCGAAAAATCCAGTCATGCACTCCAAGACCAAGCACATACCCATTAAGTACCATTTTCTACGAGAACAAGTGCTTGAAAAAAAGGTTAAATTGGAGTATTTTCCCTCCAAAGAATAGGTTGTTGATATATTCACTAAACTTCTTCCCATAGAAACATTTGAATATCTTAGACAAAATCTGGGAGTAGTTGTTACATCATCCTGCTGTTAAATCTAGTTTTCAGAGGAAGGCTATTATATGCAGGTTTCATGAAGTATAGTCACGTATACATGCGGCTTTCTGTGGCTGAAGGAACATATATGTTTTTCTGATAGAAAAATAGTGGGTTAGACTTTGATATGGGTGCTCTATCTGATATTGATGATTACAGTCTGACGATATTCTTTATCCATTGATTTTTATTTGACTGACAAAGATGCCTTGATGAATGACTTGTTGACAATTCATAGGTAGCACAGGTTCAGGGGGAGCATTAGCCTTCACACACATTCTGCATTGTTGGCATCATGGTTGCTGAGTTCAGCTATGGCTTCAGATACTTATATCATTTGTTGCATAAGTCATGTAAAGATCTAGGGTGTGATATGACTTCTTCTGTCATGGTCTATATTTCAATGAGTCCTATTGGACATATGATGTAATTTGTATTCTCACTTTGCATGGGATGGATGATGTAATAATTGTTGTATTTCTGTCATGTATAAACTACTGGTATATCCCCACTTGGTTGGGTGATTGATGTATGTATGAGTCATTGGTCATAGGGAGGTCATACTCACTTAGTTGAGTTATAGAGTCATGTTATTCTTTTGAAACATATCTCTATAGACTCAACATGTACTCAGGGAAGCATAACTTGGTCCACCCTTTGCCCTTGATGTCAAAGGGGGAGAGTATTTTGGTGTTGCTTTTTATCTCTAACAGTTTCTACAACTTGCAGTAATCAACACCAACATGGTTTCCATCAAGTCCAAAGGGGGAGATTGTTGGCATTATGATACAAGTGTTGTCCTTGATGGCAACTCACTCATAGGTCAGTTCGGTTTTGATGAAAGGCAACCCACAGTGTAACAGATCCATTTAGATGTAACAGGGCATTGGTACAGAAGAACACGAAGATGGAACTAAAGTCTACTAATCAGAATGAAGAAGTTGAAGGTAAAGAATGGTAAAAATTAGTTTAAGATGTATACATAGGTCTACTTAGTCAAAACAATGTATACATGCAGGTCCAAAGAACAAAAAGCGCATATACGTATACACACACTCCCGTAAGAGGAAAAGTGTGTACAGGTTGGAAAATCAAGGAATTTGAAGAGTAGAGAATACCCAGGGGTCAATACCATGGTGTTAGCGCACAATATTGAGCGGAGTAACGACTATTTGATCCCATCCAAGAATACCATGGGTCCTAAGTGGTTTTGGTCCGAGGTATTGAGAAAGGCCTAAAACTATATAAGGAGGAGAAGATCATAAGGACAAGGTGTGCAAGTGAAAAGGGTGTCTAAGGAATACTTCTATCTGAAGTATATTTTATGTTGCAGGGGATATGTTTGTGATTTGATCTGAAATATTTTGTGCACCTTGAATTCAATGTTAGATCAGGATCATGAGACCTGAAATGAATTATCAATGAATGATCTGATATTGGTTGGGCTAGATATGATTGTGTACACCTGTTTTATTATTTAAATGTCATGATCTGAGTTTGTCTGAAGTCCAGAATAGCAGCAAAGTTATGAGTTAATATTTGCAAATCTATACACTAGCTCATCTCGGTAAAAGTGCGTGTACATGTAGTTTCTACTCTTTCAAGTAGCGTATACAAAAGAAAAGCCTATTCTTCAAGATCTGACTGATTTATTTGATCAATTATGTTGTTTTACTACTATTTATCAATGAAGTCTTCTTAGATCTGAATGTAAAATTGAATGTATAAGGAGTTTGATATCTGATTGATTGATTGTATAAGTGAGAAGGGTGATCTCTTCTACTGCCTGTGTAAAGCTCTATAAATTGAAATTAGATGTTCAGTATATTGCTGGTTGGTACAGACTTGATTCAAAAGTTTTATGTTTCAGTAGTTTTGAAGGTGTACGCAGGTTTGATTAAAGGAAGTGGCATATAGACGTAGGTTTGGTTCAATAAAGTAGCATATAGATTATTGTTACAGGGAAAAGTGTCTATTTAGAACTGCTCTATCCCACTAAGGTGTGACAGCTGCCTTAGAAACAAACAGAGAAAAACTACTTTTGTTTTTCCTTTATGAATTATAGATAGAGAGGAACAGAAAGACCAACCTCTGTCTTGCGCTAATCCTTCGATTCAATCCCTCTCTTCTTTGATAGTCCTCAGCTACCTGCTCCCTTGCACGCCCAGCTTCACAAAGTACCTGTAAGATCACAGAAGCATAGCACTATACAAAGACATGGATCTATAATCATAAACAATCTAGGATCAGATGTAAATTGACCATACAAATGTAACAAGCATCAATGATACAAAAGCATGGAGGAAAACTCAAATAGATTTTATTGATAAACAAGAAAAGAGCCAGGAGGAGTTACAACCAGTTGTTCCGACCCAACATCAACCTCCCAGCAAAGAAGCCCCTCTTCACCTCAAACAAAGCTTAGATCACCCAACAATCTGATGTTTGTCTCAAGAAACCAACAACGATTCCTTACAATATGCAAAATTCCAGCCTCTGGATCTTTGGGATGAGGGATCCATATATAGATATCTGTAAGGGGGATGAGTCAGCTTGTGATTTGATTAGTGTCTTCTCTCTGATAGTTCTTGCTTCCACTTGGAGACTGAGGGCCTCTTACTCATCCTTGGTCGAATTCAGTGAGGCAAGTGTCACAGGAGAAGATTCTGGAAGCTTCCATTGCCTCTCCACCTCGCGGAATGACACTGCCATTTGTCATTTCTCGCCCATTGCACCCCACAGAAGGGACCTTTGAAATGCAACGCACCCTCACAGTGTATTTGGGTGAGATGCAATGCACTTAGCCAGTGGAGCAGCTGCAATGATCCTGTTTTGACCAATTCTGAGCAGTTTCTCATGGAGAACTTCTGGGAGAAGTTGTAATCTGTTGACCTTGTTCCTTTAGGGGTTAGAACAACACTTTTAGGGACTTAGGAGCCCTTTGTTTATGTACATTTCATGCTTAGGGTTGTAGGGCCCAAAAATGTCTATAACAATTATGATGTATGATTTTTGAGGTTGCAGCTGGTTCTGAATGATAATGCAGGTTTCTGGGTTCAACACAGTATTCTAGTGATAGTGATCTGACTGTTTAGATTAACTGATTATTGGTTGAAGCAGTTTGAAAGTTTTGATGGGTCTAGTATGAAAATTTGATTAAATGAGGCCTTCATGTGTATTGTTGTGTACCAGGAGCATCCAACTTGGAAATTCATGAAATGTGGTCCCTGGAGGAAGAGAGAAGGTTGTAGCCTTCTGTAGGCTGGTGCCTACATTACTAGCAAACACATTGGCTAGTACAAGAGCTAGGGGGTTTTAGCTCCCTTCTAGTAGAAGATGGAAAATGAGAGAAGGTTGTAACCTTCTGCAGGTGGGTGCCTGCATACTGGTATGAGTCCGCACCAGTACAAGATTGTAAACATATTTTCTTATTATTAAAAAGAAAGACAGAGACGACAACAACAGGTGGTTTTCACCCACATTGGGTTTCCACCTTAAATCTTGGTGTTCATATGTGTTTTTTAGTGAGATGGTTTATTCTATTTTTACTGCACTATCTAATAAGTTACTGATGCACTAGTTATAGATCAACACACGATAAATTAACTAAATCACAAGTTCTCTGGGTATATGCTGGTTTCACTAATCATAGTAGCGTGTACACGCTAGTTCACTTCATAGAAGTAGTATATATAAATCTATTTGGGAAATGAAAAATTATTGATTTGATAATACTAATTCATCCCCCCTCTTAGTATTATTTCCAACAACCAGTTGAGAAGTGACAAGTGTATGTTGCATCTCTTGTGCATATAACATTGTCACCTCCAAGTTTGTACGAACCCCGGGTTGATAAAGTAAAGTTGATCACCCTAGGAGTTGCAACATCCTTGCTGCAATATTGGGGCTCATCACTTTTTGGCGCTGTTGCAAGGGAGTTGTCTAGGTAGATGTGATTTCTGCTTTCCTTTCCATTTAAAATTCAATAAATAGATGCAATTCCTACTTTTATTTTGTTTTTCATTCAATAGATAGTTGTAATTTTTTCTTTCTTTCCATTCTGTAAGTAGTTTCATTCAACAAATAGTTGAAAATTATGCTTTATTTCCATTCTGCAAGTAGTTTTCAAAAAACCCTAAAAAAGGAGAAATTTTTTTTCCTTTCATGGCTCGTAGGGGTAGAGACAACTTAGGAAATTTTTTTCCAAATACCCCCACACCATCTAACAACCAACCTTACCTCTTCTTCGGTGGCTTTGATCTAGAGGACCCATTAGGCGAGAAACCAAAGTTCTTCGAAATGCCTAGTGGGGAAGAAGAAGAAGAAACCATTCCACCAACCTACACCATGGCTGAAAATAGAAATGGGATTGAAAATAGAACTGGAGGTGAAAACATAACTGAGGGTGCTTTTACCAACAGAGAAACTAATGGATATGCTAGGATGAAAAACATAAGTCCCTTTTCCTTTCCTCACTGCCATGGCTTAACCTCAGAGGACCTTGATGCCTTTTTATTTGAGTTTGTTGTAATATTTAGATATTATGATTATACCTCTTACAACCAAAAGTTGAAATTGTTCTCATCCACCCTTAAGGATGCATCCTTGCACTAGTTTATTGGTTTACCTGGGGACATCATCACTACCTGGGATCAAATGCAAAATGAATTCAATAATAAGTACAGGGATTATTATAGGTCCAAAGATACCAAAGAGGAAATATTTAGAATAACCTTGGGACATGATGAGTCTTTGGAAGATTACGAGGAAATATTCTAACTCAGCTACAAAAGGGCTGGATGCACCTTTGATCCTGAAACACTAAAGATAATCCTTCTTAGAGGGACCAGGGAAGATCTCCTAGAAACCCTAAGCATGTTGTCAGGAGGGGACATCTACTAGTTATCCTATGATGATATCAAGATAGTTTTCAAAAATAATTCTAGGGTAGCCAGAAAGAAGGGTAGGGTTAGTCAAGCTTTGGCTAGTTCATCCTCCTCCAACACATCCATCAAAAGTGAAATTGGGAACACATTGGAAGACTTTAAGAGCGAAATTTTTCATACCCTTGCTCTGAAAATGGACACCATGCATATCAAGAGGAAGCAGAAAGATCGTTGGCTGTATTTTTCCCTATATGTACCAGGAGGTACCCTAGAAATGAATGTCCATTGAATCTTATAGATATATGCTCAGTCTGTGAGGAGAACCACTCCACAGACAAGTGCCCTTATTTTCTCGGATTGAAAGTTGTGTATCAAGGAACTGAAGGTGTGACTGAAAAAATCTGCTATATCAACCAAAGGAGGTCTCAAGGACCTCGACCATACCAACAAGGCATGCAAGGGGCATCCTATTATTATTACAACCCTAACCAGAATGCATCCATTCCCCCTTGGCGTCCTCCTGCTCATCCTTCATGGTCCACACCATCTCCCTGGTATTTTTCACCTCAATACCATTCCCAAACTGCCAATCAATCATTTTAGCCATATGCTCCCCATAAACCTCAATGGAATACACCATCAGAGGGGTGGGGGCCCCCATACAACCAATATACAGACTTACTACCTCCACCTCCATCTAAACCACAATTCCTTCACCCTGCTCCACCTAAGCAACCTTAGATGCCTACTCAGCCAAATATGAACTCGAACAATAAACATGCACAATAGGTATATAGTGGAGAGACATCCTACCCTGCCTATGTTGTCGAAATTAAAGAAATCAAGCTCAGGTATAGAAGAGTTCTTCCAGATAATCAACCTCCATCTCCACCTGAGGAGTTTGAAGAGGAAAAGGAGAGTGTTCCTCAATCCAATCCACCTCCTTTTCCTGAGAGTTTAATCCATCCTATCCAACACACCCCAGGAGGCTGAATTTGTGGGTGAATTAAAAAACTTGTGTGTTAAAATCCAACTCCTCCAAGCTATTAAGGATGTTTCCATCTATAACAATTTAATCAAGGAGAAATGGTTCAAACATCCTGGGAGGTGAAAGGACACTACCATTAATGTCATTAGACAACTGTCTGACTTAATGGTGGGGTGAGTAATTTTCCACAGGTATCTAGACCCTGGAAGTCCCGTGGTAGATGTGCACATCGATGGTATCATTTTCCCCCATACCTTGATTGATATTGGGGCTACCATCAATGTGATGACTAAGGAGACTATGCTTAAACTGAATCTTAAAGGATCATTAAGGAAGACCACAACAGTCTTGCATCCTACAGACAAATCCATAGTAGCTCTTGAGGGAGTTGTTGAGGATGTGATGGTCTCCATTGATTCCTGGGAATGCCCTACTAAATTCTTAGTTCTCAAACCTAAGACCAAGTTCAATGGTTATCCTCTCATCCTTGGAAGGCCATGGTTAGCCACTGCTGATGCTTACATTAGTTGTAGGGATGAGAATATGACCATTAAAAATGGGCATTTGTCCAAACAATTGGTCTTGTACCCTCTTGCTCAACCATCTCTAGAGCATGACTTACCTTTATGGTTGGAAGAGGAGGAGGAAGATTAAGTATATTCTGCCACCTCTTACCTAGTATGTACCCTAGATGCTACTATAGAAGGGAGGCAACTTGATGAAGACAACCTGATTGATCAAATCCTCCACAATTAGCTCCGTAACACCATGTCTCCTGATGAGTTAGTAAAGAAAGCTGACGATAACCCTTGGACTAATTTGTGCCTAGCTGACTCAAGTCCTACTCATGTCAAGATGATAGAATTTTGTCTATAAAGAACAGTGAAAATCAACCCCTCTCTCTGCACATCAAGAAAAGGATTTATGTGACATCCTAAGAGAGCATATGGATGCCTTTTCCTAGAGTTATAAGGAAATAAAGGGAGTGCACCCTTCAATGTTTACTCACCACATTTACATCAAGGAAGGTTGCTATCCAGTGCACCAACCTCAGAGGAGAATGAATCCATCCCTCAAAGATATAGTTAAAGAAGAACTAAAGAAGTTGTTGGATGCAGGGTTCATTTAGCCCATCTCAAATAGTGAGTGGGTGTCTCCTCTGGTTCTAGTCCCAAAGAAGAATGGAAAATGGAGGATCTGTGTGGACTATAGAGAGCTAAACAATTCCACCAAAAAATACCATTTCCCTCTACCTTTCATTGACCAAGTCTTGGATGGTATTGTAGGAAATAAGTTCTTCCCCTTCCTGGATGGATTTGGTCATTACAATCAAATCCAAATTAGCCCAGAGGACCAAGATAAAACTACCTTCACTTGTCCTTGGGGTACCTTTTCTTATAGGGTCCTTCCTTTTGGATTATTTAATGCCCCTACCACTTTTTAGAGGGAAATGCTGAGCATCTTTGCGAAGCTAGTCCATGACTCCATAGAAATTTATGGTGAGTACCAATATTGCAGCAATAATGCTGCAACTCCTAGGGCTTCCTACTTTACTTTTATCAACCCAGTAGTTTGTAACAAACTTGGAAGCGACGGTGCTATATGAACAAGTACTAGCTCTTACTGCAGGTTGTCACTTGGTCAGTTGGTGCAAGATCACTAGGAGCTTAAGCCAACTTCTATGAGTTTCCAAAATAAGCTTTTAACTATGATGAAAGAAAGCTAACTCGACAGAGGCTATTCTATTTGCAGAAAGAGAAGGAAAATTGAAATGTAACGCAAACCCTAGAAAACCCTAATTTATCTTGTAACCCTACCTTTGCAGGAGAAGAAATGAAAACTGATGAAATGAGTGCCATTGACTACTAAAAAGGTAAATTGCATTTATTCAAGCTACTTTTGAAAAGAAATGAGAAGGAAACACCTTTTTGTGCTTTTGAGTGTTTTTATGTGAAATTATTATGCTTGTAGTTTATTTGGTTGTGATTGTGTAGAGGTTTGGTGGCAAAGTAAGATGGAGTTGGATTTTTCAGAGGTGGAGGAAGGCGTGGAGAGGTCCTAAGATGCCCCTAGTACCTTTCTGAATACTTCCATTGCAATCGGATTTCGAGAAAAACACTTATTGGGAATTCTACAGGAGGCTGCAAGGGATCTATAGGAGGATCTACAGGAGGATCTATAGGAGGAGGCCGAGACATATTTTTGGAGTTTTGAAGGTGGAAAAATGATGGGAAAGGGTAACTGAAGGCTAGATGAAGGTGTTGAGGTGTCTGGAGCTTTTCAAGGAAGATCAGGAAAGAACATGATGGTTGGATTTGTTCAAATGGAAAGAGGAAAGCTTATGGAGAAAAATGCAGAAATTAGGGCAGATTGGCAAAATGTTGTGAATGACTTGGGAAATATGTGAGAAGTGAGCTAGTGTTGGTTGCTTTATGGATGTATGGTGAGTTGAGGTGTCCTGCAAGATATTTTCACATCTACTTACTAAAACTGATCAAAGAAGGGACTAACTATGCCATGGAAAACAAAAATTTCTCTAGCTTGACCTAATTTCTGACCTACAAATAGAAGATGCTGAACAGTAACCTTTGAAAAGAAAAGAATGCAGAGAGATATATTGTAAAAGAACAGGAAATGATCTAGGCAACTGAATCTGAACTAATATATCAATCTTTCTAAATCGAGTCATCACATTAGAAGTTGCATGGAAGAACAAAACTGTGTTTTTGGTGGCAGCAGTAGTGCCTTGACCTCAAATCATAGTCCCAGGAAAGGAGAAAGGAGATCAGGGCTTGCTGTTGGCCTTTTTGAATCTTATTCTATCACTGCAGTAACCTACTTGAGCAATTGAAACAAAAACAGCTATGAAAACCATCAAAAGCAACCTAATCTAAACAGATTAAAATGAATATATGTAACAACAATAAACTCATGAAATGAAGCAAAAACATATAAGTACAAGCAAGAGGTGTTGGGCATCTTGGGTTGGGCCCTAACCCAAGATCTTCAGCCCTCTGAAAGAGAGCAGTGCCGGCTCAAAAACTGTGTCATCTTCATTATAAAAAAGAATAGTCACATTACATGAACTGTTCTCAAAATGAACTTGAAAATAAGCTGAACAAGTGCTCCGAGTTGCTGATGGAGGATTCAAGGAAGGGGGTCATAAATGAAGGAGACACCCCATACAAATCCTGTTCCCTATTTCCCTCGAGTATTTGCTACCATTTTCTCATAAATCCCTTGAATTTGTCCAAAATTGACCAAAAAATCTGCATAAAGCACATATTAGACTACATGCCAAAATGACTAACCCAATTCACTCTATTAGCATAAATATATTCAAAAAAATGTAATAAACTAATGAGAATGGTGGATTAAGTCAAATTAAGAGGCAAAATGAGCCCATATAATTACCCATTTCTGGGGCTCATCATCACCCCCCTACTAAATGGGTTGCTCATCCTCTAAGCAGCTAGTCTAACTCTTCATCCTTGATGGCTCTGACAGTTTCCCTGACATCCCCTGCTTCCGATGTGATATCTTCCTCTTTATCATGGAATCCTACCTTCCTATCCACCTCTTCCCACTGTTTTTATTCTTCCTCCTCTTTTACTCCTTCCAACAGTCCTAGCACCAGTGGAGGACTGAATTTGAGGCCAATCCAATTGGCCTTCAAACTTTTCATAAAGTGCTTATACAGTGGCACTCTCCTCATGGCTTCCCTCATCTTGTTTGGGGAATGATACTCCCTGATCGGTAGGCTGTGTGGCAATGTGTTCCACCTTCTCATGCGGGCATGAATGCAATCATCTCCAAACAATCTCTCCATATCCTCGAAATGAGCAATAGCCTAGGCCTGCTTATCAACATAGTCTGCGACAACTTGAGGATTAACTGCAAGGTGTTGGTGGGCATAGATGAGAGCCATGGGGTCTGCTAGTTTTTCTTTAACCATCAAGGGTTCATTCAACTCTTTTCCATCATTTTCTGGATTTCTTCTGCCCTTTTCTCTTCATGGGTCATCCAAGATGCCATGGCCATCATTTGCAAGTCTCCCAATGCAGCATTGGGATCCCATAGGTTCATATGAGGAAGGGCCATGTTGTGCAAGTAAAACTTTGCTAGCTTCCCTTTGTCCTTAGCTAAACTGTTATCACATAGATGCATGAATTGGCCATAATCCTGAAAAGGTATTGTGCCCCTTTGGGCCAGTGTATTGATCTAAAATTGGGGCCACTGATCCTTGAGGTATGCTGCATATGATTTGGTTGGCTGCCTACATTGTAATGCTTCCATAGCACAACTAGCCATGCAGGCTAATTAGGCTTCCTTTTCCTGTAGCTGCGTTCTCAAGATCAACACCTCATTTTCTGCCTGGGATTCCCTTTCCTGTTGATGTCTTATTAATGTCTCACTGTTTGCCTGGGGTTCTTTTTCCTGTTTCTGTCTTTTTAAGATTGACAGCTCATTTCCTCCTTGATGTTCCCTTTCTTGCAGGTGCCTCTTTAACATTTCATTTTCTGCCTCCAATTGAGCTCTTCTGATGCTTTCTGTATGCTTGACCATGCTCAATTCTTTTCCCCTTTCTCTCAACTTTTTTTCCATGTGCCCAATGTCTTCCACCCCTTTTGATTTTGCAATCTGCATCCATGTATGGGTCCTTACTCTTTCCTTTTCCAGCTCAAATAAAAGAGGGACTGCAAACTTTTGTGGGATGATTTTTCCCCCTTCCAGGAGGTTGTAGTAAGAGCCTAAGTTAGGCTGAGGTCCAGGCTCTGGTATCTCTTTTTCCTTGTCTTCCTCCTTGGTCTGTTCTTCTACCTTCTTTTCAAGTTTTTCAGTTTCTTGGAGCTTTTCCAATGTCTCCTGTAGAGAGGTCTATGCCTCCTGTAGGACTGTTTTAGAGTCCATTAGTTTGATCCTTTCTTTCTAAGTAGAGGTCTTAGGACTTCCCCTTTCGTAAGTGATGGGGGTTTTGGAGGGAGATTCCTCCTTTGTTGTAGTAGGGACATCCTGAATGATGATGGGCTACTTTGAAAGTGGCTAAGGCTTCCCCACCCTTATTCTGGTGCTCTTTCTAGCCTTGAAGTACATAGATGGTTGTCTCTTCCTTTTTCGTTTGGGCTTGGCTAGAATACTAAGTGCAGCAAGAACAACTGTTGCCTCTCTTGCTAGTGTCTCAGGAGACACTTCTTCTTGCTTTACTTCTTCTTCTTCATTTGTTGTTTTTCTTGTTTTTGCTGTCTTTGATTTTGTTTTCTCCTCTGCTTGCTTAGTTTCTGCCTTTCCTGTGGCAACCTTTTTCTACACTGTCTTAGGCTTCTTCTTTTCAGTTCTTGGCCTCTTCTTTTTCTCTACTGTGGTTTTACTCTTTTCTGATTTTGATTCTTTCTTATTCTCTGCTTTAGGCTCATCTTTTTTGGTGTCATGTTTCTCTTCTCCTATCTGGTCTTCTTCTTTTTCTGTGCGGGGTTCCTTTTCTTCCAATTGAGTGTTCTTTTCCTTGTTGAATTGAGTGTTCTTTTCTTCTTCATGGATTTCCTTCTCAGCTTCCCCTTTTTGTTCCTCCTCTTCACTTCCAGATGGACTAAGGTCATCAGTGAGATTTTTTATATCATCCTCTTTAGTCATGTTCCTGAAAATCTCCCAGGCTATGGGGATTGTGTAAGTGTGGAGGGCATCCTCCACTAGCAATTTAATTAGCCCATGGTGAGCCAATTGGTCTGGAACCCCTGCCTTCAATTTGGTGCTAGACTCTATCAAGGATTGGAGGAGAAAATATGGAATACTGAGTTTTCTGGATGCAGGAAGGTCCATGCCATATCTTAGTTCATGTAACAGTCTGAAATGATACCCATAGACTATGTTGTATCTTCCTTCACAGGAGATGTATTTCATGATCTGATAACTAACCTCACCCCATGGATAAGGTATACTTGTCCTCTTGATGCCATTCTTATCCTCCACAGGATGTTCATCAGGCTGGAAAAAGGTCTTCTTGGCCACTTGACCCAGTGGTTTTTCTTCTTTGCTCCAGGGTAGCCCAAGTGGGAGACTGGTGACCCTACTGATGAATTCCGGTGTGAGTTCTATGGTTAGACCCCTGAAACTGACAGTGGCATGGATTTTTGAGTGAGGTTTTAAAGACAATAAAAATTCCTCTGTGACTTCCTCATCATACCCATGAAATTTTTCAAAGAAAGGCATCCAATTTTCCCTGGTAAAGAGGGCTACCACTTCTGGATGTTCATGCAACTTAGTTGAATTTAGAGGCTCCTTCCTCATAAAACCCCCTGTCATGATGTTCAGAGACTGCTGGACTATCTCAGGTGAGGAGGAAGGCAGCAAATTTCAAACCCAGAAATAGAGGAACAACTGAGGTTTTCTTTTCTGGAACCAGAGAGAGAGTTTTTCGTGTTCCTTCTTTTTAACAAAAACAAATTGCAACTTTCCTTCCCTTCAAACTCTGTTCTTAAACTTAATTTACTTCTCGGTCTGTTTGAGGGAAACAATATCTTAAAAAAACAGAGAGTATACAGGACAGTGTTTTTTCCCTTTCACAAAATAAGCAGACTACCCAATGCAAATTCACTTTTTTACCGACTTAATTTTCTAAAGTGCATCATCTCTTTACAAAGGAGAATACCACAAAGGAGAAAGAGAGTTTTTCAATGCAAAGAGCTAATGGAGAAACTGTATATATTTAAAAAAAAAACACAGGCAAACTCTGTTCACTTTTCCCTTCTTTTCAACTCAATACCCCACTTGAAATCACACCACCCTTTGTAGAGACGGAAATGCAGAGAGGGTCTACACAAAGCCTACCTCTTTGAGCTCGAATTTTCCATAAAATCCTGAATTTTCCTCTGCGATGCTGCTCACTGGCCCTCCTGTAGAAAGGCTCCTGTAGGACTGTGTTTCCGCTCCTGTAGAGTCCGATAATGCTCCTGTAGAGCCTGATAAGTGGAAGGGTTCTGAAACTGATAGAGAGTGACTGTTTCGAGGCTCTGGAGGTGGTAGGTAGGTTGCTACAGCTGAGAGCTCGTCGATACAATGAAAACAAAGGTGGTGGAGGTGGTCGACTGCAACGTACTTAAGCTTACGAGAGTGTTCTGCGGTGACGAGGTGAGGTGGCAGGAAGGGTACATTACCCTCATCCAGACTGTTGGTCCCTACTTCAATGCCATTATGAAACTTCATGCCGCCTGCCCGCAATCACTTCCATCATTCCCATTATACGCCGCCACTACCTGTTTTGAGTTTTTTCTCGAGTTGACTAAACACACGTGGCGATTGCACCCACTGAGCGTTGTTTAAACTGGATGAGGCACTGTTTGAACTGGACAAGGGTGGTCAGTTAGCTAGCCACCACTATTGTTTAGTTGCAACCATCTCACTTGTCCATGCAGTTTTTAAATTATACTCATGCAACAGAGGAACGGGTTTAGTCACTTACCTGTTAGTCACTATCGTGCTGTTGCATGCTCAGAATTTGGCATTCTATTCATGGATTGCTGCTGCTAGCACCTGTGGATTCTGAATTGGTGGTTTGGCTACCCTGTACTGGTGATCTTCAATCAGGTCCAGTTCCTTGCACATTTTATACATCTGTGGTTGCACTGACCCTGCCTTTGGAGCTTGATTTTTAAGGGGATCAGTTGCTACAGGAATCCTACAGGATTTCCCGTAGCTGCTTCTCCCTCTAAAACTTTTGGCTAAGGCTTAAGCAGGGAATGGAGAGATAGCTAAAGAAGGTTCTGTCAGTCAAGGAAAAGCAGCTGGTATGCACTAGGTAAGAGTTAAGTTCAGGGTGCTACTCGTTTATTCTTTATTTTTTTTGCAAAAACAAAAGAAACAAGATTCTGTGTTTTCTGTGCAGGGAAGAAAAAGCAAGTGGAAATGCAGTGGTGCAGGTATGTAATGGAGAGTTAGGAGGATGAATGGGGGTAGGGGGGTCCATAGGTCTTCTGGACAAGTTTCTATCCCTCTGATCCTTTTCTGGACTTGATTTCGAGCTCTCTGTGATTTCTATGGGAGCCTCCTCTAGAATGCACAAAGCCTCCTTTAGGATGCATAATTTTCAGAACAGGTGAGACCAGGGACTGGGAAAAGATAATAGTGATGGAGAAATGGTCTATCAGAGGTGTATTTAGCTTGGCCGTGTCCCTTTTTCTTTTGTGGCCCTCCTGCAATCTGCAATGCATTCAAAAGAAGTTAATTTTTCTGTTCTTGTTTTTTCTTTTTTTTCTTTGTTTTTCCTTTTTTTTTATATGAGATAGTTGGGGCGCCTCCAAGAGGTTTTCACCCTCATTGCCTGCCCTGGGCACTTCCAAGGGGAGGTTTTTACCCAGGGATCTTTTATTCTCCTCTTTTTCTCTTTGCTTTTTTTTTTTTTTTTTATAGAGTGTGGGTGGAGTGAAGGCAGAGACTTGCTCCACTACCAACACTGTTTTACTTAGATTCTCAATGAATTCTTGCTTGGAGAGGGGCTTCCTGTAGATTTTCAACCTATGCCCATTGACAAGCATGGGGATGGCTTCTTCATCGATGGTCCTAATCAGAATTGAACCATTGTCATTGCACCTTTCTACTATGTACGGTCCCAACAATCTTGTCCTCAGTTTGCCCTTGAAATATTTATACCTTGAATCATAGAGCATTGCCCAATCTCCTTCCTGGAATTTTTTCTCTTTGAGGTGTCTATCATGCCATATTTTCCTTTGAAGCTGGACTACCTCTGAGTGGAGAAGGACCTGCAATATTTGTTCATCCAATCCATTTAGCTGAAGTAACCTTTCCTTTTGTGCATGGCTAAGATCTAGGTCCAGCTGAGCTGCCATCCTTAGTGTGTTATATTCAAATTCTATTGACAGAAAAGCCTTATTCCCATAGACTAGCTCATAGGGTGTGAACCATGTGGTGGTCTTTCAGGTGATGTTATAGGCCCAGGTGACCTTAACCAATCGATCTACCCAATATTTTCTGCTGCTTCTCACTACCTTGGTCAAAATCCCTTCCAAAGCTCTGTTAGTGACTTCCACCTGTCCATTTGCTTGCGGATGATAAGGGGTGGAAGTTCTGTGCTTAATTTTGTGATGTGTGAGCAGGTCTTCAATCAGATTGGAGGTAAACTGACTCCCTTGATCTATGACTAATTCTCTTGGATATCCAAACTTGTAGAATATATTCTCTCTCAAAAATTCAACTACTTTTTCTTCTGTTGCTACCTTGATCACCTTTGTTTCTGCCCATTTTGTCAGATAATCAGTGCACACAATGATGTAAGATTTCTGCTTTGAAGGAGGATTGACAGGACCCACAAAGTCCATGCCCCACTTCTCAAATGGCTCGAAAGTCACTTGAGGTTGCAGGGGCATCTCATCCCTTGGAGTAGGTTTCCCCATCCTTTGACATCGGTCACATTGGTTGATATATCTCCTTACGTCTTGATGAAGAGTGGGCCAATAGTAACCTGCTTGCAGGATTTTGAAGGCAGTCCTCTTTGCTGCAAAATGCCCCCCACATGGCCCATTATGACAGGTTAGGAGAATGTCAAAAACTTCCTCCCTCCTGACACATCACCTCAAAACATTATTTGGGCCAAGTTTGAAGAGATTGCCCACAATCTAGGTGAATGGGGCACTTTTTCTCACGATATTGCTCTTCTCTTTTGAGGACAGGTGTGGCAGGAACTATGCGGAAACCAAGTAATTTGCTATATCAGCAAACCATGGAGAGAGTATTGAGATAGCAAATAGGTGTTCTTTTGGAATTTGATCATCCACCATTCCTTCTTCACCTACAGGCAAATCTATTCTAGAAAAAAATCAGCAACAAAATTTTCCTTACCCGGCTGATCAACAATGGTTAAATCAAATTGCTGCAATAAAAGAAACCATCTAATAATTCGAGCATTTACATCTAATTTGTTCATTAAATACCTAATTGCATCATGATCAGTGTGTACAAATGTTTGATAGCCAATGATGTAGTGTATGAACTTACTTATGGAATGGACTACAACTAGGAGCTCCTTTTGGGTTATAGTGTAGTTTAATTCTACCTTCGACAAGTTTTTACTCACAAAATATATGGCATAAGACAAATTCTCATCAATTTTCCCTAAGGCTACTCCTATCACTTTTTTCGAGGCATCTGTATGAATGTGGAAAGGTAGGGCCCAATTTGGACCTCTCAAAATTGGGGCAGTGACCAGTTTAGTTTTCAAGGTATCTAGAGCCTCTTGACAGTTGTCAGCCCATATGAACTCAACATCTTTTCCCAAAAGACCAAACAATGGAGAGGCTAGCTTACTAAAATCCTTAATGAATCTTCTAGAATGCCCTGCTAAACCTAGGAAACTTCGAACATCTCTTACCTTTTGAGGAGGTCGGACCCTTTGGATGATGGCAATTTTGTTGGGGTCCACCTGTAATCCTTGTTGAGATATTTCATGACCTAGCACGGTCCCTTCAGTCATCAGGAATGCACATTTGTCAGGACTGAGGGACAGGTTCATTTCAATACACTTGTCCAAAACTTTTCCTAGGTTAGACAAAGCTTCCTGGAAGTTAGAACCATAAGGCGTAAAGTCATCCATATAGATTTTGCACTGTATCATGAACCAGTTCAACAAATATACTCAATACTACTCTCTGGAAAGTGGCGGGAGCATTGCACAATCCAAAGGAAGGACCCAGTATGCAAAGGTACCCCAAGGACAAGTGAAAGTGGTCTTGTCTTGGTCTTCTGGGTTGATTTGGATCTGGTTGTACCCGCTAAACCTATCTAGGAAGGAGAAAAACTTCTTCCCTGCTAGGCCATCTAACACTTGATCTATGAAAGGCAAAGGAAAATGGTCCTTCTTGGTGGCCTTGTTTAGTTCCTGATAATCGACATAGATTCTCCACTTCCCATTTTTCTTTGGCACTAGCATCAAAGGAGAGATCCATTCGCTGTCAGAGACAGGGTAGATGAATCCTGCATCCAGTAACTTTTGCAGTTCCTCTTTGAAAATGTCCTTAAGGGCTGGATTCATCCTCCTTTGAGGATGCCTAATTGGTTTCCAATCTTCCTTAATGTAAATGTGATGAGTACAGACTGAAGAGTGCACTCCCTTCATCTCCTTATAGCTCCAAGCAAAAGCATCCAAGTGGTTTCTTAATAAGCTACACAGTTCTTTCTCCTGAGAGGTGGATAGGGATGAGTTGATCTTCAAGGTTCTTTCTGGACCAAATTCCACATTCTTAACTCGGAGAGAGGTAGGGTCAGCCACACAGAGATCAACTAAAGGATTGGCTTGGGTTTCTTCCACCAGCTTTTCTAATAGCAACACACTGGGGGGTGGATTCTAGATCAAGTTTTCAATAAGATCATCCTCGGTTTGTGGCGCCCCCCCCCCATGGTAGCTTCCACTGCACACAGTGGTGCAGAGTAGACTTCATCCTCATCTTCCTCCTCCAACCAGAAAGGTAAATCATGTTCTAACAAAGGTTGGGCAGGAGGATATAGGACTAGCTGCTTGGACATATGCCCATTCTTGATTGTCATGTTCCCAGCTCGACAAATGATGTAGGCATCTGCAGTAGCCAACTAGGGTCTTCTGAGGATGAGAGGATACCCAGTGAGCTTTGCCTTTGGTTGGAGAACCAGGAAATCAACAGGGTAGTCCCAAGAATCGATGGAGACCATTACATCTTCGACAATCCCTTCAGGGACCACGGTGGAGCGGTCTGCTAACTATAGTACTATTGTGGTCTTTCTCAGGGAGCCCTGAAGGTTGAGCTAGAGCATAGTGTCCTTGGTCATCACATTAATGGCAGCCCCTAGATCAATCAGGGTATGGGGGATTATGGTGCCATTGACGTGGACATCGACTACAGGGCTTCCAGGGTCTAGATATTTCGAACAGATTACCTGCCCCAACATCAGGTCAGACGGTTGTCCTATGTCATTGATAGTTGGAGCATCTCTCCTGCACCTACCTGGGTGCCTGAAGCAATTCTCCTCAATCATCTTGTTGTATATAGGCACATCCTTTATGGCTTGGAGAAGTGGTATCTTTACACATAATTGTTTCAATTCTCCTAGAAGTTCAGTTTCTTCTAGGGTAGGTTGTGTTGTTCTAGTTAATCTCTCAGGGAAGGGTGGAGTGGCTTTTGGTCAATTTCCTCTTTTTCTTCCTCGTCTTCCTTAGGGGGAGGCTGGTTATATGGGAGAACCTTCCTAGACTGTAGGTTGATCTCCTGAATCTCCACAACATAGGTCGGGCATGATGTTTCCCCACTATATACCTATTGGGCCTGTCTGTTATACGGGTTCGGGTTCGGTTGAGTAGGTATTTGGGGTTGCCTTGGTGGAGCAGGAGGTAATGGTTGTGGTTGAGCAGGTGGTGGAGGCAAAAGAGCGGGAGGAGAGTTGTACTGGGGCCTCCATCCCTAATGAGGTGCATTCCATTGAGGCTACAACTGAGCATAAGAGTGAAATGAATGAGCAGCTGGTTGAGCATGGTATTGAGATGGATATGACCAAGGAGGGGGTGTGGACCAGGAAGGATGAGTAGGGGGACCCCAAGAAGGCATGGAAGTGGCTTGATTAGGGTTGTAATGTATCTGGGATGTCCCTTGAATTCCTTGCTAGTAAGGTCTGGGCCCATGTGGCCTCCTTGGTTCATGAAATAGAGTGGTTTAGTGGCTCTTGCGGTCCCCTGGTATGCAGCTTTAGGTCCGAGCAAGGAAGGGCACTGATTTGTAGAATGGTCTTCTTCACAAACTGAACATAATTCTATAGAGTTCAATGGCATTCGTTCCTAGGATGCCTTTTGGTGAACCGAGGACAAAAAATGGCCAAAGCCCTCTCTGCTTCCTCTTGTTTTCTTTTGATATGCAAGGTATCCATTTGCATGGCAAGAGTCTGCATCATCTCACTCTTGAAATCTTCTAGCAGATTTCCAAATTCACCTCTAAGGGATGAACTGGATGAGGATGTACTGGCTAAGGGTTGACTTCCCCTACCTCTCTTTTTGGCTGCCCTAGAATGGTTTCTAAACACAGTCTTTATGTCTTCATAAGGTAGTTGGTAGATTTCCCCCCAGCCAGCAAATGGAGGGTATCTAGAAGGTCTTCCGGGACTCCTTTGAGCAGGACCAACTTCAGAGATTCGGGGTCAAGTGTGCACCTGGCCCTTTTATAACTGAGCTGAAACCTCTCTTCATAATCTTCCAAGGATTCATCGCTTCCCATGGTCATTCAGAAGATTTCTTCCTTGGTATCCTTTGACCTATAGTAGTCCCAGTATTTGTTATTAAAGGCTTGCTACATCTGAGCCCAAGCTGTGATGCTATTTCTAGGTAACCCCATGAACCAGCGCAATGCTGCATCCTTGAGGGTAGAAGGAAATAGTTTCAACTTCTGCTCATCTTCTACATAATCATAGGTTCGATAGATAACAAAAAATTCAAACAAAATGGTATCAAGATCTTTGGTAGTCAACCCATGGAAGTGAGGTAAGGTTGAAGGAATTATGCTCTTCATTTTAGTGTCCTCATTGGTCTCTCGGATGGGAAAGGTACCCTCTACTCTTTCCCCATTACCTCTAACATTTCTGTTTTTAGCCATGGTCTCAGGAGGAATGGTTTCATGCTCTTCTTTTGCTATAGGATCTTCGTGTATCTCTGGTGGTTCACCTATAGGTTCTTTTGGATCACTACCATGGAAGAAAAGAGAAGGGTGGCTTTGTGATGTGGTGGGGGTGTTGGGTAGGAGTTTTCCTGAATTATCTCTATTCCTACGAGGCATGAAAGGAAATCTCTTTTTGGGTGATTTTTGTTTTTTTCTTGTACCTGCAAAACTGAAATGGATTGAACAACAAATTGCAACTAAATGAAATGAACTTGCTGAAATGAAATTGTAGAATTGAAATGAAATCAAGGGAATGACGAATCTACTTTTGTTGAAATGGAAATTGCAGAATTGAAATGAAAGCAGGAAACGCCTAATCTACTTTGCTGAAATGGAAATTGAAGAATTGAAAGGGCTAATCTACTTTTGCTAAAATGAGAATTGTAGAATTGAAATAAAAGCAGGAAATGCCTAATCTACTTTGATGAAATGGAAATTGTAGAATTGAAATGAAAACAAGAAATGCCTAATCTACTTTTGTAGAATTGAAATTGCAGAATTGAAATGAAACAACTATTCTACTTTTGCTAAAATAAACTACTTAGCAGAATGTTGCAATAGAAAATAGAAGAAAGCAGTAATCACAAAATACTCTGACGCTTCCCTGGCAATGGCGCCAAAAAGTGGTGAACACCAGTGTTACGGCAATAGTGTTGCAACTCCTGGGGCTTCCTACTTTAATTTTATCAACCCGGTAGTTCGTAACAAACTTGGAAGCAACGGCGCTGTATGCACAAGTACTAGCTCTTACTGCAGGTTGTCACTTGGTCAACTGGCGCAAGATCACTAGGAGCTTAAGCCAACTTCTATGAGTTTCCAAAAGAAGCTTTAACTGTGATGAAATCAAGCTAACTCAACAGAGGCTATTCTATTTGCAGAAAGAGAAGGAAAACTGAAATGTAACGCAAACCCTAGCAAACCCTAATTTACCTACTAACCCTACCTTTGTAGGAAAAGAGATGAAAACTAATGAAATGAGTGCCATTGACTACTGAAAAGGTAAATTGCATTTATTCAAGCTACTTTTGAAAAGAAATGAGAAGGAAACATCTTTTTGTGCTTTTGAGTGTTTTTATGTGAAATTATTATGCTTGTAATTTATCTGGTTGTGATTGTGTAGAGGTTTGGTGGAGAAGGAAGATATATTTGGCTTTTGTAGAGGTGTAGGAAGGTGTGGAGAGGTCCTAAGAAGCTCGTAGTACCCTTTTGAAGACTTCCATTGCAATCGGATTTCGAAAAAACACTTACAGGGAATTCTACAGGAGGCTGCAATGGATCTACAGGAGGAGGTCGAGAGCTATTTTTGGAGTTTTGAAGGTAGAAAAATGATGGGAAAGGGTAACTGAAGGCTAGATGAAGGTGTTGAGGTGTCTGGAGCTTGTCAAGGAATATTAGGAAAGAACATGATGGTTGGAATTGTTCAAATGGCAAGAGGAAAGCTTATGGAGAAAAATACAGAAATTAGGGCAGATTGGTGAAATGTTGCAAATGACTTGGGAAATCTGTGAGAAGTGAGCCGGTGCTGGCTGATTTATGGATGTATGGTGAGATGAGGTGTCCTGCAAGAGATCTACACATCTACTTATAAAAACTGATCAAAGAAGGGACTAACTATGCCATGGAAAACAAAAATTTTGCTAGCTTGACCTAATCTCTGACCTACAAACAGAAGATGCTGAACAGTAATCCTTGAATAGAAAATCATGCAGAGAGATTTATTGTAAAATAACAAGAAATGATCTAGGCAACTGAATCTGAACCAATATATCAATCTTTCCAAATCGAGTCATCACACTAGAAGTTGCATGGAAGAGCAAAACTGTGTTTTTGGTGGCAGAAGTAGTGCCTTGACCTCAAATCATAGTCCCAAGAAGGGAGAAAGGAGATCAAGGCCTATTTTTGGCCTTTTTGAATCTTATTTTATCACTACAATAACCTATTTGAGCAACTGAAACAAAAACAACTATGCAAACCATTAAAAACATCCTAATCTAAACAAAGTAAAATGAATCTATGTAACAACAATTAACTCATGAACTGAAGCAAAAACATATAAGTAAAAGCAAGAGGTGCTGGGTAGCTTGGGTTAGGCCATAACCCAAGAGCTTCAGCCCTCTAAAAGAGATCAGTGCTGGCTCAAAAACTGTGTCATCTTCATTATCAAAAATAATAGTCACATTACATGAATTGTTCTCAAAATGAACTCGAAAATAAGCTGAACAAGTGCTGCACAAAAATGCGAAAATTCTACTAATGACTAGCTAACCTATTGAGGCTCTAAGCCCCCTTATTTTTACAAATAGAGTCCTCCTATAGTCCTCCTAAAATCAAGAAGATCGGCTTCCTAGAACTGGAGATAAACAACAATCCTTCTTTACTTGCTCGGTTGTCCCTTGGATGCATCAATGTGGACCTTTGTGCTCTAAGTTATTGATGGAGGATTCAAGGAAAGGGGTCATAAATGAAGGAGACACCCCTCTACAAATTCTCTTCCCTGTTTCCCTCGAGTATTTGCTGCCATTTTCTCATAAATCCCTTGACTTTGTCCAAAATTAACCAAAAAATCTACATAAAGCACATATTAGACTACATGGCAAAATGACTAACCCAATTCACTCTATTAGCATAAATATATTCAAAAATATGCAATAAAATAATGAGAATGGTGGATTAAGTCGAATTAAGAGGCAAAATGAGCCCATATAATTGCCCATTTATGGGGCTCATCAATTTATATGGATGATTTCACTCCCTATGGGTGTGATTTCCTGGAGGCTCTCTCTAAATTGGGGAAAGTATTAAACAAATGCATTGAAATGAACTTATCCCTTAGTCCTAAGAAGTGTGAGTTCTTGATGAATGCATGGACTATTCTAGGTCACTCAATATCCCAGGAAGGACTATAAGTGGACCCAAATAAAATTTCTATCATAACGAGAGTCCCTACTCCTCAGAAGCAGAGGGATGTCAGAAGTTTCTTGGGCTTAGCTGGGTACTATATGAGATTCATAAAGGACTTCAGCAAAGTAGCCTCACCTTTTTTTGGACTATTGGCTAAGGACTCTAAATTTTTCTGGTCAGAAAGTTCCAAGAGGCCCTAGAAACCCTGAAGGACAAGTTGACTACTGCACCTATACTTCGAGGCCCAAATTGGGCTCTTCCTTTCCACATCCATGTTGATTCCTCTAACAAAGCTAAAGGAGCAGCACTAGGCCAGATAGATGAAAAGTTACCATATTCCATTTATTTCATCAACAAAAATCTTTCCATAGCTGAATTGAACTACACTATGACTAAAAAAGAGCTCCTAGTCGTCGTCCATTCCTTGAATAAATTTATACATTACATCACTAGTTACCAGATCTTCGAACATACTGACCATGATACTATTAAATATTTGATGAACAAGCCTAATGTGAATGCCAAAATTATTAAATGGTTGCTTTTATTATAACAATTTGATCTAACTATAATTGATAAGTCTGGTAGAGAAAATGTAGTTGCACATTTTTCGTCTAGACTTCCTTTGCCTGCAGGTGATGAAGGAATGGTTGATGTTCAACTGCCAGATGAGAATTTATTTTCTATTTCAGTTCTCTCTCCATTATTTTCTAACATAGCCAACTATTTAGTGGCTTCACAGTTCCCTCCAAATATTTCCTCCAAGGAAAAGAGCAGAATTATAAGAAAGAACACATCATTCACTTGGATTGGGGGAAATCTCTTTAAGCTAGGCCCAAACCAAATTCTGAGGAGATGTGTCAGGGAGGAGGAAGTCTTTGACATCCTTTTGGCCTGTCATGATGGGCCTTGTGGAGGTCACTTTACATCCAACAGGACAACCTTCATGGTATTGCAAGCTGGCTACTACTGGCCAACTTTCCACCAAGGTGCAAGAAGACATACTAGTTGATGTGACCACTACCAAAGAATGGGGAAACCTACTCCCAGGGATGAAATTCCTTTGCAACCTCAAGTGACTCTTGAGCCATTTGACAAGTGGGGCATGGATTTCATTAGGCCCATTGATCCACCATTAGGGCAGAAAAAATACATAATTGTGTGCACTAGTTACTTCACAAAATGGGCTGAAACTAACGCGGTCAAGGTAGAAATATAAGAGAAAGTGGTTGGTTTCTTAAGGGAGAATGTGTTTTAAAAGTTTGGGTACCATAGATATTTATTCACTAATCAAGGATCTCAATTCACCTCACACCTGATTTAGAATCTGTTGAGTCAGCACAAGATCAAGCATAGGAAGTCAACTCCTTACAATCCTCAGGCCAATGGACAAATAGAGGTTACCAATAGAGCATTGGAAGGAATTATCACAAAGGCGTTGAGAGGTAGCATAAAATATTAGGCTAATAGACTATTGGAGGCCACTTGGGCCTATAATACAATCTAGAAGACAACCACTGGCTTCACCTTATGATTTGGTCTATGGGAAGAAGCTTCTGCTCTCCATTAAGTTTGAGTACAACACTTTGAGAAGGGTAGAAGAGTTTGATTTGGATGTTACAAGGGCACAACAAGAGAGGGTTCTCCAGATCAATGATTTAGATGAATTTAGGATTCAGGCCCTCCTACACATAGAGGTGACTCAAGTACAAAGAAAGGTTTGGCATGACAAAAACATCAAAGAAAAAGTTATTCAGGAAGGTGATTGGGCTCTGCTATATAACTCTAGGTTCAAGGACTTCAAAGGAAAATTGATGACTAGGTGGTTGGGGCCATATCTTATAGAGAAGTTCCATGACAATGGGGTTGTGCAAGTAAGGACCATTGATGAATAAGGTGTCCCCCTTGCTGGTCAATGGATACAGATTGGAAGCCTATAAAATACCTTTTTTAGGGGAAGAGTTCATCAATATGATCAATAAGGAAGTGAATGTTCTTGGAAGTGTTTCAGCTTCCAACTCACCAAATTCTTGAAGACTGCTTTATTTTTGAAAAAAAAAGAAAAAAAAAAAAGAAAAAAACAATAAGGGAATTAGGTGAAAACCTCTATGAGGCACCTGAGGCAAACTTTTGGGTTGAAAACCTCCTTGAGGTAGCCCAAGAGTGAAAAAAAAGGAAAATAAAAGGATCCTTGGGTGAAAACCTCCCTTGAGGTGCCCACGACACACACATAGGTTAAAAACCTCCTTTGAGGTGACGTGTGTGTCTTTCAAAAAAAAGGAGAAAAAGAGAAAAGAAAAAAACAAAATAACATGGCAGAGGCCTAAAACATGCCCACTAATAAAATTCTATGATTTTTGTAGTTTTTTAAAGGGAATAGAGGACACAAAGTTTAGAGGATAGCAAGCCAAGAAACACCCCATTATTCCTTCATTCACTTCATATCTCCCATGCCTACCATGTCTCCATCATCCATCCTCACTTCCAGGCATCAAAATCCAGTTTGCAAGCAATTTTCTGACTTCTATAGGATTTCTTGTAGTTACTACAGGAGTTTCCTGTAGTACTACATGATGTCCTGAAACTCCACGGGAATGGAATTCTGGTTGGGAAATGATGATGCAGACCTATTCTGGGTTGAAAGAGGGGACCATACACCTCACCATCTGTCACCCAACACCAACTCATGACCATACCACCCTCCGTGTCCATCAAAAACCACTCAGAAAAATTTAAAAAAAATATAAAAAAAATAGAAAAGTCCAAGGAACATGCCATCATTGGCCTCACTCACCTACCACTCCATCTCCCTCATTTCCATCACCACACATTCCTCTATGCTCATTTACATGCAGGTTTACTGAGCAAAATGAGTGTATACGTACACATGCACCTTCACAGAAGGAAAAGTGTGTATATCTTGGAAAACCAAAAGTTTTTTGTCCAAGGTATTGACACAAGGTAATTGGTCTAAGGTATTTGGTCCAAGGTATTGGTCCTAAGTAGTTTTGGTCCATGGTATTGAGAAAGACCTAAAACTGTGTAAGGAGGAGAAGATCATTAGGCCAGATGTGTGCAAGGATTTGAATATCTTATGAAGTGTTGGATCATATATGCACATTGATGAGCTTCTGATGGTTTTCTTGATTTGATCTAAGTATGCACCTATATGACTGATGAAGGTTGATGAACCAAGATCATAAAGGCTTAAAAGTATTATCATTATGTGGTTTGATCTTGAATAGTTTAGATCTGAATACTGATGCATGTTTTATTCAGTAAATGTGATGATTTGGTTATGACTCGAGTCGATAATAGTAGTGATGTTTTAAGTTAGCATTTATAGATCTGTACGCAGGTTCACTTTAGTAAAAGAGTGTATACACACTGGTTCAGCATATCAAAGTTGTGTATCCATCATAAATTTGAATTTGCATATCTGTACACTGGTTCCTTTTGGTAAAAGAGTGTATACATGCTGGTTCAACACATGGAAGTAGCGTATACCTTATGAAGTATGATGTTTAAAGTTTCAGTTTTTTCTGTTTGCTGTTGCAAAGTTCTAGGTTCTGCTTTGGGTTTTGGTGACTGTATTCTAGTGACAGTATTTTGAATGATCAGATTGATTGATTGTGATTTTCTACAGTTATGATGGGTTGTTAAGTGAATGATTGATTCAGAAAGTGATGATTGAGTTTCAATGATTGGTTGATGTAGATGTATTTGATGGTTGTATTGCAGTTATGATTTTTTGAGTTTCAATGTTGTTGATGGGTCTAGTATGAAAATTGGATGAAACGTGGCCTTCAGATTGTGGTGTTGTGTTCCAGGAGTATCCAATCTGAAAATTCATGAAATGTGGTCCCTGGTGGAAGAGTGGAGTTTTCTGTAGGCTGGCACCTACGTACTAGTAAACATATTGGCTAGTACAAGAGCTAGGGGGTTGTAGCTCCCTTCCAGTAGTAGCTGGAGAACGAGAAGGTTGTAGCCTTTTGCAGGTGGGTGCCTGCATACTGGTATGAGTCTGCACCAGTACAAGATTGTAAACATATTTTCTTATTATTAAAAGAAGATAGAGATGACAATAGCAGGTGGTTTTTACCCACATTAGGTTTCCACCTTATATCTTGGTGTTCATGTGTGTTGCTTATGTGTGATGCTTTATTCTTCTTTTACTGCACTGTCTAATAAATCTTTGATATACTGGTTTAAGCTCAATACATGATAAATTTTCTAAATCAAAAGTTCTCTGCATATACGTTGGTTGCTTTAAGTATAGTCACATGTACATGCTAGTTCACTTCACTGAAGTAGTGTATATAAATCTGTTTGGGAAATAAAATTATAGATCTGATAATACTGATTCACCCCCCTCTCAGTATTATTTCCAACAATTGGTATCGGAGCAGGTCCTTCAGAAGAAGCTTGATTGCTTGAAGGTAGATCCATCATAATGAATAATCAAGAAAGCATGGGATCCATTAGACCGCCAATCTTCGATGGGAGCAACTTTGTTTATTGGAAAATAAGAACCACAAAATATCTACAATCGCTTGGAACAGATGTCTGGGAAATTGTGGAAGGAGGATATACATTTCCAATAGCAATTCCTACAGATACGGCAGAAAAAAATCAATATGAAACCAATGCCAAACCTGTCAATACCTTATTGGGAAGTCTGTCACCATCAGAGTTTGTCAAAGTAATGCAGCTCAAATCAGCCAAAGAAATATGGGACAAAATAGTTTTGAGCTACGAAGGAGACTCTCAAGTAAAACGTGCTAAGCTTCAAACTCTCAGAATTCAGTATGAAACTCTTAAGATGCATAGTGATGAAAGCATAGCTATTAATTCCTACATATAGATGAGGTTTTCAATTGTATGAAGAATCTAGGTGAAGAAATTAAGGAAGTTACCTTAGTTGAGAAAGTTTTGATATCCTTTTCTACTAAATTTGAATCCAAAGTGTCTACCATAGAAGAAAAACAGGATCTTCAGAATATCACTATGACGTAGCTTTACAGAATCTTAACTGCCTTTGAAATGAGAAAAGGAGGATCATCAGATATGAGAGAAGCCACATTCAAAGCTTCAACAAAAGGAAAGGAATAACACAATGAATCAGGACATATTTCAAAAGAAGAAGATGAGGTAAACTTTTTCAAAAAGCTTCAACGGGGCTCTAGAAGGTTTAGAGGTAAGTTACCCTTCAAGTGTTTTTCTTGTGGCAGAGTCAGTCATTATGCTGCCAGATGTCCTCATAAAGATAAATATGAAAATGGAAAGGAATATGCAAAAGGGAATAGAAAAAAAGTTGTGAATAAGAGGAGTTACTATACTCATGAAGATAGTGATGGTTTATCTAATAGTGATTAAGATGAAACTGGACAAGATTACAGACTTCTCATGGCTTATGATGGCAATGATTTTTGGGATAGTTTAGAAGAAGATAGTGATGATTTATCTAATAGTGATGATTATATACTTCTCATGGGTTATGACGATGATAATTTTTGGGATGCTTTAGAAGAGGAAGACCTTCATGAAGAAATATCTAAACTCAAAATCTGTTTGGAAGAAAAGAATATGATTATAGATACCTTGACATACTAATTTGCTGAAAAGGAAAAACACAATGAAAAATTAGAATGTGAAATTGTGGATCTAAGAAAGGATCTTGAGAAAATGAAATCTCTCAATCTTAGATTTGCTAAAGGATCAAAAACTTTAAATGAAATTATCAAAGTTTAGTGTTCTCCTCTGATAAAGACAGGTCTTGGATATACTGAAGAAGCATATCAATCATAGAAGTAGTCAACGTCCACCAAAATTTACCTTGATGCATTAAAGACCAATGAACAATATGAAAATCATCAACAAAGGCATAAAGTAGATCACTAGGTAAATCATACTCAATTTACTCCAAGGATGAATTGAAGCCACAACCAACCTCAGGAAAATCATACTCAATTTGCTCCAAAGATAAATATAAATAGAAACTTCAATCACCAAGCTAATAGATTCAATGGTCCCAAGAACTTCTTTAATGGGCAATGTTTTTCATGTCATAATTTTGGGCACAAATCTGCTCAATGCGTTTCTTACAAAACTATCATGACTAGAGAAGCATGAAATCAAAGGAATGTAATAGGGATCAAGAGAACTTCCTATAATAACTTTTCTCCTCTTGAAAATGAAATAGAATGCTCAACCTGTAACAACTTTCGTCATGAAGAATCTGAATCCAGGAGCAAATTTCGGCAAACATCTCAAAAGGAGCAAACACCATTAAATCCCAAGGTATGGAAAAGGAAAGAATCTCAAATAGAAATATGTGGTATAGCCTTGTATGCAGAAGGACAAGAAAATCAGTGGTACATTGACAATGGATGCTCGAAACACATGACAAGTGACAAAGAAAAACTTCACTCATATAATTCCTTAGAAAAGGAAACGAATGTCTCATTTGGAAATGACACTCCTACTGTGATAAAAGGTAATGGCTCTATTTTATTGAAAGAAAAGGTTAAAGCTAGAAATGTTATGTATGTTGACGGTTTAAAGCATAACCTGTTGAGTGTCAGTCAAATGTGTGATCAAGGAAATGAAGTTGTGTTTCAATCAAATGGATGTGTTGTTCATGAGCTTGATATAGGAGAGACCATAATCAAAGGTACAAGAACTCAAAACAACTTATACATACTCAAGGGAGGACAAAAACTGTTCTATCTAAGCAAAAATGATGAAAACTGGTTGTGGCATAGAAGATTGGGACATCTAAGCTTTTCTCAAATAAGAAAAGCATGAATATACAAGGCTGTTCATGATCTTCCAGATATCAACATCCCAGAAAATACAATATGAAAACCATGTCAAATCAGCAAGCAAACTAGAGCTCACTTCATGGAAAAGGAAGGGTCAGCTAGTAAGCCTCTTGAACTTGTCCATACTAATTTATGTGGATCATCAAGGAAAAAATCACCTCGTGGAGAAGAATATTTTATTTTGTTCATTGATGATTTTTCTAGAATGTGTTGTATAGGTCTTATAAAGCATAAAGATGAAGCTTTTGAAAAGTTCCAAGCCTTCAAAGCTTTGGTTGAAAATGAATCAGAGCGAAAGATCAAATGCCTTAGATCTGATCGAGGAGGGGAATTTACCTCGGATGAATTCTTTGACTTTTGTGATCAACATGGAATAAAAAGGCAATTCTCCACCACAAGGACTCCTCAGAAAAATGGTTTGGTTGAAAGAATGAACAGAACAGTTCAACAAATGGCTTGAGCTATGCTAGATGAATCTGGAATTCCTGCAACCTTCTGGGTTGACGCTGCATTCGATGCCGTAACTATTCTCAACCGAGGAAATCTTCGGGTAAACAAAACTCAAACTCCACATGAATTTTGGTATGGTAAGGCTCCTACTGTAAAATACTTTAAAGTTTTTGGAAGCAAATGTTATATCAAAAGGACTGATGAAAAACTTGGTAAGTTTAAACCCAGAGTAGATGAAGGTATTCTTCTTGGTTATTCTTCCAGAAGTAAAGGATATAAATGTTATAATAAAAGACTTGGAAAAATTGTTAAAAGCATTGATGTTGTAGTTGATGAAGCTTGCAAAAATCCAAAACAAATAAAATCAACAGAAGATTATGATGATGAAGAAAATGGGGATTATTTTCCCACATCAGATCAAAATCATATTGAATAAGAAACCAATGAAGCACCATAAGAAGAGATAATGGTAGAAGAAAAGACTCCGTCTAGGTATGTTCAGAAAAATCATCCAGAAACTCAAATTTTAGGGGAAAAAGAGGTAGGTGTACATACAAGAAGAACTATTATAGGGACCTCAAGCTATCTAACATTACTATCCTCCATCGGACCTCAAATGTAAAAGAAGAATGCAAAGATGAATGTTGGGTCAAGGCCATGGATGAAGAACTTGAGCAAATTAAAGAAAATGATACTTGGGAATTAGTTACTAGACCTCATGATAAAAGTATTATAGGAACTAAAATGATATTCAAAAACAAGCTAAATGAAAATGGAGAAGTCATTAGAAACAAGGCCAGGCTTGTTTGTAAAGGGTATGCTCAACAAGAAGGTATAGATTTTGAAGAAACTTTTGCACCTGTTGCTAGACTTGAAGCCATAAGGATGTTTCTTGCTCTTTCTAGCTTTCATAAATTCAAAGTATACCAAATCGATGTAAAAGTAGCCTTCTTGAATGGAGATTTAGAAGAAGAAGTTTATATTGAACAACTAGAAGGATTCATCCTTGGATTTGATGCAAAACTTGTATGCAGACTTAAAAAGTCCCTCTATGGTCTGAAACAGGCTCCAAGGGCCTGGTATTACCACCTTAAAAAATATCTACACCACCAAGGTTTTACAAAAGGTTCAGTAGATAGCAATCTATATACAAAGATTGAAACCGATAAATTGCTAATTATTATTGTTTATGTTGATGATATCATTTTTGGTAGCAATGAAGAATCCATGAGTCAGAATTTTGGTTCAATAATGCAACAAGAATTTGAAGTGTCCTTGCTTGGTGAACTTACCTATTTTCTTGGTCTACAAGTTCAACAAAATAAAGATGGTATTTTTCTTTCACAAACCAAATATCTCAAACAGATCTTGAAAAGGTACGAAATGGAAGATTCTAAACCTGTATGTACCCTAATGGTAATAGGATGCAATATTAGCTCAAATGATGAATCAGTAGCAGTAAATCAACCAACTTATAGATCCATGATTGGCAATCTGCTTTATCTAACGGGTACCAGACCTCACACCATGCATGCAGTAGGAATAGTTGGAAGATTCCAAGAAAATCCAAAGGAATCACACCTTCAGGCAGTCAAAAGAATTTTCAAATATCTTCAAGGAACTCAAGACTTTGGTTTATGGTATCCTAGTGATGCAGATCTTACTCTTCATGCATATAGAGATGCAGATTGGGCAAGAAGTGTTGATGACAGAAAAAGCACTAGTGGTGGTGCATTTTATATGGGTTCCAGGTTAGTGTCTTGGTTTAGTAAGAAACAAAGTTCAATTGCTTTATCTATAGCTGAAGCAAAATATGTGACCGTTGCCTATTGCTGCACACAACTACTTTGGATGATGCAAACCTTGCAAGACATTCAGATCACATACACTCCACCCGTCTCCATTCTATGTGATAATACAAGTGCCATCAGTATTTCAAAGAATCCAGTCATGCACCCCAAGACCAAGCACATACGCATCAAATATCATTTTCTACGTGAACAAGTGCTTGAACAGAAGGCCAAATTGGAGTATGTTCCTTCCAAAGAACATGTTGCTGATATATTCACTAAACCACCACCCAGAGAAACATTTGAATATGTCAGACAAAATCTGGGAGTAGTTGTTGCATCATCTTGCTGTTAAATCTAATTTTTTGAGAGAAAGGTTATTATACGCGTGTTTCATGAAGTATAGTCACGTACACACACGGGTTTCTGTGGGTCAAGGAGTGTATATATTTTTCAGACAAGACAAACAGTGGGGCAGGCTCTGATATGGGTGCTCTGACTGATATTGATGATTAATGTCTATTGATATGCTTTGTTCATTAATTTTTATCTGACTGATAAAGATGCCTTGATCATTGACCTGTTAAAAATGCATAGGTAGCATAGGTTTAGGGGGAGCATTAGCCTTCACGTACATTCAACATTGTTGGCATTATGGTTGCTGAGTCCAGCTATGGCTTCAGATATTTATACCATTTGTTGCTTAAGTCATGTAAAAGTCTAGGGTGTGATATGTCTTCTCATACATTTGAATGAGTCCTCTTAGAAAAATGATGTAATTTGTATCCCCACTTTACATGGGATGGATGAGGTAATATTTGTTGTTTCTGTCATGTAACAAGTAATTGGTATATCCCCACTTGGTTGGGTGGATGAGTCAAATTTGGTATATCCCCACTTGGTTGGAAGATGGATGTATGTATGAGTCATTGGTGATAGGAAGGCCATCCTCACATAGTTGAGTTATAGAGTCATGTTATTCTTTTAGAAATTATTTTTGCAGACTCTGCTTGTGCTCAAGGGGAGCATGGACAATTTCAGTGCATCTTAGCATGTACAAAAGGGGAGCTCAATCAAAGAATTCAGCATGTACTCAGGGGGAGCATGAACAACATAAAGTATGTCAAAGGGAGAAAATATCTTGGTCCACCCTTTGCCCTTGATGTCAAAGGGGGACAGTGACTTGGTGTTGTTGTTGCCATCAAGTCCAAAGGGGGAGATTGTTGGCATTATGATACAGGTGTTGTCCTTGATGGAAACTCACTCAGATGAAAGATCACAGTGCAGCAGGTCAACAACAAAGAATTATAGATCAGACTCCAAAGAATGAAGAAAGAGAGGTATACGTAGATTCACCTTGTCCAAGCTGCGTATACACGCAGGTTTACTAAGCAAAAGGAGCGTATACATACACATGCACGTTCACAGAAGGAAAAGTGCATATATCTTGGAAAACCAAAAGTTTTTGGTCCAAGGTATTTCTTGGTCCAAGGTATTTGACCCAAGGTAATTGGTCCGAGGTATTTGGTCCAAGGTAATGGTCCTAAGTAGTTGTGGTCCAAAGTATTGAGAAAGGCATAAAACTATATAAGGAGGAGAAGATCGTTAGGCTAGATGCGTGCAAGGATTTGAATATCTTATGAAGTGTTGGATCATATATGCAGGTTGATGAGCTTCTGATGGTTTATTTGATTTGATCTAAGGATGTACCTATATGGTTGATGAAGGTTGATGAACCGGGATCATAAAGACTTAAAAGTATTATCATTATGTGGTTTGATCTTGAATAGTCTAGATCTGAATACTGACACATGTTTTATTCTGTAAATGTGATGATCTATGTATGACTGAAGTCTAGAATAGTAGTGATGTTTTAAGTTAGCATTTACATATCTGTACGCAGGTTCGCTTTAGTAAAAGAGCGTATACATGCTGGTTCAACATATCAAAGTAGCGTATACATCATAAATTTGAATTTGCATATCTTTACACTGGTTCCTTTTGGTAAAAGTGTGTATACATGTTGTTTCGACACATGGAACTAGCGTATACCTTATGAAGTATGATGTTTAAAGTTTCAGTTGTTTCTGTTTGCTGTTGTAGAGTTCTGGGTTCTGCTTTGGGTTCTGGTGACTGTATTCTGGTGACCGTATTATGAATGATCAGATTGATTGATTGTGATTTGCTACAGTGATTATGAGTTGTCAAGTGAATGATTGTTTCAGTTGTGGTTGATTTAGAAAGTGATGATTGAATTTTAGTGATTGGTTGATGCAGTTGTATTTGATGGTTGTATTGCAGTTATGATTTTCTGAGTTTCAATGTTGTTGATGGGCCTAGTATGAAAATTGGATGAAACATGGCCTTTAGATTGTGGTGTTGTGTTCCAGGAGTATCCAGTCTAAAAATTCATGAAACGTGGTCCCTGGTGGAAGAGTGGAGTTTTTTGTAGGTTGGCACCTACGTACTAGTAAACATATTGGCTAGTACAAGAGCTAGGGGGTTGTAGCTCCCTTCCAGTAGTAGCTGGAGAACAAGAGAAGGTTGTAGCCTTCTGCAGGTGGGTTCCTGCGTACTGGTATGAGTCTGCACCAGTACAAGATTGTAAGCATATTTTCTTATTATTAAAAGAAGACAAAGACAACAATAGTAGGTGGTTTTTACCCACATTGGGTTTCCACCTTATATCTTGGTGTTCATGTGTGTTGCTTATATGTGATGCTTTATTCTTCTTTTACTGCACTGTTTAATAAATCTCTAATATACTAGTTTAAGCTGAATACATGATAAATTGTCTAAATCAAAAGTTCTTTGCATATACGTTGGTTGCTTCAAGTACAGTCACATGTATATGCTAGTTTACTTCACTGAAGTAGCGTATATAAATCTATTTGGGAAATAACTATTTCCAACAGGATATACCTCCATCCCCCAGTGGTAGAAATATTCAAAATACATAACTAGTTGTTATTCTTTGAGCCGCTTAGAGGTTATGATGATGATGTAGCTTAAGAGTTTGTCATGGAACTTAACCCTTAGGCTAGGATAAGTGCTACCATGGTTGTAAGAGGACTATCAATTACAATTACTCCTTAAGTGACTAGCATAATCTCTACACTTCCTCAAGGGATGCGATGGAGAAATGAGGATAAGGTTGCAAGCACTTTGGCAAAGAAAAAATTCGTCTTAAGGGATTAAGACCCAATTGAGGATAAAAATGGGATAAGAAGGGAAATCCTTCCCGTCCCTTTGAATGAGGTAAGCTATCATATTATCAAATATATCTCTTGTGAAGGGAGGTTCAATATAGTCTATGGATATCAATTTAGGATCCTCCATGAGTTGAGATTTGGAGAGGGGATGCCCAATGAAAGAAGACCTAGTATACCCTACTTCTTACTGCAATCAATAATATACATGAGATTAAAAGTCCAAGAGGGAAAGCATCAGAAATTGGCACACCATGGACTTATTAAGCTGGTACTAGAGGATGCCCTGAGCCATTTGAGAATCCCCATTCAATGGTCCACATTCAGAGACATGGATAGAGAGTCTGTGATTAAAATACAAGCCCTTGAATATGATAGGGACCATACCTCTAGTGCTGAAGAAGAAGAAACTGAAGAAGAAGAGGAAGAACCTAAAGAGGAAGAGGAAGAACTTGGAGAGGAAGAAGAAGAACCAGAGGAGGAAGAAGAGGAAGAAACAGAGAAAACAAAGGAAAAGGTAGCAAAAGAAGAAGGATAAGAAGAGAAGGGTGAAGAAAAATAAAAAAAGGAAGATGCAATTCTTAAGGAACACACCAAGGAAAGGGAGGAATCTTCAAGGTTGTCTCCTGAACCAACTGAGAGGGAGACAACTGTTGCCTTGGCTACCCTAAGTACACCTGTCAAATCAAAAGGGAAGAGATAGAGGTAGACTCTCCTATATTTAAAAATAAGGAGGAGCACTAGGATCAAACTGGGGAAACCACAAACACCCACTAGGACTCCAATCATTATTGAGGACTTGCCGAAAGAGTAAGAAAAGCTAGTTTCCCCAGAAGTAAAAGGTGAATAGGACACATCAAAACAAGATTCTCCAAAGTCTCCCATCACCTATGTTAGGAGGCTTGTCACCATGTCAGAATCAACAAAGAAAAACAAGGCACAAATGACCCCATTTCATAAAGGAGAAAGCCTTCTACAAGAAAATCAGATAGTCCTAGATGAAGCTATGTCAACACTACAAAGAACACAAGAAAAGCCGCAAGAAGGACAACAAGGATAGAGGAAAGGCAAGGAATCAGCAACACAAGTGTAGGAGGAGGTAGATTCTCCAAAGAAATCTAAGGGAGAATCCCAAGAGCTACAGGAACCTAGCCCACAACCCAATCTGAGCTCTTATTACAAATTCATTGAGGGAGGCAGAGTAATACCACATAAATTTTCCATCCCTCTCTTCTTTGAGATTGAGAAGGAGAGAGGAAGAACACATCACTGGATGCAAATTGCTAAATCAAAGAATGTAGAGGATGTGGGCCATATGGAAGAGAAGTTACTGGATATGGGCAGAGAGTTGAGTAGGATAAGAGACATGGAATGAATTATGAGATCTCAACTAGAGGAAGAAAACACATGGCTAAGGAGGAAAGTAAAAGAAAAAGAGAGCCAATTGGACACCATGGAAAGCCTCTCCATGGAGGCACTCCAATGCAAAATGCTACCAACATCGTATGCCTTGTACCTCAAAGATCAATGGCTACAATTTCGGATAAAGACACTAGCACAATGGGGGACTATGCCTTTCCAAGACTATATGCAATTCATTGAGTTTTGTGACAAATTCACCCTAGAGGATAAGGCCAAGATATCTGAATTCTACTTGCACAACTTGGCCATAACAAACTTGAATGTGTGGGACCCCAATGCAAAGTTGGGGGACTTACAACTAATGGCCCTTGCATCATGGATGAGTCATGAAGAGGCTAGAGCTAAGGAGGTGAAGAGGGTGTTTGAAAGAGAAGAAAAGGAGCCCCTTTACATCAGAGTAGAACAAATAAATTCTATGGTCTTCATTAGCATCCACAACATCATTGTCAATGATCTCCAACTTCCACAAAGATACCTAGGTACACAAGAGCAAGAAGTGACACATTTTGAAGACACCTTGATATTTCTAAGGGATGAAAGCCAGCAAGCATGCCAAAGGATATGGGGCACCCTACCATACAACCTAAGGATCAGGGAGTATCATTCCCTTGAAATAATGAGAGATGCACTAGAAAGGACCCTACTATAAAATAAGGCACTATAGAGACCCAAAATCAATTGGATTGGTTTGAAACTTTGTCCACCCTTGCTATTGGGTATGCTAGAAGGTAGAAAGGAGGAAGAGGAAAGAAAGAAGTGGGAGGAAATAGAGAAGCATGTAGGGTTTTATCCACAAGAGGAAACTCCATCAACAGAGGCCTGGGATGTCAGAGAGGCCACAAGAGCTATGAAAGACATGGACATAGACTAAGTTTCTTAGAGGATGAGAAACACTTTCAGTAGGGGGGTGATGATGAGACTCATTAATAGGTAAATTATATGGGCCTTAATGCTACTCTCTAGCTTATTAAAATCAACTTTTCTCACATTTCTTTACATATTTTATTATATTTTTCTTATTGAGAAGGGTAAATGTGAGATGTTTTGTCATGTGGCCTAATGTGCATTAATTGCAGGATTTGGTGCAATGTTTGGCTATTTTAAGTGTAGGAACTTGAAGTAGGCAGGAAATAGGGATTTTAGGAGATTGGTTCTCCCTCATTAACTCCTCAATCACTCGAAGATTCCTCCACCAAATCTCATCAGCTCAGAGTTACAAGAAGCCAAGTCCATCGAGTTCATTGTTAGCCAAGCCAATGATAATTGAAGACAAGTTAATCTCAAGTTTGGAAGCCAAGCCTCCCTAATTTTAAGGAAGTTGTTGGTAGCTTCAGTTGTATAAATAAGAAGGCCTAGGGCCTCATTAGGATTCGACTTTTTATTATAGCCAAGAGGCAATTTCGAGCTTAAGATATTGTAACTGTTATTATCATGTTATTTTTGACATTTTAGTGATAATGAAAAGGGTTAATTTGATCCATCACTGAGTTGAATCAAAGGGCTAAAGCTCTTGGGTTAGGGCCCAACCCTAGCAGCAGAGGTTCCTCTATTTTTTGTGCATGTATCCTTAGATTAAAATCATAGATTAGCTGCCAAAATTATTTCTTTTTTATTTAATTTGCAAGTCTTTGAATGATTGGTTAGTTTTTCTTCCATTAGTTGGAGAAGTAGATCAGTGCTATAGTAGGGAAAGAAAATACCTCATAAAATCTTGTGATAGTGGCCTCATACTCATCTTCCTCATGGGATAATAGGTTGAATACCCCACTCTCATAGTCCCAAAAACAGAGTCATATTTTGTTTATTGCATAGCATAGGGTTTCTTGTTGATTAGGTCATTGTTCATGATTCCTTAGAAGCACTTGCAATTATCATTTTGGTTTCTTAAGTTTGCTGTAGATTAGAAAGCATTCCATTCCATAGAGTTGATCCACTAGCCATCAATAAATTAGTTTCTTAAATTCAACTCATCTTTTCCACATTTACATAAAGTTGTGCATAAATGAAGAAATGAATATGTGTTGTCACGGGAGTTGTTGATATGAAGGGAGAAATCATTCCACCAGCCTCATCTAAGTCTTCTCCACCTCCACCAAACCCTACCAACCATCGATTCAGATTTCTATTTTGTAGCCCACTGTGGACAACCACCTTGAGACAATCCAAAAATATTGAAGATTTGGGTTGATCCTTGGGTAGTGTGAACCTTCCCCATACCTTATTCCACCATAATCCACTTTCCCAACACTTCCCTTCACCTTCCCTACCTTCTTATAGCTTTTACATAAGTTTCATGTAGTAAACCACGGCATATTGTAATAAATACATGAAATCCTTAACAACTATAGGAAACCCTGTAACAACCTGTTTTAGATTGTTTTGGGTAGAAATAATGATCAGAGCCTAGCGTAGGATTTCCACTTGACCTCCATACCCCTCAATGACATTTTTGACCAGTTTTCCCATACCTTTATCCCCCACAAAAAATCATCTTGATTAGTTTAACATTGACATTTCTAAATTAAAAAACCAAAAGAATCTTTTCTGCAATATTTAGCTAATGCATGCATACATTAGTATTAAAAATATTAGGATCATTTCCATGCCTACTTAGTCCAGATAACTAGATGGTAGAATGCAAGGTTAAATTAGGTCTCTTTTGAAAGTAATGTGTGTTAATTCCTAGCTAGGTGATTTCATGTCATTTTCATAGCACTTTATATTCAACACTTTCATTCCCTTAACATAGGCAAGCATTTACTTTCTGAATTAAATATAGATTTACATTCACTATCAGTATTCAACCTCCTTCTAGTCAATAGAAGGTTGGTTTGAAAAACCCTAGTGGTCTATCACCCTAGTTGAGAAGTGACAAGAGTAGACTGTTGCATCTGTTGTGCATATAGCACTGTCACCTCCAAGTTTGTATGAACCCCAGGTTGATAAAGTAAAGTTGATCACCCTAGGAGTTGAAAAATCCTTGTTGTAATACTAGGGCTCATCATACCTATCCTGAGATGATGACATTAAGCAGCACTAGTGGAACATAACTTGCAACCTTCAGGACGGAAAACTACCATCTGATGTATCACTTGCTGCAGTCGGTGAACTACATGGAAGAACTGTTCTTCACTCCCAACAACAATGTGAACTCAAGAGATATCTTGAAGCATTGGGTAAAAGAGACATTGAAGTTCAAGACCCCCAACTAGGTCTACAACACGAAGTGACTCAGGAAGGCTTTCCAACTCCTGGTCATCTTCGCATGTTTCTTGTATGGCTAGGAGAGTACGAAGACCTTCTCTCAAAGTTGGGTTGTTATTTTGGATCAATTGGAAAATGAAGGAAGGCATTTCAACTGGTCGAACAAGTTGGTTATTCAGCTAAAAGTGCATGTTTCAAATGCCCAAAATCTACCTAAGGATGGAAAAGCAAGATTCTATATGTCAGTGTACCTTTTTGATGCAATCTGTGCTCAACAACAGTTCTCTGGCATGGGTTGGACATGGACACCATCATAGGAAGTTGTGAATGCTTATTGCATGTTTCTCTCCTTGCGGCGAGGATAACCGGGGAAGGGATAACCCCTCGCGGACCGGTTCTTTCAGTCAACTGAGTTCTGTCTGGACGAATCAGCTTCTTGTCCAACTGGTAATGGCTCAATCTATAGATAGAGAGCCTTATGATGGGAAACTATCACGTTAGGTTTGGAGAGAGAAAGATGGTCTGGGGGAGCAGGAGCAAGCTTGTCCAAAGAACGGCCTGCCTGAATGACTACGGGATCATCAGTCTACTCTACCTCAATTCACCATTTTGAACCCCATACAGAAGGTTTTTCCGTACCAGCTTCTTCTACCCATACCGCAGTTGAAGCACCTAAAGGAGAATTTGGTGTGTTTCTGGTCAGTAATGGAGTGCAGCTACCGAGGAGTCATGACGAGGTTGTCTGGCCACTTCATCGCCCCACTGTACAGGATGATATTTGAACAGGACCCACCTTGCATGTCCCAGGAAGTGATGCAAGCATTGCTCAACATTGTAGATTGGTATGCCTCACTCGGTGGCACCTTCATCAAGATGTTCGGTGCAGAGAATCCTCCACATGAGCTACCGAGGTTTTCCACGGACAAGCTAGTCATGTAAGAGGTTTCATACCACATCTCCACATAGTTATCAGTAGGATTTCACAGGAGGAAGAAGGCACCATGGCCTACTCTCCCTTTTCGGATTGGTTTGTACGAGATCCATACCTTGAAAGATGCAGATGTCAAGACCGAGGACTTGAAGAAGTTTGGGTTTGACACCAAGAGTTTCAATCCATATGATCCTCACTGCATATGAAAGAACCAGTATGTGATGGTGTACTTCCCATGGGTCCATGGGGGATGTCAATCGAAAGAGGAAGATCCTTGGAGGTATTGCTATAAATCCTTTAGGTTCAATGAACTGGTCAACATGGTTGTAGAATGGAAAGTGACACTACAGGAAGCAACACCACATGAAGTAACAACAACAGCGACAGTGAGCAACAAACTGGTGCAAGACAAAGGAAAGAGGAAGATTTCTGAGAGCATAGAGGTTGAGCAAAGCTACAAGTTCAAAGAAGATCCACTTATTAAGAGAGTAGCTTTGGAGATAGATGAAAAGAGGCAACAAGATGAAAGGAGAGTAGCATAGAGAAAGAGGGAGAAGAAAAGATTGGAAGAAGCAGAGAGGAGATTGCAGGAGACGGAGAAGAAGCTGAAAGCAGAACAAGAGTTCAGGAGGAGAGAAAGGGAAGAAAGGAAGAAAAAAGAACATGAAGAAGGACAAGGTGGACTAATAGAGAAAATTGCGTAGATACTGGTTGAGATAGTAGAGAATCTAGTGGATGATGAACATGGTGATTAGGTGCAAGTTCCATAACTTGCTCAGTAGGTTGAGTAGTTGCTTGAGAAAACTCACATGGAGACGAAAGAGGAGCTATAGGACCAAGATATTGATCTCATGCCAAGGGCATCTAAGGTCATGCCACACTCTCTGCCACCTCTAGAACCAAAACTAGTCCCGAGCGAGCAAGGAGAAGCTGTTCTCCTTTATGATGATCTGGAGACAGTTGTGTGTAATCTGGCATTTGACGAGACAAAACAGAGGATTATATAGGCACGAATAAAGAAACTTATGGATGATCATACATCACTTGGACACACAAAATAAAGAATGAATGTATCAAATGTGAGAAGACATCCAGTTTCCATGGCCCAGGCTTCTGAGGCTTATGGAGAAGTCACGAGTTCAATGGTCAAGTTCTTGATAATAGAGAATGGTCGAATGGCGAAAAAGTTGTAAGAGGCTAGGCAGAGAATAGAGAAGTCTGCAGGATCGGCCATGATAGAGATGAAGAAAGCTATAGTGGCAAAGATATCAACTTTGGAGGCCATCATGTGGACAATGTATAGAATATTTGTCACTGTGCACAAAGCGGTTGTTCATTTATATGGTTTTCAGTAGCAATGCACGCAGACAACCCAAACTCTCAAAGACATTGACAATTCTATTTTTCACATGCAAGAATGGACAATGGGGTACAAGGGAGCCCCTCTTTACTCATACAAGAGGATGAAGCTAGAGGCTGAGTTACACAAAGCACAGATTCAGATGTTGGTTCGAAGTTATGAGCATCTCCCTTCGCTCATCACTCGCATTGAATCTTCCTATGGACGGTTTTTCAGGAGTCTGGATGTCATAGTGCGAATGCGCATCCCTTCCATCGGAACCCTCACCTAAGCCATGAGGAGGAACTAAGTCATGATGGATGTCGACAAGTACATAAAGCAGTTGATACGCATAGCCACTAGCAATGACTTGCAGCTCAATGCAGAGAACATGCAAAGGTACATTAGTGGTCCAACTACACTCAGGAAAATGTTGCACATGCTTTAGGGTGAGCTGGATAGAGGTTTTAGAACCATATACCCGAAAGCCATGGAGGCAAGATTCCGCTTCGACAAAGATGTTTCATTAAACATTATGGGGACAAAAAAACACAGTACCAAGCTTGATATCGGTTCATCACCGAAGACTATCACAAGGAGGTTACCGAGTTGGTATTTCTCCAAGACCCAAGTGATGTTGTTTGTCTTGTCAGGCTGACTCAAGCCTATTTTTGTCCCACATGGGTATATGTGGAAATTGTATTATTATAAACATGTTGTAAGTGAAATTCCAAGTGTCATTAATGGAATGTGAATAATGAATGTTGTAATGTGAAGACTCATGAGGGTAGTCCAAAAGTCAGAGGGGAATGTCAAGGGTCACCCCACCCTTTGCAATCTATAGAACCTCATAACTCATAGTAGAGGCTTTTGGGAGCCAAGCTTTTGGCTAGGCATAGCTTAGAGAAGGATTTGAGAGTATTGTGATGAGCCTTGGCTTCTCCATGGTGTAGAGAGAGTACATCTCTTTGGACGAGAAGGCGGTGTTGACTGTAATGTTCCACTATTAGGGCTAGTGGTTGTCAATGGTGTATATATGGATGAAAATTTCACTTAATAATATATAATAGAGCCAACACATTTTCATGCATATTTTTTTATTGTAGTTGGACTATTCTGGTTGCTTTAGCAATGTATGTTATTTAACTTACGCATTTTTGTATGAACTATTTTGTATGCAATTGTATGAATCTTGTTGTAATCGTGTTGTTGGTTTAACCTGTCACTTTGGATTATGCACTATTCTTCTTTCCAACTTGTGATGTCATTCAACTTGTGTGTTCCTTTCAGGTTGCATACTATTACAGGATTCTAAGGGACACACTTCCATTTCCCCTCTGTGAGTTAGAACCCCCATGCATCTCACTTGACTCGCTGCAAGGTCACACACTTTCTTCCGACAAAGATATCACACTTACCACTGTGCGCTATCGCAATCAAGGCATTGCATTACTACCCACTGCTGGGACTCATACTCCAAACTGTCTGAGGTCTAGTTGGGACTTCTTACCAGGGAGATCCCTAAAATTTTGCGGGTTCGACATCATCAACACTTTCATACTTTCAATTACCTATGTGCCATGATACTAGTATTTATATTTTGACCTCCTAATGCCAAATAACTACTCATATAATTAACCACGTTTAGGAGTGGCATAGACAATGAAGGTTAATCATCTTTGATGCTCCATGTTATCACCTAGATGAAAATTAAACACCAAGGGCATCCCATGCTACTGATGGTGTGATTGGATCCATTGCATATCACCAACCTTCCCTGTGTTTACCAAAACAAAGGGGATATGGCTAGCCCAAGGGGTACCAGTACCTCTTACACTTATCTCATCCTTGGTCCTTCTTTTGTTTCTTCACAAGGGGATACTAGTACCTCATATGATTATTCCCATCCACATCAACCTCTTCCTGGAAAATATTTTACTCTTCCCACCTAGTAGAATTTAAAAGTGAACTATTATTACATGTTCCCATAACCTAGTGCTCCAACCCCTCTGACACTATCACCTCAATCCCCCACGCCTTAGCATGCACCTCATCAACAAGGTTAGGTGCATGCTATAAAATTTGTCACCAACCCCCCTAATTCAAAGAAAAGTAATAAAGGGAAGGGAAAATTGAATGCCAAAAATTAGGGAACCCTAAGGAACTAGGGCCAATATCCTAATACCAACCCAGGAGGAAACTCAAATACCATAAACTAGCACTAGGAAAATGAGCCCAAGCAAAAAAGGGTTATTCATACGAATAAGCCTTGTGCATGTTGTGGTACTTATGGTTATTACACACATGAGTGCCTTCTCCTCGAGATGTGTAGGTTATGAAAAAATAAGGGATTGATAAAAGGGCTAGTCAACCACCTTATACCTCAAATCCACCCCCTTAATAACTGGTTGTGCTTTGGAACCCATTCCCTAGTCAAGGATACATGGCCACTCATGATGGCCAAACCAATTCCCCCGTTCAATATGCCAACTATCATAATAATGAAACCTATAAAACCATGATAATGGATTCTATTAAAATCAACCTCTCCACTCAATCGCTCCAATGTATCCCTCCATCTGAAATGCAATCAACATCTACCATAGCCGGACTCTATAGATCGCTTGAACAACATTTGAAGCACCACCTAAGATTACCAAGGGATTGTTATGTCAAAATGCTATCAATTCCCTTACATGGGCCTCCCAGAAATATAATCATTAGGGGAATTTTGATATCTAAAGATGGGCCTCCTAAGGAAAACAATAAAATAATAGTTAAAAAAATGAAATTTTAATAAAAAAGAAAGGAAACGACTTTTTAATGGTATTTTCTCTTATCTCCTTATAGGTTTTCAAAAATGTAAAGTGTAGACACCCATTGAATGAAAAATTCAATTCCAAATCCAACGATTACCCACTCCACATAATTTTGAGTAAACCCACATAATTTTGTTTTGAAAATACCTGAGTGTGCTTGACAAAGTTTCTTCATATATTTTGATTTTTTTCAATGTGGATATACTCAGAAGTATGCATAGTGGGTACTCATTGGATGGGGAATTTTATTTTTCATCCAACGAATGTCTCACTTAATATTTGAGTAAAGCCATAAGGAGATAAGCTAAAAGTACAATTAAAAAGTAGTTTTCTTATTTTCTCTCCAAAATATTTACCCTTGGGGATGACATCATCATCATGAATATTATTGGTTCTTTTAAAGCTAATTTTGCTAGTACATTTTTGTTAAGGCCCATTTTGACCTCAAGACTCCCCTAATGATAATAGTTGACATGGCACAATCATCTATTGTTATGTTAGTGCTAGAAGTCCTCTAGACATGCCCTTCACAACATAAGTCTCTACTCTTTGCTTTGGAAATTGTGAACCCTTCTAAAAATTATAAGATTGTCTTTGATGTTAATAACATAAAATCTCCTTATATTTCCCCATCCATTGTTTTCCAAGTACCAGTGTCCATCAAGAATGTTGTAATTCGATTGTGCATCATTAATTAAGGGGAATCCACATGTGTGATGTCAACTCAAGTTTAGTGAAAGCATGGATCACCTAAACTATTACCATCCACAATCACATTATGAGCATATGATGGTTTCCCCTTGTATCCAGAAGGATTGTATCATAATTTCCCTATCAAGTTAGCGTACAAGCATGTTTGATCAACGTGGATTTTATTGGCACCTATCTAGAATATAATCTCTTATTAGCACGTAGTTTCATGTATGCCATGAAGGAGGTTAGTTCATCTATCTATCATACCATGATCTTCCCTCATAATCGGAATACTATCACTATTTACCAACTAAAATACTACGATCCAAAGCTTTAGGTTCACCTTGATAATTTCATTTCCTCAATGGTCAACAACCACATTGTGCCTTCTCTAACTGAGATGAACCCTAGGGTTTACAAAGCCTCCTCCCTACTTAGGGAATAATATGACCCACCACCTATCATTACTACAACTAACAACTCTTAGGTCTGCATAGTGTTTGAGTCGCAACTTACTCAACATCCTAGACTTCCTTTTTGGCAACTAGGTCTTCGACATTTTACCGCCACAAATTCAACCCATGTAACTGGGGTGTTCCTCCTATTCATTATCTATTTTTTTATTTACATTTCTTATCTCAACCTTTCAGATTGGTTAGTAATCCTGGGATGGCTATGTTGAGTTTTCCCAATATCACGTTAGGCATTCTAGTTTGTTACCTAGATTCTTTATTTCCAGTCCCTCCTTACTACCTAATACCTTAAATGGATTTACCTCCTATCCAACCTATTCTAGTTATATCCATTTTGTTATGTCAGTCCCACAACAACCTTCATTGGGGTCTATTCCTCAAGCAATTGGAAAGGGAAACAACCCCAAGAAGAAGGAGGGCTCTAGGAAGATAAGCGTCAACCATGGCCACCAAAAATTCGACACCAAATCCACCAACTCCTTGCGCTTTGTACAATGTTCAAGGCCACAATACCAATAATTGTCCCCAACTCCCTGAATTAAAAGGTCTCATCAACTTGGATGAACTTCAACTAGACCTAATGCTCAGTGCAAGTCACTCTCCTTGAGTCATGTACGAAGAACAAGACCTTATGCACAAACCACCCATGCACTTTGTGCGAAACATACATACATTACTCCCATCGCTAGCCTCATATTCCACACTTCCATGACACTCTCATCATTCTTCCCGAAATCCACACCGCTGGTAATGGAATCTCTACACCCCTACTTGTAACCCTCAACACCTTTTCTATGTCTGGACAAGGAACTAGTCCAAAAATTGTAGATATCGGTCCCCCAGATGTGGAGATGGAAGAGAGCACCATACATATCCTCTATCTATCAATACCCTCAAGATCAACATTTTTAAAACCCTCGATAGAATCTAACAATGTACATTCAAACATACCTCCTTTGTCCTATGATTCTTTGGTCTCAATGTTAGTGGAACTTTAGTCCACTAGTCCTCAATATACCTGTTTAAACATTGTGCATGTGAACCATGACTCCCAAGATGATGATTCATAGTTTCCTTTGTTATCCATGTCTTGTGCTCCTATATGGTATTGCTTCTAGTCTTTCATTTGGATGAGGATATTATGGAGTCCCTTAAAATAGTAATTTCCCATGGGATGATATCCATCATCGTTCTTATTCTATACCCTAGCAACCAAGTCCCACTAATCAATAAGTTGTGGAATTAAAATAATTCATTCATGTTCATGATCCTTAAACTATCATGGATATTCCAGCGGAAAATTTGTCACAATAGATTTGATAAAATTATAATTAAAAATACTAAATCTACACTATGAGGGTTTATTTCTCTTTAGGTTTCAGGATTTGTAAATTAGTATTTATTGTGTATGCATGCAAATCATAATTATACATAAAATAGAGAAAAATTAAATAAAAAATAAAAAACCACAATTGACACAATATATAACCTATGAAACGCTTTCGGGAGAAAACCCAACTAGAAGGTGAGGTTGCTTTACTCACTTTCTCCGAAAAGAAAATGGATGAGTACAAAGAAGTAATCCCTACAGGCTATTAGATACTATAGTTTAAAAATCCTCTTTATTATATCTCTCCCTATCCATCTCGGCTACTCTACTCATTTATGGAACAAAATATACTTGAAAAGAATGGAACCTGTTTTCCTACTAGTGGCCTAGTTATGACACAACCTGATAGCCTACTAGTGTTTAGGCTTGACTCCTTCAATTCTTAACTAGAGTTATAATATGTACTCTTATAGAGTCTTATACTTCATTATCACATGGCTATCCCCTTTTTCATGAACAACTGGTGTTGCACGTGTCATCATCTCAAATTATAGTGATCAAAATCGGAAGGTCAAATTCTGAGTGGCATAAATTTTGCATATCGATTTTGATTGAGAAAATTCTTATGTTATTTGAAACGTCTCTATGTCTAGAATAAGAGAAAAAGGTGTTATGCTAAAGGAACATATTTTTACCCTGAAAAAACATTGTTTTATGCCTCAAAATTCTCTTGGAAGGTTTCAGACCTCAATTTGCCAAACTAGGTCCCGCTAGTAAAAATGTTCCTTTGAGCTTATTTCTCCACTTTTTCCACTCTAAAGCATCAATATGGATGAAAAAAAATATAATTATCCAATACAAATGACACCTTCCCATTTTGGGAGGCTTTTGGTCCCCAAAATCTTCTATTGAATGAGGTGAGGAAATATTTCTCCTCCTTCTCCTGGGTGTCTGATTTAGTCTTTCTCGGAAGTTGTCCTTTAAACCTAATCTAACAAAATCATGGTTCCTATATCTTGTATTTTTGTATTTTTTTTGCAAAATTGTATCCTCTATCAATAGGGAAAATTTTAAGAACCCCCACTAAATTTATAAATATAATAAATGGGCGAATCTCCATGGTATATAGGAAAAATGGAAGGCGATTTTATCAATAATATAATATGTATATATAATTTTTTGGCGAATCTCTCACCAGGAATGGCAAATATTTCACTCAATTATAAAATCTTGTAAGATATTGGCGAGTCTTTCACTAAATAATAAAACTTTGTAAAGTCCTAGTGAATCTTAGCATTGTGAACTCTTAGAGAAGAGTAAAAATGGATCTATGCTGGTTTAATCCCCCCATTAAAATAGGCCACATTCCAGGTGAATACCATGGGTCAATACCATGTGCCATTTTGGTGGATACCATGGGTCAATACCATGTGCCATTTTTATTTTTAATAATTCTAATATTAGGGTTAATAATGGTTTTTTGCATGGTATTAATAGCAATCTAGTCCATTGTATTTGTCCCATAGTATTTTTCCCATAGGTTTCACCTAAATATAACCCATTTCTTGAGTGTTCGTAAATATAAGGTGAATTATGGAGTAAATATAAAAAAATGTTTTATTTGTTTACCATACCTCTAGTTTATTTATATTTTTATTAATTTACCATACCTCTGTTACAAATATGGTATTTGGCCCATAGGATTCACTTAAATAAAACCTCTTTCTTTAGCCTTCATAAATAGAACGAGGGTTATGGACTAAATATAAAAAGAGGTTTTATTTATTTACCATACGTCTAGTTTATTTATATTTTTATTTATTTACCATACCTTTTGAGTAAGTATAAAAAGACGTTTTATTTATTTACCGTACCTCCACTTTACTTATATTTTTATTTGTTTACACCAGCTGACTTATGGAGTAAATATAAAAAATGTTTTATTCATTTACCATACCTCTCCTTTATTTATATTTTTATTAATTTACCATACCTCTTTTATAAATATGGTATTTGGCCCATAGGATTCAATTAAATAAAACCTATTCTTGAAAATGGGCGAATGGATTCACTTAAAGAAAACCTATTCTTGAAAATGGGCGAATGGAAGGTTGTAACTCCTAATTTCAAGGGCTAAATTTACCTTTTTTACCCTCTCCCTTAAAATAAGGTGGGCTACTTGAGGTGATTTGTAAAAATGTACTATGATACAAAATATTCGCCCACTAAAAATTTAAAACCCCTTAATTTCGCCAAAGGGCGAACATTCGCACCTAAAATTATCCTTGTCTATCAACTTTTCTAGAGCATCTGGTGACAAATCCTCTACAAAAGGTAGGACTTGTTCCTCTTCCTGTTCTAGCATGGAAGGCTCATATAATTTTAGATTCTCTATATTCACAACTAAGTAGATGTGCATGAAGAGGGTATACTGAGTCTATAGTTATCATCTGCAACCTTTTCCATTATCTTAAAGGGACCATATTGCAAAGCTTTTATTTTCTTACCAGGATGTTGTAGCTGCTCTTTATTTAAATATAGCCATACTTTGTCTCCCACCTGAAAGTACCTTCCCATTCTATGTTGAGCATGCCTAGCCTTATATTTTTCCTATGACTTTTTTTTTGTCTCATGTACCTATATATGAATCTACCTAATCTTCTCAACAATATTTTCTACTCTTAAGGCATCCCTTATAAGATCCCCCCTCACTCCTCCCTACTTCCCATATGAAATATCCAAAGGTGAAGGTGGAAAATATCCAAAACAAGTTTCAAATAAGCACTTACAAGTAGAAGTGCGGGCTAATCTATTATAAGAGTGTTATATATATGAAAAATTTATATCCCAGATCTTTGGATCCTTCTGATTGTAATTCCTCAAAAGATGCACCAAAGACATATTGACTACTTTTGTCTATCCATCTATAGGTGGATGAAATTTTGTATATCTCTTCAAATTTGTGTTGATATCCTCCCACAATGTAGTCTAGAATGCACGATGAAATATTTTTTCCATGTCTAAAATAGTGTTCCTATTGATTTTTCAAGTGTAATAGATACAAGCACAATATTTTAAACTATTGGTAATTACTTAGAATGATATTGATGTTCTTTTAACAATTCTAGTTTATCATGAAGAAATTACACTTCAGAAATTCAACCATAAACCACAAAGATAGTAGAAATCACAATGTACAAAAAAGAACACAAGATTTACCCTGGGAAAACCCATTTGGGGGAAAAACCCATCAACATTTTCCTTAGAGAAATTCTTCAGTTCAACAAGAGATACATCTAATGTAGCTAGTCAAACTATGACATCAAGCTAATCAACAAGCTAAGGTCAAACCTAGTCCATAACCCTCAAGTCAAGTCAATTCAAACTGCTTCCATCTTAGATATGCCCATAATTTTGGCCTACCTAGAATATGTGCCCATAATTTCATCCCTACAACTCGACCTTGAAATTTTGGCCCTATAACTTTGGCCTTGCAAATTTGACCTCACAAATTGTCTTTCCCATAAACTATTGCCCATAATTCATATGTGTGAGGTCTAGAGAGAGCAATGTGAACTAGAGAGAGAAATATCTTTGCCCTTCTTCCTCGTCCTTCTTGTCCTTCGCTTGGATGCCCATAATATGTATTTCTTGTGTGAGGTCGAATGGTTCCTTTGAGGAGGATATCAAATTCCCTTATGTAGTGTTCTTCCTGTGCGAATGGATGTGTTTATTCAATAGGGCTTGGCTTGACTTAATGGAGGGCCAACTTGATTATTTTGGTGCCAAAAATTCAAAATTTAAATTTTGAAATTTTCTCTTTTAAATTCAACATGAAGAACATATCTTAAAATAATTGTTTAAAGGGATACATAATCAAAATGACATGAATACCATGTGTTACAAATTCTTTATACATTACAAGGGCTAAAATATAAATTATGAAGACCGACCATAACTACAAAATTCAACACTCCCTCATAGCTAGGGAGGTATTCATAATGACTAGACAATTGTTCTTCATCTGAACAAATTTCTTTAAGAAAAGGTTATTACAAATCATCACCATAGTCAGGTCACAAATGTGACACATTGTAAACCAATAACATCAATCAAATACCATAATCAGGTCAATCATCTTTGACACATGGTAAATCAACAACATCATCACGATACCATCATTCAGGGAAGTACCTTAGACCTATGGTATATCCTCACCATAATATGGGTCGGTACTTCAGACATATGTTACTTCATTTAGCATCAAATAATTGTCATCATTCAGGTCAGCGCTTGACACATGGCAACTAGAGTAGTCTTGGTTCACCATCATTCGAGTCAATGTCCTGACACATGGGGAATCACCAAAGGCCACACTCTTATTAGAGTAATTTAGAGCTTGATGACAAATGGGGATGATGCTTTAGGACCATTCTTCCTAATTTGGGTCATACATGACATAGGAAGAACGTCAATCCTCTACTGGACCATTCTCCCTAATTCGGGTCAAAGTACTTGAGACAAGGATAATTTCCTAATGTGGGTCACAGTACTTGACATAGGGAGAATGCCATTCCATGATGTTATCTCATCATCACTCTCTCTCAATGAGACAAACATTATCAACAAGTTCAAGCTTGTCTCTGAAGTATACAAACCTCACACGAGACATAGTATTTTTCATAATATATGAAACCTCCTCATCAATAGAGACATACTAGAGCTTCACTACTCCCTTCTACACCATGTCATAGATGAAGTGGTACTTTATTTTGATATGCTTCAACTTGTCATGGAAAACTTGATTCTCTGTCAGCTTCACACAACTTTTATTATCACAATATATCACAGTCGACTCAAGCACATAATCAAACAGTTGCATGAGTAAATTCCAAGTCCATATTGCTTCAAAACTCACCAAGACAGCTGCAATATATAATGCCTTGGTAGTATCGAGTGCGAAATATGTCTGCTTCCTTCTCATCCACAAAATCAGAGCGAAGCCCAAACTTAAGCAATGTCTAGATCTCTCTTTCTGTCTTTAACATCCCTACCCAATCTGCATATGTATAGCCTTACCTGTATATCATTATTTCAGACACATCTCAAACAAAATTTAATCATACCATGAAAATACCTCAATATGTGCTTTTCTACAATCCAATGATCATGTATAGGTTACACCTAGAATTATCTCAATGTATTTACTAAAAAGAAAATGTCCAACCTGGTATTAACAAAATACATCAGTGAGCCAATAAACATGCAATACATGGATGGATATACCAAATCAGACTCAGAGCCTCTCATCTTCCTCAGATTTATAATCATGGTAGTTGGCATCAATTTGTAATCCATCATTCCAAACTTAGGATCTTGATAATGCATTTTCCTTGACCAAGAAATATTTGATCGGGATTCTACCATACTTTTAGCCCCAAATAGTAATGCATCAATCCAATATCCTTCATATCGAATTTAAAATTCAACTCCCTCTTACATTGAATAATAGGATGCTCCACACCTTGAAGTATAGGTTTGGATTAACATCACTTTTGGAGAAACAAAGTCTTGTCATATAATTTTCAATTCATGTATACTAGGATCTCAGTGTTTTCTTAAGTCCATACAAGTATTTCTTCAATCTGCAAACATAAGACTTTCTTCCATGGACCTAAAAACTTTGAGGTTTCTCTATGTACACTTATAATTAAATTATGCCATTAACAGAAGCAGTGTTTACATCCATATTATGCAAATTTCAACACATAGCCGATGCAATATAAATAAAGGAGATGGCTCCGCTAGGGTTTGATCCGGGAACCCTAGGCCTATGGCCTAGGTGATGCAGGTGGAGAAGGGAGGTCAGCTGGGGTACAGGTTTCAGAGCTAGCTGGCATTACCATCGAGGACGGTTCGCGCAGACTCCTGGAGTAGGTGACAGCTGGGGACAGAATTGGAAGCGGTTTTCGACAACGACAAACGGGGTTCTTTAGCTTTTGGGAGTTTTACGGATTCCCTTTACGCGGCGTTTAGGTTAAGGTGAAACAACCCGGACGGCAACACAACTGTGGTTTTTTCCTTGAAACGGACGCCTGAGGCGGTTTCTGCAGTTTCCTCTTCGGGCTCCGGGAGTAAGGCGGTTGCAGTTTTTACGGGGCGTTTTAACTATGGTAAAACAAAATGAATCGGTTGACCTGGACCCAGCCCCTGAAGATATCCTTGCTGTCTGGGGAAAGGAAGTCACGGAGAAGAATATCAGTGAGATCATCGGGCATTCAAACAGTTTACCGTCTGCGTTTTTCCCGGGTGGTGTCTCGTGGCGTCAAAATCCGGCAAAGGGGCTTTTGGAAGAGAGTCTGGAGCTTGCGAGCGGCTTCGGAAGAGGAGGAAAGGTCCCGGAGGTACTAAGCTCCCTTACAAACTCAAGCACGCTGTATGACAAATTTTGTCCTTCAACGGTTGGTAAGTCGCTTTCTCCTGTAAAAAATTTCGTTTCTTCGGGCGGGCTTGAGGACATTATCAATTTTCCCCAAACCCACGGAGTTTGGAGGTCGGTGGGTGGAGTTCAGGGCGTCGGGAAAGGCTCGGGAGAGCGAAGCCATCAGACGGGAAAAAATAGGAAGTTATTTTCAAATGAATCTTTGCAGAGTATCTCTAAAGAGGAAGAGGGTTTCGCGGGTCTCTGCAATTTATCGTCCTCGGGGGTTTTTACAGACCCCCCGTGTCTTGGGATACCGGAGAAAGGAGGCCCTTCTGCTCTAGGAGAGGCGGGCAGTCCTGTGGAGGGTTTGATTGAAACCCCTCCAGACAAAGAGCTTCAAAACAGCGTGGATGTTGGGAATACCCAAGAGCGGGATGAAGGCTTTTCTTTTCCTACCTCTGGTGGTAGAGATCCGGAGACGGCAACAGAGAATGTAGGGGACAAAAGAAAGAAGGCGAAGACGTGGAAAAAGAAGCGGGTTTCAAACCTGGTTCTAGGCATGGACGTTCAAGTCGAAGACGCGTTGGAAGTTGCAGAATGCACGCTTGTCGGCAGAGCAAGAGGGAGATATGTCTCCGGAAAATTTTTAAGGCAGTGGGCTGAGAGTCAGTGGTTGGAGACCCCGGCAAAGTCTTTCAGGACTGAAACGCTGGTAAAAGGATGGTTTATGGTTAAATTTGACTCAAAGGAAGCGATGGAATGGGTTGAGGGGAGGAATTGGGCGTTCGGGAGCAGACCTGTTTTCTTCAAACGATGGACCCCCATGTTCGATGCTTCGAAGGAGAAAGTTGCTGAAATCCCCGTCTGGGTTAGGGCACCAAATCTTCCGCCTTTCTTATGGGTGGACTCTGTTTTTAAATCAATTGGAAACCATTTGGGCACATTTCTGGACGTGGATAGATCTTATCTACATACCTATGAAAAAGCGGTCGCAAGGATTTTAGTCAGGCTTAATCCGACGGAAGGGCTTGCTGAATCGTTTACGCTGCAGTACAGGGACTATGTTTATGAGCAGCTGTTAGACTATGAACTCTTTCCCTTCAGATGTCACTGCTGCCATGAATACGAGCACTTAGCGAGGGATTGCCCGTTGGGGAAAAGAAGAAGGAGGGTACAGCTAAAGGCGGAGGAATGGGAGGATCTGTCGGGATACCCCGAAGCTCAGAAGATGGATGAAGGCACGAAGGTTGATCGTCAGAATGAAGCCCCTAGCCCCCAGTCGGAGGTAGGCGTGAAGCAGATGGAGGAGATCCCGGTTCAAGAAGCAGATGCCCAGCCATGCCGGGAAGTTCCTGCTGCAGATATAGTCGGCCCATCGGAGGATCCCTCTTCCGGTATGCAGTCCTCTCCATTAATGTTCCCTGTAAATTCTGTATCGTTTAGTGATGCTTGTGTGGCAGATGTTTCTATGATGTCAAATTTAGCTGATCCCCTTCAAAATATAGAATCTTTATCAGAAGCCATTCCGTCTTTAAATCTGAACTGTGAGGAGGCTCCTAAGAAAGGTCAGGGAACGGGTAGCCCATCTGTCGCCCATCATTATAACCTTAGATCCCTCCATAAGCGCCCCGCCCACACAAACGATCTTCTGGAATCGGTGGGTGGTCTCAGCCCTGAGACTTCTAAGGGCACCTCAAAGAAAGGTAGGGGTAGAAAATCACTTTTTTCAAAGGCTCAAGTTAAAGCAAAATTTGATGTGGCAGACGGGAAACAAATGTCGATTCCTGGGGCGCTTAGAGCAGCGAAATCCCCTGAGACGGTTATCAAATGATTTGTATGTCATGGAATTGCAGGGGTTTAGCTAGTAAACCCAAAAAACTAGCCCTAAAAGATCTCATTTCCCGCCATCGGCCGGATGTAGTTTTTCTACAGGAAACCTTGGGTAAAAGTACTGAAATTGAATCCACCCTGCGATCCTTCTTCCCGGGTTGGGTTTTCTTTGCACTTGATGCAGTTGGTCATTCTGGAGGTCTCGCCATTGGGTTCAAGGATGGAAGTTTTAAGGTGCAAAACTGCTGGGGCTCGACTCAAGCCCTTGGAATGGAGGTTTTCTCGGTCGATTTTGACCAACCTCTGTTGTTTATAAATATATATGGACCTTGTCAGGGCAGGGTCCCTTTCTGGAATGATTTATTGTCTAAAGAGCTTTTGCTTAACAAAAATCTGATAATTGGGGGTGATTTAAACTTCTCTCTGGGGATGGCTGAAGCTTGGGGACCCTCTGCGAGGGAAGATCCTTTGACAGATTTTTTCTCAAAGGCTCTCCAGAATGCAAAGTTGATTGATGTCAACATTATAAAGGCGAAGCCGACCTGGAGGAACAGAAGAACGGGAGAGGGGAGAATTGCAAAGAGATTGGATCGCTTCCTCATCAATGAAACAATGGCTGCATATATCCCTTTGTTCAGACAATGGGTGGGGGACGGGGGGAACTCAGATCATTTTCCAATTTTTCTAGAATTCTCAAAGCCCCCTGCAAAGCCGGCCTCTCCCTTCAAATTCAATGCTTCTTGGCTGCAGGAGGAGTCATATCAACAACTTTTCAGGAGTACTTGGAGACATCTGGGTCCAAATTCTCTCGTCAACAAAGGAGGTCACTTTATGGAGAATCTGAAAAGGCTTAAGAAAGCAACCATTGAATGGGCTTCTGAGAGGAGAAGAAAACAGAACGAGGAGTTGGTAAAAATTGAGGAGGCTCTCAGCCTGCTGGAAGATCCTGAAGCGGATGCCTATGTCTCTCAGGAATCAAAAGAGAAAATTTTGACTTTAGAAAGGAGTAGAGCAAAGATATTGTTGGATAAAGAAGAGGAGTGGAGGCTGAAAAGTAGGGCCATTTGGCTGAAAGCTGGGGATGAAAATACAAATTTTTTTCATAATTACGCAAAAGGCCGGAAAAATGCAAACACCATTTGGAAGATGAGAGACCCCGAAGGAAGGGAGGTGTCATCTTTTGAAGCGATCTCTTCTTTGGGGAAGAATCATTTTCAATCCCTCTTTACTGACCCTGGGGGGATCTCTTTAGCCGAAATTATCAGAACAGCTCAAGCTTTTCCTAGATTTGTAGAAGAGGAGGATGCAGATTTGCTATATAGGGAAGTGGATAAGGAGGAAGTTGAACGTACTATAAAGGCAATGCCAAAAGACAAAAGCCCGGGGCCGGATGGCTGGACTATCGAGCTCTTCTCTCATTTCTTTGATCTGATTGGTGATGAGCTTACTGAGGTGGTGGAGGAATCCAGAAAGAAAGGTGAAATATTCAGTTCATTCAACTCTACTTTTATAGCACTCATTCCAAAAACTGAGAATCCGGCCTCCTTTGAAGATTTCAGGCCTATCTCCCTGTGCAATACTATCTATAAGATTATAGCAAAGATCATTGCGGTACGACTGAAGCCTATTCTATCTGAGTGTATCTCAAATGAGCAGTTTGGGTTTCTGGATGGTCGGCAAATCCATGAAGCTATAGGTGTAGCCCAGGAAACCATCCACAGCATCAGACAAGCAAAGAAGAAAGGGGCTGTTTTAAAAATTGATCTATCCAAAGCCTATGATAGGATCAGCTGGTCGTATCTTAGATTATTATTGACTCATCTTGGATTTAAAGTGGAGTTTATAAACTGGATAATGGGGTGCATTACTAATGTTAGTTTTGTTGTGCTGATAAATGGGGCTGCCTCTCAATTCTTCAAAGGCCAGCGAGGCCTGAGACAAGGATGTCCCCTTTCTCCGCTGCTTTTTCTTCTGGCAGCTGAGGGGCTCAGTAGACTGATCTTAAAAGCTAAGCATTCAGGCTTGTTTACAGGTTTGGAGGTTGCTGTAAACCTGTTCATTTCTCATCTTCTTTTTGTTGATGACATTTTGTTATTTTTGAATGGGAACTTAAACGAAGTCAAAGTTCTTAAAGATATCATTGACCTGTTTCTGAAAGCTACAGGCCTTCAAATTAATCCCAGAAAGTCACATTTTATTATGGAGGGCTTCACCAGGCAAGAGGAGACTGCAATTACATCAATCTTGCCTTTTGAAACCTGTCAGATGGACCTGCCTTTCAAGTACTTGGGGTTTTGGTTAAAGCCATCCTCATACCGAAAACAAGATTGGCACTGGTTAGTGGCAAAAATTGAACAGAGGATATCGCACTGGAGTTTCAAGTGGTTATCAAGAGCTGGTAGATTGACTTTGGTCAATTCAGTCCTCCAAGCCATTCCTGTCTTTTGGGCAGCACTGACTTGGATTCCCAAAGGGATTATTCATAAAATTAAGCAGATCTGTAGCAGATTCTTGTGGTCAGGCTCAAAGGAAAATTCAGTGCTTCCATGGGTTGCTTGGGACAAGATTGCTAGACCAAAAGAATGGGGAGGCTGGGGAGTGAAACAACTCGTGGACTTTTGCCAATCCTTGGCGGCAAAATCAGGCTGGCGAATTGTAGTAGCAGAGAACCTTTGGACCAGAGTTGTCAAAAGGAAATATATTGATCCAATTCCCCTTGAAGAATGGATCAGAAGTCCAAACAAAAAAGGGAGAAATTGCTCGGTCATCTGGAAGGCTACCACTGAAGCTTTTAAAATTATAGAACAAGGACTAGCATGGCAAGTGGGGAATGGTGAAAGTTTGCGGATTGGAAAGGACCCTTGGGTAGGGTGTAATGAGCGGTATGCTTTATCTCCTGGTCTGATTGAGCATCTTGAAACAAAGGGAATTAATTATCTCTATCAGATAGCAAACATGGGCTTGTCGTCCATTTGGGGGCAGGGCTGGAAATCAACAGAAGATTTGGACTTGGATCTCCTTTGGAGAGATGAATGGCATGGCTTCATACAGGAACTTAGTCGCTCAAATGTCAGGATAAAGGATTCTCCAGACTCGTTGGTTTGGGCACATGCAGAAACAGGTCGTTATTCCCCAAAGGCTGGCTATGACTTTCTGATGAAAAGAAAGGGGTGGGAACCCCCGGTTTGGTGGGCGAAGCCACTCTTCAAGTTAAAATGCCCCAAAAAAGCCAGAATATTTCTTTGGTGCGCTTTAAAAAACAAAATTCCCACGTGGGATATTCTTCAAGCTCGCTTCCAGCTGGGGCCGAGCAGATGCCCTCTCTGCAAAACTGACTCTGAATCTGTCTCGCACCTTTTTGTGAGCTGTCCTTTCACTAAATCAGTTTGGGAGGAAACAAAAAGACTCCTGAATTTCTCCGGGAATTGGGAAGGGGTGAATTTATCAGCTGCATGGGAATATTGGTGGACTCACTATCCTGAGAAAAACATGAGAAATCTTCCCCCTATTGTCTGTTGGGGTATCTGGATAGCCCGCAATGGTTGCATCTTTAATGAAAAGGTCACTCCAGTGAATGTCATTGCTTTACAGGCCTCAGCCATATTAGCCAGCTTACCTGAACCGGAGGGCCCACAATCTACAATCCAGCGAGCGGATGTCGTTATCAGAGAGGGAATCCCCTGGGCATTCTTTGACGGGGCAGCCCAAAACAATATCACCGGAGCCGGAATTATAATCCACCTAAGTCCCTCGCATTCTTTAAAAGCCTCAGTAGGTCTTGGGTCGGGTACAAACAATTTCGCTGAATTATCAGCTTTAAAGCTGCTCCTCTGCTGGCTCATCCATAGGAATATCCTCACAGTTCAGATTTTCGGAGACTCGGCAAATGTGGTTAACTGGGTCAATGAGAAATTTATTTGCAGAAATTATATGCTGTTGCCTCTGTTAGAAGAAGTCCAAAGACTAAAGTCACATTTTAATATCTTCTCCATTGCTCATATTTACAGGGAAAAAAATGAAGAAGCCGACCGGTATTCTAAAACAGGTCTACAGCAGACTCTGGGATCTTGGAGGATAACGGAGCAAGTTCAGGATCAGATCCGTGTGTCGGATCACCCCCCATACTCTTAGTCTCTACCTTTCTTTTTTCTACATCTGTATGAACTTGTTTGAATTATTTTGATCTATGTATTGGGCTGTTTTCCTGTTATAAAGGAGGCCCAGATACTATGGTGACAGGTTTTGAAACTTACAAATTTTGATAGGACTGTTTCAGGCCGTGAACAGGAGAATTCCCAAAGTCTCTTGTTTAAAAAGTTAAGTTAAGACGAAAACATTGAGGAGATCTAAACATCTCTATGGCACAAGAAACTCAGCTGAATGTTTACACATTCATTTTTGTAGCTTTTTTATTTTTCGATTAATAGAAAAGCGTGGTATTTTTTCCCTCGGAAAAATATAAATAAAAGATATGAAGAAAACATCTCATCATAGTCTTTTCCCTCTTTTTGGGAGAACCCTCTAGCCAAAATCTCACCTTATATTTGTCCATACTTCCATCCACTGCATGCTTGAACTTGTATACCCATTTGGAGTAAACCACTATTTTTCCTTTAGGTCTTGGCATAAGCTTATAACACAAATGGAATAATTCTCCAAAAATCATTTTTTATCCTATCTAACATGGTGGAGGACTACGATCTAAGAGAAACCTCCTAAGTAGCACCACTAGTAAAGGTGAAAAATGTTCATGAAAATTGGATGATTGAAAAATATGCAAAATAGATACTTTGAAGAGGACCTTATAAATAGTATAAGAGGGTGATATGGATATGGAGGGTGATATGGAGATGGAAGAAGGAAATACAAAGGATTATCTAATGTAGGAATCTAAATAGGAGCCAATGGTTCCATAAAAAATGACGTGGATATCCGAGCCTTGGCGGTAGTCCACGAGGAGGACCACATCCATCAGATCTTAGAAAATCAAACTAAGAAACTTTAAAAGGAAATATTCAAGGGTAAAGGTAGGAGCACTGAGGACCTAAATTCTCCAATAATGACAATGAGTTTGGGTGTGAGAACTAAATCCTTAAAATATTCTAAAAACGTAGGTGGGGTAGAAAAATGGTGAGGTTGGAAATTGAATAAGAAACAACTAGAAGAGGTGTGACTATTATTAGAAGAATTGGGGAAAATTATGGGTCCCTTGGAGGAATATTTCTCCACCCAACCAAAAATTGAAGAAATGAATGTCATATAATGGAACTTGTGAGGTTTGAATGCTCCCTTTAAGCAAAGGACATTAAGGAATAAAATTAACTAGAAGAATTCTAGTATTGTTCTCTTCTGAGAGACCAAGTGTGATATGAACCCAACTTATCATTCTAAGAGAAAGAATTTTGATGTTCAATATCATTTTGTGAGAGATATCATTGAATACAAGAAGGCTGTGATAATAAACATGGACACTTTGAATAATTTTGCAAATTCATTAACAATTGTTTTGCACATTGAGAATTTTTCTTGGTGTAGACAAATAATGGGAATCACTGCCTTGGATTGTTGACCATGTACACTTGTGATCCCTTGCATGTAGAGAAAACAATAAGTGGGAGAATGGTGGGTATGTGTTATATTATTCCTTTGGCTAGCCCCATGCATTATATGTTGTGCCAAGTGCAGTGACAGAGTGCATAAGGGGGGTTGCAAGGGGCCAGAGCCCCCCCAAAAAAATTAGCGGCTTTTTACATCCATTTTTATTTTTTTCAACACAAGGTATTCGTTTTTAGTAGTTTTGTGGTGCATGGTAATTAAACCTATGGTTTTGTTATTCTGGTTGAAGAACTATGATTATATTATAATCTAGTGTCAACAGATTGGGGGTTTATGAATGTCATGGGATATACATATGGTGTTATAACACTATAAAGACATAATATATTGGAAAAAAATTCCTTTTCCTACTTTGGGTTTCTAGGGTGAAATCTCTATGTTAAATGTGTGTGTGTGTATTATTGTATCTTTTCTATTTTTGTTAATAACCTATGTGTAGAAATTAACTATATAGGGTTAAAACCAACATTTGGTATTAGAATAGTTTTTCTTTAAGGGGATGCCTATGTGGCTAATGGTTTTGGCTTGAACCTGTGGAAAACCTTGTTATAGTGGGATATTTGAGGTATCAATTCTTATGCTCAAAGGAAATTGTGAGAAGCTCAAAATGGAAAATATTTTGGTGGAAAAATTTCAACGGATGCTTGTGGATTAGGGTACTACACTGATAAAGATGTGGAAAGAAGACTAGAACAAGTTAGATGAGAAGGAAAAGCACACAATATGGTTTTGTTTATCGGATTGAGTATCACTGCATTTTTCAGGATAAGCTATAGTCAAGGCATTGTGGAACAAGTTAGGGGATTTTATTTGTCTATGTTCTTAGTGAATAAATTGTAATTGTGAAAGAAGTTCTATAACCTACATATGAAGGATGGAGCATCAATGAAAAATCATATGAATGCATTCAATATTTTAGTATTTTAGCTATTATTGATCGATATTAAGATTTTATATGAAATTAAGTGTATCAATTTGTTGTGATCTATACCAGTCTCATGGAATAACCTGGTCGTTTCCATAGGTAGTAATGAAACTATTTTATCTTTTGATGAAATAGTATCATACTTGTTATTCGAGCAGACAAGATAAAAAAACATGGAATGCCAAAATTCACATGCCTTATCTATAAGAGAACACTCCCAAGATAGAAATAAAAACAAGTCCTCAAGTTTGAGATACAAATCTAGAGGATGATCTAAATCTCTAGGAAAATTTATAAAGGTATGTTGGAGATATGGAAAAGAAGGGCAATAAAAGAAACATTTTAAATCCAAAAATATTGAGAAATGGGAGGGATCTAATGATTCTCCTTCTATAAAATCCAAAACTTCCTCAGATGAAGTAGGGGATGTGTATTTGGCTTCTTTGAGAACACATGTAGATCATGAGGCATGGTTGGTTGACTCAGGTGCATCTTTTCATTTGAATCCGCATAGTGATTTAGAATCAAGAAATTGAGGACCTAAAGCACCAACTAGGCATACTTGAGGGGAAATTGGAAGCCTTCATGAAGTGCATATTTGGTATTACCATCTTGATGAAGAAAGTTGAAGAGGAAGTTAGTTGTGTGGAGGAAGTGGAGGGATCCCATGGCTTGAGAGGCATCCATGATGACCTCATTATCATTATAAAATACCTTAGCCATAGACACCCTAAATTGTTGATCAACCTCAACAACAATCTAGTGGATCTAACATTGAGGGATAACTCTAGAAATTTCCTTGGAGGGGACTCCTCCTCCTTCAGGTATTTGATAATGTGTTTTGGAAGTTGGTTTCTAGCTTGGACCATTACTTAGATTATTAACCCTAGTATTTATGTTTTTCCTATGTTGTATATGAAACTCTATACTTTACTCTTATTAGAATTCTGGTCTTTTAGGATAGAGCAGATCTTAACTTCCCATGTAACAATTCTCCTTTTGACCTATGTATCATTTTTTTTACATAGAATGCAATAGAAGGAACTAGTTTTTTTTTTTGTTTTTCTTGTTTTTTTTTTGTTTTTTTTTTTAATAAAATGTTACGATTAATAATATATATACATTTCCATATTTAAATATTGTATATTATTTTTATAATTTTGTGTGTGGGGGTTGGCCGGGGGGTTGGTGTGGAGAGAAATGGAAAGGGGGTGAAAGGAGGGATTAAAGATAACTATTTATATAATGAAGAACAAGAGCAAAGATAGAGAACTACAAAAGATAGATGAGAAAAACTACAATTTATTTATTTATTTATTTTTGGATTTAAATGATAAAAAAGAATAGAGGAAAGGAAGGGAACTAAAATAGAGAATGGAAAAATGTATGAATAGAATAATTGAAGAAAAAACTAAGAAAAAAATAAATAAGGAAAAGAGAAAAATTGATAAGAAAAATTAATGGCAACTTATCGGAAAACCACTTGGATAATAATGTGGGGATCCAAATTTTATTGATCTTCCAACCATCATATATATTGAGGATTTGGTCTCTTTTTAATCATAATAACTTAACTAGATTTTTTTATTGAAACAATGGTAAACTTTGGTGAAAATCTTGGCCTCCTCAATGATATATGATGCTTAATTTTGTCTAACTGTTTGGATAATGTAAATTAAAAAAGAAGATTTTGTTTGATATTTTTTACATTTTGTTGGATTTTAAATTCAATAATGTGACGAGATTCACCTACATATGGTTTTCCATCAATATTCCATTAATAGGTGCTTTGTACAATGTAGCAAGAAAGGCTAGAGCTTATTATACATTAAAACTCCACACAATTATCGAGTGTATTTACATTCACTGAGGATGACTATTGTGAGTAGATATGTCAAGTTCGATGAGAAGGCTATGATATGATCTCTTAAATGAGATTTGAGTATCCCACCAAAGAAAGAGATTTTAGATCCAAAGGAGGAGCCTCAGAATGAGCTTCAAGAGGTTTTGGAGTACTCACATGTAGTGGAGAAGACATGTGGTAGAATGGAGGCACCCTCTCAACCAAAATATTCTATAGATGGGAGAAAGAGAGCCAGAGAAGCTGATATATTGTTGTAGGAAGCTAGGGAGAATGTGGTGGACCTTACATCACAACACAGGCAGAGGAGGTCACCTGATAGGTACACTGGTTACATGGATCTCATGACAGAGCCTTCTTCATCTGAGGAAGCAATTTCTCAACCTATTTGGGTTGATGCCATGCTGGAAAAATATGAATCCATCATGAAGAACAGTGTCATGGAAGTGGTGTTAAGACCATAAGGGAAATCAATGGTTGGTTCCAGATGGATCTATAAAGTAAAACATGTAGCTGATGGGAGCATTGAGAAGTACAAGGCCATATTTGTGGAGAAATGATTCCCTTAAGTAGAGGGAGTGGACTATGAGGAAATTTTTGCACTAGTTGCAAGATATTACTTAATTAGATCCATTCTAGCATTGGCTGCACAGATGGGGTGGAAAATCCACCAAATGGATGTGAAGACCACCTTTCTCAATGATGTTTTTGAGGAGGAAATTTACATAGAGCATCCAAAAGGATTTGAGACATATGATCGGGAGTCACATGTGTGTAGACTCAGGAGAGCATTGTATTGTCTCAAATAGGAACCTTAAGCATGGTACACTCAGATCCACAATGATCTCAGTGGATCAGGCATCACCAAAAGTGAAGCAAGTGTGAACCTCTATCACATTGTGGTAGACGATAAGTTTCTTATTCTTGTTTTGTATGTTGACGATTTAATATTTCCAGGTGATGAGCAGTTGATTTGCTCTTGCAAAGATGAAATTGCAAGGGAATTTGAGATGAAGTACATGGGCTTAATGCATTACTTCCTTGGGTTGGAACTATGGCAAGGTGATAGTGAATTGTTTGTGTCTCAGGGGAAGTATGCCTCTAAAATACTTCAGATATTTCACATGGATAATTGTAAGCCCATGGACAGACCTCTAGCTATAAACTGGAGGAAGGAGAATGCCACTTCAAGTGAAGAGGTTTATGCTACCATTTACAGGAAACTTGTGGGGTCTTTGATGTATCTTGTGAACACAAGACCCGACATTTTCTATGCAGTAAACCAACTTAGTCAAGCTATGGTGAGTTATACCAAGCTATATTGGAAGGCAACAAAACATTTGTTACGATACCTTAGAGGCACTACCGAGTATGGATTATGGTACAAGATGATAGAGGGAGTGAGCCTTCAAGGCTTCACCGATGCATATTGGGTACGGAGTCCATCAGAGAGGAAAATTACTTCAAGTGCTATCTTCAATGTTGGGTCCGCAATTATTTCCTAGTACAATAGGAAGCATAGGTATGTGGCACTAACCTCAGCAGAGGATGAATACATGGCTACAATTCAAGCATCGTGTGAGGCCATATGGATGAGGAAAATACTTGTGGATCTTTTCAGTTGGGAGATGGATCTGACAATGATATATTATGATAATCAAAATTGCATTAAGCTCTCTTAGAATCAAGTATTTCATGACAAGTCCAAGCACATTGATATCTCGTATCATCATTTGCAGGACTGTGTGTAAAGGATAATTATGTTGCTACAATATATTCCAACCAAGGATAAATATTTTGACATCGTAAGAAATGCATTGTCAAGAGGTAAATTCAAATTCTACATGTGTGGGATAGGGGTGGTGAAAAATCTCTTTCTTGCTAAGAGGGAGTGTTAAAAAATGTAGCAAGAAAGGATCAATTTGACTTTAGCCTTAATAAAATTGAGTAAATCAAATTTCCATATTAGCAAGACAACTTGGAGGTAGTTAAATAGTGTGACATGGCTCTTGTCACTTAGTTCGCAAAGTAAATTCAAGTTAGAGAGCTTGGATTTCAGTTATGCATGCGTGCTTGCTAAATTTTAGCATTCTAGTTAAGTTATTTTTAGTTCTATTTAGTTAATTGACCTTTAACAATTGATAGAGTCAATTGAAGGTCAGTTATGTAGTGGGACAACAATCTAACTTAGAGATCTGTCAATTAACTTAATCAGCCGAAAATAGCTAATGCATGCATGAGATTCAAATTCCTCAGCTAAAGTGGAAATGACAAGGCAATGTAACATGATTTGTATACTAGTTTGATTGTATAGTTGTTGCATGTATTCAGGAGATCAATCCTTGGGAATTGCGCAAGAAAATAGGAGGAAAATCTTATCTTTTAGGAGCTAATTTCCTTAGGAATTGTGCAAGGAAATAGGAGGCTAGACGAGGAGATAATTGGCTAAGTTTTGGTTAGAGATTCTCATTTTGCAGAGAGAACACTTATACTTTTGTAGGTTGTGCTCATATTTGGAGAAAGCAATTGTAATAGTTTCTCTATTCAATTGATTAATGCAAAGAGGCTTGAGGGGTTTTTCCCAGTTGGGTTCTCCTAGAAATCACTGTGTTCTTGTGGTTTTGCTTGCTACATGTCTATGTATGTTGTTCTAAATTGTGATTTCCTTTCCGCATATTAGTAGAGTAGAATTGTGTCTCTTGTTTTTCAGTTTAAATATTGAGTAGTTGCAATTTCTATCAAATTTCTACATCCTCAATCTTGGGATCCAATATCTTCTCTTCACTAATGATTTTTTCTCCTTCAAACAGGAAAGAACGATCAAAGAAAATTCCAAGGCTTTCCTCTCGATATTGTTCGTGAACCTTCCAATCTTCTCCTTCATGTTGTTCATAAGTCCCTTACTATTGTCCTCTTCCCTAAAATTCATATATATTTTTGATAAACGTTTTTCCCATTCAGATGGTCACAACATCAATAAATTCAACATTGGCAGTTGTTCTGGCATTTTCTTTTACAACACCAGTTGCTACAACATCGACTATTACAACATTCCCTGTTACAACATCTTTTGTCACAAAATTATTTGTTACATCACATGTTGTTACAACAATTCCAACATTTTTAATAGAAGCAGTTTTAGTAGTTTCAAAGTAACAGTTGTTACAACAATTTTAGCATTTTCAACAGTTCTAGCAAGTTTAGCAGTAATAGTTTCCATAGTTTCAGTTATTATAGCATTAGTTTTTATAGCAATTTCAGCACCAGTTGCTACAACAATTTTAGCAAGAATAATTTCAATAATAATAGGTGTTGTAACAGTTCTTACAACATTTTCAACAAATTTAGCAATAACAACAAAATCAATTGTTACAATAGTTTGAACATCGACAACAATATCAATTTTTATAGCAGTTTCAATATTTTTAACAATATCATCAGTTGTCATAACAATTTTAGGATAATTTCCAATTATATGTTGTTCCTCTAATTATCTTTGGATTAGGGCTTCTTCCCAAGGTGAGTTATCTTCTACATGTTGTGTGGTAACCGAGAGAGTTCTTGAATTCACTCTTCTCCCTGATCTGAAATACATGGCATTATATTCAATGGTGGAGTAAGTAGGAAATATAGGTGATTTGGCTTGTTGTGAAACCTTATTATTTCGATTTAGATTAGGAACAAATGTTTGGGACCATAGAGGATGATTAATTGTTGGTGCATTGGGTGGGAATTGCAGTTGTCTCTGTTGCACGAGAAGTTGAGTTTGCATAGGGAATTGCTTTGGAAAGGAGGCTCCATGCCATCCTTGTGGACACATAAATCCCTGACTCATGGGAGAGGGCCATTGTAGTCATAGGATGGGGTATTGAATTGGAGGACGACTAGGAGTTTTCCATAGAACCATAGGATTTTAAATTTTCTGAGGAACCTGCTGACAATCATACATGTTAGTCTAGGTATTAAAGAATGATGAAGGGTTTTGAGTTATACCTAGTGGTGGAGCTTTCCATGGCTTCTTAGAGCCGCCAGAATATGTTTTCTTTGTCTCCTCACTTGACTCCTTGAATACTTATTTTAATCCTAACAGTGATGGGAAATGATTTATTGAGCGATCGTCCTCGCAAATACCACAAAATTTCAAACTACTAAGTGGACACTTTATGAAGGAGTGCTTCTTCCTTCAGTTGGAGCAGAATATTGGAAGTGACTTTCCAATTTCATCTTGCTTCTCTTTTGCCTGTAAAACATCTAATTGTGAAGACAAAGAGCTAATGATATCATTTTTAAAATTTTCAAACAAAATATCAGTTTTTGTCCATGTGGCTTCATGATTGGCTTCAAATTCCTTACTAAGAGATTCCTTGAGGCACCATTTCTTCATTTTTCAACAAGCTTCTTCAACTAGCTGATATATTTTGTTACCACATGGATTAGTCCATAGGGATTTTTTTTCCTACTTGCGAGAAATGCAACATATGTGTCTGGACTCTTTATGAGGTCAAGCCCGCTTCAATTTGTTGAAGTGATGTGCAGGTTCTCACCTCTCGTCTTGCTACCCGATATCCTCTAGAGCCAGGAAAACCTAATTGCACTCATGAAAAATGCATCTATAAAAAGAGATAATGCTAGCTATGCTCTCCTACCTTTAACAACCTCCCTGAAAATGGCGCCAAAATGTTGGAAAAATGACTTATCTTAATAAAACAAGTCAATTCACCCAAACATATACTATCAATCTAGGTAGGTATTTTTATTTCAAGGTTATCATGCAAAATATATGCACATAGCAATAGTTAACCAACATTGGCTAATTCCTAATGCTAAGATTTCTCCTATAAGAACAAAGTTATCACTCTTCACACTTGCAGGAGTGGAAATCGTTTCACAAAACCACATTGTCAAACCTTGACTTGCATAAAAATAAATTTTTGCACACAAGGTTGGGAATGAAATCACACTTAAAGAAATGAAATAACACTCTTTGAGATCAATCCTCACACAAACTATTCGATCACAACCATCAAGCCAACTAAAATCAACTCATTCATTAACTAAATAACACACTGTAACAAATGTAAAAGAAACCAACTAACACTCTGTTTCAACAACAAATTATAAACATGTAAAAACAATAGAACAATAGCACACAGTAAGGATCGATTTGGGAGTCCTAGGATGACACACAAGCAATCTATATTAAATATTTTGCAAGCTAAATTAATCAATAGTAACGATAATGCATTAACAAGAATCTATAACAGTGTTATAATAAAAGAGATAAAATACCATGCATTTAAATTAACATGCAAAAACTAACTACCTCTATTAACACAACCAATCTTGCTAACGAGGAGGGCCCTTCCTCCTCAGCAAAGGGGCTAGTGATTAGAAAATCACAAATAAAAAATTTAAAGATAAACCACAAACCTGCAGATATTGGATTATCTTTAGAAATGAAGTTACAAGATGCATTATTACATGGATGATGGTGTCTCCCCCCTCCCTATCCTAACTCTACCCGACTGTTACTTAACTTTTAACTCTTTCCTAACTCATTAACCTATTCTTTTCCCATACAGTTTATAGAAAGAGATAAGGGGGAAAATTAGAAAAACTCCCCCAAATTTGGGTTTTTGCAGTTATGGTCAGATTACAAAATATTGACTCTATTTACTTTTGGGATATATTAGTTGGAAAATAACTCAATATCTAGTTACAATAGATTTATTTTTCATATAATCATTTAAGAATAGGTTGGAGTTGTTTTAGTTGCTAGTTGATTGCCTAGTTTGGGACATAATATGCCAATAGTTGTAATAGGAAAGATATGCTTGAAAGAACCATTGGTAGCTCCCAATCCAACAACTTTATGTAGAAAAAGTTTTTAAATTACCTAATTGGGGATGTTCTGAGAAAACCCCATGTCACATATTTTCTAGATTCATCTTCACTTTTCCTGAATATTGTGTATGAAGATAGTCATTCGATTCTTCCTGCATGAGTTGTCTAAGTTGTATATCATGAGCTAGAGCCTAACATATTTAACCTCGATATGAATTAGGCAACACAAATTCATGTCAACATCCCTAGGAGTAAAATCTATGTTCCAGAATTCTGTTTGGAGCTATGCATGTATGCTAGTCGTGAAGGTTGTTACTGTTACTGCATAGGAACCACTACAAAAATACTAGGAAAACCATCATCAGCAAAACTAACAACAATCCTTTCTAATTAATCAAAAATAAAGGAAAATAACAATAATTAACTACTTTAATACTCATAAGATTAATGTGGCACATTCACAAAGAAAACATCAAGATGGGTAATGGACGGACAAATAAGTGTGGTAAAATGATAAAAATGGGTGTTTACATGCATTAATTTTCTACAACCACACAATATTCCATATAGTTATACATTAAATTCAATAATAAGCAATCTTTACTTTCATAGCTCCTAGCTAAATTCACTCATCTATAATTAAGAAATGGAGAAAATTGAAGTTATCATTTGATTTTCCACCCAACCTTAGACTAACTAAAGCCAATATCACTTGCAATTGTCACCCTTGATGCAGATCCATGATCCAAGGGAATTATCTTTAGCAGTTTTAGTAGAAATACATGCTCAGCTCAATAAGGATGGGAATTATATATATATATATATATATATATATATATATATATATATATATATATATATATAGATATATATATATCTGTGTGTGGGGGGTTTATCAGTTGTGGAAAGCACTCTGAGAGTGATTTATGAACCCAACAACAAGAAAATTGGGTGGTTTATCATCTTTCTCAGTAAGCACCCTGAGTGGTTCTTCATCCATTCTAAGTAAGCACTTTTCTCCCATCTCTTTAGAATTTTCTTGAGATTCTCCAAGCCTAGATACACACACAATCCATAGTTTCACAACACAAGGAAATACATTGCCTCATCCTTAGAAGGCTTTACCATCTCTTCTCATGTGCTCAATTTTGACTCCTTTCCAAATCAATATTCCTCCATCCAAGGATCCACCAAAAGACCAAAAGAATATCAAGGACCAACACCAAAAATCATAACCCTTCTTTGGTTGTTCAAATTCCTTGTTATTATTTTTTCTTGTGTGCCTCTTCATGTTCCTCACGGAACCTTCTTCTAATATTTCTTGCTAACTACACCATTTATTAAGTAGTGGTGTTAGCTAACACCATGAAGGTTCATCCTCTTCTTCCCTCTTAGATCATAGATCTATGATCCCACTCTTCAGGACATTAATAAAAATATAATCATTTACAATTCATAGTAACATTACATTACACAAATAAGGGGGAAAACATACCAGATGTGTCACACCATTAATTAGAATGGACTTTTTTTTTTTGCATACTTGTGCCCTATAATCCATCAAAATAAGAAGTGAAACTAAGATGTATAAAAATAAATTGAAGGAAGACCCATGACACCCTGTCAAATGTTTTGGAAAATTCAACCTTCATTATTATTGTCGATGATTTTTAATCAAATGGACAATTTCCTAGTGATATCCCATAAATTCATGGATCTAATAATCCTTTATAACTCCAAAATATTTCTTAGAAATATCATTCAAGAGTATATTTTTAAGGTAAAAACCCAATATTTTAGATACAATTTTACAAATAAAATTGCATAAGGAAGTGGATTGAAAGTTCACAAAGGAAATAGGTGTGTCCAGGTTAGAATTAATGAAATGAAAGTTGCATATGTTACCTAGCACAATACTAGTAACCTGCACTTCAACTACCTATAGAAAATCTTAACAAAGAAGATCAAATATTTATGAAGAGATTGATCATCCAATTGTCAAGACTAAGGCTCTTGTCCTTCCCCATTAAAAACAAGACCTAGAAGACTTCTTTACTTACAAGGCTAAATAATGTAGCATGAAGTCATCATTCACCATTTTCAGAAATGACATTTCCAACTTGAGTATATTGGCAATATTTGATTCCTCAATGCTTTGAAACAAACAACTAATGTAATCCATTACTAGAGTTGCCAAGCCTTGGAAATCATAGATCAAGATCCCTTCAGCTAACAACATTTCTTGTATACTAGTTTCTCTCTCTATCTCTCTCTAAAACTTAAGATGGACATTGAAAATGTTTTTTTTTCTTGCAATTTCAAAATCACATATCTCCCTCATACTAGGATGTACAAAGCACCTATTGATGGAATAATAAGCTCTAGATACCTCTCTTATTTGCAGGGTCTATTGAATCTTTAATATATTTTATGGAGTTACCAACTACGGATAGTAGTTTGAAAGTATCCCTAGTGTTTTGATCTCTTAGGATCCTACAAATCTTGTCAATGGTTCCTTTAATGTAAGGGAATAAAACTTTGTAAACTACTTCAATATTTTTTTTATTCCTAAGTCCTCTACTAGCATTCAAAAAAGGTCTTGATATATTGATGTTCCTTATAACCATTATTATCGATGACCTTAATGAGATGGATTTTTTCTTCTTCTAAATAATCTTCATTTGAGATTCTAAAGGCTCTTATTTCTAGAGTATTGACAACCTTAATATTCTAGAGATGATGGTGGTGGGACTTTGCATGAAGATACTTAGTTCCCCAATCTCATAAAGTTTCTTAGAAACATGGGAATCCAAGAAGGGAAGACCCCCATCAATTTCAATCTTTATAGTGAATTTTATGTGCTTAGAATGATTGTTGAGCTACTTAATACATTTGTCCATTTTTTCAATCCATTAGGCCAAATGGCGAAGGTACCATTAATGAATCTAATCATGCTTAGCAACTTGTCATTCTTAACACTCTAACAAATAGATCCATTAGAATCTCAAATGAAAATAATCTAGAAGAACAAAATCATCATCTCCTCGAGGCATTTAAGAATAATAGCTATAATGAACAATAAGGTGTTAGGGTCTTTTATAATGCTAGTAGAGGGTCTAGAAAGAAAGAGGATATTGCAGAGGTTTCCAAAGCCTTGTTGCCTTAAAATATAATAATTATTGATATTTCTAGGGTCCTAATGAATAAGGATAATGGTGCTACTTTCAAATCCCTATCCACAATTAGGATCCACCTAAAATCTATCAAATACCTTATTGACCCTACCAATAAGAAAGGTGTCTACATTATATTGTGCTCAATTGGGAAAACCTTTATAACTGAACTAGATTGCTCTATTAAGGTTATAATCCAAAGGTATGTACTAGATATCAAACAAAATTGGTTGTGATCATTTTCCTTGGCCAAACACTCAGACAAAACTAAACATCATATTTGCGTTCAGGAGGTCAAACTTTTAATTGAAGTTGACCATCATTTCCATAGAGAATTCATGAAAGATATGGAGATTGAAAAGAGACCAAATAACCTTAATATAGATAATGGTAAATAGATTAGTAAAAGTTGGGTTCTAATGTTATTGTCTAGATAATTTTTTGATAAATTGCCATTAATTTTTCTTATCACCTTGTCTCCTTTCCTTAATTGTCTTTCTCTTCTATTTTCTATTTGTTCTCTTTATTTTAATTCTCGTTCTTTCATCTATTGTTTTTTAATTTCTTTTATTATTGTTTTAATTCAATATTAAATAAAAAATTAAGTTAAATAATGTATCCCTTTATTTTTATAATTCCATATTTTTCTCTTCTCTTTTTTTATTATACAATCCTTTTATTTTTAACCATATTTTATTTTCTTTTCTACATGTTCTTTCCCTTCATCCATTACAATCTTGGAAAGAAACTAAGAATCCTCCAAGATTTCTTCTCCAAGATGGATTTGACTATTAATATTGACAAAACTAAAGTCAATGTTAATAGATCTCATATGATACTTTTATATTTGACAATAGCTACTTAGAGGAAGTTCCTTTATATAAATATCGTTGAATCAATATCTATCACAAACTTAATTGGAATTATAGAATTGATAAAATGATAAATGGAGAATGGAAAGCTTATTATAGACTTGAAAATGATTGTAATTAAATAGATCTTTGGACATGAGATAAAAGGAAACTCCTCTTCTAGAATATCATCACTCATATTATTTTATATTGGTGTGAGATTTGGGGTTGTAGTATCTTTGGAAAGTTGTGAAGGGGTATAGAAAAATTCCAAAAATTGTTTGTAATCTACAATCTCAAGATTAAAAGTAGTGCATCATATCCTATCCTCCTAATTGAAGTGAGTCTTCCCCCATAACAAGCATGGTTATGACCAGGTATCTTATGTATAAGAAGAATTTAAACAACATGGAAGTCAACATTTCCTAAAGTTACTTCTAACTCTTGTAAAACTCCCCACCTTCCACTCAAGTAGGGATTCCATAAGTATGTCCAATATTGGCTAGATCATTGGGGGATAAAGGAGTAGATCATTTTGCAGAATGATAATGATATTAAAAATTTACTACATCGAAATTTAAAGAGAAATTGTGGGGTGATAAAGAGTTAAAGGGAAAAAGGAAACTAGGATATTATAGGAGGTGATCAACCCAAATTTTGAAAATAAAAATTATCTCTTTCTCGCCTAATGTTAAGAAGAAAATGATCATTTCTAAGATTTGAACAAATTTTCATGAGCTTCACAATGAAACTAGGCATTGGTCAATTCCCAAAACACCATGGGATGAAAAAGTCTATCAACTTTGCAAAACTAAGAGGGTGAAGATGAAAATCACTTTCTCTTAGATTGTCCATAATTAAATATAATTTTCAAAATATTTGTCACACTACCAAACTTCTTGACCTTTTAACTTAGCAAACTATGATAATCTTGGAACACTTCTCCAAACTTTCCAAGCACAAAAGAATGCTAAAAAATTATGAGAAATCTCTTATCTCCTCGTCCTCCTTCATCATCATCATCATCCCCCCCTCCTCCTCGTCCATCATCATCATCTTTCAAAATTATAATTAAAATATAAAATAATTCTTCATCATCATCATCATCCTCGTCCTTGTCCTTCTCCTCCATCATCATCATCATCGTCCTCGTCCTTCTCCTCCATCATCATCATCATCATCATTCAAAACTATAATTAAAATATACAATAATTCTTCATCATCATCATCATTCAAAACTATAATTAAAATATAAAACAATTCATCATCATCATCATCTTTCAAAACTATAATTAAAATATAAAATACACCATCACCATCACCAATTTTATATTAATAAATTCAATTATAAAATTATATTAATAATATAGATTATAAATGTAATTTAATTATTTTTATAATAATGTATCACAATATTTTATATTTTTGTTCATGCATTAAAAATTGAGGACAATAATCTAGAAAAAAAAACTTGAAATAATGATATTGATAAATGTTATTTAATTATACTTATAAAATGAACCACAATATTTTAGTATTTTGGTCCATTGTTTAAAAAATGATTGCAATAATCTAGAAGAAACTTGAAATAATGATATCGATCGCAAAGTGTAAGATTTCACACCTTCCCTAACTAGAAATAATGATATTGATCACAAAGTGTAAGATTTCACACCTTCCTTCCATGTGTACGTTGGAATACTCTTGGGCATGTGTGACAAAGGAGCACTACCCTTCCTTCTGTACCATGGAATATCCTTAGGCATACGTGGCGAAAGGCAATATTGATGTGTGTTTTCAAAGTTATCTCCTTGTTATTATCGTACAAAATCACAGGATATAAATATTGGAGCTGACATCACACATAAAATATGCATAAATCATTAATTTTTTCTTAATAACTTTTCCGGAATGATGGGAGGTTTAGTCATGTAAGTGGGACTCTGCAAAAAGCATAGCTAGAGGCATTCAGTGGATTTTTTTTTCCAAATGTTCGCTATTAATTTGGAATCAAAATTTTAGCAGAGAGCCAGTTATGCTATCTGGGCTTTTAGCATACAAAGCTAATTTTATTTCTTCTCAAAACATATTAAAGAAAATCACTTAGTTATCATGGATGAACTATCTATTTTTAAAAATATGAAAACTGATAACTCATAAGCTATGAACTATCTATTTTGAAAAATATGAACACTGGTAACTCCTGAGCTCCACGTGATAATATATCAATGTATATCATTGTACATGAGCACCATCCTAATAACTCCTAGGCTCCATAAAACAAGTTGTTGGAGCGGCCCATTTTGCTATGTCAATTTACATGAACGCCAGCTTATGTACCTTGAGAACAGACGGAATCTTCAGAAGATTTCCCAGATTACCATATAAACAATTTCGCCAGGTCTCGTTCAAACTGGATGCAGATCCTGCAAATTATTTGATACAAGTGCCCATTTATTAATCCAGATACAAGCGCCCATTTATTAATCCACATCTATTAATACAGAGCATTTAAAGATGTAACAGGACAGTTCGCTCTTGGGAGGCCGCTTCTAGCTCTGATATTTACACTGGATCGATGAACCACGCAGAGGTGTTTAAACCTTCAAACACCATAATCTTTTCTTTGATTTTGTGTTGAATATTTTAACTGCTTGCAACTTATAGTATATGCAAAATACCTAGATACAGTGTACACCATCCCAACTGCTACTAAACTTCAAACCTGAAAAATATTATTGCGACACATACTACAACGAGCTTTACAGTAAACGAAGGATCAAACTGTGTTGATATTGCTAGTAGTATGGAGCTAGTCTAGCTTAAAGGTTGATACTGTGACACTGTCAGGCATCCACCGCATATATTCAGCATTGCTCTTAAATTCCTGCGTCTCCAGCTCCTCTGGGTGCGTCTTGACATATTTTCTGAAGTCTGCAGGTCCAATGACAGGACCCATGTTGTCTGCAAAAATCCCACTTCCCTTCCGGATCATGCCCGTCTCCTTCAGCAATAGATAATCCGGCATATAACAGTGCTTCCAGTGGTCCAGCAAAACGAAATCAAAGGAGGGAGCGTCCTTCTCCTCTAGAAATTGCTTGACAACGTCCAATCGCTCGTTGAATTTTCCTTCCACCACTCTCACCTTGGACGATAACCCTGCGACCAACGAACAAAAATGATCAAATACTATTCAATTGTTATGGCTATTGAACTATCAATTGATAGCGGTAAGTACAATACCTTCAGTAGTAGCTTGTGGGTTTAATTTTAATTACAACTTGAAAAAAATTTAATTGATATGCATAGGAAAACCCAAGAAATGAATTTAATGCAGATTTCTCGGGACCTGCATGGTCGATTATTTCTGTAGCAATTTGACAGTTGAGGGGGCTCATCTCCACTGCGAGCAGCGCACTCTCAGGCCTCTGTAGCTGCGAGGCGATCCTTACCGCCGAGTAACCACAGTACGTCCCAATCTCGAGGGCAACCCTCGGATTGTATTTGGCGAGGGCTGCGTCGAGGAAGGGGCCCTTGTCGTCGCCGATGTTCATGAGCCAGCTGGTGCGCCTGCCGTAGGAATCAATGGCATCCATCACAGATTTAGGGTTGCCCCTCTCTGCCGTCTGCCGGACGTGGTCCAGCAACGCTTGCTCCCGCCCGTCCCCCGCTTGTCCCGTCGCCATCAACGCCTTTAAGTTCGAGATTGCTCTAAGGAACGAGAAAAACGTCGACAAACCTGCCATGGCCATGTTGTTTCACGATCTCTCTGCAAACTGCGGGATGAAGAAAACTGTGTAACCGCCTGTTCCGGGGCCTGCTTCAAGCACACCTGTGAAGGAATTCTTCACCTCCTTCCTAAGATCCAAGTGTGGATTCTTCACCTCCTTCCTAAGATCCAAGTGTGGAGCATTTTCCCCTACAGGGCCTGCTTCAAGCACACCTGTCCAGGAATTCTTCACCTCCTTCCTAAGATCCAAGTGTGGAGCATTTTCGCCAGAAGAATACATGCAGAATTCTATCTTAAATCAATCATGGGTGTAAACTCGGGGGTAAAGTCCACAACAAAAAGTGGTTGCCGTAATTTTCTTCCAGTAACTTGGGTTGTTCTGGATTCTCTTTTGTCTTTCCTTTTATTGAATTTTGTGTACTTATGGTTCCTAAAGTCTTCGAGACATACTAGCAAATAAATGATTTGCAAAGGCCACCCACCATCGACCTAATACTAATACGTAACCATCCATAAGGGCCAAGCTTAAGCTTATGTAAGCGTAATAAATGTATGTATATTATTGGGCATAATATCTAATAGATTTTATTATATAATTTGAGAGGGCATAATATCTAATTTTAATAAATGTATATTATATAGTTTGAGTGAACAGAATTTCAAACCTTAATAAATGTATATATATGTATATGTTGTTAATGTAAGCGTAATAAATGTATGTATATTATTGGGCATATTGTCCAACTTTAATAAATGCATATATCTTATTATATAATTTGAGACGGCATAATATCTAATTTATGTGGTTAATGTAAGCGTACTAAATGTATGTATATTGTTGGGCATAATGTACAATTTTAATAAATGCATATCTTATTATATAATTTGAGAGGGCATAATATCTAATTTTAATAAATGTATATATTTTATTATATAGTTTGAGTGAACATGATTTCTAATCTTAATAAATGTATATATGTTTTGTTATAATTTGAGTGGGTATAATGTCTAATCTTAATAATGTATAGATTTTATTATTTGATTAGATATAATTTCTAAATTTAACAAATGTATATGAATCTCTTTTTTAGTTCAACTTAATCTTTTAAACTAAGATCTTCATTTATAAAGATTTTTAATTTACGGTCATTACAACTTAGCTTATCACATATAAGTCTATATTTGTGCTTGAGTATTTTTCTCTCAAATAAGTTGTTTGAATCTATGGTTTAGTTTTCAATTGTTCTTTTATTATTTCTAAAGTGTCTTCATCTTTTTTCTCTTTATACTAGCAATTGTAAGGTTTAGGACTCTTTTTACGCTATTCATGATCTAGTTCCATTAGTTTGTTCATTTCCTCTTTGATGGGTTTGATATCTAATTTATTCTTTGTGCTACTTAAGGATGAATTATTATTGGGTTTTTCTTAACTCTTTAATCTTGTCTCTCAAGGTGTCATTTTCTTGAACCATTGATTTTTTTTGTTTTCTATTTCTTGCACCCTATCTTTTATTCCTTGAAGTCCAATCTCGAGTGCCACCATTTTATTTTCTAATGATTAGTAGCTATTGTGAAGCCTTGTGGATATTTCTAGCTTATGTTCCATACGCATTGTAGGTATCTCAAGTTTATGCTATGTAAGCATTGTAGATAATTTTATTTTATGTTCATTTTCTCTTTCTTCTCTTCACTTTTCTAAAGAGTCAATATGGTGATTTTGCTCGGCCTCCCTTTGCTAGATGGAGGCTTAGACATATGGGGAGAAATACTCATAATTTTAACAAAATAGAACTAAAGAGGAAAAAGAAAGACAGGTAAAAGAAAAGAACTTATGCACCCAGGATATTTGCAAACCGAAATTCACCATGCAAATTCACCAAAGCTGAGACCACCAAGTTCATACCAAGGCTATTGAAAAATTTAACGAGGTCACATAAGTGAGCCACAATGTATATGTTAAAAATTGATCAGAAGATCAAAAATAGGTGCAAAAATGAAAGTGTTTGGAATCTTTTGAAACTAACTTCAAATTGTAGTGTTTTTCGTCTTGATTCCAATGATGCTTGAATGCCTAAATCCGACGTCGTATGAAGAAGTTATGATGTTTTGAAATTTTTTATCAACTGCAAAAAAGCTATGCAAAAGGGTTGACTTAGTTGTTGACTAGGAAGTCCGAAAATATGACGTCATCAACTAACTATGAAGGGTACATACATGGGGGCTTCACTCAATGAGCCTCTGACATATCATGTGCATTCATGGCATATTAAAGTACATACATGGGGGCTTCACTCAATGAGCCTCTGACATATCATGTGTGTTCAAGGCATATTAAAAAATACCCTTAAATTGACTACATATTGGAAAATACTTCTAAAAATCACATTATTTAACCCCCTACCAATACGAGCCCAATACAATTTTCCAATTTAAAAACCCTTACTTTCACTAGATATTGTAGGTATCAATTTTTTTCATTGAACATTTTTTATACCCATTTATATTTTTTCAATAACTTTGGGCTCCATTTTTTATAACTGCCAATATAAAAACCCTCTAACCCCTATATATCTCCCAATATATTATGCCATTTTTTCCTCAATAAATATCCCCCAATATGAACTCACATGGTATAGTATTGCTCCCCTAGTGAACCCCCAGTGGGTACATATGACAGTGTACCAATCTCGTCTAGACATGCGGCAGGTTTGTACTGAGCAGGTGGCGCAAGTTTATCGGTCATTGTTGATTGGGTTGACCAATCATGAGGCGCCACATGGCCCAATGAGAGGGAACCATGAGGCCCTCGTTTATTGGATAAAATTTTTGTATAAGGGTCAAAGGGCCTCGGAAGGGTTCAACCCCTAGACTTACTGCAACACAATGCAACACTTTACCATCGCACCATGACCGTGGTTCTTACATACCATGGTTGTGGGTTGTATTTGAAGTCTAATGGTTTTGGCATTGGGAGAAGGGGGGAGGGGCGCTTGGCCCTAGTGCCAAGCCACATGCACTCAACTGTTAGGCCCTGGCCGTGAGTCTTATGCTTTACCCACTTGACCAGAGCAAAGGCATAAGCAAAGGGATTAGGCAGATAGGCCTTGGCCCTCGGTTCTCAGAGCCCATGTAACCACGTAGTGGAGTCAAAGCTAGCAGGGGTGGGTAGTTAGCTCCTGTCCCCGGCCACATGGCGCCCATTTTGACCCTAATTTGGCATTAAGAGTTATTGGTGTAGTTAAGGAGGCGACAATTTGCTCCTTTTTCAGCAAGAATCCTGCTGGTCCCAGGTGAAATTATCATTCGATGTTCTGTGTAAAGGGAGAAATCATTGCACAGTTAGCAAGTTTTTCCAATTTGTAGGATAGATAATATAGCTTGGTTCCAAGAGGCATATCTTGCTCAATGTTTAACCTTTTTGAGCTCAAGAAGAGCCTAGATAGGGGTTTTTGAGTGTCTTAGAATCAATGACAGCCTCATATTTTTTATTTGACCACTCTATGATGGACATTTTGTAGAGTCAAGTCCTTAGTGATGGAGACAGAAAGTTTTGAGGCAAGTTGGAAGCATATTTGAGCATGGAAACAACCTAATCAGAGGTTTTCCAAGTTTTTAGTTTCATCTGCAGTAGTTGTTACTTCAGTAAAGAAGATATTTTCACTATTTTATTAATGTGCCTATGAGAAGCCCTTTTCAACACTTTATTCTAAAGAAGTTGTGAAACTAGCTTTACCTTTAAAGACCCATTTTATTTTAACTTGCAATGTGTCAAAGGATGACTAAGTTTTCTGCCATTTTCAGATCACGTGGTATCAAAACGAGTTTTGACTAGATTGCAAGTATGGGTGAAAGTTTGGAGTATGAAAAACTCTTAGAATTGGAGGAAATGTATTCTTCTCTCCAAGTGGAGAACATGGAATTGAGAATATTTCTTGAAGCAATAGAGGATGAAAATAAGGAATTACACCTTATGTTGCAAAATTTCCTTGAAGAGAAAACTGTGGAATGTTCAACTACAGAAGCTTACCCCAAGACTCAACAAGTTTGTGGCCATGGAATGACTAAGGATTGTACCCTTTGTCAGATGAAGAAAATTGCTTACATGCTAAATCACAAGAGTGGTTTTCTTGAGTCCACATCTACCACTTCATTAACAAAAGAGAAGGAGGAGATGGCTAAACTTCAAGAAGAGGACTAAGAGTCACAAGGAGAAAAAGAGGTAAATGATACTTTTGGTTCATTTCATTCTCTTGATAAAGATCATGTTTCTTTTGCAGCCTTTGAGAAGCATACCAAGGGGATTGGTATGAAATTATTGACTAAAATTGGGTATAAAGCTAAGGGTCTTGGAATTTATAGTCATGGAATTCTTAATCCTACTGAGGTGAGAGCACAACCTCAACATGAAGGATTAGGCTATGTCCAAGATGAAGTTGGAAAATGTTCCAAAGATGCAAGGTAAAGAATTATCCAAGTGTGAAATTTTTTAAGAAAAAACCCTTGCAGGTTGATGGAGAATCATGTCATGATGATGATGTTGAAGGAAAGAAATCTCCAAAGAGAGATGAGTACTTCAAAGGAAGAATGAAGTCAAGTTCTCCTTACGAGAATCATAAGCCAAAGGACAACCATAAGAGGTATAAGTGTCTTGATTATTTAAAGGCTTTACATGATTACAAGTAACATTGATTTGAATAACATGTTGTGGAACGTTTTTCCTTGCACTTTTGTCAAGCACCTAACCATTGTGTAGCTAAGTGCCACAAAATGAAAGCATTAATCAAGAATATGAATATGTCGATTGGAAGTGAGACCAAGAAGGGAAATTATCATGAAATTTTAAAGGAATCTGTGCCAAGGATTGCTCACTAATTTTTTTGCATTCATTGCAACATAAGTGGGCATTGGATTGAAAAGTATTGGAAGTTGTGTCCACATCTTCATCCAAACAAGGAAAGATAGGTAATGGAATCACCTGAGAAGGAGAAGGTAGAGGAACGTGCAAGGAACACCATAACCATTCTAGAAGTAGTTCCAGAAGGAAGGGAAGTGAAAAAAGAAAATTTCGTAGCATGGTTGGGTAAGAAATGGTTAGACTATTTGTCTAATTAAAGACTGCATTTCTTTTGTATTTCACATGTTGCATGTCCCCACAGTTGGGAATTTTGTAAAAATATATGTTTGTGAATAAATCACTTATATGCAATAATGTTTTCTTTGGAATTGTTATGCTATTTTGGCTTGATGATGAGTCCATTAGTATGGGACTTTTAGGATGAGCATTGGCATTTCATCCAGCATGTCTACAATTGTGTCAAGCATTCACTTATACAAGTATTTCGATGTGAAGCTTGTTTGTGAATTTGATATTTGGTAAAGATTGGGAAGAAGATGACCATAGTAATGTGGACAAAGTTAATTATGTCATTGAATAAATGCAAATAATACATCAAAGAGTATAAGTGAATCTTGAGGATATCAAAGCAAAGTGTAAAGAAATACATGGTAAACATTGAGTTGCTTAGAATTTCCATGTGGAAAATCAAGTTTGTCTTCAACAAAGAAATACTTCAAGGTAAAGTTTGCTTGAGCCAAAGAAATATGGTCATCAAGAGAATGTTCAGATTCCATCCAATGAAAATTTTGTTCCTGAATGTTTAAGAGAATTGCAGCAAGTCACGATTATTGTCAGGAGGATAAGGACTTCATGTATAGGTGATGTGGAGCACCTTGAATGAGGAAAAAAGATACCAATTCAATAAGAGAAAGAAGGATTTAGATCGGGAAAGTAAATGAACATTTTCATCACTTATTTTCTGAGTGAATATAGACTTTTGGAGGTCCAAAAGTTCCTAGTGGGGAGGTATGATCCAGAGATCAAAAATAGGTTAAACAATGAAAGTGCTTAGAATCTCCTAAAACTAACTTCAAATGGTAGTGTTTTTCATCATGATTCCAACACCACTTGAATAATCTTAATCCGACATCGTATGAATAAGTTATGATGTTCTGAAGTTTTTGACCAATATTTAAAAAGTCAAGCAATAAGGTTGAGTGGGTTGTTGACTACATAGTTTGTAAAACTGATGTCATTATCTGACTGTGCAGGGTATGTATAATGATGGACCAATCCCACATCGACACATGGCAGGTCTCTATTGAGGAAGGTGACACAATTTTATCGATTATTATTGATTGGGTGGACCAATCATGAGGTGCCATGTGGCCCTCCTTTATTGGCTAAAATTTTTGTATAAGAGTTGAAGGGCCTTAGCAGGGTTCAAATCCTAGAATTGCCGCAACACAATGCAGTGCTTTAATGTCGCACCATGATTGTGCCTCTTAACATACCATGGTCGTTGGTTGTATTTGAAGTCTAAGGGTTTCAACATTGGGAGAAGGGGGGTGGGGCGCTTCGCCCCATCCCAAGCCATATGCACTCACCACAGGACCCATGGGAGAAGGGAGTGGGGCGAGGTAGTTAGGTGCTTGCCCATGGTCTTGTGCATTACCCACATTACTGGAGTGGAAGCGTAGGCAGAGGGGCTAGGCGGATAGGCCCTAGCCCTCGGTTTTCAGATCCCATGTAACCACGTAGTGGAGCCAAAATTGGTGGGGGTAGGCGGGTAGCCCCATCCCCTGGCCACATGGTTCCCAATGTGACCCTAATTTGGCGCTTAAGAGTTATTGACATGGTTAAGGAGGTGACAATTTTCCCCTTTTCGGTAGGAATCCCACTGGTCCCGGCCGAAATCATCACAAAGTTAGCAAGTTTTGCCAATTTGTAGGACAAATAACATAGTTTGGTTCCAAAAGGCATATCTTGCTCAATTTTTAAACTTTTTGAGCTTAAGAAGAGCTTAGATAGGGTTTTTTGAGTGTCCTAGACTCAATGGAAACTTTAGATCTTTTATTTGAGCACTGTATGATGGGATGTTTTTAGAGTCAAGTCCTTTAGTGCTAGAGGTAGTGATCCAGGGGGATCTCGTCAGATCAGTTGCAGAGGTTCAGTTTCGTCGTTAGCATTCAGTGTCCAGTGTCGTCAACTTCGACAGTGATGTTTATGGTTTAGGTTGTTCAATAATGTATATGATTTTCATGGTGTTCGACGAATATGGTTTGGTACCTAGTTGTCAACATGTGGTTGTCGTCAGTCCGCCAGGATATGGTTATCGACTGGGTTGGTCATGCGCCTCGTAGAGTTCGTTGTCGACAAGAGTTCTATCGTCATGTGGGTTTGAATGTCACTTTGTGACAATTGGTTGTAAATGGGTTTTTATTTGATGTAAAGACTAAACCTAGCCATAAAAAGCTATGGTGAAAAACATGTATCATTGACCTAAAACCTATGCTAAGACCTAGCCTTAAAACGCTAAGGTGAAAGCCATGCAATAAAATGACCTAACCTATGTATTAAAAATACATTAAAAACCATTACTCTAAGTCCTAAACCTATTGGACCATGTTACATTAAAAACTATGTAATAAAAACAATTCAAAACACATAACCATATGTTAAAAAACCCTCTTAGCCTTTTAAAAACATTGCAATATATAAACCATAGTCCCTTGATCGTTAGCCTAAACCACATGGGGTGCTAACCATAGCGCATCATGTGAGCAGATATAGAGATAGCTACGATAGGTAGCAGGTGTCAGAGTTAGCAATTAACTGCCGCTGATGTGAAACCGTAACCTGAGCATGTGAACAAGTTACAACTGTAACAGTCGGAGGTTATGTCACCACGTCGGAACCACGAGGGTCACCACAACAATACCGAGACCACCAGGAGTCAGGTCACATGCGATGAAATGACCACACCGTAAGCCGAGACTGCCGGGATGATGACTGCGGAGGTGGCAGCCTGCGTTAGACCACGACAGTCACATGTTGGTTGTCACCCTCCTCCCCCAGTTAGCTAACCGCTAACTGTTTCGATTTAATATAAGGTCTATTTTGGGTTTTTCATCATGTGTTGACCTATATTAATTCAACCTCCATGTAGGTTTACCCTAAGGTGTCAAACAATGACAAGACTGAGGGAAACAAACTAAAATTAGAAGCAGTTCATGCCAATCTTGGGCATAAGGAGTTTGAATGCATCTAGGAGGTTATATAAGGCAGTTTTTCTCATTGAAGAGAAAAGAGCGGTTTTGAGTTTTATGTGCAGGTTTTAGAGGTGTTATCACTCAGGTTGTTCCCCAAAAGTTGTGAGAAAGGGGAATACATCCGAGGTAACCACAGACCAATCTTTTAGATGCAGATTCTAGCCATTCTACATCCAGAGAGAGCTCTCTCTTTATGATTTAGCTTGGTTTTGGGGTATATTAGGCTAGTTATGAAGTACAATGGTTTTGTTTGGTTTTTGGATGGTGACATTCAAAAGAACAAGGGTGTAGATATGAGAAGTTCAGTCCATTGGGCTAATGGAGTATATGCAGATGAACTGTTGGATATGGTTTCTTTGACAGAGGGAGGAACTACAGAGCAAGGTAATTAACCATGGAACAATTTGTAAGTTGGAATCAGGTGAAATGGGGTGAGGGGGTGAAGGGCAATCAAGAATCCTTCATCATGTTGACAGAGGGAAAGTGGATGAATATTGCCAGGGAGAAGTTAAGAATTCCTTGGCTATATTCAAGATGTAAGAACCAGGGGAAACAGGAGCAGTTAAGAATTCTTGCTTATGCTAATTCTGAAGAAAACATAAAAAATAACAGAGATTGAACATAGAGTAGAGTTAAGCAAGTTATGGGTTATTATTTTTCCCTATTATTTAGATCATGAACATAGATGATATATAAAAACACAGAAACTGTAAAACATGAGTTAAAAAGACTTATTGATCCATGAAATAATTCGAGAATTCTGCAACATAGTCCTCTGCCATTAATTCCACAATTAGAGTGTTCAGCAACAACGCATTCCAGCAACCTTTTATTCAGAAAATTTCTCAGAGTTACAACGTAGCTCCAGAAATGTATCACCAACCCCTAATACTTTGCTTGGGGGGCTATTTGTACAAAATGTTTACAAAATATCTCAATGAGATAATATCTAGCAATAACTTCTTCTACCTACTCTACAGGAGAAGTAAATGATCTTGGGAACATGAAGAAATAAATGCAGAGGTAAGTGATGCTGTGCTGGCTGCTCAGTTGGTGAGACGCATTGACTGTTTTCTCAGCGAGTCAGCCGATGGACGCTTTACTGATATTCCACACTGCTGGCGTTGCTTTATCGAGGGCTTTTACTTACGCTTTAATTGTCTGCTGCCCAGCGCGATTTTCATCTTCTCTTTTTCCCCACTTTATGATATCTGTCGTGTTCTGGAAGAAACAAAAGTTTGAAATCCACCTACAAAATTTCCAGCATACTCTGCCACCACTGCTCTTCTGGGAACTGATGTCTCTGCAACTTTATCAAAGTCTCATCAGCGTCTGTGTATTTGTAAAAGTTCGACTGGGTTGTGAAAAGATGCTATACTTCATGCTTAATATAAAACAGATTTTCTAAGTTGTTGTACAGAGATTGGCCAGATGGAAGGGTCTTCTCTGTTGGAGTACTTGATGATGATGCATTTTTTTTTATCAGCAACATATTTATTCAATCTGATTTGGTACTCAGCTTGTCTCAATAGGCGCTGATTACTTCCCACTAGGCTGGGCAAGCCCCTTTCCTGCGAAACTGCAAATTTTTCAATAAAAGAATTTACCTCTACCTGCATGTCTTAGCTCTTCCTCTCCAAATTCTGCATCAGGGTTCTCATGGTCAGGACTCTTTTGATCATTAGGATGGTGCCTGTCCTATCTCTGATGTCCAATGCTGCTAGTTCCTCCTTGGTTTTAGTGTTTAAGAAATGGATGACCTGTTGGCCTGTTCAGGCTTATGTCCCAATAAATTTTTGGCCCTTTGAATCTCCACCTGGGCTGCTGCTATCAAATCAATCTGTTCATATATAATTTGAATGGATCTCCACATATTGCTAATTGATTGACTGATATTGGCCCATAGAATGCCCTTGATTTCTCCCAGAGGCTTGTCTAAAGAGAGGTCCTTTTCCAATGTCTTTACTTTATTCTCCAATGCCTTCACCTCTCTTGTCTTTTCTGCTACAGTCATCTTAGATTTGTCATAACTTACTTCCAACTTGTCCAATTTCTCTTTAGCTTCTTTTAATTCTGATACTTGGAGTTTTAAATCCTCCATAGCCTTTATTAATTCTTCAGTGGTCATGTTAGTGCTGCTGCCTGCTGCTGAAGTACCTGTTTGATGCTGGGACAGTGGGAGGGACTGATGTTGTAACTGTGGCAGGAGCAGTTGTAACTGTTGGAGCTGTTTGAGATGGTTGGGAGGTCGACACTCCCTGCTTTTCCTGTAATGCCTTCTCCAATTCCTGCTCTGTCTCATTTAACCTTTGATTCATTTTCATTAGCAGGTCCATCATGTCTTCTTCTTCTTTTTCTTGCACAACCTCTGTGGTTTGTGGATGCATAGTAATTAGCAGCTCTTGAGGGTAGCTATGTCATCCTCCTTTTTCTTTATTAATGCTTTTATTCCCTTGGCATCCTTGGGATCATGTCCCAACTCAATGATAATTTCTTCCAAGGACTTTATCCTATTGTCCTTGGCCAAAGAAGATGCCTTTTCTAAATCCAGTTGGGCAGATGTGTTGTTCAATGAATTCTGCAACTGTTGAGCTAGCATTGCTTTGTCTGCCAATGTGGAATAGACCATCTCTCCGGTTTTCTTGTGCAACTCAATCTGGTCCATAGGGTGAATGTCTTTGGCAAGAGCCTCCAGATTTGTTCTAATATAATTAGCAACTGATTGTGGCTACTGCACTTTAGGCTTGAAGTGACTCAAGATCATCTTTCCTTCCTTAATGTCATATGTAGACATTAACCTTTGGTGTTTGGCAGGGGTCATCTTGAGGAATTGATCATAAAGATGTAGTCTTATTGGCTCATTCTGGGCCTTGATGTCCGTGAATTTTCTTTTGATATCAACACCTTGCTTGCTTTGCGGCCTTGAGGAGGAAACTTCCACACTATGTTGTTTCTCCAATTGCTGCCTATGAGAACTGGTGGATGTTTCTACCGCTGGAGATGTCTGTGGGCTAGTTGCCCTCTCACTTCTGGGACTTTCTATGATCTCCTCTATAATTTCCTCTTCCAGTAGAGGATCCACCCTTTGCCTTTTTTCCCCTGGTTGCTCTGCTGGCCCACTTATAGGTGTGGTCTCTTCTCGGTCCCTTTTTCTTCCCTTTTCCTCATTTAGAGGACTCTACAATGTTGGTACCTCTGGTGCTTTGGTCTAGGCAGGAGGAATTTGCCCTTGGCCTTGGTGTTTTGATGATGTTGGCTGATCTGTCATTTTGTGTTGCTCTGTATGCAGCACTTCTTTGCCTTTAGATGTCCCTGCAGCTGGTGTAGTGATTTCTTGGGCTGGTTATTGTGAAGTTGCAGCAGTTGATGTGCCCACCCCGGTTTGCTGAGGCAATTTGAAGGAGACCTATCCAAAAGAGTCCAGGTCAAGAGTCTTTTCAAGATTTTTCATTGCTTGTTCCATTCTTTCTTCCTCAGTGAGTTCTTCTATCAATGTGCCCTCTACCCACTCATATTGATTATCATACTGCTCTATTTTAGGGATCCTACAATGATTATAGGCTGATAGCCTATTTTTTAGCTTTCTATCACAGATGAATCCATTTGGGTCATAGGGTACCCACCAAAAGTTCCTTTTTAATTTGAGTTGTTCACCCAATATCTTTTCAGCATCTTGCCATCCTTCCTTTTTGTTAATGACGAAGGGGCCTAACTGGTTTCTTAATTTCAGCTGACCCTTTTTCTTGGTAGCATAAAAATGAGTCAAATCTGAGCTAATAAATTGCCTGAAATATTCAAGAGCAAAGATTCTCATAGGCACATATTTTGGCAGTTTATAGGGGCACAACTCACAACCATATATCTTGATCTCAGTGTGATTCTGGTAGAAGTACCAGTCACGTATTTTGTAGTTTTTGGAGAGCTATAATATTTTCTGCATGTCACCAGAGAGTCTAGGAGGAGGAGTTCTCATTAGCAGAGAGAAGATTGGATGTATAAATAGATTAATGAACTCACAGTAAGTGTAGGGAGAGTTATGGACTTCATGGAAGACCGAGGTCCAAAATATCACAGACCTCCTTTCTCCTTTGGTATCCAATTTTCTGATAGGAAACTGAAAACTATCTATTTGATAGTACAAGAACAAATGATATATATAAGAGGTATATTTGAAGACTCCCTCTCTGTCCAGCTTTATGAATTGTTCATGGATTTTGTTGCTAATGAAGGTAGCAAAGTCAAATTTGACAGTAGGAGAATGTCCTGGAATAAACATGGACATCAAAGCTAAAATGGTCTCATCAATATATTCACTTGTTTTAAATCCCAAGGCATAGGATATCATGTCAGTAATGAATTTTCCAACTTCATTGAACCAGACCTTAAAAAAAGGAGGTGGCTCTCTGGGCTGGCAATCTGGTCTCATGAATAACTTGGCAATTCAGCTTATTTCTGCAGTGGATAATTTAGAGCCTTCATCCACCAAATGTCCAATGGAAAGAGGAGCCAGAGGCTAACTAGGTTTGAAGTGCAACATCTCATTGATTGAGTCAGGAGTTATATGGAAAAGGACAGTTCCAGTTGGAGACATGACTGCTCTCTCAGTAGGTTCATAATTGGCACAGCACAGGAAAATGACATCTGGGAATACATTTACTGAGGGGAGATATTATCTGGGCAGATTAGATTCCCATATCCCAAAGGGATCAGCTTTGTTTAGGTGACTGTTCCTGATTTCATAGTATGCTTGGAGGTGGTTTTTGTCACCAATTAAGTCTTGCATTTGAAAATGCCTATCAGCTAGGGGCAACCCCTCCAAATCCTTGTGAGGTGCATTGAGGGGAGAAATGTTTATGGCAGCTGGAGCTTCCATTGTTCAACTCTCTGTGATTTTTTACTTGTTTGTGAATTTTCACTAGAAATTTGGGTTTTTGCAATAAAATAGGTAAAATGGCAACTGTGGGGGTCTTTTCCAGGAGTTGTAGACCATAGTGAGTTTGATTTTTAGCCTGCTGGGTGAATTTTGTGGAGAAAAAATGAAGTTTGCGGGATTTCTTGGTAAAATGGGCAAAAATAGCGGTTACGTTGCGCCTTTTTACAGGTAATTTGATGAATTTAACTCAAATTTGGGCCTTTTTTTGGCGAATTTGCAGAGGAAACTAAAAGAACAGGGTCCGGGAATGAAATGTAGGTAAATACCTGTTTTAACCCGTGGACTGTGCAATTTGCAGGTGGCGGACCGAGCTAGAAGACCGGTTTGCGGGCTTGATTTGGCCTGGTCTAGGACGGTGCGTTTAAACACTGCTTTGGACGTCAAGCAACATGTAGAGGTCGCGCAGAGACAATAAGCAGAAATGAACAAAAATGATGTTTTTACGCCTTTTTGACAAAAAATTGATTTTGGCGGGTTTTGGCGCATTTCGGTTGGGTGATGTCAGCATGACGCGGTGCCTTGTCGTGTAGTGGGGTGATGTGGTGCTGACGTAGGGCTGGCGTGGTCGTGACATCAGAGGATGATGCGAGGGTGACATCAGCGGGGAGGGAGCATGGGTGGTAAGCGATTTGGCCCCCGCACCGCTTTTGGGCAATGGTGGTATTGGAGGGGGGGGGGGGGGGGGGGGGGGGGGGGCAGCGAGTAGTGCAGGAGGCTGCCACCTGTCCCAAGGTACGATGGAAGAACCACCGTTCCCGGGTGCTATCAATCGGCACAAAAGGGCGTGCGATATTGATTTGAGCCATCGGATCTGTGAACCATGATTTGATGGCTGACGGCAAACGAAACTGGAGGGGGGATATGGCACGGGGACCCACTGTATAATTCAACATTTTATAATGTTTTTTGTGGGTATAACCTTTGGTTGGGTGGTCGGGCGGGTTTGGTTATTCATTTAACCAAATTTTAAATGAATTCCAATGTTTTTAAGCGTGGAGGGTTATTACACGGCTCCAAGAGAACCCATAATTCCCAAAATACAATGATTTATGGCTATAATTGCCGGGGGTCGGGATATTTAAACCTTTTGGGGTTTTTATGCATTTTATATAATAGGGGGGGAGAAATATTTTGTAGGAGCTATATAATAAAGTTAGTATATTTAGAATGGGTTTATGAGAGGTAGGCACCAAGTTTACATGGTCACATTAACTTAGGCTTTTGGGGAAATGAAGGGGATCCAAGCTATGAACTTGGAGAACTTAGCATAGTGGAAGAAAAACAAGAAATGTGGCTTTATTATCCTAAGTAAAAACAGAGTTTCACTTAATCTTTTTCATGAAATGAAGTGAACTAGGAGCACTGAGTAGATCCCAATGTCCTTGTGGGGAAGTTAGTAAATGTTCCTTGGAGAAATGAAGAGGGAAATTAGCCATGATTCATCTGCTTTGTGATCACATAGTTGACATGATACTTTATGATATCCATGAGATGAATCATATTTAAAATACAAAATTGCTCATAAACTTGGTTCTGTAACATCAAAACTACCTACCCAGCCTATTACACCTAACATTTTTTCTTCTTTTGATTGGGTGCATATGAACTACCAAACCCTTAGTCTCTTCTTTTATTTTAACTGCCATCCTATCTAAGTCTGCCCTTATTTCTTCCAGGGGCTCAGATTTAACTGTTGAGCACCCTTGCTTCTCTACCTAACTACTTATCTGCCAAGCTTGAACTGTTTGGACAGAATTCACTCTCTATCTCTAAAACAAGAAATTTAAACATGGACTGGCCAAGATTGAGTTGTTTGGCTATCCATCAACTGTGACAGAAGTCACTGATTGCACACATTGAACTTCTTTGCAAAAAATAGGATAGTAGTGGCATTTTGGACTAGCACACTTTCCTGGTCCTTTCTTTGGGGTTCATTTTCTTTGTTTTTTACCAATTTATTCTTTTTGCCCTTTGATCTTTCTTTTAGGGCATACCCTCTTTTCATTTTTTAAATTTTTTGATTCTTTCAAAATATGGAACCTTTGCAGCATGGAAAGGATGAACATATTTGGAATTTCAATAGTCAATCATGAAATATGACACCTATTGGTATAGGAGCGTAACAGGAGGATATAGGCTGTTTTGTTTTTAGTGTAACAGGAGAATCTGGAGTCAGAATTGGGAACCGTGATAGGTGTTGGAAAGTTGGTTGAGAGAGATTTCTTATGAGAGTAACCAGAAGTGCCTGCCTACACATTCAGTTTGGTCAATTTGTTGTGTAATTGACCTTCTCAAAATCAATCCCAATAAAGCAGTCACCCATCTTGAAAGCAGACCCGGAGACGTAGTCTATTAGGGATGAACTCCGTAATCAATATTTTTGTCTAGTATCACTGTGTACTTGTTGTTTTAACTTCTGTTTTGTATCTTGCTTATGTTTATCATTTGTCGTAAAGTCTTTCTTCTCAAGTAGTTCTCACAGTTTCAGCACTTTAAATGATCCAGGTGGATATTGGTGGCCATGCGCCAATTCCATTTGGACCCCCACCATTGTTTCTTTCAACTCTTTAGTTTCCTTAATTATAGCATAGTTTACTATTTTTAGTAGTTTTTCGAGTCCTGAACTTTTGGAGCCGTTTTGAGGCCCTAAACGACTTTTTTTGGGAAAATTGGGAGAAAAATGGGTCCATGGACTGATGTTGCTCTTTCAAAAGTTGTAGTCCTTAGATAGATATTTCTAAAAAGGTATTGTGCACGTCAAACGAAGATCATATGCCAAAGTTACAACCTCGGGAAGTTGATATACCAATTTACCCAAAATGGGACCCATAGTTTGGTGCTTCATCTCCTAGGGTTAGGTTTTTGGGTGTTTAGAGTTTTCCATTATTTCTCAACAATAAAAGGCCTTCGAGCCTCATTGTAAGACATTTCAGAGGCATGTAGCCACCACATCTCTTCTCAGAGATAAGCTACCATCGCCCTAGCTAGTTTATTTCCATTTCTGTTTGTAAGCATATTTTAGTATTTTACAGTAATGAAATGAAGTATTATTTCTGTTTCATCTTTGTACTTATGGTTATATCTGTAATTTGTTGCGTTCCTGTTTAAATCTGGATCAGTGGTATCAGAGCAGTCTACTCTTTCTTTGTCTTTCTTTGCATGTCCCCAACGAGGTCAGGATATAAGGAGTTAGGGCTTGAACTGGTCGACCCTTTGCAAGAGCAGCCTCGCAAATCCCAATAGCCTCCCATGGCAAATGAAAAGAAAGACGAGGGGATAGGAGATCCTATCAAAATTTTGCTTGAAGAGGCCCTCGAGCAACAAAGGAATGTGATGATGGAAAACTTTTCCCAGATCCTTCAACGACTACCCAGGGGCGACGCATCTACTTCCAATAGCTACTCTGGAAGTGCCACACCCTTTAAGGTACAAGTTAACTTTGACATTCCCATATTTGAGGGTTAGATAGATGCAGATGCTGTAGATAAATGGTTAAATCTGCTAGAAGGGTATTTTTCTGTTCATTATTTTTCTGGATGGGAAAAGATTACTTTCACTCTTCTCAAAGCCACCCCCCATGTCAAGCACTGGTGGGAAACCTACTGCGAGTAGAAGGATGAAAGTATGACCTCACTGTTTTCAGCCACACCAACTAGGAATTCATTCCGAGATGCCATCAAGGAGTAGTACTACCCTATCGGAAGCTATAAGGATCAATACATAAAGTCGACCACCCTGCGACAGGGAAGGGACCAAGACGTGTTGGAGTTTACCAATATTTTCCATACCCTTCGCAAAAAGTTGGGTATCAAGGATTCATAGCAGCATTTGGTACTCAAATACCACGGTTGCCTACACAGGTACATCTAGGAAGAAATAGAATTCCTGAACATCTCCTCACTCGACACGACATACTGATATGCCGTCAAGATCAAGCAAAAGTTTAAATAGAAGAAGCGAGACTTTGGATATACAAATCCAAAGCAAGGGAAAGGTGCCCCCAAATAGCAGAACAGAGGACAAAGTCGGGGGCATCCGAAGACAACCCGCCAAGGCTGCAAGCAAAGAACAATGCCATGAAGTCGAAAAGGACACAGGAAAGTGGTGTGAGTTCCATAAGAGCTCCACTCTCAAAACAAGTGAGTGTTGGGCCAAGAAATCACTAGTGGCCGAGATAAAGGTTTCAGAATCAGATGCATGTTCTGACTCTGAGTCAGAACCTGACAAGGGGAATGACAAAAGGAAGCAGATTATTGATGCAGAGCCCAATGCCACCCTTACCACCATGAGATCTAGAAGGAGGAACTCGAAGATCCAGAGGAGGAGGAGTGCCTCTTCCACTTCCAGATGTGGGTAAATGGATCCCCGCTACAGTTCATTGTCGATAGCGGGAGCCAAAAGAACCTCATTTCGGTAGAGGTTGTGAAGCGGCTAGGTTTACCATCCACAACACATCCACAACTGTACACCATCGGGGTGGCTTCACCAAGGATGGGATCTTTGCGTAAGCCAACAGTCTTGCCTTCCATACAACATCAAGCCCTTCACGGATGAGGTATTGTGTGATGTTGCTCCCCTCAATGTTTGTGATGTATTATTAGACCAACCATACTTGTGGAAGTGACATGTGTGTATGAATCAAGGCCCCGTACTATTATTGTTACTTTGGGAAATAAGTTGTAAAAGATAACGGAGGTAGCACCGCCTATCGCCATCTCTTTGGTTACTGCAAAAGAATGTAGTAAGCTCATTTCCAAAACTGGGCAATTTTTTTTCCTAATGATACACCCTCAAGGAAAGAAGAAGACAGTGGCCACGACCTCCAGACAGGGCCACTCCGCATGACAACTACATATGGAAAAGGTCATGGAGGAGTACGAGGACATCTTCACCTCCCCCACGGGGTTCCTCTACACTGTAAAGTCAAGCACTCCATCAATTTGACCCGAGGTGCACTACTACCCAATGGACCAATCTATCAACGCTCTATTTTGGAGAACGATGAAATCAAGAGGCAGATTCAGGAGCTGCTATAGAAAGGTCACATCCATCTGAGTTCATCGCCCTGTGGGAGCTCGATCGTGTTGGTATAGAAGAAGGATGGGACTTGGAGACTCTGTATTGACTATCGGGCACTAAACAAGATCATTGTCCAAAATAGGTACCTGATCCCATGGATTGATGTCCTCCTGGAACAACTGAAGGGGGGAAAATATTTCAACAAGATCGACTTGAAGGCATGATATCACCAGGTACCAATCGAACCCTCCAATGTGTGGAAGACTGCCTTCAAAGCCAAGGGGGGCCTTTTTGAATGGTTGGTTATGCCTTTTGGATTGACAAATGCTCTTGCAACCTTCATGAGGCTAATGGATGACATCTTGCAGCCATTCACCAACTCATTTGTAGTGGTATACTTGCATGACATCTTGATCTTCAGCCAGAGTTGGGAAGAGCACCTCCACCACATCCGACAGGTTCTCCAAACACTGCAACAACACAAGTTATGTGCCAATTTAGAGAAATACACTTTTGGCATGACCCAGGTTCAGTATCTGGTATACATTATTGATGAACCAGGGGTGCATGTGGATCCAGCCAAGATCTAAATCATTCGAGATTGGCCATCTCCAACCACTCTGACAGAGCTCCACAACTTTCTGGGTCTTGCCAACTTCTACCACAGGTTCGTGCTGGGATTTTCTCATATCACTTGGCCCTTGAGTCAAGTCACCAAGGGAGGAGTGAAAGAAAAATTCTTTTGGTCTGAATCTCAATAGAAGGCATTCACAGAGTTGAAAGACCGCCTCAGCTCAGCACCAGTGCTCGCATTACTAGACTTGCAACAACCATTTTAGGTCGAGATAGATGCCTCTGACTATGCTATTGGGGCAGTCCTTACTCAACACGGGCATCCAATGGAATATCATAGTGAGACACTTTCAGACAGAGTCTGGAAGTATCCCATTTATGACAAAGAGATGTATTCCATTATGCAGGCCTGCCAGAAATGGAAGCATTCCATTTTGGGGAAGGAAGCGGTCATCTACACAGACCAGTACCACCAGCCCCTGGAGTTCATATAGACCCAAGGGAAATTACAGAATGATTGCCATCAGAAGTGGTCTACATACTTGCAACAGTTCCATTTGAATATCAAGTGTAAGAAGGGCAACACAAATAATGTTGCAGATTTCCTCAGTCGACCACCGATCATGGCATTAACCACCGTGCTAAACTCTTGTGGGCACGAGACTTCTGATTGGCCACTTCTCTACAAAAGTGACCTAGAATTCGGCCACACATACCAGACATTCTTGGAGGGTCAGCATGTTCCAGATTTTCACCTCCAGGATGCCTGTTATGCCACCTGAGTCACCTTTGTGTTCCTTCAACTGAGCGTGCCAAGATGATTTTGGAAGCACACTACAGTTAGGCTGCTGGGCATTTCGGGGTTGAGAAAATGATGGCAGTACTGCAGAAGTATTTCTATTGGCCGAATCTTCAACAGGATGTCGGGAAGTACATTAGATCATGCATTTCCTGTGCCATTGCCAAATCGACCATCAAGAAGTAAGGCCTCTATACCCCACTACCTACTCCTAGTTGACCTTGGGAATCCATCTCCATGGATTACATGTTGGGCCCCTTCTACTAAGCATGTAAACGACTATGTTTTTGTGGTTGTCGATAGGTTCTCGGAGATGGCAATTATGGTGGCCTGTAAGAAGAATATCACATCAGAATCCACTGATAAACTCTTCTTTGAACGAGTGTGGGTACACTTTGGGATCCCACAGTTTATCATCTCAGATTGGCAAGCAAGTTTCTCAGTACATTTTGGTCCAGTCTTTGGTCGATGCTGGACACCAAACTCACTAAGTCCACAGCCTTCCATCCCAAAACTGATGGCCAGATAGAGGTTGTCAACAAGATGATCATACACATTCTGCACATGGACAACTCAAAGCATCCACGCACATGCGATGAGAGCCTCCCCTATGTTCAACACAGCTGTAACCGGGCTCTCCAAAGATCAACTGGCCACAACCCTTTTCAGGTGGGCTTGGGATTCTAGCCACTATGTCCCATTAATGTGGCCATGCCATTTGTAGGTACTCAGTAGATTCGGCTCATGTATAATTTGAAACAGATAAGGCAAACAACTTCATTGAGCATGTCCAACATATTCACCAGCAGGTCCACAACATTCTGGAGAAATCAAATGCCAAGTACAAGCAGCGACATGATCAACATTGGGTGCCACATAAGTTCTTAGGTGGGCGAAAAAGTCTGGTTGCATTGAAAAGGAACACTTACCAGAGCCTATTAGGAACTCAAACCACTCTAATATGGTACTTACACCATTCCAAGGTTGGGGAGACAATGCATTTGAGCT